>CAWUFW010005075.1:0-1402500 GCA_963921515.1 Calotriton arnoldi | reverse complement strand
TACCCACTTGCCTCCTTACAGGTGGCCTTGGTCTTCCTGAGGGGTGCTCTAGTTCACCTCCCTCCGGGGCAGGATGTATCATTCTGTTTTAGCACATTGGCTCTCCACCCATTCTCGTTCTTGGGTGGCTAGGTTATGTGCCCTTCCATGCTCCTCCACCCTGGTTCTTCCGGTGCAGGGATTCTCATGTTATTCTACCCTCCCTCCGCCCTCGTCTGTTTCTCCCCATTACTTTGGGGTCTCCTTGTCTGTGCTGCAGTCGATTGGGTTGGGGATCTATTTGACTATGCTACAGTCCATAGTAGGCCTGGGCGGTAAATTCCGTACCGCTCGCGGAATTTGCGGAATTTGGGTAATTTCGCGTTCTGCGGAGAACGCGAAATTGCCAAAAATTCCGCGATCCGCGACTTTGCGGAGTTTTTTGCTTGTTCGCGCTTTCAAAATGCGTGTTCGCGAGATATTTCTCCCCGAGCACGCAAACAGCGTTCGCGAACAGGAAAAAAGCATCGCGAACGGGCGGAACAAGCAATTCCGCATGTTCGCGGAACTTTTGCGTGCTCGCGGAGATTTTTTACCATTTCGCGGAGCTTTGCGTAGCGCGACTACGCAAATTCCGCCCACCCCTAGTCCATAGGTCATTATGGGGGGGTGTGGTGCACATTCTCTGTTGCTGCACACTTGTGGTCACCTGCCATAAGTCATGTTCCAGTCTTGTTGTCCCTTACAGTTACATCCTGTGGTTGCAAACTGTCCTTCATTTGTCATGCCATTCATTTTGTCAACATGGTGATGTTTCTCATCATTCTATGATTTCTTGTCGTTGTTGTTTCCAAGATTTTAGATTTTTTTGGCACACTGTTCCCATACTCTCACAGTTTTTGTAGTGGCTCCGCGTTGTGGCGTGGAAAAGTTTCAAAGTAGAAAACTGACGTCAGCGTGCCGGGGGGGACTTATATGGCTCCATTGATGTCACTTCCGTGGACGACGTCAGGACGGAGCCGGGCGATGCCGTCCCCCGGGGCACAGAGGTACTACTGGGGGAAACGTTTTCCGGATCCAGTCTGACGCCTGGGGATATTCTAAGTTAAGGAATCGGCGGCTAGACTGTGTCTCTACCAGATACATTGTTACCGAAGGTAAGTGACTCTTTCAACGGTAGAGGGTGCCAGTGACCTACCATTCCACACATCATCTGAGCTATAGGAGAAAATGGCAGAAGTAAAACACAGACGAAGAATCCTTAGGTTAATCAGGATAACCGGTTAATCAGAGGACTATTTGTGATAGCTTCTAGCAATCATAAAAAAATCCCCATGTGTCAGAAAGAAATTCAGCACAGATCAAGGTTGTTTATCATCTGATTTTTGGTCACCTTTAAGCAAAATGGGATCCAAATCGGTCAACTCTATTGGTTTCTTTAGGCAAAGGTGCAGGATGCGGATCGTGGTGTCCTTGGGTTGGCTCCACTTGTAGTGTTCTGCTGTAAAATACATCACCGCTGAAAATTGAATTCTGGTATTTGACTTGAAGCAAATTCTGCATTTAGTGATCAAATTCTACATAAGTAAATAGCATTTATTTGTGAATATATGTATTCACTTTTGGTACATGTAATGGTACATGTAATGGCTTAGCCAAAACAGCAACAAAAATCCCTACACTGTGCTGATACTGGTCAGTTATGGTGATGAATGTGAGGTCTTCACCATGTCACAGAAACACACCTCTTAACTACTAGACTTCTAACTGAGGATCAGATATCTGATGTAGAGGTTGCCATTGTTTCCCTGTCATTTCTGAGGCTGCTTCAGTGTCTGCTTTGGTATTACAATCGTGAGTGATTCAGCTGCACTGTGTGCTTTTGATTCTACTGCATTGTATGCAACTGGGGGGAGGGAGGCACAGGCGACTGCATTACCTTCACCGACACCACAGGCAGCAGGCAATGCTCAGGAGCCATCATCACCAGGATCTGCAGCTCTGGAGCTGATTCTAACTTCCACTTAACCACTGGATTGTGTATGACTGCTTCAGCACTGCCGGCTCTGGTGGTTACGGGCCTTTCAACTGGCGATTCTTTTTTATTACACAGCATATGCATGACTGACTCTTTAAAAAAAAACTTCTACTCTGTTCTATATCCACATCTAAATAATAATGTTCTTAATCTTTTTTTAGAAGATATTTTTGAAGGCTATCCATGGCAACAACTTTCAAGATTCAGGTACCAACAGGGGTGGCTCCTCCGTTATGGCGGAGGAGAGTCGCACCACTGCTGGAAGCAGCAGGTCAAAACGTAAAATAAAATGATAATAAAGCAGTCATAATAATTGCTTTATTATCATTTTTTTTACCTGTAGGAACCAGTTAGAACACTGCAGCCTTCATTCGAGTCCTGAGGGTGGGGCCATCAGCAGCAGCAGGAGTGGTGGGCACTGCTGTCAGTGCGCATGTTGGTTTGGCTGCTGTCTGAGGACGACCAAACCAACATGCACACTGACATCTCCTCAAGGCGAGCTGCATTGCTGGATGGAGAGAACAGCAGGTGCAGGCTTCCACTCCGCTTTGGAGCCGAAAACAATCCCGCTCAGGCCAATCCCAGCACTTCCTGAGAAGCGCTGGAATTAGCGTTAGCGGAGTCTGGGATGGTGTGCTCATGGGAACTGCAGTTTGCACTTCCTGGAGCAGAAAGAGCGCTGAGGCGAGGAGTGGGAGAAGAGGATCGTAGAAGCGGCTGCGGGCAGCAGGAAGGTAAGTGTAGTTTTTTTTTTCTTGTTTTCCCCCTCGCTGCCCCCACGCTGCCTCCCCACTTCGTGTCGGCAGAAGCTGCCACTGGATACCAAATTATGATGACTATACACAAAACAATTTAAACAAACCAGTCTAAATCTAAAGGGCTGTGATGCCGTGGCTCAATATTAGTGGACTTTGGGTAATTCCAAAAACTGTGGATACTGATTACCAGATATTAGGGTTTCAACACAATCCTAGTTGTGGTAGATGAATTGAAGAATCTGTGTCACTTTCTCCCCATTAATGGCGTTTCTTCAGCGGTGTGATTGGCATATTTGACCTGCACACAATGCACTTGTATGGTTTTCCAGCTCGTGAAATTTCTTTTGCAGATTACAATTTTACTCAAGATTTTGCCATTTATTGTTCCACTTTGAAAATAGATGTGTGGCCTTTTCAGCTTATCACCCATTATTTGGTAGTCTTACTAAACATTTGATATATACCCACTAGATACTTGTGGAAATTTATAACCACTGAAAAGTAATTTCTGATGGATTTGCTGTGAATTATTCACTTACAGCTATGTGACTCCTACCTCTACGTGTATTGCTCCCTTTTACTTCACCTGTTGATCATATCATAGATCATGAAAGATTAAATTATATACAAGTTTGAGACTATTTCAATTTACCTTTTTCTTGGTGCTTAAGCAGTCCACTGTTCATGCATCAGCCTCTGTTAGTGCTATCAGACAGTTCTTGTGAGTTTGAAGGTTGGAGCATCGTGAGTTCATGGTTTTCATGTAGAACCTGAACTTTGCTGCAGCTCATCCTTAAGAGCTGTGGGACCCTGTCCCCCCACTTTTCTGCAGACATGAAGAGTGTCTGTCAAGCTGAGCCAAGGTAAGCCTGACAGACACTCTTTGGGCCTCATTTACAATGATTTGGCATAGGGAAGCACCGCAAGTGTTTTTGCTGTGCTGCCCTACGCCAAATTGCAAGGACAGGAAAGCACCATATTTATGAGATATTGTGCACTCCTGTCCTTTCAGCCAGCACCGGTGCACAATATGGTGCCTAGCGCCAATGCAGGCACCCTTGCACCATGGTGCAATGGTGTCTGAGTTGTTGGCAGGATTGTTTTTGTGCAGGAAGGAACACCTTCCTGCACAAAAACAATCCATAGAGGTGTTTTCCTCTTTCCATGTGTGCTGCAGAATGCAGCACACATAAAAAGAGGAAAAACAAACATATTTCTCTTTGAGACGCCTGCCCTGGAGAGATGCACAGTTTTGACATATTCCTAGGTTTACAGATCCTTGTAAATCTGGGAATGCATCAAAACCCATGGGTGTTGCGTGGGAACACCCACCATAACGCCCATGGAACGCCCCACTGACATAGTGTAAGGCAATGCAGCGACTTGCACTGCGTCGCCTTACACCATATCTACGAGGCCATGAAAATCCACGCAAAGTGGTTTTGCGTGGCCTCGTAGATATGGGCATGCACGCTGCACAGCCGGATCATCATTAAAAGCGATGCACCAGTGGTGCAAGGGGCTTGTAAATAAGCCCCTCTTTATGTTCAGGTCAGGCAGCCAGACGCTATTCATGCACTAAAAGCGCAGGCAGCTGGCTGCCTGAGCGGATCTTTGCCGGGCTGAAGATGTCACAGCCCTGTGGGCGTGACATCCTCAGCTCGGCAAAGTGCCTTGAGGTCCTCCGCCTCATGACACGGGGGAGCGTCATTAATAGCCTAAAACCTGGGTGTTTTAGTTTTAAGCCCTGAAGTGCCCAGGGACAAGTGTCTAACACTGACACTTCCTCTTAGAGTGGGAAAGCATCAGCAACTCTCACTGACCCCATCCCACTCTGTGACAAGAAAACAACTGCTGCCTACTCTCCTTGGCTGACCTATGGTTAGCTAATGAGAGAAGGAGTCAGTCCTAATTGTCAGGAACTACTGAGGGTTCCCTCTCGATAAGCTGCAGTTTCCAAGTTTTATGTTTTTAATGTGTAGTCCTTGCGTGCGTGTGTGTTTTTATTAATGTATGTACGTGTATTTGTGAGTGTGTGTATTGAATGGGTGTGTGTGTGCGTGTGAATGCATGTGTGTGTGACGCAGTGTGCATATGTGGTCCGCCCACCCCCTCCCTGCTTGAATTACCAACAGCCACTGCCTGCAATAATTTAACCATGTGCTTAGGCTGGATCACTATGAAACATACATCAGTGACTGCATTGTTGCAAGACTGAGCTTTTTGAATGTTAGAATCTAATGAGACTAAGTTGAAATGATCTGGCCCATGACAGGGCCTACTTGACAGATCAGCAATGGAGCTCTTCACCAGATTTCGGGATGCATATGGTCTGGCTTTCCACAAACCATATCATCTATCATATGCTGGCTTAGTTTAAGCTGTTTTTGATTATGCAGTTTCAAATCGTTGCAATGGAAACTCTATTATAAATAAAGTGGACTGATCGAAGCACGTGGGGAGCCATTCAGTGTTAAATGTTTTATTGCTGCCCACTCTCTAAAGTATGTGTGGTAGACCTGTCAGCCTTAGGGTGGTCTTCCCCCAAACTTTTTGCTTTCCTCCTTCATTTTTGCTGATCACGTTTTTGCTGGCCTTAATACTCTCCACACTTTACCACTGCTGGCCAGTGTTAAAGTGCACGTGCTTACTTCCTAAAACATGGTAACATTGGCTTATACCCAACTGGCATATTTAATTTACTTGTAGTGCCACTTTACTAGGGACTTACATGTGCCCAGTGCCTGTAATTGAAATGCTACTGGCAGGCCTGCAGTACAGATTGTGCCACCCACTTAAGTAGCCCTTTAAACATGCCTCAGGCCTTCCACTACAGCCTGTGTGTGCAGTTTCAAAACTACAATTTCGACCTGGCAAAATAAACCTTTTGGCAAGCCCAAACCTTCCTTTTTAAAATATATGTCAACCCCAGGGTAGACCCTGGACAGCCCAGAGGGCAGGGTGCAGTGTATTTAAAATGTTGGACATGTACCTTTAAATTTTACATGTCCTAGTAGTGAAAAACTTACATACATTTTTTATTATTGCAAGGGCTACCTCTCCCATAGACTAACATTTGAGTTACCTTATTACATTTAAAAAGCTGTCATTTCCAAATGGGAACAGGTATCCAGTACATGTTTGGTGTCTTTGGATTTGTAATGAAAAATTCTAAATTATGGTGAAGTCTGATCTTTAATCGAAGGAAAATGCCAACATTCTAAAAGTGGCAATTTCAAAACTTTCTTAGCCATTTAGACTCTGTAGCCTGTACCTGGGTCCTATGACTGGATGTAGCTGAAAGTTGAGCCTTGTGTATTCCTCCTAAACAGCCATATGCAAAAGGGAGCTTAAGTGTGCCTGGTTGGGCCATTGCTTAAGTATGCTGTGTCCTGCTCCACACAAAAGGTTGCATACCCCCTGTAGTTAGTCTGAATCCTGGACAGGGGAGGCAGGATGCCCTTGGACTTCAAAGGAAAACTTCTAGAATCTTCTCCCCCACTTCAAAGGCACAACTGGGTATAAATACTGGACTTCAGTCACCACCACTTCAGTACACTTCTGGACCTGTGGATACTCTGCCAGGAAGAAGGACTGCTGAGCTGCCAAAGGGCTGCCACTCTGTCAGACTGCTGCTCTGCTGGACTACTGCTTTTCTGTGCTGCTGCCTTGCTGTGGAGCTGCCTTGCTTTGCTGACCTGCTGCATGCTGCCCTTTTGCCTGGGTGAGAAGGACTGGACCGACATCTGACTCCAGAACCCCAAACCCCAGAGTGACTCCAAGTGCTAGTTGGCTGGCCTCCTGACTTGAGCCTCAGGGACAGAAGGGAATGCATCAACCTTGCCCCAGCACCTGGGCTCTGCCATCAGTGAGTCCACCCTGCAAAGTGGTGCCACCCCAGTTCTGGACCCTTGGAAGTAGACCTAAGGTGCTCTGCCAGCCTCTGTGGACCCATCAGAACCAGTGTATCTCCTCTGCTGCACGGTGCAATCCCGAGCAGAACCGATGCATCACCGCTACTCTGTAGATTGGAACTGCCTCAAAGACCTGCATCGCAGCCGTCGCCACTTTGGAACCACCGATGGTGACGCATCCTCGGCACAGGCCCTCGCATCCCTCATCAATGGATGACAATGCCAGCCTTTGCATGTCAGCTTCACAGCTCCTCGGAACCAACGTATCCACCCAACTGCGCGGCACATCCTCGACTCTGTAATTTGCATCACAAGCATTGGTCAATGAGATCCTTGATGACGATGCACGGCCTCACACTAATGCTTCGGTTCTAAGATGCGGCAAGGCTGTACTCAGGCTGTGCAATGCATGTTCGACACGGATCTTTACCTTAAATCCTGGTTTGCGGAGTTGCACTCTGTTCAGCAGGCCTATATAGGTCCATATAGCCAGCCCATGCTCCATCGCAGTCATCCGCAACTTGTGACTTTACCCTGGTCTGGCACAACTAGATATCCACAGTTGGCGCTTTATGCCTGTTGGCACTATTTTTGTTAAAATCTTTCAAATTACATATCTCCAGTTCTACTGATTGGATTTTTGTCAATCTGGTCTTGGTTTTATTGTATTTTTATTTTTTGTAATCTGTTTATTAATTTTTCAAATATACAACACCAATATAAGAGACCGGTGACATGGCATACATCAGAGTACACAACGTTATATAGTCATTATGAATTAGTATTATAATCACATAGTGTCAACAATGCGTTGAAATCACAGTGGCCAGTGTACACCAATATGCTCGTTTGAAATGAAAAGTGCCTGAGCTTTGCACAGGTATAAACATGCTGGAAATATGCCCTAATTTGGTGCAAAGAATAGGGCGTTGTGCGCCCACCCCTACAACAGAGAGCAGGAGAGGCTGAGAACCTGGGAGAGCCCAGTGGACAAGGAAAACCAAACAAAACATCATAACGGACCCCACGATGAAGCCACATTCCAAAACGCCTCCACCTGTCATTACCAACAGATACCCAATGGAATATGTACCACCAATAATCACAATGAAAATGTGCATGAGTAGTGTTGCAGTGAGCACGTTGTATAGATGGGTATTGCAGCCTAATGTTATTCATCTGGTGCCCCTACCACTGTAGCAGGACTACTGCCTTTAGCGGATAAAGGATTAGGGCGTAGAGCTGCACTTTCTGCCTGTGCCCAGTTTAGCATCTAGTACTCCCAGGCGGTGACCGAAGGGGGCTCTGGAGATTTCCATCTGTGGGTAATAAGCCTTTCGCCACTATGAAACCCAGATCTAGGAAGCAAGAGGTCACCCTATGCTTCTTACTCCTACGATACAAGCCCGAGAGACAGCTGTCCCATCTGTGCAGATCAGGATGTTCAGTTCAAGCAGATAAGCTGGAGGTGATGATAGACCAATAAGGGTCCAAGCGGGGGCAAGACCAGAAAATTTGTAATAAGTCAGTGTCTACCAGGAGACAACGTGGGCAAGCTGCATCTTCACGGTGATAGAGCTTACCCACACCTATTACCATTAACAAGTTCTATGTATTATATAGAACTGAATGAGCGCATAGCGGGTGTTGCGTGCCACATGTCGCGGGCGTGTAAAGTCTGCCTCCCAGCTGTGATGTAAGGGGAGAAGCTGCAGAATAGTATGAGTGCGGAAGGAATCAGTGAACCAGTGTCTGAGATGTCTGCCCTACCCATCACGTATAGGTATTGGATTGTAAGGTGCATGGGCAGTTTAGTGGTCATATCATCCCATTGGTGTCCTAGCGTGGCAAGTAGTAAATTGTAAAGCAAAAATTGCCCCGGGGGTAGGCCATCCTCCTATACAGGGACGGTACGCTGACACCATATGACACGCTAATGGAGATCTCCATGTGAGTGTAAGCCCATTGCATGCCATGATGTCAACTCAGCTATCGATGTGGGGCCTCCAACCCGAAGTGTGCCTAGCAGAGTCAACCCAGGTGCATGGGGTACCAAATAGCTAGTAATGTGAGGCATCTGTGAAAGCATCAATATGCAACCCCAAGTAGTAGAGAGTCAAGTATCCGCGTTTGCGTGCAAGGGTTGGACAGGTGTAAAATGGCAGGAAGGTTCCAGCCTCAAGAGGATGTGGCTGTGTCTGATAGTTGTAAACCTGCCAGTCACTTAGCTATCCATTGAACTTGGTCAGCGAGGAAGTACTGCTCAAAATGTGAGGCGGCCAATCTACCCTTCTCCGTGGGCAAGCGAAGCTTCGCCATTGCCACCCCACACCGTGACTTATGCAAGTTCATCTAGAATATTTGTTGGTCAACCGCACGAAAGAATGCACCAGGGATGTAGATAGGCAGGTTAGTAAAGAAATACAGTAGGCGGGGCAAGACCACCATTTTTAGCAATGCCACCCTCCCCGCCAACGCCAATGGCAACGTGCGCCAGGTGAGGTAAACACACATCACTAGATATTGGAATGTGTGTTGCTGCTAATCTAGATGAGTCCCATCAATAACAGCTCAGGGATCGGGAACATCTGGAAGGAAGGGGAACAGACAAGATTTTGCCCAATTTACCCGTATCCCAGAAATGCTTACAAAATGTGTCAGAGTGGAAGCGATTGTGCTAGGAATGTTATGCGTGTCCTGTATGTAAAACAGCATATCGTCAGCATATAAGGATATCACCTGTGTCCTGTTGCCCAGGGGGATGCCCCACTGTGTTACCCTAGTAACACATGGCAAGTGCTAGTGGCTCAATCGCCAGTGAAAACAATAGGGGCGAGAGCGGGCAGCCCTACCTTGTCCCCTTGACATCCAAAAAGAGGGGGCCTGTCTTAACCCTAATCAGGGGGTCGGTATATAATAATTTCACTAAGTAAAGGAAACATTGCCCAACACCGTAACGGGGCAACACATCATATAAACCCCCATTCCCCATTCCACTGAGTCAAAGGCCTTTTCAAGGTCCAGTACCAGGCATCCAGCACGAGGCCACGCATGTCTGGCATAAGTCATGACCCTAAGGAATCGTCGCAGAATCAAGGAGGTGCTCCAAGCGGGGGACAAACCCGTTCTGGTCAGGGTGAACCAAGGACGGAACCAAGGGCACCAGACAATCTGGAAGTATCTTTGCCAGTATCTTCTAGTCTGTTGGTGTTGAGAAGGGCCAGCGGACTGTAGGAACAAACATGGGGTCTTTGTTGGGCTTAGATAAGGAGACAACTGTTGCTTCTCTCTGTGAGGCAGTAAAGGCGCCAGTGGAGAGGGCCTCTTCATACAGTGTTAATAAGTGCGGAGACAATTGGGTTGCATAGGCTTTATAAACTCCACTGGAGACCATCTGGTCCTGGGGACTTGCCAGTAGCCAGTGCAGTAATGGCATCCTTGATTTCTGTCAGTGTGGTAGGGACATCTAGCTCCATCCGTTGGTCCGGGGAGATGTAATGTTGGCAAAAAAGGGGGTGTAGGTGTCCGAATCTGCTTCTGTATGTGAGTTATATACCAGTGTATAGTGCTGTGTGAGTTCCTCTTGAATAGCCCGTTGTGTGTAAAGGATGAAGCCACATTCAGATCGTAGAGCCACAATGGGCTTTTGAAGTTGGTCTTGACAGATGAGCCAGGCCAAGAGCTGTCCAGCTATGTCAGCTGTGGCATGTGTGCACGCCGAGTGAGCAGCATAATTTACGCAGCGCAATCTTTCCAACAACTTGCCATGTTAACCCTGCGCTTCCGCGAGTTCCCTGCAGCGCTGGGATTGATGACTGCCTGAGTCTAGAAGGGTATGTGCCTACCTTGAAATGCCTGCGTTAAGATGTTGTCTCATGTTCCATTGTATGCCAAGGCAGTGTCCCTGTAGCATCACCTTAAATCAATCTAGAGGAGATGGTGCCAAGATTGTTCTCAAAGTAATCCACAATGGCGGTCCCCAGTGAGGCTCTGAACGGAGGACCTTCCAACAACGCAGGTTGAAAGCGCCAGGTAGGGATGGGAGGCAGATTCACAGCTCGCTGCATTTGCAAGAGTTAGGGGCTTTGATCGGAGTGGGTGCGACCCAAGTACTCTACCCCCATGACAGAGAGTAGAAGCAATGAGGCACCGACCAATCTGTTGATGCGGACAAGTACACCTTTGTTTCTGGATTCCAGAACCGCCACAGATCTACCAATCCCGACTGCTGAGGCCAATCTGTCCGCATTTGCACGTTAGAGGTTGCAGTTGTGCGTGGCACTGGGGGGATAGGAGCAATCAAGGGTAGTATTCAGAATGCTGTTAAAGTCCCCTCCAAGATGCCACGGCGTGGCACTCCATCTTGAGATTGTAGGCGAGAGTGCGTGGAAGAAGGTGGCCTGCTCCAAGTTCGGAGCATACATAGAGCACAGCAGGATGGAGCAGCCTTCTAAGCAGCCCAACACCAGCACATATCGACCCTTCGGGTCTATGATTGTGTCTTCTGCTACAAATGGGGTCCCAGGCTTGACCGAGATCAGCACCCCCCTGGCATATATGGAATAATTGGTGGCAAACACCTGTACGCACCAGCGACGCTAATGTTTGATACTTTTGGCGTCTATGAGATGTGCTTTCTGCAGTAGCGCAATATGTGTAGAGCGACATTTCAGGTAGGAGTAGACTAAGTAACGGCATAATCATGTATGCATATCCCTCACATTCCAGGTAAGTATATTAAAATGGGCCATGAGAATCCGGGTGTTTCCCTACAACTCGCACCACGCCCAGTCAATGGGTGAGTGTGAGTCGGTATATAATGGCCATATGGGGGACCAGCAGTGGAGGCCTGGGCCAAGAAGAGTCACGAGTCATGATAAAAACATGGAAAACAAAAACTATTAAAACGTGAAAACCAATAGAGCAGAGATACACCATGTGTCCGCCCAAACATTGAAAAATCCCAAACTCAACAGGGGTTGACCAGTCGTGAAACTGATGAGGGAAAAACCAGGCAGCCAATGATGAAACACCCTGTATAATTAAGGAGATGCACTCAGGAGCCCGTGTTAGTACAGGGCAACCACAAAGGCTGTCACAAAGGTGGACTCAAGTGTAATAACGGTTCCAAACCACAGGCCCGAGAACCGCTCCACCCCACCATCCTGCGCCACCCAGCGGAAGGGGAACACTGCCACCCGTGCCGCACCCCTGCAAGAGAAAGAGAACAGGTGAATCATACATTACAGTTGAAGGTACAGCAACATGCGTTACAGTAAACATAACAATGTCAGTAGGCTACAGCCAAGTATCATATGCTTCAGATAATGTCGTCATATGTCTGCGGCGTGACTGCAGGTAACGTTCGAGTCTGGTCTGGAGGGCCATGTAGTGGAAGAACCATCTTCACTTATTGATTTTGTCAGTGCGTTCGTACTGTTCCGAGACCCTTCTGGTTTCGCTCAACGCTGCAGCTTGTTGTATGGCCTGATGTCTCTCCCTTATGACTTGTTCCAAATCAAGTGTATGTCTCAATGGAGGAGAGCATCTTGATAGGGAGCGTCTACCATGCCGGCACACAGCGGCTCCGCCACGAGCCCCAGCATCGGACCACATACTAAAATAGTGGTATAAGAACCACGACTTGAGTCAAGACAGTGTCGAGAGGTTGTAGAATCGCTGGCACCCCAAGGAGCCACCCAAGGTGAGTAAGTAGGGACCCCACGGAGGATGGGTGCAGTGTGGGAACATGACTGCGTGCTCTGTACAATTCTATGTGGAAGTTGCGGTTGAAGGTTTAAGGACCCTTCCCAGTGGACTTTGAAGAAACCCTGTGGAAGTTAGGAGGTTGGAGTGCCACCCCACCCGTGGATACCATAGTACAAGAGTTTCCTATCCCAGGGGAGCCGGGTGCATAGGTCTGAAGTGGCATCGGAAACTGCCTTTGATCTCAATGGAGGACTTCGAAGAAGAGCCACTGCTGGAAGGAAGAAACGTGTCCGCTGGAATCCAAAGGTGGATTCTTGTCGAGGAGTACCTGAAAGCAGAGGGAACAGAGTCTGGGTCACTCAGGAGTGACCAGGGGCTCGGTAGACGAATGCCCACCGATGTCGGGTGCTTCAGGTGCGTTGAGGAGGTTCTTTTCTAAAAAAAAAAAAAAATTATTCAGTTTCATGGTCCATTACAACTCCTCAATAAACAAACAAACACAGATTGCCAGTCATAGTTTTCTGATACATGGTGCAGTCATATACGTTATCAATTTCGCACTCAGTCGGTGAATTCTCAGCCCATCGCCTTCGCCGCTAAGTAAGCGTAGAAGTGTCCGCATTTTACATCCAGAGTTCAAGTTCCAATGGCCTATTTCCCCCAATCACCTGATGTTCTTTGCGCATATAGGTCTTTACAATATTTTATATTTGAGGGGTGTTTCTCCTCAGTGGCCCACATCTCGCCCTCCTTCTCCCTCTCCACCACCCCCACATGTATTGATTTACCTTATGTATTTCTTCCAGTGCTATCTAGGTCATTTTGGCGTTCAGCCAGATAGTTCGCAGCGGCTCCCATATGTCGTGCGGTCTGGATGTGATTGGCATTAGCTCCGCGTATGTGAGGAGTTGATCTTGGCAGTATATGAGGTCGTGTACCCATTCCTTAAATTTAGGTGCTCTTCCCCTCCCCCATCTGCACGCTATTCTACGCTTAGCCAAGAGTAGTCCTAGCGATACATATTTTCTAACTGAGGTCTCTATCTCCATTGTGTATCCCAGCAGTTTTGTCAGTGGAGTGTCCGGGACAGGGGAGCTTATCATCTGCTCTAGGGCCTCCAACACCTGTCGCCAATATCTCCGAACAGTTTCACATTCCCATGCCAGATGGAACAGGGAGGGAGCAGGTTTTTTACATCTATCACAGCGGTCATTGTCCCGGAGCTGGAATCGGTGGAGTCTAGTTGGGGTGTAATATAAGCGATGTAAGTATTTAACCTGCTGCTTGCTGAGACCTTCTCAGTTTGCTGGCAGCAATATGCCCATTGGTCGTCACCAATGGGGGTTCCCAATTCCTCATCCCAGTGAACTCGTGAGCTCAGTTTTTGGTCAGGACTGTTTGCCTGGGTAGTGCGATAAAGCATGGAGACCACATGCGTAAGTGTAGGATTTTGCAACAAGGTGTTCAGTGGTGCCAGTGTTGTGGGCTCAGCGGGAAAGTCAGGGGTAGCCTTTTTAATGTACTGTTGCAGTCGTACATATAGAAACAGTTCCTTTGGGGTGGGCTGGCGGTCCCGGAAAAGTCTTCCGGAGTACAGAACGTTCCGTTTTTGTACATGTCTTTCCATGTCAGTTTCTCAATCCTCCGAAGCATTTGTCGGCAGCCTGCTTCTTGCGTAACCGGAAGGTCTGGATGATGCTGTAGCCCTAGCAGAGGGGAGTATAGCATGGGTGTTTGTAGCCGTTGGGCAATTTTTTGCCAGGCTATATTTGTGCAGTAGACTGTCGTCGGATTTTTACCCCTCAGTTGCTTGGTGGAGCCCAGGAATGCCGTGGTTGGGATGGGAGACATGTATCCCTTCTCTACAGCTAGGTGCAGCATATACGGTGGTGGGTGTATCCAATGCGCTGCCAAGTGTGCCTGAGCGCATTGAAAATAGAGTTCCATATCAGGTGCCTCAAATCCCCCTTTAGCAAAGGGCTGAGTCAAAAGTTCCCATTTCATCCTGGGCTGTTTCCCTCCCCACGCCAATCGAATCAATTGGATCTTTAGAGTTTTAAAGAAGTGTCTGCTGGGTGCATATGGAATATTAATGAACAGATAGAGTAGTTTCAGGAGTAGCACCATCTTTATTAGGGAGATCCATCCTGCCATCGACAGGGGCATAGAGATCCATCCAGCGTTTGCCCATAAATATTGCGCATCAGCTCCGCCTTGTCTCTAGCTATCGTAATCCCTAGATACTTAACGTCTGCTTCACACCATTTTAACGGGTAATCTTGGGTAAATAATTGGACAGCCTGGGTGAGGGGGAAAATGTGGGATTTTCCCCAGTTAATGTTTATTCCCGAGAGCATTACAAAGTGTATAAGCTCCCTGAGTAGCAGATTAAGGCTAATTTTGGGTTCCCGCAGGTACAATGTTATGTCGTCTGCGTAAAGAGACACTAGAATATGCATGGTTGGGTATCGCAGTGCATATTCCCTGTGATGCTGTCGGAGCTTGGCTGCCAGCAGCTCCACAGCTAGCGCAAATAGTAAAGGGGATAGCGGGCATCCCTGCCTTGTTCCCCATGTGATTTGAAAATGGGAGGAGCACACTCCGTTAATTAAGATTTTGGCCTGCAGCTGGTTATACAGCAGCTGAACCCAAGACAGAAAGGGGGTGGGAAGCCCATGCGACGAAGCACACTCATAAAATAATCCCACTCAAGGGAATCAAATGCCTTAGTGGCATCTATAAAAAAAATGCCACTGCCTTTAAGTCGGGATCTATATCTTGCATTAAGGCAAAAAGGGTGCGAAGGTTATGAGACTTCGCTCGTCCAGGTACAAATCCTGATTGATCGGGCAGGACTACCACATTCATGAGCAAGCTCAGCGGGTTCAACAGCACTTTTGCTAATATTTTCGCATCGCAATTTATGAACGATAAAGGCCTGTATGAGTTGCAATCCTCTTTTGGTTTTCCGGGCTTTGGTATTGATATTATAAGTGCCTCCTGTAGCATTTTTGGGGGAATTCCCAGCTCTAGGGCCTCCTCATATAATTTCTTCAGTATTGGAACTAAGCTTTTTCTGTATGCCTTATAAAATTCTGCAGTTAGGCCATCAGGGCCCTGAGCTTGGCCAGAGTGCAATTGCATTATTGCAACCCGTATCTCTTCTTCCTCAAGTTCGGCAGAGGGAAACTCTCTTTGACCATCCCCTAACCAGGCCAATGCTGTGTCTTCAAAATACGGCTCAAATGGTATGGGTTCTCTGTGTGGTGTACAAGGCAGTATAAAATGTATGAAAGGAATCCATAATATCTGTCGTATCCTTACATGTTTTGCCTTCTGGGTCTGTTATCTTTAATATGGTATTGGAGAACCTCGGTTTGCGAATTAATTCCGCAAGCGCCTTTCCTGGCCTTTCCCCCTCCATATCTTCGGGCCTGGTGATATTTTCCTCGGAAGAGGCATTCTCTCTCTGCTGTGTCCTGATACTCAGTCAGTTTGTCCCTGATTTTCCCCTGTAAGTTTTCACTAGCAGTGTTTCCCAATTGGGTTTCAGCATGTCTGATGTCATTTTCTAATTTTCTGAGTGTAGTGCAAATATCTCTCAATATTCCCCCTCCTTTTGCAGTGCACACCCCTAGTATGGTGACTTTAAAAGCCTCCCATACCGTGGCGAGTATGGGAACCATATCGATATTGCGCTGGAAGAATTCTGCGATTTCCTGTTGCAGTTCTAACCTAAACGGGGCATCCAAAAGAGCGTGAGGTGGCAGCCTCCAGGATTGGTATGGTGCTGTCGTGCATGGGGGGGGTCAGTTTCATTACCACAGGGGAGTGATTGGAGTATGTGCGGGCTAGGTGGTTCGCGTGTGTCAGCCAAGACCCCAATCCCCTAGAGATCAGCCAATAGTCTATTCTCGACCACGAGGAGTGTGCTGTGGAATAACATGTTCCTTCTTTGCTAGTGTGATGGAGGGTGCGCCATGCGTCCATCAGTGCATGTGCTTCGATTATGTCTCCCATCTGGCGTTGTGCGCTAGTATAGTGATGGGCCTGGGGGTGTGACCTATCCATCCCAGGATCTAATGTTATGTTAAAGTCACCTCCCCATATACCATGGGCAGACCCTATGTCAATTATTTTCCCCCACAGTATTCTGAAAAATTCAGGGTCATCGCTATTAGGTCCATAGAAGCTCACCATGGTTAGTGATTGGGATGCCAGTCTACCCCACATGAGGCAGTATCGACCCTGTGGATCCTGCATGGATCCCAAGGCCACATACGGGACTCCCTTTTTAATCAGGATTGCCGTTCCACATGCATATGTGGAATAGGCGGCAAAGCTCCGGTGTGCTGCCCATTGGGATGCAAACGTGGTCAGGGAAGAGGGGCCTATGTGTGTCTCTTTGAGAATAGCGCAGTGTATATTATGCCTGTCCAGGTAGGCTAAAATATGTCGTCTCTTGTGCGGATTGCCCAAGCCTCGGACATTCCATGTCATGAAATTATAGCTAGACGGGTCGTCATTCTTATGAATGTTCATTAACTGAGAGTGGATGTTTCCTCTGAGTTTCACCAACCTGAGTGCTATCAGCATTTTTTTAACCGTTACCATGACTCTTGCAACTGTCAGCATCATTTTCCCCTCCCTTCCCCCCTCCCACATCAGCTACCCAAACTTGCTGTGATATACATTCCCCCCCTACCCGCCCCCCAATATCATCTCATCTACAAAATCACAACTACTTCAACTGTGCCACAGGTTTTACTATGCATGGTTCAGGCCGTTTTCCCTTTTTGCTGGAGTTTCGCCACCCTTAAGGGGTTCTTAGTGGTTTCCAGATGAGGGCAGGTAACGCAGGCTCTCCATGCATAGCACGGCCAAGCCCCCGCGCCACGCATCTGAGTCCATACCATTTGCGATGTTGTAACCCTTTTTTTAAGAAAATAGGGGTAAGGGGGTGGATCAAATAGAAAAACAGGAACATTCAAACAAAGATAACCAGTCTAGATGAGGGATGTCCTTCCGGGGTGTCGCAAGAGGGCACAACGGTGTCACCTCGTTGGCCCAAGGGTGCCCGGGACTTGCTCTGGTGTCCCATGCTTCCGTTAATGTACTTCTCGCATGTTCCATTTCCGCAGGCGCTTTAAGAAATTCTCGTTCTGTATTTAGTTCCTCCTGTATGTGGCAATTTGGTTAGCGGTTTTTATATTTTGGCCTGTCCAACCGCTGTTTTCGTTTTTCAATTGTTTGGTTCATCGTTCATTTTACTCTCATCAGCTAATCTGTCTCAGAAATCACCGAGGGCGATCTCGAGCGTCTTCCAGTTGGTTTGGTCTGGGGAGATTGTCTGATCGTGGTTTTCAGATAGTCTGCAACCTGTTGGGGATTTGTGAAAAAATGCTGTTTCCCCTGGTGTGTTATGCGCAGGCACGCCGGATATAGCACAGCATATGTAATGTTTGCTTGTTGTCATTTCTTTTTAACCGGCAAAAATTTCTTACGAGACTCCTGTACCGCCATGGTGAAATCCGGGTATAAAGCGATAGCTGAGCCTTCGAAGGAGATCTGTTGCTGCTCTCTTGCCAGTCTTAAGACTGTATCACGGTCTCGATAATTTAGTAGCCTAACGATGATTGGCCTCGGTGGGGCCCCAGGTGGAGGGCGGCTAGCGAGTGATCGATGTGCTCTTTCCACTATAAACATCGATGAAAATTCAATTTTTTCAAAGATAGTTGTTAGAAGGCGTTCTACAAATTCCTCCATCTTCCCAGTGTTAGTGGATTCCGCCACACCTAGTATCCTGATGTTGTTGCGTCTCGATTCTAAGTCTTCGTTTTTGGCCGTTATAACCTTCAGCAAGTGGTCCATGTTCAGCAATTGTTCTTTTCAGGCGCTGTCCGTATCTTCAAGTTCAGAGATGCGGTGTTCTGTTTCCTTGATGCGTCCGTCATGTTGTTCAAGCTTATGGGTTATGGAGTCCATTCGCGCACTCATGTCATCCATTTTGGAATTGATGGAGGTGAGACTGGCTTTCATGGTGAGTAGTAATTCTTTTAGGTCCTGCGCTGAGGTGTGGCCTTCTGTGGGTGGGCTTTTGGCCATATTGTCCTCTAGTTCGCTGTTCTGTCCACGCACCGATTTTCTGGCTTCAAACTGCAACTTAGTTTGTTTGCTGCCACTCTTTCCCATGTTGTGGTTTCGTCGCGGTACTATCCTACAGCTGTACTGTGCGTGTGAGGGTGCGCTCGGTACGTTGAGCCAGTAGCACCTCTCAACTTCCCTGTCTCAGAATGGGGGGATAGGGGGAGACGTCTCACCAGGCCCAGTGCCTCCTATGGATATGTAGCATCTTGTTGTCGTGCTCCTGCTGCGCTGCGAGCCAGGTGTAGGCCTAGTTACTCTTCCCCTCACTGTAGGCTCATGCGTTCTTCTTCCTTTACGATTTGCGTGCTTTTTCTAATGGGGGGACCGCGTTGTAGGGCCTGTGTGCGCTGTTCTGAGTGTGACGTTGTCTGGTGTGGACTTTTTAGGGGAGGATTCGCCTTCTGTAGTTAGGCCGCGCAGGGTGGGGCCTACTCACACTCCAAGGCACGCGCTGCAAAGACCGCACGGAGCGTTTTACCATCCTCTGTACCTCGGGCTCCCCTCGGGAGGCAATACGACGTGCAAAGGGCTTCCGGTAGGCCTTTCAGGTGGTTGCAGGGGAGGGGGGGCAGCAGCGGCACTTAATCGATATCGGCACTGTTCTTAAGCCACGAGGCCTCAGGCATCCACAGCAGGGCCGCCCGCAGCTACTTGCACTGCGCCGCCATTTTCCCCTTCGGTGCAGCCGGTGTTCTCTGTTTGCCCGCGTCTCACTCCCTCCTAGCAACCCACGCAGAAGGTCAAGGAAGGTTACGGTTCGGACCAGCAAGGTCCAGGAGACTCACCAAACACAGGGGAGTCAGGGCAGACCTGAAGCAACCAGGGGAGCCCAAGAAAAGCAAAGTTGACCCTCAAGTGGACCCACAGGCCGGAGGCACAGGAGTCGCGAGGGGACCTCGAGCAGTTTCACAAAGCAGCAACCCACGGAGTCCTCGGTGGAAGGAGGCCAGAGTTCTTTGTAGGAAATAATGCCAGAGGTTGGGGCTACTTGGAGCCCAGTGCACTTGTTCGGGAAACACCAAGAAGCATATGCACTTGCAAATGAACGCGGTGCACAGGGGTACGGGTATTGCAGCCCCCATGAGGGATTCTAGCCTCAAATTTGGTGAGAGGGCAGCTCGGACCTCGAGGGACATAGAAACCCACCTCCTGTGTTGCTGGAGACTTCGGAGTCCGTAGGAGCTCAGGAGCAGCAGACAGGTCAGTCAAGATGTGATGCCTGCGGTTGCAGGGAAGTGACTCCTTCACTCCAAGGGAGATGCCTTCAATTGTCCTTGATGCTCCACAGGTCCTGCACGGAGCCTGTATGGGGCACGGGCACAGACGATGCTTTAGACTGAGAGGGAGACGAAGTCGGGCCCAAACGAAGTCCAGAGTGTCCAGACGGTCGAAGTTCAGTGGTTTCTGGTTCAGAATCTTTCCCGTGGGTACAAAAGGGCTTACCTGGCTGTAGGACCCTAGATTCGACGTGGGCGAGGGTTGGACAGATTCAGGGGACCCTACCAGGGGAGGGTCTGAACAGTCGGGAGGTTACTCCCATGTCCTTTGTCCAGTTTCGCGCCAGAGTGGGAGCCAATGGCTCCCAGGACTGGTTTGAACTGGACTATGCAGAGGGACACCAAATGATCCTCTCATGCAGACTTTCGGTCGCTGGCAAGCGCACCCACCCAGCCCTAATACACTAAATCCTGTCTGGGAGGTGGTCACACCTCCCTCTGACAGGATGCCTATTGTTCCACCTTCTACTGCTCGAGCTTGGCTCAGCAGCAGCAGGGCAGAAATGTGTCTCTGGTCGGCAGCAACCATTTTGTGCTGCCCAAGACTAGAAGGCTGGTACCGGGAACACCAGGGACTCAATGAAGCTCACTTCTGAGGGGTGGAATCATACCTCCCATACCGGTTACCGGTGTGGGGGTATGATTCCACAATGTTTGAAACCAAACACGATAGGGTTACTTTCAGCTGTTTCAGAGTTGGTCATCACGCGGTCGTATAATGCCACTCTATATGTCGTAAATGGCTGCCTCACTGACAACCCGGGAGAATGGACTCCGTAGGCTGCAGGGTGTTCTGCTCATGCAGTGGCACCTTCTCACTTAGAACCAAGCACCCTGCCTTCAGGATTGTTAAGGCCTGCTATAGGGGTGACTTATAGGTTTTAAGTGCACTGACCCTTAGATATAGTAAACCTATATCTTAAGTAAGTGGTGCATGCACCATCTTACACAGGCTGCAATGGCAGAACCGTAGTTCCATTTTCCATGGCCTCTCATGGGTGGCATAATACATGCTTCAGCCCATGGGAGGCCTCTGGGGTACCTATGCCCTGGGTTCATGAGTACCATATACTAGGGACTGACAAGGGTACCCCAGTATCCAATCTGGAGTGTACCCAAGTACATAACATAACAGTTTAGGGAGAAAGCAGATTGACTGGGTTCCTGCTAATCAGGACCCCAGTCTGACTAGTCAAAAACAGTATCCATTTAGCAAAAAGTGGGGGTAACCATAAGAAGCTGATCCTACTTTCCTACACATTATCTTCGCATTGTCCACTGAGATAGAGACGCGATTTTGGGTGAAACGTGTAAACTGTCTTTGTAGTGTAGTAGGCAGAACAGGAACAGTCTGGGACTGGAGCCCGGCGGCAGTCTGCGCGCTGGAACCCGGTAAGCATGCTCCACCAAGAATAACTGTGAAAAAGTGTCTTGAGGCAACAGCTGACGCAACTAGCGCTCCACATACGTGACGGCATCCGATCCATCCACCCCCCTGGCAAGCCACCATGCGTATATTGCTGTGGCCTGAAGACCTTCTGCATCTTTAATGGCAGACTTCCACACGTTCCGCTATCAGGTGCATTGAAGAATAAAGTTTGCGGGTCCTCAGCTGTAGTTATGCAATGGTCTGTTCAACAGTATGTACTTTATCCGCAAGTTTGCGGAAATCCGCGTGTAAAAGCATCAGGTCCATTGTCACTGCATCGATCTTACTCTCTAAGGAGATTCTCGTGGTTTCCAGTATAGTACCAAGTTTGTCCACCATGGCGAGAACAGCATCCAATTTATCACTGATTGATAGCAGGGTAGCAGACCCACCAGTGGAGCCCGTGTCATTCAGCAGCCTGTCATGTTCGAGGGAGGGCTTTACAGACGCAACCTGTGTGCCCGTTCGCATACGTCCCATCGTGGAAAAGTAGATTAGATTGATGCAGCCTTGTGTCTTTGCCTGGGATCCGCTTACCAATACCAAGCGAGGAGAGGGGTATGGCAGTAAAAGCAGCCCCATGGATTCAGGTATGGAATGGCAGTCCTAACGTGTGGGAGCTGGACCAAGGGAATGTCGTGACAGATGTATACTGTGTGATGGCCAGCTCTGGAGACGTACTGCGCAGTCCCACGGCAGCAGTAGTCAGCATGCACAGTGAGGAGAAGGCCCGCTTGCTTGCACCGATTGGGGTCCTGAGGCACAGCAGCACGAGCAGCCCTGGTTACAGGTAGTTGGACCTCTTCTACTGCCTTCCATTAGAGCCAGGACTGACCTTGTTCACCTGACTATAATGGAAGGCAATAGAAGAGGTCCACCGAGCAAGTGTCTATGGCAGGACAAGGGGGAGATCCCAGTAGTTGCAAGGAGTAGTTGGTGGGGAGCACACATGAACAGGCAGACTCAGTGGCCACAAGGTCACCACACAGCGAGCACATATAGAGGCCCAGGGGGACAACTGCGTTACCACCATGTAATCAGCAATGCCCAGTCTGTTCCTCCCCCAGAGCAGCCCCATCCGAGTTCTGCGGTGAATCAGCCTAGCCGCTACAACCAGTCCAGCTACACGATATCCTCGACCGCAGCTGCATGGGTTCGAGACGAGTCCGCACCTATCCTCGCAGCGATTTTGCACGGCACGGAAACATGATAAATGGGAGGTGCCGGGGGGGGGGAAGACCTGCGCCAGCGGATGGCGGGCTGCTGGCAGGAGGAATTGTGGCTAAGCAGGGTAGAGAGCGGAGCTCGTCCGCCATGATGGCTGTGTTACCCATGCCCCCCTGGTCTTGTTTTATTTATGAAAGAGTACTCTCACTTTCTAATTCTATTGTGTGCTCTTTTTAAACAGTAACACTGTGAAAACACACCACAAAGAGTTGCACAAATACTTTACACATTGCCTCTGTGTTAAGCCTGATTGCTCTGTGCCAAGTTACCATAGAAGCTATCTCTAAATTAACCTGTGCTCAAATCTTACTTCACCCTGGGAAAAAATGTCGTTTCTGTTTGGGTTACTGGTTGAGGAGGGTGACACCCTTCTCAGTTTCTTACAATGTGTCAGCCTCTGACTTATTCTTGTGGACATTTCTCATGTTTTCCAGATTTGAATAAGACGGAATTGAAGAAAACCAAAAAATAAACATAAAAAGGACCGTTGATTAATGTTTGCAAAATGGTACAATCTATTTTTTTACTTCTCTTTCTTTGTTTTTGAAAGAACGGTGGATTATTAATTAATCAATATCTGATGCAATACATTCAAATTGGTAACGCCCAATTTTTCCCCACTTATCTTTTGCATTTTTCATAACCAGAAGTGGAACTGTGGCGAATCTTTTGCTTTACATAATTCTGTTATAGGGGAGGGAGGTACTAGCATTGCAATAAACCACTATTGGTGTCTGCCGATAGTATTACTAGGATGCTCTACACAAAATCTTAGGAACTATTTTGAAATATCTTGAGTTATAGGGGTATATTTATCAAATAATCATGCAGAGCACCAAGTCACTTTGCTGTGCTGCATGATAGGGAAAGAGCAGGAATGCGCTGTATTTAGCATATTACAGCACATTGCTGTATTTTCCCTGTGCTGGTGCACAATGTGCCACCTCCCTGCAGATAATCAATCCTCCGAGGCATTTTGCTTTTTCTGTGTGTCCTGGGGAGGCGTAGCATTTTGACGCTTTCCCAGGTCTACCTGGGAATGCACCAAAATCCATTGGTGGATGCGTGGGAACACCCACGCTCCACCCATGGAATGCCTCCCTGGGGCAGAGTAATGCAAAGCAGCGATTTGCATGCGTTACTCTGGATTTATCAAGCCATGCAAGGTGGCCATGTGTGGCTTGATAAATCAAACGTAAAAGGTGTGTCGCCCTGTTGAGTGGTGCACGGCTGACGTAAATCTTTAATAAATATGCCCCATAGTGTTCTCCTCAGATTTCTTATGTCCTCAATTAAAATCAAAAACAGAGTTTTATATTGTTGTATGTCAATATCATGTGTGTCCACGTCCCTTCTCCTCAACATCTAGGAGATTCATTGAAAATGCTCTGATTTTGCTTATGCAAGAAATCCGGAGTATAATACACTAGCCCTTGAGTGAATATTCGCATTTCATTTTAAAAATTGCACCCCAGCAAGCATGATTATTATTATGGTTAGAAGCTTCTTCCCAGATTTCCAAATTCGTACGAGGGTCAATCCGAGCTTTCAGTGTATTTATTAGTTAGCTTATCATTCTGTCTTGTAAATTGTTTATGTTGCAGAAATATCTAGTCAAAGCCGGGTGGGGTCACTGTTCCTAATAGTCTTGCTGACTGACCCCTCTGATCCATCTACACCTCACTGTTTCTTGTTGCCCTTAAACATCCCTTGGAATGTCATGCTTCATCATCGGGCAGGAGCTCCTTGTCGGGCCTGTGCTGCAATGCCCTACGGGTCCCCCGAAGAGTCAATTTAGCTAAGATCTTTTGATTTAGTTGCTGTCAGATGAGTGCGAGGGAGTGCAGAGTGGAGTGTTGTGATGGTGGGTTAAAACTGCAGAATAAAGATGTATATGACATTTCCTAGCCAGACTCCCCGGTCAGATTAAAAAAGAAGTGTTAGTGCCACTTGTAGGGTCAGTAATGTACCCAAGTGGCTAGTGAAGTTGTGTGGGTCTACCTGTTTTGCGCCTCTTTGGTCTATATAAGATCTGCTGCGCTTCATCAGGGCCAAAGGCAAGGGTGAATTGGCTACCTCAATTTTAGTTCACATGCTAGGTCCCCCTTATTTTTAAGTACGGCTGGTGCCTGTTTGTGGTGATAGAGCATAGCGGACCACCTTTCTGGTGGTATTATCCTTTTTAACGGTTGGTGCAGGGGACGCGCACTGTATGTACGGTTTGTTTGAGTGCTTCTTCTGTGGTACACCTACCCTATCCCTCTGCTAGCCACTATTATGAACAGTGACCCCCCCGCCTTGATTTGATTATAGTTTTGGAGCACGGGTACTGGATCTTCATCTGCTCCCAGTCCTCCCTCTCTTTTTGATACTAGTACAGAAATATCTAGCCCATTGACTAATGCTCAATATAAATGGGTTTTTCTGTGAACATTGTTTTGGCTAAAGAGAGCTTTCACTTTCACTGATATGTAAACTATGTAGCACCACTGAAATTTGAATATAGGAGAAAATGAACCATTGCTCATAGTTTTTTTTATTTTAGAGCATATCCGTTCCCTTGAGATGAGGTTCACGGTTTTTCAACTACCAATGTTCCCCATTCCTTAGTCTACCCATTGATGAATTTCTCTGGGAAATAGTTTTCTACAATCTACTTCTATTGGATTTTCCACATGAAGATAAGAGAAACATAATCTTCTAGTTAATTGTGTGTAACATCTAGTAAGAACTTTTAAGGAGCGGTATCAAAACAGTTTGGGGTTGTGTGACTTTTGTTTAAGGAAAACCAGTTGTGTGCTTTTTCACCAAGCATCTCAACCAGGAACTAATTGTCATAAAAACGTGTATCTGTAAAACTTGTCACTTTTATTTCATGTGAATTTTCATTTAGAGAGACGTAATTTTTTTATGCAAATCTTCAAATGTATATGTCCACACAAAAAAATTACTTATTGAACACTCCAATTTCAAATAGAATAAATTTTATTTTTGTTTGAAGAATTGCAAGGTGTTGATATATTCAGCTTTTATTAACACAAGCCTCGCAGTTAGTGTAATTGGCAGCTGGTTCCAGTCTTCCTCCAAATCTTGCACCTTTTATAAAAGTGGAACTTAATTCAGATCAAAGAGATCTGAATAATTCTTATAAATCCAAACAACCAGCTATATTTTAGCATTATTATAGTTCAATTGAATTGAAGGAGGGAGGGAGAACTTCCACTTGTGTAATAAACAATAGTAGACCTCTCTTATTTTACTTTACTTTACACTCTTCCATACCAGAGAATTCAGATATCAAATCTGGAAATTAATGTATTTCTAACTGGTTTATTATTTACGACTAAACAGGCTAAGAATTTAGTGTATAAGGCAGCAATCAATCTAGTCGGGGAAGGCCATTGTTTGTAATACCTCAATAAGAATTCCCAACTGACGAGGTCAAATGCCTTCTCTACCTTTAATAGGACTAAGGCAGCCGGAATACCTGAGGTACAGAGAAAGTCAATCGCTTCAGCTACAAAACAAGTATTTGTATATAATTGTTGAGAGGGAACAAAACCATTTTAATTGGGGTGTAAGAATAAGGAGGCTCTAGCTATTATATATGCAGCTAATATTATGAGTTAAAATTGTATAATCACTGTTAAGTAGTGTAGTAGGGGGGGGGTAAAAATTTGGATCTAGACGATTTTTCCCCTTTTTAGGGAAACATATTCATATACCCTGATGGCAGGAAGCTGGAATATGTCTGCCCTTTAAGATGTGATCAAATAATTTAGCAGGCGGATGCTTTAATTCATATATAAAACCCTTACAAACTTCAGCTGGAAAACCATCCTCTCCAGCTGCTTTAGAGTTGAAAAGGCTATTAACTGCAGGCACTTTAACATTGAATCAAGAAGAAAAAGTGTGGGCATCCTCTTCAGTTAATATGGGAGATTTATAATTGCTCTAAATAGTTGTTGATATTTTCTTTTGTGGTAATGATTTGAGTCCAATATATGTTTTGAAAAAATGCTCTTAAAAACTTGGCCCATCTCTTTAGGTTCAGAGAGAATCTGACCGCTTTTAGGATTGACGATGGTATGAATAGTGTTTTTAGCATTAGATGTTCTTGTTCACCAAGCAAGAGTTTTACCTACCGGCTCTCTTTCCTCATAGAGTTTTTGCCCCACATATTAAGTTGTTTTCTTTTCTTATGTTCTTGACTTTTAAGGGGAGAATTATAGCATATCAGAGTTATTTTAAAGTATTCCATAAAACCTCAATGGACGAAGAACCTGCATTTTGATAGAAATAGAACACAATCCTCTTTTTAGTATTTGAAACAAATTGTGTGTCCATTACCAAGCTTTTATCCATTGATCGGTGAAAAACATGTTTCACTTCCAGTGTGAATTTTATATTAAGTGTTAGGGCTGTATAGTCTAAAAAAACTTCAACTGTTATTTTTGAAAATGTAAAAAAAAAAGTCTCTTTTAGATGCATACTGATGGTGTTTTGAAGAGTTAGTATATACACCCTCGTTTGGGTTTTTCAATACTCATGGATCATACAGTCCTAATTCTTTTTTAAAATATTAATTGCTTTGGCAGAAGTGGGTTTTCTCTGGTTAGACTGGGTTTTGAAGTGTCTAAAGTCATTGATTGGAGAAAATTAAAGTGTCCGCCTATAAAGCTCTCTTGGGGAATGTCATATAATGGCCCTGTGAAAGATTATCCCACAGCTCTCATAAACCTGACCGATACATTAATGAGACTACAGTGAAAGATTTCATAAGATTTTAAATTGCAAACCAAAACCAAGAATATTTTGAGGTAACAGAATAGTAGCTTCCCTATGCACAGCTGAGATGAAGAGTAATAGACTTCTTTCAAGCCTTGCCAAGTCAGTGTTTAGTAGCATGAGACTCTTGTATCAATATTAATTCCATCTTTAGTGTGCTAAACCAGTAAATAATATTTTTTTCCTTATTGCAATTGTTAAGGCTGTAAGCATTAATAGAGACTGAACATGGATAAATTCAAAATAATGTTATTCAATCGTTGTGGTTCATTTGACTCATCAAGGTACTCTTTCAAAGAAACACATTTTCCACTCCTTTTGCCCCCAATCATGCTCCCTTCCTTCATCACGAACCCCCTATCAGCCCATCACCTTTCCCCTGCATTGTCCCTGCCCTGCTTCCCTCCCTTCTCCCTCTCTTGCATTCTCCTGAGTGTGTGCCCCCTTGCCAATGGAGGAACTACTCTCTTGACACTGGTGCCCTGTTTTGCACCAATATGAGTATTCCTCTGCCCTCCCCCCCCCCCCATCACCTCCCCCATTTTCACCAAACATCAACCTGCTACCAAATATTTTATTCAACAATTTTATCTTTTGGTATCCTGGAGACTATCTTCTTTTTTCTTTGTTTTTCTTTCCTTCTCTTTAAGCTCATTGAGATACTCTTGTGCTGTGCGTATATCATTAAATGATTTCAACGACCAAAATCAAATGAGCCTTTGCATGGATAATTCGGATGCCATTGTTGGAACTCTTATTGAAAACATTCTCACAATGATACAGACAATAAAAATAAATCAACATGACATTGCTAACAATGTAGGGCAAGAGATAAAAGGTTTAGATAAAACAATTTACTGATTTGGCAACCTAATACAAGAACTGGAGAAGAGAGTCACAGATGTAGAAGCAATAGTGCAACCTGTATTCTCAGCAGTTTCAAAAGGACTGGAAAAGCTCAAATCTAAACAGATTGTGACTCGCCATGTGGTTTTCATAATTTTACTGAGTTTGATGAGGATCCCAGAATTTAAGAAAAGCAATACATCAGTCTCACGGTTGATTGAGAAAATCATAAGGTAACAAATTGATATATTTCAACTGGAACTGTCGAAGATATATTAGGTGAAGAAAGGGAACTCGGTTCTGGGCCTGGAACCAGGCTTAGACAGACAATCTTGGTGAACTCTGGTGACTTCAGACCTAAGGAGAACATTATGACTAAAGCCAAACAGCTGAAATCCTTCAGGATAGGCAATGGGATAGGTAATGAATATGACCTGCTATGATACTCGACATGTCATTTGAGACTTCCAAATGCCATTGAGAACTTAAACAGTTAATACCCGAGTTCAGATCATTAGGGATGCAGACATGCTAGTACAAATGACAAAACTGAAAAGTGCCTTGTGCCAGAATTTTCAAATACAAGGATCCTTATGGTGTCTTGTTAACTAGTGCAGCTACAGACCTGAACACCATTCCTGAGAATGGCTTTGCAGGTCCATGCTTGCTATCTGATTTAATCCTTCCTTTGGCAAATCTATTCAAGCCTAGTGGGTGACAAAGGACTGTAAGGGAAAATTGGAAAGGTGCTGTGATGCAATGAAGAGACTTTGTTATGTCCTTCTGAGTATGTACATACCCATTTGGGATATGTGACAGCAGTAAACACTAAGGGGGATATTCTCAAGAACGTGTGTTAACTATCGCCAAATTTGCTTAACGCAACTTCTCACATTGCAGTCTATCGTGGGAAAATAACACCGTGTTAACGCAGTATTCCCAACCCGGCGGCACCATGCAATAGTCTCACAATAACGCGACAAATACCCGCGTTAAAATTAACGTGACGCCGAAAAAATGCGAATCACGAACGCCCAAAAAGTTGCGATGTCCCAAATCGCGAAACAAAAATCAGCGATAACCAACGACAGGCCTGCGAATCCCACGCGACATGCGGGAAAATGCACTATAAAAGCAGAAAAGAAAAAAATTTAACTGCGTAGCACCATGGACGCACCCGGACCGAGTGCAGAGGACAACGCGAACCCCACAAGCCCCACAGACGACCAGCCAGGAACCCCGGGGCCGGGGAAGGGCAAGGAGAAGAGGAAGAGGAAGACGGGGTTCAGTCCGCAGGACAACCGGATCATCGTCACGGAGGTGACAGTGGAGGCGACGAACAGTTGTTGGTAGTGTTCTGTGTCATCGGCAACACAAACGGAAATATGGCAGCACAACGTGAACAACGTGAATGCAGTCGGAGTGTCGAGGAGGACAATGGAAAAGGTCAAGAGGCGCTGGAATGATGTGAAGGGCAAAACCAAGAATAAACTCGATGCCAACATGAAAGCAGCAACGCAGATTGGAGGTGGGGGACCAGCGGCAAACCAGGTGCTGGATGACATGGTGAAAATGGTGGCCACAGTCATCACTCGGGATACGGTGCCAGGAGTTGGGGATCGGGACACTGCTCAACATGACCTGACACAACATCAACAGGGTGAGTACCGACCAGGGACTGGGGGGACGGGGGAGATGGGCACAATGGCACACATGCACAATTAAGCAGGGCACACTGCACACCCACAATGACTCTGGATCATGTCCCTGATCCCCGTGCCACACTGCAGCACACATACAGAAACTCAGGGAATGTGTGTTGAAAAGAATGTATTTGCACAAGCTGTGCATGTGGTCATTTTGTACTGTCTCATGATTGTTAAGGACTGTCACAATGTGACGTCCTCATGTGAAGAAATTGTCAATGATGTTGTTCCTACGGGCTAACCCTGCTGCAGCTGCGGTGGGGTGTGGTCCACCTGCCTCATCTTCCTCATCATCATCCGGTGCATCTGGCACTTGTAACCATGGTGCATTGGTGCGTACACATATGTTGTGCAACACACAACATGCAATGATCATCCTGCACACGATGTCTGGGCTGTACAGGAGCCTCCCACCTGTGATGTCCAGGCACCTGAAACGTGACTTCAACACGCCAAATGTGCGTTCCACGATGCCCCTGGTGCGTTTGTGGGCCACATTGTACTGCCTCTGGGCCTGTGTGTTCGGGGCTCGGAGGGGTGTCGTCATCCAAGGGCAGAGTGCATATCCTTGATCACCTGTGACAGTGCAGAGAGACATGAGTCAATAGTTGGTTCTGCATGATGTGTTGGCAGGCTCACTAGTTGATTGGCGTGTGATATGTGTGTCATAGTGATTCCTGTTTGACATGTACTGCTTGTAGCAAATGAGCGCCATCAATGTGTATTACGTAGCCTCACTGCTTCTCCCCCCTCCCCCCGAGCCTAATTACTTGTGTGCGCTGCGCGGTTGCATCACTTGCGCAGACAGGCATGACAATGGTGTGCCGTAAGAGTGCATGTCCACAAGCCTGACAACGACACTGTGATGTTGTGCGTTGAAGGTGTGCGGCCACGTGTGTGTAGGCCTATGGTAAGGATAGGGCGGACACAGATGTAGACTGCATGGCTGGCTGAACTCGCGATGCGGTCGAGGCAAGACCTTTGGTTTATGCTGCGGTAATAGCGATACACACACAACAGTTGGCATGTATGATCCCGGACCCCGAGCGGGCTTGCGCTCATCCATTTATCCCTTCGGCCTAGCCCGCACTCCGGGGGCATGTTACATTGCAACTTTGTCCATTGCGGGACGGGTGGTGCCGACACTACAACAGAGACACACGCATTAGGTACTTCATTGGCAAGCCCAACACTTAACTACGCCCAGAGCCCCGGGGTGATTAACCACACCCCTACGCTGGACTGTCGTACGCCAGCCCACTCCGGCAACGCCTACAGGGGGGTACGACACAGCTACATGTCCCAGGTCTCACCCACTGCCTGAGGTGACATGGTTGCGTCCGCTGTACACAGCACAATGCAATGTGGTAGGGCCCGGGGCCCTCATGCATACACAATGACCACACGGACACACTTAGATAGTTTGTGGAACTGGCTACGGGCACATGCGCCCGGCCCCGTTTATTGCCAGGGTCACATGTCCAGTGACGCCTGTACTGGATGGGTGTGGGGTGAGTGTGAGCCAGCCCTCAAGGAGTGGTTGGTGCTGGCAACAACTACAACAGTGATCAGACAATCAGAAGTTCACAGTCCAAACAGCAAGGGTCCATGACTTGAGCTGCACGGAGTTAGTGGCCCCGGATGCACAGCGGCCGGCACATGGAACACCGCCACGGGACGGTGACTACCGGTGCACTGAGGTAGGGCCACGAGAGCTGAGCGGGTCCTCGTCGATGTCCAAGGTCAATGTCGTGGAGGGTTTTGGGGGACAGTGGAAGGTGATCTTCCAGGGCATGATACAGAGGGCAGTACCAAGCAGACATAGGCAATATGGAGGAGATGAATGCTACAGACTCATTTTTGACACCAAGTCAGTATCACCTACATGATGATGAAGACAACCCCCAGGCCATAGACTCAGACGCCACCAAAGTTCAACCAGAGAGTGTCCATGAATTTCGGGGCACGGAGTCAGTGGCACCAGAGCTGAAAGGGGATGCAGTCTGCGATGAGGCCTGTACAATGGTATAAACTCTGCCATAAATAAATCAAGGCTCAGTTCCAAATTTGTGACCTACTTCACCGTAGTGTAGGCCGTAGGCAGCGGTCAGCAGGGGCCCCTAGCCACGTGTCCTTGGCTTGCGATGCACAGAGTTAGTGGCACCAGAGCAGTTGTTGGTAGTGTTCGGTCACCTCCGTAACGAGGATCCTTTTTTCATCCGGACTGAACCGCGTCTTCCTCTTACTCCTCTCCTTGCGTACAATGATATAAACTCTATCATTAATAAATCAAGACTCAGTTTCAAATGTGTGACCTACTTGACCGCAGTGTAGGCAGGAGGCAGCGGTCAGCGCGGGCCAATCGCTGTTCAGGCAGCTCCTCCTGGTACACTCACACATGACATTGGAATGCCATGTGGCGATGATTTGTGGTTGACGGAGGTAGAAGCACCAGAGCTGAGCGTGTGTGCAGCCTGCGACGATGCCGTGCCGTGCCCTGCCTGGTCCGGACTGGATTGGATTGGTCTGAGGCCTGCGGGACCTCAGTGTAGGCAGTACACAGGTGACCCCGTGGTGCTGGGCCGCAGTGTAGGCCAAAGGCAGTAGTCAGCAAGGGCCCACAGACACGTGTCGTTGGAATGCTATGCACAGAGTTGGTGGCACCACATCGAAGGGAGTACGGTGATATAAAATCTGCCATACACATATGTACTCTGCCATTGTATAATCAAGACTCAGTTCCAAATGTGTGACCTACTGGACCACAGTGTAGGCCGGAGGCAGCGGTGGATTACGTCAATGAGAAAGAAGTACTGGGGGCCTGTGTCGCGGAGGCCTTGGTGGTCTGAGGAGGCCGCCATGGTTGCGGGCCTCGGGCTTGGAGCTTGCACCGGCACGTGGTGGGCCCTCTTTGACACACGCCGGTGTCGGCAGGTGAGCAGTGAGGCCTGGGTGCGCTGGGGCGGGCAAGACGGGTCTTGGGACCAGCGGCCTGGGGTGCAGCAGGAGCACAGGATCGCAGGCACCGCCGCTCACGGCGTCGGCCTCGTGGCGGGGTGAGAGGCGCCACCCTGGCAGACACGTTGGCCATTCCGGAAGAGAACCACGCCCAGAGTAACGGGCTTTTTATTCACACCCCTACGCTGGCCTGGCGTACGCCGGGCCAGCCCACTCCGCTCACGCTTACAGGGGGGGACCGAACAAGCTGCATTTCCGCATTCTTCCCCACTGGCTGCAGTAACATGGTTGCGTCCACTGTCCAGTACACTGCAGACACCAGCAGTGTATGTCGACATGGAAATGTCTGTTGTCTGCATACTCAAGTCTGTCCAGCACATCCACGCCACACTTGGCATTGTGTACATTCACATTCATGGGTCACTTGCATCCTTCGCACATGCCTGGTTCCCACCTCTCCCCACATTCTGCTATTGTGTGGCTGAGGTGCCATGCCGTTGATGGCTTGTGTAGATGGCTAGCCCAGGTTGCCACAGTAAGTTGTGTTGTCGTGTCTGGAATGTGGGGATGTTGGTTGTCATGTTGTATGTGATTTTGTGACGTGTGCATTCCCAGAGTTGTGAGTTGTATGTTGGTGGAGTTGAGGTGTGTGGTGTGGTGTGTTCAGTTGTTACTTACCGACGAGCAGTGCATTTCCATAGGTGCCACCCTGGAAGCGCTGGTTGATGATGGACTGTCGGAAGATGAAGGAATCATGCACACTGCCTGGGTAGTTGGCGACGACATTGGTGGAGAGTCCCAGGTGGTCCACTATTGCCTGCACATTGATGGAATGCATGTGTTTCCTGTTGTGGTAATTCTGTGCAGTGGTGGCAGGGGGCACGAGGAGTACATGTGTGTAGTTGATTGCCCCAACACGTGCAGGAAGCCAGCTATGGCGTAGAAGCCTTGCTTGATCTCCAGCTGTTCCTGCGCAGTGTGTGGGAAGTAAAGTTGCTGGGGTACCAAGCTGATGATGGCATCCAAAACAGGTGTGAGGAACTTTGACAGGGCTGGCTGTGAGACTCCTCCGACTCTGGCAGTTGTTGGTTGGAAGGTCCCAGAGGCCAACAGGTGCAGCACGGCCAGTAGCTTTGTCTGCGGCGGGATGTTGGTTCTCCGCTGTGTTGGTACCGTCAGCCTGTGGGCAATGTGGGTCAGGATGCGGAGGATGGGTGTCCTTTTGAGCCTGTAGTGGGCAATTATTTCCTCTGGCGTTAAGTCTTCGAGGCTGGTGCGTTTTCGGAAGGTCTGGTGTCTTTGTCTGCGCTGCCTCTGTGGTAGTCCGGGGGGGTCCTGGGGGGGGTCCTGGCGGTGGTGGCGGTGGGTGTTGTGGCCCTCTTGGGGCTCCGAGCTGCATTATCAGTAGCTCCATGGCATCTGTTGTTCTTCTGGTGTGGCTGTGGGCTGGGCTCCCTTTTATGGTGCAGGTTGTCGTCCGACTTAGCACCAGGTAGGAGCAGGTGTTAAATCCCTGCTGCTAACGCGCCTCATCGCATGTTTTTGATTCTTATCGCCGATCTGGCTGGTCATTGAGAATGTTGCGCAGTGGTGTTTCCGCTGCTTTTTTTTTTTTTTTTATTAATTTATTTTATTTATTTTTTTAGAACAAACAACAGTGAGACTCAGAAGTACATGGGCTCATTATACATTTTGCGCATTATACAAAATGAAGACGTTATGAAATCAGTATGGTCCAGTAAAACCGCAGCACATCATAACTTAGCAGACAGGGGTACAAGTATTATTGATTTGCCTCAGTTGATGTCTAATTCTAAGACGTCCTGGTGTAGTAAAAACTAACTGAAGTGTGGACAATCCCTTGAACAACATTGCCATTGTCTGTTATTAGTAACATAATAACCTAATGCCATGTTCAGTCGTGAGTCACAGTAGCCGCACTAGCTGTGGTGAATAAATAAGTTTTATACAACTCCCAAAAGTTTTTAGGTCTGTTGCGTGGGGGGAGTAAGTCGCTAAAAAGTTCCGTCTGCGTACTACAATATGTCATGTCACGGGTCCACTGTGTGATCGTAGGGACGGGGCCCCGAAACCAGTTAATAGCCACCCTGCGTTTGGCCATCAGCAGTCCCATGTCTACCAACCGCCTAACTCCCTTTGGTATTGATTTAGAGTAGCCCAGCAAGGCCACCACTGGGTCAGGTTCCAATGTTAGTTTAGTAATCTGTCCTAGTTCTTTAAAGACGGTCCCCCAAAATGCAGAGACACCAGGACAGGTCCAGGCCAGATGGAGGAAGTCAGCCAACTGCGCTGCGCAGCGCAACGGTCACAGGTTGAGTCTTCCCTCAATCCGTATCTGTGCAGCCTCTCTGGGGTGTAATATACCCTATTAAGGTATTTAAAGTGTACCATCCTATGTCGCCCATTGAGTGAAATACGTTGGGTGCTGGTGCAGCAATAGGTCCACATAGCGTCTCCTATCTCTATGTTGAGGTCCCTCTGCCATGCCAAGCGGGCTTTGGTGTAATGGCTCGCTCTATATGACATTGATGTAGTATAGATTGAGGATACGATGCGTTTTGGGGATTTTGCCCGTATGGTTTGCGTTAAGGCCAATAGTTCTGGTGGTTCTAGGTATTCGTCCCCCAAAGTCATCCTCAACGCGTGGCGTACTCTGTGAAATTGAAATTTAGTCAGTAGAGTAGGTTCTGGGTCAAGAGGGGTAAGTTCCTCCCATGTTTTGGCCACTCTGCCCTCGAACAAGTCACCCACAGTCTGTATGCCCAGTGTATTAAGTGCCTGTGTAACCCCCTTTTCCTTACATGGTGGCAGCCATAAGCACCAATCAAGTGGGGTATACGGCGAATACAGGATCGCACCCGCTTGCTGTTGCAATAGGTGGTGCCAGGCATGCGCCGTTGTGTTAATCGAGTCGAATATGCCCGTCCTCCTGTCCACGTCCTTAAACAGTAGTGCAGGTAGTGGAAGTGGTGACGCAACCTCTGTCTCTATTCGAAGGTGTGGGACGTCTAGGGAGCCGTGCATCCAATGGTATGCATGTGCACTCTGTGCAGCTCTGTAATATAACTCGAAATCCGGAGCTCCCAGTCCTCCCATATGATAGGGTAATACCAGTATCTGCCACTTAACTCGCGGCTGCTTACCTGCCCAGGCTAGCTTAATCATCAGTGCAGTGAGTCGGTTAAAAAAAACACGTGGGAGTACCATAGGGATATTGGAAAACAGAAACAGCAGACTCGGCAGAACAACCATTTTCATAATTGAAATTTTACCCAGGAGGGACAACGGAGTTTTATCCATCTTTCCACCTCATCTTCAAGTTTGCTGTAAGTCACTCCGTAGTGTTCTCTAAACAGTATTTCAGAGTCTGTGTGGACTCTTATACCCAAATATCGCACAGCATCCGTGGTCCAATGCAGAGGATAATCCAGGTCTATATGGGGTGTGCTAGGTGTAATTGGGAAAATAATGGATTTCGGCCAGTTGACATGTAGACCTGACAGGGCGCCGAAGCGCACCACCTCACGTAAAACTGTAGACAGATTGGTTTCCGGGTTTCTAACATATAGAAGTGTGTCGTCAGCGTATGCGGAAACTATGATTTTATAGTGCGGGTAGCATATACCTCGGTGCTGATGGTATTCCCTAAGCGCACATGCCCGAGGCTCTGCCACCAACGCGTATAACAACGGGGATAAGGGGCAGCCTTGTCGCGTACCCCTCGTAATGCGTATGGGCACAGTGACTGTGTTACCTATCTTTATTCTGGCCGTGGGTTTATTGTAGAGTGTGCCTATTAATTGGAGGAAGGTTGGGCCCACGCCCATTCTTGTCAGTACTTGTGTCATGAAAGGCCACTCAACTGAGTCGAAGGCCTTCTCTATGTCTAGGAAGACTGCCACTGCTGTCGTCTCTGGTGTGGTGTGCTGTAATGCCCCGAAAAAAACGTACGCAAATTATATGTCAAGTTTCTGCCTGGAACAAACCCCGCTTGCTCCGGCGCGACAAGCAGCAGGACCAAAGGGACCAAACGATTCGCTAGGATTTTCGCGAAACTTTTCGTGTCAACGTTTAACAATGACAGCGGGCGATAAGAGGCACAGTCCTCTGGGGGTTTACCTGGTTTGAGGAGGGCGACTATAACTGCTTCTGTCATGGAGGGTGGCATAGTTCCCGTGACACACATGTCATCAAATAGAGTAGCCAGCTGTGGAAGTAGTTTCCTTCTATAGGGCCTTCCTGGATCAACTGTCAAACCGTCCGACCCAGGGGCACTCCCCGCTCTCATACTCGACAAGGCTAGTAGGATTTTGTCACATTCAATTGGTCTCATGAGGAACTCCCTGTGAGTGTTAGTGAGCCATGGAAGTTGTATGTGTGTTAAATAATCTGTAATCTCGGCTATCGATGCAGCACTTCGGGTTGAATATAGTTCTGTGTAGTATTGGCGGAATCTGTCTACCACATCAGTAACCTCAGTTAAACTCTCGCCTTCTGCGGACCTGACCTCAGCCACTCGTACTTTTTCCCTTCGCTTCTTAATCAATTGGGCTAGAACTGTCCCCGGTCGTTCACTTTCACCATACGCCCGAGCTGTGGCATATTTACCCAGGTGTTTAATTTCATCGTCAGCTGTCATGTGGTATGCCTCTAGCAAGTCCGAGAGCTCCCTCTTGACAGTGTCGTCCGTATCCGTCAATTGTCGTCTTTCTAAGGTCCTAATTTTCCCTTCTAAGTCTGTTAGGCGTTTTCGTATAGAGCGAAGGACACCCGAGTGTTTTGATATTGTGACCCCTCTAATATAGACTTTGAAGGCCTCCCAGACTATTTGGTAGTTGTCCACAGAACCCACATTCTTATCAAAAAACGTATCAATTGCCTCTGTCAGTTCGTCCTTGAACACTGCGTCTAATAGTGAATGTGGTGGACACCGCCACGTAAATGGGGGGATAGGTCTGTGAGGAGTATCTAGCACCAGTAGGATCGGAGAATGGTCTGACAGTGTACGGGGTAACACCTGACACGAGTGAACCCTGTCACCGAGCGTCCTGGCTGCAAGCCAATAATCAATGCGAGTGTGTAGGGTATGGTATGCTGAGTAGTGTGTAAAGCCTCCGTGGTGAGGGTATTTCATGCGCCAAAGGTCTCTGAGATCAAACCTGACCATCACGGACTCCAACGCCCTGGCCGCTGCTGTGGTATGCCTCTCCGGACCGCCCGATCTATCAAGTTTAGGGTTCAGAACCAAATTAAAATCACCCCCCCAGAGTTGTTCCCTCTCGCTAAGATTACCTAATTTGTCTGACAGTGCGGTAAAGAATTCCGGGTTGTCAAAGTTCGGTCCATATATATTTACTATGAGTTTATCCATGCCCTTCCCGCTGCACCTTGAGACCGTATATCTGCCTGCTGTGTCAGTGATCACTGGGTGGAGGGTGAGGGAAGATTTCGGGTTGACCCAAGTAAGGACACCTCGTGCATGTGTGGTGAAGCCTGCGTCGTGTATGTTGCCGTGCAATCCTCTGCAACGTAACATAGGGGAGTTGGGAGGAAGGTGTGTCTCTTGCAGTAGGGCAATATCTATCGCGTGCCTCGTCAGATATGAAAGAAGTTTAAGAACTTTTCTGTGGTCGTTCAGTCCTCTAACATTCCATGTAAGTGTTCTAAGGGTGTCCACCTTTGTAGCCCGACTGGCCTCAGTCGTGTGCGTCGTGGAATCAATCAATGTAGCCATGTTGTGGTCATGTATGTTATAGAGCTGTAGTATAGCAGGTGTGAATGTCTGTCTTCAAGTATATCACATCCTCTGAGTCTCATTAACCCTCCTCCCCCCACCCACATCAGGGCCCCCCCAACCTTGGCCTGACGTAAAGTACCCCAAAAGCTCCCCAACTCAATACTTATGCAAAGCTGTCCGCTTATGCAATACAGTGCAGAACGTTTGGAATCCATCCCACCCTCCCAAAAAAAGGACAATAACAAGACCCCAACAGTGTGTTTCACTCGTAGGCGGAGGTTGCCAACTAAGTTCAGTCAAACAGCAAGGTTTCAACTACCATGCCCCTCCGCACTCCATCGAACTGATACTGCGCATTGGCAGTAAGAGGTGCTTATCCCACCCCGATGTGTACTTGTGCTGGGAGGTGACCTAGGCCATTCCACAGCAGGTCATAAGACGTCAGGCTGGGGGGGGGGGGAATAGCACAGCCGTGTGTCCGAGTTGCAGCCAGGCCCCATGAACCCCCCCAAGCACCCCGTTTCACATTTATGTCAAGCGTTCATTCTATCCCCCGTTAATGCATTTCTTATCTGTTGTGCAGCAAGGTTCGCAATCAGTCCTAGTCTTCCAGGGGAGATCCATCTGCTCCAGCTGAGGAACCTCTGTCGGGGACGCTACGTTGCTCCCTAGACCAGTCCTTCATAGCTTTCTGTAGAGACTTGGGATCCATGAAGATACGTGACTGGCCTTGGCGGTTAACTCGTAGACGAGCAGGATACAGCATGGCGTAGTCTATATTATGCTCCTTCAACTGCCTCTTGAGTGGCGCAAACTGACGACGCGCTTCCTGGACCTTTGCAGTAAAGTCTGGAAACAGTGAGAGGACAGATCCTTCATATTGTAAAGTCTGTTTCTCCCTGGCCGCTCTCAGTGCTGCATCCCTGTCGCGGTAGTTTAGTATCTTTGCAATTATCGGCCTCGGAGGGGCACCTGGCGGCGGGCGCTGCCCCAGTGAGCGGTGTGCCCTCTCGACCACAAACATGGGCGAGAATGTGTCTCCACCAAGGAGCGTGACCAGTAATTTCTCAATGAATTGTTCCATATTTCCTGTCGGCGTCGATTCCGGAAGTCCAGTAATTCTCAGGTCGCACCTCCGGGACCTCGCTTCCAAGTCTTCAGCTTTATCTTGCAGTACTTGAAGCGCCTTGTCCAATTGTTTGTGGCCTGTGTCCAATTCCGTCTGCGACTCCTCCACCTCCATGATACGCCGTTCGGCCATGTCTATGCGTTCCGTATGTTTGTCAAGTCTCTCGGACATCCTATCCATGCGGTAGGAGAGGGAGTCAATCTTTGTGCCCAATACTGTTAGTGAGCTTTGAATGCCCTTTTCCATCGATGCAATCATGGATTTGATGTCGCCATCTTGTGCCTCCCGTTCACGGCCTCTGCCATTGTCCCCTTCATTGGCTGATGTTGCACGCTCCCGTGGTTTGCGCTGCGCGAAGGACAATTTCGGCTGCGTTTTATCCGATCTGCCCATGTCTGCCAGTCCAGGCGGGGTTTGCTAATACAGGAGGTACCAGCGCGGTCTCTACTAGTATGAATCCAATGTGCAGCAGGGCTGTTTTTCTATAGTCCAGCAGATCTATCTCTATCCGCTGGGCACCACTTTGGGGCAACTTCCCAACAAGGACAGCTACTCCGATGTCTACCACACCACTTGCGCCAGGTCTGATGTGGCAAAGCGTGCCTCTATGCGCTGTGCAAGGTGTAGCGCTCGTTACCACTCGCCCCTCACGAGAACTGGCAGATTCCCCGTTATTATGGTTCTGCAGTCCCCAGGCAATGTGAGCCAGGAGGAGCACTCCACTTCCGCAGGTGTGGAATAGAACATCCAGGGCGGAGGAATCCCTTCAGCAACGGCGTTGATCCAGCATCAGTGAACGTCGTTATCAATATCACCCTAAGAGCCGAGGTTGGGCCCGTGGAACAGTCAGACCCCGCTCGGTGCACAACGGAGAAGGCCTCTCCGCAGGTGGGGGAGGCTGGGCCAGTAAACACACCCACGCACCTTGACTTTCGGTTGTACCCCGTAAGCACCAGACTTCAGATCGGGTCGGTTGGAAGAGCCTCAGGATCCTGCAGTGAACTCTATGTGGCCGCCGACGCCCTGCACTCACCACTCCGCCAGGCTGCCTCTAGGTAATGCACCGGTTGTATGTGCGTGCGCCGTCCGCGGGCCCGTCCTAGGCCAATGCGCCATCCCTCTGCACCTCACTACGTGGCGGGAAAGCTCCAGAAATGTTCTCCGCTCAGTGTCCGATGGCGAGCCTCCGAGGGCGGTCCGCACCTCACCAAAGCCCCGACCGGCTCCCGGGGGGGTGGCTCCCCAGCGTGGTCTCACTTCCGGCGGGCACAGGCTACCACCAGAGTCCGGTGTTCACGGCCTTGCCGCCGCTACGCACATCCGTTGTCAGCTGTTGTGCTCACGCCGCACCTACAGGCGCCAGGGACAGGTCTATCGGCAGCGGAGCTCCCCTGCTTCAATCGGCGCTGCGTTGGAAACTTGGCGCTCACTGCCAATACCGGATAACTTCAGGATTGAGTGTTGGTAGTGCGGAGCTCGTCTTTTAGGCGGCCATCTTCGTCGCCGGCAAGCTCCGCCCCCCGTTTCCGCAGCTTTTTGCACGGGAACGCCTACTCTGCATATCATTAGCGTTAGTTGGCGGTATCATTTGTGGCGATGTTTTTTGCGGCTGCTATCGCAGGAAAACTGGTGATGTCGGCTGTTAGCACCTGCTTGTGAATGGTGCGATACATTTATCGCCACTTTGCCTGCGATAAAGTGCCGCTAACTCGGCGATAAGTCCTTGAGAATATGCCCCTGAGTGTACTGTATACAGAACTTGTAGAAGAATAAAAAATGTAGTGTAGTTTGCCATGCCCGTGTGATGGCTTTCATGCTAACCTTGATTCTTTGCCCAGTCTGGCCAAGGGAGAAACATAATAAACATTTCACTGTGCCAGCCCTTAGATGGAAGAGAAGTCCCAGCTCCCAAAGGCCCATTGGTTTAGTGAGATAGCTGGCTAACTGAAAATGAATGTTCTTAATAGACAAAAACGTGGCTACAGTTGGTTTCCTGAACTCCCTATCAAGTCTATCCTTTCTATAATACGTATAAAGTGCCGACCCAGGATCTTTTTTACTTACAGTGTCTGTGTTCATAATATCCATGCCCTTTCACACTAAAGGCAATCTCTTATAATTTCTCTTGTGAGGGACGCCGCTGGATTTTTCCAAATGGCTAGCCAAAATAGAGCAGGGCAAGCCTTTATATAGTCTTCAATATAGTGTAGGTTTAGTTCGCTATGACAAATATATTGAGATGTAGAGATAGGGGCTCCCAGAAGTTTCGGATAGAACCTATTCTCCTCATACTGGATGTTACAGCTCTTTGAGGAGCTCTATACCTCAGCGCCGTAGGTATACACTGAGATTTAAAGAAACTTAAAATAGCTAAGATAGTCTCCCCCAACCCAGGGGGTCAGGGGTTAAGAACTGAATTAATTGCTTTGGAAAGCTTATTCCTACAGTATACCGTCTGATCAGACCATGAACCATTAGCAGCAAAACCCAGACCCAAGTAGGGAAAAGTGCTAGTGCATTGTAAACTTTAAAAAAAATCTTTTATAATGGCTTGCGGGCTGAGGAAGCGCCCTTTGGTTACCCACAGATATAATATTTAAATTAGTGCATAGGTCTAAGGAGGCCATGAAATCAACAAAACCCCGCACTAAAAGGCACAGGGGTTTGGTGTGTGACCCATTAATACCTCATCGTCAGCGTAAAGTAGGGCTGGGAGTGTATGGCCGTTAACTCTAGGGACATCTTTAGTAAGCACTGTTAGGGATGTGTGTAGGTTGTTAATATATAAAATAAAAAGTAACAGGGACAAAACGCATCCCTGCCTGACCCCTCTGCAGACTTTGATGTCATTAGAGACCTCCCCACCTGTATTGATCCTGACCTGGGCTTTCAGATCCTTATGCAGATATGCTAAAAAAATGTACTAAAACCTCATCCAACCCACATTCCAATAAAATGGACTACAGTCGGGACCGATTAACATAATCAGAGGCTGAAGTCAGGTCCATAAAAGCCAAATATATTGGTGACCACTGCGCAATTTTATATTTCCCGATTATTAAGTTAAGGTTTAGGCATTGTTCGAAGGGTGGTATCGATCAGGGAGATGGGTCTGTAACAGCCAGGTTGGGAACTGTCGCCCTTTTTAAAAATGGTAACGGGGCATTGGTTAACCAGTATTATCGTCCCTAAGTACCTGGTCAGATTATTAACAACATTTAACAAAAGGGGGGCCCAAAAGTCTGGTTTGTGCTTAATGAGGTCAATAGGTAACCCATCAGGGCCTGGAGCTTTATTACCCAGGCTCTGATGTATCACTTCCTCCACTTCGGACAGGGATATTGATATCCCTGTAGGGGCTGGGAACTCAAACAAATCTTTGTTATATGTGGGGGCTGTATATATCTTAGAAAAGTGAGCTTCCCAAGCCTCGCTGGTTATATTACAGCTGATCGGTGTTAGTGTTTGCCCCATTGCTCTCATATCTTTAAAGAATGAAAAAATCTTTTGGGCTACTGTTGGAATGCATTTGCTAGTGCTGCTAGTTTATCGCTCATTTAGTAGTTCTTCCTTCCTTTGGGAGACAGTTAACTTAATCTTCTTTCTTAACAACTGAATTGAGAGGAGACACCTCGGTTTAGTGGATAGGGCCTTGCGTAACGGACTATTTATTGCTGAACACTTGCTATTAAACCATCTAGGCACATGAGGTGTGATGACACCTCGAGATTAGGTCCCTGCGCTAATTAGTGCATTCATTAAACTCTGTTAAGCCATAAAATCTGTGTTATCAAAACCCGCTATCAGACAGGAATCGAAGAGTCTCAGATTTTCCGTAACCACCCTAAGGAACAAATCTGCGCTATTAACCCCTCGCCAAACCAATCTTAGAATGTGGTGCTAGGAACTTGATACCCTCAACAGACGAGACTGTCCCCAGGCCCGCGTATAAAACAGTTTAACACCACTTTGATCGGGTTATGATCGCCGTGGTGTGTAGGAACAACCTCAGCGCACAATAAAAAGTCCTCTAGACCCGGGGAGATAAAAATATAATCAATTATAGTAGCACTGCCCCTGCCTCTGAATGTCGGTTCAGAGAGATTATTATTATTAGTAAGAGCAGTGATGTCCATAACATTACTCAAATCGTGGGTTCGCAAATGCTCCATCAGCTCGACACCCCTGTGGCAAGTTTGACCTCTGCTGCTGGCCCTAGGAACGGCAGTGCCCTCATGGTGCAGCTTAGCATGAAAATCACCCCCCAGGCAGATACCAGCTGTTTTGTCAAAGCCATTTGAAACCCTTAGGGTGGTAACAAAGGCAAACAGATTTATAAAAATGACTTTCATAGCTCCCCCAACACAAATGTTATCAAAGTTAAACAAATACATAGATAACCCCCTTTTGTATTGTAGAACTTGGAATTTATCACTGTGGGTTTGTAAAACCTTAACACTACCCCCTGCAGCAATGTTCGCCCAAATTGAAAGACCACCACACAGACAACCAGATTTGGGGGATGGAGCTAGAATGTTAAAACAGTCAAACCCTTCAAGATATATGTCTTTAGTGGCCCAGGTTTCTTCAAACATGAGGATGTCTTGCTGACTGACTAAAATAGCTCTAGTAGATTGGCTAGAGCTAGATTGCAGGCCAGCAACGTTCCAGCTAAGTATGTTCAAATCTTGGTTTTAACGAGCCTTAGGGTCAGTTATAGCAGTTTGGTTATGTATCTTCATTGTATGTAATGGTCGTATAGGTGTATGGTCGACCCCGCCGGTCTGAAGGGGCAGCGGTAGTCAGTCCTGGGTGTCTAAATCAGACAGTGCTGTGAAGTTATTCTGAACGACTGGGAAAGCAGTCATTAGAAAGACATCTGGGGGCTGGCTTCTAAAAATAGCCCAGTGGTAGGGACCAAATTTTAGATTGGCTAGGGTTGAGGGTCTCCTGTTTTCTCAGGAGTGTCCTTACCATGGACGGTCTACGAAAATTAATGACAATACAATCCCCTTCTATGTTTTTAGGTGAGTCACCTACCCACCCAACCCTTCGTACCAAGATTAACGTTTTAAATGCGAAGGAGATAAACTGCTTATTCTTAGACAACCAGTCCACACATTTGTTACGTAGTTGATCCAAGGTTTCCCTCTGCTTTTTAAGGGTAGGTACACCTGCCAACACCAAAACATGTGTTGGGACTGCCACCGGCAGCCTGCCCCTAGCTGTAGTTGCCCTGAAATGTCTCCCACTTGATAGATCTACTGGTGACCCCCCGAATTTGGGTCCATTTAGTAGCATTGCACCTGACCTAAGAATGGGTTTAAGTGTAAGTACAGAGGGAACAAGTGAATCAACCCCAGCCGAGGTTTGCGGACCGTCGTTAGGAAGGGAAGGCTTTGACACTTTATTGACCTTGGGAAGGAGACACTCCCTTAGTTGGATGCATGTTTTACAGGAAGATACAACTAAAGGGCCATCAGGTGGGCACATGGCAGTATGGGATGAGCTATCTATGAGTAAAACACTAGATTAACATTGACACCTCCGTGGGGGTGTCTAATTAATAGAATGGACTGTCTCTTCCCGATGGTTGAGTCGAAGGATTAGAGTGTGCAAGTAATCCAAACGTTTCCATAAGGGTGTAAGTTTCGTGTCTATCAGGTCGCTTATCCGAGAGCATACAGTGTTAATGAAGGCTTCCGCAAGATCTGGTGCGACGGGTGTGGCTTCAGTCTGTGTATAAGAAGGGTGACTAGCCTTACCACTCAAGGGTGGTACCGGAGGACTGGCGCTAGACGATGACAGCCTCCACGCACCAGCACATCCCATAGCATCCTCTCCTCCTGGATGCAGTTGCCTTTTAGTACAAACAGGCCAAGGGTGGTGCAGTTGTTGGGGCACCCATAATTTGCTGTCTCTCGGGCAGGTCATGCCCTGGAACATCAAGGGTACTCCCACTAGGGATCGACTCATTTTTAGAGCCGACCGCCAGATTAAAGAGTTCGCGAAGTGCGGTGGTAGGGGCGGGATCGGCTGATACCCCTCCAGATGCAGAGCTAGTCTGTACTATCTCACTTCCCAGTGACAGTCTATGCTCTGTTTACTCGACAGCATGTTGGAGAGGATGGTTAATATAGTGTACAATGAGATCAAGAGTAACAGAGGGGCACGCGGGTGGTGGGCCATTACGTTTTCCCATGGCTCCTTAATTGGCCGGACTGTTGCTTAAGTAGTTCAGTTCAGTTATTGCAGGCGAGCACTCACCTCGGCCCTCAAGGCCAGAACTGCTATGACACTGCCCAGCCCAGCCTCTGCCAGCCGCTGACGGCGCAGACTGCACCCCTCTTGGCTCGGTCTTCGCCCAGACACGCGCTCAGGCGCGCCCCGTGCTGCGGGAACCCAGGCAATCTTTGTACACGCCTCCGGGCATGGGAAACGTGAACGCGGCGGCTGCCACAAGAAACGCTGGGGGCTGTGGTCCGCCCCTCCTGCACTGCAAAGACGTGTCAGATCCTGTTCCATGGGATGAGGAATGCATTCGCTCTTTTCTGGAATTGCGAGACAGTTTGTCGAGCACCAGCCTTGGGAATGCCTGACTTTAACAAGAGTTTTACTCTGTTTTGCAGTGAGCGCAAAGGTTGTGCACTATCAGTTCTAACGCAAATGCATGGAGCTGCACGCAGACCTGTTGCATATTTTTCAGCTACATTGGATCCTGTGGCTGCTGCTTTACCTGGATGTTTGAAAGCTGTTGCTGCAACATGTGTGAGTTTGGAACAGTGTGAGAACATTCAACGGATGTCCCATCACAAAGTGTATGTGCCGCATTCAGTTGAGATTTTGTTTACTTGTGAGGTGCTGTGTTCGAGTTTGTGTTGTCGGTTAACAAAATATGAGCAGATGATCTTGGGTGCAGAGAATGTGACTGTGACAAGATGTATGAGTTTAAATCCAGCTACCTTGATGCCGTTACCTGGACATGAAGTGGTGATGGAAGAAGCTGATCATGATTGCCTTGATGTGACAGATCATGTATTATCAGGTCGTGGTTTAGTACACATCTCAGACTCTGCCAACAAGGTATCTTGTATGTTTATGGATGGATCATGCTTGAGAGATTCTGGAGGTACCTTGCGAGCTGCCTATGCAATCTGTACTGTGCTGGGTGTAGGTGAAGCATCATATTTGAAAGGAGTGTATTCAGCACAAGTGGCTGAATTGATCACACTTACCAGGGCTTGCAGAATTATCAAACAAATGAGAGTAACAATATTCACGCATAGTCAATATGGTTATGGGGTGGTGCATGATTTTGGGCAGTTGTGGTCTCAGCGTGGGTTTATGACCTCGTCGTGTTCACCTATTCGAAACGGAGAGTGTGTAAGAAACCTATTGATGGCACTACAACTGCCGGCTCAGATTGCAGTGGTAAAGTGTTCCGCTCATCAAACTGAACATGATTATCTCACCGTTGGCCATATATATGCCAATGAGACTGCGCGTTATTGTGCTCAAAATTCTTATGCATTTAATGGGGAATCATTGAAGGAACACTCTGATTTTTTCAGTTGTTGAGACTTGGGAAGAAATCAATCTGCATTCAGTATCATCAGAGAATTACAAGATTCAGTGCCACTGGCAGAAAGATAAGGGTGGATCAAAACAGGGTGTAACCGCAGACAGGAAGATGAGGTTTGGGTTTACACGGATGGGAGACCTGTGTTGCCAGATTACCTACATGTGCAGGTCCATGGCAAATCCTTGCCATCAATGACAGATTAGAGCCATTGCAGAGAGTCTAAGATGTGTAAACTTGGGATTGTACCAAGATTGACGAAAGAGACATGGCATAGCATCTCAGCCTACTGTGTCAGTCAACAACAAAATGCATGAAGAAAGACAGTGGTCAGTACGAGTCGCATACGGGTAAAGGGACCTCCTGATTTTCCAATGTAACTGGACTTCATTGAGGTGCCCCCTTGTAAGGGATTGAAATATGTCCTTGTGCCTGGTGGGTTAAGCCTCAACCCAACGAGAAAACAATGACAGCTTAACTGTGGCTAAACTGCTTCTTTGAAAAACCAAACCTAGGTATCAATTCTCTGTCTCACTGGAATTGGATAGAGGAACACAATTCTATAATGAAGTAATATGAATGCTTTGTGCTGCATTACAAATTGAGCAAAGGCTACATTGTGCATACCACCCGGAGGCTTCCAGCGTGGTGGAACAGGTGAATGCGACAATTAAGTTCAGACTAGCAAAGGTGTGTGCGTCCACATCCCTGAAATGGCTTGATGCATTGCCTCTGGTACTGATGAGTTTGCGAAGTATCCCAGGCAAAAGAACTGGACTGTCCCCTCACTAAATACATATGGGGAGGGCTATGAGGCAGCCTACAGTCCCAGCAAATCAGCTTGTGAATATTTCTGATGACATAGAACATACCACATCAGCCCATCCTTTACAATAATCCAGTACCGTGTCTCACCAGGTTGGAAAAGTCGTAACCACCGTGCAACAGGAGCAGTGCCATGATTTGTGCCCAGGCGACTGGGTACGCGTTAAGAAGCACGTGCGAAAATCCTGTTTGGAACCTTTTTGGCGTGGGCCTTAGCAGTTGTGGTTACAAGTATCACTTGATGTCAAATGTGGTGGTCTACCTAATTGGGTGCATGCAGCCCACACTTGTTGAGTCCCATGTCCTCTGGTAAGTGTAGGGTCCGTGGTCGACAAACCAGTGGTAACCGAGAAACATCCTGTTTAGACTGAGCACAGAGTAGAGAGGGCACCAGCTACTGGTCTCGAGACACTGTTGTAAATGAGAGTCAAAGAGAGTTGATCACGGCTGTTATCGAGGGTCAAAGTGAAGGGGATCCAACTAAGAGAAATGTCAACTCAAATGATGTTTCTCTGGTACACTGTTCACAAGTGCGAAAAGGAGACCGTTGGCCCAGAAAATCCGAAAGATTGAGACACATACTGACTGACACCATCACAGTGGAAGCTATTCTTCCTTCAGTGTCTTTGTTCAGACTGACTAGAGACTTCAGATGGAGAAGAGCCTATAGTCCGAAGAACAAAAAGAGCACGAAGTCGAAGATATGCAGCTCCAGAGTGGACATATTTAGCTGCTGCAAACGATTGGGAAAAAGAGTTATTTCATGGCGGTTTGTGTGAATCGCAATTTTTGTTTCACGTTTCTCCTTTCTCACAACAGTTCTTCACGTTTTGCTCTATGGGCTTTCCAGGAGCCCCGTCATATGCGAATACGTACATGGTATCGTTTGAAGAGAGATACATCTTGAATAATGCACGATGGCAGAGGGATCTTCTATTATACATGAGATACATTGATGATATTCTCATCATATGGCAAGGCAATCGAGCAGCACTTGAAGATAATATTTCTAACCTCAATCAATGCAACTCTCGTATTCAATTTACACACAACATTCAATCTAAAAAAATCCAATTCTTGGATTTTGAAATCAGGAATACCACGACTGGTCTAGAAACATCGGTTTATCGCAAACCCACTGATAGGAACAATGTTTTGCACTTCTCAAGCTTTCATCCAGTTTCTTTGAAAAGACACCTACCGGTATCTCAGTTCATTAGGATTAAGAGGATTCCTTCGAATTCAATGGAAGCGGATTCCCTAATTTCAGATCAAGCAGAGAGATACCGTCAACGGGGATATCCTCAAGAGATACTGGAAAAAGCCAAGTCTATTGTGGTTCTTAAAAAACGTGAAGATCTTTTGATTAACAAACCAAGAATCCATACCAAACGTGAAGTATTTGTATTGAAACATTCTGTGGAAGCAACCAAGATCAAGACGATCATTAGAAAACGATGGGAAATAGTCGAACAAGAGCCGGACTTTCATGAAATTTTCACGGACAAACCTCTTTTTGCGCATACTCGCTCCAGGAATTTAGAGAACTTTTGAAACCTCAACCCAAACATGTTATCACGAGTCAGACATTTAAAGGAATGAAAAAGTGTTTCAACTGTGGCCAGTGTGGAAATGTAATTACAGGAAACATCTTCAATCACCCACACATGGGGAAACCCATTAAACTCAGACATACCTCAGATTGCAATACAGAAGGTGTGATATACGCTATACGTTGTCCATGTGGACTCATCTATGTGGGCAGAACATCACGGAGAATAAAAACCCGTATCATAGAACACAAAAGCATGATACGTAACAAGAACAGACATTCGTGCTTAGCAGCTCATTGGTTAGACATGTCACACACTATTCCTCAAATCAGATTCACCATCTTGGAACATGTAACACAAAGAAGTAGGATTGACACAAACACCAAGTTGGCTCAACGCGAAACTTTTTGGATAAAACATTTAGATACCATTGTTCCAAGAGGTCTTAATGATCATTATGAAATGTTATGTTTTCTATAATGTAAGGAGGTATTTTCAAGTGTAATTTCCTGAATATCTGTATATTGTTGCTAGAATTTATGGATTTTTCTGTACATCCGAACTTGCTCTCACTATCATCCTCATTTCATTATTCATTTATTTTTCACCAATTTTCATTTGCATTTTTATCATTTTTTTTATTTTTATTTTTTTCAGATTTAGTTAGACGTGATAAATTTGTTATGGTTCATGTTTAATTTACACATAATGGTGGTTGCGTCATTTCCTCACTTTTTAGTATTTGGCATCAGTTTTTAACGTTGACCTCAGATGGACACTTATGTTCAGTTTTCTCTCTTTTGTGTCGAGTTGAGTATTAGCGCTCTATATCCATGGGGTTCTTTATTAGTCATCCATACATGATGCATTAGGGAGATTTTCCTCTATTCGGCGTGGAAACGCGTAGAACCTAAGACGTTATATACGTCATGTACGTATCCATATACCACTACTTGTTGAGCGGGGCTCTTCGTCGTGTAGGATATTGTTATTCACAGAGTTTTCTATAAAGTTATTCAAAACATGGCATTTAGTGAGATTTCCCTTTAACTCTGCAAGGAAACGCGCAGCATAGATGACGTCATGTACGTCACGTACGCATCCACATTCAGTAGCGAGACGTCTAGGGTTTACGTCAAGCCACAGAGAGTAGCTGTGAGGCAGAGCGTTCACGTTCAAGGTAAGCCGGAAACTAGGCACGGCGTTTGTCGCGATGTTACTCTAGCATTTCCTTTGGATAAGCAGGTTCTTGACCCACAGTATTTTTCATGTTTCATCTTCACAGCACTTTTCTTCATTTACATCTGGAAGCGCATTCAATCGTGTAGCTGGTAAGCAGTATTCTGTTAATAGCCAGCATTTGTAACGTTTTTCACGGAATTGAGCACTTCATTACGGTTTGTTTTTATTCACAGAGCACGTATTTTCACTCATAGAGTACTCGCATTCCACTGAGTCGACTCTGATTATCTGTATTTGGAGATTGCGCTACAGGTATTAATAGTTTTTAACTCCTGTGGGATGTATTGTTGATTGCATGAAATAAGTTACGTTTTTTCATGGGTTTCTGACTGCATTTTCATCTTTATTTTGTAAGGTCAAACTTTATCACGACGATTCTTTGTTTGGTTTTCTTTTGGACAGCTAGAGGTAGGACTCTTTGTTGTCACAATGTGCTTTGTGGGGTGTACTGTATGCGTTTAGGAGCAAGCAGCTCCTTTCTTTTGGGTTATAAGTAGGTAGCTGGTTGTGATTCTAGGTTATATTTCACCATTCACTTTCAGGTGGTTGAAAACACTGGTTTGTTTCTGTCTCTATCACAGCATGATCTCGGGATGTTAGGTCTTTGGTGTTGCTTTTCACCTTATGGATCACTTGTTAGTTCTGTTCTAGCACACAAAGATGATAGTGGTGGCAAGAACGGATTTCTTGTACTATTGTATGTCGTTCTTATCGTTTTAACTAAGATTGTTGATCTACTTTTCTTGTTCCAGCTGGTGGTTACAAGACAGAACTAAAGCAAAAACTTTTGTTTGAACACCATCATGCCCCTGATGAAGGGTTATACCCGAAATGCATTGGGTTTTGTTTATTTATTTGTTCATGTGATTTTCTGTTAATTGGGTTCTTTGTATTCTGCATAGGCCCAATATTTTTCAAATGAATTGTAAATATGGTGATTACATGGAATGCTCTTTGTTTCAAAGTTGCATCATCTTTGTTTCAAAGATGATGCATAATGAAATATACACCAGCAAATTATAAAGCAATTACAAATTGTATTATGTGTTAAATTGTGTGATTTGAAGGCATTGCACTTTTACATAACACAGCAGAAGCCCTATGGACTTTAAAAAATAGTGCGCTGAGTGATCGGTACGGAGATTCTCCATACCTCTTTAGCATTGCTCTAAAAAGGCCAGAAGAGAAACAAAGAAAAAGGGTGTGAGTACACGCCGTTCAAAACTACTGCACAAAGCCTATTGCTATAGATAGAATCAGAGGCATTTTTTTTATATATATTCTGAGATGTAAAAACAAAATCTATATTCGCTAAAACGTAAACGTATGTATGCTTGTTTCTTAATTGCTTTTGTCTCAATTCTTGTCCTGTTAGTTACTAAATCTACCTCATCATGATTATTTATTATCAAGAATACTAATTTGCATGTGTCTACAACTAATGAAGTGACTAAACTGAAAAAAAGAGTAGGAATAACTAAGGAGCTAACAAGTGAGGATTTACATCATGATCGTTCAATTAACAATTTTTCACTGAAAGTGTTTACTAAATTATTGTATGAGTACGTAAACACAATGGATGCGAGAGATGGTAATTGCATGCATACATAACAAACAGTATGTCACCCCTTCGGCCCAGACATCACCTTCCTTAAACTTGTTAATACACTACAAGATATACCATATGTTAGTTTTATGGTAAAGGACATTTCAGTATTACTATTCTAATTATGATTTGATTTTCTCAGAAGTTCCGGTAAAGAAAAATCTTAATATAGAGCCTGATGCACGAGATGCTGAAATAATGGGGGAATTCTTTCATCCTGCATCACCTATAGATACTGTGTATGCACATAGACACAATCTGACCTGTGCTTCACATAGTGTAGAAAAGGAATTTAAAAATTCAGTAGAAGATTGTAGGGAAGAAATAAAAAAGAAGTTGAAAAACAAATGAAAACACCTCCATTGGGTCATAGGGAGGGGTGATTATAAAAAGGGAGATACATATGCTGCAATGACTCTAGATTGGCAACACAAAGGAAAGCTTTGTATACTAAGACGCAAAAGAGAGCATACTAATAAATTCATTGGTTCCAGTGAATGTGAACACACCTTCCTACTTATGGGAGGATGGGGATTATTTTTAGCAGGATTGGATCCAGTATTTCCTGGAGTGTATTTTGTGTGTGGGGAGAATGCTTATTACAAATTGCCCAAGCATTGGTATGGCTGTTGCGTGCAGGTTTTCTTTCATTGATTCCATTGTTTTCATCAACATGGTAGATCTTAGGAAAAACGATTCCCATATAGCTTTAGAAGAGGATTAAGTGCTGCGGAAATTATTGGGAATATTTTTGGAGCAATAATACCCTCAGTTTTTGAATTTTGTTTGAATTTAATACTACCCCAACTATCAACAGTAGTAGATCGATTATCATAAGATAGTGCTGGAGGATTTTTAGTAATCAATACGGAAATGGTTGCTATTAGGTCTATGGTTTTACAAAACAGACTTGCTTTAGACGTACTCTTAGCAAAAGAAGCCAGAGTCTGTCGCATGCTGAAAGTTCAACAATGTTGCACTTATATATCCCTTCAAATCTTTACTTTTGTCTGGGATATAAGCAATATTACTAATTTGGGAAATGATTTAACAGAATTAAAATTAGATGCTGCGTTGGAGAAAATTGGGAGAGGATTTTCTTCTGTGGGAAATTGGTTTGCAGCACTGGGGAAAGGTTTAGTGGGAAAAATACTAATTCCATTAATAAAAATTGCTATTTGCTTACTAATAATAATATTAATATATCGATATTGTAGATATAAGAGAAGCTCTAAAGAAACTATAGGGCAAAAAGGAAATAGAGCAGAACTTGAATTGGAAGACAAAAGAAGTGATTTTCATGACGAGATGAATATCTTGGAACAAATGAGACTGAAACAAATTAAGACATCTGCATTCTAATGTAACAGACTAAGATAAGAGATAAGCCATCACACAATTTTATCTTAATTTGCCATCAAAGGGGGAATTGATAGAGAGAATTGATGGAGCGTAAAAGTTTAAAGACAATTGCCTCTATTAAAATTAGTATGGTAAATCTAATTTAATAAATTGTGCAAAATAGATGATGACGAAAACCATGAGATCTTTTACTGCATAGTAAAAGCAGCCAGAAGTGTTCTGAAAACCTGAAAATGTGAAAGACGTCAGTAAAGAAAGATAAAAACAGTTATTTGATTTCTTAAACGCTTGTTTACATTACATGAGCAAATATGGTTAACACAGAAAAATGTGCTGCTGATTACCTAACGTGATAAATGTAAAGAAATGCTTACATAATGCCACACTTTAAACTAAACATTTCAATTATTTTCAAGATGCTTGATAGTACAATAATTAGCTGTTTTATTCACGTTTATTTTTACGTATTACTAGAATAACAGATTACTACGCGTCGCTTTTGTTTGAAAAATAAAATTTTTGTGACATGTTCTTTTTAGTAGTACCAAATATTGGCATGTAACGTTTGGAGAAAAGAATAAGTGAATTTATTAAGAAAACTGAATTATTCATATTAACATGTGTTTTGTATTATTTATAATGTGATACTGATTTAACAAGTTTCATGTAGGCCTCAGATGCTTTCTTTTCCTCGTTCGAAAAGTAGAATCTAGCTGAAGTAGTCATTTCAGACACTGGGAAAATGTTTCTGTGTGTTTCTTTTCATGCTTATGAACAATAGGCCCATTCCTGATTCAGCAACATTTTTGACAGAAATGTATCAATACAATTGCAAACCCAGAGAGAGTGTCTGGAACGGACAGACAGAGAACAAATGAATTATAATTTCCATCCTTTCCTCGGAAGTAAGAAAAAGTTATTAAAATTGATGATTTAGCAAAAAGGTTTACTTAATGCTTCCGGATTTCTTAGTGAGGTATATTGATCACACCATGAGCAGCCCACTGTGGACAACCAATAGAAACCATAACGTACGATGGAATTGATACTTTATGGGCGTAAACTGAGAACATTTGGAAGTATAATTGCCCCCTTGAAGGAGGAGTCGGGGCTGGTTATCATTTTCAATGTCTCTGCCTGGCATGCTGTCGGACCGAACTCTGATTCTTGTTCCTATGCTAAACCCTTTTTGAACTGAACTTTCTGAACTGACTCAACCTGTACTTTGCCAGCTGGTAAAGTATACAGGTATAACTCTTCGGCTGGAGAGTTTATGGACTCATTCCTGTGACTCCTCACGCTTCAACTCTGCATATTTGGTTTGTATAACCTAAACGCTGAACTTGACCTTTCTATATGTCTCTCTCTCTTTTTTCTTATCCCCTAGATAATCAGCATATGTCTGATGTCTGTCTCTGTATGACATTGTACTAAATGATTTTCTAAAAACAAATTAGTCACACAAAGCTTAAAATGTGATTTGTGTTTCTTGTCCACTCAAATTGAGGCTTAGATAAATACGAAAATTTCGCTTTAAATAGTTTGTGTTATTCTTCGTGTGGAAACTTCTTGTCGTAAGTTTATCAATTAATGTCCTCTTGAAAGGTTGAATATTGACAGCACGAATATTGCTTCTTCTTATTCCAGGTCCTCATAAGAATTTGCCACATGTTCTCTTTATATCCAAGTCACTGTTAACAGCCATAGATCCTCCAATGGGTCTTTTATGTGAGCTAAGTGGTTTGATATGGGCCCAGAGAGGAAATAATCAGAAAATATTCATGAAATTGATCCAGCCGAAGCCATGTTAAATCAAGAGTGTTGTCTCGGCCAGCGAAATCCTGGTACCAATCGCTACTTTGCTGGGCATAGGCGGAGAGCATAGCGCTGCGTCGAGAGGACGCGATAGGCATTAGGAGGCAGCCGATGGCGGCGGAGAGGGACACAATCCTGACGGACTTTCGCGCCATGTGGCAGAATCCCTCTGAGGACTCAGATGACACGTCTGAGTAAACGGCTGGCTAGCACCTGGTGTCCCGGACGAAGAGCACATGGCGAGCTAGCGCATAAGGCATAGACTTATCACCGCGCGCCACGTGACAGAGCTGTGTGCCCCCCCCGCTGACATTCACCCAGGCCAAACAGCGGGATGCACGACAACCACTTATCAGGTAGTGAGAAGCTTGGCAGAGGCATGCACCCACACAACAGCACAGCTATGAACAATGCACACGTGCGTAGATCAACAACAAGACAGTCAAGGTATTGATGGTGGGGCCTCGTTCCGAACTATGCTACTCTAAGTTCTTTTTATGAGAGGAGAGAAATGTGTTTATCCACCCTGTTACATCACTGTTATGTTGCAAGCTGTTTTAAAAAAAAAAAAAATCATGGAAACATGCTATTATGTACGACCGCTCAGACTACTTATTGATGTAAAAAAAAAAGGTAAAAGAAACGCTTGCATTGTTATGTAACTACTGAACAGATGCATACCATAAAATGGGAAAAAGTAATAAACAAATTTAAACAAAAAAGAGTGTTGACTTGGCTCCTGATCAAAGTTTTCCTCAGACTCCTGACACTTGCTGTGGCTTGAAAATCTTTTATTTTTATGTTTTTGTTTTTTTTACAAAGGACAAGATCACAGGCTTGAACAGGTGAAGGAGGTTTGTCGTGGAGAGATGTTAACCCAGCCATTGAAAAAGGAAAATGCCCATTTTTTAAAAAGTCTGGCAGCTCAGGATTTTCTTGAGCTAGTACTCTGAAAAGGAGGTACTTGTTTAAGAAATGTTCCTAGGAACCTTTTGGTTCGAAGTAGCATATGGCTTCAGGTAGCTGCAGAAAACCGTCCTTAAAAAAAAAAAATCATAGATGAATGAAAGGACAAAGTCCTCCATTTTTTCTTTGCTATCAAAAGCAGTGCTTAGCTCTTTGCTGCAAAGTGGAGCCTTCTGAAGGTGGTTGTGTAAGTAGACAAGTAGTCCTGAGTACGATATGTTCTTAAAAGATGAATGGAAGTCCAGATGAATTCGTCAGCAACCCAGTCAACACTAAACTCAACGATGCTAACACTTTTGTTTGTGCTCTTTCCACTGAAACATGGCTTCTTTGATGGTAAGACCTGCCCCATCGCTCCTGCTAAGGTTACTGCACAGAATGAATGCTGGTTTTGGAGTAGGTTGCTGATGAATGTGGGTGATTCAAAACTTCTTTAACTGTCTATTTATGTTACAATCTACCACAAATGAACTCCCCATACCACTGCTTCGAAAGTGCCTGAAAGTGAATAGATCAAAAACGGAGGTATTTTAACTGCCATTTGCAGTTCCTGAGACACTATTTTCCTGATCATTTCTTCCTGCCTCAACTCCCCTGAAGCCAGTTCACTCATATTATTTGTTTTTAAATGTATACAACTCTCTGTTTAAAGAGTTTTATCATAAACCTTTAATTTCCCAATCCTGATGCTAATAAATCAACAATTGTCTTTCCCTCACCTTTGCCTAGCAACGCTTCCCTGAGGAGATCGTTGGGAAGGGAAACTGACGCTCCGTTCTGCATGCGCAGACAGCTTTGCTGTAATGCACTAATTCCTCTGACCACAATGTCGCCACATTGAACGCAAGCCTTATTCAGTTTCCTTCAAAACAAATCCTAGACACACGTCGCTTCTCATTGTTATGTTCTGGGCCCTAGGCCCACATAATGTATGAATGACCACACGGACACGTGGATATGGTACTTGGAAACTAGCCACGAGCACGTGCACTCGGGCTCTTTTATTCGCAGGGTCACCTGACTGGTGACGCCTGTGTTGGATGGGGTGAGAGTGTGGGCCAGCCCTCGAGGGAGTGGCTGGCTGAAACACTAGACTGTGTCCAGCAGGACACAACATTCCTCCCAAATTTTATTAAAACGAAAAACAACAAACAAGAGTCCAACCTATGGGAAGGAATGAGAAAACAACTAAAAATAACTGAAAGTCTCACAGTTCAGAGATGTAGTTCGCAGGACACCGGTGGACAGGTGCAGCTGGGAGCACCCGGACATCTTTGCACATGTCCATACTTTAACCAGGCATACCTGGACACGAACACGGTGCTGATGAAGTCCGGACCTTTCTGCTTGGCATCAGTTGAGTGATAGTCCACCTATGTGATGTTCGTCGGTCCAGCGTACTCTTGCTGTGAGGCAATTAGTGTCTTATAGTTCAAACGTAGGTGCATCAGGAGCGTAGGTGGAGTCCATTGTAAGCACCTGACGATGGTGTCGCTTGATCCCTTGACGACAGTCTTGGCATTCTGTGACCCGTTGAAGTCTCGGTCGTATGGCCTGGCTACTCCCTGGAATCCATTGGTGGGGCAAAGTAAAGTCCATCTCTCACGCTTGGGGGGAGGCCCCTTGGATGAGTTGCCACGGGACTGCATATGGGCTGTACTGGTCTGCACGTGTCTGCATCTAGACAGCCGCAAGACCACCTCGGAGCCACCGCCTAGTCACTCGTGCAACTTCAGGGGTGGATGTGTCCTGGTCAGAACATGCTCTCGCTACCAGGATCAGGAAGTGCGCCAGGTAAACAAATGGTCACTGTGTCTTCAGATCGTCGCTCTGTATAGCAACGGTGCAGGACTCTAGTCGTGATACTTGATGCTCCAGGGATGGTAGTGATGCACATGGAAAATGATGGAGTGGCTGCCATGAGACGACTTGTACAACAGGTGGTGATGACTGGCAGTGAGTAGGGGTGACTGGCGAATCTTTGCAGTCGATACTCGTTTGACACTTGGTGCAGCTCTTCTTATTTGGCATGTGTGTAAGCAAACAGGGATGCCCTTTCCTTTAAGCAGCCGGCGACAGGTGGCTGGACGGTCACTGTGAAGAATGACGTCACTGCACCCCAGTGGCTGTCGTATATTAGAAGGTGCATTCAGGTGATGGTACGAGTACTCGTTCTGGTCCCCTTTTGTTGACTTCTCCTGCGCACCTGTTGTTGTCTGCTTTCCTGGGATAGGACTGTCACCGTCCTATATCTCTCCACTCCTTATCTTCTCTGAAATGTGGTGAAAAGCCACGCAATGCATGTTCTTTCTACACATGCTCTGAAATGTGGCGAAAGGCCACGCAATGCACGTTCCTTCTACACATGCGCTGAAATGTGGCGAAAGGCCACGCATTTTCACAGGGACCTCCTGCTCGCTCTGTCGTGTTCTTTGGACTACGCATCTTCTCCCGTCACGGACCACTTACCGGTCCGGTCCTGTCAATAGGACTGGGCGTCTTCTCAGGTGCGTCAGCCATTTTCAGGGACGGCAGTGGAGGTAGGTGTACTTGATGGATCCGTTCTGTAGTGCCTTCCATACCCTTCTTCTCCTCAACAGAGTATTCCGGCTGTAACTTATGATCGCTGTGGGAGGTAAGTGTCTCCCTTCTCTTTTTGCAGTTGTGGCAGCCTGCCACTAGGAGTGTGGGGATCTCCTCATGCCTGTAATGGACCGATGCACACCACAGCCTTAAGGCAGTGTTGGAAGCACTCTCTGAATGGTCTCTGGCCCACTGCTGGGCGATGTTGGTGCAGGTAGGGTGACCACGATCTCTCTCCTTCCTGCGTTCGGGCCGCACTGGGCCCCTCTCTCCTCTGGGATCTCCTCGGTGCTTTGCAGATGGCGGGTAATCTCCCTTCCGCCTACTCTTCGCTCGAGGGCGTTGCTCTTGCACCTTGAGATTGCACCGTCATGCCGTTGGATCCTGCCTTGTTTTCTGCATGCTTGGCAGGGTTGGTAACTCCTTGTAAAATCCTTCTAGACAGTACTGGTGCAGCTGGCTGGCACGCATTCCTCCACGTAGCCGTTCACTGTCCATGCGCACCAGTGAGTAGACGCTCAGTCTGTCGCATGCATTGAACGTAGTGGCTGCTCCACTCTTGGGCTTCCTGCTTATGCAGTCTTGCACGGTCCATGAAGGTGCTGGTTCTCATGCACGTCTTCTTTACTTGTGCTGAAAGAAAAACATCCGTGGTGCAGCTGGGCATAGTGTTGTGATGTTGGGTTTGTGATAAAACAGGTGATGAGGTTTTAACATGAACAATGTTGAAAAGAAGGGGTGTCCACTTTAGGTACAAGAGGGCGGAACTATGCTTATTTTTGAGACTGTTCCGAAAGAATACATTTGCACTCAGTAATTGGACTGGAACACATTTACATCGTCTGTAGTAATATTGAAAGTCTTGCAAGGACGTAAAGCGCCTGGACGTGTGTTGGACACCCCTGGTGTAAAGTTAGTCAGACTTCTTCTAGGTGTTGCTCTGGCAAGGCTACCCCGAATATCTGAGTTAACTTTTGAGGCATTTTCGCGCACTGCAGGTGCAGTCGAGGCCCAGAAGGAGGCTGTGCAGTAGTGCAGTTTCTAACGCCCAAACGTTAATCGAGCCTTGGCAAAGCTGGCGGTAGGTGGGGTCGGTGCTATGTCCTGTAGGGGGCGCTCTGGCCACCGCTGATGATGAGCTGCTGCTGGGCACTTGCGATGTGTGGGGGTGTAGGTCAAGTGGCTGCAGCTCAGGGTGCGGTGCAGCTCAATAACCGCTAGGTGGCGCTGCAGCAACCCCTCTTCCCAGGCCCCGGCAGCTCTCCCTCTGCTGCGGGCCTTGCAGCTTCTCCGCTTTGATTCTGTGCTGGGACAGTGCAATTTCCCCCATGTGTGCTTGGTTGCAGGCGGTTTGTACTTCGCCTTAGTGTGAGTTTGTAAAGGACAGTTTCTTTTGGGACATGAGTGCTTTTACAGTTCTGGATCCAGACACCTATATCCCCGTTGCAGGCCTTTTCTTAACCATATATTTTACTTCAGTGCGGTACAGCGTTAGCACGTATGCAGGTGCGGTGTAACGGTCTGCTGTATTTAGGCGAGGCACCGCAGTTGGCCAGCCGCCTTGTGTAATTTAAGGTCGACGGTCACTTCCTTTCAGCCCCTCGTGATTGACAAAGCAGCTTTTGTAAAGAAAACATTTACAACAGGTGCAGTACCCGGTTATGCCACTGGGTGGCAGTTTAGTTCCATTCATAGGCCCAGCAGCTTTGCCGACGCGGCGGGCCTCATCGCCGCGGGAATTCAGGCTCGGAAGCAGCTAGGCCTCCACACCGCTTCTCCATCCTCCACGGGCTTTTGCCTCGTCACCACAATGACGGTGAGTTCATTAACTGTTTCTTCCAGGATGCGCTGTGCTGTGTTCTCTTTTGCCTGTGATTTTGGCGGTGTGCCCGCGGCTCGACGGGTGTCTCTAATGATCCCCGGCGTGAATTATCTCCCTTGCTGGCAGGTGGCTACCGTCATGAAAAACAGAACCCCCCCCCTGGGTGATTCTGCCCAGGCCGTATCTTCAGCATGCACCACGTTGGGGGTTCCACTGCGTACCTCAGGAGCGCAGTAATCTCCTCCTCTCTTTGCCAGGACTGGTGGCGGCAGACTCACACCGCTACCGGCATGTCACTCGGTATGGGGCAGAGTAAGGTAGGGGGCCGGCATACCTTGATGAGCTCGTCCTCCGCTGCCATCCTGCTGATAGCGCCGCAGTCAGCTTCTCCGTGCTCCCTGCTCCACGCGAACACTTAGCAGTCGGTCGCAGTGAGGTGCTGGAGAGTCTCAGTAGTCCCCCTCTCAAACAGGGAAAAGTCCACTCGTCTTGGGGCGATGCGACCGCTTCACAGGGGCACGATGCGGTAGCAGAGAGGAGCCCGATCTCCTCCTCAGGGCAGGCGATATCGGTGGCGCTACTAGATGCTCACTCCTCTCCTTTCATGGTAGACGGGCGCAGGCAGCACGGCGGAGGCACGGTCAAGAGAAAAACCAGGCTACAGTCCCTCCAGTAGGAATGTTGTAGGCCCTTTCAGCAGGCACACGGGGTCAGACCCGCCTCGTCGCCAGTGTTATGTTCTGGGCCCTAGGCCCACATAATGTATGAATGACCACACGGACACGTGGATATGGTACTTGGAAACTAGCCACGAGCACGTGCACTCGGGCTCTTTTATTCGTAGGGTCACCTGACTGGTGACGCCTGTGTTGGGTGTGGGTGAGTGTGTGGGCCAGCCCTCGAGAGAGTGGCTGGCAGAAACACTAGACTGTGTCCAGCAGGACACAACACTCATTATGCGCTCAAATTTCCTTTGAAAATCCTACTCGCACATCATGCATAATGTAACGCCCAATCCAAGATGGCGGCTGCATCGCGCATGCTGATCCCGCCCATTGTCATTTCAAAAGGCAACTGGGAGTTATCACTAGTATGCTTCTCTAACTCCAGCCAATATCTATCTTTTATCAAGCCTTATTAGAACTTGTTCAAATACAATCGTTTGTACCATAGCTAAATATTTTTTTCATTGTTTCATAATTTGTGATAATAGAAAGTAGAACACAATTAACACTATTGTATTAACGATTTAAATTACTTAAACTACACCATAAATTGGGTTTGAATAAAAATCTTATATTCAACTTAAGCCAAATAAACATCTTAAAACTATAATACACATTAAACCTAATACTTGTAAGTATTAACTATCCTCTTATCTATCATTCTTATCTGCTCAGAAGGAGCAAACAAAACTGGAAGAAAATGGTGGACAGAGGAATTTAAGAGGACTTGAGAGTTCTAGTTATTGTGATGTAGTTCAAAGTTCCCAGAATCAGAACTTAGAAGTGTTGCTGCTAAGACGAGTGAATGCATAATGCTAGCCTCCTGTCTTGCAATAAGAAGGAGGGACAAGGCCACTGTGGAGTCTGTTGGCACTGACTACGGGCATGCAAGAGCTATTGCTAGAAAAAGTTCCAGATCTAGTGTGGCACCTGAGAGGATAATTTTGAAAGTAAGGAAGTTAGATAGAGCATCCACTAGAACATGTTTACCAAATGTAAGTAACTTGTTCTTTTGGTTCATGGGAGTATTGAGATCAAATTGAACCTCTGCCATTATCTTTTCCATTACTGATCATGGCGAAATGAATAAGTAGAAGATCTGCAAATTGGGGTTTTCGTAGCAAATGTAAGAAGGTGGATGTATAGGCCAGATGGAAGTGATCTATGAATTTGGGGCAGGTTGGATTTGTGGAAATGTGAAAAACTGGATGAAAAGTTTGGCTCAATTGATATATAGTACAGGACAGTGAGGACAAAAATAGTATTCTATGGAGGGATCCTCATTATTAGCAGTTATTTGGAGTGGGGAGGTAGATACTAAATGGAGGAATGTATGGCTTATTTGAATTTAGAGGTGAGATGTATGCATTAGCATGACACCCTTCCTGCATACACTTCTTTTTGAAGATTCTCAGTCAGATCAGTGCTGACGTGTTTTGCACACACAATTTGTTTTGTTACATGTTGTGTCAAAGCATACTAGTCATTAGAGAGCTTGGGTCTAAACTGATTCTGGAGCCAAGGAGCCATGATTGATTGATTGATGATGGGTCTGGGAGCCAATCAATCAGCATTTGTAAAGCACATTCTGTCACCGCTAGGGGTATCTGGGTGCTATGTCTCTGCCGAAAGGCTAGGTCTTGAGTCTCTTTCTGAAGTCTGCCAGTGAGGGGACGTACGGAGTTGGAAGGGACGGTCGTTCCTGGTCTTGGCTGCGATATAGGAGAAGGAGCGGCTGCCGCTGCGGGTTCGGTGGATGTGGAGGGTGGTTCGATGGTGAGTGAAGAGGAGCATAGGTGTCTGGTGGGTTTATGGAAGTTCAGTTGATGGTTGAGGTAGGCATTTCCTAGGTCATGGAGGGCTTTGTAGGTGTGTGTGAGGATCTTGAACTGGCATCTTTCCTGGATGGGCAGCCAATGGAGGTCTCTGAGGTGGGGGGGATGTGGGTTCGTTTGGGGAGGTCTAGGATGAGTCTGGCAGCAGCGTTTCATAAGGTCTAGAGTCCTCTGAGGAGCTGTATGGGGATGCCAGTGTAGAGGGTGTTGCCGTAAACGAGGCGGCTGGTGATTAGGGCCTGAGTGACAGTCTTTCTGGTGTTGGTTGGGATCCATCTAAAGATTCTGTGGAGCATATGAAGTATGTGGAAGCAGGAAGAGGTGACTGCGCTAGCTTGTCGTTTCATGGTCAGTTGGCTGTTGAGGATGATTCTGAGGTTCCGTGCGTGGTCGGTTGGTGTGGGTTCGAGTTCTGCAGGCCACCACCAGCTGTGGTCCCATGCAGAGGTGTTCTACCCAAAGATCAGTACTTCAGTTTTGTTGGAGTTGAGTTGGAGGCCGTTGTCTTTCATCCATCTGTCATGGCATGCAGAAGTTGGTTTTGGCATTAGCGGGGTCCTCGGTGAGCGAGAGGATCAGTTGAGTGTCATCTGCATAGGAGATTATGTTGAGTCCATGGGATCTGACAACGTCTGCGAGGGGGGTCATGTAGATGTTGAACAGGATGGGGCGGAGGGATGATCCTTGTGGTATGCTGCATATGATGTCTTTGGGTGTGGAGATGAAGGAAGACAGTCGGATACTCTGTGTACGTCCTGTAAAGAAAGACTCTACAACATAGGCATATGGCAAGACGCCCTCAAGTGGATCACCTGTGTTGATGAGGGTGTTGTGGGAAAGACCATTTGTTAACGGGTGTTTATGCAACTACTCGCCCAGGTTGCTAGATACCTTGGAACACAATTACGTTTGAGTCAGTGAAAGCAGAGTGAGGATATGGATCTCGTACAACTTAGATTACCAGAGAGGGTGCATTCATTTTCTACAAAAGGTCACTTGTGTGTGTGAATAGTGCTGAGGTCATCTTGCTGTGGAACAAACACATTTTGGACTTTTGATAATTCATACTGCAATTTACAAATGTCTGGCCAAAGTTTTCCACCTACTCCTCACCTATCATTTCTGCATGGAGAGCTTTGAACTTGTGGCAAGATCGCTGCATGCAGAGGTGTAGATTTTAGTGATGTGAGTAGGACAGGGAGAGTGGTTAGAAAAGGAGGAATATTTGCTCATGAGTGGGGTTTAGGAAATTAAATAAGGACTGAAATGCCAAAAGAAAAACACAGCCAACCATTGGTACTGCTACACACTCCCACAGAAATCAATGGAGATAGGGGATGACAGCATCTCTAATAACATCTAGGGACAAATTTAAAATACATTTAAATTAATTACATTCTAAATTACATTTATTTTTTAATATCTTCAATGTTAGAATATTTTTTACCATAATTTAAACTGTTTAAAATTAAAATATAATGCAATGGTTATAAAACTAATTTTAACTTTAGTTTCCAATTAAATCAGTTAAAATATTACTAAGAGAAATCACAACTTGTAATCAAGCATGTAATACATTTAATACATCTAATACTACATGATGGTTAGGAAATTTAATATTGTAATTAATATAATTTATGTTTAGAAATTATTATAAAATAGTAATTTAAACTATATTTTAATATTTTAAAACACAGTTAAAAAGAATATCTGAAAGAGACAATTAGTTATAGATTCCTTATCTTAGAATTACCCCCGGGCGTCAGACTGGATCCGGAGAATTTTTCATCAGCAGTACCCCTGCGCGTCGAAAGGTGGCGTTGGTCGGCATCGCGTTCCTCGTTGGCGTCGTGGTCGCAGGGATGACGTCGCGGTAGCTACTTAGACGCCGCGCTTGCGCGCTGACGTCAGTTCTTTCTTTTTCCGCACCAGCCAGCGCAGATCCGGAGAGAGCGGTACCTCCAGTCACTTTTTGACTGACTTTTTGCCGACTTTTGTCGACGCCCTTTTGAGTCTTCGACTCCTGGTGCACGTCAGGGATGCCCGGTTTCAAGGCTTGCGGTTCCTGCTGAAAATTGATGTCTGTGACGGATCTGCACCGCGTGTGCCTGTGGTGTCTGGAAAGCGACCACGACCCCAAATCGTGTTCTTACTGCCGGACCATGAATTCGAAGTCTTTGCGGGAGCGGTCCTGAAAGCTTCTCGAGGCCCGGCAGTCGGCTTCGCACCGTTTGAGGTCCCAGTCACGCGGGAGGTCGAGGGACCGATCGCGGAGCCACCACCACCATTCGTCCTTGAAGTCATCGCACTCCTCAAGTAGGTCGAAGCACAAGAAGAAGCCGAAGAAGCATCATCGCTCTTTGACTTCTCCCCGTCCGTCGGCCGACGCGACGAGTGATGCGGGTGGTGCCTGTCCTGCAGCTCCGCGTGCGGAGCCCAAAGAGTCGACTCCGAGTTTCCCCCCTTTCCGGGACCCAGAGCGACCCCTGCCCAGCTTTGCAGCTTTTACGAAGCGATGCATGCCATCTTTGGACAGCCCGACTCCGCTGGCGCGCCTTCGGGCCCCGCGGACTTGGCTGGGGGGCTGGACTTCGACGCCGGCAGCTTCAGCCCCCGCACCGCAGGGTCCACTTGGATCCAGGCCTAGATCCGGATCGGCGCCAGTCGACCTGATAACACCTCCCCCGGCGCCGATTCCACTGGCACCACATCCGCAGCCAACGCCGGCTGTGTCCCCAGCCGGCATCCACCTGGGTCTCCACCCCGACGTGGACATGGAGCCGGACCGACGCCGGATCCGGTGCAGACGGGTACTTTTGTGCCCCTGTTCCACCCTGGTTCTTTTCAGCCAGATTGGCAACCAGAGGAGGGTGAGGAGGACTGGGAGGGGTCTGGAGACCCTTTAACTGACCAGTTGGAATATGATCCGGACTGGCGAGAGGAGTTGGGGGATGCCAGTGGTCTGGATACGTCTCCAGACCCTGGCATGTTGTCTCCTCCTACCGTGGCTACAGAGGAGGGAGCTTCTTACGCAGTGGTGTTGCATAGGGCGGCCGAGGCTCTCAACCTCGAGCTACCTAAGGTGGCGGTCAGGACTAACCTCCTGACAGAGGTGCTTCAACCAGCAGCGAGCTCTTCGGAGCCCCTGCTACCGTTTAATAAAGCCCTCACTGACATCCTTTTGGGCACCTGGTCCAGGCCCAACACAGGGGCTCCTGTGGATAGGATGATCACCCGACACCACCGCCCAGCCCCGGGCGACCCCTCTTTCCTCTCCCAACATCCCTCCCCTGAGAGCTTGGTGGTCCAAGCCTCGATGTCCAAAGGCGCATTACCTACCGCTCCACCTGATAGGGAATCCAAAAAGCTGGACCATCTTGGGAAGAAGATGTTTTCTTCCTCCACCTTGGTACTGCGGTCGTTAAACACCGCATGTCTGTTGGGCCGTTACACCCACTCGGTGTGGGATACAGTGGCACAGGTGCTGCCCCAGTGCCCGGAAGAGGCCTGGGCCGTACTCTCCCGTGCAGTTGCCGAGGGGAGAGACGCAGCCAAGTTTACCATTTGCTGTAGACTGGACACCGCCGACTCGCTACGCAGGACGATTTTAATGTCGGTAGCCCTTCGACGCTACGCCTGGCTCAGGACAACTGGTTTTTTGGGGGATGTCCAAGCTACCCTTATGGACATGCCCTTTGATGGCCGTCGCCTGTTCGGCAACAAGGCAGACAACGCGCTAGAGCGCTTCAAGGACTCTCGGGCTATGGCCAAGTCCTTGGGCCTCTCCACCACCCGCCCTGCGCAGTCTGCTTTTCACCCCTTTCTTGGCTATGGAAGGGGTGCCCCGCCACGTTCTGCCCAGAGCCACAGGCTGGCGCAAGCTGTTCAGCCCCTGCGCGGCCGGGAACGTGGGACCAACCGCCGTGAGTCTGGGGGCCAGTGAGCGGTCCAGTCCACCACCGCCCCCTCTGCAGCAGCCTCCAAACCCTCCTAGTCCGACCTCTCAGGGCCACCAATCGCCAGTGGGCGGCAGGATTCGCCATCACCTCCCCCACTGGCGCACCATCACGTAGGACAGGTGGGTTTTGCAGATAATCGGAAGGGGCTACTCCCTCCCCTTTGAGGCTACCCCTCCATCCATGCCACCTCAGCACCATCGCATGTCGGAGGATCATCTGACCCTTCAACAACAGGAAGTTTCGGCACTCTTGGCCAAGGGCGCCATTGAGCGAGTTCCTGCCCCAGAAGTAGGTTGTGGTTGCTATCCCCACTACTTTCTGGTACCCAAAAGGACAAAGGCCTGTGTCCTATCTTGGATCTCAGGAACGTCAACCGCTTCCTCCGAAGGGGAAGTTCAAAATGTTGACGCTAGCTCAGGTCCTGTCTGCCCTCGACCCTGGAGACTGGATGGTAGCGTTGGACTTGCAGGACACTTATTTTCACATCCCTGTCCTGCCGGCCCACAGGCGTTACCTGCGGTTCACGGTGGGCCACGAGCACTTTCAGTTTACCGTGCTCCCCTTTGGCCTTACCAGCGCCCCTCAGGTGTTCACGAAAGTGATGGCGGTGGTCGCAGCTCATCTGCGCAGATCAGGGGTTCCAGTCTTCCCCTATCTCGACGACTGGCTGTTGAAAGTGGGCTCGCCCCAGGCTGTCGTCTCCCACCTCCAGACTACGGCCGACCTCCTGCATTCGCTGGGGTTCACCATCAACGTGCCGAAGTCACACCTGGCTCCCTCTCAGAAGCTCCTGTTCATCGGAGCGGTTCTGGACACGACACAGTTTCGGGTTTATCCTCCCGAACAGCGAGTCTGGGATATTCGGGTTATGATTCCGATCTTTCAGCCTTTATCCCATGTTTCGGTGAGAATGACCCTGAAGCTGCTGGGCCTCATGGCCTCCTGCTGGTAGATCATGCCAGGTGGCAGATCACTGACATAATATCGTCAGTCAAAATATCGAGGTACCAGAATATCGTCGCCAAAATATCGATGGTCAAAATATCGACTTCCTATCTCCATAAAGGTGAGTACCAAAATATCGAAACAAAAATATCGTTGTTAAAAATATAGTTATACAAAAAAAATCGTTTTTTTTTTTTTAATGTCTTAAAAATAATATATTTAAAATTTAATAAATGTTATAATTAAATAAAACAGTTAGAATTATTTAAAAAATGTTAAAATTAATAAATGTAATGTAAAACAAATATTAAACATGCATAATTTTTTTTTTTATATATATATAACTTAATAATATTAATAAATAATTATTAAATTTAATTATAAAATGTTAAAAACATAATTTAAATTATAATTACATATATATCTAAATAAACCTGTAATATAAATATAAAAATTAATTTTCTATATAATAAATTGAATTATTAAAATTATTATTTTTGAGGGGCGTGGCCGGACAAGATGGCCGAGCGGACGTAATTCGTCTCGGCTCCCGGTCCGCGCTTGAGTTCCAGACGCCTAAATGCCACCTACCTGCACCGCAACTGCCGCCGAGACTATCCCCTGAGAGCCCCAAGATCAGGGCATGTGGGGAACCCTGATCTCAAACACCACTAGAGCGCAAAATCGGGGTACAGTCTGCTGTTGCCACCTCGCCTTACTTGTGTGGTGCTCCGGCAGCCTCCCTGACTTAGGAGAAGGCCGCCGCCATTTTGGCGGGCTCCGGGGTCAATGCGGGAGGACCTCGATGGTCCATCGAGGTCCTCCCGCATTGACCCGGAGCCCGCCAAATGGCGGCGGCCTTCTCCTAAGTCAGGGAGGCTGCCGGAGCGGTGGGCACGGGACTGGGCTAGAGCTGAGGCCCCACCGAATTTTGCCAACTGCGAGCCATGATGACTGGCGGGGAAGCCCGACACCGGCGGTGAGGGATCAGACGCGGAGGAAGGCGTCCCGCAGATCGTCCCGTCATTCCCCGCGCCACTGGAAGACACAAGGGGGAGACACGCTAGGGGACCGGGGGACCCACGGAGCACCACACAAGTAAGGCGAGGTGGCAACAGCAGACTGTACCCCGATTTTGCGCTCTAGTGGTGTTTGAGCCTTTCAGCGATGCGCGCACGGAATGCCTGACCCTAAGATGGCGGCCATGCCCAGACCGGGCATCGACAGGTGAGCCAACTTTATCGCCGACTGTTCCATGTGCACAGGGCCTGGTGCACCGATGAAAGAAGACTCCTCCTGAATGACTGACACTGTTGGCTGGGGCGAGGTAGATGATAGACGGGAGACACCACTGCGGAACGGTGCGGGCCTGCGCCAACACGTGGGGCTGGGACCGCTTTGGAGGCCGGCTTGAACATCACACCCTCCGCAGCGGCTTGGCCGGCCACCTGACTGGCAACAGAACGCGATCTGCAGATCTCCCTCCTACCTACTTGCCAACAATAAACCTGGATCGACCTTCGGAGTCCGGGGCTCACTGGTGGCGGTCGCTGTGCGGAGGCCTGCGGTGCGACCCATAATCGATAAATCTGGGGGCACTGTCCTGGAGGACCGGCACCTGTGGGGATCCCGGGCAGTGGTTTCCATCGATACCCACAACTACATACAAGCGGGGAACGCAGTATAGAAAGACGTTGCAATAAAGGGTCTCCCTTGCTATAACGGTGGGGGTCAGGTTGGGCCCGCCTCTATGCCGCCGAAGAAGACGTTGACCAGAGCATCGAATAAAGTCTCCAATTTTTTCCCTCCAGCGGATAAACGCCTACCAGCGGATCGCGACGAGGGAACGGGCACCATGGCTCTTACCAAGGATGACCTTATGGCCTCCCTGCGCGATTTTAAAACAGAGCTGCGGAGGGAACTGAGCCAAGATATTACGACTTCCATCGACCAACTGAAGTCTGACCTCAACGCACGGATGGCTAACCTCCAACACGACGTGGACTCAGTGGGCACCAGAGTGGTGGATCTGGAAGCGCAAACTCAGGAAGTTGACTAACGCACCACCGAGCTGCAGGAAAGCGTGCTTACGCTCCAAGATCAGCTACGCCAAACACAGTTAAAAGCAGAAGACTTAGAAAATAGAGCACGACGGGAGAACCTATGAATTCGGGACCTGGAGGAAGGAGCAGAATGGCCAGATCTTGAAGCATTCCTCGAGGGTCTGTTTGCAGAGATCATCAGTCCACAGACACTCAAGATAAAGCTAGCCAGGATTTGGAACGCACTACCCCCAGAAACCAGACTCAACCCATCAACTGCCTCCTTCAAAAAAGAAGTTAAATCGCTTCTCATGACAAAATTCACTTGAACATTATTTCGGACTTGTAGAACAACCAGCTGTAACATAAGTCTTTATCGCGTAATACTATGTTTCTTGTGTACATTGTTTCTTTTGTTTAACTACCTTATTTGTAAAGCGCTCTGATACCCGCAAGGGTCATGTTCGCGCTATATAAAACCTTCAAAATAAAAAGATAAATAAAAATAGCCAGAGTACACCGAGTTGGAGGCCCATCGACCGGCGACCGGAAGCAGACAAGAGATGTCCTCGTGAAATTCCACTCCTATAAGGTGAAAGAAGCGGTCCTTCTGGCGGCTCGGAAAAAGGGGGATATTTCCTTTCAGGGGCACTCCTGCACCATTTATCAGGACTTGGCGCCTGCGACCTTGGCACGGAGACAGCAGTTCCGACCAATCACGTCCAAATTACGCGACGAGAAAATTAGATATCGATGGACCTATCCATTTGGTTTGAGCTTCGACTACCACAACAAGCAGCGGCACATTGTCGACCTACGGGAGGGACTAGAACTGTTGGGTCTTTCTACAGGGGACTCTGAACCCTCACAAAACAAAACGCAAGGAGCACGGAGCGCTGGCTCCCCCATGTCACAATGGTCTACAAGCCCGCGAGGACACCACAAATGATGCAAGCAGGTGGTACAATTACGTCTCAACCACAACCCGAGATTCGAGCGGCTGTGGGCCGACACCCCCTAGCTACGTGACATTTAAGACTAGGAAAGGACAAAAAGCCCCGAGAAGGGGGACCGACTGGCCACACTGCCCTCGGGAACAATTGTGCCAACGAGCCTGCGAATCTGGAACTCAACAGCCTGAGGAGGGGTCGCACTGAGGGACTACGCCCAAGGCCCATAACCCCAGGGGGTTACAACTTCTATTGCAACACGACAGAAGATTCTGCTATGGAGCCGCATGCGATCGGACCTCTTCTGCCTATATTAAGAACTTGGACATATAGAGTCGGCCTCAGTGCCTGGTTAAGCTGGTAAGGTGATCACAACTTTTCAGAGCGTCCGGAATGGGCGCGGGCGGGGACCTGGGTCACGCTGTCCCCCCATCAAGTGTATTTGGGTTCTTCAACCCACTGTCGGAGGACTACCACTGATCCGACACTTGATGATGTTGTTAATGTTATGTTTTGGGTTTTTAAGTTTGTTGGGTGGGGGAGGGTTGGGGGACTGGTGGCGGCTTTTTAAATACTTCATGCAAAGCTATGTTTTGATCAGGGTGCACTCCACACGGCAGATATATCTAGGTAGCCCACACAGCAGGGCCTTTGCTACAGCAGATATGGGATCACTATACAGGTTCAAGAGATGGCAGGGGGGATCAACACTGGACAGATGGTACTCACTATAGGCTCCTGGAATGTGAAGGGTCTCAATTCGCCTAAAAAATGACGAAAGGTCTGGAAATATCTTACAGATCATCACCTTGATATAGTGGCCATTCAGGAGACACACCTATCTAGAGCAGAGGAAACCCGCTTCCGCCACAAACAATATCCGCTGATATACAGGGCCTCCGCACTCACTAAACACCGGGATGTTGCAATTCTTTTCCATACCTCTACGAAATTTCAACCCACTGACACCCGATCAGATAGGGACGGAAGGTGGATCATGGTTAAGGGCATCTTGATGGGAAAACTCTGCACGTTCATTGCGACCTACGCACCCAACACGGGACAGGCAGCCTTTTTACATACGCTAACGGGGAAAATACAAGATTTTGCAGAAAGGCCAACAATCTTGTTGGGGGATTTCAATTTGACCTGGCAGGCAGATTTAGACAACAAACACCCCCAAAGACCGGAAACTAGCTCCTTCTCCTCAGAGGCTAAACAACAAATACAGGACATGGGCCTTAAGGATGCCTGGCGTACTCTCTACCCCCAGACACGAGACTATACTTTCTACTCTCATGTACATCGCACGTACTCTTGGCTCGACTACATTTTCATTTGCCAAAATTTAATGGGAACTCTCCGGGAGGCCAAGATCTTCCCACTTTCCGTGTCGGACCACTGCCTGGTCTCGATTTGCCTGACGTGGAGTAATATCACGCCCACCACTCCCAAATGGTACTTCCCAGCCTCACTTACGAGGGATAGGGTACTCTGTACTGAACTACGGGACACGATCACAGATTTCTTTGCTATGAACGCGCCCACAGATACCTCAGTGTTGAATAACTGGGACGCCTTCAAAGCGGTTGTTCGCGGTAAATGTATAACACTCAACTCCACCCTGAATAAACAGCGGACTAAAGAGAGAGTAGATCTGGAGGCTGAGTTAGCACTAGCGGAAACGAACCATAAACACAACCCCACTAGAGAATCTTTACGCACGCTTAACGCATTACGGGAGAAACTTAGAGCCATTTACAACAATAGGGCGGAACTCACACTCCTGAAACTACGTCAACTTTCCTACTCCCAGGGGAATAATATTGGTAAACACTTGGCTCGACAGCTGAAGGAAAAACGGGAACGAGAATACATAGGAGGAATTCAGGACGGGCGGGGGGGCTGACTCACAAAGACGCAGAAAAGGCCGATATTTTCGGCTCCTTCTACAAGACTCTATACACAGAGGAAACACGAGCCACAGACAGAGTCTGAAGGTAGCTATGTTGCCTGTCATTCCAGTCCTGCGAGACCTGGGGGAACTGCAAACTTACAGCCCCTATAACAGCAGAAGAGGTAAACTCAGCCATCAAATCCCTGAAACCACATAAAGCCCCAAGCCCAGACGGGTTTACGGCCCAATTCTACAAAACCTTCGCCCCAGATCTTATGCCCCATCTTACACACCTTTTTAATACAATGGCAAAGGAAGGGGAAGTCACCCCCTCGATGGCAGAGGCTGTGATCACAGTTATTCCCAAGCAGGGGAAGAACCCACAGATGTGCGCGTCATACCGTCCCATTGCACTTTTAAATCTTGATGCGAAACTTTACTCGGCTACCCTAGCAGCCCGGTTGAATGCCCTTATGCCGGACTTAATCCACCCTGATCAATCCGGCTTTATTAAAGGCCGCCAGACTCATGATAACACCAGACGCATAGTACACCTTTTTGAGAAAGCCAACAAGCGAAAGATTCCAGCAGTACTGGTCGGGCTAGATGCCGAGAAGGCTTTTGACAGGGTGGATTGGGCATTCCTTTTTAAAACGCTCACGCACTTTGGGTTCGCTGACAAATTTATTACCATGATTAGAGCCAACTACGTCCGGCCTCGCTCTAGAGTGCAGGTGAATGGTATCCTGTCAACTCCCTTCTCTCTGACTAGGGGCACCCACCAGGGGTGCCCGTTATCGCCCCTATTGTTCGCCCTTAGCATTGAACCGCTGGCCATGTCCATTCCCGCGGCCCCAGAGATAAAGGGAATCCCTTTTAGTGGCGATACTCAGCAAAGAGCGTAATTTTATGACGATGTGCTTTTGTCCCTTACCGAACCGGCCACCTCTCTCCCCGCGCTTCAAACTGAACTCGCAAGGTTCGAGGCTGTAGCGAGGTTTAAGATCAATATAGATAAATCTTATATACTTAATCTTACAGTCCCAGAGAGCGAGGTCAGAGAGTTACAGACGCACACTTTGTTACAATGGACCTCCTGTTCTCTCCAATACCTGGGAGTTCAGTTGATGCCACGGGTGGAAGGGCTATATAGGGCTAATTTCCCACCTTCCCTCTTACGGCTCCAAGCGGACCTCGTGCGCTGGAAGCTGCTCTTTATATCCTGGTTAGGCCGCATACACGCAGTCAAAATGACAGTGCTCCCTAAACTCTTGTATCTTTTTCAGGCCCTACCCATTGAACTCGACAAAGACTTCCTCCCTAAAGTTAGGTCCATGATACTGCGGTTTATATGGCAGGGAGGGCGCACACGTTTTTCCTTTTCAATCCTGAGGAGATCGAGGACAGAGGGTGGAGTGGGTCTCCCCGACTTTGGACTCTACTATAAAGCTGCTCAACTGCGGGTGGTGACGGAATGGGCCAAGAGGGAGTCGGAGAAACACTGGCTCCATATGGACAGAGCTATTGCAGGGAGGATGATCTGGGACCTCATATGGCGGCCCAAGAGGGAGAGACCCGAGAATGCCTACATTAGCACCCCTACCCGGACCACCTTGAGAGTATGGGACTCCGTATCGGGGAACGAACAGTGGACCACATTCCCCTCACCATATACACCTCTTAATTTTAACCCGGCTTTTCCCCCGGCTCTTCGAGAGGGACCCTTTGACCCTTGGAGGGAGGGTGGATGTCGGGCATTGATTCACCTGTTCCATAATTCTGATCTTCTTACTTTCGACTTGGCGCCTACTGAACATTTTCACTACATTCAATTGAAACACTGGGCCCTCACACCCCATATCCATGAAGCAGCCACACGTCCGCTCACGAAGTTTGAAACATACGTACAAAATGTAGACTCTATGAAAGGAGTGATTTCATTTCTATACACATATCTACTTACCTCTGCACACTCTCCGAGACCGCGCTATATGACCATGTGGGAAGGAATATTGCAACGCAACATCCAGGATAGGGAGTGGACGGGGCTATGGTCAGATATCACGAAATTCAATCACTCTATAGAGCTACGGGAAGCCCACCTTAAAACAAAGATGGATTGGTACCTGTACCCCGCTAAACTCCCAAAAATATTCCCGAACACATCAGACACATGCTGGAGAGGGTGTGGACTATTGGGTGACTTTCAACATATTTGGTGGGACTGCCCTGCCATACGACCCTTCTGGGAGGAAATTCTCGTGCAAATCAAAGATATGCTGGGGTATCCTATTCTGACCACTATGGCAGAGATTCTCCTGGGCCTCCGTGACCCCTCTCTCATACATCAAACCAAGGCCGATAAGGCCATTATGTGGACATGCATTGGGGGGGCGAAGGTAGCGATAGCGGCAGCCTGGAAGAAGGAGGCTCCCGCCATCTCACTATGGCATTCTAGACTTTGGAAGTTACTATGTCTTGAAAGGATGGCAGATATATTCTGAGATGATTATAAAAATTTTGAATACAGATGGGGCCCGCTGGTTGCTTTCCTCACAAGGGGATTACCACTGGCAGTCTGTCCTGCCTCTACCAGAGAAATGCATCTCTTTCAATTTTAATCTACCTGTGCACGATACGATCCGGAAACACATTGGTGTTGTGTAGCCGCCACCAGTTTTTAGGTTGGGAGGGAGGGGGGTGGGTTACGTTTTTTTTTAGTTTTTTTTTTTGTTTTTTGGGGGGAGTTCTACCTCTGGGGGTTTCTCCACTGGGGGAGCACCTTCCCCGTTGGAAGGCGTAGAGACAAAACCTGTCGCAAAAGAAAAACGGGGTATCGGTATATCTTCCTTTTTAGGATAAGCTTACTCCTCGCCTGTACAATCTTGGAATCTGTACTTGTTATTGTGGATCCTTTTTCTTTTTGGGAAACAGGCTGGGATATGTGTCTAGTATCATACATCAACCCTGGACTCTCCATACTGCCATGCTTTGTAAGCTTATCTCGATGTACCATTTGTCAGAATTGTTTCGCAGTATATGTAAAATGCTAATAAACATATGTTTGACAAAAAAAATATATATATATTTTTTTTAAATAATATTTCACACTACATTAATTATAACAGTAGGGAAAACATTGCATAGCGTAGGGGATAAAATTACTATTCCCACTCCACTGAGTGCAACAGTAGGGAAAGTGTTGGATAGCGGGTGAGTAAAAATTACTATTCCCACTCCACCGAGTGCAACAGTAGGGAAAGTGTTGGATAGAAGGTGGGTAAAAATTACTATTCCCACTCCAGCGAGTGCAACAGTAGGGAGAGTGTTGGATAGCGGGTGGGAATAATTTACTATTCCCACTCCAGTGAGTGCAACAGTAGGGAAAGTGTTGGATAGCGGGTGGGTAAAAATTACTATTCCCACTCCAGCAAGTGCAACAGTAGGGAAAGTGTTGGATAGCGGGTGGGAATAATTTACTATTCCCACTCCAGCAAGTATAACAGTAGGGAAAGTGTTGGATAGCTTAGGGGATTAATTTAGTATTCCCACTCCTGCAGTATAATTAACATTAACAATTAATTAATTAAAAAAATAATTTACCTCCCACCATATTCCCCTATAAACGTCACCACCAATATTGTAAAAAATTAATAAATTAACATAATTATCAATTGATTAACAATTAATAAAATTAATTTCCATCAAATGTAAAGTAATTCACACAATTAACACAATAAAATAACTTACAAAAATAATATATAAAAAATATTAAAAATGTTAATAAAAATTAAATTACTTCCCACCCTACTCACCTATCAACAATCAACCAACTCCTAAAAAAGTACACAATTAACATATTAACAAATTAATTATTAATAGTTAATATCAAATTAATCACTATTAACTTTTTAACACAATTAATATATTTACCAATAAATTAATTATTATTAAATTTATAATTAATTAATTAACTCAATTAACAATATCAATTATTAAATTCAAAAATATTAATTAATTAATTTAAATTAAATTACTTCCCACCCTATTCCCCTATAAACCCACAACCCGCTACATAACTAAAATACGCAAAAATAATTTAACATAAAATTCAAACATACATTACAAAAATAATATATACTTTTAACACATATACAAACATTTACAACACTAAAAAAATATCGATATTTTTAACAACGATATTATGACTGACTATATTACTAACTTCGATATTATGACAATCGATATTTCTTACCTGCATTTCGATATTCTGTACCACTATATGTTTGACAGTCGATATTCTGTCCACTCGATATTTAAAATTCGATATTTTCTCATGTCGATATTTAGACTGTATACCGCCAGGTGGCATATGCGGGCTCTGCAGTGGGACCTGAAGTTCCAGTGGGCACAGCATATGGGGAATCTGTCCGATTGACTTGCAGTGCCCTCCGAGATCTGAACGCAATTGCAGTGGTGGCTAACGAACCGGGATTGGGTCAACGGCAGATCCCTCTCCTTTCCCCAACCGGAGTATACGGTGGTGACGGATGCATCACTTCTGGGATGGGGCGGCCACATGGGAGAGGCGGAGATCAGAGGCCTCTGGTCTCCGGCGGAGTCCGAGCACCACATCAACCTTCTGGAGCTTCGGGCGATACGTCTTGCACTAAAGGCATTCCTTCCGTCTGTCTGGGGAAGAGTGGTGCAGGTGTTCACAGACAACACCACCGCCATGTGGTACTGCAACAAACAGGGCGGGGTGGGGTCGCGGTCCCTATGTCAAGAGGCTCTCCGTCTCTGGACATAGCTGGAACATCAGGGCATATCCCTGGTGGTTCAACACCTGGCAGGTTCACTGAACGCTAGGGCGGACAAACTCAGCCGCAAGTGCATGATGGATCACAAATGGCGTCTTCACTCGGAGGTGGGGTAAGGTCTCTTTCAACAGTGGGGAGAGCCTTGGTTAGATCTATTCGCCACTGAAGAGAACGCGCAATGTCAGCAATTCTGCACGTTGGAATTTCCAAGGCGGCACTCGCTAGGCGACGCTTTTTGTCGTGAGTGGAGTTGCGGTCTTCTATACACCTTTCCACCTATACCACTTCTGCCCAGAGTGCTGAAGAAGATCAAGCGCGACCGGGCCCAAGTCATTCTTGTGGCTCCGGAATGGGCACGAAGATCTGGCATCCCGAGCTGTTACACATGGCCATCGATCCTCCGATCAGACTGCCTCTACGGGAGGATCTTCTGTCGCAGCAGCAGGGAACGGTCCTCCACCCGAACCTGTCCAGCCTCCACTTCCTTGCGTGGAGATTGAGCGGCAACAGTTGACAGCCTTCGACCTTCCTCCCGAAGTCTGTGATGTTATCTTGGCAGCCAGGCGTCCCTCCACTAAGACGGTATACGCCTGCAGATGGAACACATTAGTGGCATGGTGCACAGTAAAGGCTGTGGATCCCCTTTCTGCCCCTCTTTCTGAGGTTCTCTTGTTCCTCCTTTCTTTGGCCCAGCAGGGCTCTGCTCTGGGCACTCTAAAGGGCTATCTCTCAGACATTTCAGCCTTTCTTAGGCTTCCTGATCAGCCTTCTCTTTTCAAGTCCCCTGTTGTAAATCGCTTCCTTAAGGGCATTACTCATCTTTTTCCTCCTGTTCCCTTCGTAATCCTCAGTGGTACTTGAACTTGGTTCTTACCTACCTTATGTGTGCTCCCTTTGAGCCACTTCATAACTGTCCTCTCAGACTTCTTGCTCTAAAGACTGCATTTCTGGTTGCCATCACCTCTGCTCGCAGGGTGAGTGAGCTGCAAGCCCTTTCTTCAAAACCTCCTTTTCTGGCTGTTCACCAGACAAGGTCGTCCTCAGAAGCAGGCCTTCCTTTCTTCCAAAGGTGGTTACTTCTTTCCGCATCCTTCTAAGGAGGAAAAGTGATGGTTTGACCAATGTGGAAATAAGGTGGGCAGAGAGGCTCCACCGTCTGGATCCAAAACATGTGCTTATATTTTATTTTGATTGCAACAAACAATTCCGGGTGGATGACCAGCTCTTTGTTGGCTACGTGGGCACCTAGAGATGGTCCGTTTGTGCACGGCCCGACCTTTTTTGGTGTGTCATTTTGTGCATTAAAGCTTGCTACTCTTTGGCAAAGAAGGAGCCTCCAATGGGACTGCGCGCCTATTCCACCAGGGCGACGGCAGCGACCACTGCTTTGGGACAGGGAGTCCCCCTCAATGACATCTGTCAGGCAGCTACGTGGGCATCTCTGCACACGTTCACTAAACACTACCTCATGGACAGCCAAGTCCGGAGAGACGGCTTCTTTGGCCGTTCTGTTCTCCAGGATTTTCTGGTGTGAACTTAGAATAGATACCCCAGCAATACCAACCCCGGAGGTGGGTCTGCGAACTAAGGTAAGGAATCTATAACTAATTGTCTCATTCAGATGAACAAGTTACTTACCTTCGGTAACGATATATCTGTAAGAGACATAGATTAGTTATAGATTCCTTACCGCCCCGCCCATTCTCCCCCATTCTGCGAACTGACTTCTAGGGTCAGGGAATCCCTTTCAGGGCCCTAGTTTTGTGCACCAGTGGTCAGTGTCTTGCATGGCTCTGTGCTTCTGGCGTGAAATGTTGTGTAAAAGAACTGACGTCAGCGCGCGAGGGCGGCGTCTAAGTAATTACCGCGACGTCATCCCGGCGACCACGGCGCCAACGACGAACGCGGAGCCGACTGACGCCACCTTTTGACGCGCAGGGGTACTGCTGACGAAAAATTCTCCGGATCCAGTCTGACGCCTGGGGGTAATTCTAAGGTAAGGAATCTATAACTAATCTATGTCTCTTACAGATATATCGTTACCGAAGGTAAGTAACTTGTTCGTTAAGTTATTGTGCTGGTGTGTTGTGTCATGTAAGTATGTTACTATGAGATGAGTTAGTGAAGGATATTTTTATATATTTTCTATTTAATTAATATATGTTATGTTTTCATTTTTACTTTCTTAATTTTCCCTAATAGAATATATACTAAGGGGCCTATTTCCAAAAAAGTCAAGCAGTGCAGTGCATCAAGTCATCTTGCTACGCTATACTGCATGACAGGAATGCGCTGTATTAAGTTAAATATGGAGCATTCCTGTCCTTTCCCTGTCTTTTCCAAAGCATTGGCGCCCTTTTAGCAGCCCAGCTTCAAAGCAGGCACCCTTGCACCATAGTGCAAGGGTGTCTGTGTTGCATGCAGGATTGTTTTTGTGCAGAAAGGGACACCATCCTGCACAAAAATCATCCTCGGAGCCGCATTCCTCTTTCTATGTGTGCTGCAGAAGGCAGTAGACATATATCTCTATTTCTCTTAGTTACTTCCTGTTTTTATTTCTCCTTGTTACTCTTCCCCTGGGAATGCATACCTTTTTGATGCAGTTACGGTAAATCTGAGAATGCATCAAAAACCATGGGAGTTGTGTACGAACACCCACGCAATGCCTGTGGAACGCCTTTACAGGACAGAGTGATGCAACCCAGCGATTTGTGCTGAATTGCGTTACTCCAGTTTTATGAAGCCACTTAGAGCGACGCAAAGTGGCTTTGCATGGCTTCTTAAATCTTACTTAAGGTTTGCATCACGCATGTATCACCTTACGTGGTGCAAACACAATGTACAGTAAACCTTCTCGTAAATAGGCCCCTGAGATTTCTGACCTGGTTACAGAGATTTCCACAAACAGCCGGAAAGTTACTAATAGTAACTTAGGAGTCTCTACCTCTTCATTTGAGGGAGTGGAGACTCTTATGACCATTTAAGTATAAACCTAGGAGGATATCTCCACACTGAAATGGTGAATTCAATCCATGGGGAGATCTCCTCCTAGAAGTAGGTAGGGATCTCCACACGTGGATATTGCCACGTGTATACGTACCTTATTTTTTTAATAGAGCCTTCAGAATTTATTTAACAAAGCTCCTCACAGAACTAGGTTGCCCCTAATACACTTAGTGCCCCTCAGAAAGATAGTTTTAGCAATACAATCCTTGCATGCAGAACTCTGGGAACGGGAACTAACTAGGGCCAAAGAAATGCTTGTCCTTTATTTGCTAATCACTGCCAGGTGTTTGTTTATTCCTTCGTACTTCTTTCAGTAAACGTCTCTGGGTGTTTTTGGATGTTTTTGTATGATGGAGAAGCTCGCACACACGAATTGCAAGGTCACCCTCTCGTTTATAGGTAATCTGTACAGGGAGCAATTTGTCTCATCGCATTACTCAATGTGCAAAATTACATTTAAGGCACTTTTGGGGCATATGTACAAGGACTGGCGAAAACTACCGCTAACGCTAGTTAGCAGCAGTTTTCTTACCGCTGTGTACCGCTGAAAACTATCGCCTTGTTAGTGACGTATGTACAAGACGTTGCTACATGGCGTTAGCGGCAGTTTTCACCGCTGATCCCTGAAGCTAACATTAGCGTGATGGCGATAGGAATTCCGGCGTTAGCGGGCGAAAACCAACAAAAGGCCCATTAGCGGCAAAAAAACGCACGTTAGTCAGCCCAACGTTCGTTTTTTTTGCCTCTAATGGAAAAAATAGCCTATCAGTCGACCTCCAATAGATAATAGGCAAAAAAAACAATGGAATGCAGAATGGAGCAGCCAGGGCCAAGTGCAGCACACATCAACAACCTCCTCAAGCCACCCAACATCCAGGATGACCAGGATGAGAGCCTGGATGCCTCGCTGGACCTGCGCCTGGAGCCTGGATGCATCGCTGGAGCTGGACCTGCATCTGGAGCCTGGATGCCTCGCTGGACCTGCGTCTGGAGCCTGGAGTGGGATGCGGAGGAGCTGTGGAGTCGATGAGCCGTGGCGGTAGACATTGAGGCGCGGCGATCGCCCATACCTGGTGGTGAAGTCTGGTCGGTCGCATGGAGACACGTTGCTGACCTGTGTGAGAAGACCGCCTTGCGCCCCTTGGAGCTGTGAATGGTAGAGGCGCTCCTGCGCACCAACGTAGGGAGGTCTGCCTTGCATACTACGATCCACCACTACACCGGGGTGCACAGAGAGGATTACCAACGGTGGGCGGCACTCTCTGCATCACAGGCCGGATGAGGTTGCGCTGGCCAGATGCTGTGGAGGGTGAGGCCCCTGAGCTGCGCCAACCTTGTGTTGCGGGAGCGCTGCAAGTTCACGCCTAAGGGGGCCCTGCTGCATCAACTGCATTGGGAGGTTCACCAGCGGACTTGGCGGCGACTGCTGTACCCACGCTTGTGAAATCCCACCTGGTTGAGGCTCCTGCTGGGTGAGTCACAGATTTGGAGAGAGTTTAGCGGATTGCGCCACAGTGTCAATGTCCAGGTAAGCAGAAGGTGGGACACGTAGCGGAGGAGGCCCAGGGGTCGAGTTGCCCAGGCCTAGCACCAGTAGATGTAGCACCCCCAGTGTCGGCTCATCCGCTATGGCGGAAGAGTGTCGCCCCACTGCTTCCAAGCAGTGCAAGAAGAGGAACAATCACATGATGATAACTTCCTGATGTTATTGTGCCATGTTTCCTTTGCAGGCAGGCGGGTGGGTAGGGCTGCTCCACTCACGGAGCAGGGCAGGGGCGGAGTGGCATGCCCACTCAAGTGCGCAGTGACTGTTTGGTCGGCCCGCTCAGGCCGCACAAAGCAGTCCAAAGCAGTCATGCGCACTGTGCTGTTCGCAATGCAGGCTGCATTACAGCCTTCATGGAGAACATGCCCACACCTCCAGCCCCTGGCTGAATGCCTCGTCCCGGCGCCAATGACCAATCCCAATGCCGCATTGCAGCGTTGTGATTGGCTTAGGGGAGGGAGCCTGGCTGCCTACTTCCTGTTCCTGGAAGCAGACTCAGGAGAGCAGGAGCAACGAAGATACGGAACCCGGCCTCGAGGTAAGATTTCTCTCATTTAAATATTCACAACACCTCCCAGCTATTTAGTCCCCCCGCAGCTCTTTTCAATGGCGGCCGCTATGTCGGCCATGTGCAGCGGGTGTACCACTGGTGTGCCAAAGGTATATATGGAGTTACGACGCATACCATTATATCGCATTCCATTACAATGCATACTAATACTAGGCATATTGCAACAGTAGGGAAGGTGTTGGTTTGCGGAGATGTAAACATTACTATTCCCACTTCAGTGAGTGCAACCCTAAAACTGACCCTTGCACCCCAAAGCAAACCCTGAACCCTAAAATTCATCTTTGAGCCCCCAAAACACACCCCAAAAATCATATTTGACCCAACAAAAGCACACCCCAATTTTCATGATTGACCCCAAAACACACCCCAAATTTCAAATTTTACCCCATAATAAACCCCACATTTCATCTCCGACACCCGAAACCCATACCCACCCTAAAAATGAAAAATACCCCATTACTGACCTCACAATGCGTTATAATGGAATGCGATGTAAAGGCACCTGCGTTGTTGGATTTGCGTTCTAATGGACGTATCCCGTGCCAAAGGCAAGCCATAGGCTAGCCCATCTGCATCCGTCTACCCCTGGACCGCGCTCAGCACCAAGGACCCTTCCTCTCGGACACTCCACCCCTATGGCACCAGCACCCGCCTCGCCATCAACCCTGGACGCCACATCGCCTGCCAGGACCAACATCTGCTCCGGACCGGACATCGCCATCACTGACGGCTACTAAATCACGTGCAAGGATTACCCCGACCGTCCAGGAGGAGGCATTGCCATCACCTACAGAAGCACACTCCGACTGACCACGCACTCTAATGACCCAACGGTGACCATGGAACACCTCAAATTCCAGATCCGGACCAACCCCAACCCCAACCCCATCCTCTGAGGCACCCTCATCTGCAGGCCACCCGGGCCATGGACACACATTCTCCGATACCATTGTAGACCTCATTGCACACCAGGCTCTCCCATCCACCGACGACATCCTACTCGGTGAACTCAAGTTCCACTTGGTCAACCCCAGTGACCAGAACACTACCCCCTCCTGCGGTAGCTCCCCAACATCTGACTCAAGCAGCTGGTCACCGCAGCAAGCCACATTGCAGGACACACGGTCGAGCACGTCTCCTCCGGTGGTGTGGCTGTAGTTGAAGGTCCCGATGCCGGACTCTCCTGGACCGACCATCATTGGATACATCACGGCTTCACCATGCCCACCGTACACAACCGCCATCATCGCCCCCCTCGCAGCTGGATCAAGGCCACTGAAGTACCTCTCGTCAACTCCCTCAGCACCACCACTCCGCCAACGCTTACAGATGATGACACCGCAGCGCGCAACCGCCACCGATGGATCTCCAACTGCGCCGACACCCGGGCACTCCTCAAGAACGGCACTGCGTCAGTACCTTACGCCTGCATGATGGCAGGTGTAAGGGTGACACAGTGCCACAGGGATAGGCTGGCCCCATGCATTGCTGGAGTTGCGTCATGGTTGTGATGCGACTGCAGCAATGGGTGACTTTAGCGCAGACAGATAGATACGTCTAGAATCTTGATGTGTCATTACTTGCGTCATGGAGCGCTGTCCAGTAAATACAGCGCATCCGTGGTGTCGCAAGAAGGGGGTAGTGAAAAGTGTTGCAACGCTGTCTTGTCGCAGCGCTGCAACACTTTTCATGAGTGAGACCCAGGAATGCTCACTATCTTATTGATGGTGCGCAGTCCTGCCCTGCAGTTTTGTCGCAGGGCAGTGCAGCAACATTGCTTGCAGCGCGGTCCAGCAACAAAACCTGCTGAAATGAGGCCCCAAGGGTTATCTCTATTTTTAAGACCAGCTATTTTCTCGTCTTAAAAACTGCCTCTAACTGCAGTTAGAGGCAGTTTTTTTGTTCATCCAAACTTAGCGATATTTACAAGGGGATTCCTTAAGTGGGGTTAGCGGCCGTTTTTGCACGGGAACACCTCCCTTGCATGTCATTATCGCTAACAGAAGTGGCGATCTTTATAATGGACGTTTTTGCCGGAAAACTGCCGCTAACAGAGGTTAGCGGCAGCTTGTACATAAGGCGATAAAAATCTCGCCGCAAAACCGTCGGAAAAGTGCCGCTAATGCGGCGTTAACTCCTTGTACATATGCCCCTTTATTTGCAGTGTCTTCACCCTATGTGTTGCTTTTTTCCGCGTTTATAGAAACTCGAGTTACTTGCTTTAACATAATCTAGGATGTTTTTGACTTTTGCGTGCACCGTCACCCTTTTAGTACACATTCCGTGTCCTTAAAGTACCGGATGAGATATCCTATTCGGTACTTTATGTGATTTCTACAATTCTAGAAGTGGTATGCATTTCTGTATTTATTTGACCGAAAGAGAGGACATCAAATTAGGTATTAGTGCCCGAAGGAGCAGGCTATTTCACTAGATAATTGCATGCCATCTCAGTAATCTAACAGTGGTGTCACAAGCTATCAGGGAGTAGATATATATTTTCTATTAAATAGTGGATAAAATCTTCCCATAGAAGTTGCCACCAGCGCACAGTGTCAAGTGAAGCTGAAAGGCAACTTGAAAGAACATGAGGTTGCAAGCCAGAACGTTTTAACACATTGTCATAAATCTAACATCAAATGGCAAAATTAATGCAAATAGTTTTGTAATGCAGATCAATAGAATTGTAAACCAATGTTAAATGTAACCAATGTTAAATGTGAGTAAATATGGGATTATTTATTTTGAAGAATGACTATTCCTGCTTTCTGACTACACTGTGGTATTTTAACTGAATGCCGCATTTCCATGTCTGCAAGTTGTGAGGGTTTGTGCTATTCACGTCAAAAGGGCATTGACTCCGTTCTGAAGGTGGGGAGTGAGGCTGTAAGGCTTCACATAATGTAACCATGGAACACTACAACATAATAGGCCTATTATCCAACATAATACGTGTATTATTTGACATAAAAGCAATATTCGCACGTGCACATTAGTTTCCACTTTGATAATAACTTTTAAAGTCATGACTGAGGTATATTAAGGAGCTACTGGAGAGCCACCGTAGAGTAACATCACAAAAGGGCACCGGATTGTAACTCCAACATGGCGCAGTTGCTAGCCCAGAATGAGCGCCAAATGGTATAATGTTACGATACCTGTGGCTGCAAAACTCCTTGCACCATATGCGATTAAAGGAGTTAAATATTTTTCCAAAATAGCAACGGTGACAAAAAAATGTACGCTATGGCGGCATTCAGTTCTTGTAAATATGCCCCTTTATCCCTTACAGCGATTAAAAAAAGGGCGCCATAATGTCATATTTACAAATTGCCGCTAACTCATGCTAGCCGCGATTTTCTCACATAAACAGGATTTTTCAAGATCGCCCCTTCTGTTAGCGTGACTCAACGAAAATGAGATGCACAGTAGGCATTCTCATGAAAAAACTGCTGCAAAACACACAACGCAACATTTACAAGGAAATCCCAGTACGTCGCTAAACCCAAAAAACTGCTGCAAAGTCAAATTAGCGGCAGTTTTCTAACGGCAATGCTTACCTGTTCTTAAAAATGGTGCAAACACACCTGCATATTAGGAAGACAATCCAAGAGCACCATTGACAACCTCAACGATGCCATGGAGCTTCTGCTACTTCAACTTGGAGCACCAAGGAGACCACCACTACCACCACCACCGAGGCAGGGCCACCGAAGGGGATTCGGGTCTACTGCCAGAGGATCACCCTCATACACCTCCGTCCTGATGAGGTCATAGCCCAATACAGACTAAAAAGGTCCTCAATTATACGCCTCCTCAATCAGATAGCGCCAAGGCTGCAGGCCACATCCCAACGCAGCACAAACATCCCCCCACAGACCAAGCTACTTGCTGTTCTGCACATGTTGGCCTCAGGGACTTTCCAACTGACCACCGCCAGAGTGGCCGGAGTTTTCCAGGCATCCTTCTCCAGGTTTCTCCCCCACTGTCCTAGATGCCATCATCAGCCTGACGCTGCTGTATCTACACTTTCCCAACACTGCTCAAGAACAACTCGCCAACAAGCAAGGATTTTATGCCATTGCAGGTTTTCCGCATGTGTTGGGGGCAATGGACTGCACCCATGTGCAACTTCTGCCTCCTGCGGACACTGCCCACATCTTCAGGAACCACACATACTCCATGAATGTACAGGCAATACTCAACCATCTTGGTGTGTTCCTGAATGTCGTGGCCAAGTACCCAGACAGTGTCCATGATTCATTTATCTTCCGCCAATCGGTCATCAACCAGCTGTTCCAGAATGGCATCTATGGAAATGGCCTGCTTGTTGGTAAGTACAAACTGAATACACCACACACCTCAAGTCATTCATTCATGTAGGTCAACTATGTGAGGATGCACATGTAGCAAATTGTGTATGCATTGTGCACATATTGTTACTGGGCCAACTGCTAAACACATAATGGCAAAGAACAACATAAATGTAATTAGTTCCAACAAGGAAGTAGACTATAAATGCACTCATACCCCACTTTTCCGAAGCAAAGGGATGCGTCATATGTACAACAAGATGATGGATCACTCTGCCCTCCCCAGCGCTGGTGCAGAATTAGCTGACATGCACCAACGCAGGCACCCCTGCACCATGGTGCAAGGGTGACTGTTTTTGTGCAATAATGTGTCCCTTCGTGCACAAAATCTTTCATCCCCATGACGCAATCACAAAATGTGATTTTCTCTACCTATGTGTTGTTTCAGAATGCAGCATGCATAGAAAGAGCAAAAAAACAAAGAGAAATTTAAAAATATCTCCATGTTGCAAATCCCTACACCTCCCCTGGTGAGGCGTATCATTCTGATGCATTTCAAGCTTTGCGTTTTAGGGGCATGCAATGGGTGCTGACGTGGGTGTTTCCACACAACACCCATGTATTTGGCAACATTTCCAGCTTTACAAAAAATCGTAAAGTATCGGGAATATGGCACCTTTAAACCTAAGGACATGTAAAGCCAACCTGCATGTCTTTTCATGTCCCAGTAAGTGTGACGCACCGGCAGAGCTACCCACTGCCCTCTAAACAGTGAACCACCTGCGGCGCAAGTGGCTTGTAACTAAGCCCCATTGATTTCAACACTTAGCATTCTAGTGCCTCTGGTGTCAGATACCCTTAGTCCAATGCCTCACATTGATGGATATTGCAGATGCACATTCATAGTAATGTGCTAAAAGTGCACATTCAACAGTGACATTTGATCACCACATACCTCACCCATTCAAAATATGGACGTCACAAAAATATTTGTATCATTACCTTCAATCCCATCTGCAGCAGAATCTCTTTTAAAATCATACCTCACTTTGGTCCATTCCCTCAACATAGTGTACACCTCCTAGTTTTCGGCATTGCTCATTGTCCATGTTCAAAAATCTAATCTGCCTCACAATGAATAATTTATTCCCATGTTGACTTGTCCATTTGGATGATCCACCTCCAGCCCTTCCATCGTCTCTTCTACCCTTCATTCATCAACTTTGGATGAATGGAGGCCAAACCAATCTTACTGTGCCTACGTTCATTCCATTGCCCTTCCACCCATCACTCACTTCCATGTGAAATCTGATTGGTCTGCTTTCCAAATTACTCTGACCAATTTAATTTTACATCACATCAAATCACAATTTCAAATAAATGTGTACAACCCAATCCATTTGTTGAGGTTGACTGTTTACATCCCTCACACTCGTATCATCAAACCATGATCTATGATGCATGTGCACTCAAGGTCCATCCATCTCAAAATAGACTCAAAATGAGTGTGAAAAGTAAGCTGTCATCATTGTGTCCTGCTGTTGCCATGTATTCGTAAGCAACAATAGGTTATCCATCAAGTGTCCACAATTCCTGTTTTGTGGGTCATAGTCCCTAAACCCTCATATTAACAATTGTAGCCTAAAATACAATTTTCACACTGTTAGGTTGCTACTTTGTCCATAGAATGCAAGTCCTGCCACAGATGACATCCAAGAATGAGCATAGTAGATTTTGACAGATGTGTTTGACATTCCAATTATGTCTAGCGTGTGCTAACCTATGCCCAGAATTTGGTCATGGGGACATTCAACAAGACATTTTGGGCCACAGAAACCAGTCTCATGGGATGAGGGATAGTCATCTAGCATGCTGCCATGGTGGAGGACATGGCCATTGTCCCACAATCTGGACTTGTGCAGAAATAATGCTGAGCGTACAAAATAACAATAGGTAGTCATGTAAGGCAACCCACTAAGAAGGACATCACACACTTAGCAAATGGCAACATTGGCTCACATGTACAATTAGTCAGCCCGCAACATTCAAGATATTGTGAGACAACTACTGCAACATATCCCGCAAATGAAGCCAGTTAAATGTATGCGCTGCAAGTGTTGGGCTACCCTCCTGAATCCCAAATGAGAATACAGAAGCATAGGGGTCATCCTCATATACACCATGATTAGTCCCTGGAACTTGTATCACATAATATAAGAAGGAGTAACTCAACTCACATAGCAAGATTTGTGGCATATGTATCATATTACCTAATGTCAACTCCACACAACAGGATAACATGTCCACAATGTGCCAACGGTGTCAGATCAGTCATGCAAATACATCAATCTGAAATTATGTTTGCGTATGAACAACATGGATGTTGTGTATGTCAAACAAAAACACAGTGCTACACTTTGCTCTGCATTCAGGTTAGCTCAGCCCTCTACACAATCACCGATGTACAGTGACACACCGAATATCATGATCAAACCTCCGCGAATCCAGAGATTGTCTGGGACATTTATGTAAGCACAATTTATATTAAACAGCTACAGCTAGGCAATGTGAAAGCAAATCCTCCCTGTTGTGAACTCAGTGACCCCTAAGCTGTTCCCATGGGCAAGAGGAGAGATGACATAACACACTCATCTGAATAAGCTAATGAATCACACACACGTACTGCACCAGTCATGCTAGACAATACTGCTTAACACAACTAATGACCTAAATAGCAGAGAATTTTGGTGAGAAACCTCATCACCCTAGCTCTTATCCAAGGGAACAGACTGTGCAGCAAGTACAATTCACATTGCATACACGCAACACATCTCATCTAATCACAACTAAGAACAACAACTATAATGGCATTTTGTGTGTGTCACAGTTGTAAACAGAACTGCATGTGCCAGCGCCAACACACAATGAATAGATAACAAACCGTGTCCGAGATCTGATATTTACTGCATACACTGCAAGTCAAGACACGTTGGTGCAAGTGTATATGTGACAATGTCACTGTCCAAACTCCATACGCACATAGTGCATACTGGCCACATGTTAAGAAAATGTATGGTGTCCCAAATATGATGATCAAAACTCACAGGGTCAAAATGATCTGCTTTCATGTCCATGCCTGACCCATTGCAAGTTTAACATGAAGATTACCAAAGCCAATAACAAATTTGGCACTAATTGAAGTAACCTCTACAGCCATTGCCATGTGTCATGTGAGCGTAAGCTTGATGAGTGTAAAATGTATGTAAAGGTACCCATACACCCTGACTATTACAACATGGAGGTATTACACAGGACCGGGCCAGTGGCATTTTAGTGGTGTTTAGGCTGCAAACTATAGGCAATTCAATGGCATAGATGCAGCTCATTTGTATGTACCACGCAATATGGAAGGAGAATGTGTCCATCGTGCGACTTTCTACAAAGTCAAAAAATCTACACTGCTAACACATCAGGATAGAAAATGGAGAAAAGGGTACATTAGAATACTGTTTCAGCTGATCAAGGATATGCACTATTGCCATGGGTGATGACCCCCATCAAAGTGCCCCACACACAGGTACAGCGAGAGTACAATGTGGCACTGGGCCACACAAGGACCATTGTTGAACGTACATTTGGAGCTCTCAAATCAAGGTTTCGTTGCCTGGATATTTCTGGTGGAAGACTCCTGTACAGTCCAGAATTGGTATGCAAGATCATACTAGTTTGTTGTATCTTGCACAACATGTGTGTGGGGACAAATACACCTATGCCTGAAGAGCAGGAAGAGATGGCTCAACTTCTTCCTCCAGCCTATCATAAGGGTTGTCCAAGACAAACTTCAACTTCTGCAGCTGCAACACTGAGGAGGGATGCAATCATCAACAACTTCTTCACCTAATGTCACCTCCCTGTCATATTGTACATGCATACCTTGTCACATGTATGTTCACATGATGATGATGTTTAACCAAGCCTCCAAGATCTGGGTGGAGTAATTATTAGTGATTTCAGAAGGCGAACAAACTATCATGAAAACTTAAGTGATCAAAACAATAGTGTCACACAGATCAATCACCTAGCAGGGTATATGACACCAAATAAAGTATGACCTGGAATGGAGAAATGTTTTGGGCATCGGAACTACAGAATTCATATGCTGCATAATTGTTCTTGGGGCACCACACAACAAGCACATTTTATTTCACAATCAGGTCCTTCTTCACACAAGAGTGTAGGAGTCAAGACTATGTGTGTATGGTGCATCAATGTAGCTGGGGCCACACAGCTCAAATCCATTCAAAAGTTTAGACAAACAATCTCTCTGTGTAATCTGTGCCACTTGAAAAATGTTCACTGAGAAATGTCACACAGAAACATGACAATGGGGAACTGGATCAACCTGAGGGTGTGGAGGATGACTGATAAAAGGATAGTAGAGCCAGACTAATGGATGCATCAATACAGTGCATGGAATGCTTTTAACACCAAGCATACACATATGTCCAGCACTAGCAAGTGACACTACCTCCATAGCTGACATGTCATTTCCCTATTTGTCATTACAGTGTCTAGCATCACTCACACAGTGCATGACTCATCATTCATCACTGTACTGATCTAACAATACCATATTTTTAATCTGCACATACAATGACGCATAGGTTAGCCATGGGACTTCTGTGAAAGCATCGTTCAACATACATGTTGTTGAATGATAACAGACATGTCAATGTAATGTCAAGAATGAGCGGATGCCCCATGTCCAACAACATGATTGTGGCATGGCAATTAATGTTGTGAACTGGAACTATCCTCATTCTGTCACACTTACTCTGTCTGTTTTTGTTGTTGGGGTGTCAACACATACACATTAGTGAAGTGCAACAGGGATAGCACTAAGTATGTCCAAAACATGCAAGTAACACATTGCCCTTTGATGCTGTGTTTGGTTGTATATTTGTGTAAGACGCACCAGGAAAAACATGGTAGCACAATGGAGTTGCATCACCTCCCTCTAGAATGCTACTACAAGCTTCCAAATGCCAGTTGCATAATGTGTGTAATCTAGGTATTAATCACAACTCCACAAGTCAAAATATCCCTACATCTGTGGGCACAGTTGAACACAAATACGCCCATACATCTAATATGAAATGGGCATGTCACATATGGTTGGATCCCTCAATGAATGTGCCAAATACTCATAAACACACCAAAATTTGACATGTGTTTCACATCATCCTAACCTGACATCTACTCCCACATCTGGCCAACATTTTCCTGTGAAGAGTGATGTTAAGAAAAACAACGTGACACAATGTTCAAATCAACGCTAGGCACATGCTCTACTTAGCCTGAGAGGGGGATTGTGGATGCAAAGTGTGTTGCAGTGGGTTTTGCGCTGCAACATACTTTGCCTGATGATGCTGAAGCAGATGTCATCTGAGACTGTAACCAAATATGTAATGGCTCAGATAAGTATTCTTGAGAATGGTGAAACCATACAAAATACATAGCATTCACCTTTCTTTTTGAAAAGCAAAAGTTGAATGCATGTTGCAGCACACAGTGACACATCATCTTAAGATAGAAAACACCTGACTCTGAACTTTGTCAGGGGCAAACTATGAGGCAAGGTCTAACACTCATTCACAAAGTGCTTTACCTTGGCTCAACAAACAGGGGGAAGGCATGTGCACCAAAGATAGATAAACACCCGACAAGATAATCACAAATACCTAAGGGGTATATTTGTTAGTTAGATTTAGTTAGTTAGGTTTTTGGGGTATTTACTTGTGTTTTCTGTTGAATAATGGGGTTAGTTGTGTTGTGGGAGATGTTGGGTGAGGGTAGGAGGGCCTTTTGTCAGAGGGGGCATATTCAAGCCGTAAGCAATCAGCAATCCTGGCTTAGGAGGGTTTCATGTTTGGACCAGATAGAGTGCCACAACATAAGTGGTGCCAACTTAAAGTGGGTAGGTACACTGGTAGGGATAGATAACAATCTTCTCAAAAACACATTCTCACAAGCCTGCAAGTGCCAAAGTACCGCAGTACCTCCCATATTCCTGCACCGTAGGTCACAGCACAACAACATTGTGCTTAATAAATATTAACCATCACATCCAGGGGTTAGTCTAACTTCTTCGTTAACCTAAGCGTTGCCTCTGCTGTTTTCTCAAACTGAATTTTCCTAACCTTCATAAGATGGACCCAGGTACATTTGCTGTCAAAAGGTACCCCGGAATATGTAAAAGTTGGGGCACAAAGAAGTTTATTACCATTGATATAATGGGGCATCAGGTTGCTAGGGCAGCGCCCACAGATCATGGTATGTGACTTAGCAATGCTAGTGGTTAAGCCTAGGTTGGTCATAAACAGAACAAATTTATCCAGCAACCTCTGGAGATCCACACCAGTTCACTGAGCTAGGAGACAATCATCCACATATAGCAATGCAGGGACTCTTCTAGATACTTTTCTGGGTGTGTCTGCCTTCACGAGTATACATCAATGAGCTTGACATATTGTTTAACGAACAGAAAAGAAAGGGGGACAGTACACACCCTTGTCTTACACCATGCGTAATCTTGAGTGGGGGGTGCATTCACCATTAGGCACATACATAATGCACCCTGTCACATCTTCATGTAATTGGGCAAAGAAATTAACTAATGAGGCCTCCATTCCCTTTTCCAGCATCTTTCCCCTATTTACACAATCAAACGCTGAACTAAGGTCCATGAACGCTAAGTACAAGCAACCCTTCTTCGCCAATGTATATTTACTAATAATTAAGTTGAGGATATTATTATTATTATTATTGAATATTTATAGAGCGCCTGGCGACCCTTAGGCATCCCCGCGCTATTCGAGATAAGCAGAGCCCAAAGCACAGAGAAAGTGACCTGAATTAAGGCAGTCTCTGGAAGAGCCACGTCTTCAGCTGCTTCCGGAAAGATAGATGGTGAGTAGTTGCACGCAGCTGAACAGGAAGAGTATTCCATAATTTAGCCGCGTTGTAAGAGAACATACGACCACCTGATCGTACTCTCTTGATTTTTGGTATCGCTGCCAAAAACTGGTTAGCTGACCGGAGACATCTTGTTGGGTGGTAAAAGGTCATAAGAGAGTGGTTTATCTTGGGACCTGTCCCCCAAAGGGTTTTATGTGCTATGCACAAAGCTTTAAATTTAATCCGTTCTTCTATTGGCAGCCAGTGAAGTTTTTTTAAAACCGGCTTGCCGGTAGGGGGTGTGATGCAGCAGCCTGGCTGCACAGTTCTGTACCACCTGTAGTTTCCCTATCATGGCCTTTGTGGTGCCTAGGTAGAGGGAATTCCCATAGTCCAATCGTGAGAGCACCAATGCCTGTACAATGACTCTGCGTGCCGGTACCGGGAGTAATGGGAGGATTTTCCACAGCATTCTAATGATGCCAAAGCAAGATGCAGCTAACTTAATTGCTTGGCTCTTGAAATTAAGGGATTTGTCTAGCCAGACGCCTAAGCTTTTTATCTGACCTTTGGGGGTTGGTGATGGACCTAGACATTTAGGCCAGTTTAGTCCCATTGGTTCCGTTGGAGCGCCGGGATGGTTGTCTAAAATCATTAAATCTGTCTTGTCTCCGTTGAGTTTGAGACAAGACTGGTCCATCCAGGAGATCACAGTTTCCATACAGGATTCAAGATTAATTGGTGTATTCTTTGGATGTTTTAGTGCTACAACCAATTGTGTATCATCTGCGTATGTGATGATTTGAATCCCATAAGGTAGTACTAATTCGGCCAGGGGTTTGAGATGAATATTAAAAAGGGTAGGGCTCAATGATGAGCTCTGCGGGACTCCGCACGCGAGTGGCAGACATTTAGAGGTGCAATTCCCCTCAAACACCTGGAATACTCTATCTTTCAGGAAAGATTTAATCCATGTCAAGACCTTGCCTGAGACTCCCACCATTCTGAGCCTGTCAAATAGGATGTTGTAATTGACAGTATCAAATGCGGAGCTCAGGTCAAGTAAAATAAGCGCCACTGTCCCTCCCTGATCAAGGATTTTCCTAGATTCTTCCACTACTGCTAACAAGGCTGTTTCTGTCCCATGGTTAGGTCGGAAGCCTGTCTGAGTAGTATGCAGAAGAGAGTGATTCTCTAGGTGTTCTGAGAGAAGTTTATTTACATATTTCTCGAGTATTTTGCTGTTCCCAGGGAGCAGGGAGACTGGGCGATAGTTACTCCATACCTCTGGGTCAAGGTTGGGCTTTTTCAAAAGGGCACTTATCATGGCATGTTTCCACGCCAGAGGTACCTGGCCACTAGATAACGAAGAGTTCAGTACCTCTAGCAGAGCTGGAAGAATAGTTTCTTCTACTTTGCGAAGTTTATGAAGGAGAACCCGATTTGACCTGCGCAAAGAGCTGTGATAATGTGGCCAGATCCAGGGTTGGAAAGTCTTCCAAACGCGGAGTAGTATAACTTGGGGAATCTATTTCCTGATCCCACTTATTTATACTTGTACTTTGAGGAAATAAATTGTAGATATCTAGAATTTTTTTGTTAAAAAATTCCGCTAGTTCATCGCATCTTGTCTGTGCAGAAACTGAAGGCAGATCTGGCACCGGGAACCTAGTAAGTGTTTTTGTGATTTGGAATATTTCCCTAGGTGCATTCGCTGCTGCTATTTTCTCCTCAAAAAATTGGGCTTCCGTTCTTTTTATTTCCGATTGATACAGTTTAATAGCCTCTCGGTATATTTGTTTTTTTCGTCATTATAGTCCTTCCTCCAGGCTCTCTCTAGTTTCTTGCATTTTTGTTTAAGTTCTCTCAATTTAGGTGAATACCATTGGTGTCTGTTTTTCCTGCTGCTTTTCCTGGATCCATTTATATGGGATCGTAGCATCCAACGAGTCTCTGATCCATCGATTGTAGTTCTCCGACGCTATAGTGGTATTGACCTCTTCCACTGGTTTATCGTTTACCAGAGCCTCGGACCAGATCTCTGGTGAGAGTTTTGCCCAGGGACGCGCCCAGTTCTTACAGGTTTTTTTCCCTGCCGTCTGATATGGGGTATTCCAAATAATTGGTATTAAGAAGTGATCTGACCATGGAATCGGGACGGGGCTTCCTGTACAGAGCTGTATGTCATTCGAAAAGACTGAGTCAAGAATGTGGCCCTTTTCGTGTGTGGGACTAGACACTTTTTGTAATAATTGAATAGCCAATAAGTTATGTGTGAGGTCTGCTGCCTCTGCTTTCAGGCATTGGTCAACAGTTCCAAGGCCATTCCTGAACCCATACTAAACTGTGGCGAGGATACATTTTTCTACAACCCAAGCCTCCAACCGAGCCAATGTCACCCTTCTTATAAATCGGGACAATAATAGAGTTCAACCATGACTTAGGTGGGCCTACAGTAACTGCACTCCATAATGTACATCTATGGGCACCTCTGTCAATATATTATCAATTAAGAGATCAACTGGCACCCCATTCAGGACTGAGGCCTTGTTCCTTGCACTTCATTCTATTGCAGATCTAACCTCCCCTAGAGTAATCGGTGCCAGTTCCAAGGTACCCCATTGACTGTCTAGTACAATAGTGACATTACAGGAGTCGACTATTATCCTACTATCATACACCTTGGAAAAGTGCTCCACCCAATTATATTGTGAAATAGTTGCATCCAGAGCGGTATTATGACTATCTCCGAAAAAAGACGCATTTACACTTTTCCAGAAAAGGCAAATGTCATTCTTTGTACTAGCCTCATGGAGCTGTTCCTGAGCATCCTGCCTTATCGCTAAGTTCCTTTTGGTAATAACCTGTTTGTATTTCCATCTACACAGCTTCAGTTCCCCCGCATCCCTAGGTACTCGCTTAAGGACATTAATAAGATTTATATGCGCCCGGAAACAGAGGCGCCATCAAACCAATTCTGGTTGCTGGGCTCTAAGGGTCTTTACAAACATTAGCAGCTCAGTTGCAGTATTACAGATCTCTTTATTTGCCCTTGGAATACAATAGGAGTCTGTCTCAACCTCCAAATACACCATCAACTATTTTCCCTTTCTGGCTGCAAGTTCAGCTAACAAGTGCCTAGAGTCCACCATTATCCATTTGCAGAGGATGACCTCGTTACGATTAACCTCAATTGGTAGTATGGAATGCACAATCAATAATTCATTGATTTTATTGATTTTTCTGAAAAATATCAGACTGCCCAAGTCTTTACCAGTAAAAGCTATACATTCTACTGCTACCTCAACCCATAAACATTAGTAAGCATTTTATTTTGCTTGTCTCATAATTGCATTGAGTTTATGACCACATGGATTATACTCAAAATGGGAATAGTTCTCATGGTGCGTTGGGATGTGACAATCGACAGACGCTCTAGAAATTGGGCCGAGCCTGCAGTTGAAATCCCCCCCCCCGAAATACCATAAAATCCTCTTTTATCTCATTCAAGACCTTACTAAGGGTTTGATCAAGAGATTCTACTATACCTGTATTATAAGGATTAAAATTATTATGATAGAAATTTAAAAATCAATCCTACTGTGTAGTGCAATTGAAATCAAAGGGAATATTTGTGATTATAAAACTACTTAGACTCATGCAACAGACATAAAATTTAAAAATAAGGTGAATCAAAGTTAACAATCCATCCCATGATGCCCCAATCTAGAATAGATGGTACATATTGATGGGTTTGTTTCAGTTTCAATTCTGACCATTTTACAAGCCCAGGTCTCTTGTAGACACACAATACATAAATTCTTTATCAAATCATTCCAGTCAGCATTGTTCAACGTATTCAAAAGACCAGCCACGTTCCAAAATAGACAGTCAAAGTTTGCCACAGTTGCTTCATTCTGTGGAGTGATATGTGATACAATCCCAGTTCGTGTTGGCAACTTCACGGCCACAATAGAGTTCGCAGCAGGGTGGCTCATCTCCTTGGTAGCGAGGGGAGCTGTGTCATAATGGAAAAATACTTGAAGAGCTATGTCCCTTGCAGCCTGCCATAATGTGTGCATAGAACTAGAGACTAGGCCAACCCTACTGGTTTGCGACTGCCCCTTAATTTCCAGATTACTCTCATGGCTCATGGATTTGCTTAGTTTAGGCCCTGTAACCAAAGGGAGCATCAGAACATTGAGTCAATCTACCTGCTCAAGAGGTGTAAATCAATTGTGGGTCAGGAAAATGAATGGTTTACACATAACAGCTAAATACATGGTGGATCTGAGGAGCACAATATTAGGCCAAGGGGAATCGCCTTGATGTTATTGTGAGATATTCCTCCATAGGATAACCTATTTAGTAGGGATCCTACCAGCTGTGCATCCCTAAAATTAATTACCACACAGCCCCCAGATTCTCTGTTGGGGCTGTTTCCCACCCAGCTTACTCTTGTACATTGATAATGTTGTTTAATAAAGTATCACAGCTGTAAGATGCAAATGTTCTACCCAGCCAATTTACAACTTTATTCTTCAATTGGATATCATCCTCTACTTGATTAGTATATGATGTGGAGAAATTTTTTAGCACCATCACAAGAGGAGTAGTTTCTGAGGGCAGCTGCAAAACCTTATTGTGTGGCCTGGGAACATAGCCCTCACAAGTATAATCATCTGACCTGATCCTCTTTGAACCTGGTACTCGTGGAGAGTAGACTCCCCCCAGATGCCTTGGGTGAAGAATAGGGCTCTGCATAAGGGGCAAGTAATTGTGCAACAGATTAGCACCTACAAGTTTGACGGTAATGTTTACTGATGAACAGTCGTTCATCTTACTTCCACTGACAAAATATCAGAACCAAAAATATTTAGTTAAGGTAATGACCCCGGGGATGGGGTCCCTGGGCCTAATTATATGAAGGGCGGGGGCATATGCCCCGTCTTCCTGAGCCTAATTACTCCCCCTGGCCCTGCTCCACCCTGGGGTTTTTTGTATTTTAAAAGGCCTGGTAGGCTACACTTTTTTAGAATTCCTCTACTGGAGCACGTCTGTTGGTCCTGCTTACATGTCACTAGATATATATATATGGATTCTATATATCTATCTATACCTATCTATCTAGATAAATATATATAGATATATAATATATATATAGATATATCCATGCACTTAATAATAATCCAAGGCATTCCTCATGGTGAAAAATCAGGTTTACTACGACCTCAATGACAAAACGTTTTGGCTTTGCAGCCTTTCTCAAGTGTGGGCTACATCCACTTTAGAAAATAAATAGTTTGTTTACTATGTTCTTTTATGTTGGTGATTGGTTTGCACTATGTTATAAAAATAACCAAGCAATAACATCAATAGAAGTGTAAAATATAGGTTCATCTATACCATGCTGGAAGCAAAATTAGATTAGTAAATAAAACCATAATTGTATGTGAGTATAATAGATATACATTGACAGCTTCAAAGAATTGTGGGGCACCTGGTTTGTGATTTGCTAAGATTAAAAAATGTGTGCGATGTGTATGTGCAATAGTGTATCAAGGTGGTAATATATGTTGATTCCCTTGATTTAAAAATGTTGTAGGCATAATCTTCACATCCCAAGTATCTGTTTCACACATGGCTGTACATATGTTGGCTGATGAATTCCTTAGGATCACAAATGTGAAAGGACCATCAGATATAAATGACTGTCATGCACTGAAAGTGTTGGTTCAAATAATTAAACAAATATGTACTGTAGGTACATAAGTCACACTAAAAAGCAAATGGCAGGTATACACCAGCCATTACAACATTCAAAGTCAAATAATACACATCCATAATAAGGCAAATGGACATTCTTCATCAACGTAATAGATTATTACATGTATGCCGCAAGTTGCCTACATTTTGAGCATCTCACTTAATCAAAGTTATTGTCACGCAATGAATAAAAAGGCCAATACAGAAACCAAAAACTAGGCCTATACATACTGAGTCATAAGCATTGAAATGTCAAATACATAAATTTTCTGACTGAAATATTGCCTTGGTCCAACAGACCTGTACAGTCAAGTTTCTAACATAATTAGGTCACATACAGAAAAGGGCCCCATTTCTATTCCTTCGTGTCAGTTTAAGTTTATCCAGACAACTTGCCATGACAAAAACAATACCTGAAGGATGATTATCCCAAAGTGACATATGAGATTGATATTTCAAACAATGAAAAAATATGAATAAACAGTTAGATATGAATTTGCATCTCTAGTTATGAAAGGCTGTGGCATAACATGTAGACAACCCACACACACACACAGTAAGTTTGACACATAAATGTGACATATTTTCAAATATGCTGTCACTATTTCAACCCATAGATTTCAATATGCCTGCAAAAAATATTAAGTAAGTTTGTCTATTTGCATCAGCTAAATGTAAATTTGGGAGTGTGTGTGTAGAATGTCTCCAACTTTAGTTATTTTGCCAAACTTTTGTTTTTTTTAAACATATTTTTATTAGCATTTGATGTTAATGACAATGAAGCAAGTACACGTACAGCATGTGCCCAGATAAAACACGTTTGTCTTTGGACAAAGGTCAAGCAGTACTTTTGGTGCTGCTTGACCTATCTGCGGCATTCAACACCATTTCTCCCCGGATCCTTCTTGGGAGACTCCGAGACATCGGACTCCGAGGGAATGCACTGAAATGGTTGTCAAACTTTCTATCAGATAGAACCCAGACGATTAATCTGGGTCCATTCCGTTCTGAGACTACAAGCGTGACAAAGAGAGTTCCTCAGGGCTCCTGTTTGAGCCCAACTTTATTCAACATTTATGTTACCCCCTTGGCGGGACTACTGAGGGATCTAGGTTTCACTCCAATCTCCTATGCTGACGACACTCAGCTCCTCCTCTCCTTTGATAAAAATAATCCCAATACTCAGGCCACCTTTTCGGAGGGCATGAGGGTAGTTGCGGATTGGATGAGTGACAACTTTCTCCAGCTTAACCCAGGAAAATCGGAGATTATGCTGTTCGGGGAAGCAATGTTAAGATGGACCCCTAGCTGGTGGCCTGAGGAATTGGGCCCCGTTCCTACTCCAAAAAAGGTGGTCAAAAACTTGGGCGTCCATATAGACCAGAAACGAACATTGTGAGAGCATGTTACCTCCATTGCGGGGTCAAGTTTTCATACTCTCAAGCTACTACGAAGAGCTTTTCCCTTTTTACCCTCCTCTACGTGGAAAGTCTTGATTCAGGCATTAGTGCTAAGCCGCCTGGACTATTGCAACGCCTTGCTGATTTCAGCCAATGAAGCTTCCTTAAATAAATTGCATGTAGTCCAGAACACGGCGGCCCGCCTAGTTGCCAACGCCCCTCCCAGAACGACCTCCATTCCCCTTCTACAACAGCTGCATTGGCTCCCGGTGCGGAAACGGATTAAATTCAAGATCTGATGTATGGTTCACAAATCTCTGCATGACTTGGGTCCTAGCTACCTTTCAGATAAAATTTCAAGGTACCTGCCTTCCAGGTCACTTCGGTCAGGGTCAAAATCACTTCTCTGTACCCCGCGATTTAACAAAGCTCGTTTGGGCGGCAGAGCCCTTTCCCATCTTGCCCCCCTATACTGGAACCAACTCCCCATTCATTTATGTCAATGCCCCGACTACCTGAAATTCAGAAAACTGCTAAATACCTCTCTGTTCTGATGTGAGTCTTCTTGGTTGATGGCAGCAGTTACAGCGCGGAGATACCCCTGATGGGGTGATTCGGGCGCTTTACAAGCTAATAAATATCAAAATATCAATATCAAAGAAAGTAGATGTCATCACATTTTTTACATATATCTATGTAGTCTACTTGCGAGTTATCGGACCAGTAGAACATTTACAATATACAACTACACAGTGCATCCTGTTCAGGTGTTTCATAATGGTGAGCACCACTGTTATTTATCAAGTAGCCAGCACCATTCCACATTTAGAGTGGCCCAGCCACATTCGATAAGGAGGTTCTTGGAGGTACTTACAGCACATGTTTCAAGTAATTTAACTTTCAATGAACTAGTTAACCAAAGCAGGGCGGTCAAGACAAATAACTAATTCTCAAACGAGTAAGCTGGGGGTAGTGTACAGCGTGGGTATATGGCTAGGGAGATCATCTAAAAATGTATGTATCGCATGGCTGCCTAACGTCAATCATGCCTGCAGATAATCCCAGGGAGGTGGGCATCTTCTCACATTGCGACTCACTTATAAGGTGTGCCAGTGCCTCTGGTTAACTTCTGCTGCGATCTCTCGGTCACCCTCAAGGAGCTACCCAACTGCCAGGCACCCCAGTTATGTATGGGTGTTCTCATCTGACTGTATCATTGTCTTCTGCACCCCCAATCATTTCATGGTCAGGGTTTTCCCAAGTGTCAAGGACCTCTTTCCACAGTTCCACTATGGGGCGTTGTCTCATCCCCTGGGCTTCCTCTCTAAGGAGGACCCTCCCCTCCACCGCAACCTACTGAGTCACGTCCCTCACCCAGGCACCCACCACGGGTCCCCCAGCAGACCTCCAGGCCATTGCTATCCTCCTTCTGGCCAGCACTAAGGCCAGGTCAAGAAACCTAGTCCCCACTGTCGCCAATCCCATGTCCGTCCAGGTGGAAAGCTGATCAGCTGTGAAAACCACCAAGGGGTCCCCGTGCGGTAAGTCCACTAAAGGTAGATCCAGCACATGTAGAGGGGTGTCCTTCGTCTTCGTGACACGGCGCTTCCAACATTGCAATGCAGTGGACAGCAACAAGGTTGGGCACAGGACACACCACTGTCTGATCCAACAGACGAGCCAACAGTAGGCCTGGGTGCATCACAGGCTCCACTAGTCCTGACTCCCTCAACCTCCTCCCATCTAGCCACTGCGCAATCCACTGCAGTGGGGCGGCTTGGAAATATAACTCGAAATTCGACACTCCCAGCCCGCACTTCACCACCGGGCGCTGAAGTGTGTCTGAGGAAACCTGGTGCCGACCTTTATCCCAAATTAGTTCACACAGCAGACCGCCCAGCTGGCAAAACCAACAGGAGAGAATCATCACCAGAAGATTAATAAAGAAATAGAGCAAGTGTGGAAGCATAACCCTTTTTGACAATGAGATTTGGGCCTTTATTGGTAATTTCAGGGAACGCCAGAAAGGGACACAGGATCGAAAAGATCTGAGCATCTTCCCAAGATTGCCTTCCCGTAGGTCCTCGAGTGAGTGGAAGACCTGTATCCCTAAGTATCTGAAAGTGGTCGGGGTCCAGTTGAGATCCGCCAGGAGTCCCGGGTGGCGAGGGAGATCTGGGGCACAGGGAAGAGGTAAGTCTTAGTTTTGTTGACTCTCAAAACAGGGAAATCTTCATATTCCTCCAGGAGGCCGAACGCTGTGACAGTACCCGATGGGGCATGCTTCAAATAGATCAGGAGATCATCAGCGTACAGGGAGATAATATGCTCACGTCCACTCACAGTAAGTCCCGCACCCATCCACGTCGCCTGAACAGCTCAATAGCCAAGGCAAACAATAATGGAGACAGAGGGCACCCCTTTTGGGTTCCGCGGAAGACCCCATATTGTGAAGACACCGTTCTTCCCCTCCTAACTCGCGCTGTGGGGTTCTCATATAGCAGTTTTACCCACCGCATCCAGCCATCCCCAAGGCCCATTTTCCCCATAACCTCAAATAGAAAAGGCCTTTGACACCATATGATGGGACTATATAAGTCGACTGACAAGATGGCCACCTGTGGGTAGGATTGGGCCTCTGGGTGGTACAGTATAGAATATAATCTGAGCAAGTTAAGCGAGGTATTCCGCAACAGGATGGAACCGTTTTGGTCTTCATGAATGTTTACTCCCACATATGTCCTACCTCAAAGTGCCAATATTTAGCTAAGTAGCTTGAAATCCATATTAAGCATAGAGAGTGGGCGGAAGTCAACTGTGCAGGCCCCTTGGGGCTTCGATTTAGGAAGCGGGATAACAAGTGCGTCACACGTGGAGTCAGGTAGTCTCCCCCGTTCATTTCGCAGCTTCTGCATATAGGACCTCCAGCCAGGGAGCCAACTTCAAAGCTCACACCGAATAAAATTCGGCAGGGAGGCCATCAGGGCCCGGGGTCATACTCATTGCCATGCTTTTAATTGCTGCACGAATCTCCTGCGCCATCACTGGTCTGCCCAAATCTGTCCTCCCCTGCTGATCCAGGACCCGGATCCCCATTGAACCGAGAATGGCTGCCTGGGCCTCGGGCGGCACAAAGGGAGGTACACTGTATAATTCCTTGTAATAAGCATAAAACAGATCATTGATTGGCCCCGGTGCATATACAGACTCCCCAGTGCCTGATATAACATGTGTAATTGGAGAGCCACGGGCCTCCGGCTTGACAAGCCACACCAGAAACCTGCCAGGTTCCTCCTCTTCTTCATGTGCTCTTGTGAGATACCCCCTATAGTCGTGACACCGTAGCCTCTCAAGGACAGCATGGTGGAGCGTACGGGTCTCCTGGAGGCCCCCGGGTCCTCCGCATCTGTGCCCTGGGGAAACAGTCTTTACAACGCGGTTGTTACATCGCGTTACCTTTACAACACAAGTCATTAGATCGACTTGCTCTAGATGGCGCTCCAACCGAAGGAATAGTATAATTTACTATTCCAACACCTTCCCTATTGTTGCGCAGGCTGGAGTTGGAATAGTAAATTATACTACTCCTAAGGTTGGAGCGCCATCTAGAGCAAGCCGATCTAATGACTTGCGTGTTAAAGGTATCGCGTTCTAACAACGCGGTCGTAGTAACGACCGTGTTGTAATGTACAGGGCACGAATATAGCATGTTACAGCGCATGCTATTACATCGCGTTCCATTACCCAGGCCACACACCTGATCCTCAAGCTCGCCCAGCTCTCGGTGGAGTTCATGTTCTATACCTTTGTACTGACCTAAGCAATGCCCCAGCACCACGACTTTAAACGCCTCTCACTCCACCAATCCTGTGGACGCTGACCAAGCATTATCGGCAAAATAGTAACCCGCTGAACCTGGAGGATGTTTCCAGGAAACTCTGGGAGACACTATAGATAACTAAATTTCCACAAAGGAATCAGTGGGTGCTCCCCTAGAGGTCAAAAGTCGAGAAGCAATGGGCTATGATCAGAAAAGGTACACCCCAGGTACTCGGTGTGAACCACAGAGTGGCTGAGCCCGGGAGAACACAGAAAGGCATCTACACTTGTGTGCAGTCGGTATATGGGGGAATAAAATGAATAGATCTGAACATCTGTGTGGTGTGTATACCAAATATCTGTCAAATCCCAGTGTCTCATCCAGTCACGAAAACCTGCAGCAGTACGGTGAGCCTAAGCTGCAGGCAACGTGGGGAGGGAGCGATCCAGGGCGACATCCGCTACACAATTCAAATACCCTTTTTGCATAGACTCTCGGCCTTGATGGCCTCACTGACTGCAGGTAGTTGCCTCATTGGAGGAGATTTTGCCATGATTTGGGGCGTAAACACTACCAAAAGTGACATCCATATCCAGTAATCTTCCAGTCAGCAGCACATATCTGCCCTCTTTGAACCTTTACATACATCTATAGATGAAGGGTACCCCGTCCGTATCCATATAAGCACTCCACTCGAGTATGCCGAGTAGGAGGTGGCAAATAACTGCCCTCTCCATCTATGGTGCACCTTCTCCACTTCTCCCTGCATGAGATGCGTCTCCTGCAGCATAGCTATCTGCACTCCCCGCCTCCGCAAGTATCTGTGTATGTTATGGCGCTTATCGGCAGAACCCATCCCCCTAATATTCCAGGTCATGAATTATATCATACATTGTGCTATTGCTATATCATATCAAGTCATATAATGACTCCCGAAATTCCACAGCCAAAAGGTTCGAAACCTGCCCTGCAAACAAAAACAAGCAAAACAAGAAAAATCTCTGGTGAATATAAACCCCCTTACCCAAGAGTAGTTTGGCAACAGGCAGCCGCCCAAACTGCAAGCAAAACAACATTGACATCTGAGAATCACTACCAGTCCTTGGTAAGATCATCCCGGGAGGGGATAGGCCACAGCCTACTGACAGCAAGTCCTCACCATGACCGTACTGGCCCAGAGTAACTTCGGCACCCAGATGGATAACTTAGCATAAAAACTGAAGGTTCCAACTACAGTTCCTGCCTGGACCATGTGGGGAAGGCCTTTCAGACGAGGTCATCTGCAATTCTTGGAGTGATTTCCAGCAAAGGAGCACTGTCTGCATGTGAGGAATCTAAGTCAAAAGAAACTACTTCAGAGACTGGTTTCCCCTCAGTGAAAGGTACTTGTGAATCGGACTCAATGATCGTAGCCACTGCTCGAAGAGAAGAGGCCCTCTCCTTCTCAGTTTGGGATGTGGTCAGTTCCTTAGGTGGTCCCTTTCGTGGTCTCTTCCGTGCCCTCTTCCTCACTGTCCATTTCCGGGGTGTAGCTGTAGATTCCATCCTTGGAGGCACAGATCCCGACCTATAAGCTTCAAGCCATTCCCAGGGGGCTTTGGGATCATCACAGAAATGAATGGCACCATCTAGGATTATTCGGAGTCGGGCAGGGAAGATTAGTGAATACTGCAATGCGTCCTCACGAAGATCCTTCTTAACTTCTAGGAATGAGGCTTGTTTCTGTTGTACTTCAGTGGTATTGTCTGGGGCTATTGAGACCCTGCTGTTTTCTACAGTGAATGTGCCCCCTGGCTTCTGAACCATCACATTCCTGTCCTTGTAGTGGAGCAGCCTCACCACCACCGGGTGCGGGGCGGCCAGATGTCAGTGGGCACGCCGGTACTCAGTGTGCTCATTCCAGGGTATGGAAGGCAGGCAGGTTTTCAGGAGCCACCACAGTCTTGAGCCAAGGCTCAAGATATGCAATCATGTCTTTACCCTCCACGCCCTCGGATAAGCCCACCACTGGAATGTTGTTTCTCCTGTTGCGGCCGTCAGCATCCTCTGCCCTATGTTCAAGGGTGCGGACCCTGTCAGAGAGTTCTGTAACCTGGTGTTTGAGTATTTGCTGTTCAGGCCAGAGGTCAGCAACTGAGGACTCCACCACTTTGACTTTCTCTGCTAGCTTGTGGTGCTCTGCTCGCAGCAGCCCCAGCCCCACCGACACACTGATAATATCTTGGTGTAACGTTGCTTTGTTATCCGTGATGGCATCAAGTATCTTAGTCAGCTGCAGCTGAACCAGGTCTCCTAGGGGCCTGGGTCCCAGCCCCTTCTGTAGTTACACTTGACCATGATGACCCGGTTCAAGAGCGACTTCCGTGGTTCTCGTTTGTGCCTTGCCCATTTCAGCAGTGATTCAGGGGGGACGTTTATGGAGGTCAGGCAGTAGCCACCCCCTTCGCCGGCTGCCTGCTATCCTACTCCCAGTGACTCCCGGCCACACACTGCCCGCGCACCCCTCTCACCTCAAGGAGTATCCGATATAGCCGACACAGGTATGTCTCCTGCGGATGTAGTGCAACGTTGAATCACCAGTGGTGCCGGGTCCCTAGTCTGCCAGGGCCAGGCCTGTTCTTCCTCCTCCAGGCCCACAATGTCCCGCCTGGACCAAGATCCCAGTGCAGCAGTGCAACCGCCTCGAATTCGGGCTCCTCCAGGATCTGTGCAGGCGGCCCTGGGTTTTAGCCCATCCACCGATGTTCAAGGCTAAAAAGCAGTCCAGCAAACACACTGGCACAACAGGACCTTAGTGGGCCAGTGTACCAACTTGTGTTGAGGGGGGTCTGTACCGGTCAGCCACCAGCTGACCCCAGGCCTCCGGGCCCCAATCCAGGCCTGACAGCTCAGCTCCCCAGGGAGCCGTCCGCTGCACCGGTACTCCTCCTGCCGGCTCCCTCCGGACCACTGCTTCGCTCCGCTCACTCACCACGCCAGATCAGGACAGAAGTGCGGCCGGTACATCTGTGCATTGCATCTCCAACCACGTCCAACTCCGTCTAGGGTGACCTCAGTCCACGGACTGCTCTTCCTTTACCTCTCGCCGCCTGAGCAGACCATCACCCTTGAGGCCGTGATAGTCGCCTGCACTCCCTCTCGTCCACAGCACAGTCGGCAGTGGCAACTTGTCCCCAACTCCTTCGCTGTGTGGCTGCCTGGCCTCTCGCCACAGTAGGATGCCACCGGGTCTCCGTCCACACCCGGTCACAGCATGCTTCCGCAGTCCGGGGTCACCATGATAGAGGCCCTCGGTGAGGCATTATCCAGAACCACCATCTGTCGTCTCTCAGCGCTGCATTTGCAGTATCCTCCAGCCCAGGGCTCCCTGACAGAAAGGGCGCGTCCTGCTGAGCAAGAATATTGTTCTGGGTGCAGATGATTGAAGGATGGTGCGCGTGCCGGTGCGGAGCGACAGGCTCACGCGTCCGCCATCTTCAGCCTCCAAGCCATGCCCCATCTTGCCAAACTTATGTCCAAATACATAAACACACATGTTGATGTATTGTATCCCTTACATGCTGTACAATATATACAAATAATCCAAAACTTAGCAACAAGCATGTGTGAAGCAATGCTCAACTATAACTACGACATATGAGATGCATTTCATTTTAATTGACACTGATACCTACCTATGTATCATTTGGATGCAGGCGTTATGTTGAAATCACAAAGAATAGGATCATTGACTTGTGATGTTGTCTATTTTCAGGTGACCAGGGATATGGTTTAAAGCCATGGCTGATGACTCCATTCACAAATCCACAGGTGGATGGACAGAAGAAATACATTACAGCGCTGTCCAAAACCCGCAATGTAGTGCAGCGTATGTTTGTGGTAATACAGTCACGCTTCAGGTGCCTGGACAAATCAGGTGGCAGACTACTGTATTCACCTGCCATAGTCTGCAAAGTCACATTAGTCTGTGCAATATGGCATAATATCTGTGTAAGGTCAAATGTTCCATGGTACTATGAGGGGGCAATCCCACATGACCTGGAAGAGGATGAAGAATCTTCCTGAGATTCAACATAGACAAAACACAGGTTCTGATCTTCGGGAACACTGCCTCACTGTGGGATGACTCCTGGTGGCCTGCTGACCTGGGACCACCCCCACGGATCAAGCCTAAAACCTTAGTATCATCCTTGACAACAAACTCAACATGGAGAACCAGATCAATGCAGTCTTCTCTGCATGTTTCCTCACCCTCCGTATGCTCCGTAAGATTTTCAAGTGGGTCCCAATCTCTAACAGAAAAATCATCATGCAAGCCCTCGTCACCAACCACCTGGACTATAGCATACTTGTATAGTCTTGAGTTAAAAAAAAATTAACCATCCATATTTCAAATAAAAGTGTTAGTTGGTTCTGGAAGATGGCACTGACGTTCGATGTAGAGGGGGTGCGGGCAACCAGGCCAGCACAAGGCTGCCAGATAAGGGCTGCGGCGTGATGCGGCTTGGTGCAGCTGCCAGACTGACAAACTGGTGGGCTGGCGGGCTAGTGGGGCTGGCGGGGGGAGATGGGACGTTATAGCTGATGGCACCAAGGCTGAAGTGCCGACCAGGGCAGTGGCCACAGCGGTGTCGCAGGCCATCTCTTACCTCCAACACTGATGTGGGGTAATGACGATGCTGATATCGGTCCCGATATCCTGGTTCCTCTAACGCTTCAGCACTCCGCCCTCAGTGTGTCTAGCTCTGTGCACCCTGCTCCCTCTCTGCGATTCTCTCTGCAGTAATGGCAGCCGACGTGGCGTCTGACGTCAGCAACAAGCAATCAGTTTATAAGTATTAAAGGTTTTTTTAAAAACTTTGGTCACATATACCTACCACACTATGCTGAGTGGAGATATCAAATGGAAAAATGCTTAACTCCCACCACAGAAGGAACTCTTCAGGGATTGGTGCTGACCTGGGGTAGGCCTTATAATGCGAGTGGGTCTTCATCAGTGAGCACTACAGATCTACACTATGATCTATGGTGCTTACACGGTATTATAGGCAAAATCTGCCATAAAGTCTAGTTTAGCACCCACTTAAACCTACAGGGTCCAACAAGGTACCAATCTAAGGGTAACTATGCACTCCAAGTGTAGATTTACATTCCCTAACTTCATATCTAAACTGCATATGACACTTTAGGATTTGTCATAGGTCCCTGGCGACGCCCAGTAAGGGGGTCAAATGCAAAAAATCTGATTCTGAGCTAAGTTAATTGCTCTGCTCCCCAGTAGGGAGATCAAAGGCTTCCCCACACAATAGAGAAATTAACAGTATTTGACCTAGTTTCCTGGAAAGAAAGGGGTGGGGAGGAAGCTGCATTTGTTAATTAGCTTGTTATACCACACCTGGGCCGCAACACCCCAGGCCTAGTGGAACAAAGGAGTGGAGCTAGACCCATTCACAGGAGGGGTTCACCTTTGAAGTTTTTGTGAGAAGGGATCAGGCATCTGTGTCAGCTAGGGGAGGAGCTGAGGGTCCCAGGTAAACTCTTTCCACAGACAACTTGAATATGCCATATTGGACTGTCCCAGAACCCTGTGCTTGGGGGTTAGGATAGAGGTAGAGTCATGATGTGGCACTGTTGGATTGGTTACGGGTTCCTGACTTCTAGAACTTTCCACCCCCAATTAAAAACCTCCCTAGAAAGGAGAAATAGATCAGAAGATACTGGCCCTGAAAGCAACAATGACAAAAGCCAGCCTAGCTGAAAAAAGAAGAAGCCACCTGATCCCTGCAAGGATGGACTTTGCAACTTGTGACTGAGGAGTACTGGGACTGTGGCAGGGAGGGTGTTCTGCTGGCTGGCTGCGGAGGGCCTGGGGAAAGCCTGGGCTCCAGTGCTCTCTCCTGCCTGGGGGCTGAGTCTGGTGCAGGGAGCAGTAACAATCCAACACCCCTTAAAAAGGAGGCCAGCAGCCATGAGGAAAAGGCCCCCGGCCGCTAGGGTTGGCCCCCAGGAGCTCTAGATCATTAAATTCTCCATATAGCATCAGAGAAATGGGCATGTGTAATCTGCCTCCCTGGAGAATAATGTCTTTATTTTATTTATTTGTTGAGGGGGTGGAGGCGAGTGTGGGACTTCTTCACCAAGTACAGTTTTGTCCATGGAGGCTGGAGCATAAATATAAGGTCACAGGGATCCATCCCATTTACTGGCCTGAAGCAAGCCTGGGACTGGGCGTGTTGCCTATTCCCCTTGACCATGTCTTTGGGGGGCAGGGACACTAGCCTCTCATCTCCCTGACTGTGTTCCTCAGATGCAGGCAAGTGCACAGCTCCTGTCCGCAGGTAGGAGCAGTAGAGAAACTACTCATAGCAGGAGCAGAACAGATGTCCTGGATCCCATACGCCACCAAGGACCACAAAGGCTGTAAGTGCTTAGAGTGGGACCGGCACACCCACAAACAAAGAGAAGGAAAGAAAAGAAACAAACCAGAAATCAGCGCCTGCTTACTCACATGCAGCCTTTTTGCCCTGCGGCAAAAATCCACTCATTAATTATGCACCGCTCTAACATGGAGCACTGCATAATAACCCACAAATGGGTTACAATATAGCGTTTTTCTTCGTGGTGGCCCCAGGAAGGGACCACCCACTGATTCCATAAAGCTTGTGTGGGCTGCATGGAATGTAGCAGCCACCCTTAAAAATGTTTTAAAAACGAATTCATCCTCATCCCTGACCGCAAAGAGGTTGGTTTCATTGTAAGCCGTCCTGCAGCCTTTGCCTTGGTACAGAGACTTCAGAGAGTGAAACCCTTGTTGGTTGGTTCTATGATTGCATACCAGTCTAAGTACAGTAAAAGAAAGACTCTGGGACACGTTTTAAATTTCAATGTTTTATTGACAATGTTAGTGATTGACAGTGCAAGATTTCACAGTATATTGTATGTTATTTAATGTTATTTTTATCTCTATTGATTATAATGGTGGTTTTGTAACATATAATGCATATAAGCACTCCTTTCATTGATTTCAAAGGAGTTGTAAAGCTGAATTATAACATGTAGCTCCTTTTACTGATGTGGTGACACCCTGACAAATCTAGTAGGCCACTTTTGTTGATAATGACACCCTCTTCTATGGTGCTATCTTGTATAGATGGGGATATTGTGGTTACAGGATTCAAGAATCATTAGGGGTGCATCTTGATATGAGTGTGTCACCAAAGGTATTTTCATCTGTCTGACGTACATATTTGTAATTTAGGTGTGTGGTGTGTGTTTGTATGTGTGTGTGTGTGTGATTCTCTTGAAAAGAAAAAGCACTGACTGAATTAATGAGTGCTGTTGTTAAGTGCCAGTGAACTGGAGCTACTAGCCCACACCCCTGCCCCTGAGTAGGCCTTAGACTGCTCCAGGTTGCTACCCTGAGAAAGTCAAGTGTCACTATGGGATACTTGATTCGCAGTAAAAAGACAATTCCTGACATATTACTTCTTAAATGCCTTTTTAAGGTATAGAATACAATATTAATATAGTGTGTGTCGGGAACTCAAACATGGTATATTCAAGGGCCTTTTGCTGAATTGTTTTACCAAAGAGATTGGGACAATGAGTGCCTAAGCAGGTTATTTCAATAAGAAACACAGAGGGCCATATTATCAAGAACGGGCGATAACATTATCGCCACTTTAGCGGCAGGAAACTGCAGCTAAAGCGGCGAGAAGGGGCTTGATAATATGCCCTATAGAATTCCAATAGAAGCCCAGGTTCTGGTGTGAAGGACATCAAACCTGGGCTTCTATTGGAATGCTATAGGGCATATTATCAAGCCCCTTATCGCCTCTTTAGCTGCAGTTTCCTGCCGCTAAAGCGGCGATATGTTATCGCCCGTTCTTGATAATATGGCCCACAGTCTCTCACAACAACTCTGTCTCCAAGCCAGAATAAACACTATGAAGGGAACACGTATTTGAAACCTGTTTATAAATTAATGTCATCAACAATTTGCAAGTGAACGAGAAATCTCTTTATCAAATCTGGGATCCACTCATTTGCCAAAGTTCAAGTCACAGAATATAGTGTTCGTTAAGCTCTGTCTAGCCCTATGATCATTCCTCGACTTTCAAAATGCAGCATACTGACACCTTCAATGAGGAATTAGATGTACAGGCTTTCTTAAAGGTCCAAACAACATTTGGTTACATTTGCTGATGGTGCCATTTCACCATGTTCCACAAAAAAAGTGCTAAACTTGTGCAAGAGACTTAAGGCCAGATGTACAACCGTTTTTAGCGGTTGCAAACGGGAAATCGGCCCATTTGAGACTGCTGCAAAGTAGGTTTGGTACATGTTACAACCCTTTTTAAGTCGGTAACCTGTTACCGACTCGCAAAATAGGTTTGGCGAGTCATTATTAGGTAAAGGCGTGCCAAGGGCGTCCCTTTCTAATAGCGAGTTGCATGGGGATGTACGATTGGTGGTAAATGCGATTGTTTTGCTAAACAATTTCAAATTGGTGGAAAACCAAAAGGACTTCCACAATTGGTGGATAGCCAAAAGGACTTCCACGTACCCAAAAGGAACATCCGCTCCGCCCACCTCGCCCTGGCAGAGACCCCGCGCATCCGCAGAGCAGGCGGAAGAGGCTTCTCCTACGTCGCAGCAAAGACCTGGAACAAGCTCCCAGTCAATATCAGACGCCCCCCCCACTCTGCACACCTTCAGGAAGAGCCTCAAGACCTGGCTCTTCGACTGATCCGGAGCTGCACCCCCCTCCCCGGCGCCTTGAGACCCTCGCGGGTGAGTAGCGCGCTTTATAAACCCCTGATTGATTGAAACAGGAAGTCACTCCCAGGAAATCTTTCATTTTTGAGAGCAGGAGGTGGTCCTTGGAACCACTGCCCGCTATTGAAAAACATTTCAATTTCATTTTTTATTTTTGAAACACATCTCCTGTTCCTTTAAGGAAAACGGGCTGCATTTCCGAAAAAAAGTTGCTTTATCTAAAAAGCAAACACGGACAAGGGGTCTGCTGTCCCCAGTAGGTCATCATCTCTGTGTTATTGCCCATTCCCAATGGGTCGCAAATTGCGACCTGCCACATAAATATTGATGAGGCAGGTAATTTGCGACCCCATTGGGAATCGCAAAATGGGTCTGAGACACATTAGTACATTTCCTTTTGTGACTCGCCTTCAGGTGATAATAGAATGAGGGCATTTTGTTTTTTAAAGGCTTTTTGTTTTGCAATCTTCTTTACAGGCATTGGAGATTCACCTGGTACCACTGACTCTTTCTATAACGATGGCAAGGTGCAAAGAATAAAAAATACAATGCGCCCATTACTGTCTATATAGTGTTTTAAATTGTCTCCATCTTCACCATGAGAAGCCTAGTATTTCTTGAATAATGCATGGCATAATTCCTCTTCCTGTCCTGAAAATTTGAAGGCAGTTGAAAACTAAACACAGTGGGATGGTACCCTATTATAGAAAATGTTACAATGTTCTTCTAGATGCATCTGCCATACAAATTCAGTTGCATGTTCAATGGCTTACCTGTCATATTAAGCACATGGAAATGTACTAATCCATCGGGTACCTCACTAATCTCTAAGGAGTTTACCATTAATACAAAACTTACTTCCTGGAACAGTGAAATTAAATGATCACTGACAGGAATTATAGGTTTTGCTGTTACTGAGATTAATATTGTTTTTAACGAATGGATCTTCTTTGATTTGTTCTAAAATGTGCACAATTTGCAACCAGTATTTGCAACCTGCCTGTGCATTTATCAGGCACTACATAGACTTGTAATAGTGACCTGTCAGTACATAGGTTGCATTGCAAAATTACAAATAGGTCATATGGCAAAATTCCATTTCTAAGGTGGTTGCAAAATGCCCTGCCTTGATGTACATGAATTAGGCAGGTCACAATTGCGCCCCCCTGTGGTTTGCTGGAAGTGCAGCGAAGACACTTGCAAGTTACTGCAGACCTCAAGCCCAGCACTGGTATTTCGAAAAGAAAAATATATTTTTAAAAAAGCAATTGCAATTGTAAGCCATTTACACAAACCTTCTCAGCTCATAAGCAGGAGGGTATTCCCCTTTCACTCTCCTCATATTTGATATTAGAGTGCTTAAGTGACCCTTTCAGAATGAGTCGATCAACCTTTTTCTGACCCAACAAATGTACCTTTTGCACATTGTTGCACATTACACACGATTCGAAACCACAAAAGGGTTTTGTGAATCAGGCAAATTGTTCGCTGGAAGCTGGCGTCATGTACATGGCAATGGTAAATTAAGTTATTAAATATTTTGGTTTTGCCACCTCAAAAAGCAATATTACTGGGCTAATTTTAACAGGTTTTACTTCGAAATTCTTTACAAATTAGCAAACATTACTTCATTATTGCTGAAAGAATATGTACAATTTACAACTTCCAGTGACTATTACTCATTGCTCGCTCACAACACAAGCAGCTCAGTTGCTATAGACAACGTAGCTACCTGAGTTCATTGATGCACTAAGAACCATAATTCATGTGTCCAACACTACAGGTGGCTACTCATTTTAAGATACTGAGTACTGGACTGGTAAGTGTTTTTCATCATATTTTAAGGCCACACAGCCCAAGTTTTTTTCAGGCATGGGCAATAACTTTTATATTTGATTAAGGGAGAAATGTTGCTTCTATTGCAGATTATTTGAAAATGATAGCTGAACCAATGTATGCAATGCTGCAGTTTTAGAATTTTAATATAGATGACGAGATTGGAAATTATTTTACTCATTGCATGTTTATTATGACAAATTCATGAGTAAGTCCTTAAGGTACTATGGTTTGTTACCATTTGATACTCCTACACGTCGTAATCATTAAGGGCCACATGTATCAATATTAGGAATAGTGATTACCTAATTGCGATTTTCTGCGAATCTCAATTAGGTGATCACTATTCCTGATGTATGAAACTCATAGAGTTTCATTTAGCGATTCCTAGTGGGTCGCAAATCAGCCTTCCTCGTGAATATTAATGAGGTAGGTCACAATTTGCGACCCATTAGGAATCTAAAATCACAGGGATGGTGGCCTGCTGCAGTCAGCAGACCACCATATCTGTGATTGCTTTTAAATAAAGCAATCTTTTTTTCAAATGCAGCCCGTTTTCCTTAAGGGTAAACGGGTTGCATTTAAAATAAATAATATAAAGAAAACTTTACATTTTTCTAAGAGCAGTCAATAGTCCATGGGACCACTGCCTGCTCTTCAAAAAATGTTTTAAAAAAGATTCACAAAGAGGAAGGGGTACTTTGGGGACCCCTTCCCGTTTGCATTTTAACACCTACTTCAAGTAGGTGGTAACCCATTCTTACATACCACTGCGCTTAAGTATTAGGAAGGGAACGCCCTAAACACCCCCCTTCCTAATACTGATTCGCAGTTTGGAATTGCGAACACATAACGATTAGGTAACATGTTACCGAATCGCAATTTGGGAAGGATACATATCAAAATGCATTTTTTCGGTTGCAAATGGTCCAATTCTGCGAATCGGGCCGTTAGAGCTGGATGTATCAAGCATTTTTCCAGTCACAAAGGGCCTAATTTGAAGAGGGGTGGGAATGGAAAAACGTCTGATTTCTGGATATTGTCCTGCACCCAAATGAGAATCTCCTTGGGAAAATTCATTCAGCATGGAGAAAATTACGCTGCAATCTCTCCTCCAGGTTTAGAATTTTGCAGCAAAATCAACACCACCCTACTCCGAAAGAGACGTAAATTGTAATTTGTTTAAAACACAATATCAGCACTACCAAACACGAATCAAAGGCAACGTTCATGTGATTGTAATTACAGTGCAATTTGAGGCAGATCTCCATTTAATGGGGGTTGAAACAGCAGCGCAGGTCATATCAGTCAAAAGATTTACCTTAGGACATTGTTACTTTTGAGGTTCACAAAATCCTTCAACAGGACAAGGCAGGATGCTAAAGCAGACTGGGTTTCTCAAAGTCAGATGTATTGTTGTTAAGCTACAGCTGAAGCCAGTTTTGGCATCAAAATCTCCTAACCGAAAAAAGCCATATTTCTTAGCCAGTGAGATTGCTGGGATGGATTCTTCATCTCAGAGACACAAACTGGTTCAAAGCCCTATATTCTAATATATTCATATTTTTTGGGTCAGTTCTCTTTTAGCTTGGCAAGGTAGGAGGCTGGTGCTGCCAGGCTCCATTGAATTTGATTTTTCTTTTTGGTAATCTGGAAGACCAAGCGAAAATGCTCCAAGCAGGACCAACAAAAATCTGTAGGCAGCTAAATCGCACTTTTCTTGGTGAGCTTTAGTGCCCGGTTCTGGACCTGCAGAAGTCAGACAAATTATGAAGTGACAATATTTCTGATGATGTGAAAGTCATTCCTGATATCCCCTACAGCCCCAAGCCATTTGGGCGGGCTACTAGGCAGCAACTCCCTCTTCTGCCATGACACCCGCAGGGTCCAATATAGTTCTCTCACAACTGGGAAGGCAGTTCTTCCTCACAGGATGGAGCCCTTCTCCTGTAAATCCCTGAGGTATTGAATTAACAGGTCACCAATGGAGAACACTTCCAGTTTCTGGGTGCAAGTGCAGCAGTGGCGTAGCTAGGCACTCTGCCGCCCGTGGCGGTCCCTGCCTTTTGCCGCCGCCGAGCGCCTAAGGGGGGGGGGGGTGGGGTGCTGGCGATAAATTTACCTGCCGCCTCCAAATCTCGTGCCGCCCGGGGCGTACCGCCCCCTCCGCCCCCCCCTTGCTACGCCAGTGAAGTGCAGGCTTCTTTCCCAGCAAGTCAGGCAGAGTTCTTGCTTACTTCAGATGTTCTTCCAAGTCCAGGAATGTTCTGAGGAATTGTAGGAGAGTGGTCACTTTATTCAAGCACTAGCTAGAACTGCACAAACAAAATAAAAAAAATAAAGAAATATAGGAAGTAGATAAGAAGATGGGTGAGAAATAAAGTAGTGGACAGAGGAAAGGAAAGAAAAGCGCACTTGGAATTGTACAAATTAGAAAAGGTAAAGGGTGAATGGAGTCAGTGTGTCAGTAATTAGTCAGATACTAGTCTAATTTGTAGGCCAAATTCATGAAACTCTGTTCAAGTTCAAGAACTATTTGCATATAGTAATTCAGCTATGCACACTAATTTAATGCTGAAATCATTTTCAATCAAAATTATTAGACATTCTGGAAAATTGTGGATGTGAAAAATCTAGAAATTATAGAGATTGACCCTAAATAATGATGAAACGCCCTAGCCAGAAATGGGGGCATTCCAAGGCCAATTCTGGCAGAACTGTCATCAAATTCAACCCTCATTTTCAACAATTCACTTTTCACCTAGTGAAAACATACCTAGTAGCCTCCATTCAAAATTGCAGCTGTGATGCTCCCTTCTCAGGAGTGTTAAACTCCTCCCAGATCCAACCCTATAGAAATGAGGGACTACACCCATTCCCTGACCTTGGAGCAGTTTTCCTCCTGCTTTGGGCAGAGACAAATGTCTAATGGACCTCTCAGAATGTAAAGCTTCTGTCACCTGAGATCCCCTTTGGGATATTCATATGGAAAAGAAGGCTTGTGTTCTCATTCTTTTTGTTACAGCGTTTAGTAACTTTTGACTGTGGATAAACATTCTATTGGATTTCACAATTGTATACATTACACACCCCCTGTGGTATAACAAAGTACGCTTAGGGATGACCGAGCCAATGTATAAATGTAGGCTTTTAAAAATGGCAGCAACTTGATTCTTAAGCAAAGATGAAAAGAATAAAAGATAGACTTCTAACCTTGTTGGAACTCTGGCAATCCTGAGACCTGGGTTTTAATGCAGGCATTATCATACAGCAAATAATTATGTTATTCTAGGCAGATCACCTAACTTCTCTGGGGATAATGTAAATATTTAATCTGCAAATGTCTAAAAACCCCACATGATGCCCACAATCTTGAATCATCTTCACGCTGCTCCAGTGATGTACAGACTTTGTAGCTACGCCACAGCTTACAAATATGAAGCTCTGCAGCCATCTTGGAATTTTTCTTTGATATTCCAAGATTGCGACTGTATTGAGATGCATGCGCATCCATGCATTGTGATGCGCCAGTGGCCATTTTGGCTTTTGTACTTTACCATTCTATCATGAGCAATAGCCATGTCAGAGTGGTCAACTAAGTCAGAATGGTAAATTAAAAATAAAGTAGCACACTTGAGAATCCATGCAAACAAGAATTTGTACACCAAGGAGGTCAGCACTTATTGGTAAAGCCAACAGTTTGTGTATTTAAAACATGTTTATTTTATACTGGCAGTGTAACCAATGGATTACTCCCATTTAATCACCCTGTAGTTTTTCACTTTTTGACCACCCAGTTTTGGACTTTTCCGGTGAGTACGTCTCACTAATTAAGTCATGGTAAATTCTGTGAAACATACTGAGAGTGCTAAACACCTGTATCGAGCTTTTAAGTTTCGGTACCTGCGTTCAGGTAACCTGTCACAGAAAGGGCCCTTCAAGGATTGGTGGTGTCCTGGTGTAGGTCTTTTACTGTGAGTGGGCATTCATAGTTTACATCTGTACTGATTGCTGAAAAGTTTGTGTTCTTTACCTATTTACACAAAACTGTGCTGTGTCACAGATTTTGCCCATAATGTCTTACTTAGGTCTATAAAACCCTGTCAGATATTAGCATAAAAATATACCGCGAGTGCAGATTCAGTGTCACATTTGTGATAATTATACTTCTTATAGAACTTGGAGGATTCTCATATTCCCCTGGCACAGCTCATAATCAGATTCCGGATCTTTGCCCCTCTTACTGGGCCAAGGTAATTACTCTGCTGGCCAGCATGAGGTTGAAAGCCATCCCCACTCAATAGAGCCATTTGACAGTGCTTGGCCTGTTCCTGGGAAAGGAAGGGGTGGGGAGGAATCTACATGTGCTAATTAGTTCGTCACATTGCACCTGGCTCTGGCAAGTCCAAACCAGTAGAAACACAGGAGGTGCTCCCCTTTAAAAAAAAATGTTGGTAAGGGATCAGGCAGCTGTGTCAGCTAGAAGGGATGAAGCACTAATTGAAAGTCTTTCCATGGACCACGGTAGGGAGAGTACTTTGCTGGTGGGCTCCATGGGGGCTGTTGAAGAAGCCCCCAGGAGAAGGCAGGGAACATGATACTAGATAAAGAGCAGGTACAACAACTGCAGCATTAAAAATTAAGCTTCAAACGATGAAGAAGATTTTGAAGCCAAAAGGCTTGTAATATCCCTTCCTCTTAACTAGAGCTTCCCACCTGTGGTAAACACACAGCTCCTTCACCAAAATCAGCCCTACGGTACCAGTGAAACATCGCCAGAAGCCTGGGGGACCAAGAGGGAAAACACAGTGAATAGCACTCTGCGACTCTGTGGTGAAAATCCACCAGAGTAGGACAAGCCTCCAGGGTTCAGCGCTACCTCTTTATTAATTTTATTAAGGAGGCAACGCCCCTTCTCAAGAGGGCGAACGCAAACCAAGGAAGCGCCGAAGCATGCAGTTCTCACTGGGGGTCCCACAGTTCCCAGGAACCAAAGACAAATCAGACTGGTGCTCCTCCGGCGCTGTGCCTGTGTCTGGGAAGGCGGGCACTCCTGGCCTCATGACTCCTGTCTGCGACGGGAAAGAAGTAACTTTCTGCTCCATGCATCGCTTGCACCGGCAGGGTCCGTGGGGACTTTTTGCCTCACTTTGCAACCCCAAACATAATGTCACACAAGTGGGGACAGGCACCCGGTCCAAATAAAAATAAAAAAGCGGTGTACAGCACTGCATTTGCCACAAAAGAAAAGTCACCCTTAGCGACAAAGTTGTAGATCTTCCTTCTGTGGTGCCCCAGAAAGGGCAGTGTCACCACCAAAGTGTTTGGCCACCTTGTGGGAGCTGTAGGAAGTACAGCTGCCTTCCCCCAGAAATAGTTGGTAATGTTGCCCTAAAGACCCTGGAGTTTTATGGATGCCCCCAAAGAAGTTTGACTGTTTTCAAGCACTCCTGGACCTTGTGCTTTTGCACATAGGCTTTGGAGTGCAGGGACGCATATTGGTCAGGTCGGGTGCGATCCAATCCAATCTGATCTGATTGACTCTGGCCAGGTTGGTCTGTTCATCCTAAAGCTGCAGTTTCAGCATGATAAAAATAGAAATACGACTCTTGCATACAATTTATTGAAATGTTCATGCTTATTGACAATAAACATTTATATGTTTTAATCATTGTTATTGAATGACCGTGCCAACTTCATTGTTTTTAGATTTTTTACATTGGTTAATTTTAGCATGTTTTGCTTTTACCAGTGGGGTGCCACCCTGCCAAAGTCATTAGGTCTGCCTTTTTGATAATGGAACCCCTTACATTGTGTCTAGTATAGGTGGATGTATTGTAAGCATACGGTTCAGCGCTCGCTCACGGTGTGAACTGTTCTGAGGGTGTCGCCAAAGGTATTTTTCATTTGCCTACTTGTAAATATTTTTAATTAATGAGTATTATTTAGTAGCGTGTGTTAATAAATCATTGTCCAGTCAATGCATGTTCTGAGTGTTATAGTTGCAGATTCGAGATTTTAGACCACACCACTCCCCCGGAGTAGGTCTTGGAGTTCCCTACTTCACTAACTTGAGAGAGTCAAGTGCCACAATCAGCACTTAGTTCCCGGTGAAGTGAAGGTTGCAAATTATCGGTTGCAAAGGTTGTGAGTCCTTCACAAGTAATAACGGACTTTCTGACAGGCAGAAAATGTATGTGTATTTTTTCCGAATGAGGAAAGGCACTATTTTTAGGCTGCTTACAGGAAATTTTGTGAAATGGGGTGCTGCCAACACTGATGGCCAGCCCTGTTAGCCAATCCCAAAGCCTAAGAATAAAGACCCACAGTAGCCAATGGCGAAAAGGTGCTGTCCAAGAGCACCTATCTTTTTGCGAATCTGTAGGTATGTCATGTTTTTGTTGCATGTTTTGTGCTGTGTTGTATGTTGTATGGTGTGTATTGTGTGATTACATTAGCTCTTGTTAGGCAGCTAAAGCTGTCTATAGGCTGGAGCTAAAAAAGAGAAAAAAACAACCTATTTTTGACAACATACATTGAAAAAGAACATTTACAAAACACTACAGAAATGTGTTTGCCAAGGGTCAACTGCAATCGCTTCAAGTCCATTACACTGTGGGTACTTAAATATGCAGTACATGACATTCTCATACAGTAATGTATGCTGATTTGTCTGCACCCTCTTGGAAAAAATAATTGAGAATGTAATATATGATGAAAGTTTCTTGCTGACTCTAGTAAAAAAAAAAAACAGTTTTGAACACATACTTGTGCCCCTTGTGAAATGACCTAACATATTAGATGCCAGTTCCAAAAAGAATTTTTACATGAACCCCCACACCCCATTCCCCCGTCTCTCCTGGCAAAACAGAATATGCTCCGGTTTTCATCAGGTTTATTCAGCATCTTCGGTACATTTATAGCCCCAATCCTTCTTAAATTATTCTGCCTACTAAATGTGTTTATAGAACACCTCATTTTGTGCAGAAAAATTTCAATGAGCCCAAGCAGATCGGGCAGTGCAGACTGCAAAAGCTCAAGTTTTTTAGAGCAAGTTAATGCATTCAGCGGCTTCAGTTATGATTTCATAAATGTCACTACAAAGTTATGTTTTCCATTTTATGGATAAATACAAAAAAGTGTTGGGTTTTTAGAAAGAAAAATTAAAAGTAGAGGTTCAGCAAATGTTACCTGTTTCACAGTCGGTACTGTGACAAAATGTACCTGTAGTATTAGCCCAAGGCACAGAAATGAATTCCCAGCAGAGATCTCCTAGGATAAAGTAAAGCGCTCATAACTACCACTAAACTCACCATCAGTAAACAGTATCACTAAAGTGTATAATAAGGATAAAGTTCCAAATATTTATACACTATTCCAAGAAAACGTCCTTGCAGGAAGTTGGTCACATCCACCTTCCGGAGCCGGTGCGAGCAAAAGCCCATTGTAATGTAGGAAAATTGCGTTCTCACTTCAAAACACAAATTGCTCAACTCCATGAGTTTTGCTCACAAATACATGATTTTATTACGAGTGGCGCATTTTGACCAAACGGTCTTTATCACATCCTGAGTTGCTCATGTCAATTACTTTCTTTATGTACAAAAACATAACAAAACAAAAAAGAGGAACCACTCAGATCGATGCATGTATGGAAAGGGAGAACAGACTCCCCTGTCACATAGACAGATTCATACGGAAAAAAGCAGCAACAGTGTTCTCCTATCACAGTAAATTATCAGTGCATCATATTCAAACATCTGTGACAAGCAAGTGCTAAAAAGGCTTCAACTGATATTACACAAAGAATTTCATAATTACAAATTGTGCAGTAATGACTCATAGTCAAAATTGGAGGAGGAGCAACTCACATACACATAATAGGCTACAATTGTGATGCGGGAAGACGCGCTGCTTATTCAAGAATAGCATGAGTGTTAAGTGACCACCTGTTGCACACATCTCGGACATACGAGTGCTTGCATTTGTCATATTAAGAGGAGTGGGAGGCGGAATTTTCAGCTTCTTTATTGAATATGGCTAACCTCAAGGTCAAGTGACCAATTGCCGTTTGGGACTCATCTTAGAAATTGGGATTGAAGTCCTCAGAGTGAACATGCCTAGTGGCCAGTGTATACTAATCTAAGTTTCATGTTACACGGGGCTTAAACCAAACCCCAGATTATCGGTGCCACCCAACCCCTTCCGTGAAATCATATGTACATAACAATACAACTCAAAATAACATTTCATCTCACACAGCACATTATTCAGTCAATGATCATCTGTCAAGGAAAAAGGAATACACTATCACAATACACTCTCCTGCTAGTCCCTATACACCACTGTAGTGAAAAACTCTAAAACAAATCCTATAATTGGGACACCGTGCAAGTATGAGGAGGGGGACTTAAAACAACCAGAGGAAGCTGCCTAAATGGTGGCAACATGAGAGTGGGACTAGCCGTAGAAATAGAAATACTTCCTTGAAAGTTTTAAACTGGCAAGACTGTAAGAGGAAGAGAAAATTCTCAACCAAGGAAACAGTAAACACAGTCAAAACAGTTATCAGTGGGAAGAGAAAAGGATTCAAGGTCTCAGGATAAGACAAGAACATGGTCTGGTACTCATCCGATATGAACAAACAGTTCTTAGCCCTCGTTCAAACCCCTCGGGGATTTGCTGTCGAGAAGAATAATATATTTCGATCCTCAATTTCCTCTCTGTCGCCCCCTCTTGGGGTCACAGCGATCCTGTCAATACCAAAAAAAGACAAAGTGTCAGGATTCTTCTCATGTTCAGAGCACCAATGTCTTGCCACAGGATAATTCAGGTCCCCATTCCGAATGGCCCTCAGATGCTCAAGGATTCTCTTTTTGACTGGGAAAATGGTACTACCCACGTACTGGCTGTGGTGACTTGTCTTAGTTACCATGCATCCTCCCCAGAGTTCCAAGTCCCTGCTGCTCAGCCAGTGAGTGAGGTAATTGTATGGTTGGAATGTTGAGAGTGTTTGTGCTTGGATGAGTGGACAGTTGGAGTGACATGAGTTGGAGGAAGCACAGTCTATAATTCCTCCTCCCAAGTTCTTGCAGAGCCCGGGTCATCCTGTGGAGGATTGGAGGGAATCATTTGAAACTTATTTGGAGGGAGTGGGTGGTGATGTTTTGGCGAATGGAAAACATATCAAGGTATGTGAAGGAAATGAATGAGGGTCAAGGGAAGGAGAACTTTTATAAAACTAGTGCGGAAGGTGTCCACGTGGTGCAGAAAACAGGGAAAATGGCAAGCTCACTGGCAGGCAACACCAGTATAAATAATTCGAGCACTAGGGTGATCTGCGGGGATGTTTGTGAAGCGCATGTGTTATCGTTGTGGGAGTATGACACATTTGGAGGAATCTGATTTTTGTCCGGCCACTAAAGCCAAATGTTTCAAGTGCAAGAAGATGGGACATTTTTCTCGGATGTGCAGGTGGGAAGAACGTGGTGGCAATAAGCATGTCAATATAGTGCAGAATGGGATTTGTGGGTCAAGATCGAATGTGAGTTCTTCTGATGAAGCGGAGGTGGAGATCTTGGTGGTGAATGACTGCAGCCAGAAGCAGGGTCTTGTTGGTGACATTAAGGTACGGTATCGTCCTCCAATGTGTGAGGTAAAGGTCAATGGTGAGAAAATGTGTATGTGGGTGGATTCCTGTTCACCTTATACCCTCATAGACCAAAATATGTGGAAGAAAACGGCTGGTTCTGAGTTATGTCCACCTGATATTGAACCCGAAGGTTATTTTGGCGGTAAACTACCGTTACTAGGATATTTCATGGTCACATTGGATAAGGGTTGTTCTGCTTCAGCGAGGGTGTATGTGGTTGAAAGAGCGAAAACACTTATGGGGTGGAGAGAGCAAAAGCTTTAGGTATAATCTTAGATCCTAATCACCAGGATCAGGTACTCCTCACCAATACTAGTGTCAATGCTAACTGTGAATGGTAGTGTGGAAAGTATCCCAAGTTGTTTGCTAACCGACTGGGGTGTTTGAAGAAATGTGAGCATTGTATCCTTAAAGAAGGATTGTGTTCCCAAGGTACACAAGGTGAGAAATGTACCGTTGGCCTTAAGGGGTCAATTAAGGGAGGAGTTGGACAAATTGTTGGCTCGATCACCCCTACCACGCATAGAGTCATCAGAGTGGCTTAGTCCGGTAGTTTTGGTGACCAAATCCAATGGAAAGTTAAGAATGTGTGTGGACCTCAGGGACCTTAATGAATGTATTTGGGTCAATCGCCATCCCCTTCCGTGTATCATGAGCATTGGCAAAGCCAAATATTTTTCATCATTTGACCTGTCTAGTGCGTACCATCAAGTGTGTCTGCATTCTGAATCGAAACATCTTACTTCCTTTATAACACCTGAGGGGGCATTCCAGTTTGTGCGCATTCCCTTCGGATTGGCATCTGTGGTGTTCCAACGAATAATACAGAATGTTTTGAAGGGTATGTCCAATGTGATGTATTTTCAGGATGACATTTTGGTGCGGGGTCCTGACAAGGCAGGGCATGATGGTGTGCTAGATAAGGTCTTGGGGAGACTGGAAAAAGTGGGTTTGACTGTGAGCAAGGAAAAGTACAAATTTTGTGTGCACGAAGTAGAATACTTGGGGCACATACTGTCTTGTGAGGGTATCTGGCCTAAAATTAAATTGATGGAAGGGATCGAAAAGGCACCTTTGCCTACTGACAAGGAACAGCTTTGTTCCTTATCGTGTTTGGGCGAGTACTATTCCAAGTTTGTTGAACATTTCTCAGATAAGGTGCATGTGCTGCATCTTCTGATGAAGAAGGGTGCAAAGTATGAGAGGACCAGTGTGTGTCAACTGGCTTTGGAGCAGGTGAAGGAAGCAATAGTCAGGGCGGTGGTGTTGAAACCCTTTGATCCATGTGATAAGACTATGGTTGTAACCAATGCTAGTGCATATGGTCTGGGGGCAGTGCTTATGCAGCAAAGGGGTGGTCAGAAGAGGGTGGTTGCATTTGAATCCCAGACATTGAAAGGTGCAGAAGGAGCATAATCTACCATTGAGAAGGGGGTGTTGGCTTGCTGATGGGGTGTGCAGCATTTTAAAGCTTATGTCTGGAGAAACGCGTTTGAGCTGCGTACTGATCACAAGCCTTTGGTGGAGTTGTTCTCCACCAAGGGTGCCGCAAGAGCTACTGCAAGAACTGCCAAGTGACTATCGTTTGCAGCAACATTTAGCGTCAGGTATGTTCCGGGTACAAAAAATGTGAATGCAGATTGTCGCATCTGCCTATTCAGGATGATCATGTACTGGTGGATAAGGAATGGGCAGTAGCGAGTGTGGAAGATGCGTGCAAGGGGGCTATTTCTGAGCAAGAGTGGAAGCAGGCTGTTGCAAATATTCTCCAAGTGGTTGCGTCCATTTTATCGCAAGTCAGGGGCAATTGTGGTGTAATTTGACCTGAATTATGTGACTACAAAAAGGTTTGGACTGAGTTGTCAGTGGTGGATGAAGTTATCAGGAGGTGCAGCAGGTTGATGGTTCCAATGGCGTTGTGTTCTAGGTTGATGGAGTTGATGCATGAAGGGCATGGTGGTATGTTTGCCATGAAGAGAAGGGCACAAGTGGATTTTTGGTGGCCTGGAATGGATGGGTATATTGAGAGATTCGTGCAGAATTGCCTTGCATGTGCGTGTAGTGATAAGTCACATACTACTGTTGAGACTCCCATCAAAGCTATGAAATATCCGTCCAGGGCATGGCAAAGAGTTGGTATGGACATATGCGGCCCTTTCCATTGTAGATGGTTGGATGGCAAGTATGCCTTGGTGCTGGTTGATTACTACTCTAGGTGGCCTGAGGTAGCATTCACTAAAGACATCAAGGCATTGAACATCATGTCATTTTGTGATGATTTATTTAGAAGAGAAGGATGTTTTAGCCCCTCTCATTCCAACTGACCACTCATACAAACCATGCACTCATGAACATTCTATTACATCACATTCACACAGGCTGAGCAGCAAGGAACTAGGAGACAACAGGATACAACACCGGCGACTATTGTTTCTGCCCAAAACAGCCTACTAGAACATACCTCCATGTACTTAAACTCTTTCCTATTGCCTTATGTTTTAGGTCTTCGCTCTTACTGCAGAGATAGCACTGATTTCATTACTAAAATAGGGGTATCCCATGGCACTTCAACTACTGGTTAGTGACCATAGATGTGGTCACGCTCTTTAGGAAGATTAAATAGCGGGAGAGTGTATTGTGATGGTGTATTCCTTTTTCCTTGACAGATGATCATTGACTGAATAATGTACTGCGTGAGATGAACTGTTATTTTGTGTTGTATTGTTATGTACATATGATTCACGGAAGGGGTTGGGTGGCACCGATAGTCTGGGGTTTAATTTAAGCCAGTGTAACATGAAACTTAGATTAGTATACACTGATCACTAGACCGTATTAGAGGTTGTATCCCTGGCAAGACGTATTGTGGGATATATGGTCACACTATCAACAGCGCATCCATGCATGTTCGCTCTGTGGACTTCAATTCCAATTTCTAAGATGAGTCCCATACGGCAATTGGTCACTTGACCTTGAGGTTAGCCATATTCAATAAAGAAGTAGAAAATTCGACCCCCCCACTCTTCTTAATGTGGCAAGCGACCACCTTTTGCATACATCTCAGACATACAATGAGTGCTTGCGTTAGACACTCATGCTATTCTTGAATAAGCAGCACGTCTTCCCACATCACAATTGTAGCCCACTGTGTGTATGTAAGGGGCTCTACCTCCAATTTTGACTATATGAGTCATTACTGCTTAATTTGCAATTATGACATTCTTTGATTGTTTAACCCCTTCCGTGCTTCCGTCGGCCAACGGCCGTCGCGAGCACTACCTCGCTAGTGCTGCGCACGTCCGTTGGCCGACGCGGCCCCGCCCACTCTTTTAAACTGCCGCACCGCGGCGGAATTCGCGCCGCGGTTAAAGGGTTAATATCAGTTGAAGCATCTTTAGCACTAGCTTGTCACAGATGTTTGATTATGATGCACTGATAATTTACTGTGATATGAGAACACTGTTGTTGCTTTTTTCCATATGAATCTGTCTATGTAAAATGTTCAGGGGAGTTTGTTCTTCATTTCCATACATGCACTGATGTTAAAGATTGCAGGAATCGCTGTTAGCATGAGCTGAAAGCCATTTTGTACTTGGCAGCCATTTTAGTTAGCCATGTGCTCGCCATGTGCTTTCTCCCTCTTCCAGAGTCTTGCACATGCTCAGAGAGGCCTAGCTGGTAGAATGCACCTGCTCCTAGTATAGAACTGTCAGGCTATTCTTACTCATGTAAGCAGTTTAGTCTCCCCTCCCACTTTGTGGAGCAAGCAAATTTTGTATACCCATATTAGTCAATAAGCATGCTTGTATGTGCTAGGACCTCCCCTTGATTTTATGCTGACTATGTAACAAATACATATATAAGGACCCTGTTCTCTGCACTCATTAGAATGCCTCCTACAGTGGCCTGCGGGTACCGTAAGATGCAATCTCCCTCATCTGAGGTTAATAAAACATGTTTTTTGATATTACAGCTTCTGTGCCAATCTCTTCCTTGTTGGTCTTAAGGACCAGATGTATCAGTGAACCCCTAAGAAGGTTTTTATTTCTACAAATGGCGCCCGAAAGTGGACCTCATCTGTGCAGCGGCTATCCAAGGGAGTGGTCTTGAAGGGAGACAGGAATCTACTGAGGAGTACAGGACAGGAATCTACTGAGGAGGTACCCTGCGCACGGAGATTGTTTGTCTTCCAGCCCAGTATATTTCTGGTCTTCCTGATCTGATCCTCCAAGTGTTTGCCGCTCCCGACTGAGAACTTCTTTGGCGTGAGTATTTTAAAATGACCGTTAGGTCACTCAGAACTTGGCAGTTGGAACCTGGACACCATTTGATTGGTAAGAGCCGTTTTGCGGCACTTGCTGTTGGTCTGATGCCTTTGATTGGTAAGGTAGTTTTAGTAACACTTACTGTGGCTTTGTTTGTATGATTGGCCAATTTTGGAATTTGTTTTGTAAGTTATATATGCATTGCAATTCATATAGGCAGGTAATGAGGAGATTTTTCTCTAACTTTGAAAACTTGAACGGCACACATTGTGTTAAGTGTCACTTGGAGTATAATATTATATATGCTATAATATTTTTGGCATGCCTGTTTCTAGCACACTTCGCAGAAAGTGTTGCTGTTTTGGAGGTACCGATATGGATTTAGTAAGTACTTAGTTGACTCCTCTCAGAGGGGATACCTAAATAGGTTTACGTATAGTAAAAAGATATTTCTTCCTTGGTGACTAAGTACCCCATGGAACTAAATATGTACATAAAACGGATCCGGATCTGCGCACTTAGTAACATTCATAAGTGGTGATATGCAGAGCGCTTTTTGAGTGTTCTACCAGCCAAAACTGGCGAATTTGGTGTATTTTGGCTTCTTGACATGGAACAGTTTTTTGGGCTACTTTTGAGAGCTCTTCTTGTAAATATGACTTACAATTAGTATTTACAAATAGGTTGGTCTTGCATACACTTTGTAAGCAGTCCTAAGTGTTGATTTGTGGGTTAAATATGTGTTTCAATGTCTATGTGGGGTTTGTGGTTTGACATTGGTAATACTTGTGTGAGTACTCTTTGTGAAAGAATGTCTAGCTTTAAGCGCGCTGTGTTGTGTGCTCTGCGTATATGACCCCCCTTCTGTAACTGTCTGAATGAGCTCAATGAGTTTGTTTATGTTTTTTGCTGTCATCATTCTGTTATGCAAAATGTCATTTAGTTACTTACATATTAAATAAAAATCCAGAAATGAATTATATAACATACGCTAAACAGCTGCATGTTACTATTAAATTGACAGAGTACGACACTGTACATGTGTGCAAATTGCCACAATGCTAAAGATAAAATTAGAATTCATATTCAATAGGATTAAAATAGGCCTCATACAGAGGAATAAAAACGAAATTGTGTGTTTTGTAATCAATAGACTAAAATACATGTTACAGCCTTTTCCTTAAATACATTGTATTAGACATTAAAAGGCATGCACATCATATGAGTGAATTTGGTCGTTGCTGAACTAAATACACATTATAGAAAGATAGATTTGACTGCATTGAAATGCCTCAGTTTTTAAATAGACTGTGACATGCTTTTCTTTCAGCACCCGAGAAAAAAGCTTTCCAACAGCTGTGTTTAAACTGACTAACTGAAAAGAAACTGTTTGACACAGCAAATGGGGATTTAACTCTGTCAGGGTATTTCAAATAATAAAGGGGTTTTTTCCTGAGAAAGGCGTGAAAATTCGACGCCTGCTGACAAACAACAGCTGCATAAATAGCATATGGCTATTCCTGATCACGGCCACAGACAGGAATGCTGAGTCAGCGAAATTTTAAGTCAGTGTAAAACTGGTATAAGGGCCTGCATTATTTTAAAAGTTTCAAAAAACCAGTTTCATTATTTTGGATAACAGAGAACAAAATTGAAAGTAGGGATTTCCTTTCTTAATGCCTTTTTTACATAAGTACATCTGTGGTTCTGATGTTAAATGATAACTGTCCTTTTAAAAGTGGCGCAGACTTTTCCTGTTTCAAGTAAAGGCTTCTGTGCTTAGGGTTATGAATGAATGCGTTTAAATATGATAGGCTACGAATGAAGCTTGCTTTTCAAATGTGGAATCATCAAAATGGTTGGTTTTGATAAAAAAAAAAAAAATAATAATTATATGAAAAAAAATATATTGTTAAACATAAATGCTTTAAATTCGTTTTTTCATCTTTATAAAGCCTAATCATCATACTATGAATTCCTAGTATCAAAGTTGAATTTAAGCAGTGCTGTACCGCAATAAGAAGGGAACTTAAATGTGAAATGTCACTTTACCCAGCCGTACAAAACTCATTTTTATAAGGGTATATCTTATACATTTCTGATTTCCCATTCCTGGGCTATCTAGAGAACACTCTGGGGGTTCCTATTATGCAAAAATATTGTAGGATATTCATTTTTAAGTGCCCCTACCACCAAAGTCGAAATTGAGCTAAATTCACAATTTTACAAGCAGTTCTACCACTCAAGGCAGTTTTAACGTGCTCTCAGGCTTCAATAAAGTATATGCAAGAATAGAATAAACAGCTGACCTACTGCACCCAACATACTATACATAAATGAAAATAAGTATACAGAAACCAGCAGACGTTATTATCCTACCTTTAAATTACTGGCAAACGGATCGGACAGGACTGCCTTTTAGCTGTGATTCTCCAGAGTTGCTTTGCATTACGAAAACCGCATGGCAAGCCTTGCACAAACAAAATGAACAGCTGCTGAACGGGTCAAAGGTCGGAGTTCTGCCTTTAGCAACTTAGCAGGGTGAAGGGTAATGTTTGCTGGGACACTTCGACCTTCGAAAGATTTTTTTGAAAGACGAGATGATAGCGCAAAGAGAGAAAGAGAAGCTTTGCTTCCTATTTTTGGCAAACACACGTTTAGCGCAGTCATATGAAACGAAGGAAAACAACCCTCAGTTGAGCATTGATCTGCCAGGTATATAAAATAATGGTTTTAGTTTAAAGAATACTGTGTAGGGGCTACGATAAGGAGGAAATGGATTTTAGTTTGCATTCATGCGCCCTCATGTTAATCTAGTACAACTGCTCAAGAAATTGATACATTGGTTTGTTTGTGCCCAGTTGCTACAAATAGGGGTTGAAAGTGTTGACAGAAGTAAAACCTGTTTCAGGTTTTCCTACTGTCAAAATGGGGGAAGGAGGCTAGCTCCTCTACAAATTAAGGGTAGGCAAAATTATGTTTTCTCTCTTCTTTTTCTCACTTTTTTTGAGTCTGTCTAAGCTGTCTAGGAAATGGCCATGTGATAGTTATTGGCTATTCTGTAATACTGTTTTAAAATTGTTAGAATTAATAAAAAGATGAAACACATAAGCTATGTTACTGCCCATCCTGTATGAAAGAATGAGTAGAACAGATTGATGTTCCCTTATTTGATCTTTAAGGAGAACTGTATAGTGGTGGTTTCTGTTCAAAAATCTCAGGTGGCAACACTATTATTGTTTATGTTATTCTCATGTTCTATACAGTTTTGCAAGGGCATTGCTAGTTTTTATTAGCTAGTCTCTGTCAATAAGCTGACAGCCCTTATTAGAGCTGGAGATAGGGTTTTTTTCCTTTTGAAAATGATGTTGCATAGTCCAGATTGTGAAAAGTACAATGCAGGAAAGACGCTCATGTGATCCTTAGCAAACATTTTGAAGGAAAATATTGTTTTATAGGAGTTTGTTTGTCATAACATGTTCTGCTGGAGAAAATGTACTCACTATGTTGAAGTTTAGTTCTTTTTGCAATAAGAATCCCTGTTAAATTAGCAGTTTTAGATTTTCCTGCTGCACCTATAACATGAGAGCATGGTCCTAGGCATAACATGTAAGAGAAATTATTTTACAAGTGTCTGCAGTCCTGTACAAGTAATGTAAAATCTATGAGTAAAAGTGTAGAACATTTCCTTTTTCTTGAGGGTTCTTCAGATTGGTAATATAGGAATACACCAATGTAAGTATTTGGAGTATGTCTGTATTGTTTTTCTCTTTTCCTCAGAATTTAGTAAATGAACACAGACTTCCTTGGCTGTTTGGGATTGGGTGATGTATTACTCTTGTCAGTTCACCAAAACGTTCCTTTTATACTTGCCAATAGGTCCAGGGTTTTCTACTCTCAGATAGATGAAGTGGCTCTTGGGTGCCTTGCTAATGTATGGGGCGCCCCAGGACTAAGAGAGTATTCTGAGACTATCCTCTCTGTTGTTAGATTATTTCTGTGCCTTGTCTAAAGACCTCTTGTTCTGTCCACCAATAGATATTTGCTGCCTTACAACCATTGCCAGAGGGGCCCGGACATCAGATCCAGCCTGGGAGTCAGCACCAGTCCAGCCTACAGTCAAAGTGAAAGGAACCAGCATAGGCGTTGCTGGCAACTAGGACCTCAGTGAAGGCGGAAGCACTGGGACGTGAAGTGTGTACCCCTGCCACTGTCTTGGGCGAAAGACGGGGTTACAAATCAAGATGGAGAAATCTTTGTGTGGATCCAGTTTTTGATGCCCAGCTGAGAGAGTCACAGAACGACAAGGACGGCAAGGAGGCTTTTGCTTGAGGTGACCCCCTTTGAAACAAGGGTTGCTTCAGGCCTTTGAGTCCTGGTCCCAAGTGAATGCAAGTCTACGCCTTTGTTTGTTGATCAAGAGATGCCCGAGCACACTGGGTACAATTTGTGGCCCTAACAAAGAGCAGTGCACCAGAGGTGCAATACAGGAGTTAGGGAAGGACTTGAGTTTAGGGTACAGGTGCTGTGCCCTTGGTGCCTGTTAGATTAAAGTGAAGAAAACTGGTGCACTGCCTGAGACACTGGACAGGATCATTGAGGGTATTTGCCCTGGGGGGGTGATTGCCCTATCCTGAAAGAAAGACTTTTCCTTCTCTGTGATTCTTGAGTTGCGAGTTGTGCAGCTCCACCGTGGGAACAACAAGAGCCTGCCTGTGAGGCTCAAACGGACACAGGGAGAAGACTCCCCTCTGGCTGGTGGTTCTAGAAATTCCCAAGGACTCTTTTTTTGTTAGTAATGTACCCCTTTGGTCGTCCCATTTTTTTTGGAGGAGCAGCCCTTGCGGCTCCTTGTCCTAATTCCTATGGCCCTGTGTGGTCCTCCTGGTCCCCCGGAGCCACAATTGTTTTTGTAATAATATGTCTGATTGCTTTAATATTTTTTAAGAGTAATGTTTATTCTGCACGAGAAAAGTTCATCTGAGCATGTTACTTTACTCTTTCCTTAAGTATATTAATTGATAATTTAGCCCTCATAAAAAATACTGAGAAAGTCTATTGAAAATGTTTTTATTAGGTATGTGCTGTTGGCTATTTTGAAATTGACATAAATAGTCACTGAAATACATCAGAGCCCTGAAACTTAAAATTAGACTAGATGGTTTTGGTATTTGCTTTCTGCTTAGGATTGGAAAATATTGAGATTTCTGTTTGAGATAATAGTCATTATTCTCTCTTGCTACCTGTATGACCCAATGTTCTGTTCACTTTGTACTCCTGCTTATACCTTGTATATACCTGCTTAATGAAATGTTTAGAATGTAAATGCCCACCTAGCATAGGATATTGATGAATTTATGAGAAGAAAATGTGCAAAATATTTTCTATGTCTCTACTAGATCATGGGAATGTCTTTAGCTCATGCTAAAAGGATCATCTGTTAAAGATTGCAGGAATCGCTGTTAGCATGAGCTGAAAGCCATTTTGTACTTGGCAGCCATTTTAGTTAGCCATGTGCTCGCCATGTGCTTTCTCCCTCTTCCAGAGTCTTGCACATGCTCAGAGAGGCCTAGCTGGTAGAATGCACCTGCTCCTAGTATAGAACTGTCAGGCTATTCTTACTCATGTAAGCAGTTTAGTCTCCCTCCCACTTTGTGGAGCAAGCAAATTTTGTATACCCATATTAGTCAATAAGCATGCTTGTATGTGCTAGGACCTCCCCTTGATTTTATGCTGACTATGTAACAAATACATATATAAGGACCCTGTTCTCTGCACTCATTAGAATGCCTCCTACAGTGGCCTGCGGGTACCGTAAGATGCAATCTCCCTCATCTGAGGTTAATAAAACATGTTTTTTGATATTACAGCTTCTGTGCCAATCTCTTCCTTGTTGGTCTTAAGGACCAGATGTATCAGTGAACCCCTAAGAAGGTTTTTATTTCTACACTGACCCGAGTGGTCTCTCTTTTGTGTTTTGTTATGTTTTTGCACATAAGGGAAGTAAATCACCCGAGCAACTCAGGCTGTGATAAAGACGGTTTGGTCGAAATGAGTTGCCCGTAGTAAAATCACGCATTTAAGAGGAAAACTCCTGGAGTGTTCTGAAGTAAGAACACAATTTTCCTGTATTAATAGTATTTAAATTCAATTAGACCATTACAATTTTTATATGGAATGCATAGTTTAATACAGTAACATTAGATTAATCTCTGCCCCACTTTTAGTTCTTACCTCCTGAATGACTCTTTGTAATGCGCAGCTTAGCCCCGCCATGATGGAATTGTTTGTCAATCAGGAGCATTAACTTATCCTCTCACTGTAAAGGAGTAGTCCAGTTGGTTGGATTGATGGATGGGTTATTAAATGTATAGAGTGTAAATTGATTCTGGGTGGTGCCCTGGTGCTGGACTTTGAAGATAGTAGAAACTAGAGGGAAGATCTATGGGGCATGATGAGGAGGGAGTTATAGGTTACCTTTAACTCTCCTGAACACATTCAGTTTTGTTCCTTCTATCAGGGAGAGTGCAGAGGATGATCACACAAGGCATTTGTTATAAGAGCAGAAAAAATTTGATCTGCTCCCTGTCCAGGCCTTTCTCTCATATCCCCTTTTTACTATCTCTTTTACTTGTACCTCAGAATCCACCATCTCTTTTATTCCTTGATGATTCATTCCCAAGGGCCAGGTAGCAGAAGTTACCAGGTCAATCATAATTGTAGATTTTTGGTTTTTCACACAGATAGTTCTGATGCTTTCAGCAGCCAAAACCTCTGTGTGAAAATCAGATGGGAAGCATGCAGTAATAAGAGCAAATACAGAGATTCCCCCTTATGCCACAAGAATGTCTAATCCCATGGCTTCCCTGTGTGTGGAATTGCTGGACCCCACAGTAACTGTGATTTCAGGGTGGGGAAATAACAGAGACCTTAATGGGCCACTCGTAATGGGGCCTTAGTGGAGCATGTTTGGAATGCATTGTAATGAGGATGTGCTGATGCAATATAAAATAAAGGTTATGGGATAGTTTGCATTTCAACAATGTTAGCGTATCAATGTTGTTTTTTCTGTGCAGGTCATCGTGTAAAACCTAAGGTGAAGCCGTAAGCCATTTTGCTACTAAAATGATAGGGTTAAATTGTCAGCCTTGAATCCGCTTTGAAACAAACATGAATTTGCTGGGTGCAATCAAGAGATTTGGCAACCATAAAACTGAAAAGTCTTAATCCTTCAGGCATGCTGGTAAGGTGTGATGTCTGCTGCACAAAGTGCAATACTGATCCTATAGACGGTGATCATGAACTGGGGTTTCCATGTAGGTAACCCTGGCCTGAAACTGAAGAATAAAGGCAAAGATATCCCTAGGCAAAAAGATATAGGAGAGGTTTTGCTGTTATAATAAGTATGTTGCTGCACAGAATAGCGGTTTTCAATTTTTGGAAAACTTAATGCATACATATAAGTCAATAGCCTATCGTGTCTTAGGTAGTGGAAGCTGGAGTAGGGCTATTTTACAACCTAAGACTGTGATAAATGATTGCCTGTACCAGTACCTTTCAAGGCATGTGGAGTTTTATTCCTGAAAATGTAGCAGCACGTCTTGACATGGCTAAAGTATACAGCAGTACATAGCAAAACAACATACACAGAGCAAAATAATAATCCAATCAAGGGCACCTAACAACATAACAGTCAAAACAGAATCCAACAGAACAACTGCAGCAAAATGCAACAAAATCACACTGCAGTCTTGCAGCACAAAAAAACAGCAGCACAAAAAAACAACAGAGCAAATCACCATCATAAGAACATGGAATACAATAAATATACACAGATGTTCTTCTCACATATTGCCAACTGAGGAATCCAGTTTTCATGAGATGGCGGTAAAAGGTATTTGAAGCAAGCACTGCCTAATTTACCGCTAATGACATGAAATAATGCCATTCAAAAATATTTTGTGATCCAGTTGCACCTCCTTCATTCCCTAACTTGGTAGATCGTCTTCTAGAGGCACACTATTTATCGAGAATCATTAGGTCTCGCCTGGCGTTGGAGCGCGCATGCGCTCCTCTCCTGCGAGAGCTATAGTAAACACTAGAAAGAAGGGGACTTAAATCCACGCCCCTGTGTCCGAATCGTTTATGATTCGCTCGCGTCCTGATTTATGTTTAATTCTGGCTTTCAATTTGCTGGACGTCATTTTTGTTACCGCCCTTGCAGTTTTGGAATGCCCCATCATGACAAGCGCATCTGTTTTCACTCAGCCCAGACGCAAATACAAGCGGCTGAATGAAAACAGATGGCAAGAGTTTTTTTTTCTCTTTGTGCTTCACGGCTGTTGGGAAGACTTTTCTTATCTGCTTGTTTATTTAACAAGCAGATAAGAAAAGTCTTCACAAGGGCTGTGAAGCAGACAGCCACGGTGCACAGGCTATACAGCAAAAAAAAAAACACCGCTTCCACAGACTGATCTCAAATGTGAGGGCAGGCAGGTTTTCAAATTCACTTTGACACACATAAAAGAGCACGACTTCTATCCCCTGCCTTTTATTATTTCGTGTTGATAAACAAACCCTCCCTTCCTTTACATTTCCTTAGGAAAAGCAGCACTGCAGCTGTCCCGCTTTTCAGAATAATTATGGTGGCAGTGCATGCCTTGTAGACCCCCTGCACACACCCCTCTCAATACACACTGCCTAATATTTAGTTTTGAAAAACACACACGGCCCCTCTTCATATGTACTTTAAAAAAGCAAACCCACGCCAGACCCCCTTAGAGCATCATATTGACAGCAGATACTTTGCAGACCCCCCTCCCAGCCTGACCCTCCCCTCCTGCATCCCCCACCAAATACTTACTGTTCAGCAGGGGCCCAGCAGAGACATCTCGCAAAATGGAGCAGGGGGAGGTGCCCTTGAGGTGGAGCCAGGGCCCCCCCAGGAGGAGGAAGAGGGCTGGCAGGCTCTGTGCATACTGTACATGCAGCTGGGAGATTGTAGAAGAGCCGCTGCTGACAGTCACAGGCTCTGCACTCTAAAGAGGAGGAGGAAGAGGAGGAGGCGTAGGGCAGCAGCAAGGGAACCGGCACGAAAAGTGCCTCATGAAAACAACATTTTGCATTCTTTGTTTAACGAGCGAAGAGAAAGACAAGCTTGGTACGTTATGTCTACTTGGAAGCAGTGAATTCTTCTAGGCTGCTTGAGTGTGGGAGGCGTAGACACACAGCCTCTCGCACAGGACAGTACGCAGTATATTCAGCTTGTGGTGCATAAAATGCTAAATTGCGAGCGCGCCACTGACATGAGGCAATCCACCCTTCTGTGGAGAAAGATAAGCTGACGAGTAATGCCCACCCCTTCCTGTTCGCTGCATGCATTTTAAGGAGACGTTTGGTGGATATCAGATCTGCCTAGTGGATTTGGATTATGAGGAGCGTCCCCTGTTTTGTGCCCCCCCCTCTCCCCCTAGTTCAGTGCACATTCACACAAACGCTGTTTATTAGTGATGGCTTGTTCTACCCTATCTATGATAGTAAATATGGATTAGTCATCAGAAGGCAAACAGATTAAAGGGATCGGTAATCTCCCCAAACATGGCTCATTAGAATCAGAGCCTGCGTTCGTGAACCTTTGCCTGCCGTTTTCTGTACATCCCACGAGCCTGCCATGCTGGTGCATGAACGTAAAGCCATTATGGGATGGCAGCGCCTAGGCACATGGAAAGGCCCCTGGTTGCCTAGTGAGCATTGCGTGGCAGCCCGTTGCTGGGTTATGGACCTCGGGAATCCTGTACTGGCCTCGGACACATACTGGCCTGTCACCGAGCCCAGTGGCAGGAGGAGCCCGCTGTCCTCTGTTTATGACTGGCACAGTTATCAGAGGTGCACACCATTCGCTCATGCACATTGTATGTACGGAAGCATAGCGTTAGGAGCATCCACTACTTGTTCCGATACACACACAACATTGTTGAGAGAGGGTACACCTTAACAAATGGAGAGTGCGCCTTGCATTGTAAAGAATCATGTGTTGCAGGAAATGGTGTAACGGGTAAATCTCTCCCTGGGGAGGGTGAAAACCGGACTCCGTTCGAAGGTACAACCCACCTGTTCCCCTTATCAGTGGCCCACCCAACCATTATATTAAAAGACAGTAATGCTTTATGGGCATGGTTAAGTGTCCAGATGTTGTGAAATATTGTTTTTTTCAGTATTTCTGCGTTTCCCTGGACTTTGTTGACTTGTGTTGCATATCACTTGGTATTTGGCGTCTTGTTCTACAGTCTCGTTTTTTTCTGTTATATGTGTTTGCGGCTAATGTTCACTTATTTTCTGGAAGGCTCTGACTTTTATTCCAACAAACCCGAAGCAGATGCTCTTTGTTGCTTCGCTTTGGTACAGTGGATAAGATGACGAGATTAATCTACCCTATGATCATGTCCACTGGAATTATGCGGCAGGAGAGGGACAAATTATGTGGCAAGGTTGAGTAAATTATGCAGCAAAAAAGGCAAGTTCTGCAGCATATTTTGTAATAGTATTACTTCATTAGTTCGTCATTTTTAAACTTGGTAACACTGTCTGTGCATTGGGTTAAAACAAAAAAAAACATACAGCTTATCCACCAATTGGTGCAATGTAGAACAGTATGTATTTGTGTGCAAAATATGCTATGGAACATCTCTGCGTACACAAGAGAGAGCAAAATAGCAGGTGAGCTCCTGTGCATCTTTTGCGATTTTTCTGAGGCAGGGGTGTTGGTTTTCCCTGTAACTGCAGATATTGGTGTGAGATCACTATCCCTGCAGATATAGGTGTGAGATCACTATCACTGTAGATATTGGTGTGAAATCACTATCACTGCAGATATAGGTGTGAGATCACTATCACTGCAGATATAGGTGTGAGATCATCATTACTTCAGATATAAGTGTGAGATCACTATCACTGCAGATATAGGTGTGAGATCACTATCACTGCAGATATAGGTGTGAGATCACCATCACTGCAGATATTGGTGTGAGATCACTATCACTGCAGATTTAGGGAGTGAGATCACTATCACTGCAGATATAGGTGTGAGATCACTATCACTGCAGATATAAGTGTGAGATCACTATCACTGCAGATATAGGTGTGAGATCACCATCACTGCAGATATAGGTGTGAGATCACCATCACTGCAGATATAGGTGTGAGATCCCCATCACTGCAGATATTGGTGTGAGATCACTATCCCTGCAGATATAGGTGTGAGATCACTATCACTGCAGATAAAGTTGTGAGATCACTATCACTGCAGATATAGGTGTGAGATCACCATCACTGCAGATATTGGTGTGAGATCCCCATCACTGCAGATATTGGTGTGAGATCACTATCACTGCAGATTTAGGAGTGAGATCACTATCACTTCAGATATAGGTGTGAGATAACTATCACTGCAGAGATAGGTGTAAGATCACTATTACTGCAGATATAGGTGTGAGATCACTATCAATGTAGATATAGGTGTGAGATCAATATTGCTGCAGATATAGGTGTGAAATCACTATTACTGCAGATATAGGTGTGAGATGACTATCACTACAGATATAAATGTGAGATCACCATCACTGCAGATATAGGTGTAAGATCAGCATTACTTCAGATATAGGTGTGAGACCACTATCACTGCAGATATAAATAAGATCACCATCACTTCAGATATAAGTGTGAGATCACTATCACTGCAGATATAGGTGTGAAATCACTATTATTGCAGATATATAGGTGTGAGATCACCATTACTGCAGAAATAGGTGTGAGATTACTATCAATGCAGATATAGGTGTGAGATAACTATCACTGCAGATATATAGAATAACTACGTGTTCGGTATATGACAGTTTAAGCTATTGGCATTGTAAATGACAATGCCTTTGATTTATGTTTTAAAAATGAAAACAAAAATAAAAGGCATTGTCATTTACAATGTCAATAGCTTAAACTGGTGTAAATGCGAGACCTATTGCATTGCAAATGCTTGTTTTTCAAAGGTGTCTAAGCAAATTGTTCATGTCTCCATGATAAAGAAGGGCCATTCTTCTGATATAAACAAATTTAATCTCAAAGTTTCGGCCTCCATGTTATTTTTCACCTTCCTCTGGATATATACTCAATTGTGAAATCTATTAAAAACATTACATTACTTCTTAAATTCTAAAGTCTTCTGAAAGGCTGGTGGTCTTACAAACATTAAAAAAAAAAGTTTGGTTGGCTGTGGTGGTGTTGCAGCTAAAGCACAAGTTACTAACTTGTGTAACGATATATCTGTAAGAGACAGTAGTTAGTGACAGATTACTTACCTTAGAATATCCCCAGGCGTCAGGCTGGATCCGGAAAGTTTTTGCGTAGCAGTACCCTTGCGCGTCGGTAGGCAACATTGTGCGGCTCCGCGTCCGTCGTCGGCGTCGTGATCGCCGGGATGACGTCGCGGGCAGTACTTAGACGCCGCCCCTGCGCGCTGACGTCAGTTCTGTTCACGACTTTCCGCGCCAGGAACGCAGAGCCATGCAAGAAGCTGACATAGGTGTCTGAAAAATACTAGGGCCCTGAAAGGGATGTCCTTAACCCTAGAAATCAGTTCGCAGAACGGGGAGGATGGGTGGGCGGTAAGGAATCTGTCACTAACTACTGTCTCTTACAGATATATTGTTACACAAGTTAGTAACTTGTGCATCTGAAAGAGACACGTTAGTGACAGATTCCTTACCTTAGAATAGATACCCCAGCAATACCAACCCCGGTGGTGGGTCTGCGAACAAAGATCAGACAAGGAAGTCCCGGAGGACAGAACGGCCAAAGAAGCCGTCCCTCCGGACCTGACTGTCAAGGCAGTAATGCTTTGTAAACGTGTGCAGCGAGGCCCACATAGCTGCCTGACAGATATCCTGCAGCGGAACACCGCGGCCCAAAGCCGTGGTAGCAGCCGTTGCCCTGGTGGAATGGGCACGCAGCCCAACAGGAGGCTCCTTCTTAGCCAAAGAATAGCAGGCTTTGATACACAAGGTTACCCAGCGGGAGATGGTTCTCTTGTGCACCGCCCGACCTTTTTGGCGTCCACGTAGCCAACAAAGAGCTGGTCATCCACCCGGAAGTGTTGTGTGCGGTTGATATAAAAAGAAAGCGCACGTTTTGGGTCCAGACGGTGGAGCCTCTCTTCCTCTCTGGAAGGATGCGGAGGCGGAAAGAAGGTGGGCAAAGTGATGGTTTGCCCAATGTGGAAGGCAGTAACCACCTTTGGCAAGAAGGACGGGCGCGTCCTAAGAACAACCTTGTCTGGATGGACAGACAGAAAGGGAGGTTTGCATGAAAGAGCCTGGAGCTCACTCACCCGCCGAGCGGAGGTGATGGCCACCAGAAAGGCTGTCTTCAGAGTGAGAAGACGAAGAGGACAGTTATGTAGAGGCTCAAAGGGAGCGCACATAAGAAAGGTAAGAACCAAGTTCAAGTCCCACTGAGGCATTACAAACGGAACAGGAGGGAAGAGGTGTGTAATGCCTTTTAGAAACCTGTTAACAACAGGGGACTTGAAAAGGGAGGGCTGATCAGGAAGCCTGAGGAAGGCCGAGATGGCACAAAGATAGCCCTTGATGGTACCCAGGGCAGAACCCTGTTGGGCCAGGGAAAGAAGGAACAGAAGAACCTCAGAAAGAGGGGCAGAAAGGGGATTCACAGCCTTTGCTGTGCACCATGCCACAAACTTGTTCCACCTGCAGGCGTATACCACCTTAGTGGAGGGACGCCTGGCTGCCAGAATCACATCACAAACTTCGGGAGGCAAGTCGAAAGGAATCAACTGCCGCCGCTCAATCTCCACGCAAGCAGGTGGAGGCTGGACAGGTTCGGGTGGAGGACCGTCCCCTGCTGCTGCGACAGAAGATCCTCCCGAAGAGGCAGACGGATCGGGGGATCTACGCTCATACTGAGTAGCTCGGGATACCAAACTCTTCGAGCCCAGTCCGGAGCCACAAGAATGACTTGGGCCCGGTCGTGCCGAATCTTCTTCAACACTCTGGGTAGAAGTGGTATAGGCGGAAAGGCGTACAACAGACCGCAACTCCACTCGCGACGAAAAGCGTCGCCGAGCGAGTGCCGCCTTGGAAATTCCAACGCGCAGAACTGATGACATTGCGCATTCTCTTCGGTGGCGAATAGATCTAACCAAGGCTCTCCCCACTGTAGAAAGAGTCCTTGCGCCACTTCCGAGTGAAGACGCCATTCGTGATCCATCATGCACCTGCGGCTGAGTTCGTCCGCCCTGGCGTTCAGGGAACCTGCCAGGTGTTGAACCATCAGGAACATGCCCTGATGTTCCAGCCATGTCCAGAGGCACAGAGCCTCCTGACAGAGGGTCCACGACCCCACCCCGCCTTGTTTGTTGCAATACCACATGGCGGTGGTGTTGTCTGTGAACACCTGCACTACCTTCCCTTTGACAGAGGGAAGGAATGCCTTGAGTGCAAGTCGGATCGCCCGGAGCTCCAGAAGGTTGATATGGAGCCGGGACTCCGCCCGGAGACCAGAGGCCTCTGATCTCCGCCTCTCCATGTGACCGCCCCATCCCAGAAGGGACGCGTCCGTCACAACTGTGTGCTCTGGCTGGGGAAGGGAGAGGGATCTGCCCATGACCCATTGCCAGTTCGAGAGCCACCACTGCAACTGTCTTGCAGTCCCCTCCGAGATCTGGACGTGATCGGACAGGTTGCCCTGGTGCTGCGCCCACTGGAACTTCAGGTCCCACTGCAGAGCCTGCATATGCCATCTGGCATGATTGACCAGCAGGATGCAGGAGGCCATGAGGCCCAGCAGCCTCAGGGTCAACCGTACCGAAACCCAGGATAAAGGCTGAAAGATCGGAATCATAGCCTGAATATCCCGGACTCGCCGTTCGGGAGGATAGGCCCGAAACTGCGTCGTGTCCAGAACTTCTCTGATGAAAAGGAGCTGTGGAGAAGGAATCAGATGCGACTTCGGCACATTGATGGAGAACCCCAGCGAGTGCAGGAGTTCGGCCGTAGTCTGGAGGTGGGAGACGACTGCCTGGGACGAGCCCGCCTTCAGCAGCCAGTCGTCGAGGTAGGGGAAGACTGGAACCCCTGCCCGGCGCAGATGAGCTGCGACCACCGCCATCACTTTCGTGAACACCCGAGGGGCACTTGTAAGGCCAAAGGGGAGCACAATGAACTGAAAATGCTCGAGGCCTACCGTGAACCGCAGGTAACGCCGGTGGGCCGGCAGGACGGGGATGTGAAAATAAGCGTCCTGCAAGTCCAACGCTACCAACCAGTCTCCAGGGTCGAGGGCAGTCAAGACCTGAGCTAGGGTGAGCATCTTGAACTTCTCCTTCCGGAGGAAGCGATTGACGTTCCGGAGGTCCAAGATAGGACGCATGTCCTCCTTGTCCTTTTGGGCACCAGAAAGTAGTGGGAGTAGCAACCACGTCCTACTTCTGGGGTTGGAACATGCTCGATGGCCCTCTTGGCCAAGAGGGCCGTGACTTCCTTCTGCAGAAGCACCAAGTGATCCCCTGACATGCGGTGGAATAGAGGTGGCATGGCTGGGGGTGGTCTCGAAGGGGAGGGAGTAGCCCCTTCGGACAATGTCCAAGACCCACCTGTTCGAGGTGATGGGACGCCAGTGGTGAAGGTGATGGCGGACCCTGCCCTCTACTGGCGTGCTGTGCACCTGAAAGGAAGGACTAGGAGGGCTTGGAGGTCGCGGACGGGTTGGAGGTAGTGGCTTGACCCGCACGCTGGTTGCCTGAACCGCCAGGGCGGTATCCACGTCCTCGGCCACGCGAAGACGCTTGCTGCGCGGGCCGGTGGCTGGGCAGCTGACGTGACTGGGCGCCCCTTCCGTGGCCACGAAAGGGGCGAAAAGCAGAGGTTAGCGGAGGGCGTACAACAGAAAGGCCCAGGGACTTGGCAGTAGCCCGTGAGTCCTTAAAACGCTCCAGCGCATGGTCTGCCTTTGAACCAAAAAGACCGACTCCATCAAAGGGCATGTCCATGAGTGTATTCTGGACATCACCCGAGAAACCAGTTGTTCTCAGCCAGGCGTGGCGACGTAGCGCCACCGTCGTCGCAAGCGTTCTGCCCAGCGAGTCGGTGGTATCAAGGCCACAACGTATGGTGTATTTAGCCGCATCTCGCCCTTCCGCAATGGCGCGGGTAAGCAGTGTCTGGACCTCCTCAGAACACTGCGGCAAAACAGCCGCCACCGAATCCCACAGGGAGTGGGTATATCGGCCCAAAAGGCAAGCGGTGTTTACGGACCGCAAGCCAGCACTGGAGGAAGAAAAAGCCTTCTTCCCAAATTGGTCCAGGCGTTTGGATTCCCTATCCGGAGGGGCGGTAGGGAAGGTGGTTTGGGAGGCAGAGACTTGGACAACCAAGCTCTCGGGGTGGGATGTTGGGAGAGAAACAAGGGGTCGCCCGGAGCAGGGCGATGGCGTCGGGCCACGTTCCTATCCACAGGAGCCCCTGTGGTGGGCTTGGACCAGGCACCCAAAAGAACGTCAGTGAGTGCATCATTAAACGGCAGCACAGTCTCCGAGGAGGAAGCCGCCGGCTGAAGCACTTCCGTCAGGAGATTAGTCCTGGCAGCCACAGTAGGCAATTGGAGATGTAAGGCTCCAGCTGCTCTACGCAACACCGTTGCAAAATTAGCTCCCTCCTCCGTAGCCACGGGAGGAGACAGCATGCCAGTGTCAGGGGAGGTGTCTAGACCACTGGCATCCCCAAGTTCCTCAGCCCAGTACAGTTCGGATCATACTCACACTGTTGTGTGAGAGGGTCCTCAGACCCCTCCCAGCTCTCTTGGTCCTCCTCAGGTGCAAAATATGGAGGAGGAGGGACATCTGGGACCCAAGGTCTCATCGGCACCGGAGCCGGCGTCGAGCGACGTCGGTCCGGCTCCATGTCCGGAGCCGGAGAGAGCCGGGGACCGACGCCGTCCGGAGCCCCGGATGGCGTCAGGAACGGCACCGGGGACATCAGCGTCGGCGGAGGCGTGGTTAGGTCAACCGGCGTCGATGGGGGTTGCGGTACCACCGGAGCCGGGATCGAGGCCGGGGCCGGAGCCGAGGCCGGGATGAAGGCTGGTGGGACAGGCGGCGCCGGGACCGGAGTCGACGGCGACCCCGGAGCAACCCCATCAGGGCCCGCGGAGCCCGAAGGCGCACCGGAGGCCCGAAGAGGCGGGCCATGGCCGACAGGAATTCCTGTATTTCGGACGGAGTCGCCCCCGAACCCGGAAAGGATGGGTAATGCGGGGGCGGCTCTACAGGCATGTCCGGGGCCGCGGGGACGGTGCCGATTGGGGCCTCAGCCGAGTCGCGAGACCGGCGAGGCGAAGTCTTAGAACGATGACGCTTCTTAGACTTTTTGTGCTTCGACTTACCCGAGGAGCGCGAAGACTTGGACTCCGACGACCGGCGGGGACTCCGCGACCGGCCCCTCGACCTCTCCCGGGACCGGGGCTTGGTGCGGCGCGGAGCCGACTGCCGGACCTCGAGTAGCTTTCGAGACCGCTCTCGCAAAGCCTTCGGGTGAAGTTTCCGGCAGTCAGGGCACGACTTCGTGTCGTGGTCTTGGCCGAGACAGAAGAGACACTCCAGATGCGGGTCCGTGATCGACATCATGCGAGCACAGGCGTCGCATGGCTTGAAGCCGGGCATCCCTACGACACCTAGGAGTCGTGAAGACTCGATAAAGAAACAGTGAAAAAATTCACCAAAAAGTTAGTCAAAAATTGACTAGGGCACTGCTCTTCCCGGATCTGCGCTTACTGGCGCGGAAAAAGAAGAACTGACGTCAGCGCGCAGGGGCGGCGTCTAAGTACAGCCCGCGACATCATCCCGGCGATCACGACGCCGACGACGGACGCGGAGCCGCACGATGTCGCCTACCGACGCGCAAGGGTACTGCTACGCAAAAACTTTCCGGATCCAGCCTGACGCCTGGGGATATTCTAAGGTAAGGAATCTGTCACTAACGTGTCTCTTTCAGATCCTTTAGTTCATTAATTGTAATTAAATAAATCACCTATTTTTAAATGCTCTTTTTTGAATTTGGATATTATTGGTGTATAGTTTCAGTTTTTTAATTATGCCACTCTAGACATGCAGCCTTGGTTAAATTCTGGCTGTAGAAAGAGAATTAACTATTAATTCATAATGATATATTTCATGTAATCTATGAATCCAATTACTATTCTGCTCCATGTATTTTTCGCAAGTTTTATTCGTTTACTCCATTCACTACAAAAGTTTTCATATCTGTTTCACATATGACTTCTGTTTTTTGAGTTTCAGAAAAAATGGTAGAAAGGAGATAGATGCTCTTAAAATTGTCTTTCATGTTTGTTTTAAAATCAGGGATTTTTTAATGTTTTATATATAGCATACCTCCTTTGTCGTTCTCTGGGTTATAGTTGCGCTGGCAGTAAATGTGAACGTCTGCTTGCTATAAAGCTCTTACTTACATAGGGAAACTCGTTTCTTAGTGCCCCAAATATTACTATTTTCCGGGGCATGTGCAGATCTTCTCAAAATGTTCACTTGTATATGAAAACATGTTTCTCAGAATCCCGAATGTCCCTAATCGTCGGGCCATGAGCAAGGCTTCTCAAAGAGCTAGACTGATTGCATTCCAGCAGTAATATGAATAAACTTGTGCATGTGCGAAGAGTAACAACATTTGTAAAAAAGGCATGCGTAGACTTATCCTACCCAAGCTTTCTTTATCTAAGAAAGTGGTTCTCTAGACAGAAATTAAAGCAAATTCAGTGGACTAAATATATAACTATTTACACCTAGTTACTCTCAGTGTAAATATATATTTTATTCATTTATTATCAATTGTGATTTTCTAAGGAGCTATATGTATATCACAGTGATCACAGTTCACTCATCATTTTATGCTATTACAAGTCTGCTCTTCTTTTAAAATTAACATCTCAGATTTATATGTCTCTTTCAAATCCATGTATTTTCTTTATTTGAATGTTGTAAGGGCAATCAAACATTTAGTTACATTATACATTGTCATAACCTTTCCAACTACTTATCAACAAAATTCTAATCAGATGTTCATTGATCCCTATTTTCCAAAACGTTATTTTTATTATTATTTCATGCTTCGTATAGCGCAGCAACTCACTCCCACCAGGAGTATCTCGGCACTTGCAATGCCAGGAACCGACAGGCAGATCAAAACAGCAAAGTTTTCAACCTCTTTTTAAAGATCTAGAAATCAGAGCAGGAGCGGATGTGAAGTGGGAGTTTATTCCAATAGTGAGGGGCTAAAAAAGAGAAAGATCTGTCACCATATATGGCAGTACAGATACCCGGAGAATGAAGCCAGGCCTTGTTAGATGACCTAAGCTGCCTGGAAGGCTGTTAATATCAGAGCTTGGAATATAAGAGGGCCGGCTGAGCTGTGTGGAAAGCCTTATGATTCAGGCAGCAGATTTTGAAAACAGTACGTTTCCTAATAGACAGCCAGTGTAGTTTTTCCAAAATGGGTGCAGATGGTACAGCGGAGGAAAATTATAGATCAGGCGAGCCACCGTGTTCTGCACCACTTGTAGCCGAGCCAAGAGAGAGTCGGCGGCGGCTACCAATAAAGCATTCCCATAATCCAGCCTGCTGATTACGAGCGCTTGAACCAGGCTTTTCCTAGATGTAATTGCCAGCCAGGGTAAGACACATGTGGCACGGACGGAGATACATTATCTTTCATGGATAAAGTGTGGTCAATTTTTACCCCAAGATTCTTCACCACTGTTTTAGGCAACGGAGCTGGCCCAAGTTCTGGCGGCCACCAATCTGCCGCCCAGCACTCTTGGGCCCTACCGAAAAGAACAATTTCGGACTTTGTGTTATTGAGTTGTAGGCAAAGGGTTTTATTTAAAACATTGTTTGTTCTCTCGTTTTTAGATATTCTCCAATGTCTTCACTTGTTGAGCTTTTAAAAAAAAATATTTGTCTGTAGTACATAAAGGTGCATATAGATAGGTCACACTGAAAAATTGTCCCAGAAGTGAGGCATGGGCAAAAGATGTACAATTGTGATTCTTGAAAGATAAAGGGTGGTAACAGGGTCGAACCTAGATCAATATACATGAGATACCCAAAGTCCATCATTGTGGACACATAGCACCGGCACGCTCCCTGGAATTAAGTTTACGCCCAGTTCATTATTAATAGCTATGTAAACAACACATGTATGTGGGTCAGGGAGTGGTGCTACCTCCACCTGTAGATCAAGAGAATCCTAATGTCAGGGTCTAGATTTGATCCTCAGGTGTGACAGGTGTAGCCCAAAAAATAAAGAAAACCTGTTCTTCACCCTTTTTACCTAAACATGTAAAATTTATCAGTGTATAAATTGTTAACTCATGTAAATAGATTCACTCTCACTGCACATTCATCTCTTTTAGATCATTAGTATTTATTGAGAATTTATTGGTTATACATATTGCATATTTTTTGTAGAATGTATGAGCACTATCAGTGACTATTAACATGACAATTTGGCAGCTCAGAGCACCTTGCACTTTATTCTATTTTGCCCTCTTTACAAAGAGCCAAGGGAAAATTTCTAGCTCCGCTTTTAAGGGAAATTCGGCCTTGCACATACATTGATGGTTTTAATTTGCTGTATTCATTGGCCACTTCTGTTATTTGCATTGCGGTTTCGAACTATATAAAAGTTGCAATGGCCATTAGAAAGTGTTATGAGCTGTAGAAGCTTACCAGGAATGTTGTAATTTTTAATGTACAATTTTTGATAACTTTGGAAGTTTATGATCAATGATATATCTTGCTGTGCTAGGTCATTTGTATTATGGACTATACGTTTGTAACTGCCAGATTCCTATGAATTTTATCCTCTATTAATCTTAACTACACTGCTTTACAAATATGCCATGAAATTTTAAAACTGCGATGTTTGTTTGTCAAACTTTTATGGTTTTTGGAACCGAATAAAGTTATTCTCGACTTGACTTGACTATTACCATTTAACATGTTCCCCTGCAATAATAAAAGTCAGGTTTCTCCAGGGCTTTCAGGCTAAAAAGCATGTGCAAAAGAAGCCTTTGCCTTGATCATTTATGTGCCACACCGCTTCCCAAAGTGTTTTTTCAAATCAGCGATCATCAATTGGTTATCTTTGCCATGTACCATAGTGAGGTATAGAAAAAAGTGATGGATGGTAAACTTGAATTAATCTCAGCCGCATCTCTGTACATATTTTTTTGCACGCCATGCCACTGTGAGCAGAATCTTGAAAATGTTGCTAGGTAACTTTATCCCTTAAAATATTTTGCTATTACTTTATCTGAATATTTTTTTGAAATGGTTTTCGAAATCTATTAGTTTGGGTACAATATGAAAATCTACTGCTTGAGTACAATCGGAAAGTTAAGCATTTATGCTGCATTCCAACTTTTTTAATTTTTGAAGCTCATGGAATTCGACTTACGCAACAGTTTGGTGCCTTATGCAATTTAATGATGCCATACCTGCAAGGAATCTGGAGGGTCGTCGTGCCAAACAACTTTAATCTATTCTAAAAGCACAAAAATACACTTTTTTTATTAAGATACGGATTGCTAAATTTACATTTGACAATCTACTTTTCATGCTGGAGGAATTCGAACAGCTTCAGCTGAAGAGGAGAGTTGTTCAATTTGTATTTCCTAAGTAAAGAATAACCTCTTCGATTCGTACAGACTGCTAGCAGCAGTGTAGGTACCAGTGGAGTAACTAGTGCAAAGGTGTGAGGGGTTCCAACTATTGTAGACCTGTTGGAAGCTGGAGTCCCAGTTACGCAACACTGTCACAAATGCGAGACCCGGGACTCCCCACTCAATGTTAGGCCAAGTAAGGACACCGTTTGAGATAGCCCTGCTCACCCCCCTTAGTAGCTTGGCACGAGCAGCCAGGCCTATCTCCAAGGCACGAGTGTACAGTATGTGCAACCACACCCACAGCAACCCCCTGGTGACACCACAAATGGACTCCAAACGAGTTTGATAAAAACGAGTATAAACTTTATATAGAAAGATATACGATCAGACCACAAGATACAAAAGCCAACATATAATACAGGGTAATATTCGTTCCGGCTGGCTGGTAGGTTCAAATCCCAACCACCGCTTTCAAAATGCTATGCTGGTCGTGATGCTAGAATCACACACGTTGCAATAGACAAACAATAGTGCGCTGCGTAACGATACAATCCTGTGCTGGGGGCAGGAGAAATAATACAATGCGTAACGATACACCCCGGTACCTGCAATGGGAGAAATAATGCAATGCGTACTGCTACAATCATGTACTGCGCAATGAAGGAATAATGCAATGCGTCACACCCCAATCACGTACTTTGCAATAAAGAGATAATGTAATGCGCGCCGCCACAATCATGCACTTTGCAATCAAGGAATAATGCAATGCGTAGCTACAATGATGTACTTTGCAATGACGAAATAATGCAATGCGGGCCGCTACAATCCTGTACTTTGCAAGGGAGAAATAATGCAATGCGTAGCGCTACAATCGTGTACTTCGTTAGGCAGAAATAATGTCAGGCGTCATAAGACAGTCCAGCAGTTCGTTAGCAGCAATATTGGCAATGTGTATTACAACAGTCAGCCTCTTTGATAACAGTTGCCTCCCACACATATCCACGATGACAAAGTACAGCTTCGCACTCTGGCCCCAGTACCGCCACTCCTTTGGTCAGTACGGGCCCCCAATCTGAGCCAAAGCAAAGGCTCACGTCGCCAGAAGGACTGAGAGGCCGAGAGAGTGTCCCTCCGAGCCCGCACCCCGCCCACGCAGTGATCCACGTTACCTGGGGGGCGCGACCCCACTCTCCTCTCCTCCTTCAATGAACTAGGCCTTCCGTGCAGAACTTTCTCAATGGGCCTCAGCGGCTCGGCCTGGCAGCTCAGCTCCTCCGGGGCTGCCGGTCCGGGCCGCGACTGTAAGGAAGGTCTCAGGCGGCCGCAGGGCACACGTACCCCACGCCCCTGAGATTACGTTACTCCGGGTGCACGTTCACCATAGCACCCTCCGGGTCTCTTCTGGCACAAAGCCACACACACAACGCTGATGAGACTTCACGTCACCTCCGAGTGCACGTTCGCCAGGCACTCCTTCCTGCGGTCTCAGTTGGCACGGAGACACACACACCTTGCTGCAGAGACTCACTTTCTTCCGGTACACACGATGATCAGTCGATCACCTCTACAGTCCCAGGTTGCACCAAAGCACGCACACTGCTTCACTGAGACTTACTCCAATTCCGGTGCCCCGATATCCAGGCGCACTTCACCAACGCCTCCGGCCGCACCTCGACACGCTCACTGTGTCCGAGCCTCACTTCTCCGGTGCACTCGATCACCAGGCGCTCTTCACCGACGCCTCCGGTGCACCCCGACACGCACCCTGCGCGTCCGAGACTCACTCCACTTCCGATGCACGCGTTGACCAGGCGCTCCTCGCCAACGCCTCCCGTGCACCACGACACGCACCCTGCGCGTCCGAGACTCTCTTCACCTCCGATGCACCCGCTGACCAGGCGCTCTTTACCAGCGCCTGCGGTGCACCACGACACGCACCCTGCGCGTCCGAGACTCACTCCACTTCCGATGCACGCGTTGACCAGGCGCTCCTCGCCAACGCCTCCCGTGCACCACGACACGCACACTGCGCGTCCGAGTCTCACTTCACCTCCGATACACACGTTCACCAGGCGCTCTTCACCAACGCCTCCTGTGCACCACGACACGCACCCTGCGCGTCCGAGACTCACTTCTCCTTCGGTGCACACGTTCACCAGGCGCTCCTCACCAACGCCTCCTGTGCACCACGACACGCACCCAGTGTGTCCGAGTCTCACTTCTCCTCCGTGTGTCCAAGATCACAGGGCACACCTTCCGAGGGTCTCAAGCTGCCACAACACGCGCCCACCGCGTTGCTTGAAACTTCTCCGGAAACTTTTATGTTCCTGTGTTTCCAAACAGGGAGCCAGCTCACCTCGGGCCCTTGGGGTTACAAGACACAGCACAAATCACAGTCTTCTTCAAGCAGGGGACCCAGCGCACACAGCACAGTCCCAACAGCCTCTTCCTTGGTTAAAACAGCAAACTGCAGACCAGCCCCAGATCACGAAGCAAGGATTGGTCCTCCCCAGCAGTCTCTTCAGTTGTTCCTTCCTTAGCAGAGGTTCCTCTTGACCACGAAATGGGTCCAAGCCTTTTCAGTCTCAATCCATTTCTATTCCAACGTTCAGGGGTTTCAGCTCTCATAGATATACCCCTAAATGTCTTTGAAGTTCGTTGTGCTCAGGGGTCCCTGACCCCTGCCTAAATCAGTTCTGGGTGTCTCCCTCCCAGTGTCACCTTTCTCCCTTTGATACTGGGGGTCTGGATCCTTAATCACTCAGCAGGAGATGGGTCAATTGTTTTATAGCCGCAACCCAGGCCTCTTCACCTCCCGGGTTTCTCCTCGCATACTCTCCAGATGCAGGTCAGCCTGGTGCCATCTCACCCCCTCCCCTCTCAGATCCAGACAGTCAATCTACATTCAGCAGAGACACACAGAAATGCTTAAAGCACAAACTCAGCCACTTTCCAAAAGAGCGGCTTCTGAACACACAGTGACAAAACCACTTTCATAGAAAGATGTGTTATGAAGCTGTGAGTTCATACATACCAAACTTCACCTCTCCATTTTAAACTTATGGGAAACTAGGCTAACAAACACAATACCCAGCCTCCCCCATTCTGTCCTATGGGCAGAATGGCTTTTCACCAGTGAAAAACTAAATGGAGGGTTTTTCACTGTCAGGACATGACACTCACCTCAGTATATGTCCTGCCTTTTACTTACACTGCACCCTGCCCAGGGGTGCCCACTGTGTACGCAAAAGGGAAAGTAAGGCCTGACAAGTGGTTGCACTTGTCAGGACAACATGCTAACTTAGCAAACTGCGCGCAGGCCCTACACTGTAGGCCTGAGTTCTCTTCTCCGCGCACCCTTTGCATTACTAGCCCTGGCACACACAGTGCACATCACTAGGGACTTTACTAGTAAGGCAAACATACCAATCATGGCCAACCAATTACCATTACACTTTACACAGGGAACCACTGTACTTTGACACTGATCAGCAGTGGCAAAGTACCCAAAGCATCTAAAAGCAAAAGAGGTAGAGGCAAAAAGTCAGGGGAAATCACGCCAAGATATACCAGGTCTAACAAGACCCTTAAGGTGGGTACCCAAATAATCATTCTGGAGTTCCGAAGATAGACGAGCATTAAAGAAGATTTAAAATGTTGTTTTTATTCAGTCATATGTGCTGTTCGTTCAAAGACAGAGGTCAAATGTCAGTCCATTCTTTTGACAAATTGCTGCTTGTTCTTTTAATATAGAGACTGGCGTTTATTTTTCTTTACACAATCCTCAAACTTTGCCATAAGCGTAAAGTGAACTATGTGACAATCTTGTTGGTGTGAAATGACATGCTGTATGATTTCATTTTCTTCTTACACATCAACATTTAAATACCTATAAATGAACAGCACAACTATTTCAAAATAAATAAAAAACACAAATGAACCACTTTTTTCTAACCGTAATGGAAACAAAGATTTTAATAGAAACAAAACAAACCAAGACACTTTACCTGGTGATGCGCAAATTGTGATGCACAAATGGCAAATATCTGCTGAAACCCAATTTCTTTACGTTTTTATGTGCTATACAGTTTTTATCAGTAAAACTGTACGTCTGTGCAAATTTAGTGGTCATTTCAATGGAAAATGTGCTGTCTGTTATTAACAGTGGCTACCTCACCTTGCTTTAGTAATATATCTGTGACAGTGTGCTTCTAAATGCAACACCACCTACATACTACACTGTTACTACTCGCCTACTAAATAGGCATGGCACATTTGTGACACTTGTTCTTTGTGTGAAACTTTGTTTTTTCAGAATCCCTGTGAGCTCACTGCCTACTAGGCCACAGGAGCTCTTACAACACTGGGAGCTTGCTGTTAGCTCCGTCTAATTTCCTCAGCTGCAAGAGTCAGACTCTGAGCAGGAGAATCTACTGAAGCACCTGTGGGGTACCGCAAAGGCCTTATTACGGGCTTACCCAATGATCAGGCATTGCGCCTGCTCACTTTTGTTAATGCAGGATGCGCCATTCAACCCTGGCTACCTGACACCAGCAGATGTCAAAGAAGAATTTATGCCCATGCTGCTGAGTGACCTCAGGAGACAAGACAGTCACAGTAATCACTGCGGTCAGCCTTACGGGTGGAGGGCAAGCAATGGCAGCTAGTAAAAGAGCATAGGCCTACTTAGGACAGAGTGCTGGAACTGAGAAAATCAATGATTCGAGTGTTGTTTATTTCATTCTATGCTACGAAAATGCCCAGGTAACTTTAAAACAACGTCATGATGTTACTAATGCACAATTGTTCCTTATTAAAACCAGGATTAGGAATAGTTATCCTTCTGAGAGCCGTGGAAACTGTCCAGAATCTCAGTATCTCGCTCTGAAGAGCAACATCTTGTTTTTTGAGAGAGGGGGAACTAGAATAATTGTTCTACACAGTACTGCAGTAGAAATGGTTGAGCCAAAATATTAACAGAGAGAGCTGAACTAAGGGTCTGTCTTGGCTCTAAGAGCCCAGGTACGGATTGAGTGATGGGAATATATGCCACTGAGATAATTAAACAGATATTATATTAAAAAAATTATAGTGTCTTTAAAATTTTTAAAAGTATGTTTCTTTGACAAGCGTTTAACCTTAGTGCATCAGATTATATCACTGCATCGAGAGGCATTTACTAAAAGTGATCGTTTTTAAACATGAATTTAGAAACATTCATACCTTAACCCCCCCATGCTGAAGACAATACCATTAGTGAACTAACAGGTAAGTTACTTGTCACGTGCACCCTTTATGTGGGCTATATTCCTATTTCGCAACAGTATAGTTCATTATGTCAAAAAAATTAGAGATTTTTGTTCAGCACACATCCTCACATATTTCAAGGTTTTCTCATAAGCAGTATAGAAAAAAATAGAGGGCACAATCAAATAAAATAATTGCCAAGGATCACAAAGCTTGATGAAGTAGCCAAGCCAGGATTGATCCTAGGCTGTCTGGTTGCACACTGTGTATGTAATTCATACATTAGATTTGTATCCCTTTCTCGCTCCTGTTTGACATCAAAGATTTATGGTTTGTCTTTCATTCTTGATGTATGAGGTTAGACTGCTGGGTAGCAGCAGAAGCCACAAGAAAGCTCAACTCATTATGGACTTGAGAGCTCAGGAGGACCTTGAGCAGAACCAGAGTATAGCATCTGACTCAAGCCTTCAATTTCTCAACCCACCTCTAAACTATATTCTGTGCCTGAAATAAGCTTAGCTGCTTCTGCCAGAGATACCTGTTTTGTATGTGAGGATATCTTAGCTTGCACTGCTGATGACCATCTTGTGCCTGTGCTGCACGTGAGGGGAACTCACACTGCTGTCAAATGCTGCACATAGTGTGTATGTTTAGACACAGGCTTGGACTGCTGCTGCAGATGCTCTCCATGTTCTAAGCATGTGAGGGAACTTGCATTGTTTCTGACCAGACAGGTATGTATTCTATGGGTGTGAGGCCAGCGAGTACCCCTGCCCGGTGCCCAGCACTGAACCTGTTTTGTGTGTGGAAATCTTGCAAAGCTTGTGAGTCAAGCTCGCACTCATACCCCCCAGTGATCTTCCTTACATTTGTACCAAATCTGAAATCCTGCTTGGGCGTTGCATTCAGGAATGTGTTAAATGGTGCTACATAGTGCCACACTCGTTCCATGTCTTTGAAGGAAGCATGCAGTGGCCCTGCAATGCCACACTTGTTCTGTGCCTTTGAAGGAAACTCGCACTGGCTGCCCCGGCAGTACCACACTTGTTCCATGTCTTTGACGCAAGCTTGCACTGGCACTGAGTACCACACTTATTCCATGTCTTTGAAGGAAGCTTGCCACAGTCCACATTTGTTCATTTTTATTTCAGAAAAGATTGTAATGCTTTCAACCTGTACAGTATGCCTTAATTATGCATGTGAGCCAAGAACCCCTTGTGCTCATGCTCCCTGTGCTTTATTTCTGTGTTGACCAAAAGAATGTTTTAGCTGTCTCACCAGCCTAATATTGTCGCAAAAACAATACAAAATCTTGCTTAGAGAAAATGGGCTTTGAGTAAGCCCACTTCAGTTATTCATCAGACAGAGTCATTCACATAATAGTTCAGATCTTTGAAACAGCATACATACAATTGGGCAGTGAATCAGCCCTCTTCAGCTTTGTTGCCAATGTTCGGCTCTGCCATATAGACAACCACTGGTTTTCAGGACGTCAGGCAGTCTGAGTAACAGTATTTTGCCTACTTACTCATCTCCAGAGGTAAGACTCTTCTGGTTGCAATTTCCTTTAAGTAGATCCCCAGCAGCTTATGTAAACACAGACTAGTGCTAATTGAATAATGAGAGTACCAGCAGCTGCACTGCAATTGCTACCAGACCACACCTTTCTTATGCAGAGCATCAGGCATCACTGTTGCAAGCTTCAAAACCATGCCACCATCTAGCAACAGTATTCTGAATACCCTGCATACATATTTATTTTAGCATATGCTTGTACTACAAAGACAGTCACTGTGCTTCTTAGAAGGCCAATGGGACTTTTCAATACCAAGCCTCTCCCTCGCAAAAGTCCACAAAGATCAGACTCGCATTGTCTGCAGTTCTGGCCCAAGTGTGGCTAATGGGAGATTAGATAACCCCAGGCTTCAGTGTAGCTTACCTCTCCAAGACAAAAAGAGGGTCACTGAAGCTAAAATGGTGAGGCAGGGACCAGGGATAATAAAATCAAAAATCAAATGAAAAACCTGCCTCACAAGGATATATACCTGATGAATTTCTTCTCAAATGTACAATGCACCCAAAGTTCGCAATCGAGCCTTGTGATTCAAAAAAATATCAAATTCAATGTTTTTTGTATTAAATTAAGTTTGCAATTTATTATCCTTTGTTTTTTGTTCACATAAATACAACAGACAAAAACAGATAGCAAATAAAGCCTACTCGAATCGTGTCCCCAGGGATCACTGAAAGTTGCATAGAAAAAACAAAAACATAATCAAAATATCTGATATTAGACACTCAATATCGTTCTGGGAAGCGTCTCCACTCACAACCCAATGTCATTCACATTCTCAATCAGAGCCGTACATTGCAATCAAACTGCAATTACATTCCATCACAATATCTAATGAGCACTCAAGACAATGTAAAAACACAATACAGTTTTGGCAAGACAAGGACCAAGATGAAGATCGCATTTGCTATTTGACAGCTTGTAAATATCAAGTTTGTGTAGACACAAGTAACATTTATACAAACATCATATAAATATCATTAATCACCTAAAAGGAAGAACACAAGAAGAAGAATACACAGTATACAACTTCACTAACAGTTCTAATATTACATATAAAGCAATAATAATCTCAATTCTCAAACATAATGTTAAGTTTCAAAGTGGTCCTTGAACTCATAAGGAAGGAGGCTTTGAATTGTACTGGTGGCCCGATGCACAGGATACTCAACCTGTGCCTCCTATCCAACCATCTATCCAAACTCTGCTCCTTCTTAGTCAGTAGTGTATGAGTGGGATCAGTGTATTATTTGAGTGTAGATAGCCACCATGTTTAGCGAGTGCATTGTGAGGGGTGTGCCTGTGAGAATGCAGTATTAACATTGTCTTTTCGTAGTGCAGCGTGAGTAGTCTACAGATTGAAAGTTGTGCCTGTGTGAGGCAGAGTGAGGTATATGATTGTGTGAGTGTAGCATGATGGATGTGCCTATGTGAGGTTAGCAGTGTGAATGTGTTTCCTCTGCATGTTATGTCTTTGTGTGCATGCACTTTACAAGGGCCAAACCTATTGGCTTTGTTAATGCTTTTTAGGGATATGGCTTTGACATGCAGAAATACATTGCAGAGTGCAAATACAATAGTGTGAGTATGAGAATGGTAGTGGGTTTTGATGTGGCAGATGCATACTCCGTCAAAGGAGGTTGAGGAGTGTCAGCTCAGCCTGTCAGCTTCGACTGTCACCCTAGTAAGGGAGCACAGTTACTTTGCTTGCACTAGGGCCCATGAAAACTTAGCTATGCCACTGAATGCCAGCTGAGCTCACTGGAGCAAAGCTATCAGTTTGGGTGGGCAAGTCACCATCTCATGGTATCGCTATCTTAAAAGAGAGGCCTAGTACCTTTTTCCTTCACTGAGACTCTTCAACTCTCAAAATACATCAGACAAGCATAGAAATTATAGTAGGATCCCAGAAACTAATCAGGAAATACCACTGCATTATTGGTTCCAACAATGGTAATATTGATGCCACAATAATGCCTGAAACCTGGGTAGAACACTTCTCTGGTCTATACAAACATGATAGTGAGCCTCACCTTAGTGCCAAACTTAATTATGGGGTATCAACTCTGGCACACCCGACACTAGATGAGGTAGAAAGGGCCCTAACTCAGACCGTGAAGAATAAGGCCTCTGGCCCCGATGGTGTCCCTGCGGACCTGTTTTTAGCCAACCCACCTTTGTGGCTTCCTTTGTTAACAAACATTCTAAGTTGTTACGTGTCCCAGGGCCCCCTGATTCCTGGAGAACTGTGATAATAGTTCCTATTTTTAAAAAGGAGACAGGTCGGACCCTAAATGTTATAGGCCCATATCTCTAATTGATTGTACCTGTAAAATAATGGGCAGGGTAATACTAGAGCGGTTGGAGGCCTGGGTAACAGATAGTGGGAAATTCTCAAATATTCAATATGGCTTCAGGAGAGGCTTGGGCACGGTTGAACAATGCCTCAATCTGCACCTGGTCATAGGTAAATATACTCTAGCCAAGCCTGGATCTCTTTATCTCGGGTTCATGGACTTGACGTCTGCTTTTGACTGGGTGCAGAGAGGAAGGCTTTGGGAAAAGATGTTGAATGTGGGCATTGAACCACCTATTGTGCATTTTTTAGCAGCCATGCACCAAGATGTGACAGGGAGAGTCCGATATGGAGCAGGTGGCGAACTTACGGCCCGATAAAAATGAATCGCGGGGTTCGCCAAGGTTGCGTTCTCGCACCTTTTTTATTTTGCCTGTATATAAATGATCTAGAAAGCTATATCAAACAGGGGAATGTTGATGCTCCCCTGATAGGCCGCAGGCTGTTACCTGCATTGTTAAATGCAGACGACTGTGTCTTAATGTCCAGGACTGGGGTGGGGCTGCAGAGGCTTTTAACAAGGTTTAATGATTTTATGAATGACCTTGGCCTGAAGACTAATGTAGGGAAATCTTATACTATGGTGGTGGGTAAATCCCCCGCCAACGTAAAAACGTGTTTTATAAATAATGAAAAATTGTCATACGTGCCCACCTTCTCTTATTTGGGAATTCTCTTCGACCAAAAAAGTACATGGCATCATCTAGTAGAATCAAGGACTAGTGGTTTTAATCAAAATCTGGAGGCAATTTTTAGATTTACCAAAAAATTAGGCTCAAAACCCATTGATGCAATTGTTAATATTTATAAAGCCCGCACATGTGCTGTCACCTTGTATGGCGCTGGAGCCTGGGGTTTTTGTGATGTAAAGGGTTTACAAACAGCTCAGAATATGTTCATGAAACGTCTGTTGACAGTCCCTAAAAGTACTGCCGCCACTATCTGCCATAGTGAACTTGGCTTGGTTCCCTTGTCCTTTAGAATAAAATTGGCCCCGATATTACTGTGGCATAACATCTGGGCAAAGGAAGAAGCAGTCTTAAATCGTGCTGTCATCTTAGATTGTTTAAAAATGGAGTGCATGAAAAAAATACCCTGGCTTAGCTATATAAAAGACCAGTTAGAGACCATGGGGTTGGCTGATTGTTTTTACAATCCAGGGAGTATTGCCAAGATACCAAAAGTAAAGTTGAAAAGAGATTTTCTAACATATTCTCACTTGACCAGAGGAAATCTGGAGACGGCAAAAAAGAGGGTTTTAGTACACTCACTGTTAGTGTGTACTCCAGGCACTGAGCCTTACCTTTCTTTCTACTTCACACACGCCAAATTGTTTTATCTCATAAGGTTCAGGTTTGGCATCTCATATTTTTGGTCTCATAAACACGCAATGTATATTGTGATGCCAAACTGGACCTATGCCCATGTGACTCAGAGTCAGTCCAGAGCACCTTACATTTTATGTTTTTAGTAAACTTTATACCAATCCAAGGCACTCTTTTTTAATACCCCTTTTAAAATTCTTAAATATAAGAAAGTGTCGGGCTGCATTTTATCACCTCCAGCTTTTAAAAGATGAATTTACCTGTCTAATGATCTACAGGTACATCTCCTCGGCTTTTCGGCTACGGACATTGTTGGAAAATGATTTTATCATCTCATTTATATCTTGTGCTCAGGTTTTAAGATGTTTGTTTTGTGTGGAATTAACTGCTTATGATATTGATATTTTGATAACTGAAACTGCTGTCATGGATTTATTATTCGATGTCTGTATTTTTATTTGTAATTTTGTCTGAAATGTTTTTTATGATGCACTCTTTTATGGCTGGTATACAGCCGAATAAAGACTTTTGAGACTGAGACTGGTGATACTTTGTTGGCATACATTTTTTTATTCATTCCCTGGCCCTATTCAGACGTTTTCTAATCAACTCTATTTTGTTACAGAGCCACCTACAAATTCTGGAGCCCATTTTCTGTGGATACATTTCAGCTTGTGTCCAATAAATGCAAGGAAAGACCCAGACAAAGGCCATGTTTTCTCCAGCCTTTCCTGCTTCAATAGAGTTCCTAGTCAAGCTAACCACTGGATTCAGCCCTCTACCAGAGATAACAGTTTTAACATTTCATAAGGGAGGGAAAAGAGAACCATCCCTAGTTCTGGGTCATGAGTAGATGACTCTCTACAACTCATTGAATTCTTGAGGCCAAGAAGCCTTAAAAACTGGGCAAGAAAATAAGAAAGGGACACATTCTCCAATCACTCTTTTTTTCAGGGTTGGGCTTTGGGATTTGGCAGCAGGTTCTGACCCCATCTTCTACCCAACAATGACTGGCTGAGCACTGTACCTAAACCTGAGCACCAAGAGTCTTAAGGTGGTTAGAAGCAGCGATCTTGTCCTATTGTTGACGGGACACTGAGGCATAAAATTATCACTAAATATCTGCTCCATACTACTTGTCAATGCTTGGAAGAAATTCGGAGAAATACTTCATACTTTGTGCACAAATCCAACATCTCAAGTTTGTAGCTTAGATTGCAGATAAATCCATTCTTACATGTATATCTCAACTAGAAGTCGACAAAGTCATAGGTGTGAAAAACAATCAAAATGGCATCTTCAGTGGATGCATTCTCCACAAACTCCTGCTTGAATGAGTACCTATGTTCTCAGAATATGCAATGATGGCAACAGTCAAGTCATAAAGAGGACTCTTTCTACACATCCTTAAACCCATGCCAGAAGTCATAGGCAGCATAGCTATGGGTTTACATATAAGGCTGCAAAGGCTTGTAAACTGCGGAGAATGAGACTATGGGCATTTAAAGTCCATAGTCACTACACTTCAAAACATATCCTTGCTTTCACTGGCACACTCCAGGTTACTGGTGCACTTTTGAGACTTAGTAAACAGAATTAGTATTTAAGGTCAAAGCAACAAGGAGCTGATGCCTGACAACGTGCAGCTGTGGCTCGTAGACTCATTACAGTTCATACCTAACCTTTGTCTTCTCCTAATTTTGTTATTTTTTTCTGGTTGTGGCGCTTCTATTCTACCCACACTGTTTTAATGTTTCCTGTCTCAAGATATGTTTTAGAATCTATTTATGTATTCCTTGTCAGCGTATCTGGTTGGTCATTTGGTATCCCTGACTGGTGTCCGGTCTGGTGAGTACTCATGGTAGCCACTTGGACTAAGACCAATAAGCCTGATTCGACCTCTGATAATACTGTTCTCACTCTTGATAATGCTTGTATTCTGTCTGTGGTTTGCTACTTACCTTTTAGCTGGTCTTGTGGTCTTGGGAATCCTTTTTCCAGTGACTGAAATTAATTCTGTCTCCCCTTTCCCTTTTTCCCCCATTTCCTCCTGCATGTATGTTGTTAATTGATAGATCCATTTAGGAATAAAGGAACATCAAGGGTTTTGCATTATGCTGTCTTGCACTGCAGCACAAAGACAGCGTCTAGACCTTGGGTTCGTCCCAGCTCTCCACTCAGGAAGCCAAGGGCACCTTAGGAGGGTGTGGTTCATCCCCACCTGTCAATAGGTACGTCTCAGTGAAGTTGGTGTCAGGTACAGTTAGCCAGGCCTTTATTTTCTTGCGCAAGTACAGGGCTACAGCAAAGATGCTAGACCTGAGGCAGCTGATCAGGTATGCTGGTGAAGCTTGTGCAGCCAGACAGGTATTTTGTGATAGGCCTTCAAAGTATGCTTAGAGTAAAATAACAACTAATTAAATTAAAAAAGGTACAAAATAGGGCGCATTTTACTGGGCGCGTACTGTTGAAGAAACATATTAGTGGCAAATAACAACAGGTAGAATGCTTGAACACCTTTTGATTCCTGGCTATGCTAATGGATCTCTCTTTCTCTCCTTTCTGGTACCGAGCCCTATTTCAGCTATCAAATCTCTAACCCAAGCTGCATTCTCTTTTAAGAACTCCCATCAACCACTTACATTTGCCCACTAATTCCCTTCATACACAATCAGTCACACTAGAGTCATGAGTCCACAATATATTCATGTGCTTTTCTGTCCTTCCCTTCTCTAATCCCTACTTCAGTTTAATGTAGCACTACTTGCTGTCAACTCCTATGAACCCATAGTCCTCCTTAACCCAACTCCCTTCCACTGCAATTTTCTAAACAACCCTCTCATTTCCTCCAGATTTCCATACCCAAGATGACCATTAAAACATATAAACTCACCTCTCAATGCAACTAGGCACACATCTACACAATATTTCTATTCTATAGACCACAACACTGGCATCTCAACAACTTACACAAACTTGAACCCATGTGGCATGCAACACTTACCATGATCAGTAGTAAATATTTGAACCAATTACCAAACAAACAGGTTCAAAGCCCAACCAAAACCTTCAACTGTTACTTGTCTGATTTCAATCACCTTAAAAGCAATCCATTCAGTTACACATCATTAGTATTCCCATGTCCCTAAAGTGACAAGGCCCTAAACACTATTTTCACTGCTGCAGGCTTTGTTGTCCTATACACAAAATCAGAGTACTGATTTAAATACTAATACTTTATCTCTGGAATTGGATCAGCTAGAAAAACACTTAAACAATCATTTTTAATTGTTATTAAAAAATACACAGGAGAAGTCAGATTTTTAATTAATATTAAGGAAAAGTAACTATAAATAAGTTACCTTTCCCTTGACTGACGCTCCTGGAGGCTAATTTGCATTGCATTTCCAGCAACTGTGTTCAGGTGTGAAAGAGGTGTGAAATTTCTCTCAGAAGCACACAACAGGCTGAACTGAATGGCAGAGATGACTCCCCTGAGCTCAATAGAATATGCGGGGTAGCGGCTGTGGGCCTTCTGTTGACTCTAAACACACAAATAGAGAGGTGGAGGTAAGCCAGCGCACATCCTCCCTACTCACTAGAACAAAACACAAGGGGTGCGATGGCTGCAAAATGAGTAAGACCACAAAGGTTTCTAGCTCAACAAATCCCTACTATATTGTAAGCGCTGTACCCACAACAAATCCAGAGACAGAAGTCTGGTAGGAGAAAAGCGGGGTCATTCAGAACCCAGGCAAGAATATACAAGAATTATCCTGCCATTCTGAAGGCCAGAACAAAACACAAGGGGTGCGATAGCTGCGAAATGACTAAGAACACAACGTTTTCTAGCTCAACAAATCCCTAGTTGGGCTTTTTAGAAAATCCCTGCGGGTACAGCACCAACAATATAGTATTTACTTACTGTTCTTAACTCCACATCTATGTACCTTGAACATCAAGCCAAGTAGATGTGGAGTTAAAAACTTACCTATAAATAACTATCTTAATAATATTATGGTAGTCGATATTCTGGAAACAATATTTTGGTGAATGATATTTAAAAATGTGATATTGTAGTAGAACACCAACCACCCCAAAACATAAGCCAGAGTTACTAACAGCAATGTCAGGAAAAGCTTTATCAATACAAAATGACGCCACATGACTATTGAAAAAAGAACCACAGCAGAAAGTGCCCACTGACAAAAATGAAATACTAACTTTGTTTTCAAACATTACCACAGCAGTATTTTCTTAATCAGATATGTACCTTACATATTTAGTTAACACTGTCAAGGACTATGAAAAATAATTTAATTCAAAATATCAGTTTTCATGCATGGTCCCCAGACGTCAGCTTGTGATTTCCCTAGAACAAATGTATCACATTTACTGAGTCTACTCCACCTGCCCAGGCCAACCATAACGCTAGGAAACCATGACATCATGTGGGTCTTGGACATTATTATTCCAAGGATGCCCACGATTGTGTAATAGGTGGCTAAAATTGGACCAAGCATACTCACAAATTGGCAAGGATAGCTATCATTATGACACATGTTGGGCATCCTTGGATGTACTAATCATGTCACGATTTAACATTTAGCATTTTTATGCTAGTGCCAACATTATGTCAGGAATTATGCCAGAGATATACCCATTATATTGGGAGCACCATATACATTTTGTGTTCCGTGCAACCAGGAATGGCTGTGTGGTAATCTGCACTCATCTGGTCTCCTCATGATGTCATTTGCAAAGACTCCAGAATGCTCTCCAGCCTGTGCTGGTTATGGAATGTGGAGTTTCAAACGGTCCTTGAGGCAGAGCTTGTTGGGTGGCTGAGTTGTTTCTTCCACTTACTGCCTAAATAAATCCTTCACTGAACTTCCCTTGATCTACGCTGTATTTCTTCGGGATTACTAGTGTACCTTTTAACACTGGCGACGACTGGGAAGAAGGAACAACTCAACTCCATTCTCTTGGATGAGGGACTGGCTTTATTTTTGTTCCCTCACTCGTTTTTTATTTATTTATATATATACTCTGCCATCCTGCTACAACTTATTTTCATTTTTTTTTTTTTTAAATGGTGGCTTCGACTTCACCACGCTGCACATTGGAGTGTTTCCTGCTCAATGAATCAACGAAGATTCCGAAAGAAGTCTGCTGTGTTATCGTTTTCAGGAACCGGTGACAGCCGCACGTGGGTGTACATCTGCTGGGTGAGCGAACTTTGACTTTTGTAATACAAACTATTGTAATTTGGAGCTTAATTAACGTTTATGATACATTTTGCTCAAGCGCTTACCCGTTATTTCTGCGCGAGCTTAAGATTCTTTGAATCTTTCATTCCATTCGGATTCCTCCTCCTTGCACTCTATTTTCAACTCGTCACTGAAACCCACCATGCAGCGCAATTACGTCACAGCTGGTGCATGCTTGACGGTTGCTAAGCTCCGGCCAATACCACGTCATAAGAGGCGTTGCCAAGCTCCGGAGCATGCTTTGATTGCTATGGTGTCACTGCAACAAAGGGATTTCACTTCTGAATTAATCAACCTAATATCGGTCTGCACCTTGGTTTCCTCTACCTTCGCGCACGCAGGCATTTTCATGGGCATGCTGTGCAATCTCGTGTGTCACTGCGTCTTCACAAGCTTTCGCTGACACGCACAGCTTAAATACTTTTGACTTTCGCATACTTCACTGACACGCAGTCATTCAGTGGGTGTCAACTAATTTATGTGTGTTAATACGTTAACACGGACTTTCGCTGACACGCACAACTTAAATACATTTGACGTTCGCATACTTTAATTATTCATTGGGTGTCAACTAATTTATGCGTGTTGTGTTAACACGGACCTTCGCTAACACGCACAGCTTTAATACAACGTATAATCTTCACGATTCTTTGTCACACACTTATCCAGTGGGTGTCAAGGATTTTACACAGTTCTTCGCTGACACACACACAGCTACAGTTGAAGAGCTGTAGGTTGCTGACACTCACAGCTATTCTAGGTGTGTCAACTGCACTACGCAAGTTTGTCTTCGCTGACACACACAACAATTCAGTAAGTCACTTATCTGTTACTATGCAGAATGTTACTGCCACTCCCTTCTTTCTTCAATCTCCTGTTGATCCCCCTATTAAGTGGTCTAAATGGAAAAAAGTGTTTGAAAGGTATTCTCGTGTTTGTGGTACTTTGCTTAGTGCGGAGAGGAGAACAGCTTTACTTCTACATTGCCTTGGATCTGAAGGTCAAGAAGTTTTTGATCATCTTCCTGATGTTCCAGACAGCATTGCAGTTGATCTTAATGAATACGAGATATGCATGCATAAACTTGATGTGCATTATTTACCTAAAGTAAGCACCATTTTAGAACGGTATCATTTTGGCAAAAGATTACAAAGGGAAGGTGAATCAACTGAAAACTATGTTACTGACCTGAGACGTTTAGCCTGTTCCTGCAAATTTGGTACTTTAATTGACGAAAGGATCAGAGACCAATTTATGTTAGGCTGTAAAATTGAAAAAATACGTGAAGAGCTATAGCTCAAGGATGAACCTAGTTTGGACGAGGTTTTATTGGTTGCAAAACGTATTGAACATTCTTTGAAGTGTGTAGAAGTTATAAAGAAAGACCTCAACAAAGAGGTATTTGCGGTAAATTTAAATCCTTCTACAAAGGACAAGGTTGCTACGAAAGGTAGTGAAGCTAATTCGAAGGCAACTTCATTCAAAAAGAAGCTTCCAATACCCAAAGTTGGAAAGATAGGAAATGTTATGGGTGTGACAGAGTGGCTCATCTGGCAAATGATAAGTCATGTCCAGCTCTCAAGTCTGTTTGTACCTTTTGTAAAAAAAAAAAGGGGCACTTTGCGATTGTGTGTAGAATGAGAGGACTTAAACAAAAGGTGAGTGAAGTTGATTGTGACTCGAGTGAAGATTTTCATGCTTTTCAGTGTGGACAAATTCTATTACAAGTCGGTGGGGAAGGACCCCTAGATTTCATCATGGTTGAAGGTGAGAAAACCAAAGTTTTGTTTGACTCTGGTGTCAAAATTACTATTATTGCCAACATGTTTTATGAACACAAGTTACAAGGAAAGGTCAAACTGTTTAAACCAGATATCAAACCATATGCGTATGGAGGTGAGCCCATTGAACTGCAGGGGTATTTTGTGGGTTTGGTGGAATACGAGGATCGTTTTACCTCTGGTGGCATCAAAAGACTTGGGGGTCATGTTAGATCCCAATAATGATCCTCCCATTATTCTTAAAAATGTACAACCAGTTAAGCTTGTAGGGCATGGTTCCTCTTTACAAGAGAAGTTGAAGGAAGAATTTCCCCAAGTTTTTAGTGGAAAATTAGGTTGTTTAAAGGGTTACTGTCACAAGATCAAGCTTGCACCAGGCTCAGTAACTGTTTCATGTAAGGTCCGCAATGTTCCCTTTACTGTTAGGGAAGAAATGTGCAACGAATTGAAGAAGCTCAAATCCCAAGGTATTATAGAGGAGGTTGAAGGAACTTCATGGTTGGCCCCTGTTGTTGCTGCAAGGAAAGCTGATGGCATACTCAGATTGTGTGTGGATCTCAGGCAGCTCAATAAGTGTGTGTGTTAGTAGATAAATATCCTCTGCCTAACATTTCGGAGCTGTTGACGATGGTTGGTGGTGCAAAGGTTTTCAGCACCATAGATTTAACCTCAGCCTACCATCAAATTTTATTGGCTGAGTCCTCCAAAGACCTTACAGCTTTTGTCACACCTTTTGGCACTTATAGATTTGTGAGGATGCCTTTTGGTCTCGTGTCAGCAGCCTCAGTTTTTCAGAGAGCCATGGAAAAAAATGTGCGTGGTCTCTCTGGAGTCTGTGTATATCAAGATGATATTTTAGTTTGTGGGTGCAATGGATTTGAACATGATGGTAGAGTCAGGAAAGTTCTGAAAAGATTGGGTTCTCACAATCTCACCATCAAGTTAGAGAAATGTAAGTTTGGATGTGATAAGATAGACTACTTAGGTCATTCAATAACTGTGGATGGTGTTGTTCCCAAGTCTGAACTGGTTGATACCATTATGAATTTATCCTCACCGTCATCTAAAGAGGAACTTTTACGTTTCTTAGGGGTGGCTGAGTACTACAATAAGTTTTTAAAGAATTTTGCCGAGGTCACCTAGAACATGAGAAACTTATTAAAGAAGGGGGCTAAGTTTGAATGGAATGATGCGTGTGAAAGTGAATTCAAAGAAGTAAAGGTAAAACTATTGCAGGCACCCAAACTTCGTAATTTTGATCCAACTAAATCTTCTATCATTGCCACTGATACAAGCCTCAAAGGTTTGGGCGCTGTATTATATCAAGGTGGTTTTGGTCCAGAACACACCATTATGTTCATTTCCAGGAGTCTTAGGGAGGCCGAAACTAGGTACTCTGTCATTAAGAAGGAGGCCCTTGCCGTTCATTGGGCCATCAATAAATTGAAGAAGTTTTTGTGGGGGACTACCTTTTTGATCAAGACTGATCATAAGCCATTGTGTGAAGTTCTTACCAACAAGGGTATTGATTTTATTTCACCTAAGATTTCTAAATGGGTTATAAGCCTGCAGGCTTATGATTTTAGTGTGAAGTACATTCCGGGTTCTGACAATGTGCTGGCTGATACTCTATCTAGGTTGGTTCCTGCAACTAATGGCGATTCCCTGTTGAATAATGAACTAGATGATGTAACGTTCAACAGGTATACTGATTTTGTTTGTGAGATTGGATATGAAAGTATTTCACGAGAGCGATGGCATGAGGTGTGTTGAGAAGATGAAGTTCTTCAGAGTGTTATGGAACTTATTTGCTCTGGTTGGCAAAATAAGGAGCAAGGGGATGTTTTCTGCAAAGATTTCTGGTGTGTGAGGGATCAATTATCCTCTACTGAGGGTCTGTTTTTGAGAGGTCATAGACTTGTGCCTCCTGAAATGTTACGTAAGGAGTTAATTGATCTGGCTCATAAAACTCATTTGGGGATTTCAAAAACCAAAGAGAATTTACGATCTTCTTATTGGTGGCCTGGGATGGATCTACAGGTCGAACGTATGGTCAGGGATTGTGTGCAATGTTCTCTTAGTGAAAAGAGTATGAAAACAAGGACACAGCCCATGATTGTTCGCACACGTCCAAGTGGCCCTTGGAAGGACATTACCATGAACATTTTGGGCCCTGTACAGAGTGATGGTGTGGATACTTATGTTATTGTTGTAATGGATCTTTTCTCCAGTTGGCCAGAGATCAGTTTCTCTAGGGTTGTTGACACCAAGACTGTACTCAATGTTCTTAAAGTTTTATTTAGCAGGGAAGGGCTGCCAGAGACCCTGCTGACTGACAATGGAGTACAACTCGTCTCGAAAGAGATGAAGGAATTTCTCATGGGGTGTGGTATTGTACATAAAAAATGTGCCCTCTATCATCCAGAGACCAATGGAACTGTAGAAAGTTTTAATCGTGTCCTGAAGGAGACCATCTCGTTAGCCAAGAACAATTGTCTTAACTGGAAAGAGGAACTTTTAAAAAAGGTCGAGGCATACCGTTTTTCTGTTCACACCACTAAAGGTAAATCTCCATTTTTTCTATTCCGTGGGAGACAACCTGATAGTTTGTTAGAACCTACTTGGGTACACAAATTTCTCTCTCGCAAGAGTGCTATCTCAGATAGGCAAGATTGGAAATTAAGGGAAGATGCAAAATTTTTGAAGAGTAAAGTACAATTTGATTTAAGGCATGCTGTAAAAAAACTAAAGTTATGGTGGGTGACTGTGGTAATTAAGAGACCTGGGTGGTGTGCTGCTGGTTCCAAGTTTAGTAAACCCTTCAAGGTTATCAAATTGTTTAAGAATGCTGTCAAAACTTCGGATCATAAAGTGTGGAATCTTGGCCGAGTTGTTGTGTGCACAGGAAGAAAGGTGGGTTGTGACATCATTCCTGATGAGGGTGGTGTTGTTTCCAGAAGAAGATTGGAAAGAACAACTCGCACTCTGCTTTATTTAGACGATTATGTGACTTAGGGGCATATTATCTAAGAAGTGGCGGTGAGAGGCGTTAGCCTCCTTAGCTTAACGCCTCTCATCGCCACTTCGGAAACGCAAGGCTGCACCATATTACTAAGGATATGGTGCAGCCTGGCGTTTCCCCCTGCGGTGGCGCTAAGTCTCACGACTTAACGCCAACGCAGGCACCCTTGCACCAGAGTGCAAGGGTGTCTATGAGCAGGGAGGTTTGTTTATGTACAGGAATGTGTCCCTTCCTGTACATAAACAAACCTAAAATGCCATTTTGTAACTTACATGTGTGCTGCTTCATGCAGCACACATGTAAGTTACAAAATGGCATTTAAGAGTAGTTTATGTACAGGAAGGGACACCTTCCTGTACATAAACAAACCTTGGCATTTTGCTTTTTCCATGTGTGCAGCACACATAGAAAAAGCAAAAACGAGGAGAAATGAAGCATTTCTCCTCATATCGCCACCGTAAGACCAGGATTTTCCTGGTCTTAAGTTCGGCGCTGCCACCTATTATCGCCTCTCTTGAGAATAGGTGGCAGCTTCGAAGTGAATGGGTGTTGCGGTGGAACGCCCACCGTAACACCCACTGCACGCCCCTTTCACGCTAAGTTTAGCGTGAAAGGGGCACTATTACCAAGGCAGCGTTAAGCCACTTAACGTGGCTTTTAGCCACGTTATGTGGTTTAACGCTGCCTTGGTAATAGGGCGCTGACCCTATCGCCACCACAACGTCACAAAAAGTGACGTTGTGGTGGCGATAGGGGCTTGGTAATATGCCCCCTGGTTTCTTCTTACTCCATCTTTACATTGTTTTGCTGTAACCTACTTTTTCTTCTCTAACATTTCATGGTTTTGTATTTTGTTTTGCTCCATGTTCTATGCATAACGTATTCAATTTAAAGTATTCATTGTTTGTTTTTGTATTAGTGAGGAGGTGTGTGGTAATCTGCATTCATCTGGTCTCCTCATGATGTCATTTGCAAAGACTCCAGAATGCTCTCCAGCCTGTGCTGGTTATGGAATGTGGGATTTCAAACGGTCCTTGAGGCAGAGCTTGTTGGGTGGCTGAGTTGTTTCTTCCACTTACTGCCTAAATAAATCCTTCACTGAACTTCCCTTGATCTACGCTGTATTTCTTCAGGATTACTAGTGTACCTTTAAACAGGCTGCCAGGGTGAGACAATGTCTTTCAAGGAGGTACACAAGAACGCCACATATACAAGACATACAAAATAGCAAACATACGCGTACATATGCACAGTGTAACATTTGAACAAATACATACACATACAGGCACACACCACTCCCACCATCTGAAACAAACAAGACCACTACCTGTATCCCACGTCTGTCTGCCCACCTTGACAACAGGGCTCCTAACACATGGTTATCAAATACTTCCACTCTGTCTCTGGCAGACCCACCCTCTAATGACTCCACTCTGGCTACTGCTGGTACTTCTTTTCTGGCCCAGTTTTCACAGGTACTGTTTGATCGATAGAGAGGGGCTTGCAAATGAACAATTGCCATGTTACTTTGCTAAAATGAGGGTGGAGGCAAGTGGTCATGTTGCAGGTGCCATAATCTGTCTTGATGTGTGTCTGTGTGTAAGAATGTGGCTGCTCTGCCATTGGTTTGGTTGGCAGCACTTCATGGATACTGGGATGTGTAGTGCTTCCATCTTCAGAATGGCTAGACCATTTGCATTACACACTGTGCTGGTCTGTACTTCCAGTGTACTGGCGAGCTACCAGTGGCTCCCGAGCTATTCGTTGGAGACCCCTGCACTAGCTAGTGCCAGGCATAAATGGGGCACCCAAGGCACCCCCTTCTTTTGGACCCATGGGAAAACAGAAGAGGACTGGACCCTGCTGTCTATGACATATGAGGAACTTTGGAGGTATAGTGTGCACCCCATTGTACTCAAGACAATGAAGTAGACTCTAAGGGTAAGTTATCTGTCCTCCTGTGTGGCTAAAACCACACAGAAAGCTGAAAGAGCCATTTTCACTACAATTTCAAGCTGGGCAGTGGCAACTGGAACATTGATTGGACTTTGATGGTGGCCTCTGCCTGCCACCTTGAAAGTTTCTTGGTCCTCTACTGAGGTGTTGGGGCGGAGGCGGAGTGGAAGTCTTTGAAGTGTACTCCTGTGTTTGCTTGGGCTCCAGAAAAATGTTTGGAAACATTTGATGACATTTTCTCCAGAGCCAAAGGGAGGTACCATGAAAAGTACCCAACTGGCAGTTCAACTAGCTCGTCACGACACCCACCCACTCCGCCGGACACACGCTCGACCCCATTTTTTTCGTCAGCAGCCACGTCTCCATCAGCCACACCACTGAACTCCACTGGACCAACCACCGCTGCATCCACTTCTCCTTTAAGAAAACCACCGCACACAACCACCAGCAAAGAATCCCCCCCGCAGCTGGAACAAGGTCACCGAAGACCAGCTAATCACCACCCTCGCCCAAGACCCACCGACCGACCACACCGACACCGACACAGCCGCCCGCAACCTCAAGCAATGGATCGACGACTGCGCCAACACTATCGCCCCGATCAAGAAACCCACAAACAGACGCACCGACAGAAGAGCCATCTGGTTCACCGCCGACCTCCAGACATCCAAGCAGACCTGCCGGAGACTAGAGAAGAAATGGCGCCACGAGCAAACACCGGACAACCATGCAGCCCTCAAGAACGCCAGCCGCAGACACCACCAACTCATTCGAACGGCCAAAAGGACCTCCTTCAAGGAACGCATCGACAACAGCGCACACAATAGCAAAGAGCTCTTCAACATCGTGAAGGAACTCGCCAACCCCAGCTCCAGCTCCAACGACATCCCGCCGTCACAAGACCTCTGCGACTCTCTAGCTACCTTCTTCCACCGCAAGATAGCAGACATCCACGACAGCTTCAACACCCAGACCTCTCCGACACCCCAGACTCACCGCCCCCCAGTCACACCGGCCGCCTGATCTCCTGGAACCACGTCAACGATGAAGACACCATCAAGACCATGAACACCATCCACTCCGGCTCACCATCAGACCCCTGCCCCCACCACATCTTCAACAAGCTCATTCGAGACCGCCACCTTCCCGGAAAGCCGGAAACACACAGAGATCAACGCCCTACTCAAGAAACCCAAGGCAGACCCAAAGGACCTCAAGAACTTCCGGCCCATCTCCCTGCTCCTGTTCCCGGCGAAAGTCATCGAGAAGATCGTCAACAGACAACTGACCCAATTCCTCGAAGAGAACAACACCCTGGACTCGTCCCAATCCGGATTCCGCAGCAACCACAGCACCGAAACCGCCCTCATCGCCACCACCGACGACATCAGGACCCTGCTGGACAACGGCGAAACTGCGGCCCTCATCCTCCTGGACCTCTTGGCCGCCTTCGACACCGTCTGCCACCACACCCTGGGCACACGCCTCTACAACGCAGGGATCCGTGACAAAGCCCTGGACTGGATCACCTCCTTCCTCACCGACAGAACCCAGAGAGTCCGCCTCCCTCCATTCTGATCCGAAGCCACCAAGATCACCTGCGGCGTACCCCCAAGGATCATCCCTCAGCCCGACCCTCTTCAACGTCTACATGACACCACTCGCCAACATCGTCCGATCACACGACCTCAACATAGTCTCATACGCCGACGACACGCAACTGATCCTCTCCCTCACCAAAGACCCCGCCACCACCAAAACCAACTTCCACGCAGGGATGAAGGCCGTCGCCGAATGGATGAAGAGCAGTCGCCTGAAACTGAACTCAGACAAGACGGAGGTCCTCATCCTCGGCTCCACCCCTTCCGCCTGGGACGACTCCTGGTGGCCAGCCTCACTGGGAACTGCGCCGACACCCACCGACCACGCACGCAACCTGGGGTTCATCCTGGACTCTTCTCTGTCAATGACGCAACAAGTCAACGCCGTCTCCTCCTCCTGCTTCAACACCCTCCGTATGCTTCGCAAGATCTACAGATGGATCCCCACTGAAACCAGAAGGACGGTCACCCAGGCCCTCGTCACCAGCAGGCTGGACTACGGCAACGCCCTCTACGCGGGAACCACGGCCAAACTCCAGAAGAGACTCCAACGCATACAAAACGCCTCCGCACGCCTCATCCTCGACATCCCCCGCCACAGCCACATCACCGCCCACCTGAAGAACCTGCACTGGCTTCCCGTCAACAAGAGGATCACCTTCAAGCTCCTCACCCATGCTCACAAAGCACTCCACGACGCCGGACCAACATACCTCAACAAGCGACTCACCTTCTACACCCCCAACCGCCAGCTCCGCTCCGCTGACCTCGCCCTCACCACCGTTCCACGCATCCACCGAACAACCACCGGTGGCAGATCCTTCTCCCACCTCGCCGCCAAGACATGGAACACCCTCCCCATCCACCTACGACAGACCCAGGGCCTGCTGACCTTCAGGAGACTCAAGACCTGGCTGTTTGATCAGTAGCTGCTCCCCACCCACCCCCCAGCGCCTTGAAACCTCACGGGTGAGTAGCGCGCTTACAAATGTTTGATTGATTGATTGATTGATTGAACTACATCAGTTTGAATTTCAGATTCATCCCCTGAAAGGCTCTAGCATCTCTGAAAAAAGACAAAGTCACTTTCTCTTTTGTAACTTAGAAAGTTTTTTCAAGTAAAAACCTCAAAAGATCCAGGGCCCTACCAGGATCAACCTGCTGCAGGTATCCGGCAGGAAGCTCCACGGCAGTAGCGACAATTTCAGATTTCTCCGATAGGGAGACAGCTTTTTCTTCAAAAAAATGTCTAAGGCCCTTTTTGGATTAGGACTTTGAAGCTTTTTCGAACGTTGACTTCCAGACTTTCAACAGGCCCAATGCACTTGGGGGCATATTCTTGAAATAGTGGCGCAGTGCAGCACAGCAAGTCACCTTGCTGCACTGCGTCACTAGGAAAGGGCAGGAATGCCCCATATTTAAGGCATACAGTGCTTTCCTACTTTTTCCCCCTCGCTGGCAAACAATGGGTTGCCTGGCACCAACGCAGGCACCCTTGCACCATGGTGCAAGGTTGCCTGCATTGCATGCAGGATTGTTTTTGTGCAGAAAGGTACACTTTCCTGAGAGGCATATCCCTCATTCTATGTCTGCTGCAGAATTTAGCACACATAGAAAGAGTAATTAACAAGGAGAAATAAAGATATTTCTCCTCATTACACCTGTCCTTGAGAGGCGTATCTTTTTGGAGCATTCCCAGGTTTATATGGTCTTGTAAATCTGGGAATGCATCAAAAATCATGGGAGTTGCATGGGAACACCCATGTAACGCCCATGTAACACCTTCCGAGGGCAGAGTAAAGCAACGCAGCGATTTACTCTGCGTTGCGTTACTCCATATTTTTGGAGCCACTCAGAGCCAGGCAAAGTGACTTTGTGTGGCTTCAAAAATCATTTTGCATGGTGCAAGAGCGTCACAAACCAGGTCATACATATGGCCCTTGGTGTATCCGACCATGGCTCCATTGAGGTCAGCTTCAAATTGCACCTAGGTCTCACAGTACCTCGACCATTGACTACCATGGGAGCTTTACTTTTCCTGATGCTATTTTCACCTAAATCTTTACAACTTCTTATCCCTGGTTCCTCTCGATTTTTGTCACTTTGGTATAATTTTGTTCATTAAGCTTTTCTATCTTATTCTAATTCAGTTTGGGATTTTTATTGTTTGACATTATTACTGTTTTGGTTCTGCATAAATGATTTACAATTGTCCTAAATTAAGCCTGTCTGCTCTGTGCCATAGCTACCAGGGGGTTCCGGTCAGGATAATTTAGTAACTTTGAGGGTTCACCCTGACAGGAGCTGAGATTATTCCTTGAGGTGGACAGACACCCACACCAAATAATAATCCAATTTCCTACAAATAGGCTGCTCAATGTCACCTAAACACAGTCACTATGATATCCATAAACGTGCTCCATAAAATGTAAATGTCCTAATCAATTAATAGAAGGAATCAACACTACAAATCACAAATTAGCTCACACCAACATTCTTGAAGTGTAATAAAATAAAATGTCTCCCTTGGCATACTATTCCATGATACATTCTTAAAGTACATCCTCAAATTAATTTTGACTGCTTAGGACTGTTGCTTCTCCTTTAATTTACTATTGTGTTGTTTCATTTCTCAGTGGCCTTCCTATCTACACCTCTGCCGTTCCTGGCTCCGGTTTCAGGTGCAGGTTTATTTTTAACATGATAGGATGTTATTGAATTATGGTTGAACTCATTTTTTTGCTTAACAATTGAAGTCCCTAGGATTTACATCTAAAGGCCCTGATTCCGAGTTGGTCTGAGGAATAGGTGCTATTTATTGCACCTAATAAATACCAATACCATGGATGAAAATCTGCATGATGCAATACATGCAGCAGACCTTTCCCCTGTTAAACGCAGGCAAGCTTGACTTGCTGAAATTTAGCAAAGGGTGAGGTATTTAACCCACCCTGTAATTACCAACTGCAGTAAATAGCACCCAACTCAGAATTCCGACCACAGACCAATGCGCAAACAAGGATTTGTTCACGGGTCAGAAAACACTGACGAATTCAGAATCGGGGCCATAGAGTCTGCCACGAACTGTAAGAAGATTTGGTATATAGGCAGACCTTGTAGACAGTTACTCAAATAGTAAGAGCTGATTGGAGTAAGCAGTCATCAGTCACAGCCTCAAAACTTCCCATGTAAGCACCAGGATACCATACTATGGGGCTTATTTACAAGCGTCACTTTTAATATGGGAAAAGGTGAGGTACCGGTGGCACGAGGGGCTTGTAAGTAAGTGTATATATTTTAGTTAGGTTATTGACAAAAACAGAAAGAGCTCTGGGGTCCATATTAACAAACTAGCTCTGACATCTTCACAGAGTCAGGCACTTTGTTCATTTCACTTTCTCCTTTTATGTAATGCTTTTCACAATGTGAACTTCACATTTTTTTATGACTGAGTAAATTGAATTCCATGTTTTTATGTTTTTTGTTCAAGATGTTCTTTGTTCAAGATGTTCTTTCGCAAATAAATACATTTGAAAAAACAAAGAAGAAGAAAATATAACAGCTGCACATTGGAAATATAAAGAAAAAAATATTCTTGGCAACTAAGCCTAGCTTTTATTTTTGACAAACTCTGTGGTAACCTGTTAAAGTCAAAGAGGTAATCTGCTGATCTTTGAAATCTGCCTTATAAAATCATCCATACACACATTTGCACGAGCACTAGCTCATGTAAAAAAAAAATGTCACATTTTGTTTCTGCCAGTGAAACATTGTAGGTCAAAAAGGTGCGAGAGCGTCAATAGTTTTGAACATAATGTATGCACGGCTGATGGTGAAATCCCTTTAATCCCTGCGGGCATACAGAATCACAGTGTTTCACTATATCCATGAACCAGTCCACAAATGAAAGCAATTTCAGCACCATCTATGATTATTTTTTTAACAACCTTGTTGACACTGTTAGTTCTGCTCTAGACAGTTTTGTTGACATGCCTTAGTTCAAGAAGGGGTGAACACACATATATACATAGAAAAATGACTCATTATCTTTCTGAGAGAACCTATTTTCTATTTCAACTATTGCTCTGTTCAGATAATGAAAAATAGGCTTAATGAGTGCCTATTATTCAGAAATGGAAGAGTCACTGCCATCTTCAGATTGTTTGACTGAGGCAAGCACTCAGAACCTGTAAGTTGGAAATGTAGGGTTCTTCAGCTTTTTAGCCTATTGTGAAAATGTGTGAAAGCCATATTCTCTATAATAGTAAGAAGGCCTTAGGTAGGCAAAAATGATTTTCAGTGCATTAGGTGTGGATTGTGCAATTTGTATTTCAAAAGAAATATGTTTAGCTATGTTGGAAAATGCAGAATGAGCTGGTTGATTGTTAAAAGTAGGGTCAGCAACAATGTTCAAGGGGACAGGTATTTTCTCTGCATTGGTGAGACAGTATGACACGTTTCAGCCTGTAGCACAGAAGGAACTTTTATCAGGATACATATCTGAGAATAAACTATAAATTGTGTCTCTGTTTTCAGCTACACATTTTGTTATCTCCTAATGGTTAGTTCATCGCATTTCAAGTAATATTATTTCGGTTGGCACATTTTATTGTTTGCTCATGTAACAAGGGAAGAACGTATGTAATTGTTATGATAGAGGGCTTCCAGCACTCTAAAATTGTAGGGGTGCACTATACTCCTGATACAAACGCACTCATATGTATTTTTGTCGTGTGCAGTGTTTTATGATTATTAAGATGCATTTATTCACGTCATATTAGTATTAAAATGAAGTGAGCACATTTAAGTAGGATTTTGCGTGTATTAAAAAACATAATTCCTGTATGTGTAATGTGCAGGACGACATTGTACTCATATAATGTAACCATGTTGAGTTTAAGTTACCCGATTTGTAGGCCCAAATTGTAGGTTGTTTTGAGTTTCGTTTCTCCTTGGATTGCTCAAGAATTAATTAAATAAACTCTGGTGTGCTCGAAGACAGTGTGTTCTCATCCTACTGTAGGTGCAGGAATTCGACCTCGTTATTCTTAGATTTAAGGAGATACCCCGAATGTCTTTGAAGAAGACTGAAAGGCGAGAAGGGAGGACACCTTCGTGCTTAGCCTATCTGGGAACCAAGGCCACTGGAAGAAGAATCAACTAATTAAATCTTCTGTGGAAACTTACTGAGAAATGTTGCAAATGGAAAAGTTTAACACATGACGTATTGTGGGCTGAATATTGTCTTTTTGTATGATGCGCAGGGACAGATTCGAGAGACTTCTACCAGCTTTCGGAGGAGAAGGAGCATCTTAGAGCGAGCTCCATAGCTTTAAGCTATCAGACCCATTTGACGCGAGTACTTCTTAGGAAGTCAACACGTGCTGACACCTTTGGGATATGATACAAGGGAGATAGGTAGGATCCTCATTGAGAGTAGTGTAGGGAAAGATTTTGCTCCTTCTTAAATGAAAAGAGAATTGGACTCCGCTTCTATTCTTTGCTGTATTTTGATTTTGGAGTTCATCATATTATGCCTTCTGTGCCGAACGACTTATATTCGTAAAATCGGCTCTGTATTGATTTTCCTGTACCTCTACACTCTAATATTGAGGTGTGTTTATATTCAATTATTTTTGGCCTTATAATAAATCAACCAAACTGAACTTTGGAGTCTGTGGTTCAATACAGCATGACTAAATCGAAAAAATAATCTTGAATTGTTTTCCTCCCCTCTACCACTTTTAGTAGGCAAATAAAAGACCATCTGCATTAAATCTAGTAGGGAAAAACAGGAGTAAAGGTTGGCGTAATCAAATGATAGCAGAGGATGGTTTGCCTCTAAGAGTGAGGGGAGAACGAGAGTAGGAGTAGGGTCGGAAGAACTTATAAGGCCCTGGACATGGAGTAGACGACGGCGGATATTGATGGAAGTCGGCGGACGTTGACGGTGCGGCGGAAACAGTGGTGGCGTGAGTATGGAATTGTGTGGTGTGTTAGATTGCGGTGATGAAATATTTGTGTGATGTCTTGCGGAGTTGAGATGCATGTCGAGTGATTGTGAGTTTATTGGTTTACTGGTTCGGACACGTGCGAATCAGGAAGTTTGGTTAGCGGTCTCAAGAGAAGTCCAAGATCCCGGGATAGTTTTGTATTTGTAATTGTCTGATCAAAATTGTGGGTGTCGTGAAGCGCTATCGATGATCCACTTGTGATAGGGAACTTTGTGTGAAAGGAGTACGTCGTGATAGAAAGCCTCAGGTACCGGGGGTGGACTATAGCGATTGAGTGACCAACGCAGGTCGGGGGTCACAGCGGATGAATGTTCTTGTAAGCGTGTTCTATCGATCTTTTAGCGGACAGACAATTACTTGTTTATGTATCTGTAAGTTATTGTGACTGTGTTAGGAGCAGTTACTTGGTTTAATAGCTTTTGGATATACAGAAATTGTAAAGGAGGGTGAGCCGCTGCAAAGAGCGAGTAGTGATGTCAGTGTGCGCCGCGCTGGGATTGGTCGGTTGGTGTAACGCCGCGCTGGGATTGGTGGAAGTTCGTTCGAAGCGGAGTATTGAATTTGGAGGGCAAAACAATCGATTTTCATGATGAGATGTTTTAGGGTGCTGCGGGATTTGTGTAGAGGTGATACAGGAGTGGTGACACGGGTAGGAGAAGAAGCTCCGCCTGAGGATACACCGGCGCATTATATGGCAACAAATGTGGGACTCCATACTATAGTCTAGCTTCAAAATTGGCATAAAATTACAGAGAAGGAAGGAGAATTGGCTTTTCCTCGTTATGGGTCATTTCGTATGGAGGTGCTGTATCAGCTAAGAAAAGTGATGTCTGCTCTGAAACCTCCGCCTAGACCAACTCAATTTGAGGCATTGGATGCTTGGATGAGAGCAGCAATGGCAAAGAGAAGGGAAGCTTCTCAGGGAAGAATGAAAAAAGCAATGAAGGCATATCAGGATGCCAGGTGGGATGCACAGCTGAAGAGATGGAGAGTAGACACCATAGAGGGAGAAGGATTGTATCCATTTCGGTTGTTAGAAGAAGCGTCTAAAGGGCAAAACAAAACAGAAGAGGAAAGTGATACAGATGACAGTTTTCTAGATAGACTGCTAGCAGAACGTCCTCCACCTGATGACTTTAGACTGGAGACGGAGAGAACACAGCAATCAGAGGAAATTCTACGGGTGAGACAAACAGGTTCAGAAGATCAGACCATAGGAGTCAGGGGGAGGATTTCAGTGGAAATGAGAAGAATTCCAGGAGGGTCTGGAGGGATAGGGTACGCAACTTCGGAGTCAGGAGAGACTGCCTGTAACATGCAGTTACCAGAAGCTCTTTCAGTACCAGTTACTATTGGACCGGTGGTTTCAATATACAACCCCAGAGAGAGAACAAGGGAAAGTCAACAACAAACAGAACAAGGTGAAGAAACTATATCTGGAGGGAGTCTTACCATGAGTGAGACGGGCATGGCTCAGGTACCAGTGGAAGCCAGTACTCCACTGCCAGCTACGGCTGATCCTTCAAGGATGGACAGTGGGTCAGAACGAAGAAGAACAGGGGCTTTAGCAAATTCTGAGTCAGCCATCAGAATGTGGGTTCCACCGGTGAGGGAGTCACAGATATTGAATGATGAATTGGGGTTGAAACAAGAAGCACCTAGGGTACCTTTCGGGCCACAGTATGTGTGTGAGGGTAACCATTGGAGAAGCCGAAGTTGGAAAGAGAAAGTCGCCCAGTTGTGAGGATGTAGGAGAGTGGGGGTTCAAGGAGAACACAAAGTTATGACAGGGAGGAATTGGGAAGTGAAAGAGGTCAGAAGGTTTTACAGGTTGCAATAAAGGCACCATTGTTAGATGTGGTAAGATTAAAAGCAGAAATAGATGAAGTGATAGAAGGGAGTCTACCATGGGAGAGAATGGACACATATGACTCCAGCAAATTGTTATTTATAGCTAAAGATGTTACCAGAAAGGCAAAGCGAGCCCATGATGCATTGTCCCAGTTGGCACGAAAGTATCAGGTAGATCTAACAAAGACTAAAATGATGCAGGGAACTTGCAGATTGCATTATACGGATAAGGAATTGGAAGAGAAGCGAACGGTAGGATTAAGGGCACAAATTAGGGAATTGGTGATAGGGATGCGAGCGTGGAGAGAATTAGACAAATGGGAAGAGAGGTGGGCCAAAAAGAAAAGTGTCAAGAAAGGAATAGGAGACACTCCGCCTCCGGGTGGAGGGACAGGACCAGCAGGACATTACCCTTTGAGAGAAGTGCAAAATGGGGGGTACGTTCATGTGCCATGGAGCAGGGGTGATTTGGCAGCATTCACCAATGATTTTCCTCGGCTGAGGGAAAAACCTGCTGATTGGTATAAGCAAATAGACCGGTTTGTCAAGATCTCAAAGGTGCTTTGGATTGATTTGAATACCTTGTTTGATATAGTGGTACCAGGAGAAATATGGACGTCATGTAAAGTTGCCATTGATTGGCCCGCTGTAGAACCAGCCAGAGACCCGAAGAATCATGGTCCTTCTCCCGAAGTAATGAAGAAATATGAGCAAGTGATTACATGGTTACAATCCAAGGTAGCTCCGCAAACGGTTGATTGGCTTAAAATCGATCGTACTACTCAAGATTCTAAGGAGTCGGTACATGATTATTATGAAAGACTTTTAGTGGCTTTTAAACAGCATAGTGGATTGGATACAATTGAGCAGAAAGATATGGGACAGTTTGTCTCAAAGTTTGTGTTAGGACTAAGATCTGATATTAGCATGATGATACAAACACATTTGATATGTTGGCAGAATAAGACGGTGGATGAAATCCTACGTTATGCAAAATACTGTAGTGATCAAGTAGAATCGACACAAAAGAAATTGAAAGACAAGTTGATTTTGGTGCAGTTGAGGAATGCCGAAAGGCCTGATCAGATGCAAGGGGTTGGAGGAGCGATGGGTCGAGGTAGAGGAAGTGGTAGGGGAATGGGTCAACAGATGGTAATCCAACCTGGACAAGGAAGAGGCAGGGGAATGGATGTAGGTACAGGAGGTGATTGGGTGGCGAACCAAAAGAAGGTCACTGCTTGTCATTATTGTCACAAAATCGGGCATTGGAAGCGCAAGTGTCGATTGAATCCAGCCAATCAATTGCAGAATGAGGGAGAGGGACAGATGTCAGAGACTTTGAATACTGTAACTAGACCTAGATCTATGTATGGGGCAGGATGTGAGCCGCAAATGCAGATTCCTCAGCCTCCAAGAATACCTACTCATAATCAGGTGTATCATCAGATGCCCTATTTTGAAATACGAGACAGATCTGACCAATCACAAGATCCTCATGAGTGTCAGAGGGGGGTGCAGGAAGAATGCCCTTTGGATGCGATCCTGGAAGTAGATCAAAATGGACCGTTTGTAGATGCAGAGGTGAACGGGCACTCTGTTACCTTCTTACTAGATACTGGAGCTGCGCGCTCCACAGTAAGAAATGAAGAGATTCCAAATTTGTCCCTGTCAGGACAAACGATACAAGTGTTGGGAGTTACCAATCAGAAAATGACTAACCCATTGACAAATGAGTTACCTGTGAGGATAGGACCGTTCCGAGACAAACATCAATTTGTAGTTTGCAATTCAAGCCCAGTCTGTTTGTTGGGACGGGACCTGTTGGGTAAACTAAATTGTACCATATCTTGCACTCCGAGGAGTGTGGAGTTGCAAACCTGTGATGATGACGCTGATTTTAAAATGGCTAATATGAGCTTGTGTACGGAAATGTTTGTGGTTCTTACGATAGAAGAGTTGCCACATGATTTGAGAGATTCGGTTTCTCCAAAAGTGTGGGATTTCACGGGTGAGGAGATAGGATTAATTCTAGAGGTTGAACCTGTTAAGATACAGGTCAAACCAAATGCAGAATTTCCACGAACTCCGCAGTATAAATTAACTCCAGAAACTGTGGCTGGAATAAGACCTGTAATTGAGTCTATGATTGCACAAGGCATTCTCAAGGAGATACGAGGAAGTCCCTGCAACTCACCTATTATGGGACTGCAGAAGCCTAGCAGCAAGTATAGAATAGTACTGGATTTGCGCAGAGTTAATGAAATCGTGTTTCCATGTTGTCCTGTGGTACCGAATCCAGCTGTTATTCTGTTCCAAATACCACGTGAAGCAGAATGGTTTACAGTCATAGATTTATGTCAGGCATTTTTCTCCATACCATTGCATGAAGACAGCCAGTTTTTATTTGCATTTAGGATGGACGATCATGTGTTAACATGGTGTAGAATCCCGCAAGGGTATACAGAAAGCCCCTCTATTTTTAGTCAGAGTCTGAAGAAGAATCTTGAAGGGCTGATGATGCCCCAGAACTCAGTCCTAGTGCAATATATTGACGACCATTTGGTCGCCTCAGAGACTGAGGATGCTTGCAGAATTGATACTGTGGCTTTGCTGAATCATTTGGCAGACAATGGACACAAAGTGTCTCCGAACAAACTCCAGTATTGTCTGAATGAAGTGCGGTATTTAGGTCACCGGATTGAGAAGGGGAAACGGAGAGTGTCACCAGATCGCTTAGAGACGATTCTGCAAATGGGAACTCCGAAAACACAAAAAGAAGTCCGTATGCTTTTGGGAATGGTCGGCTATTGTCGACAGTGGATCCCAAACTTTTCCTTGCAAGCAAAGCCACTGTTGAGATTGACTCGAAAGGACATTAGCGATCCGGTACCATGGGATGGTGACTGCCTGAGAGCCTTCCTTGAGCTGAAAGAGAGCCTATGTCGTGCTCCAGCTCTGGGAATGCCGGATTATAATAAAGTGTTTTCGCTCTTCTGCTGTGAAAGGGAAGGATGTGCGTTAGCGGTCCTTGTACAGATACATGGAGATGCTTGCAGACCAGTGGCTTACTTTTCAGCTACATTAGATCCAGTAGCTTCTGCGTTGCCCGGATGTCTCAAATCCGTTGCTGCAACAGGTGTCAGCATTGAAAGATGTGATGGCATAGTGATAGGTCATCCGCTTATTGTTTATGTGCCTCATTCAGTAGAGTTGCTAATGACAAGAACTTAGCCACAGTAATTAACGAATAACAGACTTACAAAGTATGAGCAGGTTATATTGGCTTCTGAAAATGTCACTCTGAGACGTTGTACCACCTTGAAACCTGCTACATTGTTACCTCTTCCGCAAGAAGAGGAAGAAGATTGTGAGGAGCATGATTGCCTGGATGTTACTGAGCTATCTACCAAACCCAGACCTGACATTGTTGATGAACCTCTGCCTGAAACTGATTTGATTCTTTTTGTTGATGGTTCATGCTTAAGAGACAATGAAGGGTGTTTGAGAGCAGCGTTTGCTGTGTGCACCATCTTGGGGGTGGTGGAAGCTGCCTGTTTGAAAGGAGTATACTCTGCTCAGGTAGCCGAAATTATTGCTTTGACACGTGCCTGTATCATTTCTAATGGAGTCCGAGTGACTATCTTTACGGACAGCCAATACGGGTTTGGAGTGGTTCACGACTTTGGTCAGTTATGGTCACAGAGGGGATTTTTGACATCTTCAGGATCCCCAATCCGTAATGGAGAATTTGTGCGCCAATTGTTGGCAGCTTTGCAAAACCCCAAAGAGATAGCTGTAGTAAAATGTGCAGCCCATGGAAGGGGAGAGGACTTTGTTACAAAAGGAAAGAACTTTGCCGATGAAGTAGCGCGTTTTTGTGCTATACATGCTTGTGTTTTCAATGGAACATATGTAGGAGAGAGCACAGAAGAGACTGAGCTCAGCATGATGTTAGCTATAGCCGATACCTGGGACGAGGTAAAGCGATTGCAGGATGAAGCCTCAGAGGAGGAAGTTGCATCATGGGTCAGAGCAGGCTGCGAAAAGAGAGAAGATGGCATTTGGGTGTCAACAGATGAGAGAACAGTATTACCTAACTGTCTGTTGAGCCCAATGGCAAGGCAGATTCACTGAGTGGTTCATCTTGGGAGAGATGCCATGGTGCGAGTGTTCAGGCAAACTTGGTTTAACCCACGATTTTGTGTGCATGCTGAAGCGGTGTGTCACCGGTGTGTTATATGTCAAGAAATGAATGTTGGAAAGAGAACTGTGGTTGCAATGAGTCATATTGGAAAATCAGGAGGGCCTTTTAATAGGATACAGTTGGACTTTATTGAGATGCCTAGGTGCAATAGGCTGAGATATGTTTTGGTGGTAGTGTGTATCTTTTCACGTTGGGTTGAAGCCTATCCAACTAGACGATGTGACAGTCTCACAGTGGCAAAACTGTTGTTAAGGGAACTGATACCACGCTTTGGATTTCCGACTTCAGTTGAGACAGATAGAGGAACACACTTCCATAGTGAAATCATGAAATTGTTATGTACAGCCCTAAACATTGATCAGAGATTGCACTGTAGTTACAGGCCTGAGGCATCTGGCCTTGTGGAGCAGATAAATGGCACAATCAAGATGAGGGTGTCGAAGGTTTGTTCGTCAACTTCATTGAAGTGGCCAGATGCGCTACCATTGGTATTGATGAGTCTGCGTAGTACTCCTGATAGGAGGACAGGACTCTCCCCTCATGAGATATTGATGGGAAGAGCTATGCGATTGCTTATGGTACCAGCTACAGCACTGATAAACATCACAGATGATTTGGTTTTGGATTATTGTACGGGACTGGCTGATGTGGGTAATTCTGTGTCCCACCAGGTCGAGGCTGCGACTGCATCCACCTCGAGAGACCTGCTGCATGATCTTAATCCTGGTGACTGGGTGCTTGTTCGAAAGAACGTGAGGAAGAGCTGCCTTGACGCTCGCTGGCGAGGACCATACCAGGTGATCTTGGTTACAAGTACAGCTGTGAAGTGCGGAGGATTGCCAAACTGTATTCACGCTTCGCATACTCGCCGCGTTCCAGAACCTGAGGAGGCAACGATTCCTCTTGCTGAAAATGCTACAGAAAATGAAGAAACAGGTCAGGTCATAAGAATTTTTGACGGGGCTGAACAACCAACTGAGCAAGAAGAAAGAGATTCAGCTGCTCTAGAGTTGAGTTCAGATCCGGAGATAGACGAAATTGCAGAAGTGAACTTTGAACCAGATCGAAGTGAACGGCCTGGTGCAGAAGGATCAGATCGAGAGGAAGAGAGAACAGGTGCGGAAGCAGAAAAGTGGCCAACAAGAAAAGAAAGGCTGAACATAAGGCTTGCATCTGAGAAGAATCTCGCTTCGATTCCTGAAACGTCTGAATCAGATCAAAGTGAAACTGAGGAGAGACCGGATGGTCTAAGACGATCCAGAAGAGAGAGGGTACCGTCTCAAAAGTACGCCTCTCCTGAGTGGACGTACCTGGCTGCAAATCCAGAAACCGAAGAATTCCAGAAGGAGGGGACACCCTATCGATTGAAATTCAGCTGTTGGTCCCTGGAGTTGAAGCCTTCGGAATCCTAACTTTGACAGTCCCCGACCCACCAAGGCTAAGTGGTTTGCGGTTTTTGATTCTTAACCAGGTTGCTTTCCCCACATTTGGTCGACAGCCCACTGCACAGGAACTGGGAGAGATTTGTGCAGAAATTCTGCAGCTTGTTCTTACCATACTGGGATCTAATATCATTAATGATGAAGCTTGAACTTTGAAAGAAGAACTCATTAGGCTTTAGAAAGAAGATAACCTAGGCCTGAGAGGAAGAAGATTTAAACTAGGGATTTTCAATAGAAGAACTGAGGGTAGGGCTGACTACATCTCTACAATAGGCCATAGATACTGGACTGAACATTGCAATAATCGAATGGGAAAAGGAAAATAAAAGACATTGTGAATACCAAAATAGGGCAAGAAGAAAAGAAAGAGACTTTGATTTGTTTGCGCCTCGAAACCAAAGGTGGTTCAAAATGGAATCTGGAAATCCAAGACGCAAGCAGAAATGCATAATTGGTACCCTTATTGTTGTGGTGCTTATTGTCATAACTGTGGTGATTGTTACATCTTTGATTGAGTCACACACTGCCGAAAAGAATGGGGAACAAACGACACCCCACCTACTTCAGAGTTCGAAGAGGGTGCATCCGCAAAAGACAGAGAGATGATTAGAGAAACTAGTCGAATGTTACATGTAGATCTGTCCAAAGGCGATTTCACACTGAATGCATATGCTCGTTTGTTGTATGAGTATGTTGATACAATGGAAGCGAAAGATTGCTATGTGTGTATGCAACTGCCAGCATCCGTAGAAGAAGGCATTCGATACCATCACTTACCTGTGACCTATGGCATTACATGCAGCGTGTTATTGAGTATGTTTTATAGCAAGGCACATTTTGAGTACTACTTCTCCAATTATGATGTGGTACTCTCAGAAGTTCCGGTTCTTAAATACATGAATAAATATGATTACTATAAGCAGGTAGAAAGGATGTCTGCATATTTTGTGCCTACTATTACCTTAGATACATCTTATGCCCATAGACACAATTTGACCTGCATGTTAACTGACATTGAAAAGAAGTTTGTGGACCAGATAGAAGATCGACATAGGCAGACCTTATTTAGACCAGATCCGAAGCACAAGGTGATCCCATGGACACGGGAGGAATTAGATCATAAGGCAAAGGGGAGTTCTGGTCCAATAGCTTTAGACTTCCAGCAAAAAGGGAGACTGTGCATTAGGCACCCGTCCACATATTATGACAAAATATTTGTGGGTAAGAGTGATTGTGAACACATTTTCTTGATTGAAAAATACATTAGAAAGGCGCTGTTGGATAAATTGACCATAGTGCAAAATGTGTAGTTTGTGTGCGGTAAAAATGCTTATGTGAAATTGCCCAAAAATTGGTATGGGCCATGTTATTTGGCTGTGGTATTTCCCAAGATCTTCCATGTGGATGATTTATGGCCTTTGGAAGGGACGAGATCTCCTAGAGGAAAACGTGGTGCAAGCGCTGGAGAAATTATTGGGGATGTATTTGGAACTATGATACCTAGTTTGGGTGTGATTTTGAATGATGTGAAGATTAGAAAGCTGGCAACTCTAGAAGATAAGCTCTCTGTGAATACGGCCCAAATCCTATTACTGGTTGATGGGGAGATGGTTTCGATAAGGGCTATGGTTCTTCAAAATCGTCTTGCTTTAGATGTATTATTAGCAAAAGCTGGAGGAGTCTGCAAATTATTGAAAGTTCAACAGTGCTGTACTTATATTCCTGACAATAGTCGGGATATAAGGAAGTACATTAGCAATATTTCAGAGATACATCAAGATTTACGTGATCTGGCTGCTGATGGACTCTGGGAGCAAATTGGCAAGGGATTTGGCAAGATAGGAAGCTGGTTTGGAAGTCTGGGACAAGGAATAATGGGATACATCTTGAAACCTATTATAATAGCTGTCATTTGTATAATTGTACTGTTGGGAGTCATTAAGGCTTACAAATGGCAAAGGGCACGACATGCTGAGAATTCTTCGAAAAAGCGAGAGCAGCAATTAGAACGACTGCAGGACAGTCATTATCTGCACCTTAAAGGGTTGGAAAGATTTAGACAGGGACGGCAAGCTACAACTTCTGTTTAGGTCGGTCTCTTCTACAAGGAGAAACTTATAAGAAGGTAAAAAGGTTGGTGTTATGATACTAGTCATAAGAGGGGGGAACTGATAGAGCGCTTCCAGCACTCTAAAATTGTAGGGGTGCACTATACTCCTGATACAAACGCACTTATATGTATTTTTGTCGTGTGCAGTGTTTTATGATTATTAAGATGCATTTATTCGCGTCATATTAGTATTAAAATGAAGTGAGCACATTTAAGTAGGATTTTGCGTGTATTAGAAAACATAATTCCTGTATGTGTAATGTGCAAGACGACATTGTACTCATATAATGTAACCATGTTGAGTTTAAGTTACCCGATTTGTAGGCCCAAATTGTAGGTTGTTTTGAGTTTCGTTTCTCCTTGGATTGCTCAAGAAGTAATTAAATAAACTCTGATGTGCTCGAAGACAGTGTGTTCTCATCCTACTGCAGGTGCAGGAATTCGACCTCGTTATTCTTAGATTTAAGGAGATACCCAGAATGTCTTTGAAGAAGACTGAAAGGCGAGAAGGGAGGACACCTTCGTGCTTAGCCTATCTGGGAACCAAGGCCACTGGAAGAAGAATCAACTAATTAAAGCTTCTGTGAAAACTTACTGAGAAATGTTGCAAATGGAAAAGTTTAACACATGACGTATTGTGGGTTGAATATTGTCTTTTTGTATGATGCGCAGGGACAGATTCGAGAGACTTCTACCAGCTTTCGGAGGAGAAGGAGCATCTTAGAGCGAGCTCCATAGCTTTAAGCTATCAGACCCATTTGACGTGAGTACTTCTTAGGAAGTCAACACGTGCTGACACCTTTGGGATACGATACAAGGGAGATAGGTAGGCTCCTCATTGAGAGTAGTGTAGGGAAAGATTTTGCTCCTTCTTAAATTAAAAGAGAATTGGACTCCGCTTCTATTCTTTGCTGTATTTTGATTTTGGAGTTCATCATATTATGCCTTCTGTGCCGAATGACTTATATTCGTAAAATCGGCTCTGTATTGATTTTCCTGTACCTCTACACTCCAATATTGAGGTGTGTTTATATTCAATTATTTTTGGCCTTATAATAAATCCACCAAACTGAACTTTGGAGTCTGTGGTTCATTACAGCATGACTAATTCGAAAAATAATCTTGAATTGTTTTCCTCCCCTCTACCACTTTTAGTAGGCAAATAAAAGACCATCTGCATTAAATCTAGTAGGGAAAAACAGGAGTAAAGGTTGGCGTAATCAGTTACATACATCTAATTGCTTGTAGAGCTCTAAGATGGAACTGGCGAATGCAGAAGAGTAGGTAAGTGCTATATTTTGATCTAGCCACTTCTGTGCACCAGAGCTACTCCAATGCAGCCATTCATCACTGATGTCCCATCATAGCTCTGACTTTTAATACACTCTGGGATAAAGTCAGTGCCAGAAAAGTTATTTAAATCAGATCTGCAATGCATAGTGTATCTTGTGTCTTCACCTTTAAAAAGTCAAATAGATGCTCATCTGACTTGCCTCTAGCACATGGAAAGTACCAGAGGGATAGATTTTTAAAGTTCAGTTTGTTACGAGTTCCAGTACTGTTAGTACAATCTCCATACTGTTGCTTGATTTTAGACAGACCAATCCCTGTTTAAATATGTGTTACTTCATTGTAAATATTTCTTAATATATATTTAGCATTTTAAGAAACATAAGGAACATAGGTTAGCTTGCTCTGCGCTCTATATCTTGCTTTAAAGTGTATTGGAACAGCTTCAAGCAAGGAGAGAAAGAAATCTAAAACATCTTGTTTTGTGGCTCCAAGTAGAGGGGATTCATTCAGAAACTGAAAGACTTCTCAGTGCTCTTCTCGGGATTTGTATTATTTGTGCTCATCATTAAAAACATGATATTTCCTTTTCAATTTTTTGTATGTATCCTATAAAGCTAAAATACCATAGTTGTGTTTTTAGACCTGGCATCCTTAGCGTGGTCTTCCCCCCAAACATTTTGCTTTTTAGCTCCACGTTTTGCTGTATCTTTTTGTTGGCCTTAGGACTCTGAGCACTGTACCACTGCTAATCAGTGCTAAAGTGCATGTGCTTCTTCCCTAAACGTGTGTAATTTGTGTATACATGATTGGCTTATTTAATTTATTTGTAAGTCTCTTGTAAAGTGGTATACCATACACCCTGGGCCTGTAAGTTAAACACTACTAGTGGGCTGCAGCACTAATTGTGCCACCCACAGAAGTAGCCTTTCAAATCAGTCTCAGGCCTGCCACTGCAGTGCCTGTGTGCGCAGTTTCACTGCCACTTCAACTTGGCATTTAAAACTACTTGTCAAGCCTTAAACTCCCCTTTAATTACATATAAGTCACCCCTAAGGGCAGGGTGCTTTGTAAATAAAAAGTAAGTCATGTACCTGGTTGTTTTACATGTCCTACTAGTGACAAACACCCAAATTCGTTTTTCACTATTGTGAGGCCTGCTCCTCTTATAGGTTAACATTGGGGATTCCTTAAAATAGTTTTAAGCTGTTATTCCTGATTGCAGAGGAGTAGCTGCTTTATATAGTTGGATTGGAGATGACAAATCCTCTTTACTGGTAAAGTTGGATTTGACATTACTAGTTTAGGAGTGCCACTTTTAGAAAGTAGACATTTCTCTGCACTTACTGCCCTATGTGCCTTACAGCTTGTCTCCAATACACATCTGGGGAAGGGCGACAGCTACACTTTGTGCTTTCCCTCTAGAAAGCCACAAAAACAGGACACTTCAGGGAATCTGCATTCATTTGCATACTGATGGGTCTTTCTGGGCAAGAAGGAAGGAAGGAGCTGACACTTACACTTCAATCGGTAGTGTCCTGTCCTCACGCAAAGCAATGATCAACCCCCCACAGGTAGGCTGGCAGACAGGACTGGGCTGAAAGGGGACCGGTGCAATTCAAAGGTTTTTCTCTGAAGTCATCTCCATTTCAAAGGCACTTTTGGGTTATAGTAAAGGGTCTCTGACCCCCTAAAATCAGACACTACTGAACCAAGCTCTGTCAAAGGAACTGCTGCGCGGCCCAAAGTAGTCATCTGGACTGTTTTTTCTGGAAGGACTGCTCATTTGGCGATACATCGCATACCTTGCAGACATCTCCTTCCCCTCTCTTTGAGGAAGTCCTTCAGGCTGAGCCTCAGAAGTCAGTTGGGATGTTTATTAGACTTTCTTTGGTGCAGTAAAGCCTCATGGCATTCCAGGTGGTTTCCTTAGCACAAAAAAGAGGCTAAGTAGAACTTGTATCTGCCTCCAGGAAAATATCACATCACAAATTGACGCTGGTAGTACTACCTTACCAGGGTGGGATGAGGCGGCCTATGATGAAGCAGGCCACATTACATGGGTGAGACCACCTCATCCAGTTTCTGACAATTGCCCAGATCTAGAGCTGAAAAGTAGGACAGGTAGACAGACTCTTTGAATAGGTACCAGAAACTTGTGGGTGCCTATCTAACAGGGCCGGACTGGCAGTAGCGGGCACCGGGCATTCCCCCGGTGGGCCGCCAGGGTTGGGGGCCGTTTTTGAGCCCCTGGGGGCCGATTTTGTTACAGGGCCGTTTTTGCAGCATAGCTGCAATATCGGCCGCTGTAACGAAATCGGCCGAAACCGGCCGTGGCAAACAGCTCGGCCGCGCCCCCAACCCCCGGGGGGGCCGACCTAGCACTTTGCCAGGGCCGGTTTTGGTTCCCGGGCCGGTTTTGGTTCCCAGTCCGGCCCTGCTATCTAATGGTATTCCAGGACATTTACCAGCTTTGCATTTTAGCAGATAGATAGCTCCACTAAGCAAACCTCCTGTTGAGTTACAAGAGTAGCCACTACAGTCACTCTCATGAAGACCCTTCTCATAACTCTTCTGTCTGCAGAATTGCTTTTAAATGCTGCATGTGTACCTTGGCATTCAAACCATGATGCTTCTCCTTGCTGTTCCTTGTAGCTATTAAGAAGCTCTATGTATGTAGCAATTGCTCAACTCTGCAGGACTGTTTGTGTGATTCACTGGTTCTGTTGTATTATGCTTCCCAAACAATTTAATTCCTCTAGTATAACCTCTGACTCAACCTCTTTTTCAACTCTGCTTCCTGTCCTCCTTTGCTTCCTACTTCTACTGTCTCTTCCTCCTTCTCCTCTAACATCACTTCCACTACCGAATTAACATGCCTTATACCTATACTTCCTAGCAGCATGATTTTGTGCAAATGCTTGGCAGAGTGGGTGGAGTGTATATGGGTGACCATGTCTTTTGATTGTCTTGAGGTTTCTAGGTGTTCCCTACATGAACTTGGAGTAAATTAACAAAACTAAAAAACATTATGGTTCTCACTTCAAGTGCCCCAAAAAATCAGCTGGTAACTCTTCCACCTGGAGTTTCCGATACCAAGGAGACCGCTAACTCTGGGGTGCAGCAGAGATACTAGCTGATTACAAGTAGGACTCAAAGGGCTCCTGGGGGAATTACCAGGGGAATTGATAGTTTAATACCTGATTCCCCTAGTTATTAAATTAGCAAAAAAATCTTGTATCTGGTGACGCCCAAAGGTTGAGTCTCTGTCTGAGGTGCATAGGTCTGCTAAGTAACTGCATAATTACAATGCTCCCATTGCTGGCTTTATAAAAAAGAAACCGGCACTCGTAATCAAGGACTATGTTGCATGCGATATGGGAGAATGCATGGTTAATGTTGATATCATGTGATGTCTCCCTATGATAGTGTGGTGTGTAAGATAGTTTTGTCTTGGACATGCACTACTGCTGTCTCTTCACCTGTACTTACACTCCGCAGTTGTTGGACAACTGCAAATTTTCAATAGATTCCAGATATTTTCTTGACCTGGACGGTGAACAAGGGCTACAGCTTTGCTTCTTCCACTGGTAGTTATTTGGTTCCATTGCCGTCTTAACGCATGGGCACGTTGGGCAGTTGCCTGTGGGCCCCACGAGCATAGGGGCGCCATGCCGGCCAGACATTAACACTAATTTTCTGTTAAACATTTTCATTCCTGTGAGTGGTTGTGTAGGCAGGGTCCAGTGCACTGCTTTGCCCGGGGGCCTATAATGCTGTTAAGACAGCACTGTTTGGTTCCATCAATTCTGGTGCACCCTTGGCTGCACGTTGCTCCACTGCTTCTATTGGACATGGTCGGGCATCCACAGCATTACCTGCATGAATGGCAAATGCCCCGATACTGGTGCATTTGGTGAAAAAAAAATGTCTTCCATGTATTCTCACCTTGTCCTTCACGAGCCAACTTCACGATGATTTGGAACTTCTCTTCACCAAATCAAACTGCAGTGATTCTTATGTTTGTAGTTTCCACTCATAGACTTTGTGCACTGTATTGCTCTCATCTATGAATATTGTTCTCTAGTGATAGAGTACAAGAATCTATTCATTTTTCAGGGGAATGTTGTGTGTTATTTTTGTTTGTGCTTAGTTGGTTCTAAACTTTATCTTATTTGATCATTTTACGGCTTGTATGTTCACCAGTGGCATTTCCACTCACATTCCTTGTGCACATTACTGCTGTCAACCATGAATATTATTCTGCAGTGATAGTGCACAAGGGTCTGTCAGCTTTTCTGGAGTATTTGTTTGCTTTATTTTCGCTTGTGTTTAGTTGGTCATAACCTTTATATCAGTAGATCAGTTTACTGCTGGTATGTGCACCAGTGGCAATTCCACTCACAGACTTTGTGCACATTATTGATCTCACCTATGAATATTGTTCTAAATCCAAACTATCATCTTTCGAAAATGACAAGCCAGGAGAATACTGTGAATATTCAATCCACTTTTAGACAACAAATTGTAACAACAATCTAAGAAAAGACTACAGACTGCACAGGAAATTCTGAGGCTCCTAAAACTTTGCCTGGATAATAAAGACTTTAATCATGAATGTGAAACTAAACACTGTTCTTTGCTTTAGTCAATATGGTAATGAGTTGTCTTGCAAATCTCACCCCAAATGGCATTGATTCAGCTTCATGCCATCTATCCCCCTATCCCAAACGTCTGTTAGCTTCTCCCTAAATATGTCACTCTTCTTGAATTCAAGAATGTAATGCACATGGAGATACAGACCACAAAGCTTCCAGCATCAATTCATTGTAGATTGAAATAGTTACAAAGGCTAGTACTGTTCGTTTACTCTAAATCAAATTACACTCCCATTCATGGTGCAACATATTCGTGCCCATACCTGGCATTCAGACCCAGAGCTGACATCTACCTCATGTGTAAAATGATTTATATTGTCTAAATAATCCAGGCCTCAGTTGACAGGAGGGAGTAAAAAAAACATATGTAATGGGATTAGAGAACAGAACATTAATTGGGAAAATAATTATATTTCAATATACTTCCCTGCCCCTATCCAAGCATGTAATATTTTCATTACATGCACATGATCCCAGCTGGTGCTAGGATGTCAACTTACATAAAGGTCAACACACGAAGGACGAGAAAGCTGTCTAAGTGGCCTTGACCATTTGTAACTGGCTTCAGCAGTCAGTAATAACCCTCTTACTTGAGTGAGGCCATTACTCATTGTTATCATTGTACATACAGTTTGCCATGTTCGGGCGATGCATAGGCTCAACTTCCTTGTCTGCTAGCTCCTTTTAATCCCTGGCCATCTTTCTCATTTTATGTTAGCTTCTTCTCTGTGTTTATTCGTTTTTCTCATTTTTTCCTAGCTTCTTCTCCTTGTTTGGAAGATTCCTTTGATCCATGAGCTAATTTGCTACCTTCCAGTTCTCTTCCAGTTCAGCTAGTTCCTTCAGGTATTTCTTCCTGCCAACAGTCTTCCTTGCTCTCTTTACCTCAATGGGAGGATCTGTATCCGTTGGCTATTTGTGTAAATATCGTAACACCTGTAATTACAGATGTCTTGTAATTCTTACACATCAGCCATCTTGAGGCTTTCTCATAGGACATTTTAAAGGCCCTCACTGAGATGCTGCCAATATGGGTAACTTGGTTTCTATGACTACAAATGGTGGTTAGTAGATACTTGAGACCCTTAACAATGGTTGGAGATGCTAGAAGATAGTTGCATCATATCGTAAGATAGTTACATGGCTACGCTTGATCGATACTACCCCCAAAATTGCTGCTTGCACGTTTGTAGGTTTCCGCAGGATATGTCTCTTGGGTGGAGTAGACAAATGATACAATGGTAACCCACACTTGTACAAAGATACATTGAATTGTTTGCTTGGAAGTTTATCTATTGAGTCTCAGTAGAGGACAAGTTTGAGTGTTTAATATAAGAAGAGGGGGTGGCCTCTATTCCTCGTTAATGGAAATGGGCAATAGTGGATGATGGTTAGGTAGATAATCAATTAACTTGTGGCTCGTTTTCCCTTGCCATGGGTCGAAAGTGTTAATTTTGAGACTGTTTTTCTAAGCTGTGGTATTAATCTGTTATTACTTTTGTTGTTAAGTTTTGGAGCATGATCGGTGAAGTACAGCAAGCAAGGGTGGCATACGATGAGTTAGAGGAGAATGGAGTGAATAGACACCCAGACACAGACTATGGAAAGCTTAGAAACATAACATATGGATGATTTTAACCCACTGTGATGGGCCATAATAGATCAATAATTACCTGGAATATCAAAGGGTAAATGATTATAGTTAAAGATGTAGAGTCTTTACTTTTTAAAACACTATACGCTCCCATTTGTATATTTGCAAGAGACAAGTCTCACAGGCAATGAAGTACTAAAACTGAATAAGAAACTAAGAGGGCAATTGTATGCAACTAACTACTCTAGACATTCAAGAAGAGTATATGACGTTACAATGCATACCATTACAACGCATACCTTTACAATGATTTTTTTACAACGCGACTACCATTACGACGCATGTTTATACAACGGAAATCATTACAACTCATATTAATAGAGTTCTATATAAATCACCTTTTCAGCGCATGTATTCACCACGCATACTTTTACAGCGCATACCATTAATATTTGTAACCTATCCACTGGAACGGAATGCAAGGGAAATAGGGGTTTTGGGTGGGGGAGTATATTAATACGGTGGTATTCATTTTAATATTCGAGAATTAATATTAATACTCCTGAATTAATTTTTAAATTTTGCATTGTCATTTAAAAAAAAAAAAAAAACAGCGTATTAATTTAAATACACCAGTATTAATTATAAAACCTGTGTAACATTTTCTAAATATTTAATGAGAACAAATACACAAAATAACATACCTGTCATTCATGTATACACATAAAACAATTCTACAAAAAAAGCAATAGAGTCAGTGGCAGAATTAGCCTCTAAGTACGACTCATAGAAGCAAACAAAACAATTGTCCTTCCACTGTTTCCATTACACCAGCTGAGCCACCCTCTGCTCAAAATGGCTACCATTCCGAAACGGAACATATTAAACATGTTTTCACACAGTACATTAAAAATATACATTCTGTCAGCCTGTAAATAGCGCGCAAAAAATCGTTTCCATAACATATTTTATTTTAAAATTTAAGTTTACCCTACCAAAACATATAAATACAGCCGTCCACCATTTTGTTCTCAGTGGTGCACTGACTTTCATGGTGACCACACGCAGCTGCAGCTCGAGGAGACAACTGACAGAAACCAATTCAAATACTGCCATCTATTGACTAAAGTAAGTGTACGGATCAAGCGAAAAATCTTCTTAATGCTTCAAAAATAATGTTACTCAGAAATTAAAACTATTTACAGATTGTGAAAAACAGCCACTGTTGGAAAATAATTTTTCACTTTGTGAAGTAAGTGGTTTTAAAACTACAGATCAGTTTAATTTTAAACTCAAAACCAGACACTAATATTTTTTTTACCCTTTCAACAGAGCTTTGACAAAAAGATATCATAAAAGATTTGCATAAAGACATCCAATAGGAAATCAAATGTAAGTGTACTCAAAATTAAAATTAATACAATGCAAAATTAATTTTTAACATAAATGTTTTGAAAACTGCAATATAGGTTCCGGAGCTAGCCATAGGGATAGTGCTCTATTGTGAGTTAGCTTTAAAAAGAAATTTTTAACACCACACAGAGAAACAACTGGCCAGTAAATGGGGCCAAAATTACTATCCAAACACCAAAAAGTGTTTCAAACATGGAAATTGAAGGTCAGTTGGGGAGGCACAATTACTATTCAAACTCGACAGGGTGTTTGGCTCAGAGAAAGTGCCAATCAGTGGTGGGTAGCAAAATAGCTATTGGAACTGCAAAAGGTGTTGACCTCTTCAAATATGCCGGACGGTGGAGTGGGCCACAATTACAATTCAAACACAAACAGCTGTTTGCCAAAGGGAAATTGCTGGTTTGTTGTGAGTGCAAATGTAGGAATTTTAACTTCAAAAAGCATTTACCACAGCCAAAGACAGGACAGTGGAGGAGGGCCCAAAAAGAGTATTCTATCTCCAAACGTTGTTTACCACAGGAAAAGTACTGGTCAGTAGTGGGGTGCAAAATAGCTATCTGAAAGAGCCCATTAGTTATAGATTCCTTACCTTAGAATTACCCTCAAGTGTCAGACTGGATCCGGAGAAATTTTTTCTTGGCAGTACCCCTGCACGTCGGTAGGTGGCGTCGGTCGACTCCGTGTCCGTCATCGGCGTCGTGGTGGTCGCCGGGATGACATTGCGGTGTCTACTTAGACGCCGCCCCTGCGCACTGACGTCAGTTCTTTCTTTTCCCGCGCCAGCCAGCGCAGATCCGATAAGAGCGTGCCTCTTAGTCACTTTTTGACTAAACCTTTTTCGACTTTTGTCAACATCTTTTTTGAGTCTTCCACTCCTGGTGCACGAGGGATGTCCAGCAGTCGGCCCGGTTTCAAGCCCTGTGACTCCTCTCACAAGTTGATGTCGGTCACCGATCCGCACCTCGTGTGTCTCTGGTGCCTGGAGCGCGACCATGAGCCGAAGTCGTGCTTCGACTGCCGGGCCCTGAACCCGAAGTCTTGCGGGAGTGTTCCCGAAAGCTTTTGGAGGCCCAGCAGTCTGCTCCATGCCGTTCGAGGTCCCGGTTGTGGGGAAGGTCGCGGGACCGGTCGCAGAGCCACCACCATTCATCCTCAAAGTCGTCTCACTCCTGGGGTTAGTCTAAGCACAAGAAGAAGGCGAAGAAACATCGTCGCTCTTCGCCTTCTCCCCGTCCATCGGCCGACGTGACAGGGGACCTGGAGCGTCGTCGCTTTCCGGCTCCTTCCTCGGAGCCCGCTGGGACGACTCCCTGCTTCCCTCCTTTTCCCAGAGCCAGAGCGTCCCCTGCCCAGCTTCGTGCATTTTACGAAGCGCTGCACAGCATCTTTGGGCAGCCTGAATCCGCAGGCGTGCCTTCGGGCCCCGCGGACTCGGCTGGGGGCTCTGGGCCTTCGATGCAAGTGGCTCTGGCCTTGGTGCCGCAGGGCCCCCAAGGATCCAGGCCTGGATCCGGATCGGCGCCGGTCGACCTCACGGTACCTTTTCCGGTGCCAATTCCAGTGACGACGCCCACAATGCCGGTTCCGCCCCCCAAGCCGGCGTCGACCCCAGCCTCACCCCGACTTGGACACGCACCAGACCAACATCTGCCGGTACCGGAGGGTACTTTTGTACCACTGTTCATCCTTGGCATTCCCTACCGCCCTGAGTGGCAGCCAGAGAAGGGTGAGGAGGACTGGGAGGGGTCAGTTGACCCTCTAGCAGACCAACTTGAAGAGCCGGACTGGAGAGAGGAGTTGGGTGATGCCAGTGGTCTGGATACTTTCCCAGACCTTGGTATGCTTTCTCCCCCTACCGTGGCTACGGAGGAGGGAGCTTTCTACGCTGCGGTGTTGCATAGGGCGGCTGAGGCCCTGGTCCTTGAGCTTCCTATGGTGGCAGTCAGGACTAACCTCCTGACTGAGGTGCTTCAGCCAGCAGCAGCCTCTTCGGAGCCCCTGCTGCCTTTCAATAAGGCCCTGTTGGACTGTGAACAGGAGAAAATTTACTATCTAAACTCTAACAAGTGTTTACCTCTGGGAAACTGCTAGTCAGTGCTGGGGGACACAAATACTATTCTAACTCCACAGTGTGCTGGCCTCAGGGAAAGTGATGGTCAATGTTAGGTTACAAAGTTAATAAAATATCTCGGCAGGGTGCTTAACTCTGTGAAGGTGCTTGGATAGTGGTGGGGGAGGGGGGAATTAACAGTTCTAAATCCAGAAGATGCATGCCTCAGGACATTTGCTGCTCAGTGCTAAACGCCCACAGACTAATCTTCCATCATGGAATAAATTTAGCACTTGCTGCTTTAGTAAATGCAAAAAAAATGTTGAAACAAAAATCATTTTTTTTCACAGCTTGAATGAACATCTTCTGAAACAACCAAGAAAACATAGGTGCAGCAATCTGAAGGCCTCTCACAGGTAATAAAGATCAAAAACATTCAGTATCTACCCAAACGTTCAATAAGAAAATCTGTTCCGAAGGCAAAATGCACAGTAAACATCAACCATTAAATTTCCACGTTTCCTTTTAGATTTACCACAGTTAAACTGCTTGTGACTGGTGTGGGGCAAAATAACTATTATAACTCAAACAGCTGTCTGCCGTAGGGAAAAGGCTGGGCAGTGTTGGGAAGCAAAATAACTATTCAAACTCCAAGAGGTGTTTACCTCAGGGAAAGTGCTTGTCAGTGGTGGGGGCCAAAAATACTTTTCAAACTCCAACAACTGTTTACCTCAGAGAAGTTCTAGTCAGTGGTGGGGGGGGGGCTAAAATACTATTCTAACTCTAAAAAGTGTTTGCCTCAGGGAAAGTGCTGGTAAGTGATGGGGGACAAAAATACTATTCTAACTCCAACAAGTGTTTGCCTCAGGGAAAGTGCTGGTCACTGTTGGTGGGCAAAAATACTATTCTAACTCCAAAAGATGTTTGCCTCAGGATAAGAGCTGGTCATTGGTGGGGGAAAAAAATACTATTCTAACTCCAACCGGCGATTGTATCAGGGAAAGTGGTGGACAGTGGATGGGGCCGAAATTACTTTTCTAACTCCAACAGGTGTTTGCCTCAGGGAAAGTGCTGGTGAGTGGTGGGGGTCAAAATTACTATGCTAACTCCAACAGGTGTTTGCCTCAGGGTAAGTGCTGGTCAGGGGGGGGGGCTCAAAAATACTATTGTAACTCCAGCAGGTGTTTCCCTCAGGGAAAGTGCTGGTCAGTAGTGATGGACAAAATTACTATTCTAAGATAAGACAGACCATGCCTCAGGGAGGGTGCTGGTCAATGACATGCAGCAAATTTACTAATCCTACCAAGTTAACTCTACATGTCACTGCTTGCCTTCTTAAATACAACATAAAAATGTTAAAACGTACAATCATATTTTTTTTGTATTACACAGCTCGATTCAACATCATCCTGAAACCGAAAAAATCAAACCCATACACAAGAAAAACAAAGATCAATTCCAAGACTGGTTCATCAATCATAAGGCCTTTAACAGGTATATTAGATAAAAAACGTAATGTGGCAAAGAAAAAATAACGAAAAATCTTTTGTTACAGAAACCAAAAAGTCAAGTAAACATCAACCATTAAAATTCCACTTTTCCTTTTAGACCTACCCAACATCAGAATGGAGAGACAAAACTAAATCAGAACAAAAGGCATTAAGAGACCAAAAAACTCAAGAAAAAGGAAGAAGTAGCGTACAAAGAATCCTTATAAAGGTAAGGCAAAATACTCCAGGCAAATAACAAAACATATTTATCTTTTTCCAGGAATAACCAAAAAAGGATAACAGAATAATAACTGCTAGTAAAAAGAAAATTAAACAATGCACAAAACAACATTCTATTCAAAAGTCACTGTCATCCAATGTCATTTAACCATATTTTTTTGGCAGGTAGCAAACATTCTCTTATTAACATCATGTTAGAAATGGGAACTCTGGTTGGCTAAGGCTTGCGCCAAAGCCAGGCAGAGACCACCACTCTAGTCAGGGCAAGGGAGTTACACGCCAAAGATAACCCCTGCTCACCCCCTTGGTAGCTTGGCACGAGCAGTCAGGCTTATCCCGGAGGCAATGTGTAAAGCGTTTGCGCACGCGCACAGCAACCACATACCAGGCACACTACAAAAGGAACTCCACACAAGGTTATATCAAAAATAGCCTTTGTATTCTCATAACACATTAGAATAGTACTCACACAATATACATGGTGCCACCTGGCACTAGGTCATATTTACAAGGGAATTATTTACACATGACAGGGCCACTTGGACCACTGTCAGAACCATCACTTAGTGAACATATCATAAATGTAGGACATATCATAAATGTACAACCAGTAATCACTGGTAACCACTGTACTCAGCATCCTCCTGTAACATAAACCACATTATGCACAGTATGACATTAGGCGCGAAATACATTCTGCGCCAACCTCATAAGCCTAAACACATTAGACCATAACCTCACCAGCATAAACATATTACGCCTTAGTCCTCACCAGCATACACGCAGTATGCAATAATCTCATTAGCATAAACATCATTAGACATTAGGCCTCACCAGCATACACGCAGTATGCCATAACCTCATAAGCATAATTACATTAGAGGTATCACATTTCCTAATATCACATAAACAGGGACCCCCTGGCCAACTGGCCATCTCAAAGGGGCTCAAATGCCCTGTGTCCAGAAAGTCAGGGCTGCTGCCTAGCAGCGAAATCCACGGGCGCAACTGCGCAAACCTAAACGTAGCAGCTGCCCACTACTTGCTGGGAAACTCACTGGCACCTCTGTGCCTCTGGTCCCTCTCAGGGACTCTCTCTCAATTGGGCCCAGTTCGTGGCACTTTGCATAAAGGAGGGGGGCCCGGCACCTCTGTGCCCTCTGGACCCCCGGTAGCACTACAACATGTGCCACCATCGTTGGGGCGGCCTGCTCTCTGGCAGGACCGCCCAGGCACCGACCATGTGCCTCGATATGCCCCCATAGACACGGGGCCCTCTGGGGCTCTTTGATGCCCTTTAAAGAACTTGCCCCCAAGTGTTGCAGCTGCCCGCGCTGGTGCGGCGCGGCTGGGGATAAGGCAAAGGGGCCCCGGCACCACTGTGCCCTCGGGACCCCCCACGGCTTGAAAACAACTATGCCCATCGTTGGAGCCACGCAGGCTCTTGGAACAACTGTGCCCATCGTTGGAGCGGCCCTCTATCATGCGGGGCCGCTCAAGAATTGGACACCAACACTGTGCCCCGATCGTGGGGCGGCCCGCGCTCTCTCCTGCGGGACCGCCCGGCCCAGCAGGACTGCCTCGGTGCTTCGTGCGCACCAACACAGAGAAGACCAGCCCCCAGCCCCACTCACCGGGCTGCGGTCGGCAGGCTCCTCTCTCTCTCTGCCCCCTCTGGTCTCCTCTCCGCGCTGCGGGACCGGCCGCACTTCTCCCGGTCTCCTTGCAGCATGCGGGGCTCTCTCCAGGCATGGGAGCCCCGCCGATGATCCCGCCTCTCCTCATTTCGCCCGGGGCCCCCTCCTGGGACCCGGGACTTCTCTGTGGAGCCCGCGAGGCTCAGGACACCTTCAGCCTCCTCTCATTTCGCCCGGGCCCCCTCCTGGGACCCGGGACTTCTCTGTGGAGCCCGCGAGGCTCAGGACACCGTCCGCCTCCTCTCTGGTCACCGGGGCTCCCAACCGCTCACGGGAGCCCCGCTCTGCATCACCACTCCGGCACCTCTTCCGGCCCGGCCGCAGGCCCCGCCCACGTCCTAGGCAAGGTTGCCTGACTTCCTGTTTGCGGCTCGGGCCGCCGCTGTGAATTCCACAGACGGCAATTTATGCGGGGTGGGCACCCGCCATAAGAACACACTCATAAGCGGGGTGGGCACCCGCAAGGAAAATAAACACAAAGCGGCCATGTGGGGTGGGCACCCACCATTTCCAGCATCACGGGGGGAATCCCAACGCCGGGGGATTCCCTCTCTCTCTCTCTCTCTGCAGCGTCGCGCTGCAACAGCCCACTCGCTCCTCGCAGCAAAGAGCCAGGTGCTCTTAAAAGTACAAGGCAAGCGCTCCCAAGGAGCTTAGATGACGCAAAAGTCCTGGAGGTCCTTTAGGGATCAAGGGGCAAGGCAGGGCCCAGGGAGGCAAGCCCTCCTGGCAGCCCCCACTGGGCCCCAGCAGCAGCACGCCCCGCAGGATTCAGGAACACCAGACTGAACATTTTCAGGGGGTCACAGCCACTTCTTTTATACACAGAATTCCTTTGTCTAAAGGTGCAGGGCTTGGGGGATACCAGTTAGAACAGGTTTAGGGAAGCTTTGGAGCACTTTGTTTTGCTCAGCTCCTCTCTTCTTTCACAGGACAGGCTAGGGACATCAGACGCACCACAGGGGGTGGAGCCAGCATTGTGGAGGGAAGGCACAGCCCTATTCAGACCCAGGTGACACTCCTCCCCTCACTCTATGTGCAGATCTCCCTATTCAGCCCTGCGCTGACTCACCCTGCCCCTCCTGGAGCCACACACACCTCCCAGCCCCTGTCACTCACAAGCCAGACATGCAATTCACATCAGGCAGGCAGACACAGAGCACACAGAAATGCCAACTTCTAGAAGTGGCATTTCTACACTAGTCATAATAAATCTGCGCACACCATTGCGCAGCATTTATTCTCACGAGTTCGCACATACTAAACTCGACCCTGCACTCCCCTCATACCAGGAATTACCATGGACACACATATCCCCCATGCATTCCTATGGGAGGGCAGGCTAATCTCACCACACGCACTCAGAGCGCGCACGCACTTTACACTGGGCCACAGTGCTAAAGTGCGCAGAGGCCAAAAATCACTACCACTATGTCAGAGCTTAAGGCAAAAAGTTCAGGGGTGAACCTGCCAAAAAGGCCCAAGTCCAACACATCATAACATTCTAAAACTTTTATTCATAAATAAACATTATCAAACCTATAAAACTAACCACATTGTCGCTACAGGATAAACGCTGTTATTCAACAATAAAACTCAAACAAACTTTTTTTGTCCCCTCTTTTTCAAATCAGCAAGAGGGAATAGACTCCTTAAACATGCTGGCTATCTTTATTGTAAGGAGAAACTAACTGAGCCCAGGAGTCATTGGAGGTGTGTGCAATACTACTCGTCCCATTGCACAGGCAGAGCGGTTACTCTGGGGGACACTGTTGAAAGGACCAGAGAGCATAACCACTCTGCCTCTGTAATGGAGAATGAGGTTAGAGAAAATATAAATCAAATGAAAGTGCTGACATCCACCTCCAATTAACCCTGTGGCACAATTTTGAGGGAGGTGTCACAACACATTTCTATGTATGTAGCAAGATCTATGCCTACAATCCCAAATTTAAGACGTATTATATAACGGAAAAAACAGGCAAGTAACTCACAACATGTAACACCCCAAACATACTCTGATATTAACATTCCTCCTGAATTAACAACTAATGAAAGCTTTCTCTTGCACAACAACAAAATCCCTCAAAAAAGAATACTAATATTTAGCACACCCCGTAACCTTTTAAAATTGGAGAGTAGTGATATTTGGTTGATGGATGGGACGTTTAAATCCACACCCCATCCATTCACCCAAATATACACTATACATGCCTACATTAACAACACTGTAGTTCCCTTAATGTACAGTTTACTCCCTGTGAAGAAATCCTCAACATACACTGAATTATTAGCAGTGGAAAAATCTAAAACACAAAACAAAAGTCCTGGAAAAGTGATAATTGACTTCGAATTATCAATGATTAACAGCATTACTAAAACCTACCCGGAAACCCAAATTCAAGGATGTTTTTTTCACTTTTCACAGTCATACTGGCGGAAAATTAAAAAAACATCCTTCGTTGAGGATTACATATCAGACAGTAAAGTACAATTTGAATTAAAAAAACTAACTGCATTGTGCTTTGTTCCACCTGACTGTGTAGATGAAGACTACACATCAATTACAGAATCTGACTATTATACTGCAAATGAAGAAAAATTGGGCACCCTACTAAATTACTTCAAAGACACTTGGATTGGCCATCTGAGCAGGTCGGGTCGCAGGAGGAATCCGAGGTTTCCTGTCAAATGATGGAACAGTTACAGAACCTGCTCAGAGGGTGGAGCAAAGACCAATAATGCCATAGAGGGATGGCACAACTCCTTCAACAAATCAATCGCAAAATCTCACCCAAACTTTTGTCATTTCTTGGAAATTTTAAAGAAGGAGCAAAGTTTCCAAGAAATGAGAATATCGCTATCATTGACTGGTAGTCTGAACCCACAAATTTCTAAAAGAACAAAATAAATGTCTGAGAGGCTATTGGGACAGATCCAACAGTTTTCGTTGATGGTGGCTTCAGACTACCTAGACAATATTGCACACATACGACACTTCTGACCCTCACTAAAACCTACTGTATATGTTACTGCCTGTTTTGCATTATTTCAAATTAAATAAAATTTTGAATTTTAACAAAAAAAAATTTTTTTTTTAAACAATTGAAAAAAGGTTCCTACCTTCAGATGTCTTCCTTCTTCGACTCTTGTTCGTCTTTAAAAATCCAAAGTCCTGCAAGAGTCACCAGCTCCACCAAATATCCAAACTGTATCTCCATAATCCGCAATCCAATTGAAAGCCCATGCATAACTATGCCAAAAATCACAGATTGGCATAGCCATTTTTATCTGCATTAAAAATAGTGCAAATAAATCTCGGCTCCCAAAAAAAAATCCCAAAAACATATTCCCAAAAATGTTTTAAAAATTGCCAAAAAACACAACAACAAATCCAACATTGAAATCCTCTTTGATTCGATTCCTTTTACACGGTGTGTAAAAACCCCTAAAAAAGACTTGTAATGCTTCAGAAACTATACTGAAGCATAATAAAAACATTGACAAAAGTACTCCAAATTATCCCAAAGGTACGTTCTGGCTAACCATGCCATCTGTCTAGTCCCAAAATGCACATGCTCGAACATCCATGAAAGCGTTTCTTTTTTTTAGTTAAAGTTTGCGACGCATTCAAAAAGTTTAAAAAAAAAAAAATTCTTTTACACTTTGGTTTAAAAGAAATAAGACTACCTCTCTTCTTAGAGTTCTTTTTTTTTTTTAAACCAACGTGTAAAAAATAAATAATCACCCCGACGTAAGGGTACAACTGCTACCTGCATAGGAATAAAGTTGTTGTTAAAAACATTAAAACACAGTCCTAAAAACTTACATCTATCTAAATACCTCCCTACACTCTCCTTACAATATGTTTGGCCAGCTACAATCACAAAAAGAACAATAAAGTTTGACTTACCTGAACGCAGCTCTTCCTTGCATCCGATCTTGCCCGTGATGCTCCACCGACTGCAGAAAGAAACGCCCAACCGCATACGTCACCGGCAATAGAAAAAAGGACAATTTCCCCCATTGAAAGCAATAGGAAATCATGGGGAAAATGTAAAAAATATGTTTAAAAAATGTCATTTTAGGGGCGTGGCTTGAGGCGTCAAGATGGCGGTCGCACTCTGAGAGTGCTCCGGACCCCCTCCGTCATCCGCCTTGCATCCGCCCGTTGATAGTTGACATCGACCCTTCATACTGCCTGCTGTGGTCCGCTGTTTCTCTGGCTACCCTCCGGTCCCGTTCTCAGGCAGTTTTGAGCTCTTGCTGCCCTGATCGGACCCCCTGATCTCCGAGGCCGCGCTCTGCAACATGGCGGCCCCCTTGATGGCCCATTCCTGAGCCGGGCACCCTGGACCTTGGCGATCCGCCTCCCGGGCCCCTGTTTGCCTCTCCGCGGATGGTGGCTGTGCCAACCTGCTTTCTGGTGCTGCCTGGGGCCGGGCCGCGTCTCGGGTCCCTGCGGGGTGATAGCGAGGCCGCGTTGTGAGGCCTGTCTTCCTGTTACGGACGGCTGTCGGAGAATTGAGGGGACGGGCGCGACCCGGCCACATAGGTGTTTCTGCTGGACTGCCTGCGTCTGCTTGGTGCCCTAACTCCTGGTGGCGACTGTGCGGTGCCCGGGGGTGCCGCCGGGCTCGGCTGCCATTGTTGGGCAGCGGCGAGGTGTGACGTGACGACCCAGGGCCTGCTTCCTTCCCCCTGCGGGTCTGGCCTCTTCAAACCCCCTGAGTGGCAGAGGTGGGGGTTCGCCTAAGACGGCGGAGGACTGTGGTCCGCAATCCTGTGCTCTGGCCCGTTGGCCCTGCCGAGGGCTGCCGAGGGCCCCGCACCCCTGGGGGGCCCTCTATTGCTGCCGTACACCCTCCTGACTTCTGCTGGCCTGCCCTGCCTGGCCAGCCGTGCCCCGCCGGGATCGGCTGCCTTTGTCGGGCAGCGGTGGGACGCACCTAGGCCCTCCTACCTTCTGCGGTTCCGGCCTCCCCTGGCCCTTCTCTGCGCCCTCCATTTTGACTGCCGGGCCGCCGGCGACCACCCAGGGCTCCACGCCTCTGCGGGGGGCCCCTCTCTAAACCCGGTGCTGCGTGCCTCCTGCCCTGGCTTGGCCTCCTGCCCGCTGAGTTGAGGCGGCGCTGCGGCCCGGTCTCAGCCCTCGGGGGCTGCCTACCCTTGGAGAGAGGGTGACTCCGTGTCGGCCCTTCGATGGCGAGCCTCCGGTGAGTTGGGTGAGAGCCGGTGGCCGGCTGGAGGGTTGGGGGGTGGTGTCGGGAGCGCTGTAACTACTGTGGCCCCCCCTCCCTCGTTGCTTTGCTCGGCGCCTCTGGGCCTCCCTGCGGTTGTTGCGGGCCCCCAATGGGCACCTGCTTGGGACTTCCTGGTCTCGGCTACCATTGTCGGGTAGCGGCGCAGGGGACATCTGCTTTGCCCACTATCTGGGGGGGCCACCGGGGGAGAATTGGCCACCGTGGGGTCGGACCCCCTTTTCTTCTCCCCTCCGCTGGTTGAGGGCACCTGATTGCTGCGGGCCTGTCTCTGGCCGTCCTCGGTGGGCGGTTGGGGGCGCGCTGCTGGGCCCCGCTACCGCTGTTTGATCGCCTGGGCCTGTCTTCACCCTAGTGGACCCTTCTTTCCATCGCTGGCCCCACCGCCAACTGGAGTCGACTGCCCGCCGGGAGCCACCTCTCACCCGCCGTGGTACGGACTGGTGGCTCACCTTCCTGGGCCCCCTTGGTATCGGCCACTCGACGCTCCTCCTGTATCGGCGTGGGAGCACCATCCTTCCTTGACCGAGGCATGTGTCCGGGGGGGAGGAGGGGGGTGCCGACTGATTGTTGCCTCTTCCCGGAGGTCGACGGAGACCTGAGGGGGGTGGCCTAGACGCCCGGGCCCGAGTATCGACGGTCTGGGTGTCGGGGGCCCCCCTTCCTTCCTACTTGGCTCACTGCCTCCCCCGCCCGCGCGACGGCTGGACCTCATCTTGGGTGGCGATGGGCAGGACCCGCACCCTACAGACCCTTGCCTCCCAAACCCAAACGAAAATGGACAAGTACACCACGAACGACCGGGATCCCGGGGGGGGGAGCGCCCATCACTCCCGCTCCCGCTGGGGGGGATTTGTCCACCATCCTCCAAGCAATTGGTGCGTCACAGGCCTCGGTGGAGAACAAAATCGGGGAGGTGAGGGTAGATATGGCCCTTATTCGGCAGGACCTACGCAATGCTACGGCCCGGATCTCAGAGGCGGAATCGCGTCTCTCCATGGCCGAGGATGATATAGGCCAACTTAAGACTCAAGTGGCCCGTCTCCAGACTCAGACCTCGGAACTCCACCGCCGGGCCGAGGACGCCGAAAACAGGTTGAGGAGAAACAACCTGCGCCTCATAGAGTTTCCCGAGGGGGCGGAACAAGGCCATGCTGACACGTTTGTGGAGACTTGGGTACGCACCTGGATGCCTAAAGACTCCCTCTCCCCCTGGTTTGCTATTGAACGTGCCCACCACTCCCTGGCTCCCTGACCTCCGCCAGGAGCTCCTGCCAGGCCTATTACCCTGCGGATCCTTAATTTCCGGGACAAGGACGCAATCCTTAAAGAGGCTCGGGCGCAGGGCCCCCTGACTTTCCAGAACAATAAGATCATGGTCTTCCCAGACTACACCAGGGAGGTGCAGGCCCAACGTCGAACCTACGATGAGGTTAAGCAGAAGCTCCGTAACCTGGGTCTCCGCTATGGCCTTCTCTTTCCGGCCCGACTTTGAGTTATCTTTCAAGACAAGGCGCTCTTCTTCGATAGCCCCCAAGCGGCTTGGACCTGGCTCACGGAGGAGCGCTCCCTCTCCGGACCCACTTGGTCTCCTCTCCGGCCCGGCGGGAGCCTACGCAACCTCGCCCGCCCCTGCCTAAGCCCCAGAGGCGCCGCACTCGGTCCCGCAGGAAGGATGGCCGTCGTGAGGCCGACTCCTGCTCACCGGGGGTTGTGCCTCAACTGCCCCTCCCTCGGGCATTGCCTAGACGGTCTGCATCTCCCAGCTCAACTGGCTTCCTGATCGATCTGAGCTGCATCCCGGAACCCCCTGGGACACTGCGCCAGGCCATCTCTGACTCTGACTTATCACGGAGTCCTGCTCGCCAAGGAACTGGGGACGACGGCGGGAACTGACCTGAGGGGCCCACTGGCAGGACATCCGGAAGCTGCTTTCTCGGCGACCCCTACAACGGCACCCCTCTTTCCAAGCCCGTACACGTGAAGGGGTTCACCACCGTCCAGCCAAGTTCTATTACCTGTATTACCTGAGTACTTTGTCTTAATTGTAATCTTTTGGCCTTTTATTGCTCTTACTTGTTTTCTAGCTATTAACGACTATCTCATCCGCCTACATGGAGGGGTCCATCTCTGCCACGCTCATGATTCGCTAACTGTTTTAGCTTAGCACTCTAATTTAGCTGTGTTACTGGTCTGTTGTTTTCCTTTTCAGGGTGACAGATGCTTCAAGTTCAGAAGTGTAGGGTGGGGGTGTTGGGGGGCAAGGGAGGGTGGGCAGACCGTTGTCTCCCAATTGTTTATTGTTTTTGGCCGCCAACGGGCCGCCGTTTTTTGTTTTAATTGGCATCAGTCAATGTGCACGCATCACCGCTGGAGACATGAAGCTTAGCAGACCAAGCGACATGCGACCCAATGCCCCGGCTGGGAGAGGATGCCTCCCCTGGGATCCAGGTATATTCGCACTACTATCCCACACACGATGCCCGCCCTGATGTTGTCCACCTTACATAGACCCCTCCACATTGTGTCATGGAACGTCAACGGCCTGTTAGACCGCATAAAGCACACTGCAGTCCTCCGCAGCGGCCAACGCCACGCACCCGACATCCTTTTTCTACAAGAAACGCACCTCTTGGGCACTCAATGCACTTTTCTCGCCCGTTATGGGTTCGACAGGGTCCGGCATTCGGGTTTTACACGGGGTTCCCGGGGGGTGGCCATACTGCTCCGTAGAGGTCTCCCCTTTACTTTGTCACAGGTTGAGACTGACACACAAGGCCGTTATGTGGCCCTGACCGGCAGGATCGAGGGACATCCTCTTAACCTCTTATCTCTGTATATTCCCCCTGCCACAATGCCCTCTGCCCTCCAGCGGCTCACGCTGTTAGTTTCCACCCTTCCTACGGGCCTGACGGTCGTCGGTGGTGATTTTAATGCTGTTATGCACCCCTCTCGCGACGCGATAGGTGTCCCCTCTGTGTCCCGTCTTGCTTCTGCTAAGCGCCTTTCTGACGCATGGAGGGTGTGGAATCCCCGGCAGGAGCAGTACACCCACACTTCAGCTGCCCATCATACTCACTCTCGTATTGATCTGCTCCTAGTGCCTGCCCTCGATTGTCCGTTGGTGTCGGGGGCCACTATTTTACCCAGGGGCATCTCGGATCACTCTCCTGTCTCCCTCCGGCTTGGAAACCCCCCCGATGGCGTTCGTACGACTTGGAGACTGAACGCCTGGTTTCTGCAAGACGCAGAATTCGTTGAATCCCTTGGGCGGGAACTGAAGCATTACTTCGTGATTAATGCAGGGTCGGTCCCCTCGCCGAGTACTTTGTGGGAGGCCGGCAAGGCCACCATACGGGGTGTGGCCAGAGGCTTAATCCACGCGAAGCGCACGGCTCAGGTCGCCCGCCTTGTACAGTTGGAGGCCCGCGCTGCCCGATTGGAGTCAATCCAGGGGTCCACTGAGGGTGCTGCCTCCGCCCGACAGCTCACATTACTCCGAGAGGAGATCTGCCAGATCTCCCTGGACGCAGCTAAAATGCTCTGGCGCTCTTCGGTGGCCCGAGTGTATGGTTGGGGGGATAAAAATGGCAAATTACTCCATAACCTAATTTCTTATCCCAAGGCCACTCGCATCAATCCCGAGGTCCGTGATGGGGCTGGTACCCACCATTTCCTCTCTCGAGATATCGCTCGGGCCTTTGCGGATTACTATGCCAATCTCTATGCGGGCCGACCCCCCGAGGCCTCCCTGACTGCACTGCTGTCGGAGACGGGGACCCGTCTGCCGCGTCTTCCCCAAGCGGTCTCGGAGACTCTGGATCTCCCCCTCACTTCGGAGGAAATTCATGAGGCTATCTCTCACTTGCAATCCTGCAAGACGCCGGGACCGGATGGCTATCCGCAGGAATACTATGCGACCTACCGCGACTTGCTGGTCCCGAACTTGGTGGAACTGTTTCGCCATGTGGTGGACACGGGGTCCTTTCCCCCCGAAACAGACGTGGCCACTATTGTAGTACTCCCGAAGACACAGCCGCCCTCTCTCGTTTGCGCGGACTATCACCCAATTTCCCTCATTAATGCCGAGGTGAAAATCTTTGCCACTGTTTTGGCCCAGCGCCTCCGCCCCCTCTGACACGATTTGGTCCATCAAGACCGATGCGGTTTTATGCCTGCCCGGGGTACGCGGCACTGCATTCGCCGTCTCCATCTCGCACTCGCGCATCGCCACCGTCTCACTCCGTACTTAGCCCTGCTTTTCATTGATTTTGAAAAAGCTTTTGATACGGTGGACTGGACTTATTTAGAGGATGTGCTAGAGGTGATGGGGTTCAGCCTGCCGTTCCGGCGCCTCATCCAGGTTCTATATTCCTGCCCTAAGGCGAGGGTCCTAGTCAACGGCGTGCTGTCGGAGACATTCCCCATCCAGAGAGGCACCCACCAGGGCTGTCCGCTCTTGCCGCTCTTATTAGCGCTGGCGATGGAGCCCCTGGCCTCCCTTATATGCCAAGATCCCTGCATTCGGGGCTGGGTGTGGGATCCCTCTCAGGTCGATAAGGTCGCCCTTTATGCCGACAACGTTCTCCTCTTCCTGGCGGACCCTGAGAACTCTGGCCCATGCTGCTTGGAGATTCTATCCGCTTGTGAGCGGGTGTCGGGCCTTCGGCTCAACCCGGCGAAATCCACTCTGGTTCCCCTCCATCCGTCCGGGGCCTGTTTCGATTGGCAGACAATCATCCCCTTGCGCAGGCAATCTTTCAAGTACCTGGGGATTTGGGTGGCCCTGCTTCCAGATCTCGAATGGGCCCTGAACATTACGCCCCTAATCGCCAAGGCGGACCTTAGGAAATGGCAATCTCTTCCTCTTAACCCCCTTGGCAGAAGTGCCCTGTTTAAAATGATGGTTCTCCCCCGGTTTTTATATATTCTGCAGAATATTTCCCTTCACCTCCCAGCGAGCTGGTTTCGAGAGCTTGACGGTGTCCTTACCCGCTTTTTATGGGGGGGCAGGAGACCGCGGATGTCCCTGGCGCATTGCCGCATACCTCCTTAAGATGGGGGTATGGGAGTAACCAACCTTCACCTCTACTATCTCGCCACGAAACTTATCGTGGTCCATGACTGGTGTGCGGGCGGCTGGTCCGACCCGGCGTACCAGGTAGAACTCCGGACGATGGAATTCCCGCGACTTCAGGCTTACTTGTACGGCGCTCCCATACCGAGGGACCTACCCCCCCATCACTCGGTCGGTCCTCTTGGCTTGGCGCACTGCTTTGCGTCACACGAGGTGGGATCAGAAACTTACCAGGCAGACACCCCTGTGGTGTGGCACTTGGTTGCAGGAGACCTCATCCCTCCGGGACTTCCATCGATGGGACCACATAGGGATCTCGCTTCTTGGGGACGTCTGGGTGGGGGACCATATCAGAACATTTGCAGACCTGCAGCAGCGCTACTCCCTCCACTCTTCCCAATTCTACAAATATTTACAGCTTAGGCATGCCCTGGGGGTGCACCTTCCGGCTTCCACCTCCCTTCCCGAGTTTAGTCCCCTTGAGGCCCAGGTGATGATGGGGAATCTGGGTGGGGGTGGGGTCTCTTGGATTTATCGCTCCCTTGTGAACAATGGTCCCGCAACCCTGGACGTGCTGCGAGTCCGCTGGGAGTGTTGGGTGGGCCCCTTGGAGGATGCGGATTGGAGGGACGCCCTTATGGCCCCCAAGACCCTGACGACCTCCTCCAAGCTGCGATTAGTCCAACTCTATTATTTACACGGCGCATACCTCACTCCAGCGCACTTATACAAAGCCCAGCTGCGCCCTTCCCCGACCTGCACATGCTGTAACCACGCCCCAGCGGACTTCTATCATATGGTCTGGCAGTGCCCTGTCCTTGCTCCGTTCTGGGCGGGTGTGGAGCTGGAACTCTCACAGACCCTGGGATGGACGGTTCCCCATGACCCATTGCGCCTGATTTTAGGCGTCTTTGATGGCCTAGACGGCTCTCGGGCCGACAAGCGCTTTCTTGGGACAGCGGTGGCAGTGGCGAGGCGCGATATAGCGGCGCTGTGGTCCCAGGCCAAACCTCCAACTGTGCGGAGATGGAGACGGGGAGTGGACTGGTGCGGGACTCAAGAGGAGCCCCTCTTCGAAGCCCGGGGCTGCCCCGAACTCTTCGATAAGATATGGGGAAAATGGTTCAACCTGTTGTCTTGAGGGGTGGGTGCGTTGCTCCTATGCCTCGGGATCATCTTATGCATGTTTTTACCCTGCAACTTGATTCGCAAGTCTCTGTCGTTTCTCATGTGGATGTATATTGTGATACTGTGCTTGATTTCGGTGCCAATGTGAATTTGTGGTTTGATCAAAAATTCACTAAAATTGATTATCAAAAAAGTCATTTTAGATGAATGTCAAACTTTATATTTTTGATAATTAATATATAAATTTAACTCTGTCTGACTTATTTAAAAAAAATCTAGGTTGCTTCTTTATATTTTTTAAAAATAAAATGTATTTATTTAAAACTATTTTATTTGTCCTATTTATTTGTTTACTAATAAAAATCTAATATATTGTCAAATAAATAATATACATTATTTTTTTAATTGCTATGTACTTATAACAGTATTATTTGTTTTTTAAAATATTTATGACAGAACATTTTACTTTTCAATATACTTTTAAAATAACAACTATGCCTCAACCTTAACATTTTTTAAATTATTTAAAAATTTTAAATATTCAATATTAAATGTAAACTAATCTCTTTCAAGAATGTAAAATTAAAAATGTATTTTAGTATAATTTTTTAAAAGAGTAGTTGTAAATAAAAAATCAATACAAATACAAGGGTATTAAAATAAATACCCTGGTATTAATACACTTGCTCACCCAAAACCTCTATTTGACTACTATCCCATGGCACATAAAATGTGTCTTAGCCTTTAATTTTTTTTAAAACACTAAATAATCAAAACTTTAAATTATACATTAACTGTAAAAATTATAAATTTAGAGTTTAAAAGAATGAATACTTGGATATTATAAAAAAAAAAAAAACCCGGTATTAATACACTACCCCACCCAAAACCCCTATTGCCCTAACATCCCATGCCTGAAAAAAAGTGTGAAATACTCTATATTATTTTCCAACGAAAGTAATAAATGCCCAAGTATCAATACTATGCCCCACCCTAAACCCCTTATACCCTGGCATCAAGTGCCAGTGGAAAAAATAATAAAACCCTTTATTTGAATTTTTTTTAAATAATTTAATTTAAAACAAAATTAATACATTAACTGTTTAAAAATGATAACTTTAGTGTTTAAAAAATCAATACATGAGTATTATAAACAATAACCAGGTATTAATACACTAAAGTACATTAAAGTACAAAATTAACATTTATAAACATAATACTTACCAAAACACTAACCTTATACGTTGTAAAACTATGCGTTGTAATGGTCATTGCGTTATAATGGCATGCATTGTATCAGCATGCGTTGTAAGGGTTGTTTTGTTGTAATTGCACGCGTTGTAAAAGCATGCATTGTAATGGATGTTTCCCATTTAGGAAGTGTATTGATCTGGGTGAATACAGCTATGCCATTTCAGCTACTATAGGTGGTAACTGATCCCGGGGGAAGGAACATTATAGAGGCAGGGACATTGGACTGTAATGACATCTGCCTGATAAATGTATATGCCCCTAACATAGATAAAGGTGATTTCTTTAAAGAACTTTTGAAAAGCTCTTCCCGTACATGAAATGTATTATTGTCTAGGGCGGAGATTTTAACTGTGTACTTGATGGAAATATTGAAATTTATCAGCTGAAAGAGAGCACCAAGCCTAATATGACTAAAGCCCTACTAGACATAATACATGAAATTGATCTTTGGAGATGTTTAGAGAGCACAGTATTACAGGGATAAGGGTTACTCATATTTCCTCCACGCACATAAAACACATGGGAGAATAGATTACAATCTGACACAGAAGGAGGACTTGGGGAAGTGTGGATACACAATAGCTTGCATGATCCCTTTCAGATCATTCGCCCCTGTGACTGGAATTTGCTTTAATAAGACCCAGACCTACAATTCCAACATGGAGACTCAGAATGAAAGTTATCACAGATCTCCCATATACAGGGAATATACACACATTCATATACGGTTTTCTTGACCAGAATGGGCAGACAGCAGGTAGTGAAGGCATTGAATGAGATTCCATAAAGGTCACTCTCCATGCAGAGTACATTTCACACACATACAGAATTAAGATGTAACTACAGTATACACTAGATGAGAGAGCTTGTAGATAACTGGGTAACAGTGGAAAAATACTGCTGCACACAATTGGAACAGATATTACATAGTGAGGGGGACAAGGCTTGGAGATTGTTATCTTGGCTCCGTAAAAAGGAACAATCTAGCACACATATAGCAATTTTGCAGACATAAACAGGATCAACTGAAATCACAAAGGAGGGAATCAATGCAGTTTTTAAGGAATGGCTGAACACAACACACTGACCCACACAGAACCTCGGAATACCTTAACATGCTGTGGATACCTAACATGTGCCCTGAACAGAAAGTAGCCATGGAGGCCCTACTAGACACACAAGCATTGAAAACTGTGCTCCTGGAGATGAGAAAGGGGAGGGCTCTAGGGATGATGGCCTACCCTGTAAACGTTACCAAATAGAGTCTGTGCCATTATTGGGTAAATTACTGGTGGTATAAGAGGAGGACTATGAGCATGGCTGTCTACCTGCTACAATGAGAAGAGCAATAGCTACTATAATTCCAAAACCAGACAGAGATCATGCCGTGGGGCACACCCCAGATCTGGTGTCGTTGTATACAGGCGACATTGACATGCTCTTTTATTTTGGGGACCCAGCTTGGGCAATCCCTATATTGATATATCTGCTGGAACAATATCTCAATGGCATATTAACTGGGGGAAATCCAAACTTTTCCCTGTGGGACCTTTAGCAGATATACAAATCAGAACTCTACCAACACTTGGCATTCAATGAGAACTAAAAGGTTTTAGATATCTTGGAATACATTTCTCTACTGCTCAACACAGGCTATTGCAGGATAATTTAAGAAAAGTAATTGCAACTCTTAGAGATTCAGTAAATCTTTGGACAGAGCTCCCACTATCAATTAGGGGATGAATTACCTTGATAAAAATGGTGTTCCAGGGAACTTCACACCCGTATATGGAAATTGGTATGTACCGGAGGGAGGAGTAGAGTAAAGCTCGAGATCCTGAAATTTCCATGGCACAAGGCGAATTGGACCTGCCTGATATGTTCATCTACTACGCTGTGGCAAAGCTGCAACGCACCATACATTGGTTTGATGGCCAGGATAACTAGGAGAATACACTAATGGCACGCATCTATTCACAAGATACACTGATGATGAGTAACACCATTCCAGGGGAATATCCATATATAATATGACATGTGACAATAGTTTGGCATACAGAAATTCAGAAAATCTCTAAGAGAGTCTCATTCACTCCAGATTTGCCTCTTTGGATCATAAGACCCTTTAAGAACATTAGCAACAAGATGATGGCACAGGAATGGTGACATGGGGTGGGGAAACGGTGGGTGACCTTTAAAGGAGTAATACGTTTATTATGTTTGAGGAACCCCAAGAATTTGTTGGTGTTACCAGGAGACAATTCTTACAATATGCGGTATTAACAAAAGTAGTGAGAAACCTTTGGACATCTTTCCTTGAAGCCCCTGATAATATTCAGACATACAGACACTCCTGAGTGTGGCTAGGGGTATAAACTAATTAAAAATTTATATAGGGCATTATTGGTGGATAAAAACATTGTGGTGACACATGTGAAACAAAGATGGATGGATGCATGCCCCAAACAAATCACGGAAAAAGAATGGGTAAAAATTAAGTTAGGAAAACATCTGCAAACAGCGGCTTTAAGCCGACACAATTTAATTATTTACATAGAACATACCTCAGTGTGCAAAAATTTGTGAAAATATATCCTGATATTAACTTTACCGGTGGTAGATGTAAGGTGCAGGAGGCGGATTTTACGCACGTGGTATGGACCTACCCACATATCACCAAATTTGGGTATAAAGTGTTGAATGTTTGAGAACAATAAACAATTTACTAGAAAAATCCATGGAAAATTATTTATTAAACATATATCTTATTAAAGAAAATAATAAGAGGAAAAGAAGGTTTTTATCTTTGGGTACTGTGTTGGCCAAACACAGAATTGCTATAAATTGAAACAATCAACTGCCACCTACATTTAAAAGCTCGAAAAGAGATTTTCTTGTATGGGTAATGACTGAGGAGATGCTCAGAAAAGCTAGCGGCTCAGATTAGAACGTGACATGGTCCGAAATGATACGAATACTTACGGATCTTCCAAGTACTCCCCACCCTGAACAATTAATTACGTGTTAGGCTCAATCACTGTTTCCTGTACCTGTGTAATCGAAGAAAATGAAATAGATGAACTTCTTAAAGCAGGTACTGTCTAAATGGTGTGGGGTTGTTATTGCCAACTGTGATATGATACATTTACAATCTGTGAGCAAATATCTCTGCAAGATTCTAATGAACTGCACGTGGTTTTTACCCAACCCTTATCTCTTATAAAAAAAAAAGTAATAAACAAATCAATAAAATTCTAATCTCTAATGCACCGTTCCAACACCACCATTAAATTCCAGGCACTCCAAAAAGATGTCTGCATGCCTCAAAATACAGGCAGGTTATTAAGTATTATCCATTATGGTACTGCACGCACACCTGGTAAAGTGGTATGAGATGGCTCCCACATGCATACATATGCAATGAAATACATACTTCAAGAAATATCTAAAGCTCGTCCTCGAGGAGAGTCAGGTATAGACTGCTTTAATTTTTTCAGAGATTTCAGCAGGTCCTTTAGGGATGACTACGTTTCAGCTGTATAATCCTAATAGGCCGATATCATCCACATAATGGGAAATACATAATCAAAATTTCAAAACCCATGAAAGGTAACCATCTACAAGGTTACACTGTACTTTTTAAATAGATTTTACCAAGTAGATTTTACCATCTATAGACGGAGGAGGACAAATTGATGTCCAAATACCATGGTTTCCCAAGCGAATACCATTAAAACAGCAGTCCCTGTTCTGTCTCAAAATGTGGGGTCTTGTGAACAGTTTTTTATTGATAATCCTTACTTGATGCTGAAGCAGCCGCTTGGTGTGCTTCTAGGAATAATGCATGCAGTATTCGGTATAACAGACCATGTACATTTTCTCTTATATTTTATTAAAATCTATGTTTTAGGAGCTGCTGCAGGCTCTTAGACAGGATTTTGAAGGTGGTGCATGCAACACGTTTGACATATGTCTAGGGATTGTGCCTATAATATGAAGATTTCGAAAAAGAGATGCCTTTCAGGAGTTAGACGTGAACCCAGGAGAGCGAATTGTGTATGAAATGATTCTAATGCCAGGACAATGTCAAGATTTTCACAAGGTAAACTCATTCCGGGCGTTCTGTGAGTCATCACATCCATATTTTATGAAGCTCATTTTTTACCAAAGTTGTTCAGATCCCAAAAGGCACACACAAAGTATATAATGTTTCAACGAAACTGTAAATCATCCACCAGTCTAAAAATCAGAACAGTATAAACTACCGAACAAGTCAGTAAACACAAACTTGCTCACCTGAAAAGCATAGCAAATCCATAAATAACAATGTAAGCAACTTTTAGAGAAGTTTCATTGCATTTCCTTACTTCTTTACAGGTTATTAATGGCAGGATTGGTCTCACCACATAAATCAAGCAGAAAAATGAAGAACAAGAAAGTTTTGCTCAGGAAGTTATAGACAACAGCTTTTTCGGATTATTGTATTTGACTAAGAAGGCACCCCTCAAACTAGTATCACTCCAGGCATAATAGCCATTCACTAGCCAGGCTGCCCAGTTAAGATATGTTTGCTAATGGTGAAGGAATCTTCCTCCACCAAATTGTACTGTGAGGGCAATTTAAACTTTTAAATGTTTCATAGGCACGGAGGGAAAGTGGAATGCAGGTAAAACATCTCTCATTACCAACATTCTCACGTCTCTCTCGTGATATTTGGCTTGCTCCCTCGCCCTAATATCTTGTTGGGGCGTGAGACAGGTTACAAAGATGTGCCATACTGAGTAAAATAATGTTACCCCTATTTCACGACCAAGGCAGCAACTGCACTTAAGGAAACACAATGTAATCAAGAATAGAGACAATTCCAACACATTCAATGAAATTGAAGCGGCCCCAGCACCAGCTTGGAGGGGGAGAAAGTCTGCGAAAGGAGCTAGAAGCCATAACATGACGTCTCGATAGTGGTGTTGTAATGGAAAGGGCGCGGGCTATTATGGGAGATTTGTCTGGGTGTAACCTTGCCTTTCAGGAGGACAAGGAACGGGAGAGTCAAAGAGGGGAGTGGTGATGTAGAGGCAAAAGATGTTACAGCACCTGCCCGGATTTTTTAAGTGATCAAATCGATGGTGAGAAGGCGCTAGAAGGTACAGTGGGGAAGATGTGTAGAGGGGAAAGCTTGCTGGCAAAGTAAATGTGGAATTAACTCGAAGTGGAAATTAGGCTTTAAGAGAAAATTCTCAGAAAAAAACCCTTCCCTAAGAGAATGGGCTGCATGGAACTGTGATAACTGTGTAGTCACTAGTTGAACACTGTTGTACCTTCACTAAAACGCCCTCACTACTTCTTGTTACCATGAAATCATTACTGTTATCACACAGTCATTACCTTGCAATGCCTTTACCACGCATTGCCTTTACCACGCAAGTCTTTACCATGCATATGCCTTTTCCAGGCATACTTTTACAACAAAAATGTAAGTATATTGCAGGTAAGTGTGACCGATATATATATATGTATGTGAGAAGTTGGCCTGGTATATGATGTCCACTAATTAAAGTGGGCACCTTGCACCAGTCCAAACAACCCTTATGGTGATTTAAGAGGTCAAAGATAACCTTAGAAAGCTATCCAAGTGGTAGCTGTGGAGAGCAGCCTTCAGGCTTAGTCTTGAAGGAATGTTAAGCAGCTTGTTTTACCAGAATGCAACCTTAATGTATTGGATAAATGAAAGGTGAACCACACAGTAGTTATAAAAATATGTACTTATTATTATAACACACCTTAAATACCTCACAGTATCTGCTACATGCAGATAAACACAAAGCACACAATACTGGAGCACAGAAACAATCGTAAATAGCACTAATACACAGTGGGCTCCAGGGGGAGACCAAACCATATACTAAATTAGTGGTATAAGAACCACGACTCGAGTCAAGACAGTGTCTAGAGGATGTAGAATCGCTGGGACCCCAAAGAACCACCCAAGGTGAGTAAGTAGGGACCCCATGGAGGACGGGTGCAGTGTGAGAACACGACCGCGTGCTACGTACAATTCAATGGGAGAGTCGCAGTTTTAAAGTTTAAGGACCCTTCCCAGTGGATTACGAGGAAACCCTTTGGAACATAGAAGGTTGGAGAGCCACCCCACCCATGGATACCGAAGTACCAGAGTTACCTATCCCAGGGAAGCCAGGTGCATAGGGCTGAAGTGGCGTCGGAAGCCGCTGTTGTTCTCAATGGGAGTCTTCAAAGAAATGCCACTGCTGGAAAGAAGAAAAGTGTCTGGTGGAACCCACAGGTGGATTATTGATGGAAGAAACCTGAAAGCAGAGGGGACAGAGTCTGGGTCACTCAGGAGTGACCAGGGGCTCGGTATACGAATGCCCACCGATGTCGGGTGCTTCAGGTGTGAAGATGGAGACCTTGACTCTACAGCTGCAGGGACCAGGAGATGTCGAGGACAATCCGGAGCCAGATAAGAGCTATCCCACAAAGGATGTAGAGTGCTGAGGGGTCGGTGTTCGGCAGGAGCACCAACAAGCCTTGGCAGCGGCAACCCACGACGAAGGTCAAAGAAGGTTACGGTCTGGCCCAGCAAGGACCAGAGGATTCACCACAAACAAGGGGAGTAAGGGCAGGCCTGGAGCAACCAGGGGAGCCCAAGAAAAGCAGTGTTGTCCCTCAAATGGATCCACGGGCCGAAGGCACAGGAGTCGCCAGGGGACCTCTAGCAGTTTCACAAAGTCACAGCTTGCAGGGCACAGAGTGAGTGGAGGCCAAATTCCTTTGTATGAAATATGCGCAGAGGTTGGTGCTATCGATAGCCCAATGCACGTAGTTGAGGAGCGCCAACAAGCATATGCAATTGCAAATGTACGCAGTGCACAGGGGTTTGGGTTATGCGGTCCTCACGAGGGATACTGACCTCAAACTTGGTGAGAGGGCAGCTCAACCTCAAGAAACATAGGAACCCACCTCCTGTGTTGCTGGAACCTTCAGAGTCTGCAGGAGCTCAGGATCAGCAGACCGGTCAGTTGCATTATGGTGCCTGCGAATGCAGGGGAGTGACTCCTTCACCCCAAGGGAGATACTTCAGTTGTCCTTGATGCTCCACAGGTCCTGCATGGAGCCTGTATGGTGCACGGGCACAGACGATGCTTTGGACGGAGAGGGAGAAGAAGTCGGGCCCAGTCGAAGTCCAGCGAAGTCCAGTGTGTCCAGACGGTTGAAAGTCAGTGATTTCTTGATCAGAATCTTGTCCACATCGAATCTAGGGTCCTACAGCCAGATAAGCCCTTTTGTACCCACGGGAGAGGGTTGGACAGGTTCAGGAGACCCTCCCAGGGGAGGGTCAGGACAGTGGGGAGGTTACTCCCATGTCCTTTGTCCAGTTTTGCGCCAGAGCAGGAGCCAACGGCTCCCAGGACTGGTTTGAACTGGACCAAATGTGCCCCTCGTGCAGACTTTCAGGCACTTTGGAAGTGCACCCACCCAGCTCCAATACACTAAATCCTGTCTGGGAGGTGGTCACACCTCCCTGTGACAGGATGCCTATTGTGCTGCCTTCCTCTGCTCGAGCTTGGCTCAGCAGCAGGAGGGCAGAAGTGTGTCTCTGGTCGGCAGCAACCATTTTGTGCTGGCCGGGTCGAGAAGGCTGGTACCGGGAAGACCAGGGACCCCACAAAGCTTGCTTCTGAAGGGTGGAATCATACCTCCCACACCGGTTACCAGTGTGGAGGTATGATTCCAAGGTGTTTGATACCAAACACGACATGGTTTGTTGCAGCCGTTTTCGAGTTAGCATTTTACGCAAGCATATAATGCATCTCTACCTATATGTCTGGCTGCGTCACCGACAACCCAGGAGAATGGTCTCCGAAGGCTGCAGGGGTGCTCGACTCATGCATGGGCACCCTCTCACGTAAAACCCAGCACCCTGCCTTCAGGATTGTTAAGGCCTGCTATAGAGGGGACATAGGTTTTAAGTGCAGTGACCTATAGATATAGTAAACCTATATCTAAAGTAAGTGGTGCATGCACCATCTTGCACAGGCTGCAATGGCAGGCCGGTAGTTCCATTTTGCATGGCCTCTCATGGGTGGCATAATACATGCTTCAGCCCATTGGAGGCCTCTGGGGTACCTATGCCCTGGGTACATGTGTACCATATACTAGGGACTGACAAGGGTACCCCAGTATCCAATCTGGAGTGTACCTAAGTACATGACATAACATTTTAGGGAGAAAGCAGATAGACTGGGGTCCTGATTAGCAGGATCCCAGTCAGACTAGTCAAAAACAGTGTAACATCAAGCAAAAAGTGGGGGTAACCATAAGAAGCAGATCCTACTTTCCTACACCTGAGCTAACTATAACCTACACCCAAGCAATGCACTGCTTATGATCTCACAGTTTACATCACTCATGTCATGGTCAGTTACATCACTGATGACATCTCAAATGCGGCAGCAGGAGCAGGACCCGCTCTACATAAAAAAGAACCTATGACGCTGCAGGTCAAAGTAAAAGCCGACACTCCAGGATGTCAATTGCTGCAGCAGTTTAATTTGTAGGCTGACGTGTTTTGACCTTCCGGTCTTTGTCAAAGCCACACATACAAGTGAAAAGTGCACCATCACCCTTAAAAACAAATGGGCCTCATAGTGAAAACACAGCTGGAACGGTGCTTAATGCTCACAAGTTCGACATGGGAAGAAAGCTGCATGTTACACGTTTCAAAATAAACGCAGATACAAATTAATAAATTCCATTTGGTACGCAATGGGGTATCTTAGTACATGCACAACACTAAAGTAAAACCGAATGCAATATTTACAAGGCCAATCTGCTGATTAACATAGGTTAAGTACACAACAAGCTACCTTTGTGTGTGCCACTATTCATACGGGCTGCAGTGCCATTACTATTCAAATTTAGGTCAACGCCAAGTGGTGGACAGATGAATAAATGCACACTTTCTCCTCAACCCAAAGAGGCAGATTGTCAAGGGTTACACACAAGTTATGAAAGCAGAAATTATGCATGTTAGATATATACCATGTTTCACACCTAGTGGCAGATAAAAACAAAAAGCAACTCAAAATAACCTTCATTATTGTGCTGTCCAATCTTATCCATATAAACAAATAATCAGCTAAGTGGTTACTAACAAGCAGTTTAACAATTACCACAGAGTCAAGATAAGCAACCGATGCCCTAAGCAAACACATGTGCATCCCTGAGTGAAACATAAATTAACAGACATTAAAGAAAGCAATTCACTAATATATAATGCAACTTTGTTCACTTAGAAACAAATAACGACTTTAATAGAAACAGTAGGAATAAGGATGTTGGAATAGACAGCCCCCATATTCAAACAAATGTACGGAAATAGCTGGCAAGGGGCAAAGGTATATCTAGAAGAGTAATTTGATATACCAATAAGAAAGCCAAAAACGAAGAGAAAAGCAAAGGGAAAAGAGAAGAGAAAGGAAACAATCTCCTGTGGTCAACTCTATGTGCATCTCAAAGTTGCCTCAGAGAGAGAGACAGACAGGCAGGCAGAAAGAATACATCCTATGATCAACCTATGTGTACATGCATCTCTATGTAGTGGGTAAGACCTCTGGGGCGTCGACTGTTCAGTAAGATGTCCAAGAAGTGTTGTTGGTGCCAGTGATGTGAAACGGGATGGCTTGGGTCCTTGTTCCTAACTGCACGTAGGTGTTCAAGGATCCTCTTCTTCAGAAGGCAAATAGTACTTCCCATTTATTGCAACCTACAGGGACAGACTAAAACCTAGATCACAAAATCACTATTGCAATTGATGAACTTTTTTAAATCTTTGCCTCCCTACCTGTGGGAAGTGTGTATGTTTTTCTGTTGGTACTGTATATGCATGCTTTGCACTTTCCACATTTGTAAAACCCTTGTTGTTCTTTGAGCCAGGACCCCGGAACCCCACGATGGTTCACTGGGTAACAGTGCACCAACATATGCTTCAATGACCTGCTGCTCCTGTATGTTATCTGGGTGTAGGGGGGTCACTTGGGGGGATATTATCAACAAATGGCGATATTTATCGCAATTCGCGTTTAGCGTGACATTTTTTATCGCCACCGGAATCTATCGCCGTATTAGCAACACGCCGCTAACCGGCGATAGCTTCCTTTTCCGGCGGAAATGGACAGCGATAGATTTAGCGTGACGGCGATAAAAAATCTCACGCTAAAGTAAAAAAAGTGGCGATGGGCCAATGAGCGACAGAATCCGATCGCTAATTGGCACCAGGCCTGCATTTCTCACGTTCAGCGTGAAAATGCACTACAAAAGGCCCGCCAAGCAGAAAAAAAATAAAAATAAAAATGGAAAATAGAGGAGCCATGGATGAAGCTGGGACCAGTGCAGAGGCCACAAACAACCCCACAAATACCCAGGAGGACCAGCCAGAGACCCATGTGAAGGCCAAGAGGAAGAGGAATCCCAAGTTCAGCCAGCAGGAAAACCAGGTCCTGATTGCGGAGGTGACTGAACACCAACAAGAACTGTTTGTCACCTCCACAGTGACATTGGCAAGAAAAAAAGAAATATGGCAGGACATTGTGTCCAAGGTGAATGCCGTCGGAGAGAGGAGGAGGACAGTGGACGACTGCAAGAAGCGCTGGCATGATACCAAGCGCAAAACCAAGGAGAAACTAGCAGCCAACCTGAAAGCAGCCTGGAGGTGGGAGTCCAGCGCCACAGGAGGAGCTGGATGAGTTGGAGGAGCAGGTGTCCCGAGTCATCAGTGAGGAGACAGTGGTTGGAGTCGTGGGCCAGGATACTGCTGAACGTGACCAAACACAACAACAACAGGGTGAGCAACAACCAGGGACTGGGGGGACGGGGGTGGATGGGGCTAATGGCACTCATGTACAATTAGTACAAGTTACTTACCTTCGGTAACGGTGTATCTGGTAGAGACGTTGTCTAGCCGCAGATTCCTTAACTTAGAATATCCCCAGGCGTCAGACTGGTTCCGGAAATTTTTTGCAGCAGCACCTCTGCGCGCCGGGGGGCGGCGCCAGACGACCTCGCCCTGACGTCGTCCACGTTGGTGACGTCAGCGAGGTCACATATGTCCCTCCCGGCACGCTGACGTCCGTTTTCTTTGGAGAAACTTTTCCGCGCAGAACGCGGAGCCACCAACAAAAAAAACAGTGAAAGTAGAGGAACAGAGAGCGAGGGATGAAAAATCCGTGAATAAAAACAGGGGGGGATGGTGGAAGACACCATCGCAAAAGACAGAATTAGACACTGACTACATATAAGAGAAAAAGCCGTGCGAAAGAGCCCCGCAAGCTAAGCGAAAACCCTTCCCTGAGTGCAACAAGGGAAGAACAGCTCAACAGACAGAAATAGACTGATATTACCATGTAGAACTGTGCCGTCCAGAAGAACGGAGCACAGAAAAAACAACAGTCCACTGTAGGAATGTATGAAAAGACTGGCCCTTCACCTATAATAACGGAGGTTGGAAACAGAACACAACCGACCCCTAAAGAGGACGACCAAGAGGAGACTAGGACTCTGAGGCAATAGAAAAGGCGGAAGAAAAGGAGGGTAACTGGAGAGGAAAACGAATCCCCCTGTGAATCAAAGGCACCATATTACAGGAAAGAAGCCCCTCAGCAGAAGATAACTGTATATGGAAACTGTTAAAGGGGTGCAACAAACTGAACCCCTGTGAGAGATAACCCAATGGCAACTGAAGAGGCCAGTGGAGAACACCACTTGGCAAGGTTCTCGCAGAACGGGGAGGCTGGGCGGGCGTTAAGGAATCTGCGGCTAGACAACGTCTCTACCAGATACACCGTTACCGAAGGTAAGTAACTTGTTCATCTGATAGAGACATCTAGCCGAAGATTCCTTAACTTAGAATAGATACCACAGCCATACCCCAAAGGGGAGGTGGGTCTGCGACAGAACAACAGAAAGCGCCAAGCATCCGATCAATCAATCAATCAATCAATCACGGCATTTATAGAGCGCGCTACTCACCCGGGAGGGTCTCAAGGCGCTGGGGGAGGGGGTAAGTTACTGCTCGAACAGCCAGGTCTTGAGCTGCTTCCTGAAGGCGAGATGGTCCTGGGTTCGCCGAAGGTGAGTGGGGAGGGAGTTCCAGGTCTTGGCCGCCAGGTAGGAGAAGGATCTTCCTCCGGCGGTGGTTCTGCGGATGCGTGGTACGGTGGCGAGGGCGTGGCTGGTTGATCGTAGCTGGCGTGTGGGCGTGTAGAAGGACATGCGGTCGTTGAGGTACTTTGGGCCCAGGTCGTGGAGGGCCTTGTGTGCGTGGGTGAGGAGTCTGAACGTGATTCTCTTGCTGACGGGGAGCCAGTGCAGGTCTTTCAGGTGTACGGTGATGTGGCTGTGTCGGGGGATGTCCAGGATGAGTCGTGCGGAGGCGTTCTGGATGCGCTGGAGTCTCTTTTGAAGTTTGGCTGTGGTTCCGGCGTAGAGGGTGTTCCCATAGTCCAGTCGGCTGGTGACGAGTGCCTGGGTGACGGTCTTCCTGGTTTCAGTGGGGATCCATCTGAAGATCTTGCGGAGCATGCGCAGGGTGTTGAAGCATGAAGATGAGACGGCGTTGACTTGTCTGGTCATCGACAGGGAGGAGTCCAGGATGAAGCCCAGGTTGCGTGCGTGGTCCGTTGGCTTGGGTGCGGTGCCCAGGGCCGGGGGCCACCAGGAGTCGTCCCAGGCGGAGGGTGATGAGCCCAGGATGAGGACTTCCGTCTTGTCTGAGTTCAGTTTAAGGCGGCTGTTCCTCATCCAGTCGGCGACGTCTCTCATCCCGTCGTGCAGGTTGGCTCTGGCGGTGGTGGGGTCGTTGGTGAGGGAGAGGATCAGCTGGGTGTCGTCGGCGTAGGAGATGATGTTGAGGTTGTGTCGGCGTGCGATGGCTGCGAGGGGGCTCATGTAGACGTTGAAGAGGGTCGGGCTGAGTGAGGATCCTTGTGGAACGCCGCAGATGACTTCGGTGGCTTCGGATCTGAACGGGGAGAGGCGGACTCTCTGGGTTCTTCCGGCGAGGAACGAGATGATCCATTCCAGTGCTTTCTCTCGGATTCCGATGTTGCTGAGGCGCTTCACTAGGGTGCGGTGGCAGACGGTGTCGAACGCCGCGGAGAGGTCCAGGAGGATGAGGGCAGCTGTTTCCCCGTTGTCGGTTAGGGTTCTGATGTCGTCGGTGGCTGCGATAAGGGCGGTCTCGGTGCTGTGGTTGGCCCGAAACCCGGACTGCGAGGGGTCGAGGGATCCATTCGTCTCGAGGAAGGCGGCAAGCTGTCTGTTGGACGGTCTTCTCGATGACTTTGGCCGGAAACGGAAGGAGCGAGATGGGGCGGTAGTTCTTGAGGTCGGTGGGGTCCGCCGTTGGTTTCTTCAGGAGGGTGGTAAGCTCGGCGTGCTTCCAGCTCTCCGGGAAGGTGGCGGTGTGGAAGGAGGAGTTGATGATGTCCCGGAGATGGGGTGCGATGGTGGCGTCGGCTTTGTTGAAGACGTGGTGTGGGCAGGGGTCGGTTGGTGATCCGGAGTGGATGGAGTTCATCGTGCGGGTGGTGTCTTCGGTGTTGATCGGGGTCCAGTTGCAGAGGGTGGTGGTGGCGGGCATTGGTTCGGCGGTAGGGTGCGTTGTTTGTGCGTCGAAGCTGTTGTGTATGTCGGTGATCTTGCGGTGGAAGAACGCGGAGAGTGAGTTGCAGAGGTCTTGCGAGGGGGTGATGTTGTTGTTTCCGGCGCTGGGGTTGGAGAACTCTTTGACGATGCTGAAAAGTTCCTTGCTGTCATGGGCGTTGTTGTCCAGTCGTTCTTTGAGTGCCGACTTCTTGGTGGCACGGATCAGCTGGTGGTGTTTGCGGGTGGCGTGCTTGAGGGCGGTCCTGTTGTCTGTGGTCTGGACGAGTCGCCAGGTTTTCTCGAGAGTGCGGCAGTTCTTCTTGGATTCCTTGAGTTCGTTGGTGAACCAAGGGGTTTTCTTGCTTCCGGGTCTGCTGGGAGGGTTTTTAGTGGTGCGAGGTCGTCGGCGCAGGCGGTCAGCCACTTGGCGAGGTTGCTGGCTGCTTCGTTTGGGTCCGTTGTGTCGGTGGGTGTGTTCTGGCTGAGGGAGGCGGTGAGCTGCTCGGCGGTGATCTTGCTCCAGCTCCGGCGGGGAGCCTGTTGCGGGTGGTGGTGGGTCGCAGTCTTTCTGAAGCTGAAGTGGACGCAGCTGTGGTCGGTCCAGTGGAGTCCGGTGGCGTGGCTGAAGGAGATGTGCTTGCTGGACGAGAAGACTGGGTCAAGCGTGTGGCCGGCGTAGTGGGTGGGCGTGTTCACCAGTTGTTTGAGTCCGAGGTTGGCGAGGTTGTCCAGCAGGGCGGTGGTGTTTCTGTCGTTGTTGTTCTCCAGGTGGAAGTTGAGGTCCCCTAGGAGGATGTAGTCGGCGGAGGGCATGGCGTGCGGGCTGATGAAGTCTGCGATGTCTTCGCTGAATAGTGTGCGTGGTCCCGGGGTCTGTAGATGAGGGTGCCTCGGAGGGTGGTCTTGGGGTCCGTGTGTATCTGGAAGTGTAGGTGTTCGGCGGCGGTGAAGGTCTCGTCGGAGTTAGTCGAGATGCGGATGGTGTTCTTGTGTACGATGGCGATGTCTCCTCCCGTCTGGTTGACGCGGTCCCTCCGGGTGATCTTGTATCCATCCGGGATGGCTATGGCGATGTCAGGCGCTGAGGAGGCGTTCATCCAGGTTTCGGTGAGGAAGGTCGATGTCCGGTGCTGTTGCGTCGAGCAGGTCCCAGAGTTCCACGGCGTGCCTGTGGACGGAGCGGGTGTTCAGCAGGATGCATTTCAGGTGGTTGCTGCTGTTGCTCGACTTGGCGGAGGTGGTGCACGTCAGGGGGCAGGTGAATCGGCAGGTTTGGCAGGTGAAGGGTCCGTGGGTGCGTCTCGGTGAGGCTCGGTAGCAGGCAGGGTTCCGGCCGGCATTGAGTGCGGTGAGTGTGGCGGCGTCGTAGGTCCGTCGAGTGGTGTTGCATCGGTGGGATCCAGGGTTCTGGCGCTGGGCGCGGTCCAGTCGCGGACGGGCGCCATTTATGGGGAGGTGGGAGGGAGGAGCAGCTGGGAGGCGGGAGGCAGGGGCAGCGAATGGGCAGTCAGGGGGCGGGGCCGCAGGGGACGCAGCGGCGGGAATGGCGATAGGCAGCGAGGGCACAGAAGGAAAAACGGGGGAGAGCAGGCAAATCACGGGCACAACAACAGTGGGGCAGCGAGGGGCACAGAAAGGAAAAAGCGGGGGGAGAGCAGGCAAATCACGGGTAAACAACAGTGGGGCAGCGAGGGGCACAGAAAGGAAAAAACGGGGGAGAGCAGGCAAATCACGGGTAAACAACAGTGGGGCAGCGAGGGGCACAGAAAGGAAAAAACGGGGGGAGAGCAGGCAAATCACGGGTAAACAACAGTGGGGCAGCGAGGGGCACAGAAGGAAAAACGGGGGGAGAGCAGGCAAATCACGGGCACAACAACAGTGGGGCAGCGAGGGGCACAGAAAGGAAAAAACGGGGGAGAGCAGGCAAATCACGGGTAAACAACAGTGGGGCAGCGAGGGGCACAGAAGGAAAAACGGGGGGAGAGCAGGCAAATCACGGGCACAACAACAGTGGGGCAGCGAGGGGCACAGAAAGGAAAAAACGGGGGAGAGCAGGCAAATCACGGGTAAACAACAGTGGGGCAGCGAGGGGCACAGAAGGAAAAACGGGGGGAGAGCAGGCAAATCACGGGCACAACAACAGTGGGGCAGCGAGGGGCACAGAAAGGAAAAAAGCGGGGGAGAGCAGGCAAATCACGGGTAAACAACAGTGGGGCAGCGAGGGGCACAGAAGGAAAAGCGGGGGAGAGCAGGCAAATCACGGGCACAACAACAGTGGGGCAGCGAGGGGCACAGAAAGGAAAAGGGAGACAAGCAGACAAAACTGGCACCGGGGCCACAAGCGGAGGGCGATCTTACCTACAGGAGCAGCGGGCAGACAGCACAGGCGGAGCTGTGTGGTGGGGGAGCGACCTACCTGGCAAGATCCGACAACAGAGTGACGGATAAAGGGGGGGAAGCCGTGGCGGAACAGCCAGACAGCAACCCAAGCAGGTCAGCAGAAATAACGGGATGGTAGATGTCCCAAAAATGCCAGAATGGCGCTACACCATACCTGTATAAAAATGACAGGTAGAACGGCATGAGCCACATACCAGAGCAAAGAAAGAGAGAGAGAGAGAAAGAAGGACCACTCTCCGCTTAATGGCGCACGATGAGGACACCGACCCAAGCTCGAAAGGAACCTGAAGAGATGCAACCAGAGACTAACAGACTAGCCTATAGAAGGAAGGCTGAAAGAGCTGGTGCCAAGAGCCCAAAGGCAAGAGCTAGAACCTGAGCAATGCGCGGGGAATAGCCGGCGGGAGAAGAAACACGCCAAGTGCACACCCAATTCCATAAAGGGGAAATAGGGGCAAATAGCATCAACTTTAAACCCGCTGAAGCAGGTAGAATCATGCAGCAGGCAAACGGCCACAGAGACCTTAAAGTGGCTTACACAAGAAGCATAAGAGTGCCAGACCGGGCAGTATGAAGCCAAAGGGAGAAACAATCCATAATATAGACTTGCAGGCAGTAGTGAAGGACCACTGCCATCAGAAGAGCTGTCCCGCAGGCGTAGCTTTAACAATAGTAGTTGATAATTTGGAAAAAAAGGCATATCCGAAGGAAGTGGCCAAGAACACCAAGGTAACGAATCGTGGGAAGAGCCTCAGAATCCGAGACCAAACACTCCAGAAAGACACGTACAGTGTTGAACACCAAAAGGGAGCATTTGTGAAATTGGGAAATCACCCCAGTAAGCCGAAGCAAGAAGGAACCTATGGGCAACTTGCAACAACTCAGAAAAGCTCCCCCACACATGGAGATGTGATCCAGACCTCGCAGCCTCGAAAAGAGGTGGCGACGTAGGAAGAGGAATACCAAAACAACCGGCATGTATACATAATGTATAAACATATAAATATGTAGAGACAGAACAAGCCAGGAGCATGAACATGTCCATACCGGAGCATACCTAGCACAGTAAGGGCAGGTAGGAGCCACTTTTGAAGAGGAGATCAAGAACACCGTACAGCGGACCACCAAGCGACGCATGGAACCCACAGGATCTCCAAGCCCAGGTGAGATAAACAGAGCCATATAATAGCATACAAGTACCCCACATGGAGTATGCACACCCCAAACAACGGGGAACACCTCTTAGGGCAATAATCCAAGCCAAAAGAGTGCAGTAACGAGCCGAACCCGTGAACATGAGTTCCGAGCCGTATGACATTACCGAGGCGAACCACCGGCTCAATACCACCGTCAGAGGACCAGGCACAGCAACTTGTGGAACACAGCCACAGCAGGCCTACAGTCGGCTCAAAGCAAAACGCATCCAAGGGATGCCAATAAAAGGGGTAATCACCCTTGACCACAGAAAAAGAAGACGTAAGGCTCACTGCACATGTTAAACACAGAGCGCATCAAAAGGATGCGAAATGAAAAAGTACCACCACGGAAGACAGGCCTAAGAAGACCTAAGTGGGAGGACGAAAGCCCGCAAGGAGCCGGTGAACCGCCGATTCGGCGTGAGCATCAAACAGTAAAACCCCATCAAAGGGTAAGTCAACCAGTCGCTCCCGGATATTTTCAGGGAAGACGCCATCTCGCAACCAAGTGTGACGCCTTAAGGCAACAGAACCCGCCATAGCTCGGCCCAAAGAATCCGCAGTATCTAAGGCTGAGTGGAGTGTGAATTCGGCAAGGTCGCGGACATCCCGGAGGAGGTGAAGGAGATCAACGCGAGCACCTTCAGAGGTGGCAGAAAGCAAAGACTCTGCAGAGTCCCACAGGGCAGAGGTAGCCTGAGCCAAAACACACACTGTATTCAAGAAACGTAGGGCCGCACTAGTGGATGCAAAGATGTTCCTACCCCATGACTCAAGCCATCTGGACTCCCGAGAGGGAGGAAGTGTTAGTGGGGGCAGGGAAGGAAAGGCAGTCTGCAACACAAACCCCTGCGCATCAGGGTGCACAAAAAGACAAACAGGATCATGTGGAGCTGGACGGTGGCGGTGCAAAACTGAACGAGCCACCGGTTCACCTGAAGCGGGCCAAACCCAGGTACCCAAAAGGGCATCATAAAGGGAAGCCTCAAAGGGTAGAAGCGGCTCCACATTCCCGGACCCACGGTGAAGGACCTCGAGCAAGGGGTCCACAGACAAGGGGGCAGAAGGGGGTTGCATGTTTAAAATGCGAGTGGCCAATGAGACCACTCCCAAAAAAGCCGCACCAGCCTCGGTAGCCCTCCGCGGTGGGGACAACTCATCAGTGGGGGAGGGTTGCAAGCTGACCCTCCCAAGACACTGAGGGTGCGACCAATGCCCCACAGAAGGGAGCCCATTGAAGAATGAGGATCCTGATGGGGCTCCTGGGGAGGCGAAGAGCCTGCCGGATCTGGGAGCTCCTGAGGAGGCTCCACAAATTCCAAGGGGGGCACTGGCAACAATACCTCCGGCGACGCCGGGCGTGAGGGCGGTGCCGAACTCTCTCCAGAGGCCTCTAGAGAAGAGTCCACAACCCGGCGTCGACACGGCGCCAAAACGACGCGTGCCGGCGCCGATCGTGCCCCGCCAGGCGCCGACTCGGCTGCATCCGGCGTCGAGTCGGCGCCGTCTGGCGCCAAAACTATGACAAGCTCCCCTTCCGAAGAAGGAGAAGGCGCCGGAGCCGGGGAGGCAAGCCTTCGGCACCGCACCGGCGCCGACTCTGCCTCATTCATGACAGGCTCCGACTCCGGAGAAAGAAGCGGAGGCGGAGCCGGGGAGGCGAGCCTACGGCGCCGGAATGGCGCCGACCTCGGCTCCGGACAGGCGGCCGCCTGCCCGGAAGCCCGGGGTGTGCTCAAGGCAGGGCTATGAGCACCGGCAACCACCTGCGACGCCACAGGGAGCCCAGCAGGGCTGGGCCGCGCCCTGACGACTCCATGTGGACCGTAGAGGGGGACCCAACTGGGCCGTGCCCTAACGACACCACATCTCCGGCGTTCCCGGGGGGCAAAGGCTCAATTGGCGCCGGGGCAAACCCGCCGACGAGTCGGTCGGTGACCCCACAAGAAGCGGAGGCCCCGAGGACGCCCCAGGAACGGGAGATGACCCAAGGGAGGCCTGCAAAGTTGCGTCATATGCCTCCATTTGGGCCCGAGTCGCCCCTACACCCGGAAAGGGCAGATAGAGGGGGGGCAACTGACGGGAGCGCACGTCCGGAAAGTTCCGGGAACCAGTGCCCCTGACAACAGGAGAAAGGGAGGTCGAAGACCTCGGCGACAAGCGCCTCGACTTACCCTGTGGCGAACGACGGCCCCAGACCCCAGAGGGCGATCGACGGCGGAACCGGACAGTAGAGGGAACTGCCGGCGATGAAGAGGCCGGGGGATGAGACGACTCCGACCGGGACAGCCGTGCCGAGAGAAGCTTCATACGGCGCTCCTGCCGAGACTTCGGCTTCAGGTGTTGGCAGGCGTCGCAGTCCGTGGAGTCATGGTGCTCGCCCAGACACCACATACAAATAAGATGCGGGTCCGTCGCGGACATCTGCCGCGAACAGGAATTACAAGTTTTAAAGCCCGAAGGCATCGACACACTGTTCCGGACGCGAAGCGTCGCGACAGAGGCCTGAAAACAGGCCAGAGGAACTCACTCCGGATCCGCGTTGCACGCGGAAAAGAAGGAAACTGACGTCAGCGTGCCGGGAGGGACTTATGTGACCTCGCTGACGTCACCAACGTGGACGACGTCAGGGCGAGGTCATCTGGCGCCGCCCCCGGCGCGCAGAGGTGCTGCTGCAAAAAAATTCCGGATCCAGTCTGACGCCTGGGGATATTCTAAGTTAAGGAATCTGCGGCTAGATGTCTCTATCAGATAAATATATTGCAGCGCATACCCACAATTACTGTGGGTCATGTCACGGATACCCCTGTCCATGGTGGCATAGACACATATCACCCTACTCAAACAATCCATTGCACGACACATATTGGCGGGCACACAGCCTCGGAAATGTGCACAGGAAAGTAAGCCCAACATAGTCCAAGATCAACATCAGACCACTAAATAAGTGCTACATCAAATGGCAAAGTGGCACATTAACTTGAGATGCAGCAGGGTGGCAAAATGGCCCCCTAGCCACATCACCACGCACATACAAATCGCCTGCACAAGGACGCATCTCTATCTGACGCCAAAATGAGGATGCACTGTGAACGTGACTGATCATGTGCACGAAGAGGCATGCCACCACCAATGTCAGCACACCTGCAACATTGTGCACGTGTGTCTGAGTTGTGTGCAAGGTTGTGTATGCGCAGTAAAGTCCACCTATATGCACATGCACATTCCAGCACACAACTCAGACACACGTGCACAATGTTGCAGGTGTGCTGACATTGGTGGTGGCATGCCTACTCGTGCACATGATCAGTCACATTCACAGTGCATCCTCATTTTGGCGTCAGAGAGAGATGCGTCCTTGTGCAGGCGATTTGTATGTGCGTGGTGATGTGGCAAGGGGGAAATTCTGACATCCACCTGCATTTCCAGGCAATGTGCCCCCTTGCCTGTTCATGAGATGCCGTCCGGTGTACGCCAAGTGGGGAAGCATCTAGTGAGTCTGCATACCACACACACATGCAATGTCACAACAAATTGACCATGTAGGCCGCTGGATAAAAGCTGCACATCCAAAAATGCACACAAACAGCACACTTCACTCAAAGGGCGATGGAATACAATGAGCAGGGGGGCTATGCCTACAACACCACAGTACGTGGACAATGCAGATCAGGAATGTGTCACCAAATATGTACTGCATTGCCTTGTCTGTGTGACATACTCGCAGAACCACAATGTGCCTGTAAAGCAGTATGACAACCAAAGTATTACAACAAGCAAGGATAGCAAATTTGCAACAATTAATTACAAAGGCCCAAATGGCACCCTCAACCCTTAGGTCAAATTGCACTCCTCCACCCCCAAGTGTACACATCTGCCATACAGAAAACAGCATTCCACATCAGTCCTGACTTGAGTTGCCCATCACACCATCATGTGCAATTAAACGTAAGTGTTTGGTAAGTAACTTGGGTCAGTGAACAAATATGCAGTGAGGTAGTTATCACCCACACGCTAAGCCAGGCATTGAATACCAGAACCAGGACAGCATGTATCATCCATGTCAGCAGCTGCGTGGCACATACACAAACACACATCACCCGGCCATTTGCATTTCTTGTGAGGGTGGCGGTGACAAGGCCTGAGCACCATAAATAGGCATCATGAAATGCACATACATCAGAAAACTGACCACTTACACACCACACGTGGGGTCAACCTTGAGGGCAATGGGTGTTGACACTGTCTGTTCAGACAGCAACAACAATAGAAACTCACGCTGCACCATACTCACAATGGGTAAGCTAACAGGAGGGCAGTAAGCAATGCATGCAAGATAAAACATGAAGGACGACATGCACACAAGATAAATCACAATAGACAAAGCTACCTGGATGTCCGTGTGTACTACATAGTGCAGCACATGTTGAAACAGCAAGTAGGCTCTCATTGCTAATGTGCCTAAAGGGGGCCCTCCTCACACATAACTAATCTTGCCCAAAACACATGCACATGTGCAGTACCCTGCAATGCTGCGTGTCCGTGAGCCACATTGACAAGGCAAGTGACAGTGCATGATGAATAGCATGCCTGCAGGCCCAATATATTAACATGGTGCAGGCCACCTCACTGAGGTGGCTGGGTGTGGACAACATCCTTAAAGGAGCAGGTCACACTCTGACACATCCTCGTGTACATACAACCCCTGACGTAAACAAGACATTTGATGTCAAACAATGCACAAGTCTCCCAACTCTGACCAAGAGCCATATTCCACCCAGTTTGCAACATCTCAGCATTGTAAATGCACAGAAGTGAAAGGCTCACTGCCTGAAAGGTATAACGGGCAGCTAAACCAAAGCTGCAGGTGCCACCATCACACAATGCAGTGCGCACACATACAAATCTGAGCTCATCAACATTGACTACTATGTGGTATAAACTGCATTACTCACACAAATGAACAGAGGACACAACTGGTGACGCTTGTGTGTAGAAATTGTACAGTCACATTTGTCATAGCTGGAAACTGTGAGATGACAATGTACAACAACAACATCACATCCGTGATGTCCTCAAAATTATCACTATCCCGCAACAAATAGGCATCTCCTCAAAAACAGTCTGATCATGCATTGGATGAGTTTACAAGCAGACTGCAGGACAGTGTACATTCATACATGAAAAACACTATTTAACTGTATCTCCCCTATCACATTGCAGAGGGAGAGACATCACCTCCTGGTCAGCAGACTTGCCCGACCTTCACTGATGACGAGGATGATTACCCCACCATAAATCAGGACGAACTTCAAAATCTGCTAGACTCCTTCAGCACCCCACCTCCAGGAGCAGGGCAACCCAGCAGCATCGCGACAACCCCACCCCCTGCACAAACCAACCAGCAGCAAGCACCTCCCATCACAGCTGGCTCCCAGGACATCGAGGACCCACATCTGGCCTTCCAACGCCGTGTGCTAGAGGTCCAGCGGGAGATGGCTGAACAGGTGCAGGTGGGGTTTGAGAGGCTGGCGGACAAACTTGAGGCCATACGTGGGTGTCTGAGTCCCATCCGAGACCACATACAGAAGATCACGGACACCCACAGCCCGCTCGATGCTCTCCAACGGTCCATGGCTGATATTGCTGGAGTCATGATTCTGAGACAACAACAACTGTCTGGTCAGAGTGGCTCCAGCAATGTCAGCCAGGATTTGGGCAACATCCGTCGGATAATGGAGAGCATGGAGCGGATGCAGGCACAAGATATGGCTGCCAGGGCCGCACACCAGCGCGATGTAGCTGGAATTTATCATGCCTTGCACCTGCTCATCACTTCATTGCTGCCCCAAGGTCTGGCGCCGATGAATGCTGCTGCTGCTTCCACATCCTCAGCTCTGCCACCTGATGTGTCAGTGCCTCACAGTGCTGCATCCACTATACCACCACCCACATGTGAGGCACATGACAGATCAGAGGACGAAGAGGAAGATGATAGTGCATTTGTGCTAAGGAGAAAGCGGTAGCATCCATCGATGCCAAAAGGCCTGTTTCTTCTTGGTGCCGGGCTTAGTATCATGCCACGGAAAATCATCTTGCACTGTCTTCCACTGTCCCCCGACAATCACCTTGGACCTCCACGTGGACTGCCATATCATTTTTCTTACCAATGACACTGCAATCAGCCTGCGGACTGAACTCTGCCTCTTCCCTTGGACCTGTTACCACCAAAGGACTCTGTCTGGCCCTCTAACGGGCATCTATGCAATGTGTGCATGTATGGCCAAGCACTGGTCCAGTCTTCATCCTCTGAATGTAAATACAAATATTTAACTCACACAGATGTGTGTCGTCCATGACCAATCAAGTATAGAAGTCTGTAAAAAGTGTTTGGACACTGAATCCACCAGAAGGTACACCAAGGGAAATACGAGCAATGTACCTGTTTTACCTGACACAGATAGGCAGTGAGATGGCCGGGTATGTGTGAACTAGCTGTTCCCTCATTGCTCCAAAACAACAATCTAGCAATATACCAACCTAGCCCCACGTCCATTAAGGAAAAGGCATGTGTGCTAAAATGTCCAAGTCTGTTGCAGGCCACAAGTAGTGTTCTCCTTCACAATTGCAAACAAATATCTCTTGGCATATCTACTCACACACTACGGGGTGGACAAAGCCTTTTGTGATGGTGCACATTGCATGTCACATCCCAAGATGTTGCACACCATATTCACATTGATGAAGACACGGAAGGGCACATGTCTCCCATACACATATGGAACCACAATGTCTGCCTCAGTGAAGTAGAGTTTCAAATAGGGACTCACCCCAAAGTGCAAGGCGTCAGTCAGCCCCTCCCTGTAGACAAACTATGCATACCAAATTTTGACCCCTCTCATGCTGTGACCACTGTGAGCATATCGGGCAATGTGTCTAGGGATGTGTGGTGCACTGCACTCAGCATATAGTCAAATGCAAGGCCAACATTTCAAGGGTGGCATCACTATGAGCCAATGGCAGAAGTAACAGCTGGGACAAGTGGCTATGACACTGTCACTACAGGGAGCAATGCAAGATTTCCCCCCTTGTGTGCAGCAGAACAGTGTGCCCGCACAAAAACGTTAGCTGGGACAAAATCATAACTTGACAAGTTAAGTGAGTCACGAAAGGCATTTAGAAGTGCAGTCACTATACCTAACAGCACTACTCCTAAATGCCATTTGCGAATACCGTAAAATGTAAAGTCATTACTTACTCTCAGATTACTTTTGTGAATCCGGAACACTGTTGTTCCATGTGCTGTTCACAATGGACACAGAAATTTACTAAATCATGCATGGCCCGGAGAATGAGCGTCCATGCATAGGAACATATCTTGCAAAGGAAGCTGACACACTGGCATTACGCAGCAAGTGTGCCAAGGTCTGTGCAATGTAGATGGACTCAGCGCCAGGAGCATCTGATATGCAGGTGTGTGACGGAATCTGTGGTACCCGGCGCATACATCCATCTCCATGATGGATGACAGTAGCTAACTGTATTTCCTCTCAATGCCATGTGCCTAGGTTGTGTCGTAAATGGGCAACAATGTGCTGTCCAACTCCGTGAGTCACACTTAAGATGTAGAACGTCACAAATGACTGTCCCTAGACTAGGCCGTAAATCCCACTTGCCACCCTGTCATCCATGCAAGTTCACTGTGCTCACATCTAAGGTATCCTGACACAATACATCCTGCTAACTAACATGTCATGACCAGACTTACACATTCCAATGGATTGTCCAGTGATGGTATGAGTTGCGTACAAGGGAATAAGCCACACTCCCCAACATCATCCCTGACATCAGTGCAAGCAGAAATCCAAAATAGTAAACATTTATTAGAACAGCAAAAAGAATGAACTACCCTAAACTAACACTGATCACTAGAACTACTACTAAAATCTAAACTAACTAGAAAATTCTTACTTACCTAAACTATCTACCCTAACTATTCCTAAACACGCAACAACATATCTTAGACATCAACCCCCTCCCACCCTTAAGGCACACCACGAGACATGACAAAGACATCTAAGCTATACATAAACTAACTACACATGTAACCTACACGAAGATATATTTTTTTGTATATTTTTTTTAAAAAATTCTTAAAACAAATACATCAACTTCCCACCCAAAGGAAAAGGAAACTTATCCTCAAATACGGCATAATAATACATATCTAAAAACTACCTTAAAAGCTAACACTAACTATATCCTACGCTAAAACTACACTACCTAACAATTAAAAGAACTAAACTAACACTACCTAATGTCAGACGTTACAAACATTGGGGGAAGGGCGAAGAGGGGGATGGGGTGCAACATGTCCCAGCATCATGGCAGTCCAAGGTGTTTTTTCATGTCTGTTATATGTCTATTCAGATCTGCCATTTCTCGCCTGATCTCTGCCAGATAAACATTGTTGTCATGCAGGATCCTCCTGTCCCTCACAGTGAATGGCACAACCTGATCGCCAGGTGCAGGTGGGACTGTCCCTTGGGGGGGTGTGGCCGTAGGGGGATGGGACACCTGTCCAGGCTGGGACCCACCACTGACGCCAGAGGGGCCTGGGATGGCCTGTCTGCCAGTTGTTGCAAGCTCGGGCACCGCCTTCCATGTACCTTTCTTCCGTTCCTCCTGGTGCCTCTGCGCCATGTTGCGGTACCCTTTTGCCACCTTCTTGACATGCTTGAAGCGGTCCTTCCTCACCTGGAACGCATGTTGTTCGGCTGGCGTCATGTTGTCTGTAAAATATCAACAATGTAAATTTTGAGTCCTTTAGACTATGTCAATGTTCTCCATTCACATCTGTAATACAAGATCACTTAAACATGTGAGCCTACACTCCAGCGTAACCATGTGAAGTCAGAGAGTGACCTGGACTACGAAATGTTGAAGCCTGGATCAGTGACTACATGCTGGGGAGACTGACATGACAGTGCATGGCATGGGACATGTACTGTCACAACCAAATGAGACTGACAGTGTCAAACGATGGTGCCATGACATACCCAGACTGAGGGTGACATGTACAAGCAATCGGAGGAGGGAGGCATTAGCCCTCCGTGTGTAGCACCACCCTCATCCTCTCCTGTGACATAGTGCTGCATTATATGTACAATGCCCATGTGCAGGCCTGTGTGTCCCCCACCAACTGTGTGCAGTTCATCAAGTCAGCGCCAACACAGGCACTCTTTCACAGGAGTGCAAGGGTGTCTGTGTGCCGGTGGGCCTATTAATGTTTTGGAAGGTTACCCTACCTGCACAGGAGCAATCCTGGGACAGCCCTACTCACACTTTCAACTATGTGGCATCATGCAGCACACATGGAAACCCGTTGTGTGGCTGAACGCTGACTCATACATGAGGCGCTGTCCCGCTCTCCAACACTACTACACAATATGTGAAGTGTTGCCGCAGAGAGGGGGAAACATCGTTTCCTCTAAATTCTCACTCACTCATGCATGTCTTGTATCCGCTAATCTCACTCCGTTGTGAATCAAAATACGCAGGCCTTTACAACGCAAACAGTCACAATGCATTCCCCATTGTAACGGTATCCTGGAGTCATGATGCTTATAGTGTTGTTATGGGTAATGCTTTCTCACAGATAGCGTTGTAGAGCCCTGCATTGTAAAATATATGGCACATCAATGAAGGCAGAGCTGAAGCATGCATGGTAAATGCGTGCAGCGTAATGTCACCAATTGGGACAGAGGAGTTCCCACACCTGATCCAGAGTCAATCAGGGCATGGCCTCAAGGAGACAGCTTGTCAACACCATTGCAGTGGCCAAACATGCCAATGGGATTCATAGGGCCACCTTTGCTGTGTGTTTGGGGAACATGCCATTGATATGCTTAGCTCAAAGATACGCACTGCCACTTCTTTGAAGATGGTATGCAGCATACCTACAAATTCGTAGTGCTGAACTGTGTCTGCGCACTTACGGACTGAAAGGCACTGCCTCCTTGTGAATCATCGGGCACACTTGCACAGTCATCTCAGTCAAGGATATACATGCATTCCATGTCATCTGATAGTCATCAGCAACCTCACTTACATGTCTCCTCTCCTATCAGTGCGCTCTGCAATACACAGGCATGTGCTGTGGTGACAGAACCCATAGACCTAGGGGCATATTGACAAGGAAGTGGCGGAGACAGGCGTTAGCCTCCTTGGCTTAACGCCTCTCTCCGCCACTTTGGAAACGCAATCCTGCACCATATTATCAAGGATGTGGTGCAGACTTGCGCTTACCCCTGCGACTGTGCCAAGTCTCACAACTTAGCGCCTACGCAGGCACCCTTGCACCAGAGTGCAAGGGTGTGTGTGTGCAGGGGAGGTTTGTTTCAGTACAGGAAGGTGCCCCTTCCTGCACATAACCAATCCCAGAATACCATGTTGTAACTTTCATGTGTGCTGCTTCGTGCAGCACACAGGAAAGATACAATATGTAATATCAAAAAATGTTTCTGTATGTACTGGAAGGCACACCTTCCTGTACATATACAAACCATGTCATTTAGCTTTTTCCATGTGTGCTGCACAAGCACACATGTGACAAGAAAAAGATGATGAGAAAAAGCATTCATCCTCGTTTAGCCAAATTACGACCAGGATTTCACTGGTGTTGATTTGTGTGCTGCCAACTATCAACACCGCACTTGTACATAGGGGGCAGCGTCAAATACAATGGGTGTTGCTGTGGAACGCCAAACGCAACACCCACTGCACGCTCCTTTCACGCTAAACATAGCGTGAAAGGGTGCCTTATTAACAAGGAAGCGTTGCTCCACGTGAAGTGGATTAACGCTGCCTCGGTCATGATGCAAGGCCCCTATCGCCAACACAACTTCAATGAAAGTGACGTTGTGTTGCCGATAGGGCCACGATGATATGCACCTTACTTTCAATGTGTATCACTGACTGGGGATGGGCAAAGTTACAACTGTGAGACAAATGCATTGCTCAACCTTCACTTACCGATTTGTGCACACTTCTGACTTCCACAATACATCATCACACTGTAGGCAAGGGGCATGTGATACACACCCATACTGCATACTACAACGTTGATCATTTGACCCAGACATCCATGAAACCGCACTATGCCAATATGTGATGTCCAAACTCACCAGTGGCGTGTGGGTCCTCGAAGCTGTCGATATCCCCTGTGTGATTGGTGGCCGACCATCTGTGAGACAACAAAATAAATATGTGTTGGTATCAGACGTTAAATCATATGTGTCATATTCCTCATACCAATCATCACCATCATAGAAAATGCTACGTAACTGTAGTGTTGCGTTTCATGTTGGCTACATGATTGGGTCCACTTTGACTGCCATTCACACCAGACATGTGAATGCTGAGTCGGGACAAGCAAGACTAAAATGCTAGCTAACATGCACATAATAGTAGTGTGAGACATCCTAAAGGCACCATTACGACATGCAACATGATGTTATACATGCTCTGTGTACGATTGCATCGCTGCAGATCGCACAAGGCAGTTTCACAGATGTTGTTGGTGTATGACAATCTGGAGATGTCCGATTTCCTTTGCCCATTTGTTCCTATGAAATACATTGTCACACAGAAACTATGTTCGCAGGCCAGCGTAGCTAACGTACCACAATTCATGGGGACAGCATTTTAACACTACCTTTTAGCCAGCACACAGCTCACATAAACAATTCCTTGGATAGTTCATGTACAGTCACCCTTTCTGTACACAAACAATCTTCATCCTGCACGCAGTTTATGCGCAGGTGTGCCTTCTATGGCACTACAGTGCTAAGTGTTGCTCCAGCACAGTGGGTAACACAGACTAGCACCCTATGCTTGTCAATATGATGCAGCGTTGTGTCTCGGATGCGCCAACATTAGGCGTGAACGCATTACATCTCCCACCTCACTCAGCAACCTTTTTTTACTTTGACACCAGTGTCACACACGAACTAATTTTTATTCATTACAGTACTCACGATTAAATGTGGAGTTTGTACTTACCACCCTGTAGGCCAGTCATGACTCCCACGTAGTCCAGGAGGTCAGCTTCACGTGCCAGCAGATCCTGCCAGCGGTGCTTCCACTGGCGCACGGTACGGTCCACTCCAAAGCACCGGAGCATCTGCACCCGCACACGCTCCCACCTCATCTTCCGCACACTTACATTGTATCCTTAAAGGATACGGCCTCCCCTCTCCCCTACATCAAGGGCAGATAGAATTTGATCATCCACAGGAAGCCCCCCAATGCCCCCTCGGACATCCTGCCCTCCCTGCCCACAGCTGGCATCTCCCTGCACACCTGTGAGCCCACAGCCAGAAAAAAAAGAACCCTCTAAAATATCCCCAACAACAACAAAGAAGGTTAACTACCCCAAGACAGACACCCGACAAGATTGAGGACAAAAGACAATAAAACACAAAAAATCAGTACACAACACTTCACAGACACTATCAACAGGACACAGCAATACTCTCCAAATTTCAAAACTGCAGCACACACCACCAAACAGCTCCAACACTCTCCACAATCACCAGCAATGTGCTCAAAAGAGAAAGTGCAGAACACTACTCCAGTAGACAGGAAGCATGCAGACATCACTTCCTGTCTCTTTGCGGCCCGTTTTTGACAAAGCGGTGAAAATCTGCACGCAAATAGGCTTATGAGTAATATTTTATATTGTACAATGTGTTGCGCGATGTATTTTTACATCGGGGGTATGAAAAAAGCATTGCGTTGTCGTTTTAGCGGCCAGATCTTCATGCTAAGAGCAAGTCCATACACAGATGTACAGTCTTAGAGCAAAAATCATTTCAGAGCCCTATAACAACATGAAAGGCTTGATTAGCACACAAATGACACCATAAATATAATATTTCACAACACATGACACCCTAAATTGCAACTTTCATCCCAGGTGACACCATAATTGCATATTTAACAACAAATCAATCAATCAATCAGGGGAATTGTAAGTGTGCTACTCACCGGTGGGGGTCACAAGGCGCTGGGGGGGTGCGCAGATCTGTTAGCCAAAGAGCCAGCTCTTGAGGGGCTTCATGAAGGTGTTCAGGGAGGGGGCGTGTCTGATGTCTGCCGGTAGCTTGGTCCAGGTCTTGGCTGCAATGTGAGAGAAGGATCTTCCGCCTGCTCTGGCTCTGTGGATGCGAGGGGTTTCGGCCAGTGAGAGTTTTATAATTTGGAGTTTTCTTTTGGGTACGTTGAAGTTGATTCTGTCATTGAGGTATTTGTGTCCTGTTAGACCCGGGATCCCTGGTTGGCTGAGGTAGGTACCTTAGGCCAAATAGGGACCCGCTCACCAACACCCAATCATCCAGTGCACGCTTGTACTCATCCACACTTGGCACTGGCTGTACGCTTCCACCATTCAAACTGGACTCTGCCTGTTTAACCTTAATGTCCAGTTCCCTCATGCTTAACTCATGAGCTAAGAGAATCTTTTTCTCTTCCAAGGCGAGAGCGTTCCTGCTCTCCTCTGCTCGCTTTTCACTTTCAATGAGCAGCTTCTTCTCTTCTGCTTGAGCTTTAAGTTTTAAAACCTCCAACTCATGCTCTCTGACCCTTTGGTTTTCCTCCAGCTCCTCTGGTGAAAAACTCCTCCCTGAAGGGCTACTACCAGCCCCCTAAGGCTGGTCCCTCCACCGGCAAATCCTGTGGACCAAATCCATTCCCTGGGTCATCCTCATCCACCTCAACATCACCCGCCTCCTGAGCCCCTTTGGTTTCCCACCAGTCCCTCAAGGCCATTTGCAGCTCCTCCATCTTGGCGCTACTTTTCATGGGACATCCCAAAGCTCTGCAGAATTGCCTCAATTGATCAACTTTGTAGGTAAGCAATGCCTCAATGTCGAACTCTAATTCTGCAGCCTCACTGGCTACTTGACTCCTCTGAGACATGATGTGTGGCTTAAAGGTTGCTCAAAAATAAAACCAACTAGAACCAACAAATCAAGAACACAATAGGTGGTTGCGTCGTGGTCTGTGCTAAACTTATGATGTACACCAATTACTGTGAGTGAATTTGCAAATACACATTCAAATCCCACTCCGCTGACCACCAAATGTTAGACCCGGGATCCCTGGTTGGCTGAGGTAGGTACCTTAGGCCAAATAGGGACCCGCGTATCCACGTCAGGGAAAGGAAGGACACCTTCTGAGATAGCCCCCACTCACCTCCTTGGTAGCTTGGCACGAGCAGCCAGGCTTATCTTCAAGGCAAATGTGTAAAGTATTTGCAACCACGCTCACAGCAACCCAATGATGACACCACAAATGGACTCCACACGAGTTTTATAAAAAAAGACTATAAATTTTATATAGAAAGATATACGATAAGACCACACGATATAAATCCAACATATGAGTATGTGTAATATTCCTCCTGGCTGGTTGTTAGGCCAGCCAGCCCTTGTAAGTTCTGACGATATTAATGAGCACTTCCAAACATTCCACTGTAGTCCTAATACAATATTATGCAGTTTGTAATGCTAGAATCAGGCACTTTGCAATGGAAAAATAATGTACTGCGTAACGCAACTATCAGGCACCCTGCAATGGAAAAGGTATAGAGTCTAAAGATCGAATTTTAAATAACAATATGACAAAATATCGAGTGGACAGAATATCGACTGTCAAAAATATAGTGGTACAGAATATCGAAATGCAGGTAAGAAATATCGATTGACATAATATCGAAGTTTTTTTGAATTAATTAATTGTATGTTAATTAATTTTTGCATAATTTTATTCTGTAGCGGGTTGTGGGTTTATAGGGGAATAGGGTGGGAAGTAATTTAATTTAAATTAATTAATTAATTAATTAATATTTTTGTATTTAATCATTTATATTGTTAATTGAGTTAATTAATTAATTATTAATTAATTATAAATTTATTAATAATTTATTGGTAAATACGTTAATTTTGTTTAAAAAAGTTAATAATTAGTTATTCATTTGATATTAATTATTAATAATTAATTTGTTAATATGTTAATTGTGCATTTTTTAGGAGTGGGTTCATTGTTGATAGGGGAGTAGGGTGGGAAGTAATTTAATTTTTATTAAAAAAATTATTATTTTTTATATAATATTTTTTTTAAGTTATTTTATAGTGTTAATTGTGTGAATTAATTTATATTTGATGGAAATTTATTTTATCGTTAATTGTTATTAGTTAATTAATTAATTGATAATTAATTATGTTAATTTATTAATTTTTTACAATATTGGTGGTGATGTTTATAGGGGAATATGGTGGGAGGTAAATTTTTGTTTTAAAATTAATTAATTGTTAATTAATGTTAATTATACTGCAGGAGTGGGAATACTAAATTAATCCCCTACGCTATCCAACACTTTCCCTACTGTTATACTTGGTGGAGTGGGAATAGTAAATTATTCCCACCCGCTATCCAACACTTTCCCTACTGTTGCACTCGCTGGAGTGGGAATAGTAATTTTTACCCACCTGCTATCCAACACTTTCCCTACTGTTGCACTCGGTGGAGTGGGAATAGTAATTTTTACTCACCCACTATCCAACACTTTCCCTACTGTTACACTCGTTGGAGTGGGAGTCGTAATTTTTACCCTCTTGCTATCCAACACTTTCCCTACTGTTGCACTCACTGGAGTGGGAATAGTAAATTATTCCCACACGCTATCCAACACTTTCCCTACTGTTGCACTTGCTGGAGTGGGAATAATAATTTTTACCCACACGCTATCCAACAATTTCCCTACTGTTGCACTCACTGGAGTAGGAATAGAAATTTTTACACTCCCGATATCCAACGCTTTCCCGACTGTTACACTTGGTGGTGTGGGAATAGTACATTATTCCCATTCGCTATCCAACACTTTCCCTACTGTTGCACTCTCTGGAGTGGGAATAGTAATTTTTACCCACCCGCTATCCAACACTTTCCCTACGGTTTCACTCGTTGGAGTGGGAATAGTAATTTTTACCCTCCCGCTATCCAACTTTTTCCCTACTGTTGCACTTATTGGAGTGGGAATAGTAATTTTTACCTTTCCGCTATCCAACGCTTTCCCTACTGTTGCACTCACTGGAGTGTGAATAGTAAATTATTCCCACACACTATCCAACACTTTCCCTACGGTTTCACTCGTTGGAGTGGGAATAGTAATTTTTACCCTCCCGCTATCCAACTTTTTCCCTACTGTTGCACTTGCTGGAGTGGGAATAGTAATTTTTACACATCCGCTATCCAACACTTTCCCTACTGTTGCACTCACTGGAGTGGGAATAGTAATTTTTACACTCCCGCTATCCAACGCTTTCCCGATTGTTACACTTGGTGGTGTGGGAATAGTACATTATTCCCATTCGCTATCCAACACTTTCCCTACTGTTGCACTCTCTGGAGTAGGAATAGTAATTTTTACCCACCCGCTATCCAACACTTTCCCTACTGTTACACTCGCTGGGGTGGGAATAGTAATTTTTACCTTCCCGCTATCCATCGCTTTCACTACTGTTACCCTTGTTGGAGTGGGAATAGTAATTTTATCCCCTACGCTATGCAATGTTTTCCCTACTGTTTTAATTAATGTTGTGTGAAATATTATTTAAAAAAATAATAATTTTAATAATTTAATTTATTATATAGAAAATTAATTTTTATATTTATATTACAGGTTTATTTAGGTATATATGTAATTATAATTTAAATTGTTTTTTAACATTTTATAATTAAATGTAATAATTATTTATTAATATTATTAAGTTAATATATATATAAAAAAATAATTATGCATGTTTAAGATTTTTTTACATTACATTTATTATTTATTAATTTTAACATTTTTTAAATAATTCTAACTATGTTTCATTTAATTATATTTATAATTTAATTAATTTTATATTATTCTTAAGACATTAAAAAAAAAAAAATCGATATTTTTGTATAACTATATTTTTAACAACGATATTTTGGTTTCGATATTTTGGTACTTACCTTTAGGGAGATAGGAAGTCGATATTTTGACCATCGATATTTTGGCGACGATATTCTGGTAGCTCGATATTTTGACTGACGATATTATGTCAGTGATCCAATGGAAAAATAGTTCAATGCGTAACGCAACAATCAGGCACCCTGCAATGGAAAAGTAGTGCAATGCGTAACGCAACAATCAGGTAATTCGTTATGCAGAAACAATGCAATACGTCATACGACAATCAGGTAATTCGTTATGCAGAAACAATGCAATACGTTATACAACAATCAGGTAGTTCGTTATGCAGGAATAATGCAATGCGTAATACACTAATCAGGTAGTTCGGTATGCAGAAATGATGCAATGCGTAATACACTAGTCAGGTAGTTCGTTATGCAGAAATGATGCAATGTGTAATACGACAATCAGGTACTCCGTCAACAGTTGCCCCCAACACGGGTATGGAATAACAAAAAAGTGCAGCTCCACGCTCCGGCCCCGGTACTGCCACTCCCTTGGCCAGTACGGGGCGCGATACGAGCCGAAGCAGAGGCTCGCGCTGCCGAAATGAGAGAGAGGCCGAGAGCGTCTCCCTCCGAGCCCGCACCCCGCCCCAGGCGTCGACACACGTTACCTGGGGGGCGCAAACTCACTCTCCTCTCCTCTTCCAGCGACTTGGGCCTCAGATGCAATCTTTGTGAATTGGCAACGGCGGGCTCGAGCCGGCGGCTCAGCTCTTCCGGGGCTGCCGTTCCGGGCCGCTACTGCTACGAAGATCTCAGGCTGCCACAGGGCACACGCACACAGCGTCGCTGAGACTCACTTTAACTCCGGGTGCACGATAACAAGGCAATCCTCACGAAGGTCTTACGCTGCACGAAGCACACGCACCCAGCGTCGTTGAGACTCACTTGGATTCCGGGTGCACGATAACAAGGCAATCCTCACGAAGGTCTCAGGCTGCACAAAGCACACGCACACAGCATCGCTGAGACTCACTTGGATTCCGGTGCACGATAACAAGGCAATCCTCACGAAGGTCGCATGCTGCACAAAGCACACGCACACAGCGTCTTTGAGACTCACTTGGATTCCGGTGCACGATAACAAGGCAATCCTCACGAAGATCTCACGCTGCGCAAAGCACACGCACACAGCATCGTTGAGACTCACTTGGAAGGGTCAGTCCTTTCCTTCAGTCTCTTCAGTTGTTTCTTCCTTGGCAAAGGTTCCTCTTGACCACGAAGTAGCTCCAGTCTTGTTCAATCTTGATCAAGCCATTCTCCAAAGTTCAGGGGCTTCAGCTCTCATAGTTATACCCCTCAATGGCTTTGAAGTCTTTGTGTTCAGGGGCACTGACCCCTGTTCAAACCAGTTCTGGGTGTCTCCCTGCCAGTGACACCTTCTTCCTTTGATTAGTGGGGGTCTGGATTCTCAATCACTCAGCAGGGGCCGGAGCCATTGGTTTATGGCTGCAGCCCAGGCCTCTTCACCTCTAAGGGCTACTCCTCCCCTTACACTCCAGATGCAGGTCAGCCTGTTGCTGTCTCACCTCCTCCCCTGGGTCAAGACATTCCACAGATCCTATCACTTTCAAATCCAGACAGTCAATCCACAACCAGGCAGAGACACACAGAAATGTTAGAGCACAAAAACCCAGCCACTTCTAAAAGAGTGGCTTCTAAACACACAATGCAAAAACCACCTTCATAAAAAGATGTGTTATTACATTGTGAGTTCAGGCATACTAAACTTCACCTCTCCATCTTAAGCCTTTGGGAAGATAGGCTGGAAAACATATTACACAGCCTCCCCATTCTGTCCTATGGGCAAGATGGCCTTTCAACAGTTAAAAACGAAATGGAGATTATTTCACTGTCAGGACATGGTACACACCTTAGTACATGTCCTACCTTTCACATGCACTGCACCCTGCCCACGGGGTACCTTGGACCTACCATAGGGGTGTCTGATGTGCATAGAAAGGGAAGGGTACGGTCTGGCAAGTGGGTGCACTTGTCAGAATAACATGGCAGTTTAACAAACTGCACGCAGGCACTGCAATGGCAGGCCTGAGTTCCCTTTTTAAGGCTACTGGTGTGGGTGACACAATTAGTGCTGCAGGCCCACTAGTAGCATTTGCATTACCAGCCCTGGCACACATAGTGCACTTTACTAGGGACTTTACTAGTAAGGCAAACATACCAATCATGGACAACCAATCACCATTATACTTTGTACAGGGAGCACTTGTACTTTGACACTGATCAGCAGTGGCAAAGGCCCGAAGCATCTAAGTTGGCAACACTATGTCAGAAAAGAGGTCTAAGGGAAAAGCAAAACGTTTAGGGAACCTTAGCCAAAAGGGCCAAGTCCCACATGACCGTTGTTGTGTAGGCATTTGTAGGCGTGAGATGAGGCTGTTGAAGCTGACTATTTTCTCCACTGTGAGCCGGTGGAGTCATCGTAGGTGTTGGCTGATGTGTTTGTGCCAGGGGATGACGAGGACGAGTCTGGCGGCGGTGTTCTGTATTGTCTTGAGTTTGCAGAGTATGGACTTGTTGATGCCGGCATAGAGTGCGTTTCCGTAGTACAGTCTGCTGGTGATGAGTGCGTGGGTGACTGTCTTCCTTGACTCAGGGGGGATCCATTTGAAGGACTTGCAGAGGATGCGGAGTGTGTTGAAGCAGCTGTAGGTGACGGCGTTGACCTGTTGGTTCATGTTGAGTGATGAGTCGAGGATGATGCGGAGGTTTTTAGCGTAGTCTGCGGGGGGAGGTGGTCTTCTGAGGGCCGTCAGCCACCAGGTGTTGTCCCATGCTGAAGGGGTGGTTACAAGGACAAGGTCTTCTGTCTTCTCGGGGTTGAGCTTCAGGCAGCTGTTGGTCATCCAGACTGCGCCGTGTTGCATTCCTTTCTGGAAGTTGATTTAGGCAGTGGTGGGGTCTTTGGTGGGGTAGAGGATGAGCTGGGGGTCGTCAGTGTAGGATAGGATGTTGAGGCTGTGTTGTTGGACGATGGCTGCGAGGGGGGCCATGTAGATTTTGAAGAGGCTCGGGCTCAGTGATGACCCCTGTGGGACTCTGCAGGTGATTGTCGTGGGATCGGAGCTGAAGTGTGGCAGTCTGATCCTTTGCCTTCTTACGGTGAGGAATGATCGGATCCAGTCCAGGGCTGTACCTTGGATGCCTGCGTCATGTAGTCTGGTGACTAGTGTGCGGTGGGAGACGTTGGTGAATGATCTTGAGGTGGAAGTAGGTTCCAAGCTAATTGCAGATGACACACTGAAAAGCATCTGTTATCCCATTGCACGCCCATTTTTCATCTTTTACCCCATTGCACGCCCATTTTTCATCTTTTACCCCATTGCACACCCACTTTTCATCTTTTACCCCATTGCACGCCCATTTTTCATCTTTTACCCCATTTCACGCCCATTTTTCATCTTTTACCCCATTGCACGCCCATTTATCATCTTTTACCCCATTGCATGCCCATTTTTCATCTTTTACCCCATTGCACGCCCATTTTTATCTTTTACCCCATTTCACGCCCATTTTTCATCTTTTACACAATTGCACGCCCATTTTTCATCTTTTACCCCATTGCCACCCATTTTTCATCTTTTACCCCTTTGCACGCCCAATTTTCATCTTTTACCCCATTGCACGCCCATTTTTCATCTTTTACCCCATTTCACACCCTAAAGTTCATTATTTAACACAACGTACACACTCAAATAAATTATTGACCCCAAACGACACCCTACAATTGAGATTTTTTCACAGAGGACAACCTATATTTAATGAATTACACAAAAGGACACTCAAAATATTTGATTTTGGTAGCACAATTTACACCATGAAAACTCTACTTTTGCACATTTGACACACTGAAAAGCATCTCTGTACTGAGGAGTCATTCCCACCATGAATTGAGTATTGTGATCTTCTTTGCACTTATTGTGCAAGGAACACTTTTCAGAGTGATGTACTTATGCAGGAGAGTAACATGCAGACAGGGTATGTGTGTTATGTTTTTTTATTGGCACAAACCGTGATTGTGGTCACTTTGCACTGATATACATTTGATGGGGACTGTCACAATGTGACGTGCTCAGTTGAAGAAATTGTTTATTATTGGGTTCCTTCGGGCAGTTCCTGCTGCATTTACTGTGGGGTGTGCTCCACCTGCCTCATCTTCATCATCATCCTGGTCATCGTCCGGTGCAGCAGGCACTTGGATCCATGGAGCATTGGTGCGCACACATATATTGTGCAATACACAACATGCTATGATGATTTTGTTGACCATTTCGGGGCTGTACAGCAGTCTGCCACCTGTGATGTCCAGGCTACGGAAACGTGACTTTAGCACGCCAAATGTGTGCTCCACAATGGACCGGGTGCGTCTGTGGGCCGCATTATACTGCCTCTGGGCCTGGGTGGTGGGGTTTTGGAGGGGTCATCATCATCCACGGGCAGAGTGCATATCCTTGATCACCTGTAATGTGATGGAGAGATGTGTCCATTATTGGTTATGCAGGCTGTGTTGTTAGTGTTGATAGTTTTGGGGTGTGTGATTTGTGCTATATTGGATTTCATGTTAGCCATGTGTCGCTTCAGACTGATTACCAGCATCAATCCTAATTACGTTGCCTCACAGTTGATCCTCCCTCCCCCGAGCCAATTTGATTGTGTGCGCTGTGCGGTTGCATCACTGGCACTCCTACTGTGCAACAATGTTAAGGCCATCTGCGCATATCCGCAGGCCTAACACACACACCAACAGGCACCCTGGCTCTCCTACCGTCTAGCGATGGCACTCATCCGCCCTCCTCGCAGTCAATGCCATGAGAACGTTTAAATGGCAATAGGCCACACCAGATACGGGTCTCGTTCAGTTCCGATACTGCCGCTGCCGCCAGACCTGCCCCACCGCACAACACATGCTGTTTCATGTCCAGAGCTGCCAGAAAGCAACACTCAGCAGCCCCCTCGCCTGCAGGCCCCACTGAGGGCAGGAACGCTTCACCCACACCATCAACATCATCAGACGCCACGCCGTCCACTCCCTGGACTACGTACTCATTCCTGAGAGCAACTTCCAACTCACATACCACGACTACTCAAAATCCATTTCACTCTGGGAAATGTTTGCTGACATCAGACTGTCCCAGATCTTCACCACACTGAGCCACAAGCCAGGGCACACCTTTGACACCTTCTTTGCATGTGTAGACTTCGTCCAGTTCATCAACCCCACTAAACGCACATGTAGTGACCACAAACGCATACACTTCCTTGTCGGTGAACCCCAAGCCACCCTAGACCACATGCGGACCCACACACAGTTAGTGGAGCTCAGTCACCGAGGAGATGCTACACACCACCATCAACAGCAGCACCCACAACGCTGCAGTCGTCACCAATGGCGCTAGACCGCATTTTACAGACATGTATCTCCAACTGCGCATACACACTTGTCCCACTATGCAACTGCAACATACAGTGTGCAATAAATGCCACCTCGGTCACGAACAACCTCAAAGTTGGAAGATGCATCTGCTGACACATGGAGAGGAACTGGTGCAAGATTGAGGATACCATTTAACATCACCACCTATAAGGACACAAAGCTCATATTCTCCATCAACAATACGCCCACACACCAAACTGGGCTTCCAGGAAGGATTGCTGTGAGTTGCAACATGGATGATCAACAGCTGGGGCGTGTTATACGCAGAGGAGACATGAGTCCACATCCTCGTAACAAAACAATCAGCATGTGGCATCACCTGGTGGGCCAACACCTTCGGCAGCCCCCCCACCCCCCAACTCTAGGTACCTAGGCACCGTATTTGACTCCTCCCTCTCCATGAACCAACAGGTCTACGCAGTGGCCTGCAGCTGCTTCAACGGCCTCTGCATCCTCCATGCAACCTTCCAATGGATCCCCCCATTGTCAGGTAAGACAGTCACCCACACAGTCATTGCCATCAGGCTGGTCTACGGAAACACACTATATGCCCACATGGGCACGTCTGCGCTCAGCTTAGACCCGACTGTCCAGCACAACACCGACACACTGGGCCTTGTGTACATACTTTCCTTATGGATCTAGTCCCTCCGTCGCACATACTTGGTTCCCACCTCCCCCCACATTTGCTAATGAGTGGCGGAGGGGCTAAGCCTTTGGGGATGGTTTGTCTACATAGCTAGCCACAGTTCCCTGTGTTGTTGGGTCTGGTAAGTGGGCATGTTGATTGCCATGTTGTATGTGAGATTGTAACATGTACATTCTCACAATTGTGAGTTGCATGTATGTGGAGTTGAGGCGTGTGGTGTGTTAAGTTAGTACTTACCAACAAGAACTGCATTTCCGTATGTGCCATCCTGGAAGCGCTGGTTGATGATGGACTGTCGGAAGATGTAGGAATCATGCACACTCCCTGGAAACTTGGCTATGACATTGGTGAACAGTCCCCGGTGGTCCACTATTGCCTGCACATTCATAGAATGGGTGTGCTTTCTGTTGTGGTATATGTGTGCACTGTCCGCAGGGGGCACAAATAGGACATGTGTGCAGTCAATTGCCCCCAACACCTGTGGGAATCCGGCTATGGCGTGAAAGCCTTGCTTGGTCTCAATCTGTTCCTGCACAGTGTTGGGGAAGTGAAGGTGCTGGGGTATCAGGCTGAGTATGCCATCCAAGACAGTCGGGAGGAAGATTGAGACGGCTGCCTGTAAAACTCCGCCGACTCTGGCCGTTGTTGGTTGAAAGGTCCCAGAGGCCAACATGTGCAGCACAGCCAGCAGCTTTGTCTGCGGAGGGATGTTGGTTCTCCGCTGTGTTGGTGCCGTCAGCCTGTGGGCTATCAGGTTCCGGATGTGTTGGATGGATGTCCTTTTGAGCCTGTAGTGGGCAATGATATCCTCTGGCGTTAGGTCTGCAAGGCAGAGACGTCTGCGCAGGGCCCACTGTCTTCTTTGGCGCTGCCTCGGTGGTGGTCCTGGGGGAGGTGGCAGTGGGGGTGGTGGTTGTTGTCTTCGTGGGGCTCCAAGCTGAATGATTAGTACCTCCATGGCGTCAGTGGGTCTTCAGATGGGGCTCTGAGCTAGTCTCCCTTATATGCCCCCCTTTATCACCATTTTTAGACCAGCTTTTTTCTGGTCTTAGGTTCCTGCAGCTAAGGGGCCTTAGCGTGACTTTTTTTATCGCTTCGCAGGTCCAGGCCATCATTGCTAATAGTGCGATGTGGTGTTAGCGGCATTTTTCGAGAAATTTTGAGGGAACGCCTACTTTGCATGTCATTAGCGATAACTATCGCTGGCGTGCAAGGCGAAAGAAAAACCGGCTGCTACCGCCGGAAAGCTGTCGCTAATGCCCGTTAGCGACAGCTTGGTAATAGGGCGTTAAAAAAAAAACGCGTTAGCGGCACGAAAGTGCCGCTAACGCAGCAATAAATGGCTTGATAATATGCCCCAAAGTGTCCTATGACCTGGTCAGATCTGACCAGGTACCAATGTTTGCTCAACATACATCTGATGGAGTCGGATTCACTGTTAAATGTAGTAATCAGGCTCACTGCCTTGTCATCCCACTTCATTTTCTTGGGTATCAGTAAGCTATCTCTGTTAATGCCTGCAACCTTCTCACATGCCATCCTGATTACTTTCCCAGGGTATCCTCTGGACTTGAACCTCCCCACCATCCTGGTCTGCTCTACTTTGAATTCCTTGGGGAAGCTGTTGTTCCTTTTAGCCCTGAGCATTTCCCCATTGGGGATGCTCCACTTGAGGGTGGGTGGGTGATGGCTATGGGCATGTAAAATGCTGTTGCCAGCAGTGCTTTTCCTAAAAGGGCTTGTTCGGATAGTACCCTCCTCTACTGTGACCAAAATATCTAGAAATTCCATGGTAGTTTTATGTGTCTTCCAAGGGACCTTAAGGCTCAACTCGTTGCTTTTAATCCAATTCAGAAAAGTGTCCAATACTTTCTGTGGCCCGTCCCAGATTATCAACAAGTCATCGATGTACCGTGTCCAGAATGACAAGTGCTGTGTCACCTCTCATTTGCTTCTGTCCAAATTCACTGCGTCTCCCACCACCCCATGAAAATACCGGCATAACTAGGAGCAAAGCAACTTCCCATGCCAGTCCCGGTAAGCTGCTTATGACACTGGTCTTCAAAGAAAAAAAGAATTTTTCTCTGGGCAAAATCTTAACATGCTGCGAACCATCATGGAGTGACTGTACATGGAAAGGGATTGTCCCTAAAAAAATACCTGGCCTGTATGCCCAGTTCATGATCAATACATGTGTACAGGTATACCACGTCAATGGTTACCAAAATATACCTTGGCTCCCAAGGAATTCTCTTAATCTTAGTCAAGAAATCTGTGCTATCCCTACAATAAGCTGGTAAGTTAAGGACATAGAGACACAAAAAGAAATCCAAATATATCTACTTGTTTTCCAGTAAATTGCTATTGGCCGATATAATAGATCTGCCTGGAGGGTCTGTCCTATGCTTGTGGACTTTAGGCAGCATAAAAAAGCATGGTGTGGTGGGATTATTCACCATTAAGAATTGGAACTCATCTATGCCTAGCAGGCCCTGTTCATGCCAGTTAGAGAGTAAAGTGTAGTATTGTGTAATGGTTTGTTTGTACAACATTGCTGATGACCTCTCATAACTGCCTGACAGTTCTAGCTGCCTCCTAGACTCCTGTCTGTACTTATTTGCTTCTCATAGAACCATATTCCCTCCTTTGTTGGCAGGCTTAATGGCAAAAGAGCTTTCCTTACCCAGGGACATGAGGTCTGCTCGCTGCCCTGTTGTCAAATTCTTGGCTAAATCATTGCCACTGTTCTGCCACAAGCATAAAAGTTCCCAGGTCACAATCTCATAAAAAGTGTCAATGTTATCATGCAGGGGGATGGGATTGCACCTGGATTTAGGTTGGAAATCATTTAAGCTGGTCCTATCTGTTTCTAGACCCAAATTGCAGAGTAACTCCCTCTCAGTGCTCCAATCTCTGCCACCTAGCTCAAACTCACGTAAAGTTGCCAGGCCTTCAATGTCACCAATACTGAAACTGTCAAAAGTGGAATCACGCACACCCTCACCCATCACACTGCTACCCACCACAAGCTTCTCTTTTTGTAAACACCTTTAGCAGCTTAAGTTTTCTAATGAACAAAAAAAGGTCAATGCGGGTCACTGAGTAATTAAAATTTGCAATAGGGAAAAAAGACAACCCTAACTCTAGCAAGGGGAATTTGTCAATAGTAAGTTCAAGGGTTAATAAGTTAATGACCGTTAAGTGGTTCTCACCCATTACTTGTCCCTTCTGTTCTGCTGTGTGTTCCTCCCATGCAGAAAGTTGTCTTTTTTTTGCTGGTGTCTCCCCTCCTAGTTTTTCTCCTCCGCTGTTGCCGCCTCCTCTTCCTCTTGGTGGTTTTCTCCGCGGCCCTTGGTTCTGCTGCAAAAAGCGGTATTCTCCCAATGTCGTGAAAGGCAGGGCATTCTGATTGGCTTGGCCTTCTTCTATATCTGAGTAATTATCCAAATTGGATTCCGATGTTGTGACTTCTTGCTGCCTCAGGGAATTTAGTTGCCTATATTCCATTCTTGCCGCATCATATTTCCTCCTAAATGTAAGGATCCGGCCTGTTGTATAGTCTATTTTATCTCTCAAAAACTTGTGTTTCTTTTTGGTTTTAATGTCCACTTCGTTTTTGGTTAACCTTATTTCCATTTCTTTAAAGAAGGTTTTAATTTCTTCTTGCGAAGGATGTTTTTCCAACATATCATTTAGCTTTTCCAATTCTTCTCCCACTTGCTCCAGCTCCTTGGTGGCATATTTAGATGATAAGCCAAGCATGTTTTTACACGTCCCAGCCATTAGCAGAGACCACTCTTCAATCAGTTTGGGGTGGGGGTTCTGATAAGTTGGTGTAATCAAGATTCTCAAACCTTGTGGTACCACTTCGATATAGTTGGGGAAATCACCTCCCAACTTCTGTTGATTTCCTTCTTGCTTAGACACTCATATTAAGCTAGGCTCTGTTGTAAGGTTCTTGTTGATTCCAAACCATTAGTGGCGTCATTTGCATGTGTGGGCGTTGCTCCCACCTCACTCTCATCAAACAAGCTGCGTGCTGCTTCCAGCCTTTTTCATATGACCTTGCACATAATTGAAGTTTATTGAAGTGCCCAAATCTGAAAAATCACAAATCAGTCTGTGGTGAACATCCGTAGCCGTGTTGCACAGGACACCTCTTGCGTGACGGAGGAGGTGAGCTGCGATCCCTGCCTAGAGAGCGTTGTCATAGTCCAGTCAGCTGGAGATGAGGGCCTGGGTGATGGTGTGTCTTGAACTTTGGGGTAGCCATTTGAATATCTTACGAAGCATGCTGAGGGTGAAGAAGTAGGAGGAAGATATGGAGTTGACCTGAGTCATGTTAGCTTGTTGTCCAGAATGATGCCTACGTTCCTAGCGTGGTCAGTGGGGGTAGGAGTAGGTCCGAGTTCTGAGGGCCACCAGGATGTGTCCCATGGGGAGCTTTTGTTTCTGAACATCAGTACCTCTGTCTTGTCTGTTTTGAGCTTCAGGCAGTTATCCTTCATCCAGTTGGCGACATCTGTCATGAAGTTGTGGAAGTTGCTGTTGGTGGTGTCTTCAGAGAGGGAGAGGATGAGTTGTATGTCGTCGGCGTAGGATATGATGTTGAGTCTGGGGGTTTTGACAATGCTTGTCAGAGGTGTCATATAAATGTTGAAGAGGGTGGGGTTGAGCGAGGATCCTTGGGGTACTCCACAGGGATGCATCTTGAAGTATTGTCCCGATAAGTCATTCAGATTTTAGGGCCTACCAGGGGAAGACCTTCTCTACACTAGGCCTGGGCGGCGAACTCCGCTCCGCTCGCGGAGTTTGCGGAGTTTTCCGCACTCCGCGTTACGCGAAGCTCCGAAAAACTCCATTGAGTTGGGTAACAATAAACATCTGTTATTCAGCGCCTTGAGACCCATGGGTGATAAGTGCGCTTTACAAATACAAGTGTTATGTTATGTTATGTTCACACAGCGGAGCGGAGTTTTTTCCTCGCTCACGTTCACCAACGTCAAGTTGGCGAGCGAGGAAAATCAACCTCCCGGCGAGATTTTTCCTCGCTCGCGATCGCCAACATCAAGTTAGCGAGCGCGAGCGTGGAAAATCAACCTCCCGGCGAGATTTCTCAACGCGGGGGGTCAGGTTTCTCATTGCGAGTGGCCGCGTATGCTCGCGACCGCTTGCATTGAGAAACTGCCCGTTCGCGTTGAGAAAGCTGCCGCTCGAGTAAAAATCTACTGGAGCGGCAGAAAAGGAAAGCCTGCGCTGTGCATGGTGCCGTTCGCAATGATTGCACAGTGCGGACAAGCATCCGGCACTGTGCAATCACCGCGAACAGCATTTTTCTATTGAACTCCGCCGCTCGCGGAGCTCCGCGTAGTGCGGCGGAGTTTTTTAACCACTTCGCGGAGTTTCGCATAGCACAACTCCGCGGACTCCGCCCAGGGTTACTCTACACTAGACTTAAACATTTTGTTTGAGGAGAATGCTCAAGCAGTGCACAGATACTTTTTGTTAAGCTGCTTTGCGGAAATCAAGTCTCAGTCACTAAAAACAAAACAGTGACATTCAATCGGTCTTGGACCCACGTGCAAGGGTAAAATGTTATCCAGCATTTATAGCCACGCTGGTAATTTAGAATTGTTATTTCCTTTTTCAGGACATAGATGCTGTCCCTCTTCTTTCATATGAGAGTGAGAGTAAGCCTTCATATAATATAACTGCATCACAATAAGGTGAAAACTCTATTATATTCTCTAATCACATTTTTAAGGAAGTGATCTCCATATCAGAAGCTGCTGAATACTGTTGTGATCCTGGCTGCCTCCGGGAGATTGGTGTCTATTTTCTACCTGGATAACCTGCCCCAGGCATCATAATCGGAAGAATCTCAGAATTGGTATTGGCTGGCCAAATCCTTAAATTATAATCACCTGCTATGTCATAGATTCAGATCTCAACCCTAATACTGGTTTAAATATTGGCTCCTGGAATATGGGGGGGAACAAAATGATCGACCTAAATTTAGCACTTCTATCCAGCTTGAAGGTGGACATTATTTGAATGCAGGAGACATGGAATTTATCCGATATCCATCTAGATAAATATATCTCAATTAACTGTCCTGCTTAACCCTAGCGTAGAGGTCATGCGAGTGGGGGAGTTTAGATTCTACTAAACACAGATCATATATGGAATTATTCCAGCTCCTCTCATGCACCAAATCTTGTTCAAAGTATAAGGTTTATGGGCTATCTGCTACAGTCATATGATGTATATATTATTGTATTACTGAATGTATATATTCCACCAGGCATACAGAATAATCTGCTAGCAAAGCAACTATTCTATTATTTGTAGCAAATGATACAATTGAATGAGGGGGCATTGTTTCTTTTACTCAGGGATCTGAATGTCAAGGTTTCCAATTCCTCTATGAAAGATAATAAAGACATTGAAAAACTAGAAGCTCTGAACATACCTAGCCTATCTCTTTTAAGACCAAATATACTGGATACTAGAGGGCACATTCTCCTGCAATTGTGGGGGAAAATGATTGTCTAATTTCTAATGGAGTGTGGTATTGCTGCTCTACACAAGAATATATCCATGCTGTAAGTTCCCTTGACTTTCTTCACTGACTCATATCTCTCTGTGGAACCAAAAAAGATTTTAAAGTGGCACTTTGATGCATAACCTGGATTCTCAGGGTTCCTTCCTCCTTTTCCAAGATACAGACAATCTTTCAAGGCATGACCACTGGTAATGGGTTCATACACAAGTCCTTAACTCTGGGATCACTTCTATACCCTGTTGCACCTTTTCTGTTTTGAATATATTAGTCATCCACTTTTAGAGTGGTGTTGGTGGCAAGCAACTATTCTACTCATGGCAAGTTAACCACTTCATGAATCTTCTTTGTCTTAACAAACCAATGGAGCATTGTTCAATAAAGAAACTTAGAAGAAGAGTATATTTGATAATGGGGCAGTCCCAGGTAACTTTGTGCATTTACCGATTCCCCAACTACTCACCTCTATATTTTATATTGGTGGTCCTGAAGAAGGTGGTCCCAAAGTGATAATAGCCACCGAAACGTGCGTTGACCTGGATGTTTGATACCCAGCCTACAACACCGTCACAGAGACTGCTTTGTATCTGTCTAACCGTGACCGTTGTAGTGTATGTGACCTAGGTAGGGTATGGTATGTCTTGACGAGAGAGTGGGAATGGATGATGGTGTGACGGGTTAGTATGCAAGTGTGGTCAATAATGTGGGGGATATATAACTATTATGAAATTATACAGGCATTATTGTTTATAAAGAAGAATAACACATACGTTGACCTTTTATAATAGATGAAATAGTTGGATATTTAAATATATGTGGATACAAAAAAAATGTTTTAAAAAAGTGTTTCTTTGATTTTTGTATGTTGACACAAATGATAAAAAATGATTATGAATAATCAAATAAAAAAATAAAAGATATAAAAATTGTGAGCTTGTCATGTTATAACCGCGGATAGCCCCATAGAGCTGTAGTCAGCCTACATAAAAGCAATATAGGTCCAGTGGGAGCTTCTTGTGTAGATTTATTTTTGACTTTTCCCTTCTCTCAGATCTGAAAGCAACCTACAGGGGGTACCTTTGGATTAGTATGGTGTGGTATTGCTGCTAACTATACTTACAAATGTGCATATCGTTCTATTTTTGATGATGTAATCACTTCCTATAAATTGTCTGGGTTAATATCTAGCCTTAGAATAATAGATAACTTCCTGAATGACCACAGCATAATTTCTTGAAAGGTAGATATACATATGGAAAAATAATCTGTATGGAACAACCAGGGGTCATATCTCTCACTGAACCCCTGCAATGGGTGTACCCATTGGAATGAGGGTAAAGTGGTTGCATTGAAGAGCTTCCTCAGTAAGGCTACAGAGGACTTAAGTTCTACACCTAGTAGCACCCCAGAAAAATACACTTTTTGGATTGAATAATTTGTGAGGTAGAAGAAAGATCCATCTAGGACAGCCACTTTATCTTTATCTAAGCTAAACAAATTGAATATATACCATCATCAATATCCTAAAACGATTAGAGACCTAGGTAGGGTCGTTGATTAGATGTCATTTTTTGTTCTATTCCACAGTAAGCTGCAAAATAATCAAGTCCTTAAAGAAAAAAAGAAACAGACTTAGAGAAGCCCATAAGCAAAATCAAGCTAATCTAAAATGGATTGCTTCAAGAGAGACATTGGTCTCTAAAAATACTAGGAAGTTCAGTCTTTGGTAGCGGAAGCCTACTCCATCTCCCATTTGCTGTTCAACTTGGCCGCACTATTTAAATAACCAGTACATTGTTAATGACAATACCACTGATACAGTTGCCTTGTTGAATGCCCCCAAAGGTAACTATACCTGTGACTACGGTCCCCCCTCAGCAACCTTGATAAAAACTCTTATCCTTAAATCTCTCCATTCGAGGGTAATGGGGACAAATAAGATTCCGATCTCGATTGTAAAAAGCGGCCCCGCTCTGGTCCCTGCTCTAATCTTTAAATCCTCTTAAAGAAAGGTGTAGTTACTCCTTCTCGGAAAGGCAGTATTATTGTACCCCTGTAAAAAAAGGCAAGAGCATCTCCCAGTAGTTATAGTCAAAGAGAACTTTTAGATGCAGTGGGAAAGGTCTTTACCAAATGTTTACTGAATCACTTGCAAGGATGGGTCGTTGATACAAGTGTTCTCCCTAGGGAGCAAGCAGGCTTTAGGCGTAACTGTGCTACCCAGGATAATATTTCAATTATCCAGGCTATCACAGAAAAGGACGTAAAGACAAGATGTCAATTTGTTTATGCATTGTTTATTGATTTCTTGAAAGCTTTTGATAGGGTAGATAGACACAATCTGTGGAAGAGACTTTCTACACAAGGAAGACCACGTTCTCTACTCCACTTAATAGTGGCTTTGCACTCCACTATGTGGTGTGAAGTGCTCTTGGGAGGAATTCAAGGCCTCTCAAGTAAGACATTAACTAATAATGAGTTAAACAAAGGTTGTCTCTTAGCGCCCTTGCTGTTCTCCCTATATGTAGTACATTTATCTAAAGTGCTTTCTTAATATAAAGGAGATCCCCCTAAAGTAGGCAGTGAGGATAAAACCTGCTTCTTGTATGCAGATGATACAGTAATATTAGATATGACGCCTAAGGGGTTACAAAAAAGATGGACCTCCTCAAAACGTTTACCAAAGAATATTTAAAAAAAAAAAAAAACATATCTAAAAGTAAAACACTAATATTTAAAGGCAAACAAAGCTAAAACTAAACTAAGTATTTGTGGTATTTGGGGACGGAAATTCTTCAGGTGGTCAAGACGTGTATATCTAGGAAAAACCTTTAGTTCCAATTTATCACATAGAACCCATATAGCCCACTTACATACTAAAGCAATAGGACATACAAATGATGTGAGAACTTTCTTTAATGCCCACATGGCATGGACAATTTTCTTTTTTAATGTAGTTATATCATCTGAAAATGTCACCATCCCTGTTTTATGTGACGGAGGTCCTGCCAATTGATAATTGGCTCTTTATGGACTCCGTGGAAGGGAAAATCCTATGGAGATTATGTAGCTTAAATACTTTAGCCTCCTCTGCCACTCTTCGGTTAGAACTAGGTCTCGTAAGTATTTTGTCCTGGGCCTGGCTGCAGTGCTACGCTGGGGACTCAGATTGATTCAATCTGAGGCCAATTCCCTAAGGAGGCCATGTTTATTGAGCAAAGGCAGGATAGTATTTTTAGGAGGAATTTTCACACAGCCTTAGATTATTTTAAACTAAATCAACAGACACTTGAATCTATGTCGGAGTTTAAGCTTCTCTTTAAAATCTCATGTCCACTTGAGCATGGATCTAGATAGGTCTTCCTGTCACACAAATGGCAGATATGATAGAGTATGTGCTTCCTGTAATATGAAGAGAATGCAACCATATCTGAGATAGAACATAGAGCATAAAGTGCCTGTCTTGATGCTCCTTGTTAGACTTCAAATATTACCACTAAGGAGTATACCTGGAGCTTGGGAAAGAGTTAGTAGACAGGTGCAAATATGTTATCTTTGCACACAGGGGATCCAAGATTTGGATTATGTGATCTTTGTTCATCTGGCTTTGCACACATTGCGTGTAAGGTATTTAAAATCGCTGTTTACCCACAAATTTCATACTGTAGTTAATGCATGTGCACTTATATACAATGCAGAAAATTGAATGATTTGTTACAAGATTTTAACATTTTTTAATAGTGTCTTAAAACTATATTGAGGTTGCTCGAATTCTGTTTTTTTATGAAATGTTATTACCAACATCATTATGCCTCGAGCCAGTTTGCCCTGAGTCAATTTTCTTATTGTTGCTGCTAAGTTTAGGAGTTGGACGCATATGCAGCATAAATTGTCGACTATTATAAATATTTTGCTATGTATTTTGCAATTTTAAATATTACTTGTCTTCAATAAAATGATTATTGTTTTTAAGATTTTTCCTTATTATTTATGTACTGATGTAAATAGGGGAATGATCGTTTTTAACTTTTCTTTTGTCTCAATTTCAGACTAAAATAATAAAGGATTTTGTCTGTGTGAGAAGTTGGCCTGGTATATGATGTCCACTAATTAAAGTGGGCACCTTGCACCAGTCCAAACAACCCTTTTGGTGATTTAAGAGGTCAAAGATAACCTTAGAAAGCTATCCAAGTGGTAGCTGTGGAGAGCAGCCTTCAGGCTTAGTCTTGAAGGAATGTTAAGCAGCTTGTTTTACCAGAATGCAACCTTATTGTATTGGTTAAATGAAAGGAGAACCAAACAGTAGTTATAGAAATATGTATTTATTATTATAACACACCTTAAATACCTCACAGTATCTGCTACACACAGATAAACACAAAGCACACAATACTGTAGCACAGAAACAATCGTAAGTAGCACTAATACACAGTGGGCTCCAGGGGAAGACAAAACCATATACTAAATTAGTGGTATAAGAACCACGACTCAAGTCAAGACAGTGTCTAGAGGATATAGAATCGCTGGGACCCCAAGGAACCACCCAAGGTGAGTAAGTAGGGACCCCACGGAGGATGGGTGCAGTGTGTGAACACGACTGCGTGCTATGTACAATTCAATGGGAGAGTCACTTTGCAGTTTTAAAGTTTAAGGACCATTTCCAGTGGATTATGAGGAAACCCTTTGGAACCTAGAAGGTTGGAGAGCCACCCCACCCGTGGATACCGAAGTACCAGAGTTACCTATCCCAGGGAAGCCGATTGCATAGGGCTGAAGTGACGTTGGAAACCGCCGTCTATCTTAATGGGAGTCTTCAAAGAAATGCCACTGCTGGAAAGAAGAAAAGTGTCCGGTGGAACCCACAGGTGGATTCTTGAAGGAAGGAACCTGAAAGCAGAGGGGAAAGAGTCTGGGTCACTCAGGAGTGACCAGGGGCTCGGTAGACGAATGCCCACCGATGTCGGGTACTTCAGGTGTGATGATGGAGACCTTAACTCTACAGCTGCAGGGACCAGGAGACATTGAGGACGACCAGGAGCCGGATACGACCTGCCCACGAAGGATGTCGAGTGCTGAGGGGTCGGTGTCTGGCGGGAACACCAACAAGCCTTGGCAGCGGCAACCCACGAAGAAGGTCAAAGAAGGTTACGGTCTGGCCCAGCAAGGACCAGGGAACTCACCACAGCAAGGGGAGTCAGGGTAAGCCTAAGAAAAGCAGTGTTGTCCTTCAAATGGACCCACAGGCCGAAGGCACAGGAGTCGTGAGGGGACCTCTAGCAGTTTCACAAAGTAACAGCTTGCAGGGCACAGAGTGCAAGGAGGCCAAAGTCTTTTGTACGAAATGTGCGCAAAGGTTGGGGCTATCGATAGCACAATGCACTTTGTTGGGGAACATCAACAAGCATATGCACTTGCAAAAGTTCGCAGTGCACAGGCGTTCAGGTTATGCGGTCCCCATGAGGGATACTGGCCTCACACTTTGTGAGAGGGCAGCTTGACCTGAAGGAACATAGGAACCCACCTCCTGTGCTGCTGGAGCCTTCAGAGTTTGCAGGAGCTCAGGATCAGCAGACCGGTCAGTTGTGTTATGGTGCCTGCGAATGCAGGGAAGTGACTCCTTCACCCCAAGGGAGATAACTTCAGTTGTCCTTGATGCTCCACAGGTCCTGCACGGAGCCTGTATGGTGCACGGGCACAGACGAAGCTTTGGACGGAGAGGGAGACGAAGTCAGGCCCAGTCGAAGTCCAGTGAAGTCCAGAGTGTCCAGACGGTTGAAGGTCAGTGGTTTCTTGTTCGCAATCTTGTCCACGTCGAATCTAGGGTCCTACAGCCAGGTAAGCCCTTTTGTACCCACGGGAGAGGGTTGGTCAGATTCAGGGGACCCTCCCAGGGGAGGGTCAGGACAGTGGGGGGGTTACTCCCATGTCCTTTGTTCAGTTTCACGCCAGAGCGGGAGCCAACAGCTCCCAGTACTGTTTTGAACTGGACTATGCACAGGGACACCAAGTATGCTCCAGATGCAGACTTTCAGGCACTTTGGAAGTGCACCCACCCAGCCCCAATACACTAAATCCTGTCTGGGAGGTGGTCCCACCTCCCTGTGACAGGATGCCTATTGTGCTGCCTTCCCCTGCTCGAGCTTGGCTCAGCAGCAGGAGGGCAGAAATGTGTCTCTGGTCGGCAGCAACCATTTTGCGCTGCCCGGCTCGAGAAGGCTGGTGCCGGGAAGACCAGGGACCCCACGAAGCTCGCTTCAGAAGGGTGGAATCATACCTCCCACACTGGTTACCGGTGTGGAGGTATGATTCCAAGGTGTTTGATACCAAACACGACATGTTTTGTTGCAGCCGTTTTCGAGATAGCATTTTACGCGAGCATATAATGCACCGCTACCTATATGTCTGGCTGCGTCACCGACAACCCGGGAGAATGGTCTCTGAAGGCTGCAGGGGTGCTCTGCACATGCAGGGGCACCCTCTCACGTAAAACCCAGTACCCTGCCTTCAGGATTGTCAAGGCCTGCTAGAGAGGTGACAGATAGGTTTTAAGTGTAGTGACCTATAGATATAGTAAACCTATATCTAAAGTAAGTGGTGCATGCACCATCTTACACAGGCTGCAATTGCAGGCCTGTAGTTCCATTTTGTATGGCCTCTCATGGGTGGCATAATACATGCTTCAGCCCATGGGAGGCCTCTGGGGTACCTATGCCCTGGGTACAGGTGTACCATATACTAGGGACTGACAAGGGTAGCCCAGTATCCAATCTGGAGTGTACCTAAGTACATGGCATAACATTTTAGGGAGAAAGCAGATAGACTGGGGTCCTGATTAGCAGGATCCCAGTCAGACTAGTCAAAAACAGTGTAACATCAAGCAAAAAGTGGGGGTAACCATAAGAAGCAGATCCTACTTTCGTACAGTCTGTAATATACTAGGGACTTGTAATTAAATTAAATGTGCCAACTAGGAATGTGTCAATTTTACTATGTAGAAAGAGAGAGCACAAGCACTTTACCACCGATTAGCAGGAGTAAAGTCCTATGGCCAACAAAAACGGATTCAGTTAAAGAAGGCAATTATCTGAGGGAATACCACGCAAAAGATGGTAATTTGTAACTTATTGGAGAAAACTATATATGTTGCTGTCAGGAAACTTGGTCACTGCTAGAAACTAATTTGGACAGGTTCTCGTTTTTTTATGAAAGTCTAATCACAGCTGTTCAAATGGGGGTTTCGCCATTTGAGTCTCTAAAACATTTGCCTATTAAAACACAGCAACTAACAGTGGAGGTTATTCTCTCAAACATCTAGGACATTATGTTAACAGCTTTGGGGAGGAAACAGTGGATCTATTAAAGATCTATGTTCCTAGACGTCATAGTCCAAGTAATACTGAGGTGCTAGCAGTAATGGAAGGGGATATCACAGCGGTTAGGTATAATTTCTGTGATTCTTCCAATCACTTTGTCTTAGTCTGTGGAGATGTTAACACTTCTCCCCATAGTGACAATCTACTAGTGTCCTAACCGAAGAAGACACTTCTTAGGGTATACCAGAGGGGGAACTCCATTATGGGAGGACAGAAAGATTAAATAGGATATTTATGTCCTTCTAAGCCAAGAGTGACATACTTTTTTTAAACAGTCGCACAGAGTCTGACTTGCCATGAAGGGAGACATTTAGGACAAGAAAAAAGGCCAGCATAATTGACCATAGATTAATAAACCTTAAGGTTTGGTCAACAGACATAGATATTGAAGAGATCTTACGTTTTGAAAGTGACCATGATATCCTATTTTCAAAACTAGGTTTTAAATTTAACAGCCCAGGATATAATATTGTTAACCTGCACCTTGAAATTAGGGATATTCTTCCCACCAATAATAGAAGAGCACCAAAATGAAAAGTTGAGAATTATCCTAAGTTTGCTTCATTTATGATGCACTCCATAATGAGAGAACCAGTAGCCATTTTACTCCATGGGAAACGAGATGACATGTTGGTGTTAAAATTATTTGATAACATCAATGCCAAATATACTCTCCATTTGTCAATGATTAAACCTTTTAAGGCTAGCTTGATCAAAGAAGCGTGAAATGGCAGTGGCAATGGCAATGAATAAAGGCATTGTTCAGGGGATGACGAATGGACATTAGAAAAATCCAAGGAAAGACTACAAAAAATTGATGCTGAACTAAAACTAGATACAGGATGATCTGAAGCATAGCACACAGTAGAAACACTCCTAAATGTTTTGGGAAATTGAGACATGGAGCGGCAACAGTCAATGGAATTGCCCAGAGGCTTGTATTGGGGCCCATGGGTGACATTTTAAGAAACTGTACTTTCAGCTAAATAATTTACAGAAAGGGCATATCCCAAATATCAGCAGGTCCAAAACATCCATTAAGTTAGTATCCACAGTCCCAGAGGTGGAAATAGTTATTGCTTTCCTAAAAGTCAATAAGACACCTAGACCAGATAGGGTACAGGTGGATCTGTATCAAACTGAAGTGAAAGTGAAGAGCGCTGACCTCATCAGGATCTCTAATGCTGTAACATCTACCCTACATTGTCCCAAAAACATGGCATAATGCCACGATTATCCCATTGCACAAAAAAGAAAGTAGATGGATTCCCGCCAATTACAAACCCATTTCGCTACTGGATGGTGTGGGGAAAAGTTACAGCTATTGAACCATATCCAAGACTGGCCTGAAGGGTTTGGTATACTTTCTAATACTCAGGCTGGCTTTAGGAACAGTATTGGCATGATTGTCCAGACCATGAGTCTCTAGCTCATTTGCATGAAACATACTAAGTTGAAGAATCTCCCATTATTTTAAACTTTTATAGATTTGAAATCCACTTTTGGTTTGGTGGATAGAGAAGAACAGTTGCTTACTTTTCATCTTCAAAGCCTTGACAACTCTTTGCTAGCAGCTAGTAAGGTTTCACATAGAGATACCAAGGCAAGAGTACAATGCAGGCAAGTAAGTGAATGTACTGAGATATATCCTATTAGGGCAGGGGCATGTCAAGGTTGTGTTCTTGTACCTTTACTCTTTCGTTTCTTTTTGAATGAAGTGGGCATCTTCCTTAACGATGTAAATCTTGACACCCTGAAGATGTGTAGTGAAAAATTACTGTTTTGACTATTTAATGACGAGTGCTATTTGCTTTAATACAGAAATCACTGCATAACATAAGGGTTTTGTAAATTATTTAGGCCCAGATCTCTGTACTGGGGTGAATGTATGACATTGTTCTGCATTCTGTCCATCAATTGTTCTTTTTGCATTTGTCACCCAGAGTGGGACGGGTATGCCCAGACGTGGGTCCCATGCTCTCCATACCACGGGAGTCAAGCTATCCTGGCTGATGAGGGGTGAAACCCCGAAACCGGTCCTAGGATGCTTGTTTCCAGTTCAGGGAGGACCTGGCCTGGCAGTTCGAGCTGGACTGTTTCCATTGGGTGCAGGGTCAAGAATGATTTGCATATGGCTGGGTTCAAACTGGAATGGCATGGTGAGCAAATAAACAATGGATTTAGGCTCGAGTCTCTGTACTGGGGTGAATGTATGACATTGTTCTGAATTCTGTCCATCAATTGTTCTTTTTGCATTTGTCACCCCGAGTGGGATGGGTATGCCCAGACGTGGGTCCTGTGCTTTCCATGCCACTGGAGTCAAGCTATCCTGGCTGATGAGGGGTGAAACCCCAAAACCGGTCCTAGGATGCTTGTTTCCAGTCCAGGGAGGACCTGACCAGGCAGTTCGGGCTGGACTGTTATCATTGGGCGCAGGGTCAAGAATGATTTGCATTCGGCTGGTTTCAATCAATCAATCAATCAATCAATCAAACAGGGTATTGTAACCGTGCTACTCACCCGTGAGGGTCTCAAGGCGCTGAGGAGGGGGGGGGGGTGTCAGCAGATCTGTTTAGCCGAAGAGCCAGGTCTTGAGAGTCCTCCTGAAGGTTCCTTCGTGGAGGTTCAAACTGAAATGGCATGGTGAGCAAAAAAACAATGGACAGAATGCAGACCAATGTCATACATTCACCCCAGTACAGAGATCTGGGCCTAAGTCCATCAATTGTTCTTTTTGCTATGAAGAATATGATCATAAACATTACCAAAACAAAATTTATGATTTTGAGACCTGGGGGATATCTTACAAAGACGTTTGATATCTATGCCCAGAGACCGAAAGAGTAGGCTACTTTGACTATCAAGGAATGTGCTTTGATAATAGATTCTCCTGGTGGACACAAAGAGATAATACCACCATTGAACTGAGGCAGACTGCTGCTGCTGGCTTAAGCGGCGAAGCAAAACAGGGAGCTCAACTGATTCCTCCTACACTGCAGGTCTGTAAAATGAAGGTAGCTATTTATGGAGGGGAGCTTTGGGGTCACCTGAATGTTAAATCCGTTCAAATAATGGAAAATACTTTTTTAAGATCATTACTTAGGTTGGGTCAAGGTACCCGCTTAATCCCATTATTCCTCAAGATTGGCATTAATTTAATTGCAGGTGAAACTGAACTGCACACAATTCTCTATTGGCTGTGGCTACATAAGAACCCACGTACCAAAGTCTACAGTAAAATTATGTTTGACATTGTGGAGCTTTAAGGTATAAATATCAAGCCATGGTTCTGGCATGACAAGGGCAGTTTAAGAGAAATTAGTTTGGGGTATTTGTGTATTGATCCTTTTACTGCAAAATCTTACTCTATTGAAGTAGTTACGGATGAATTACTGGCGTACTAAATATATTAAGTGACTAAACAAGCTTGCACATAGGGCCCTTGGCGATTCATTACCTTGCCTTCGAAAACAGAGCCTTGGAATCAAACACAGCCCTGGCAAAAGTGCTCAACCGCACCACTCCATAGTCACCTCGCAGAATTCTTTCTTTCCATCCATGCATCCATTCTCACTCTCCCTTTCTTTTTATGCTTACTTTCACCCTCCCTCCCTCTCTTTCTCTTGAAGTCATCCTGAGCCTGCAGGAATTAACCTCTGGGGAGCTGGGGAAAGTGACAGAGGAACCAGGAGCGCCCCTGGGCAGTCACAACCATCCTCCAAGGTCTCTAGCCCACCGTAGAAATTGCTGGTGGAGTAAAACACCTGTCCAGCCTTGTTAAAAAAAAAATGTATGGATTGTGAACTATAAACAGCGGCGGCTCCTCCGCTAAGGCGGAGGAGCGTCGCCCCACTGCTTTTGAGCAGTGAAAAATGAAAAATAAAATGATAGTAACAAAGGTTATCATTTTATTTTTCCTCGCTTCTTCATGCAGCGGAGCCGAGGGTGGGGCCGTCCATTCCGAAACATCGACACAGTCGCAGGAAGGAGGAGGAGTGGTGGCACTGCTTCAAGTGTACATGACGGTTTGGCCAGCCGTCTAAAGCAGGCCAAACCATCATGTGCACTTAGAACTCTCCACCTGAGCTGTGCTTTACAGCCAGGTGGAGAACAAGCAGAGGGTCGAGTTAAGGGTGGGTGGTAAACTTCGCTCCGCCAGCGTAGTTTTCTGAATTTTTGTCACTCTGCGTTCCACTTGGAACGCGGAGTTCAGCAGAAAATTCCACATCCCACCACCGCGAAGCGGAGTTTACCACCCACCACCACAACTGCCTTATAAGTTATAAATAATAACTTACATTATCATTCAGTTCCTTTGTTGTTGCGGCATAGTAAGGAGCCGGGTGGCAGGGCACATGCGCAGAGCTGTGGTGGGGTCTCGCAGTCGCTGCAGGTTTCTAGCGCGCATGCGCACACAAGAGATGGTCCTTTGCAGGCCGAGTTGATCCTCCAGAGGCTGGGTGCAGGAGGCAGTGGTAGAGCGTCGTCGACCCGTCGATCTCGAGGATCTGCAGCCAGGGAGAAGGTAGGGGCCCATGTGACATGCTGGCCGAGCTCCACCGCGGTCTTACAACAGACGGAGCGGAATTTCACAAAGTTTTTATTCAACTCCACAGAATTCTGCATAGTGAAGCTCTGCGAGCTCCACCCACCATTAGTCATAGTCCCTTAGTGAGCGCCTAACTATGGCGCTTACACCAATCCCGGCACTGCTCTCATGCTACGTAATACCAGCATGAGAGCAGGATCAGGATTGGTGTAGGGGACATGTGGCATGTCGGGAGTCGAGAAGCAGAGGCCAGAAGAGCACCGACACTGCAGAATGCTGGTAAGCATTATTTTTTTAATTATTTCCCTCCACGCTGCCCCCGCGCTGCCTCACCACTTAAATCCCACAGGAGCCGCCACTGACCATAAATAAAGTCTGCCTGGGAGCTTAATGTACAGTTCACCTCTAATTTTTCTTTGGTACTCAATGTGCACTAGATTACATCTCTAAATAGAATCCAGCACTTTATTATAATGGGCTCTATGGCCCAGATTTATTATTGGACTTCATTGCCCTTGCATCACGCGTGTAGTTGCAAGGGCAGAGCAATCCTTAAGTCAGATTTACCAAGCAACACAAGACCACCTTTTGTGGCCCTGCGTTGTTTGGTAAATCTGGAGTAACACAAGGCAGCGTAAGTTGCTGCCTTGCGTTACTCTGCCCTGGGAAAGCGTTCCATGGGTGGAGCCTGGGTGTTTCCACGCCTCCACCTATGGAGTTTGGCGCATTCCCAGATTTACCAAGACCGGTAAACTTGGGAATGCGTCAAAATTGTACGCCTTCTTGATAGAGACGCAAAAAGGAGACATTTCTTTATTTCTCCTCATTTTTTCTTCTTTATAAGTGTACTACATTCTGAAGCACACTTAAAAAGAGGAAAATGCCACTAAGGATTGTTTTTGTGCAGAAAAGTGTCCCTTCCTGTACAAAAACAATCCTGCCTACAACGCAGGCACCCTTGTACCATGATGCAAGGGTGCCTGCGTTGGTGCTAGGCTACATTGAGTGCACCAGGGCAGTGAGAGAGCAAGAATGCGCCATATCTTGATCTATATGACACATTCCTGCCCTCTGCATTTAACGCAGCATAGCAAGATGTCTTGCTGTGTTGCGCTGTGTCAAATGATGATAAATCTGGTCCTGTGATTGCACCCTTGTGGTCAAAGACACCATTTTAAATGTTTTACTCCAATACAACGGCCACTTGTAAGAGGTGGCTGGTATCTCTCGCAAGAAATTTGGAGTGAAACAACACACGGATGCCCCAGCCCTTTGCAATATGTCTGTCACAGAAATAATATACCATTTCGTGGCTTCATACATCTAGGTTGTGAGGAGTCTTACAGGCTCGTGAAAATAGCAACTGCTATGGCCAGAATTTTACACTTCAGCCGTGATGCTGCCTTCAAATTTAAGAACAAATTATCAATAGCTCCAATTTCCATGGGAATTTAATGTTGTTTTACCTACTTATGAACACGAATGATATTAGTTGTTTATACATAATAAATATCTTCGAAATATTAGACATTTTGAAGTTGTTATGGCTTTTAACTGAGAACGATCAACTTTGACTGATTGACTGGCTTATTACACATAGGATAAGTGCCCTAAGAGAATTTGTTAAAAAAAAAAAAAAAAAACATAATATGTGCGAATAGGCAAAATCGTTAGCAATTTTGTGCTGATGGGTTTGTTGGCAGGGTGCATGCGGCATGTGGCGCATGCAACCCTCTGGGTTGCATCAGCCATTGGAATAATAATCACGTCTAAGACAGCCTTTCACCAGGGTGTGTAACGCCACAAGTCTTTTGATTGGGTATTGTATTGCATTGCAAGATTTATATAGTACTTACTACCCCTGTTTGGGCTGCTGAAGCTCTTGCCTACATGGGTAGCATGCTAAACCATGTAATGTGTGTGGGTCACTGATGTGCGGTTATCGTGTTATGGGGCGCATTGCTCAGCAGTGTGATGGATGAAGAAGTGTGAGAGATAGGCGCGCAGTTCATGGTTTTCAGTACGCTGGCAACTTTGAGTTTCTTTGCAGGTCGCTTATGGTATTTCTTATTTTCATCGTCAACTGTGCTGGTTACTGCACTGGGTCGTCCATTCTGACATATCTTGGTTAAAGTTTATGGTCCTGAGCAGGCATAGTTTGGAGGGAAGCATGGATCACAGAGCTGTTGGTATGAACTTTGATACCATCATCCCATAACTAATTGCCATTGTGAGATGTCATATTGTGTAGCTAGTTGGGACCCAGGGTGGGGCTACAGTTATCTTGGATGTTTGCTGGTGGTATTCCTCTTATTTTGCCAATGGTAAGCCTCTAATCCGAATAGGCTGAGCATACCATAGTTCCTGTTTGCATGACAGGCTCTTCTACTTGACAATACGTTGTGGAAATCCAGGGTGCATATTTTCAAGCCCCTTTTGCCATGGGAGTGTCAGATTTTTTAATGCTCCAGTGGCGCTGTGTGCTGGCCCATATTTACAAGGTCAAGCAAAGTCATTCTGCGTGGCTTTTTTATGGCCTTGTAAATACGGCCTCTTTTCACGCATCACTTTGCGTGAAAGAGGCGTGCAATGGGTGCTGCTGTGGGCGTTCCATCTCAACACTCATTGCTTTTTGACGCTGCCCCAGATTTACAAGGATCTGTAAAAGCAGGCGTTAGAGTGGCGCAACGAGGAGAAATACTTTTATTTCTCCTCGTTTTTTGCTCTTTCGATGTGTGCTACATTCTGCAAATCACCTGTAATGATTGTTTATGTGCAGGGAGGGACACATTCCTGCACATAAACAATCATCCCTGCAACACAGGCACCCTTGCACCATGGCGCAAGGGTGTCTGCGTTGGCACTAGGCAGCTTTTTAATTGCCAGCGCAAGGGAAAACACAGGGGTGTGCCATATTCTTGTGAATATGGTGCATCCCTGCGTTTTTTAAATGATTCAGCGTGACGTGGCTAAATTGCTTGCAGCGTCGAGCTGCGTCACTTCTTTGAAAACCGGAGGTCACAATGGTGCACTGGGGGGCATATTTACAGACTCTTGTGTAATTGTAAACAGAGTCCATGTGGTTGACCCCTTTAATCTCATATGTGTAGTTGTCACCTGTGTGATACGTAATGTACAGTTTTAGAAATATTCCTATTTTAGTGTATTAACATTGCAGACAAAGTCATTTGTGGCATACAGTGGGCAGCTGTCGCTGTCAGCATCCCCTTTAATCACACCTATGTGCTGGTGCAGAAAGTGAAAATCTTTTACTCAGTGAAACCATCTATTTATGGTGCGGGGAGGCTCTAGAAACAGGGTGAAGTCCTGAGGGGCAGAGTCATTAGGGACAGAGCCCAAAACAGTCAGGCTGTGTACATTTTGAAAACAGCCCCACCTTACATTACCTGTGAGGCATAAGTTTGAAACCGTCTAGGTTCTGAATCCATGTTTCATAATTCAATGGTTGATAAATTGGTTCCGAATGGTGAAAATAAAAAATAAATTTGTATTGAATGTAGGTCGGTGCTGCTGCGATTGTGTCAGTGTTGGAACACTACACCAGGCACAGCTGGGATGATTGTTTGGGGCCAGTCTGAAACCTGGATCAGCTCAAGAATAGCTGAAGGAACCAGAATACGGATTGTTGCCACTGTATGCCAGCACTACTTGCATGGAATTCCCTTATGGAGCTGATTTCGAGTTGCACGGTGCTGGCAGGGTGGTAACTCTGCACCCGTAAACACCAGGGCTGTGCAGTGCACATCGCCAGTACAGTGCACTTAGGAGTTAACCCCCATGGACGAGGAATAAACAGGGACCGAGGGGCATATTTACAAGTGCATTGCTCCAAATGAACGTCACTTTTAACGACGTTCCTGTGGCGCAATGCCCTGTTTCATATTTACAAAGTGGCGTTAAGCCACAAAAAGTGGCTTAACGCCGCTTTGTAATATGGTACCCTTTCACGCCGGTATCTTTGTGAAAGGGGCGTGCAAGGGGTGTTGCTGAGGACGTTCCACCGCAACACCCATTGCTTTTGACGCTGCCCCAGATTTACAAGAAGGTGTAAATCTGTGGCAGCGCCAAAAACTAACGCCATGCAAGAGCAGGCGTTAGAATGCGCACGAGGAGAAATGTTTTTATTTCTCCTCGTTTTTGCTTTTTCTATGTGTGCTGCATTCTGCAGCACACATAGAAAGAGCAAAAGCAATTAATGATTGTTTATGTGCAGGAAGGTGCGCCTTCCTGCACACAAACAATCATTAAATAATGTTGATTTGCTACTTCTATGTATGCTGCATTCTGCGGCACACATTGAAGTAACAAATCGCCATTACAGATTGTTTATGTGCAGGAAGGGACACCTTCCTGCACAGAAACAATCATTCCCTTCAACGCCGGCACCCTGGCACAATGATGCAAGGGTGCCTGCGTGGGCGCTAGGCAGCTAATTTTTGCGCCAGCACTAGGAAACATACGGGGGTGCACTGTATTGTAGTAAATAAGGCACATCCCAGTGTTTTGAAAATGAAAGAGCGCGGCGCTGACAAATTTGGCGTAGCTCGCTGCTCCAACATTTTGTTGTACATATGCCCTCTCCCCAGTTTTACCAGACAGAATTAGTCTCTTTTCAGTGGTGATTAACGCTCTCATTTCCCACCTGCACTAAGGATGCAGTAAATGAAAATGGGGGGCTCGTGGCGGATATGAAGAGGATTCCATCCCCCACCCCTCCCGTTGCCTTGGAAGAGGATCATGCCAGGCTACTGGCCTGGCAGAACTGCAACCCAAGGGGATTTTATCAAATAGGTGTGGGCTTCCAGCACCTAGTAAATCCAGGTGCAGCAACAATGGCCACTCATTATTGAGAGGAGCCCTCTCCACACTGGAATTCAGATCTGCTCAACCTGTAATTGGGTCATCTGAGGGGACTTCTCTGGGTGGTGTGTGTGGTTTTCCTCCACCAGACTTTCCACACTCTCTTCAGGGGGGACAAAGCACCACTGCAGAGGGGTCGAAGATAACGCCACCTCTTGGGACCCCCTCGGGTGTTCCTCTTTAAACACCACCTGTGCCACATGTCAGAGTAGCAGTCACTCTTCTGTTCTGGTATGTCAGTGCACCTCTGCTGCACTGGCCTGATGCAACTCTGTGCTCGTTTGCAGCCCATATGCCTGGAACGCTTATGGAATTCTGTGCTTTGTGACTTTTCTCTGGACAAAGTTTGCTTGGCCTGCACAAGGTGGAAAACGGCTCCTGGGACATTATCGCCAACCTCCACAAGGCTGTTTCCCATATAATTCAGCTGTTTTCTTAAATAAAACCATAAAAAGGCGTGAAGGCATACCGTGCTCTACTGAGAACCAACCTTGTGCACAGAATTTTTTTTTTTTTATCAAACAAGAGTTTACCATGACAATAAACAAGACACGTTTTTTTAATGGCCTTAATATAACACACGGGCCTCACTCGAGTGGACACATTTATTTCGTTGATATTTTTGTCAGGCATTTTGTTCTTGCATCTGGGAGCTAAACTGGGCTATCTAGCCCGAGTCATAGGGGAATAATGTGGGCAGGGCACGTCGTACCCAGCCCTGTGCCCACTAGTACCGAAAGACACAAGAGACGGCAAGCAGGGCTTTTCTAGAAAGCACCGAGCACAATATATATTTTCATTCATCTCTAGTCAGAGATTGCAGACGCTTGTTGGCACTCCAAGTCAGTTTGCGGCTTGCCTTCTCGACATGTTCTAATTATGCTTAGCTATTGAATAAATCCATTCCGAATATCATATGTAGGCCGCTTATGCCACTCATTATAAAGAAAATATGTGTGCGCTGACAGGAGCTCTGTCATCAGCCAAGCTTCCATCATATTTTCGAGATTGGCGCGCGGCAGGATAATGGCGCGCTAGCGCGAGCTTAATTTAGCATGACTGTTAAATAATGCATTGTTTGATGAATGAAGCTTATTATTCCTGCTCATATTATGGAATGCCCTTTACGAAACGCATTTCCTTAAAGTGGAATATCCACTGTATCGTTTCACGCCTATTTAGGGCGCTCTATTGTTTCCATGGTAAGTAGTTTTCAGGTCAAAAATACCCGTTGAACAAAATCGCACCTGTTGACATTAATGACCAGATATTGTCTTGAAAGAGCTACGCATCCCAAGAATGGTCGCTCACTGTGGAAAAAAACATAAAATAATTTTCTCTAAAGGCGGGCGGAGTTCTTTAAGAAAGTTGCCATTCAGGAAGATGGCTCAGCCCACGGAGTCAAGCAACTCCTGCTGAAATCCATGTCCATCTTCCAGTTTACATGACCGAATCCAGACAGGGGTGACCCACTCCTTCGTACTTTCTGGACGATAAATGGAGTACATTTGAGCTGGTGGTTTCCTGCGCTCAGCACCAGCACTTAATTGGCAGCACCGGCACTTATGACAATCTGCCACATGGTGGCGCTCTCTTTGTCAATTTTGGAGACTGGCAAATCAAAAGTTGTATATTAATTCAACATACATTAAAAATAACTAATACCTGCCGCCAAAGCCATTCTTATAGATTTGGGGGCCTGGAAGAGTGAGAATTGTCACACTTGTAGGAAGTGTAATGGTTAGTAGCTGTGTTGATATTGAAATTGGCAGCGCTGACAGCGGCAATGGGTGGTGCAAGTGGAAGTGGACTCCTGACAAGAGCCTTGACGCTTTTTTTTTTTATTTACAAATTAAGCACTGCCGGCAACCATTTTTGGAGACCGGCATTTAAGGTTTTTTTTTAACAGACTTTGAACCAGGTCTGAATCAATACATACCTATATGTGCCTAATAGAGGTGAACTTGTGTTACTGCACATTTCAGAATTAAATGTGTTGCAGCAAAAACCACACTCTTGTAATTTCCCCCAGCTAAATTTCTGCAAGCCAAACCTGCTGATATTTACCGGGGCTAAAAGCCCATGAAATACTGGGGCCTGTGGATTTGGGTGCAGTAAGCTCCTAAATTTGCATTTTATGTGCCATTATTGGGGCAAAACTCAGACCACGCAATAATTATTGAACGCAGTAAATTCTGAACATCTCTGTGGAGCACTCGTAAGCAAGGCCATAGTGTGCTGTGAATAGTCAACTGTGATTGTTAGCAAAGCCTCCAACCTTGTTAACAGGCAGGAACAGTGGTGTAGCGCAAAGTGACGAGGGGGACCTTGAACGGACCAAATCTCATAAATATACATTGGCCTTGGCTGAATGGGGCCCCCTATAGGCAGGGGCGGGTCCTCCGTTATGGCGGAGGAGTATTTCCCCACTTCTCGCCAGGAGATAAACATTTTTTTTATAATAAAACTATTTATTATCCTTTTATGTTTTCCTGGCTGAGCTGAGTTTCCCGAGTCTAGGACCGGGTGTGGCAATCATCTATGATGGCAGCAGGCTGAGCAAGGAGGAGAGTTGTGCACTGTAAGTGCGCATGTCAGTTTGGCCGGCCATCTTAGGACGGCCAAACCAACATGCGCACTTACGTTTCCCCAACCTAGCTGTATTGTACACCCGGGTCATAGAAAAGGCACAGGCTCCCTGTCTCTGAGCGAGTGACAGTCCAGCCCACTCAGACCAATCCCGGAGCTTCACTCATGCATGAGAACAGCATCTTGATTGGGTGGGGAGCTTGGGAGCCTGTGCAGCACACAATCGTGGAAAAAGCTTGACTCCACCAGAGGCAGCAGCAGGCAAGTCCTTCTTTTTATATATATTATTCCCTACCCCCCAGCACGCGCTGCCCCACTACTTGGGTTTGGTAGCAGCCGCTACTGCCTGTCGGGTTGTGGGCCCCTTATGGGGTGGGATCACCCCTGCACCGCAGGGGCCTGCTTTACGTCCCTGGGCAGTAACACTAACAGTGTCTGCCTTAATTTAATTGCAACCAAGTAGGTTATTTGGCCCCTAGTCTGGAAGAATAATTTAGTCCATGCTTCTCGAAAAAGCGTTAACGGCAACTGCACTCGGTATGAAGCAATATTCGCCTAATAGCTTGCCATTGGCTGTCGCACGGAGGATCCACCTGCAGTTGAGAGACCCCCCCCCCCGACGAGAGGCTTCCCCCTACTGCAACCACATTCTGCGGTCATTCAGCCTTTGACAGGACTAGTTTAGCACAACAGGCTGCAAGGTGGGGACCACGCTCAGCATCGGATTGGGACGGCGGGCAGTCGGGCATTGGCCGATGGGCCTGTGCCTAAGGGTCACCTGTGAGCCGGTTTTTGTTAGGAGCTCTGTCAACCGGCCCACAGAGCCTTACTGTCTCTTCCCCCCAGGACACTGTAATGTGGGGCCAGCATCACGGGGAGGCAGGTTCGGAGTGGGGAAGCTTGCAGCAACATCGCTAGGCGGCCAGATTCTGGCTGTTGCAGACTTTAGCTTGGCCCCCGTGGGGATGGGGCAGACACTCAGAAGCAGTGTCCCACTTCCCTGCTGTGCTCTTTAACAGAAGTGTCTGGCTGTGAACAGGTTATGCGGCCGTTGGGCCATCATCACCTCATCTCCCCTGGAGCAGCAGCAGCTCCCTGCTTTTCTTCACCCCTCCCCTGCCAGGCCATCGCCCTGAGGCTTTAGTGTGCTGGGGAGGGGGAAGAGTAAGTTAAGCAGCTTCACTGAGGGCCTGTTGTTGGCCCTTAGGCCCCAGTGTCTTTCAAGCCTTGGTGGGGTGTGGGGAGGGGCCAGGGGGTATGTTTGCGTAGGCTTGGCTGTGAGGCATCTTTCCTAGCGAGGAAAATTGAGAAGATGTAATGTTAGTGTCATAGCTGCCGAATTTGGAACTATAGAAATAAGTTCAAGTCACAGCCTCAGCTCAACATCCTGTGATTCTGGGCAAATGACTTAATTGCCCAAGGCCTAAAATACAAATGAATTTGATCTTCTGTAATGTGACTGGTGCTCATATAATTGCTGCCCTTGGGCTGAGTTCAGGCTAAAACTACAATAAAAAATAAGCTTCTGTTTGCTCATGTTTGAAGAGTCTGCAAAGGTTGGAATAATAATAAAAGAGGATTCTTTATACAATTATAAAAACGTCCGTATTCCTTCTAAACATGGCTTTTCTGCCTTTGTTTAGTTTTAACTATCTGTCACAGATCATTAAAGCAGCTTTAGACCACAATTTAAACTGTGGTCACCTTATGTTTATTGTTTGAAGTACATATTGATCAGAGGAGAAAATACGAGCTTTAGGTGATTTTCATCATTTTCCTACCGGCCAGGACATTAAAATACCAGTAATGCTGGTTAAAAAAATGGCCAGGTGGCAAACAGCCATGTCAGGAGTTGTGGCCTTTGGGCCACTTTATTTCACCTCACTCGCCCAGCCAAAATGTAGTGCTTCTAGTTTTAACCAATGTTTCTGGCTCTATGAGCTTTAAAATATGTACTTAATCCAACATTTCTCCAAAAATGAGCCCAATGAGACTAGCCAAATGCTGTTTTATAAACAGGTGTGATCCGGGAACATGGGCCACTTTTTTGGGGGTGCCCGGGCCGGATTGTGATCCCAATCCGACCCTGCCCACGCTGCCCTGAGTTGTGCAGCTGTGGCACCACTGACCTTCAAGTAAACCTAGCCCCTATCCACTCCTCTACCTACCGCTATTATACCCTGGGGTAGTAGTGAAAATATCCATGCCTGTTGAAATAGAAGTCAGAATATGCATTACTATGCATAAAGACCGGAGTGCTTAAAGGTGATGAAACAAAGTTGTGAGAGGGCTAGGTTGCCAACACAGAACCTGGCAGAAAGCCTTTGTAGTCATGTGGGAGCTGAACCCCAATAATCTTCTGAACACCAATTTATTAAACCCACATTTTTACCTTGGGCAGTTCAGGTCCGTGAGGCTTCTCATTGATCTAGCTGTAAGAGACTACCCTCCCCATCAATAACACAAACTTAGGCACAGGCTGGGTGCAGCTCTGTCCACTCTGCCTCTTCACCTCCCCTGCTGTAAGTCACCCAGCACACCACAGTCAGTGAAGTACTGACACTCCTGACTCCTAAGTGGAGTCCAGGCTCCAACAGGGGGCTTTTACAGGACATGGACAGGCATGGTAGGAGAAGAGATATATAGCTTTTCTTGTAACCCAACTAGACTGCACATCTTTTATTGACAGTCGTGTCAGTTTTTAGAACTTTGACCTCAATTACATAGGTCTGTGTAATGGATACCGCAGTGACTTAGACACATTCCAAACAGTATACTTTAGTTAGCACTACAACAATATCAAGAGTATAATTCTAGAATCCATGCTAGCGCCACTTTTTAGCACGCAGCATAACTACTCCTTCCAGAGTGAGCCCAAACAGATCAGTTTTAAATATGGCTGCCTCGCGCTGGAGCCATTTTGTAAGGTATGTGATGCCCGCATTGTAGGCTGGCGCTTTTACTTCTCCGATTTGGAGATAAGCAAAAGTGAGCTCTATTCAGGTATTAGGACATAAGGCACTTTCTAGAATCTGTTGACCCGGTAGAAATCACACGTACACTTTGACCTCTGAAGTGCGAGGTCAAAGTTGTTTTGTGACGTATAACTCTTTGGCACACATTTGCATCTACTTTGTATTTGCATGTAGTGAAGCGTCTAACACATGCTTCTTGCTTTCTCCTCAAGTTACTTGTGGATGAATGATTAACTTTTTTTTTTTTTTTAATAATTTTTATTGATTTTCCGCAACAGAACATTATCAGCTTCTGTATTACAACACATTTCAATAGTGATAATTCAATAAAAGTAGTTTGAATGGCTTGGGCGGGATGTCCGGGTAATTCCTGCCACCGACAAGGAAGGCCCATTGCGCACCCTGTAACATCACACATGCACTTATTAGAGTGCCCTTTTTTACAACTTAGATACAAAATTTCTGTACATCATATGGTCCTTCTGTGAAACACAAAGCAATTCAGTCATGGATCCACATGCAGGCATCAACATAAAATAATACATATAAACAAAAACAAAACTATAGGTCGACCTCTACCTATGGGTACAGAACAGTGCGCACCCATCAGTGTATCGTTTCAGTGGGTATCGCATACGTGGATAGTCGTGCGCCGTGCACCACCCAGCTTGGGTGTGTCAATGGAGGGAGGGGCCAACCGGGGGGGGGGAGAGGGGAAAAGGAGGGGGGAGAAAAGGGAAGAGGGAGGGAGACACCGCCTATGAGGGGGGTCCATCTCGGCCAGCCTGATCTCAATCAGCGACAGGTAGTCCCCCCACTGAGTAAGGGGCCGTCGCGGGGGCACCGGTGCTCGTGAAATCTGTGATAACTGGTTCGTGTGCTCTGATACCAGCGCCCTCCAGAGATCCAGCAACCACGAATGCACGCTGGGGCCCGACTGGGCTTTCCATGTCATGGCTATTTTGCGCTTGGCTAGGCCCAGAGCTAGGTCTAGGAACTTATTCAGGGCTTTACGCGATGCAGAGCGCTTTGTAGCACCTAGTAGGAAATTAATGGGTTGTACCGAAACCTGGGTTCCGGCTGCTTCTGCAAGTACAGTGGCTATTGCGCTCCAGTACCTTTGTATGCTTATGCAGATCCATACCATGTGTGTGAATGTGGCCCCCGGGTCGTGGCATCTGGGATGAATGATTAACTTAAACGAGGCTTCGTGTGCTTCCCAGAGGGAGAACGGCGCAGGAGCGCAGCTCCATGATACGTAGACATCCATGCCATAGAGAATAATGTAAAGATGGAACTGCTTGAGAGGGCCCGAGGGGCAGACATAGTACATCCAAGGGTCTTTTTATTTGCCTTAAATAATCAGTTATCATGGTTAGATGTCTTTGCAAATCCCAGTCACCAAGGCTTCAAATTTCATTTTATTAACTTAATTTAGATTCAGTCAATTTCCACTTAGGGTTCCTCCATGAATCTTACTTGAGAATGTAACGTATATGTACAGGCTGCATGCCTGTTCCACTTAAGATTTTAATTTATTCACGTGTATTTAGATTCAAGTTGCGTGTCACTGAGACAAAACCACATGCACTTCCGGGCATTAGCATTTTTACTCTAAGGGCCGCCTGCTAGTAACATATTTATGTTAGATAAATGCGTTGAGTCATAATGACGCAAAAGTGCAGCAAGTCAGTGGCTTAAAAATTAATGTATTTTAATAAGAACTATTTTTTCATTTTACAATTTGCATAATAATGTGGCAGGAACGGTCCTTTTAAGACATCTACTCCTTTGTTAGTAGAAATGTTTTCATATCTGAAACTGCGCTATTAAAAATCTTTCACAATGGCATGCTTAGGCTTTTTATGGGGACAATTAAAAGTCAATAATAATGTAATAGGCTAGAAAACAGTGTCAATGTACGTTGGCTATGGTTGATAGTAAGGATAAAATATAAGCCAGAAAGGTTGAGAGCGAAGAAAATTCCTAGTCAGGTAGAGATGGTCTTCTAGATTAACTAATTATAGGTTGAAGCATTTGATGGCATTAGTCTGAGCAGCTCACAAAAAACTTGTCAGATGGGAAACAGCGTTTACAACCAGGTTTTTACCTCATGCCTTTATCACGCATTTTTTTAGCATGTATATTTTTACCACATGCATGCCTTTACAACGCATGCCTTTACCACACATTTAAGGTAAGTTGGGGGATGGGGGGGGTATCCCCCACAAATACATTGTTTTTATATATAAAAACAATCTGTGTGTCACGAGTCCGATGACGAACTGCGGACTCTGTTGCCCTATGACACCGACAAACCCCTCACAACTGTCATCTCGCCCTTTGTACAGGATCGGCTGGAGCCCTTTAAGAAAAACCCTCAAGAGGAATCCCAGGGGGCCTGGCCTATGACACCATCGGAACCCGGCCTATCACAGGAGCAGGCGGCCGACACAAGAAGGCCGGACTTCTTTCGAGGAGCAGAAGCTGTATTCCCCGAAACAGGAGGAGAGTTCGTGGCGTGGACGGTGGAAGAAGGCAGAGACGGAAAAGCATACAGAGCGGTAGCAGAGGAAGACGCCGAGCCGAGAGCAGCTGCCGCAGAGGACGACGTCAAGCCGGGAGGCCAACGGGATCGCGTCTCGCCCAGCCACCCTCACGGAGGGGGGTGGCTCGCCAAGGTACGGGCGAAACTCCAGGGGTTCACGGGACACGGGAGGGGGAAGGGCGTTGTTTAGAGGGAGGTCACGTTGGGTCTCACTTGGTGCCGGCTAGAGGTGACTTATACCCTCACTCCTCATCCCTTGACATAGGAAACACCCAGTTCCTCACCACGGATTTCGGTGTTCTTTATTTTCCTTCCTTCCCTCCTACAACTGTATAACCAACTCCTGGGAAGCGGACAGCCACGTGCCTAAACCCCAAGCCCAGGAGAAGCCCTGGTGAAGACGGGACCATCCCAACCAGGAAGCCTGCCCTGAACTCTAATAGACGTTTGCCTTGATTCCTTTGGTGTTTGCACAAATAAAATAGCCTGAACCACGACCATCTCTCCCGCAATTCCTTCCTTTTGGCCACCTTCGTTCCGGTACCGGTCCCTAGTTGCGACAAAGTGGTGGAGAATGCGGGCATAGCCTCTGTCGCTACAGGATGGAGAACTTAATATACCAGCTGAAGGAGAGCCAAACCAAGCTAGAATGGGCCATCGAGCGAGGTACCAGTCAGGCTGAGATGGACAGGGCGGCTTTTACTGCTGCCATACAGACCCAAGCAGACAACTTGGTAAAATTGGCCGAAGGACAGAATCAGCTCCTCTTGGGGCTGGGACAAGGGAGAACTCCCGAACCACCTGGCACCATTATTCCCCTACAAAAGTACGTGCCTGGGGAGGACCCTGTAGCGTTTTTCCTTAATTTTGAAAGGGCTGCCAGGGCCAGTGGGTGGCCCACTGATCGATGGCCCTTTTATTTGGCACCGTTGCTCACAGCAGAGGCCCAGGCGGCATACCAGACTGTCAACCGAGATGGAACTCCTGTGTATGGGGTTGTGAAGCAGTACGTCCTGGACCGCCTCGGAGTCGACGACGAAGCCCACCGCCTTAGGTTTAGGCAAGAACGTGGAACAGTAGGGGACACTCCTAAACACTCTTTTACAAATTGAAGGATGCCGCCGACCGTTGGTTAAAACCACAAGAGGACAATCTCGGGAATGTGATGAATAAAATCTATCTCGAGCAGTATTTAGAAGCCCTTCCTTATGGCACCCAAAGGTGGCTTCGACAGCATGCAAACCTGACTATCGAACAGGCCGTTGAAATGGCCACCTCATTCGCCCGTGCACAGGGCCGTGGAACTGTCAAAGAACCCGAAAAACCCCAGAAAGGTCCTGTTACGTCAAGGTCGGAGAGAAGACCCGCCAAATCCTTCCCAGAGCCCCCAAGGGTTAGACGTGGGAGATCAGACCCTCCCATCACCTCTAGCCCCCAGTGCTTCGAATGTGGCGAGTGGGGCCATATAGCTCGCTTCTGTAGAAAAAAAAGAGACAAACCAGAGGAGGAGCCTATGGATATCAGCTACGCCCCCAGATTGGTTCTGTATGTACAGGAGATGGGACATATGTACTACGTGAGTCTCATAGTAAACAACCAGGAAGTGAAAGGCCTCCTTGATTCGGGGTGTAAGCATTCAGTGGCCCGGGGGGGATATGGTCCTTCGTTCACAGATTACCACAGGGAAGAATGTCGGCATACGATGTGTGCATGGGATATCTGGGTCTATCCTGTAGCTCAGTTGCCAGTACACACCAAGGCAGGCACCCAGACAACCATCACTGTAGGGGTCCTCCCCTCTCTTCCTGAGCCACTAATCTTAGGGGTAGACAATCCCTGTTTCCCCCTCCTGCTTGCCAGTGCCCTGAAAACGGAGACAATCCCAAAAAGTTCACACGACGCCTTCCTTACCTCAGAACCTTGGGCTATGGATAAAAATGTCAGGGGGGCGCAATTGAACGACGCATCCCTTAGACATGCATGGCAGAGAGCGCAGGAGACAAAGAACACCCAAAACAAAATCTATCCCTGTTTTTTAGAACAACATGGGCTTCTTTATCGCGTCGCTAAAGAGGGGGCTACACGTCAGTTGTTAGTACCAATGGGTTTTAGGGACCAAGTCCTGTACTTTGGCCACTCCCATTTGTTAGCGGGTCATGTGGGGGCTGAAAAAACCAGTCAGGCGATCCTGGATAACTTTTACTGGCCTGGCATATATCTCCAAATCAAAAAGTATTGCCAGGAGTGTGAAATATGCCAGAAACGAAACCCCTACATCCCTCCGAAGGCTCCCCTACAGCCCCTTCCCATTATAGGGCGGCCTTTCGAGCGTATAGGGATGGACCTGATAGGACCCCTTCCTAAATCCAGCAAAGGTCATCAGTATGTCCTTATGATAGTAGACTATGCCACCCGTTATCCCGAAGCCTTCCCCCTGAAGACAGCCACTACCACAACCATATCCCAGAAACTGATTGAGGTATTTTCAAGAATGGGGTTTCCAAACGAAATACTCACGGACCAGGGCACGCCTTTTGTATCCCGCCTCATAAAAGAAATCTGCAAACAGCTAGACATCAAGCATATAAAAACATCCGTATACCACCCTCAAACGGATGGCCTCGTAGAACGATACAATGGTAACTTAAAGCTCACGTTAAAGAAACTCCTGTCAGGGGATGGAAGAAACTGGGACCAGCTTCTTCCGTTAGCACGATTTGTCATCCGGAGCACGGTACAGTCCAGCCTGGGTGTATCCCCTTTCGAACTCCTATTCGGGAGGCGACCTCGGACCCTCCTCGAAATCACAAAAGAGACATGGGAAGAACAAGGGGTTACTGAAGCACACGCCTTGCTAGATTATGCAAATCAGGTGAAGGTAAGGCTTCACAAATTGAGAACTTTAGCGCAAGACCAACTAGACAAGGCCCAGACACGACACAAGCTCCAATACGACAAGGGGACGAAGTGGAGAGAGTTTAGAGCCGGCGACTGGGTATTGCTCCTTCTCCCTTCCTCCTCGCATAAACTAAGGAAAGAGTGGCAGGGTCCCTTTGAAGTTATACGGAAGGTTGGGAAGACTACCTATGTACTCCGTCTTTCCTCCAACAAAACCCAAATGTACCACGTGAACATACTTAAAAAATGGTTGGGTCCGCCTCCCCCGAAACCCTGCAGTATTTCTTTCGCCACTCCGGCACAAACCACAGTTAGTGATACCGTTCTTGGTCCCGAGCTTAGTACAAAAGAAAAAGAAGAGTTACAAGCCCTTCTCCTCTCGTTCTCTGATATCTTTTCCAACCAGCCCGGTAAAACACCTTTAGCCACCCATTCGATACCTACCCTTGAGGGCGTTGTGGTTAATCAAAAACCCTATCGGGTCTCCGAAGCACGTCGCGCTGCGTTACGAAAAGAAGTGGCCGATATGTTTGCTTTGGGAGTAGTGGTACCCAAGGAGCAATTGGTGTTCACCGATTATTCTTGCCCCGAAGCCAGACGGAAGCACCCGCTTCTGTATTGACTTCAGAGCGGTGAACCACATTTCCAAACAGGACGGATATCCCGTTCCCCGGGTGGATGAGCTGATTGAGCGCCTGGGTGAGGCTCACTACATATCCACCATCGACCTCACCAAAGGCTACTGGCAAATCCCTCTCCACCCGGAGGACCAAGAAAAGACTGCCTTCTCTACCCCGGATGGGCTCTTTCACTTCACAGTACTGCCTTTCGGCCTTCATGGTGCCCCGGCTAGCTTTCAAAGGCTCATGGACACCCTCCTGAAAAATCACCTGGGATATTCATCGGCCTATTTGGACGATATCATTGTCTTTAGCAGAACGTGGGGGGAACATCAATCGCACCTTTCAGCCATTCTTACAGAATTGAGGAAAGCCAACCTTCATATCAACGCAAAAAAATACAAATTCGCCTTCCAAAAAGTCAAATACCTGGGTTACCTGTTGGGGGAAGGGCTGATTGAACCACAGTCGGAGAAGGTAAGGGCCATTCAAGACACCCCCTTTCCCAACACCAAGAAAGAGATGAGGGCTTTTTTATGCTTGATCGGCTACTATAGACGATTCATTCCCCGTTTTTCCCAAACAGCAGCACCCCTCACTGAATTGCTAAAAAAATCCACTACAGCTAATCATATCAAAAACCCCTCTGAACAGGAACTCCAGGCCTTTTTGGCCCTGAAAACGTCACTGACCACTTCCCCTGTACTCCTCACTCCAGACTTCCAGAAAACATTCGTTCTACAAATGGATGCTTCAGGGGTGGGGATAGGTGCCGTACTCTCACAGCTGGACAGTGAGGGATTAGAGCGCCCCATACTGTATATCAGCAGGAAGCTCTTTCCCAGGGAAAAGGCCTATCCCACAATAGAGAAGGAATGTTTGGCCCTAAAATGGAGTGTGGAAAAACTCTGGTATTACTTGGAGGGACGTTCCTTTTTGCTATACACTGACCATGCCCCTCTCACTTGGCTCCAGAGGAATAAAGGGAACAATGACAGAGTCCTTTGATGCTTTTTAGCCCTGCAGCTTTTCCGCTTCGAGGTATTACACCGTAAAGGCAAGGACCAAGGCAATGCGGACTACCTGTCCCGGTTTCCTATTTCCCCCGATCGGGGAATTCCAGGGGGGGACGTGTGTCACGAGTCCGATGACGAACTGCGGACTCTGTTGCCCTTTGACACCGACAAACCCCTCACAACCGTCATCTCGCCCTTTGTACAGGATCGACTGGAGCCCTTTAAGAAAAACCCTCAAGAGGAATCCCAGGGGGCCTGGCCTATGACACCATCGGAACCCGGCCTATCACAGGAGCAGGCGGCCGACACAAGAAGGCCGGACATCTTTCGAGGAGCGGAAGCTGTATTCCCGAAACAGGAGGAGAGTTCGTGGCCTGGACGGTGGAAGAAGGCAGAGGCGGAAAAGCATACAGAGCGGTAGCAGAGGAAGACGCCGAGCCGAGAGCAGCTGCCGCAGAGGACGACGTCAAGCCGGGAGGCCAACGGGATCGCGTCTCGCCCAGCCACCCTCCAGGAGGGGGGTGGCTCGCCAAGGTACGGGCGAAACTCCAGGGGTTCACGGGACACGGGAGGGGGAAGGGCGTTGTTTAGAGGGAGGTCACGTTGGGTCTCACTTGGTGCCGGTTAGAGGTGACTTATACCCTCACTCCTCATCCCTTGACATAGGAAACACCCAGTTCCTCACCACTGATTCCGGTGTTCTTTATTTTCCTTCCTTCCCTCCTACAACGGTATAACCAACTCCTGGGAAGCGGACAGCCATGTGCCTAAACCCCAAGCCCAGGAGAAGCCCTGGTGAAGACGGGACCATCCCAACCAGGAAGCCTGCCCTGAACTCTAATAGACGTTTGCCTTGATTCCTTTGGTGTTTGCCCAAATAAAATAGCCTGAACCACGACCATCTCTCCCGCAATTCCTTCCTTTTGGCCACCTTCGTTCCGGTACCGGTCCCTAGTTGCGACACTGTGGTAATGGCATACGTTGTAAAAGCAAACACATGGTAAAAACATGCATGGTAAAAAAATGCGTGGTAAAGGCATATGATGTATTTACCTGCGTTGTACCGTCGTTCAACTTTCTCAGACTCTCTACTATCTCTTGATAATTTATGGGGTCTCCAACCTTTTCTGTAATAAGAGCTACATATGTTCAATGAAAATTCTCCCAAACTACTATTATTATTAGAGATGTAGTAGTTACTACATCAGACAAGATTACATTAGTTGCCACCATACGCAAGATTACCATTACCCCCTCATGGGTCCTGCCCGTCCCAGTTCTTACTACGTGAGGCAGTCCTGCCGCCACCCAGCCAATCAAAACGCCAGAAAACCAAAAGGTTACAGGTTACATAAACCCCTCCCACCCACCCCCATGACTGTTTTTTTTCTGCTCCGACGGCGGTCGGAACGCTGGTGCTCCGTGTTCCTGTTTTCCTTTCCGGTTCTCCTGCGGGATGGTTGCGGTCACGTGAGTGTTTCTACAACTTGTGTTTCAAATAGTTTATTTGCAGTTTTGTATTGTTTCTGTGATATGCGCGGCCGTACCGGTGCTCCGGTCGGCCGCGCACCTGCTCTGAGGCCAGGACGCTCCCCGCGCATGTGCTGGGCTGGGGCGGGGAGCTCTCCTGGTGTCCTGGCCTCGGGTCGTTCCGGCGCTGGAGTTTACAGGCAGCGTCCGGCCCCAGCGGCCATGTTTGCAGTATGTGGCTGTGGGTGGAGACTGCAGGGCTGCCCCTTTGTTGATTTTCAAATCTCACGTTACGAGACTTGGTGTTTGGGGGCAGTATTTATTGGAGGTTGCTGGGCACTTCCTTTGTGTGTGTGTTGGGAGTTTCCTGTGGGGTTTACTCCTTTTTTACTCGCAATGAGTGAGGGGGCTACTTCTCCGGTGCCTGCGAAGGCAGTTTCCAAGCAGCATAATGTCCAGGACCTGCAGGAGGATGTTGTTTTGCAGATTTCTAGGGCTGACTTGCAGGACTTAATCAATTCTGCTGTCCAGTCTGCGCTGCTGGAGCCTGCGGCGAAGAGGTCTAAGGATGATGAGGAGGACATGGACAATTCCCCTAAGGGAAAGTACGTCCAGGGCAAGGTTTTTTCAGACATGCTGGTCCATATTCAGGAGGTGCTTGGTTTTGACCCTAAAAACGTTGTCTGATGAGAGGTTTTACGCCCAGTATAGTTCCTCTGTGGTGGATGACCTTCCCTTCCATGATGTCATGAAGGATATCCTGACTAAGGAATGGCTTGAGGTGGATAAGCAGGGTATTCCTCGCTTTCTGGGGAAGCGGTATCGCCTGGCGGGCTTTGACACCCAGTTTCCTGCGATTCCCAAAGTCAATTCTCTTTTGTCTTCTATGGCTTCTGCCTCCTCTTCCTCTTTGTCATCAGAGGAAGCTTCCCTGACGGATCCGGTGGAGCGGAAGGTGGAGTCTGCTCTCAAATGTTCTTACGCCGCTTCTCATTTTGGGGTGCGTGCTAGCACTTATGCGGCCTATGCCTCACAGGTCCTGCTGAAGGATTTTGAGAAGTTGTTTGACTGTCTTCAGGATCAGGGGGACCCTACTCCTGTGTTGACTCAGATGGAGGTCTTGGCGCAATTCCTCTCGGATGTGACTTTTGATTCCTTGTGGGCCTTCTCCTCAGTGACCGGGGCGGCGGTGGCTGGTAGGAGGTCTCTCTGGACCAAACCTTGGCGTCTTGAGGCTGCGCAGAAGACCTTGGTCCATAAGCTGCCTTTTGATGGTCCCCGTGTCTTTGGGGACGCTTTGAATGCGATGGTACAGTGCTCTGCGGAGGAGAAGATGTTGAAGCCTTTTCAGCCCGTGCCTAAAAGGAAGTCCTTTTTTTACAAGCAGGGTTTTTAGGGGGCTTTGTCTTCAAAGCCCTTTCGTGGTCGGGGGGCCGCGTTCCATTATAAATCCCGGCCTCAACAGCAGCAGCAGACTCCCTCTGGTGCAGGACAGAAGTGACTATGCCGTTATGGGGGCTCGGCTCCGTTTGTTTCTGGACCGTTAGTCAGCTCTGATTTCCGACCAGTGGGTCTTGTCTGTCATCAGGTTGGGTTACCAGATTCCCTTCCGGGGCCCTCCCCCTCTGGATTGTTTTCTAGTTACCCCGTTGTCAAGAGATCCTGTGAGGCGGTCTGCCATGTTGTCCGGCGTCGCCATGCTGTTGTTGAAGGGGGCTGTTGTGCCGGTTCGGGGGGAGGAAGTAGGCCTGGGGTTCTATTCCCATCTGTTCCTGGTTGCAAAGCCAGATGGTTCCTTCCACCCGATCCTGAATCTCCGATCTCTGAACAAGTTGGTGCGGTTGGATCATTTTCGGATTTCTCCTGCCCTGTTTGTCTCCTGTGGGGGTGTGGCTAAGGGGAAGAAGGTTTCCACTTCTACGATCAGTCGGTGGGTGCGTTTGGCGGTCTGCCAATCCTATAAATCTTTGGATCTGCCTCCTCCGTCTCAGGTGCAGGGTCGTTTGACACGTTCTGTGTCTGCTTCCTGGGCTGAGGCGGCGGGGGTCTCTAGCCAGGAGATTTTTAGGGTGGCCACCTAGCAGTCCCATCACACGTTTGTACGGCATTATTGTCTTGATGTTTTACATGCCTCTGTTGACAGTTTTTCTGTTGGTGTTTTGAACACTGCTGTTCGTTGATCATTTATTTGATTAAAGTTTTGTACTTTTTGCATGGATCACTGGTGTCCTGCGTTTTTTCTTCTTGGTTCTCTGCTTGTGAGTTCCTCACGTAGTAAGGACTGGGACGGGGAGGACCCATGAGGGGATCATGTCTTGTTACTTACCGGTAATCTTCATTACCCCGATTAGGGTCCTCCCCGTCCCAGTCCTCTTCCCTCCCTCCCGCTGTGTTTGTGTCTGGGTCTCCAGCGCCGGAACGACCCGAGGCCAGGACACCAGGAGAGCTCCTTGCCCCAGCCCAGCACATGCGTGGGGAGCGTCAGAGCAGGAGTGCGGCCGACCGGAGCACCGGTACGGCCGCGCATATGACAGAAACAATACAAAACTGCAAATAACCTATTTGAAACACAAGTTGTAGAAACACTCACGTGACCGCAACCATCCTGCAGGAGAACCGGAAAGGAAAACAGGACACGGAGCACCAGCGTTCCGAACGCCGTCGGAGCAGAAAAAAAACAGGCATGGTGGTGGGTGGGAGGGGTTTATGTAACCTGTAACCTTTTGGTTTTCTGGCGTTTTGATTGGCTGGGTGGAGGCAGGACTGCCTCACGTAGTAAGGACTGGGACGGAGAGGACCCTAATCGGGGTAATGAAGATTACCGGTAAGTAACAAGACATCAGCGATCACCTACGTACATCAGGCACAGTTGCCAGCAGTATTGTACATAAAAAAAAGTGCTTCGTCAATGTGGAATGCCGCTAAATGGGTAGTAAATAACAGCAATAGTTGATATGCCCCTGGCAGCAGCTTAATAATAATAGTAATCGTCTCCCCAAACACCGTTTGATTTTTATCACTGAAATACCATCTTTAAATATATTTTGAAATTCAACCGTTTTTCTTCAAACATCACCTTCTAAATTCTGAAAATACCTACATTTGCATTTCAAATGCACGTTTTTCAATTTTGGTATACATATATTAATTCTATCAATCAAAAGTTCCTAATTTATTTCACTGGGCTGCGCACAGGAGAGTTACTTGAAGGTAGCTGGAGAGCTATCAGTAGCTCACAAGCTACTCGTTGGAGAACTTGTTTTAAACATAGGCCCCATGGAACTCACTATTCACATCCCACCATGCATGTATATCATAGTGCACCCCAGTCATAACCCAGGAAGTTTAATGAAACTGTGTTGGACTTGGCCATCTCTGCAGGGTCACTCTCAAAGTCTTTGCCTTCACCCCTCCTATTTTTGCTCAATTCATTTATGCTGGCCTTAGGACTCTGTGTACTTTACCACTGCAACCAGTGCTAACGTGCTTGTGCTCTCGCCTTAAAAAATGGCAAAATTGGCTTTCCCTTTATTGGCATGATTAATTTACTTATAAGTCCTTTGTAGAGCGGTATACCAAATACCCAGTGCTGTAAATTAAATGCTACTAGTGAGCCTACAGCTCTTATTGTGCCACACACTCCAGTAGCACCTTAAAACATGTCTTAGGTCTGCCATTGCAGCCTGGATGCAGTTTTAAACTGCCAATTTGACTTGGCAAGATAACCCCCTTGCCAAGCCTTAAACTTCCATTTTAGGGCATATAAGTCACCCCTATGGTAGGCCCTAGGCAGCCCATAGAACAGGGTGCATTGCGAATGAAAAGTTGGGCATATTGTGCGAAGCTGGCTTGGTATAGGATGTCCACTAATGTAAGTGGAAACCTTGCACCAGTCCAGACAACCCTTATGGTGATTTAAGAGGTCTTAGACAACCTTAGAAAGCTCTTGAAGTGGTAGCTGTGGAGAGCAGCCTTCAGGCTCAGTCTTGAAGGCGTGTAAAGCAGCTTGTTTTACCAGAATGCAATCTTATAGTATAGATTAAATGAAAGATAACCACACCAAGTATTTATAAAAATATGTATTTATTATATAATACTCTCTAGTATGTTCCAATATCTCCAACACGGAGATAAACACAATGCACACAATACGTTAGCAAAATAACACAGTAAATAGAACGAAATACAAAGTGGGTCCCGGGGGGGGCCAAACCATATACTAAGAAAGTGGTATAAGAACCACGACTCGAGTCAGGACGATGTCAAGAGGATGTAGAATTGCTGGGGACCCACAGAACCACCTAAGGTAAGTAGATAGGGACCCCACGGAGAGCGTGTGCAGTGTGGAAACATGACCGCGTGCTCCGTACAACTCTATGTGCAAGTCGCGGTTGGATTTTTAAAGATTAAGGACCCTTCCCAGTGGACCCTGAAGAAACCCAGTGGAAGACAGAAGGTTGGAGAGCCACCCCACCTGTGGATACCCTAGTATCCATGTTACCTGCACCAGGGAAGCCGGGTGCATAAGTGTGAAGTGGTGTCGGAAACCGCCGTTGAACCCAATGGAGGACTTCAGGAAAGTGCAGCTGCTGGAAGAGGAGAAAGTGTCCGTGGGAATCCAAACATGGATTCTTGAAGAGGATTACCTGAAATCAGAGGTGACAGAGTCTATGTCACTCAGGGGTGACCGGGAGACTTGGAAGACGAATGCCCTCCGATGTCGGGTGCTTCAGGGAAGATGATGATGACCTTGACTCTGCAGCTGTGAGGACCAGGCGACGCTGAGGAAGACCAGGACCTGGATATGAGCTGTCCCACGAAGGATGCCGAGTGCTGAGGGGTCGGTGTCCGGCGACCAACAAGCCTTGGCAAATGTAACCCACGCAGTAAGTCGAGAAGGTGCAAAGTTGGGACCAGCAAGGTCCAGGGGACTCACCAAAGGCAGGGGAGTCAGGGCAGGCCCGGAGAAATCAGAGGAGCCCAAAAGTAACAAGTGTGACCCTCAAGTGGACCCATAGGCCGGAGGCACTGGAGTCGCAAGAGGACCTCAAGCAGCTCACCAAAAGATGCAGGCCACGATGCACACGATGCGGTGTGGCTGAAGATTCTGGTCACTGAAGGTGCTCGAGGTTGGGGCTACTTGGAGCCCAAAGATCTTCTTGCAAAGAAGGAGCTCAGGATCAGCAGACCGGTCGACTTAGTTGCCCAGATGGTAGAAGTGCAGTGGTGTCTGATCTGAATGGTATCCTAAGGATGAATCTAGGGACCTACACCCAGGTAAGCCCTTAAGTAACTCAGGGAAAGGGTTGGGACGATTCAGAGGACCCTCCCAAGGGAGGGTCTGGACAGGGGGGGCTAACTTCCATCTCCTTTGTCCAGTTTCACGCCAGAGCAGGAGCCAACGGCTTCCAGGACTGGTTTGAACTGGACTATGCACAGGGACACCAAATGCGCCCCTCATGCAGACTTTCTGGCACTGGCAAGCGCACCCACCCAGCCCTAAATAACTAAATCCTGTCTAGGAGGTGGTCACACCTCCCTGTGATAGGATGCCTATTGTTCTACCTTCCTCTGCTCAAGCTTGGCTCAGCAGAAGGAGGGCATATATGTGTCTCTGGTCTGCAGCAACCATTTTGTGCTGTCCGGGACTCGAAGGCCGGTACCGGGAACACTGAGAGCCTAACAGAGGGCTCTTCCAGTGCTTGGAATCATGCCTCCCACACCGTTTACGGTGTGGGGTTATGATTCCAACATCTTTGATACCAAACATGATAGGATTCGTTGCAGCCATTTTCGAGATGGTCAGGTGCCCCTGTATATAGTATATGGCTGCTTCACTGGCAACCCGGGAGAATGGACTCCGTTGGCTGCAGGGGTGTCCTGCTCATGCAGAGGCACCCTCTCACTTAGAATCAAGCACCCTGCCTTCAGGATTGCAAAGGCCTGCTATAGGGGTGACTTATAGGTTTTAAGTGCAGTGACCCCAAGATATAGTAAACCTGTATCTTTAGTAAGTGGTCCAAGCACCAACTTACACAGGCTGCAATGGCAGGCCTGTAGTTCCATTTTGAAAGGTCTCTCATGGGTGGCATAATACATGCTTCAGCCCATAGGAGGCCTCTGGGGTACCTATGCCCCGGGTACATGGGTACCATATACTAGAGACTTATAAGGGTACCCCAATATCCAATCTGGGATGTACCTAAATACTGAACACAACAATTTAGGGAGAAAGGAGATTGACTGGGATCCTGCTAATCAGGACCCCAGTCTGACTAGTCAAAAACAGCATCACATCAAGCAAAAAGTGGGGGTAACCATAGAAGTAGATCCTACTTTCCAACACATATACTTGGAAGTTTTACATGTCCTTGTAGTGACAAACTAAAAAATTCATTTTTCACTACTGTGAGTCCTACCTTTCTCATAGGATAACATTGGATTGCCTTATTACATTTAATAAGGGCTAACCTTTGATTGGGAACACGAAAACATTTCATGTTTGGTGTCTAAGAAATTGTATTTAAAAATCGTCTTTAATGGTAAAGTTGGATTTTAAGTTACAATTTTGAAAATTACACTTTTCCAAAGTTGGTGCCTGCAGCCTGTTACTGAGTCACATGGCCGGGTGTAGCTGGCAGTTGGACTTTGTTTATTCGTCCCAAACAGCCACAAAATAGAGGGATTAGGTGTGCTTAGATGGGCCATCAACTGGCAGGATGGGAGGGGCAGAGCTGGCACAGCCCCACTTGCAACTAAATAGGCTAGGCCCTGCCTTTACACAAAGGACTTGTCACCACTACGTTGTTCATGCAGCCAGCTTGGAGCCAGGGCAGGGGAGGAAGGAAACTTAAAGAACTTCAAAGGGAATTCTCTATAAACTTCTCCTACTTCAAAAAGGCACCAGGTAAAAAGATAGGACCCTCAGACGCACCCTACAAGACACTCCTGGGCCTGTGGACACAACAGAAGAAGGATTGCTGTGCTTCTTTGCTGCAAGAAGAGAGGCTACTCTTCTGCCCTGTAATTCTGCTGCCCTGCTTTCTGTTGCACTGCTTGGTGATAAGGAAGACTGCACCTGCACCCTTCCTCTCAGGCTGAAGTGAATCAAAGGGTCAGCTGACTGACCTCCTGTTCTGAGCTACAGGGACACAATAAGCTCCAGAGGCCTCTGTACATCTGCCCAGCTGACCTGCAAATGGACCAGCAACTTGACCTGCCTTAGTCCTGCAGGCCTCTGCTGGAGTGAGTTCCTGATCCCCAAGAGGGGCCCTAAAGCCCTAGACCCTTGGTGTGGCATCAGTGGAGCTCTCTCCCCAAGAAAAGGAGAAATCCTGGCAGTTTGGGCTCTTCAAGACCACAAACGGGCCTGTTCACACCAAGATCTTGCTGCCCGCGCTGCACGCCAACGTGAAACTCTGGTGTACCCGACTCTTCACGCCACAGCACCCGCCAGCGACGCCTGGCAATGCAAGATCTGCACTTCGTGCAACAGCAATGACCGTCTGGTATGCCCGCCTTGCTCTTCACGCTTCATCGACGATGATCCGTGATGCTTTCCCTGCTCCTCACGGCCCTAGTCCACCACGAACGGCACACGCTAGACTTTTGAAGGTAACTCTTTCAGTGGGACTAACCTAGTCTCTGTATCCAGCCCACGCGCCATTGCGGTCTGCCTACACTTGTGACTTTCACCAGGAACCTCATGGCCAGATAACCATGAGTGGCTTTGTGCTTTTGGGCCCTTTACTTACCTGAAATCTTTAAAATTATCTCCTATTCTACAGATTGGGTTTCTGTTATTTTGCTGTTAAATAATTTATTACATTTTGCTCTGTTTTCCTAAACTGGTGTGGTTTTTTTCTTACGTTGTGCTTTCACGTTATTACTGTTTGAAATGCTGCATAAATACTTTACACGTTGACTGAGTTAAACCTCACTGCTTTTGTGCCAAACTACCAGAAGGTTAGCATAGGTTAATTTGGGGTTTGCTTGTGTTTCACCCTGACAGAGATTGCAGTTGCTGCCTGAGTAGGGTTTCGCCCTCTAACCCAGTAACCCAATTTTCAACAAACCCAATTTCAGGTTCTAGTATGGGGGGAGGGTATAAGGCTCACTATGCAATATTTTTTAAAGGAAATCCAAGGGTAGGAAGTCAGTCGAGACGCACAGTGTTATTTATGAAAATAGTTATTAAGGCCATCTCCTGGTGGTTGTAGGATGACTCGATAAAACGAGGCAGGTAGCTAAAGATAGACTGGAGTAAGGAGACAAATAATATGAAGCACACCACCAAAAACTTCAGAAACGAAATGCTTGGAGTGGGCAGGTGGTGAAAATGCCCCAGGGTGTTGTACTAGAAGTCAGAATATGCATTACTTTGCATAAAGACTAGAGTGGAAACAAAGCTGCAAGAGGGCTAGGTTGCAAACACTGAACCTGGCAAAGAGCCTTTGTAGTCATGTGGGAGCTGAACCCCAATAATCTTCTGAACGCCAATTTATCAAATCAAAACCTTTACCTTACGCAGTTCAGCTCCGTGAGTCTTCTCATTGATCTAGCAGTAAGACACTACCCTCCCCATCAATAACAAAAACTTAGCAGAGTAAAATCATAAGTAGAAACTGGAACCACTCAAGAATTGAATTCTAGATTAAAATTAAGTTTAAAAGGTTTAAAACAAAATCATTAATAAAAAAATTACAGGGAAAATGCATCATTTGCCATTAAGGCTCAGATACAGGCTACAGAATCACAGATCATAACAGAAACCCTAATTAGTCAATAAAATATTTCTAAGTGTCATACTCATAAAGAGTACTGACAGCATCCTAAGTGTTGAAATCTCTAAATTATTGGACAGAGTTTCAAGATGAAAATGGAAAGTCACCCCGATCTATCAAAACAAGGATTTGTATACACAATGTATGAATATTAATTAATAAAACTGCAAACTCAGCATGGTACGATCATGGTTAGGTCACATTGGCAAATCAACAAAAATATTTTAAATCTCAAAGGTTCTTAACACTTACCTATTTCTTAAGGTAAGAGAACTCTTCCGCTTAATTCCTCAGCAACTTCACTCTGGAGATGTACAACATAATAGGAAACATTTTCTTAACAATAGCTCATAGAATTATGTTCTTCTGCACACCTGCATCCGAACTAGCAATGGAAATTCTTCAAAATGATACATCAGATACAGAATCGAAAGTTTAATTCACAACACATGCTTTCTAACTCTACAGTTCACTTATGTCATAGCTCTCAGTCATCCACAGAAACTGTGGGGAAAGAAAACTCGCAGTGGGTAGCTGATTGGGAGGGAGTAATGAGCAGGATGAGCAGAACACCAGAAACAGCATTCATTTTAAAATAATGGTGCCTCGCACGAAACGTGGCATAATTATACTACATTATTAATCACACGTCTACATAAGATAAACATATCGTTTTAAGTGCAAAATCACTTGTTCTTCGGTTACGGTCATATGCATCATTAAAATTACTTATTCACACAACTAATATGTCGCCCCAAATTGCCCATCAGAAAAAGCTTTGGCAGTCAAAGAGATAGCAATTTGGGCTGCGACCTCTTATCGAATTGAGCAATGGTCCTAAACCAATTTAGGAATATTATCAAACATTATTCAGAGGGAAAGTAAGGGCTAGATTTTCTATTGTTCTGGTCGCAGTTTTGCGACCTGAAACCTTTTTTTGCAAAGTAACCTATGTACTAGTAGCTTTGTTCACAAAATGAAGATTCAGAGTGAGTCAGAATCCAACCTACCTAATTTGTATTCATTAGGTAGGCCTCAAATTGCCACTCAATCTAACTGGTCCAAATTGCATGGGTTGATCACTTGGAAAGGTCAGCAAACCACCAAGTCTGTGATTAAATTAAATAAAGATTATTTTTAGAACAGCCTGTTTTCTTTTATGGAAATAAGGCTGTTTAAAAAAAAAAAAACATTATTTCTGAAAGTTTCATTGACAGTGGTATCTGGGCCATTGCCTACTCTGACTGAAACTTTAAAAAAAAATCACAAAGATACCAGGTCCAAATGAATTACCACCCCAACCTAGGAGTCAGTAACTTTTCAATGGCATGTGATTGGAATTCCGGTGACCGACCATTGTTACAGTTGATACTGATTTGGTATTTTGAAGGGATGCCTGCAACTGCCATCTCCTAACATCAAATTGGTATCCATTCAAAAACACATTTTAGGAGTCCGTAAAATTTTACCATCTCCTAAAATGGGTTTTGTACATGACCAGAAACGTTTTTGCGGTCACAAATTCCAAATCATAGTGTTTGCGAATGTGAAAATGTTTCATACATCTGGCTCTCATTCTTGAGCATACGGAGGTAGACCTTTAACAAAATAGCTTACGCATAGTTATGAGTGTGCATCATGAAGAGCTAGACATTCCCGGTCACATGGGTACACATCATCTTACAATAGGAATGTTTTTCTCTGTACTGTGAAGCACCATCTGAATGTTACCAATTATTTCAAAGAAATTAAATCCATCACCTGTTTAATGACAGTAGCATTGATGATGGTAATTCACAAGGTGGGTAAATATCACATGCAATGCAGCTCCTACAGGACCCTTTTTATTGTAAACATATATGTAAATTATTACACATGTGGGGAGAAGGTGAACCTCCTAAAACTTGATGATAAAAAGGCGTTTGATCAAGTCATACTCATAGGCAGTTATAAACATAGGGGTTGGGGAGAGATATGTAGACAAGGTTATGGCGAGGTACCAAAATCCAGTGGTACAGGAAAGAGTAACTGGCACATTGTTACTCTCAACCACTGACTTAGCTGGTAAGACAAACAAGAATACTTGAGGAGTGTCTAGCGGGCAAGATGAATTTAAGCCTACCTTGTATGCACATGATGTTCTAGTCTCCAGCACAAGACAGTGTCAGAAGCAGAATATGAGAATGCCTCCGTCTGCAATCAATCCCTCAACATCAAGACTCTTGTGTCTAAGCCTTCCATAAGACAAACTCGGGAGGCTAAACTGTGGCTGTTTAGCTGTGCAAGGTCCTCTGTCCATTTAGGGAGAGAATCTATCTTCTTCTTACATTTTGATGTCATAGCAGCTAATTATGTTTGTTTGCAGAGACCAAAAAAGGAAAATAATCCTACATGCTCGCGACTAGGGCGAATAATAGTAGTCAAAATGGCGCAACTTCCCTGGATACAATATCTGTCCATGACTACACCCCTTACAGTAAATACTTCCCTTCATGGAAGAGGGAAGTGAGGGTTAGAGAATGTGAGGGGAGCAAGCATCTTTATATAGTAGACAGGAAAGAACAAGGGATAACCAACATTGTCAAATATCGAGCACCACTGTTGCATCACCTGTTTCAGTTGTGCAAGCTCGAAATAGAGAAGCAGTGATGCTTTATTGACCATGCTATAGGAAGCTGCCCGTTGTCAATAGTTCTCTGGCTCCTAAAAACACTGCCGACTGTGCCTTTCTACAATCCACCCCTGTCCTGAAAAACCCTTGATATTTTGGGCAAAGTGGGAGAAGGTGTGGAGCTTACAATCTTACCCTCCACATTCACATCAGATCAAGTACAACATTCACTCCTGGGTTAAAGGAGAAAGATTTTGAACCCAAAATAACGGGAGCAGCCCTGAAATGAAAGCCCTCTTCAAGGGCAGTTGCATAATGTCATTCTGCCAGAATACAACAGACTGCACTGCCGGAAAAGGAACATTTTCAATATGAGGAAATTAGACGTTTGATCTTGCATCTGTCCAATAAGACTGGAGTTATGCGTTATCTTGTATGGTTTGAACGGGTGCTTTAAAAGGACTCTCCTCTGTGTCCAAACCCAGATCCATACAGGATTTTAAGTCATGGAAAATAGGAAGAGGAACGTTATTTAAAGGTGTAGCTTTGCAATTTCCATCATGCAGCTGTGGCATTCCACCATGTTTAACTTTGTTCTTGAAGCTCTCCCCTGCGTTTTTCATTTTGGCAAGGTCTGAACAAGAATATGAGTTAATTAAAGTGAAAAAATTCAGAAAACATTGTGAGAACATCAGTTTTTGTGGTTATGTGTAATGATCACAAAGAACAAATTTCTAACCTTTGGTAATACTCTTTTTACTGATCACAAAGAACAAATTTCTTACCTTTGGTAATACTCTTTCTACTGGATACTCTATCTAATCTCTATCAGACTTTCAGGAAGTTCCTTCTTGGCAGAGGACTATCCACATCAACCGGGTCCTCTTCTGTACAGACTTCCTCTTTTCTGCTCTAGAGAATCTCACGATAAAGCTGATCGTCCACTAGATGGTCCTAAGTACCATCGATGTAAAGTATTAAAGCCCTTTTGGGGTCCCGTTAATGGAGCCTCTCCTACTCTTTCAAGGGTGACAGCGAGCAAAGAATGCAGGCAGAGTGATGGATTATCCAACATGGAAGGGAGCCACAACTTTGGCAAGAATGCCATCCGAGTCTCCAACACCAACTTGCCCATCAAAAATGTGGTATGGGGAGGTTGCACTGAAAGTTCCTGAAGTTCACTAATACGATGAGCTGACATAATTGAATGGAGAAGATGGTCTTTAATGCAGGAGATGCAATGAGCTTCTATACATCGGCTCACAGGGTATACACATGAGAAATGGGAAGACCAGGTTAAGAGGCCACTGTGGCATTACAAATGGTTTGGGAGGAAACATTTTTGGTAGAAGGCATAAAGAAATGCCTAACAAAAATGAATGTGTCCTTATGTAATGCAACCAGTGCTCGTGTAAAGCGCTCTGATACCCGATACCTTCGGGACAAGTTTGCGCTATATAAAACTCTGTAATAAAAAAAATAAAAAAAAGAAAGGTTAGCCCACATAGTCACTCAGCATATAGCCCTGACAGGTGTACACTTGGAGAATGCACTCAATGTTGTCTTAGCACTGGTGGAGTGTGGCTAGACATCAGATGGAGGTTGGGCTCCATGCATTGTACAGCAGTGAATAATGCTTTATGTTATACTTCTGGCAATGGTGTTCCTAAAAATCACTGTGCCCTCATCCAAGTAGTTGAGCACAACCTTCAAATGTTTGACCTACATTTCAGTACATTCCATGAGGCCCTAACTAGACCCATCGAGACACACAACTAACACACACCCCAACCAAAACCGACACAGGACTTACAACTCCAACACTCTGAGCAACACACAAACCTCACCAATACACCCAGCTCTCTACCTTCATTCACCAACAATGTCACACATTCCGCATCGGACCCAAGCAAACTACACTCTACGAATAAGTCGCCCACGAGAACTCAACATTCAATGCACCATGGTACCCCTTTCTCACACATCTCACCCTTGAACATTACCAAGGTCACTCACCCCAATGCAGAACGCCCACTGAACCCCTGATGACTACACATAGGATTCACTCGCTGGACTCAAGTAACCTCCACCGGACGATATACTCTCCTGACCGTAACAAACCATACTATATTGCAAACTCGTAGACAAAAAAGATAGGTAGTAGTGTTCCCTCTGAGGGAGAAACCGCACATCAATTGAGGACCATATGTATATATCTGGCAGTAATGAGCGTGTAATGTTATTGATGCTAGAGTTACACCGGGGTGCTAGGGCAGCTTGCAACACCTACTACCTAAAGGTGCTATCAGCACATTATAAAATAACATGCATATCCATTATTTTATAATGTGCTGATAGCACCTTTAGGTAGTAGGTGTTGCAAGCTGCCCTAGCATCCCGGTGTAACTCTAGCATCAATAACATTACACGCTCATTACTGCCAGATATATACATATGGTCCTCATTTGATGTGCGGTTTCTCCCTCAAAGGGAACACTACTACCTATCTTTTTTGTCTACAAATTGTAAGTGGTTACCAGCACTCAGTTTCTTTTGTAAGCGTGTTCTGATAGATTAATTCATCAGAAATACTTAAGACAAATCTTTTTCTAAAAATGGCAGGATTTGAAGATGATAGGGACAAAATGTTTAATGACATTTTTCTAGGACAGGGCATTCAGTCCAAAAAAGCGACCACTAGTGAGGACAAAACTCAGGGGTTAAAACAACTTTTCATCAAACTAGAGAGGCTACGTAAACTAGAACTCTCTCGATGGTGGGATCTCACAACCTTAAAAAAAAAAAAAATACATTGAGATCAGACAAGTTTCGAGGGGACTCAGAGTCATTATTTTTCCAACTTTCGAGGAGCTTGATCCCGATCTCCTTTTGGAGTGGGAGAACCTAATTTCATCCTCATCTTTTGGTATGATGGACCTACTCATTAGACATGCCGAGAGAAAAAGATCTAAATTACTCAACGAAATAGAACAAGTGGAGGAGGAGATCAAACGACTTAACCTTACAGAAGCCACGGATAAGAACTTCAAAATATTAAAAGAAGTTCTTAGCTCTCACCAAACATACATTAGGGACAAGAAAATCCGTAAACTAAAGAGAGATGACAATGACTATAAAAATGGCAGGATCTTTACTTTTGCCAAAAAGTTTGACGAAGTCAAACCAAGAGGGGGGGTCAATGCTCTCAACAAAAAGAGATCAGATATCCAGATATCAGCAAGCGAGTCAGACTTATCAAGCATCACAAGCAAAATAAGTGAGGCTAGAAGTGAAACACTATCAAATGCAGGACAGAACGACACCAATGCCACAGGTTCATCTTTTTTATCGGAGCTGGAGAGGTACAGGAAAGGGACACGACTAGGGTACAACATAAAGAACACAGGAGGAATAGAACCAGGCGGGGGGTAGAATGAACAGACCTAGAAGAGAACAAAAGAGTGACAAGGTCAGTAACACGCATACAGAAGAACTGATGGGTAAAGTAACTGCACCATCGAATGTCACCAACCCATCCACAATGTTGACTATCTCTAAAGAAAATAATAATGTGTCTATTGTCAATTTGTCGCAAAAGTACTAACCAATGTTGAAATCAATGTACTCAAGAAAGGTCTTAGCTTTTGTCCACTGTCCAGACCCAACTTTACACAGATTCATATAGATTTGTTCAGATTTGTTCGTAAGCTCAAATTAAAAACTTTTTTTGACAACAATAAGAAACTGTGTCCAGTTCCCATATATACAGTTGAGGAAAGTGGTCAAACGATCAAAGACATTCAAAACATACAAATGTTGCTATCATTGGATGACAGCTTAGACTCCGTACCCAGCATAGGTGAAATACTACAAGATCTAGACATAGAAGCTAATTATCAGACTAATAGTGGGTTGAGAACTAAGTCCATCTTCACGCCTGTACTACCCCCAGACAATATGATTGATTGTTTCTATAAGGCTGTTACCCAAGATTTGTACAAACTGGAGGACAAGTTACAAGTTGCACCCACCAGATTCAAAGATAATCTAACCAGGGAAGAAAGTTCTGCCCTTAACAAACTGAGTATCCAAACTTAGCCATCAAGGAAGCAGACACAGGGGGCAACATAGTGTAGATGGACAATGACTACTATATTGGAGAAATCGATAGTCAGTTGTCCGACAAAGAGTCATACACTAAGATTTCCAAAAACCCAATGCAGGAAGTCAACAAACTGGTAGAGGAAACACTGAGATACTGGCAGAGCTCTGGTCTGCTTTCAGACATTGAGTTTAAATACATGTTTAATCCAACACCAAGAGCAGCCTACATGTAAACTCTGCCAAAGATACATAAAAACCCAATTGCTCCTCCTGTTAGACCCATTATATCAGGGATAGGGGGACCAACAGAACGTATCTCTGAGTATATAGACTTACATTTACAACCGATAGTAAGAAACCTACCTGCCTTCAATGAGGATACTAAGGATCTTCTCAATAAATTAGAAGATCTAGTTTGGACTGACGACCTTACCTTTGTCACCCTAGATGTGAGTGCATTATATACTAGCATTCCGTTCAATAAAGGGATGGAAGCACTCACATATTTTCTATCCAAACGTGATGCGACCCTATACGAACACACTACAATGCTTCTTGAACTCACGCGGCTGACACTCAACAACAATTATTTCATGCATAATGAGACCTGGTATAAACAACACTCTGGGGTTGCCATGGGTGCTAAATTTTCTCCAGCGTTAGCCAACATTTATATGTTTTTTTTTTAAGAACACCATATTTGGAAACTGTGTCCACCGAATCTGACCAACTCCATCGTATATTGGGGTAGATTTATTGACGATATCCTTATGATTTGGGGGGGGGTGACAACCTAACTCTAGATACCTTCATTAAACATCTCAATGTCAATGAATATAATTTGAATTTCACACACAATATCAATACAAATCAGATTGACTTTCTAGATATTACACTCTTTGTCGAGAATGGCAAATTGGAATGTAAATTATTTTGCAAAACGACGGCATGCAACTCTGTGTTGCACGCCAGTAGTGCCCACCCTGGTTCTCAAATTCGTGCAATACCCTTTGGCAAAATAACTCGCCTAAGGAGAAATTGCAGCAATGACAGTGCTTTTCAACAGGAGATAATTAATTTGAAACAACGATTCCTAATTAGAGGTTATGATCACACCACACTAGAAAGAGCTCACACCAGGATCAACAGAACTAAACGTAAAGGACTCCTGAAATCGAAACCTAAAAAGAGGAATGAAATAGAGAGAAAGCAAATTGCACTAATAACGCAATACAACTCACATAGCAACAACGTGTTCAAGACAATGCATAGACACTGGCATCTGTTGAAATTGGATCAAGATTTAGATCCATATATATCTAATAAACCCCGTATTACATACAAAAGGGGGAGAACCTTCCGGAATATACTCAGTCCATCAATCACAGGTAACAGAGGTACGGAACCAAATCGAACTTGGTTACCAGCGAGACCAAAAGGCTTTCATAAATGCTCAATGTGCAGTGTATGCCAATTTGCTGAAAATAAAATGACCAGCTTCAGCTATAATACCGGGCAGACACATCAAATACATCACTTTATGAATTGTAACACCAAGTATACAGTGTATTGCATTGTTTGCCAATGTAACTTAATATATGTGGGCAGTACCATCAGACCGCTCAAAGAGCGGATACAAGAACATATTAGAGCCATTCGGAATAATAATACCAACTATCCACTAGCAGTCTATTATAACACTGTACACACGAATTCAGAGATACTCCGAATTAAGTTTCATGGGATTGCCACAGTGGAAGATGATCCTCGCGGAGGTGATAAAAACAGCCGCACTCAGAAAACTCGAATCCAAGTGGCTAATTAAACTAAGAACGGTTGACTTAGGGCTTAACACTGATAGAGAATTGCATGTTTTCCTAAGGGACTAATAAGATCCAGGGATAGTAATATATGCATGGTGTCTTGCTGTTTACCAGATACCACCAGTACCCCTTTGTTATAGGTGGGGTACTCTTATTATGTCACCAACTAAAATCCCTGCGCTCATTAGAACACACTATGTTGGATGGAGAGCAATTTCAACTGTGTTCTTTGTCATAATACTTGTCTGATCATTCTAATGTGTTTTTGTACTGAATTATGACACCTACCTTTGTTTATCATGTATTGTGTGTGCAATGTATCATCAGTATCTAGGACTCTAATCTATGTGACAGGCATTACCCTGTTAGAGTTATGACTAGCTGTGTTCTCTCTTGCCTGTTCTTTTCTTACTATGACCAATGCACAACGATGGTGGGGTACTATCTAAACTACATCCTTTCACCGTTATATAAAATCGACAATATTTGGCGAGCTTACTTACACTCAGGGCAACTGGAGTTACCTTTTCCCGGTATCTCTAGGTATGCACAGTGATTGGTACACATATGCACAGTGGCGCTATGCACATTTGGCCACACTAATGCTTTTCATAATATGCATTGTCAATATAGACAACACGTCGGTATTATGTGCTACCAAGCTCTTCGCCCGTTCTCACTATATGTTGAATTTAATTGACTAGTGTTACCTTCTATCTTTTTGTACTCATGTGTACAGTGGTGCTATGTATATTCGGCTACATCAATGTTTTTCATATTATGGGGTGTCCATTTAGACGCCATGTCGGTATAGGGTATTATCAAGCTCACCGTCCGGTGCCCGCTTACATTATACGATCAATATAATTCAGTACACATTCCAAGATGGCGCTTGTTCGTTTCTAGCGATACCTCAGACCTTGGCCCTTGCCACATGATCGTCACGTGTTCACAGATCATGTGACGTGGGATTGAGAATTTAAGATAGCGACATGGCGCTTCGCTTTACTTTGTGTGAGCTTACTTCCTTGCCATTCGTTGCTGTGGACAACCTCCGTCCATAGGGTGAGTACTCTGCGATGCTCCCAGGGACATATTTTTACTTTCCTGTCTAATTTCAATATGCCCATTCACTGGGATATTGTTTTTCATTGTTAGGTACAGACTTATCATGGATCTGCCCCCTTAATGTTGCTCACCAGTTTGAGAAGGTGTATACCTACCGACTTGTTTTGACGCCATATACATACAGGTGCTATACCTACCGACTTGTTTGACACCATATACATACAGGTTCCAGAGCTCTCTAGAGGTACGCTATTTGACTTTCACTGGTGTGTTTTTCTTTGGAGTCACGTTTTTGAATGATATTTAAGACATTGCTCATACCGCCTTTCCTCTCATTTATTAGGACGATATTATTTCGGCGTTCTGCAGGTCAATTGGAAACCTAAGACTCACCACTATCACAAGTGAATTGTGATAAAGAGTATTCTTGGGTGAGTGTTATTACCATAAAATCGTGCCGAAATTGTGACCTGTGTACATGACCACCCGTACTGCGCACTTTTAACTTGAATACTCGCACACCTGTGTTACTTTTTTGCGAACTTTACTGTAATATTGTGCCCTGCTCATGAGCTATTGCATTTATATATCTGCCCAGGTGCAGTCGAGGCACCTTTCCAGCTGGCATAGTATTGGTATAGATGCCTGTTAGACCTGGCACTGTTGGCGTGGGTCTCCCTTCCATTTTTTGCTGTTGCCTCATGTGTTTTTGCTGGTTATAGATGCTTTGGGCACTGTGCCACTGCTATTCAGTGCCACAGTGCAAGTGCTCCCTATGGTAAATTGGTGTATGGATTAGTGATTCCATGATTGGTTGGTTTGGTTTACTTGTCAGACCCTAGTACAGTGCACTGAGTGTGCCCAGCGCTTGTAAACCAAATGCTGCTGGTGGGCTTGCAGCACTGGTTGTGCCACCCACAGAAGCAGCCTGTAAAAGTGTGTTTCAGGTCTGCCATTGCAGAGCCTGTGTGCAGTCTGGTACTGCCATGTTGACTGGGCAAGTGCACCCACTTGCAAGTCCCTAAACCTTCCCTTTTCTTCATATCAGACACCCCTATGGTAGGCCCAAGGGCAGGATGCATTGTAAGTATAAGGTAGGACATGCCCTGGTGTGTGTGGCATGTCCTAATAGTGAATTACAGCCATTTTCGTTTTTCACTATTGCAAGGCTACCTGTTCCCCATAGGCCAGAATGGGCAGTTTGATTATTACATCTTATAATCCTAACTGACCCAGGGAACATGGTAGAAAAACGGATTTAGTATGCCTGAACTCAGAATGATAAAATACATCTTTTAGTGAAGTTGGTTTTAACATTCTGTGTTTGAAAATACCACTTTTAGAAAGTAGGTATTTTCTTGCCTAACTATCCAAGCCTACCTCTGCTATGTTGTGTATTCCTTGTCTGGGTTTGTGAGTGACGGGCTGGGGTATTCCAGGAGACAGGGTGAGTCAGCACAGGGCTGAATAGAGAGATCTGCATGGAGATGGGTGGGAGGAGTTGCACCTGGGACCTGAATAGGGCTGTGCCTTCCCTCCACAATGCTGGCTCCACCTCCTGTGGTGCGTCTGATGTCCCTGGCCTACACTGTGAAAGGAAAGAAGGAGTCTTGTCAACAAAGTGCTCCAGGACTGACCAGAACTGGTTTGGACTAGGCAAAGGCCTCTCTGCCTTCAGAGAACAAAGGGAAAATGAGTATAAAAGAGGGGGACCCAAACCCCAGAACTTTAGATCACTTTGGGAAACAAGAAGAACCTTTGCTGAGGAGAGGAACCAGAGAAACTGAGGAGGAGACTATCCCTAAGCTGAGTGCTGTTTGGGGGATTGGCCTGCAGTGGTTGCCTGACTGCCAAAGAAAGGAGAAAGGAACTTTGTGTGTACTTTCATCAACTTGTAAAAGATCTCCAAGGGCTTGAGAGAAGAGCTTGCCTCCTGCTGAAGTCTCAGGGACAACAGACTTCACCAACCAGCTCCCCAAGAGTCTTTCTGGAAAGTGCCTGCTGCTGTGCTGGACTTTCTGAGGGACTGCGTGTCGCAAGGAGCTGGAAGCGCGACTCACGAAGGAGAAGCGTCGCCGCCGCAGCCGAAGCGCCTCACATGGCCGAAGAAAAGGATCGATGTCGCATCAGACGCCGCCGCATCAACGGAGGGATCGCCATCGTCCACAGGAACACCCTCAGAGTCTCAACCAACACCGACGACACCCTCAGCACCGCCGAACACATGCACTTCCAGATCCACACCGATCCCAACACCACCCTCAGAGGAACCCTCATCTACAGACCCCCCGGACCCCGACCACAGTTCAGCGATTCTATCGCTGACTTCGTCAGCACACACGCCATCGCCTCCACGGACTACATCCTCCTCGGGGACCTGAACTTCCACCTCGAGAACAACAAGGACACCAACTCCACCACCCTGATCGACAACCTCGCCACCCTCGGACTCAGACAGCTCGTGACTACACCCACCCACGCCGCCGGCCACACGCTAGACTCCATCTTTTCCGCAAGCCCACACGTCTCCTTCAACCACACCTCCGAACCCCACTGGACTGACCACCACTGCATCCACTTCACCTACAGGAAGCCCACCACGCACCACCGCACCGAACAAATGCCTCGCCGCTGCTGGAGCAGAGTCACCGAAGACCAGCTAACCACAACCCTCGCCCTGAGCCCACCCGCCGAACCCTCCGACCCCGACACCGCCGCCCGCAACCTCAGACAGTGGATCGACGACTGCGCCAACACCCTCGCCCCGCTCAAGAATCCGCCCAACAGCCACACCAGCAAGAAAGCCACCTGGTTCACCGAAGACCTCCAGGCCTCCAAACGAACATGCCGAAAACTGGAGAAGATCTGGCTCCACGAACGGACAGCGGACAGCTACGCCGCCCACAAGAGCGCCACCCGCAGTCACCATCACCTCATCAGATCCGCCAAAAGGGCCTCACTCAAAGACCGCCTAGACAACAACGCACACAACAGCAAAGAGCTCTTCAACATCGTGAAGGAACTCTCCAACCCCAGCTCCAACACCAACGACATCCCGCCGTCGCGAGACCTGTGCGACTCACTGGCCACCTTCTTCCACTGCAAAATCGCCGACATCCACGGCAGCTTCAACACCACGACCGCCCCGGCAACCACCGAGACCACTGCCCCCACAACCACCAACCGCCTGCTCTCCTGGACCAACATCAACGACGAGGACACCAGCAAGATCATGAACACCATCCACTCCGGCTCACCGCTAGACCCGTGCCCTCACCACGTCTTCAACAAAGCCAGTACAGCCATCGCGCCCCATCTCCGGAAAATAATCAACATCTCCTTCGAGACAGCAACCTTCCCGGAAAGCTGGAAGCACGCCGAGATCACCGCCTTACTCAAGAAACCCAAGGCAGACCCCAAGGACCTCAAGAACTTCCGACCCATCTCTCTGCTCCCGTTCCCCGCGAAGGTCACCGAGAAAATCGTCAACAAACAACTGACCCGCTACCTCGAGGAGAACAACATCCTGGACCCTTCCCAGTCCGGCTTCCGCAGCAACCACAGCACTGAAACCGCCCTCATCGCCGCCACCGATGACATCAGGACCCTGCTAGACAACGGAGAAACAGCAGCCCTCATCCTCCTGGACCTATCAGCCGCCTTCGACACGGTCTGCCACCACACACTACGAACACGTCTTCACGACGCCGGGATCCAAGAGAAGGCCCTGGACTGGACCACATCCTTCCTCTCCGGCAGAACACAAAGCGTCCGCCTCGCCCCCTTCCGATCCAAAGCCACCAAGATCATCTGCGGCGTACCCCAAGGCTCCTCCCTCAGCCCAACGCTGTTCAACATCTACATGGCACCCCTCGCCCACGTCGCCCGACAGCACAACCTCAACATCATCTACGCCGACGACACCCAGCTGATCCTCTCCCTCACCAAAGACCCTCACACCGCCAAAGCCCACCTCCACGAAGGAATGAAGGCCGTCGCCGAATGGATGAGGACCAGCCGCCTGAAGCTGAACTCGGACAAGACGAAGGTCCTCATCCTTGGTTCCAACCCTTCAGCATGGGACGACTCCTGGTGGCCGACATCACTGGGAACAGCCCCGACACCCACCGACCACGCACGCAACCTAGGGGTCATCCTCGACCCCACCCTCTCCATGACTAAGCAGGTCAACGCCGTTTCCTCATCCTGCTTCAACACCCTCCGAATGCTCCGCAGGATCTTCAAGTGGATCCCCACCGAAACAAGAAAAACAGTCACCCAGGCCCTCGTCACCAGCAGGCTGGACTACGGAAACGCCCTCTACGCAGGAACGACGGCTAAGCTCCTGAGACGGCTGCAATGCATCCAGAACGCCTCTGCACGTCTTATCCTCGACATCCCCCGACGCAGCCACATCACACCCCACCTGAGAGACCTGCACTGGCTCCCTGTCAACAAGAGGATAACCTTCAAGCTCCTCACCCACGCACACAAAGCACTCCACAACTCCGGACCAGCCTACCTCAACAGACGACTCAGCTTCTACACCCCCACCCGCCAGCTCCACTGCACCAGCCTCGCCCTCGCCACAGTCCCCCGCATCCGGAAAACGACAGCCGGCGGCAGATCCTTCTCCCACCTCGCCGCCAAGACCTGGAACACCCTCCCCACCAACCTTCGGCAGACCCAAGAACTACTGGCCTTCAGAAGACTCCTCAAGACCTGGCTCTTCGATCAGTAGCAGCACCACCCCCCTCTTCCCCCAGCGCCTTGAGACCCTCGCGGGTATGTAGTGCGCTTTATAAGTGACATGATTGATTGATTGATTGATTGAGAAGAGTATCGCCGCCGCTGCTGCATCGTTGCCGAAGCGCCTCGCATCGCCGGAGAAGAGGACCGACGTCGCAATCAGACGCCACCGCATCACCGGGAAGCATGTCGCAGGGCCTGTCGCGGCTCAGAAGAATCGTTGAGTCGCCGCACGGCTGTCGCATCGTTGCCGAAGCGCCTCGCATCGCCGGAGGGGAGGACCGACGTTGCATCAGACGCCGCCGCATCACCGGGAAGCGTGTCGCAGGGCCTGTCGCGGCTCAGAAGAATCGTTGAGTCGCCGCACGGCCGTCGGGCGTGCACGCATCGTGTCGCATCAAGAAGAAGACGCCATCTTTGTTTCATTGCACCGGATCTTCATCGCATCACGGCGTTGCTGGTCGCATCGCCACGGAAGCGCAGCAAGAAACCGACGCATCACCTCCCCACGCCGAGAAGAACCGACGCATCCCCTACGCGTCAGTAGGGACCCGACGCATCACTGTTCTTGCGTGTAAGGAAGCGACGCATCACCTTCCCTGCAACACTTTCGTTGTATAGCGTTACGCATCCTAAGGTACATTTAACTCAAAGTGTCGCATTTACCATCTTAAAGAGAACTGAGCTAATTCTACCATTTTTGAAGTACAGTATTGTGGATTTTTGTCGTTTGTGGTCTTGTGGTAAATCTATATAAAAGATACTTATTTTTAATATACAACTTGTGTGGTGTCCATCTGTAGTGTTGTCACTTGATTACTGTATGTGTTCACAAATGCTTTACACACTGCCTCTGAGATAAGCCTGTCTGCTCGTACCAAGCTACCAAGGGGGTGAGCAGGGGTTATTTTAGGAGTGTATCCCCCTTACCCTGACTAGACGCAAGGGTCCCTATTTGGACAAAGGTACCTACCTCTGCCAACTAGAGACCCCCAAATCTAACATTGGTGGTCAGCGGTGAGGATTCTGGACTTGCATTTGTGACTCATGTACAGTGATTGGTGAACACTACTAATGAGTGTAGACCAAAACGCGACCACATACTTTTGGTAGATTGTTTTTTCTGGGATTTTCTATTTTTGCAAAGAACTGCCAAGTTTAACCACCATGGATAAAGCAGCATCCATAGCATCTGTTGATTATGTTTGGGAAGAGGAGAAACTAGAATGCTACAATGTGAAACAGCTCAAGCACTTCTGCAGGAAATTTAAAGTTGCTATGACCGGTCTCTCCAAGAAGGATGAGTTCCAAAAGGCGCTGAGGGCCTGGGTGGAAGCAAGGAATACCCCTGAGAATGAGGAAGGGGCTGAGAATGCAGATGAGCAGCTGGAGGTCCACAGAGGAGTTGGCGGACAGGAAAGAAAACAGGATGCACGAATTGGAGCTTGCCAAGCTCAAGTTGGGTGGGCAACTGGAGTTAGAAAATAGGAGATTGGCCCTGGAAGAAAAGAGAATGCAGTTGGAGCATGAGAAAAGTTTGAGGGAGTTGGAGTTGAAAGCTAGAAGCTTAGAAATTACTCCCTCTGGTGGCAGCACACCGTCCATGCCTGTTGAAGCTAGGGTGTATATTCCTAAGGATGTGGTGAGAGAGTTTAATAAGAATGATGATATTGGGCAGTGGTTCAAAGCCTATGAGGTAGCCATGTCTTCCCACTGGGTCCCTGAGAAGGATTGGGGAGCGGAGTTGTGGGGGCGGTTCCTTAGTGAGGGGCGGGACACACTGTTAGACTTGCCTTCTTAAGTCCATAATTCTTATAGCCACATGAAAGATGCATTGATGTCCAGGTATGGGTTGACTCCTGAATTGTATAGACAGAGGTTTAGAAATTGCAAGAAGGTGGAGTCAGGTATATGGGTAGAGTATGTAACTTTCTTTTGCAGAGCATTGGATGGTTGGGTGAAGGGTAGCAAAGCACAAGTTACTACTTGTGTAATGATATATCTGTAAGAGACATTAGTTAGTGATAGATTCCTTACCTTATTCCTTACCTTAGAATATCCCCAGGCGTCAGACTGGATCCGGAAAGTTTTTTCGTTAGCAGTACCCCTGCGCGTCAGTAGGTGGCGTTGTGCGGCTCCGCGTCCGTCGCTGGCATCGTAAGCACCGAGATGACCTCATGGAGACTACTTAGGCGCCACCCATGCGCTGACGTCAGTTCTGTACACGACTTTCCGCGCCAGGAACGCAGAGCCATGCAAGAAACTGACCATTGGTGCCATGAAACTAGGGCCCTGAAAGGGATGACCTTAACCCTAGAAAACAGTTCGCAGAACGGGGAGGATGGGTGGGGCGGTAAGGAATCCATCACTAACTAATGTCTCTTACAGATATATCGTTACAGAAGTAGTAACTTGTGCATCTGAAAGAGACACGTTAGTGATAGATTCCTTACCTTAGAATAGATACCCCAGCAATACCAACCCCGGTGGAGGGTCTGCGAATGGATTACACCAGAAAGTCACGGAGAACAGAACGGCCAAAGAAGCCGTCTCTCCGGACCTGACTGCCAAGGCAGTAATGCTTGGTAAACGTGTGCAGCGAGGCCCACGTAGCTGCCTGACAAATATCCTGCAAGGGGACGCCGCGTCCCAAGGCACTAGTGGCTGCTGTCGCCCTGGTAGAATGGGCACGCAGCCCCACAGGAGGCTCCTTCTTAGCCAACGAGTAACAGGCTTTGATGCAGAGAACGACCCACCGAGAGATGGTCCGTTTGTGCACAGCCCGAACTTTTTTGGCGCCCACGTAGCCAACAAAGAGCTGGTCCTCCACCCGGAACTGTCGAGTGCGCTTCAGGTAGAACGAGAGCGCACGTTTTGGGTCCAGACGGTGGAGCCTCTCTTCCTCTTTTGAAGGATGCGGAGGCGGAAAGAAGGTGGGCAAAGTGATGGTCTGCCCGATGTGGAAGGGCGTGACAACCTTTGGCAAGAAAGAAGGACGGGTCCTTAAAACCACCTTGTCCGGATGAACAGAAAGGAGGTTTGGAAGAAAGAGCCTGGAGCTCACTCACTCTTCTGGCAGAGGTGATAGCTACCAGGAAAGCCGTCTTGAGAGTGAGAAGACGCAAAGGACAAGTATGAAGAGGCTCGAAGGGAGCGCACATCAGATATGGCAAGACAAGATTTAAATCCCATTGAGGCATAATGAACGGCACGGGAGGAAACGTGTGCGTAATGCCTTTCAGGAAACGGTTAACAACCGGAGATTTAAACAAGGAAGGCTGATCTGGAAGCCTGAGAAAGGCGGAGATGGCTGAAAGATAACCTTTGATAGTGCCCAGAGCAGAGCCCTGCTGGGCCAAAGAAAGAAGGAACAGAAGGACTTCGGAAAGTGGGGCAGAAAGGGGATCCACAGCCTTAGCTGTGCACCATGCCACAAACTTGTTCCACCTGCAGGCGTATACCGATTAAGTGGAAGGCCGCCTGGCTGCCAGAATGACATCACAGACTTCGGGAGGAAGATCGAAAGCTGTCAACTGTCGCCGCTCAATCTCCACGCATGGAGGTGGAGGCTGGACAGGTTCGGGTGGAGGACCGTCCCCTGCTGCTGCGACAGAAGATCCTCCTGAAGAGGCAGTCGTATCGGGGGATCGATCGTCATGTTGAGTAGCTCGGGATACCAGTATCTTCGTGCCCAATCCGGAGCCACAAGAATGACTTGGGCCCGGTCGCGCCGAATCTTCATCAGCACTCTGGGCAGAAGTGGTATAGGCGTACAACAGACCGTAACTCCACGCGCGACGAAAAGCGTCGCAGAGCGAGTGCCGCCTTGGAAATTCCAACGCGCAGAACTGATGACATTGCGCGTTCTCTTCGGTGGCGAATAGATCTAACCAAGGCTCTCCCCACTGCAGAAAGAGACCTTGCGCCACGTCCGAGTTCAGACGCCATTCGTGATCCATCAAGCACCGGCGGCTGAGTTCGTCCGCCCTGGCGATCAGAGAACCTGCCAGGTGTTGAACCACCAAGGTAATGCCTTGACGTTCCAGCCAAGACCAGAGGCGCAGAGCCTCCTGACATAGGGTCCACGACCCCACCCCGCCCTGCTTGTTGCAATACCACATGGTGGTGGTGTTGTCCGTGAACACCTGCACTACACTTCCCCAGACAGAGGGAAGGAATGCCTTCAGTGCAAGCCGGATCGCCCGAAGCTCCAAAAGATTGATATGGAGCCGGGAATCCGCCGGAGACCAGAGGCCTCTGATCTCCGCCTCTCCCAAGTGGCCACCCCATCCCAGGAGGGACGCATCCGTCACCACTGTGTGCTCCGGTTGGGGAAGGGAGAGGGATCTGCCATTGACCCAATCGCGATTCGTGAGCCACCACTGCAATTGTCGTGCAGTGCCCTTCGAGATCTGGACATGATCGGACAGGTCGCACTGATGCTGTGCCCACTGGAACTTCAGGTCCCACTGCAGAGCCCGCATATGCCATCTGGCATGTTGCACCAGCAGGATGCAGGAGGCCATCAGGCCCAGGAGCCGGAGGGTCATCCTGACTGAAACCCGGTAGAGAGGCTTAAAGATCGGAATCATAGCCTGAATATCCCGGACTCGCTGCTCGGGAGGATAAACCCGAAATAGCGTCGAATTCAGAACTGCTCCGATGAAAGGGAGCTTCTGAGAGGGACTAAGGTGCGACTTCGGCACGTTGATGGAGAACCCCAGCAAATGCAGGAGGTCGGCCGTAGTCTGAAGGTGGGTGACGACTGCCTGGGGCGAGCCCGCCTTCAACAACCAGTCGTCGAGGTAGGGGAAGACTGACACCCCTGACCTGCGCAGATGAGCTGCGACCACCGTCATCACCTTCGTGAACACCCGAGGGGCGCTGGTAAGGCCGAAGGGGAGCACGGCAAACTGAAAATGCTCCTGGCCTACCGTGAACCGCAAGTAACGCCGGTGGGCCGGCAAGACGGGGATATGAAAATAGGCGTCCTGCAAGTCCAACGCTACCATCCAGTCTCCAGGGTCGAGGGCAGCCAAGACCTGAGCCAGAGTCAACATCTTGAACTTCTCTTTCCGGAGGAAGCGATTGACGTTCCTGAGGTCCAAGATGGGGCGCAAGCCCCCTTGTCCTTCTTGGGGACCAGAAAGTGGTGGGAATAACAACCACTCCCGCTTCTGACCCAGGAACACACTCGATGGCCCCCTTGGCCAAGAGGACCGTGACTTACTGCAGGAGAAGTGCCAAGTGGTCCCCCGACATGCGGTGGAACTGAGGTGGCATGGCTGGAGGGGTGGACCGAAAGGGAAGGGCGTAACCCTTGCGGATGATCTGCAACACCCACTTGTCCGATGTGATAGCGTGCCAGTGGGGGAGATGATGGCGGATCCGGCCACCCACTGGCGTGGGGTGCTCCCCAAAACTCGGATTAGGAAGGTTTGGAGGCAGAAGCAGTGGGGGCGGAGGTGGACTGACCCCCACGCTGATTCCCGGACCCGCCCCGGCGGAAATCGCGTCTGCGTAGAGGCTGGTTCTGCACAGGTTTGCTGAAGGAACGTGCCTGGACGCCCTTTCCGTGGCCACGAAAGGAACGAAAACCAGGAGTGGCTGGGCTTTTCGTGGAAAGACCTAAGGACTTGGCCGTGGCCCGCGAGTCCTTAAAACGCTCCAGCGCACTGTCGGACTTATCGCCAAACAGGCGAGTGCCATCAAAGGGCATGTCCATGAGCGAGCTTTGGACATCTGGCGAGAACCCGGTAGATCTCAACCAGGCGTGGCGACAAAGCGCCACAGTTGTAGAAATCGCTCTACCTAGTGAGTCCGCGGTGTCCAAACCACACCGAAGAGGGCGTCATTAAATGGCAGCAGGGGCTCCGACGAAGTGGACGCCGTCTGGAGCACCTCAGTGAGGAGGTTAGTTTTGAGGGCCACCGTAGGGAGATCAAGGTTGAGAACCTCAGCTGCTCGGCGGAGCACCATCGTGTAGGAGGCGCCCTCCTCCATGGTAGGCGGGGGAGAGGCAAACCCCGGGTCAGAGGAGACGTCGAGGTCGCCGGCATCCTCCAAATCGTCCGCCCAGTCCTGCTCAGAGTCACACTGACGAGCAAGAGCGTCCTCGGACCCCTCCCAGTCGTCCTCCACCTCCGCCGCATGTGGCGCAGGCCGCGGCGGCAGGGCAGGAGCCGGAGAAGGAACAAACGGCGTCGGGAACGGCGCCGAGAACGGCGCTGGCCGGGGCCGGACCGGCGCTGTGTCCCAATGTGGATCCCAGGCAGGAGCAAAATGGTCCTGGAACCTGGGCAAGGGCGGGACAAATGACACCCATTGCGGCGCCGGAGGCGGAGCCGAGGCTGGCGCTGGGGCCGGAGCCGGCAGCGATGGACCTTGTGGTGCCGTGGCCAGAGCCGACGGCGCAGGATCCTGTGGCGCCAAAGCTGGATCCGCCAGCGGTGCCGACAGCCCAACAGGATCCTGACACGGGACCGCGGGGCCCGAGGGCGCGCTGGCGGGAGCCCGAGGCCTAAAAAGCGGTCCATGGTAGCAAGAAACTCTTGCACCTGTGCGGGAGTCGCCGACGGACCCGGGTAGGGTGGGTAGGCCGCGGGACTCTCGAGCTCCGAAGGAGCCACAGGAGCAAAGCCCCTGTCCCCCTCGTCCGCATCCGGGGACCGACGGGGGGACGTCGGAGAGCGAACATGCTTCTTCGACTTCTTTTTGTGTCGTCTCTTACCCGAATCCGAGGGTGAAGATTTGGAGCCCGAGGAGCGATGACTGTGGCCCCACGAGCGTTCCCTGGAACGGCCCCTTGACCGGGAACGGCGCTGGGACGAGTGCCGGACCTCCAGCAGCTTCCGCTGCCGCTCCCTCAAGGCCTTCGGGGCCATGGCCCGACAGTCCAGACAGGACCGGGAGTCGTAGTCGGTCTCCAGGCAGTAGAGGCAGACATCGTGGGGGTCTGCCACCGACATACTGCGACGGCAGGCCCCACAAGACTTAAATCCAGGCATCCCTACGTGCACCAAGGAAACCAAGCTTACAGGAGACAAAAGTCTCAAAAAGGGTAGTCAAAAAGTGACTAAGGTACGTGCTCTAACCGGATCTGCGCTTACTGGTGCAGAAAAAGAAAGAACTGACGTCAGCGCGCATGTGTGGCGCCTAAGTAGTCTCCGTGACGTCATCTCGGCGCTTACGACGCCAGCGACGGACGCGGAGCAGCACGACGCCACCTACTGACGCGCAGGGGTACTGCTAACAAAAAAACTTTCCGGATCCATTCTGACGCCTGGGGATATTCTAAGGTAAGAAATCTATCACTAACGTGTCTCTTTCAGATGTGAATGATTTTGAGGGGCTCTTTGATTTAATTGCATGGGAGCACTTGTCAAGTAATTGTTTTCCAGAGCTACGCCAGCACCTGATTGATAGCAGGCTGACTATCCCTAGGAAGCTTGCTGAGGAGGCAGACCGCTGGGTGAGCACCCGGGTCCACAAGGGTCACATGGGAGACTCCGCCAAGAGTGGGCAGGGTCCCCAGCAGAAGAGTGGGGGGGACAAGGGTAAACAGAGGGAGTTCCAGAAAGGGCCCCAAAGTAATCCCCAAGGGAACCAAGGGAAGAGTTCCCAGCCTCCCCCTGAGAAGAAGCACGGGGCCCCGACAGGTAGGCCTGTTCCCAGGGGACCCCTGAGGTGCTACAAGTGTGGTGAAGTGGGTCATAAGTCGGTTGATCCCCTGTGCCCACAGTTTGGAAAGACAGCACCCACTGGTGCTCCACCCCGGCAGATGGCGAGTGTAGCCCTGGGGGAGGAGAGGGGTGTCCAAGGTGGGTGGGGTCCCGCAGAGATGTCCCTTGTTTCTTTAGGAGACTGTGAGGTGGTCCCCAGGACCCAACTGCCTGATAACACTAAGAAGTACAGGCAGTGGGTGACCATCAATGGCCATAGAGTGGAGGCTCTTCGAGACACAGGAGCCAGTGTGACAGCTGTCAAGTGTCACCTGGTGTCTGAAGAGCAGGTTGTCCCCAATGCATTTTACCCAGTTGTTGCCGCTGACAACACAGAGAGCCACTGCAAGGTGGCTCAGGTTCCCTTTGAGTGGGGGTCTCTGGTACTCTTCAAGTAGCTGTGATGCCAGCCATGCCTGTTGACTGTTTGTTGGGGAACGATTTGGAGAGCTCACCTTGGGCTAAGGTGGAGCGAAGTGCTCATTTGGAGATGTTGGGTCTGCCTGACTGGGCGTGTGTGACCACACGGTCCATGGCAGCCGGTAAGGGTGTTCGAGAGGACCTGGAGCCTGAGAGGGGGGACCAGGTGCCTGCCTTAAAGAGAAGAGGCAGGGGGCGCGGGAAACCGGCCCCCGAAGTTCCCACGGTCCAGGAGGAGGTAGACCCTGAGGGGGAGCCTACAGGGGAACAGGTAGCTGAACTGCGGGACCTGCCTGAGCTGAACCATTGGCAGCAGGAAGGAGGACCTTCCAGGGAAGAGTTCTGCGCGGAGCAGAAGAAGTGCCCTTCTCTTGTGGGTTTGCGGCAGCAGGCTGCAGACCAGGCAGCAGGTGATCAGTCTGGATCACATTGGATCTACTGGGAGAATGATCTCCTGTATACTGAGACTAAGGTTGCTGAGCCTGGGTCAGCCCGTGTGCTGGTGGTACCCCAGCGCTTCAGAGCCTTCCTACTGGGTTTGGCTCATGATGTCCCTTTAGCAGGACATCTGGGGCAGGACAAGACCTTTGAGAGGCTTGTCACCCACTTTTATTGGCCCCAAATGCGCAGGAGTTCAGATACTCACTGCAGGACCTGTCAGATTTGCCAGGCAAGTGGAAAGAGTGGGAGGAAGCAGAAGGCTCCTCTCCAGCCATTCCCTGTGGTCAGCACCCCCTTTGAACGGGTGGGTATTGACATTGTGGGGCCACTGGACCCCAAGACAGCCATGGGCAACAGGTTCATCCTGGTCTTGGTGGACCATGCCACCCGGTACCCGGAAGCCATACCTCTGAGGACAGTGACGGCCCCCGTGGTGGGATGGGCACTGATGGGAATTTTCTCCCAAGTGGGATTCCCTAGAGAGGTAGTGTCTGACCGAGATACAAACTTCATTTCCAAGTATATGAAGTCCCTGTGGCAGGAGTGTGGGGTAACTTACAAGTTTACCACTCCTTACCACCCCCAAGGTAATGGGTTGGTTGAGAGATTCAACTGGACCCTAAAAGGCATGATTATGGGTCTTGAGGAACCTATGAGGCGTAAGTGGGACGTCCTCTTACCATGCCTGCTATTTGCATACCGTGAGGTGCCACAGAAATCTCTAGGGTTCAGTCCCTTTGAGCTTCTCTATGGTCGCCCAGTGAGAGGACCTCTGAGTCTGGTCAAGGAAGGCTGGGAGCAATCTCCCAGGAAACCTCCCCAGGATGTATATAGCTACTTGCTGGCCTTCAGGAACCAGACTAGGCGTTTCAGGCAACTCGCTGAGGCAAATCTGGAAGCCAGCCAGGAGGAGATGAAGCGGTGGTACGACCAGAATGCCACTCTGGTAGAGCTTCAGCCTGGTCAGAAAGTGTGGGTCATGGCCCCAGTGGAGCCCTGTGTGCTCCAGGATAAGTGGACTGGACCATTTGAGGTGGTGGAGCGCAAGAGTCCTGTTACCTACTTGGTGGACTTGCGGTCTCCCAGGAACCCCTTGCGGGTCCTGCATGTCAACCGCCTGAAGCCCCACTTGGAGAGGTCCGAAGTGGGCATGCTCTTAGCGACAGATGCTGGAATGGAGGAGGAGACTGAGCCTCTCGCTGACCTCCTGTCGGCGACAGAGCGAGATGGGTCAGTGGATGGTGTGAACCTCTCTTCCACCCTGACCCCTGAGCAACAGAATGACTGTCACCAGTTGCTGGGACAGTTTTCTGATCTGTTCTCCCTGATCCCCAGTGTCACTGATTGGTGCATCCATGATGTGGACACTAGAGACAGTCCTCCTGTTAAGCACAAAACTTACAGGGTAACTGACAGGGTGAGAGCTTGCATCAAGGAGGAGGTCTCCAAGATGCTTGCGTTAGGGGTGATTGAGTCCTCTAACAGTCCTTGGGCCAGCCCAGTGGTCTTGGTCCCAAAGGCTGCCGCACCGGGTGCCATGCCAGAACTCCGGTTCTGTGTGGACTACCGAGGGCTCAATTCAGTCACGAGGACTGACGCGCACCCCATCCCCAGAGCTGATGAGCTCATCAATCGGTTAGGGGCTGCCCGGTACCTTAGCACGTTTGATCTAACGTCTGGGTACTGGCAGATCGCCTTGACTGATGGGGCAAGAGAGAGGTCAGCATTCTCCACACCAGATGGGCACTACCAGTTCCGGGTTATGCCCTTTGGGATGAAGAATGCCCCTGCCACCTTTCAGAGGTTGGTCAACCAGGTGTTGGCTGGACTGGAAGAGTTCAGTGCCGCCTACCTGGATGACATTGCAGTGTTCAGCGCCAGTTGGGAAGAACATCTGCGCCACCTCTGGGAAGTGTTGATGGCGCTGCGGAGGGCAGGCCTCACGATCAAGTCGAGTAAGTGCCAGATCGGGCGGCGTTCCATGGTGTACTTGGGACACCAGGTTGGGAGCGGCCAGGTGGTGCCCCTACAGCCCAAGATTGAGACCATCCTGGCTTGGGAGCCCCCCAAGACCCAGACAGAGGTGAGAGCCTTTTTAGGACTCACTGGGTATTACAGGAGGTTTGTCAAGGGGTATGGCAGCATCGTTGCACCCTTGACAGAGCTGACTTCCAGGAAGCAGCCCAAGAAAGTGATTTGGACTGACACCTGTCAGAAAGCTTTTGAGGCCCTGAAAACTGCCATGTGCACGGCGTCCGTGCTCCTGGCACCCAACTTCTCAAAAGAGTTTATCATTCAAACAGACGCTTTAGAGCATGGTGTGGGGGCTGTTTTGTCACAGATAAATGAGGAGGGCCTAGATCAACCCGTAGCCTTCATCAGTACGAGGTTACTTCCACGGGAACAGAGGTGGAGTGCGATTGAGCGTGAGGCATTTGCTGTGGTCTGGGCACTGAAGAAGCTGAGACCATACCTGTTTGGGACTCACTTCTGGGTTCAGACAGACCACAGGCCCCTCAGATGGTTGATGCAGATGAGGGGTGAGAATACAAAGCTGTTGAGGTGGTCCATTTCCCTACAGGGGATGGACTTCACGGTGGAACACCGCCCTGGTACAGAACACGCCAATGCTGATGGTCTGTCCAGATTTTTCCGCCTTAGTGAAGAGAACTCCCAGGAGGTAGGGTAGTTCTCCCCACATTTCAGCTGGAGGGGAAACGTGTTAGACCTGGCACTGTTGGCGTGGGTCTCCCTTCCATTTTTTGCTGTTGCCTCATGTGTTTTTGCTGGTTATAGATGCTTTGGGCACTGTGCCACTGCTATTCAGTGCCACAGTGCAAGTGCTCCCTATGGTAAATTGGTGTATGGATTAGTGATTCCATGATTGGTTGGTTTGGTTTACATGTCAGACCCTAGTACAGTGCACTGAGTGTGCCCAGCGCTTGTAAACCAAATGCTGCTGGTGGGCTTGCAGCACTGGTTGTGCCACCCACAGAAGCAGCCTGTAAAAGTGTGTCTCAGGTCTGCCATTGCAGAGCCTGTGTGCAGTCTGGTACTGCCATGTTGACTGGGCAAGTGCACCCACTTGCCAGTCCCTAAACCTTCCCTTTTCTTCATATCAGACACCCCTATAGTAGGCCCAAGGGCAGGGTGCATTGTAAGTATAAGGTAGGACATGCCCTGGTGTGTGTGGCAAGTCCTAATAGTGAATTACAGCCATTTTCGTTTTTCACTATTGCAAGGCTACCTGTTCCCCATAGGCCAGAATGGGCAGTTTGATTATTACAGCTTATAATCCTAACTGACCCAGGGAACATGGTAGAAAAACGAATTTAGTATGCCTGAACTCAGAATGATAAAATACATCTTTTAGTGAAGTTGGTTTTAACATTCTGTGTTTGAAAATACCACTTTTAGAAAGTAGGTATTTTCTTGCCTAACTATCCAAGCCTGCCTCTGCTAGGTTGTGTATTCCTTGTCTGGGTTTGTGAGTGACAGGGGCTGGGGGATTCCAGGAGACAGGGTGAATCAGCACAGGGCTGAATAGAGAGAGCTGCATGGAGATGGGTGGGAGGAGTTGCACCCGGGACCTGAATAGGGCTGTGCCTTCCCTCCACAATGCTGGCTCCACCTCCTGTGGTGCGTCTGATGTCCCTGGCCTACACTGTGAAAGGAAAGAAGGAGTCTTGTCAACAAAGTGCTCCAGGACTGACCAGAACTGGTTTGGACTAGGCAAAGGCCTCTCTGCCTTCAGAGAACAAAGGGAAAATGAGTATAAAAGAGGGGACCCAAACCCCAGAACTTTAGATCACTTTGGGAAACAAGAAGAACCTTTGCTGAGGAGAGGAACCAGAGAAACTGAGGAGGAGACTATCCCTAAGCTGAGTGCTGTTTGGGGGATTGGTCTGCAGTGGTTGCCTGACTGCCAAAGAAAGGAGAAAGGAACTTTGTGTGTACTTTCATCAACTTGTAAAAGATCTCCAAGGGCTTGAGAGAAGAGCTTGCCTCCTTCTGAAGTCTCAGGGACAACAGACTTCACCAACCAGCTCCCCAAGAGTCTTTCTGGAAAGTGCCTGCTGCTGTGCTGGACTTTCTGAGGGACTGCGTGTCTCAAGGAGCTGGAAGCGCGACTCACGAAGGAGAAGCGTCGCCGCCGCAGTCGAAGCGCCTTGCATCGCCGAAGAAAAGGATCGACGTCGCATCAGACGCCGCCACATCAACGGAGAAGAGTGCCGCTGCCGCATCGTTGCCGAAGCGCCTCGCATCGCCGGAGAAGAGGACCGACGTCGCATCAGACGCCGCCGCATCACCGGGAAGCGTGTCGCAGGGCCTGTCGCGGCTCAGAAGAATCGTTGAGTCGCCGCACGGCTGTCGCATCGTTGCCGAAGCGCCTCGCATCGCCGGAGAAGAAGACCGACGTCGCATCAGACGCCGCCGCATCAACGGAGAAGAGTGTCGCCGCTGCTGCCGCTGTCGCATCGTTGCCGAAGCGCCTCGCATCGCCGGAGAACAGGACCGACGTCGCATCAGATGCCGCCGCATCACCGGAAAGCGCGTCGCAGGGCCTGCCGCGGCTCAGAAGAATCGCTGAGTCGCCGCACGGCCGTCAGGCGTGCACGCATCATGTCGCATCAAGAAGAAGACGCCATCTTTGTTTCATTGCACCGGATCTTCATCGCATCACAGCGTTGCTGGTCGCATCGCCACGGAAGCGCAGTAAAAAACCGACGCATCACCTCCCCACGCCGAGAAGAACGGACGCATCAGTAGGGACCCGACGCATCACTGTTCTTGCGTGTAAGGAACCAACGCATCACCTTCCCTGCAACACTTTCGTTGTATAGCGTTACGCATCCTAAGGTACATTGAACTCAAAGTGTCGCATTTACCATCTTAAAGAGAACTGAGCTATTGCTACCATTTTTGAAGTACAGTATTGTGGATTTTTGTCGTTTGTGGTCTTGTGGTAAATCTATATAAAAGATACTTATTTTTAATATACAACTTGTGTGGTGTCCATCTGTAGTGTTGTCACTTGATTACTGTATGTGTTCACAAATGCTTTACACACTGCCTCTGAGATAAGCCTGTCTGCTCGTGCCAAGCTACCAAGGGGGTGAGCAGGGGTTATTTTAGGAGTGTATCCCCCTTACCCTGACTAGACGCAAGGGTCCCTATTTGGACAAAGGTACCTACCTCTGCCAACTAGAGACCCCCAAATCTAACAATGCCCATGCCCCATTTTTGACCGTTTTATTGCGTGTGCACTCAGGATGGACCAGATTAGGGTTCACATGCATATTACTATAGCCACACTGATCATATTTTTGATAGGCTTGGTAATAATTCACAGGCGCGTAACCTATTCAGGTTTTTATCTATAAGTATGTGGCTATTATTATGTAGTCCACTTTTTTATAAAAATAAATAAATTTAAAAAAAAACAAAATTATATATTTTTTCATTGTGTTACTTGTCCAAGAATGTATCCATTTTATCTCTTTACTCTGTACAAACTAGATCGACGAGAACGTCATAGGATACTTTTGGAAAACCAAATAAGCATTTGGACGTACTTCCAGGACATTTTTGTATTCCATTCGTCTGTTGCAACATTCCCATACCGGTGGGTCTATCTTGATTATATGTCTTGGATGCAGGACGAGTTCACAGTGGTGTATGGTGCCGGGGCAAACAATTCATATATTGGCAACACTCACAAATTCTTTCCTTTGGAATACTTCACTGGATTCTGTTCGACTCCTCCCACAATTTCTTTGCATGTATATGAGATTAGCTACACTCTCTGCTATGCTTCAACTCTCTTACTCCTTTAGAGGGCATTTTTTTAAATGTCATTTTGATCTTTTTCCTCCTCTGATTGTTATTGGCATAAAATGTCATTCTACAATTTAATGTTTTCAAAGTATGAGGCATCTATGTTTAAGGATGAATTATTATTAATCTTATCCTAATGGCTTTAACAACATGAAGGTTGTGAATTTTATCCTTTTGTACTAGGCCATTTTTGTATTTTGTACATATATATAATATTCATGTATGGTATTTACTCTTCCAGCCTTGAAAAAGTCTGAGTACAGACGAAACACGTGTCGGTTAGATCGTGTGCTGGGAATCTTTTAAAAAGAACCAATAAAGACAAGGACTTAACAATTGTTGAACTTGGTTTAGACTGTCTGTTTGTTATATGCAACATTGATTTGATGGAATCTTTCTGAATCGTTTAGATTCATATGTGAATCTCGATTGTGTTTTGAACTTATCCAATATTGTCGTTGGACCGATAAATACGTAAAAGGGTGTGCTGCAATAGCTTAGTTTGTTGTTTATATTGCAAACTCAAGCACGACACATTACACCCCACAGCAACTTGCCCTTCCCACACACATCTCTTCAATCTACAACTATGACACCCACATCCTCTACAACACAAACTCTTACCTTCATACCCACATCTACAACACTCCAACCTCCAATATAACCACCGGTTTCACCACCCACCAAATCGATATCACCCCAAACTCCCCACAACAAGTTACAGAGACTAACACCTATTGCGCATTGGCATCCCCTCCTGGAACGGCGCAACAAAACACAACCTACCCAAATTTTACATAGCACTCTTTACCCCCACGAGACACAAGCCAGTTATCTTGCAGTTGTACAGACCACACCATGCACAGCTATCTCTAATCCCTCATGCTGCTCCACAACTCATCACACTCACAATTAAATTATAGAAAGGGAATGGTCACCACCTACATGGACACAGGTGTGTGACTATTTTCACACACAGCTCAATAAACACCAAACACAATAATTCCTCTGCCAAACACACAGTCCCAACCTTAATGAGTCTTACATGACTCTCCCAATAACCCCAGAACCTCTCACATTCCTAACCTATGAAACCCAAATTAGACCGTTGACCACCATAAATGACCCTGCTTGTCATCTCTACACCCTAATCAAGCTACCAACTCCCACTCCTCCCTTGAATGAGGTAACCACATCTCTGACATGAATTGAAAACAATACAGAGGACCTAACATAGGAAATAAAGGTCATGGCAAACACAATTGCCTCTAATACCAACCTGTCTTCCATCCCATCACACAGACAGTCAACTTCCAAAGATGCCAAGTAGACTAAAGGTCTTAACCAAACCACCACTCAGAGCAGGCGAATACACCCCTTGGTGGTAGCCTCAGCAGCACTTAAAGCTGAGAGAGCTGAGTGGACTCTCTAACTTTCAGTTTTGCTGAAAGAGTCAAAACTGAGAATCAGTGAAGCATGGAGGCAAAGCACGGATTGCTGTGCTTTTTATCTCTGAGGAGTGCCTAAAACGCTACCCTCATAGTGGTGTAAGGCCTTTGTCAGGAGTTATGCAGTACAAGCGCAGTGGTGGCAGCATAATGTGTGGTGATCAGTAGAGTGAACAAGCCTTTTTAACTGTATCACTGGAATGAGTCCTACAGCCTCACTTATTATAGTTGTGCTACTGTGTGCTTAACTCACATCGGCTTGGTGTGCAGTGCAGCACGCTATATATCCTGGGTGCATGCGTACCTGTGAATGGTACAACACATGGCAGATGTAGTGCTGTGTGGTGCGTGTGTTATATATATTCTGGGTGCATGTGTGTCTGCGAATAGTACAATACATGGAAGATTCTAACTTCCATATTGGGAGACCCAGTGCTAACTGGAGGAACGTGAGAAGGTAGAAGAAACCCCCCCAGACATATTTGTGGATTGCTGCATTCCTGTGAGCTGGGTGGGACACACTGAGGAAGGAAGAGCCAGGCTCTTCAGTATACTTCAAAGGGTGCTCTTTGATTCAGAGATAGGCCACTAAGAAGGGGCATGGGCACATCTCAGGAAAGAGATGGGGCTAGTAAGGGCTGAGGCCCAGATTTAACATTTAGATGCACATTCCAGTGTCACACCAGAGTTGGAGTCGCTCCTGCTGTGACAGACTGCTTTCTAGAGGAAGAGAGGGCAGAGAAGTGGGCACTTCAAAAAGAAGCAGACCCCCAACATAAACTTTAAAGACTCACACTCAAAATTACATTTGGAGTCTGGAAATGGACTATAAGAAGGGGAGCTCAAGGCCCCCAAATTTGTTAACTGTCAAGCAGCCAGTCGAGCTGTGTGGGGAGGAGGAGCTCTGTAAGACCTCTCCCTATGAATAGGACTAGGGGGGCCAAGGCCTGCCAGTCTCACAACTGAATGATGGGACATCACCGAGGGTATCCAAGACCATCTGCCCATGGAGCCAGCAGCACCAGTGCCTTCTTGCTTGCCATGACCAACGTGTCTTGTGAGGAAGAAGAGTGCTGGAGGGTGCAAGGTCCAGTTGGTGATCCTGGTGTTTGGATTCCTGTAGCGAGTTGTGAGGAAACAGCTGCTGCACCGACCAGTTCATTGCCTGTGTGCAGGGAGAAGTCTGCAAGTCCTGTATGCTAGAGGAGGGATGCAGTGACTGAGTCATCACACATATGCAGATATGAAGTTGGAGACCCTCTATGCCGGTGCGAGGGCTGCTGTGAAGATTGCTGCTGTGCCGATCAGGCCGTAGACCATGTAGAGAGTGAGGACGTGACCCCGTATGCCAGGTCTGGCCACCGGGACAAGGCATGGACAGTGGTCTGGTTGAGACCGTTGTTGTGAGGAGGAGGCCACCGTAGTGACCTGAGTGGGCCCAAGCCTCAACCGAGAACCAGCACCAGGAGCATCACACCACCCCAACCTGTGGATCCTAAGATCCTTACCAGTGTCAGAGGAGCATCGAGGACAGAGCTGCCTCCGCAGGATTACGTGTCAGGAACTCAATGACACCCAACCTCCAGAGCAGCGTGTGAAGAACTTACCAGCAACAGTCTCTGCAGCTTCAGAGCCCATGAAGGGGAAGCGCTTGGAGACTCCGGTCATTCAAATCCTGTTGGTGCCGTTAGCATTTGCAAATAAATTAGGGCAGGTCGGACCTGGATAAAGTTAGCCCGGTTCAGTATGGGAAGAAGGTATAATTTTCTGGAAACAGCATAAAAACTGCAGAACATAGTAAAATGTAGCCATGTCCTGCGGAGACCTATTGTTGCAGTCACAAGGCAAAAGCTTATGGCCCCAATTCCCACAACGAGGATAGGCTACCAAAAAAGGCAACAGGTCCAACTGAAACATCGTTAATAAAAAACAGTCATACCTACTTTTAACGCACAATTGGTAGGGCTCGGTGGAGGGCACAGTTATCAACATAACGAGGAACACTGAGCTTCAATAAAGCTCCCTCTTTCCTAACCAAAAACCTCTATCTAAAAAAAAGCTCTTTCACCAGATTATAATCCTTCTTGCAAATCCCATTTGGGTTACTAGATACATATACCATTCCTAGATTAGAGGATATATTTAAACCAAGGGATATGAAGGAAATGATCAAGAGACAATCAATCCTTCAGAATATCCTTCCTCAATTGGATTCCAGGCTGGGAACAAATACTCACCCAAAGGGAGAGAGGACAAAAGGCCATAGTGTCAGTTATATCAGCTGTAGGCCCACTAGTAGCATTTAATTTACAGGCCTTGGGTACAGGGGGTACTACTTTACTAGAGACTTATAAGTAAATTAAATATGCCAATTGGGGATGAACCAATGATACTATGTTTAGGGGAGACAGTGCAGCATTTTAGTACTGGTTAGCAATGGTAAAGTGCACAGAGTCCTAAAGCCAGCAACAACAAGGTCAGAATTTATTTATTTGGACACTTGGTATTGCGCGCGAATCGCTCCAGAAGGAGCATCTCAGCACTGCGCTGCACAAGCGGAAAGAGGACAGTCTAAAATAGCCAGGTCTTTAGCTCCTTCTTGAAGGAAGTGACATCAGGGCAGGGGTGAAGGTCGAAAGAAAGTTTGTTTCAATGATATGGAGCAGTGTAGTAGAACGCTCTGCCCCCATATCTTGAGGTAAGGATGCGAGGAATCACCAAGAACGATTTGTCCGATGATACCAAGCATCTAGACGGGAGATAAATGTTTAGTAGGGATGCCAGGTAAGCTGGTCTCGACTTAAAGAGGGCTTTGTGTGTCAAGCAACAGAGTTTAAAGATGACACGCTTCCTAACAGGCAGCCAAAGCAGCTTTCTGAGGAGCGAAGCAGAAGGTGAGTGCGAAGGGAGGTCACAGATTAGTCATGCGGCGGTATTCTGAACCACCTGCAGTTTTGACAGCAGGGTATCATTTACCGAGGTCAGCAAAGCGTTCCCATAGCTGGTTATAAGAGCTTGGACCACAGTTTTCCTAGCAGTATTGGGAAGCAAGGGCAGGGCTTTTTTTAGAAGCTTCAAAGTAGCAAAGCATATGCCACAGGTGGAGCTGACATGATCTTTCATAAAGAGAGATTTATTTAGCCTCATGCCCAGATTTTTTACCACCTGCTTCGGTGTAGGAGCCATTCCAATGTGTGCGGGCCACCAGTCAGCTGACCATATCCGGAAGCCTTACCAAACAGCATGATCTCGTCTTGTCGCTGTTCAATTGGAGGCAGTTGTTCCTCATCCAGACAGCGACATCCGACATGCAGGTTGTGAATTTGCTCTTTACCTTGTCTAGATCAGGGCCAAAGGAGAACAGAAGTTGCGTTCTCAGAAAAGTGGAGGAGGTAGGCAAAACGTTGGGGGGAAGATCTCCCTAAGGTTGCCAGGTCTAACAGGGTGGACTAATGATGTGCCTAAAAATTGGTAGAGGCAGACTTCCTGAGCTTTTCCATGGAACTAGGCTCTGTGATTAGAGACTGGGAGGCATGTTTTCTCTTAACCGCCATCTTCACAGTGCAGCAGATGGTTTGAATTGTGGGAATGGAGCATGGATATGTTAGGAGAGGGTCCTGTGTGGTCAGGCTAGGACTGACCACAACCCAAGTTACCATATTCACTAAAGTAAACGGAGATTTTATCGCTAGATTCAAGCCCAAGTCTTTGTGTAATGGTCCCGCAGCACCGCACCTAGGTATAAACTGGCTAGATCCTAAAGTGCAATGGCAGATGGGGACCTCAGTACAAAGATGAGGAGCCTGGCTCGACTCAATGTTGGCACTGGTCTCTGAAGCTAGAAAGAGGTTGGTCCCTCTGTGGACTTTGTCAACCAGATCCAGATAATACAAGTTATCCAGTACTAGAGTGAACACGTGTTTGCGTCTATGTATTTCTCCTTTCCTGGATTACTTGCATCAACTCCATAAGACAAGTGAGGATGGCCTTCATGCAGGTGGCAGAGGGCACTTCCTCGGTGGCAAAAATGTACTGTGCACCGCACCATTAAACTGTGTACTCAGTTCCTCTCTCGCAACAATAAAGTTGACTCCGGTGGGATGAATGCACCCTTACTCTGCATGCCAGTCAGGATGTTGTGGAGGTACCTCTTAACAATGGTAGCAGACAGAGCGAAGATGTATTCCACAAGAGTGTTTCAAAAGCAAGATAGAGGCTATGAAAGTAAGCAGCTGCAAACAATCAGCGGCAAGATGCACTTAACTTAAGTATTGTGCCATAAGCTAACGGATAAAGGAACGGATTAATAGGTAAGTTATAAAGCACAAAATGTCACCACAAAGCGTATACTGCAAATAAGGCGACAACTTACAGTTGAAAGTTAGGGGGCAACCATGGTCATAAATAAACTGATTTTGGGGAGTTTTGAAAGGATCCAATGTTATCCCGAGACCTTAGTGTCAGATAGAAAGTTTAGGCACATAGCAGCAAGATTTGAGAGAGCACACCCACCACAGAAGGTGCAATAGGGCAGAAGGGATGGTGAGTGGGTCAGTCAAGGAGGAACGGAGGGCAAGAATAAGTCTATAATGAAAAAACACACAATTTAAGAAAGATTTTCCCCCACCCACTGAAGATACAATGAAAGTATATGGAAGGAAAAACAGAAATATGAAGCTATCCAGGGATGTCGGGAGCAGGGCCTACATTGGGCATAAGGTTCTGATTCGTACCAAGTGAACTTAAAAGGTCTCGCATATTTCAGAGGAAGGGGCGCCAGCATGCATTAATGCAAGTAACTAAGAGTTTTTTGGACCCAACGCTAGTGGCAGGGTACCCACACGATGAGAAAGGGATTGATCTACTATATAAGAGTATTGCTTGTTTAGGTTCACTCTACATCCTGCACAGCCCGGCCATTTTTTGCTATCTGCCCTCCAGGCAGTTATTTTGTGGAGACTTGTATGAAGTCACAGCTCTTCAGTATAAGGGTCACTCAGGCTCGCTCTCCACTCGCCATCTGGCATGGTGAATTACACTACCAGTCTCCAGAGAACTCCTATGCTAGTTGGCGAGAGGATAATCTCAAAATCGATACTGTTCATTACATATACAGGTCCAGAAGTTGATTCGGTCATATTCATTGTAAATCATCGAAGATAAACCACAGATAAGGACTGGTCATCAAGATCAAGCTTAGATTAAATCTGACATGGCAGTGGCAACCCAAAACGTTGAGAAAGAAGGCAGTAGAGACGTGAACTTATTAGGGCAGCAAAGAAACATTAATATATGTGGTGTTTGCACTCATATGACCCTCAGGGCAGGATCTGGTTGGCAGTTTCTAACTTTTTTGATTCATTTATCTATTTCTGGGTTGGTGTGACTACATCATGGGTACTCGCAAACATTTTCCCAGGGGCCACAAAGTTTGATCTGTGATGGGACCAAGGGCCGCATTGATGTCAGCAGAGAAACGGTCGGAGGTGTGGGCGAGGGGGCGTAAGGGGGGGAGAGGAGATAAGCTGAGTAGAGGGCAAGTGAAGTATATACATCTAGTGGCTGAATTGCACAATGTGATACCAGAAAACCTGGGATGAATCCCAGCTTCCCCATTTTACCAAATTGTGTGATCCTAGGCAATTCTTTTATTTTAGTTTCCCTCCTTTTTCTTCATTATCACATATAAGAGGACCTAAAAACACATGACTTTAGGATGTGAGCTGTACAAAACTTTCTCCTGTGTTTGTTTTAATAAACTATAATGTTATTCATTTATAATAGGAACCCAAGCTACCCTAAGAGTGCACGTAACAACTGACTTGCCTCTTAGTTCAATATTGGCATTGTTGTCAGTGTTGGGGGGGGGGGGGGAAAGGAATGGTTTATTTTTCACATTCATATTTGAAAACTATCACTTCAGAAAAATACTTCTCAGTGCACTGATATAGTACAATGTACTAAGGTGACATGGTTCTGGATGTTAATGAAATGCACTTTTGAATTTTGTAGAGGCCTTATATTTTTACACTTTTGCTGCAAGATGGCTTTGAAAATGAAGGTGTTCCTAAAGTTAAGGGATGCAAGACAACCTAGTTACTTTCTTTCTTTAACTTAATTAATCTTTAATTAATTAGTTTACATGTTTTTAATGTTAGTGCTGAGTGGAGTGTAAAGCAGCCCAGTGCTGCTGTTGATCAGGGGACCGCATTTAAGGGTAAGAGGGCCAGATGCGGACACCGGGCCGTACTTTGAGTATCACTGGTCTACATAGTCACCCACTCCCATGAGAGAATAGGTTAAATCTGCAGCCATACTGAAACTCATCAAAAAGTAGTATTCTGTAAGTTCCTTTTATGTTGACACTTTCATAATTCTTCGAAGGAGAGAGGCTGTCAGAAGCCTACAACCCGAGTTAACTGACCACTTGGTTGTTCCTTGACCTTAGCGGCCAGTATCAGTCTCATTGTTCCCATCAGATGAAGTTTCCTCTATATGCACCCCACACTGTATGTCTCAGGAGTTTGCCTTCTTTTTGATCTAAAAAAGTCACCACTGTTCTGGTATTGTGCAACAAACAGTGAGAATATATGGCAAACAGACGCATTTTCAAATTGAACCAGTGACTGATGGGAACCACAAACCCCTATTCCTATCCTACTTTGCAGCTCAACTGTATCAGTTCAAGGCTAGTACACAAGAGGAAAATGCCACACTGCCTCAAGGCACTTTAGAAAAGAATGGCACTACTTATAGTAGAAGGGTAATTTTGCAGTGTTACTCTTGTGTAGATTTAAAGTTGTGATTGACCTGTTGAATGAATGATTCAGGGAAATCTGAGTGGCAGCCATTTTGTTTTACAAATGTTTAATAATAAAAGCTCAATTGCAAACCCCATGGCATTAGGCAGTGCTTACAAAAATGCTCTAGAGGAGCCAACTCCTTCTTTCTCTCCAAGCATTTGTAATATGTGCTACTAGCCAATTTTTATGATAAAAAACACCACGACTCACCTATATTCAATATAGATTTTGCTTTTGTGTATCACGTAAACTTATGGCATGCTGGAAACGGTAACACAGAGAAAAATAAAAAATAGATTCAGACCATAATTATTTTATGCAAGAATAGAATTACTATTGACGCTGTTTTTCCAAGATCCCTGAAAATATTGCATATGACAGAGTGAATTAAATGCAACAGTGAAAAAAGAACAAGTCTATAAATAATCACCCACTAGCTATACCTAAAGGGGTTGTTCTTTATGATCTGTGTTGGCGTATGGATATGTGCCTGAAGAGTGTAATTCAACTCTTGAGTCCTGGAAATTGCCATTTCAAGCAGAGTGGGGCGATCCAGATGCCTCATCAAACTAAGACACCATCAAAAGTGTTGTCAGAAGGCAAGCTTTGAAGGCTTCACATAGATGACCTTGCTGTGAGACCATGGATCTTGACTTCGTAGAGACCCTAAGGAACACCACTAGTAAATTTAACAGAATTGTCACTCGTCTTTGGAAGTTCAGGGGTGTGAGGATTCTAGTGTATTATGTGGAATGGTTGTGCAATCTTGCCATGAAATACACTTGCAAAGCAACTTGAGTCCAGTCAGGCTCATTTGTAAACAATCTAGCTTAACCCTGGGTAGCTGTGGCATCGAGCAGTAAGGCTTAAACAAAGGAATTAATGTAAAGCATTTTAGACGCACCAAACAATGAAATAAGAAAGTCACGCAACACTAAAGAAATCCTACACCAATATATAAAAATAGGTTATATTTTTAAGAACTTTTAGACACCAAGATGAGCAAAATCCACCAGCAGGTTCTGGAGGGATAGATTTGTAAAGAAAACGTAAATCTGAGCTTTTTAGTCCAATGCTCAAGTTTTAAACAAAATGTACATCTCAGTTTTTTAGTCCAATGGCATTGATAACCGTAAAATTTGAAAACTTTGAAAGAGTTGTGTTCAGCTACTCCAGCGCGAGCTGGATGACCAATTCCAACAGGGAGAAGGTCAGGGGGGCCAATAAGGAGTATTTTGACAGTTACCCTGGTCATTAAAGCATTCTCAAGTCCAGTTCCACATCAAAACGCCATCGACTTTAATGGAGTGGTCCTGATGCTGGGGATGCAGGATGCTGAGGATGCCGAAGGAAGCTCTGAGTGCTGTGTGGTCAACTGGGGTGTTCTTGCAATTATTCCTCGGTCCAGGGGTAAGGTGGGGTGACTTTGGCCACAGGGGTCGATGTCCCTCGAAGTCCTCTTTGAGCCAGTAGATGGCCAGCTGCGGCTGGGATACTGATCTCGGTACATATCAGGTCCAGCAGTTTCTTTTGGTGAAGGCTAGAGTCCTTCTTTTGGGGACCAATCTGGATTCAGACGACACTCCCAGGTCCAGCAGACTTGGGTGTAACCTTTGGCCATCAACGATTGGTCTCTTGGGCTTGAGGAGTCAGCGGCGATTCGATGAATGTGGGGATTGACTTCCCAGAATGGGCTACTTCAGATTTGATGGCCCTGGTGATGGTTCCAGGGAGCCAGTCGACTGACCCTTGAAGTCACTTCTTTGGTCTGGGGCTCGGGAGAGACTTTTCCATGAACCAGGAGCCACAGGCACAGTTCTCTCTTTGCTATCCCAAGGAGCGGCAGGTGCAGTCCAGCAGTAATTGCAGCCTCTCTTGCCAGGTTCACGGGTCAGTAGGCAGTCCTTCTTTGGTCCATTCTCCAGTTCCGTTGTGATCTGAGGTTCAAGGATGCCAATTCAACATACATTTTGTGATGTGTTAGAACACTGGCAGTAAGGACTGTTTAGCAGGTCTCAGTGCAATCTCAGTGTCAGAAAACTAGCAGCATCAGTCAAAACTTTGGGGGTGATCATGCAAAAAGAGCCATTTCCTTACAAGGGGTATTTATTTGATATCAGTAAGATGATGCCTACTTCTTCAAGAATGAAACAGACAAACATGTTAAAAATCAAATCTATTTTATCTTACCCATATTTGACAAATGTCAAATTCATAGACGGACTATAACATCAAAAGAGTCAGCATTTGATCACACTCCCTACTTATCTCAAGTTCCTAATTACCCAATCTAAATGATGCTCCAGGTCCACATTTGCCTCTATAATGTTTTACTGCAGTTTCTTCATGCCGAATCTAAGCTGATGCTCCAGTTTCATCACGCCGTGTCTAAGGTGATGCTTCTGTTCCGTCATGCTTCCTGTAAGGTATGCTCCAATTCTTTCTTGCCCAATCTAAGGCTGTACTCCAGACCCTTCTTGCCCAACCTAAGATGATTTGTCTGAGAGATAGGGTTTATGATGTGCCAGGAAGTGTGGGGCCTTGCTCTGTTTGCGTTATGTATGTAACTAAGTATGTAGCACAGTGCAGCCAGGATAGGGGAGAGACCCTAAAACCCCTATGTCTGTGTGGGCAAAACCTGCACAATTAGAGAGAAACAAGATTCCCGGGCACACGTTATTGGGTAAGTATGCTATTACGCAAAGTCTTTGTCATCACAGTTACTCTCATAGATGGTCCATTCAAGATTAATAGGAATTTTTCAATTCATTTAATATTTAACATTGGCAGACACAACCAGCCAACACGTGTTTCGTCACAATGGGAGGTATCCCGTGACTTCTTCAGGGCTGTTTAACAGAACACGTATGGTGTTTTCATGGAATCGCCTCGCCGGTGATAATTCCGACCCGGCTGGTCTGGGTTAAGCAACCGAAGAAAAGATGTAAGTAGAAGCCGAAAATCCCTGTGTGGAGATCTTGAATTGAAAGTGCCTGTTAAGTGTTGATCGGCGGATGCGCCGTCAAAGATACCGTTATAGCCGAAATCAAAGGTGCAGCTTGGGAGCGATTAAGCGGTCGGTGCGCCGTCAATCACAATCTTCAGCGTGTGAGCTGATGTCAGAACCAGGCACTGGTCCTCCTCTGTTTCGAAGTGAAACAGAGGAGGACCAGTGCCTGGTTCTGACATCAGCTCACACGCTGAAGATTGTGATTGACGGCGCACCCGCCGCTAATCGCTCCCAAGCTGCACCTTTGATTTCGGCTATAACGGTATCTTTGACGGCGCATCCGCCGATCAACACTTAACAGGCACTTTCAATTCAAGATCTCCACACAGGGGATTTTCGGCTTCTACTTACATCTTTTCTTCGGTTGCTTAACCCAGACCAGCCGGGTCGGAATTATCACCGGCGAGGCGATTCCATGAAAACACCATACGTGTTCTGTTAAACAGCCCTGAAGAAGTCACGGGATACCTCCCATTGTGATGAAACACGTGTTGGCTGGTTGTGTCTGCCAATGTTAAATATTAAATGAATTGAAAAATTCTTATTTATCTTGAATGGACCATCTATGAGAGTAACTGTGATGACAAAGACTTTGCGTAATAGCATACTTACCCAATAACGTGTGCCCGGGAATCTTGTTTCAACCTAAGATGATGCTTCAGATTGTTCTTGCCCAATCTAAGGCAATTCTCAGGTTCCCTCTTGCCTAACATAACATAACATGTGTATTTGTAAAGCGCACGTTCACCCCAGCAACGGGGCATCTTGACGCTGAATAACAGATGTTTATTGTTACCCAACTCAATGGTACTCATTTTATCGACCTCAAATGGATGAAAGGCTGAGTGGACCCGCCGGGATTCGAACCTGTGACCATGAGGTTGAACACAGGCCCCTGCAGTGGATGCATTAGTCCACTGAGCCACCAGACCCGAGATAATGCTTCAGTTGCTTGTTGTCCAATCTAAGGTGCTACTTTAGTTCCTTCTTCCCAAATTTAGGGTGATGATCAGGTCCCTACTGCCTACCATAAGGCGGTGCTCCAGTTTTTTCATGCACAGTCTAAGGTGATATACCAGTTCCTTAATTCCTAGTCTAAGGTGATGCCCCAGTTTCGTTTGTAGTTCAGCATCCTTCGTGCCCAATCTAAGGTGAGGTTCCAGCTCCCTCTTGCCTAGTCTACGGTGGCACTTGTGTTCCTTCTTGCCCAATCTTAGGTAATACTTGAGTTTCTTGTCGCTCAATCTAAAGGGATGCCCCAGTTCCCTTGCCTAGTCCAAGGGGGCACGCAGCGATCTTTGTGCTCAATCTAAGGTGATGTTCCAGCTCCATCTTGCCCAGTCTAAGGTGGTAATCTGTGTCCTCTTTGCCAAGTCTAAGGTAATGCTGCAACTCCCTCCTGTGTTGTCTAAGGTGTCACACCTGTCCCTTTATGCCCAATCTAAGGTAATATTCGAATCCCCCTTGCACAGTCTAAAGGGTTACTCCAGTTCTCCCAAGCCTAGTCTAATATGGGGCACAATTGCCACGCGTCAATCAAAGATGGTGCCATCCACTCACGGGGTGGGTCTCTGCTACTTTAGATTTGCAAGTAAATTCCTGCACTCCATGTGGGCACTAATCTCCCTTCCATTGGTGATCCTTCTGGCATATGATATCTTCAACATCTGTTATAAACGATATAGCACATTTAATTATGTAGAAGTTTAACAACCCATGTTTAGGAAACAATGTGGCCCCTGGGTTATAAACTCGCATGGACATGTGGCAAAGCGCGGTCAAATTCCTTTTTATACATACGACTACCAAAAGAACATAAGATCAAACAGACTGTTTCACTATTTAAAATTGTGTGTGGCAAGAAATAGTTTCACAGCTAAAATTAGCAGAAAAATCTGTTCAGCAAGAAAGCAACCCTTCTTATCATTATTTTCAAATGATGCACAAATTATGAATTCTAATCCCATCTACCAATAAATACATGTAATCTAAACCTCCCTGCACCTGTAACATCGCACGAGTTATGATCAGACACACTCGATTTTGAGGTCAAGGAATCCCACACATTTGCTGTGGATAACTGGAACAACTAAAAAGATATTTTCTTATCTTGACAGTGCAGGAAATAGTTCTTCTGTTCTATTTTCATCACAGGTCAGCTTAACTAGGGTTGTGTCCCCATGACACCTACAGCAGGAAAAGGACAAACAGCTTAAACAGAAATGTGGATGGTGTGCTTTTTTTCTGAAGGCTTTCGTAATTTCATGGTGTGGACAAAAAAAGGAAAGAAATATTCGACAAAAGAGGCATTGATCAAGTACCTTATTCAGTATTAGATTTGGATATTTTATTCGATATTAGGCACATACACCATGGATTACAATCATTCCATATACAATACCTACATCTCTAGAAGAGCATTGTTTTCTTTTCCATTGCACACATAGCAGTAATTCCCTTTCATCGGCGAAATACCTCGAATTGTCAGTTAATAAATATTGACTTCCATCCTATTCCTTGTTAAAAAGTTACTGACTGATCAAATTTATTTAGAAGGAATTAATGCGATCGTAGTTAAAAACAAGGGAAAAGAAAAATAATGAATTAATTTAACATCGATGTATTTCACAAATTAGACCTGCATTGGCCTACAAATAAGATGCCCACAAGGGAAGCCTGTCTTAGTGACCTAATACTGATAACCAATATATACTGAAAAGGCAGATCTCAGTGGCGGCAATGAAGAAGGCCTTTTCATTACTGGCACATGGTGCATCTTGCTACTGAGTTTGCGCATGCTCCATATAACAGCGCCAATTGCATATTTATGATCATTAGCTGCTTGTATCCTGAAACATTGACTATAATGATACTGATCCCGGTGAAAGTCGAAAAGCCTCAAAGTTTAGAGAGCCCGATATTCGTGAAACAGATCTCAGATGGCTCTACTTTGTAGTAATGGGTGACTTCTATGTTGCGTCTGGATTTTAAATTGCTATATGCCTTACCGCTATATCTCTTCACTAGAGAACTAGTCCCATTGGTGTACATGCTGCGTGACAACAACCTATGTTCTTATTTGAAGTGTAAGACACTGTTATACGCTTTGAAAAGAGAAAGCAAAACACCGCATAGTACAGAGGTATAAGTGGTAGAATTCTAATCAACAAGAAAACCATTTCCAATATTTCTTCTGATATGTGGTAGTGTTCAGATCTACAAGAAAACCATTTCCAAGATTTCTTCTGGTATGTGGTAGAGTTCAGATCTACAAGAAAACCATTTCCAAGATTTCTTCTGGTATGTGGTAGAGTTCAGATCTACAAGAAAACCATTTCCAAGATTTCTTCTGATATGTGGTAGAATTCAGATCTACGAGAAAACCATTTCCAAGATTTCTTCTGATATGTGGTAGTGTTCAGATCTACAAGAAAACCATTTCCAAGATTTCTTCTGATATGTGGTAGTGTTCAGATCTACAAGAAAACCATTTCCAAGATTTCTTCAGATATGTGGTAGAGTTCAGATCTACAAGAAAACCGTTTCCAAGATTTCTTCTGATATGTGGTAGAATTCAGATCTACGAGAAAACCATTTCCAAGATTTCTTCTGTTGAACGGTTAAATTCAGGCACTTCCTTGTAACTTATTTGTAGAATTTAAGATAAAGTGTCTTTATTTAGAGTTTAGCAGACGGGATGCATCGTCACAAACACGGGCGGATGTCTCTTCCGCTTTATTACAACCGCATAATAGCCTATGGCACTTGTAAAACGGTGGACAGGATATCTATCACGTTTTGACGGAGTATCCCAGCCGCCTATCTCTAAATAAAGTCTAGAGTCCTTTTTGCAAATGCTACATTTGCACGTTTAATTCTGTCCTATTGCCTAAGAAATTTAATCAACAAAGGATCTAGTCAGAGCAAAATGAGGTCGAAGCACTGAACCTCGCCTCCTACAACTATATGGTTCCTATCAAAAACTCTGCATTGATCTGGTAACACATAAGACTAATTATTCATGCATGTTTGATATCAAGATCACTTCACAGATATAAAGAGTATAAAAGACTTTCTTTGCTTCCAACATTAAGGCTACTTACTTTCTTCATACTTAATATGAAAATGTTATTTAAAAAAAAGGACACAGAGTTAACAGCAAGAGTCATTTGGTATCTAAAAGGTGTACATTTTATATAGGGTGCATATACTGTAAAGTGACAAAGATGAATTTTTAAAAATAAAATATAAATTACTTGACATAACAGGCTTCGGGGGTGAGACACCTAATCGGCATTCACACAAGACACTGTAAAAGATGCAACAAAACAGTTTCAATCCAGGCTGCGATATGGTGAGCACTCCCCCGAAAAATGATTGAGTCATGAAGCATAAATTAGTAGTGCAGATGAAACCTGGTATGTGCTGAGTTCGTTCCTAGTGTAACTATGTCTTTCTAAAGAGAGTTCTAATGCCTTTGAGAAAAATAAGTGCTTCTTGGATGTGGCCAAGCTAATGGAGAAGATGAACACTGGCATGGTAGGGTTTCTCTTGGGAGCTAGGCCGTGTGCAAGCATCACTGCCCCCGGAAACATCAGGTTGCATTTGCTGGGCAGGTTAGGTAAGTGATACTTCATTGAAGGGCCAGCAAGTGGTCAGAGGTCACCGCTTTGAGGTTCCACACTACGTGGCTCTCGCTGATGACTGCGAGATAATTTTGGGAAGCGTGGCGCCCCTCGTTGTCGATTCCCTTTGTTGACTTGCTCTCCAGTTGATTGGACGTCGCTGAAAAAAGGGAAGAAAAATCTGGTTAATTCTATATGAAAGTTACCTTCGGAAATGAAAATAGGTTACAGTATTGTCAAACTACAACCATGTTAATTATTTTAAGTTTGGAGGGCTATTTGTTATCGCAAATCAGAAGGCAGATACACGGTAAACAACCATAACCAGATCTTCAAAAAGTTACTTTATTTATGGTATATTAAGTGAATTTACACCCCCCTAATAGTCTCAAGTTCTTCTCAAACTTGAGGAGGAGTTGGGGAGACTGTCAAGACCTTGCGTACGCACTCCCTGCACCGTCTAGGGCCATGGAGAGTAGACACACACCCTGCCATACGACTGTGCCGGGGTACAGCCGCAACAAATCCCCTTAACGTTAAACGCAAGGGCATGGACGTCACTAAGGGGTCGCAGCTGCGACCCCTGGCTTGCCCCTTGCAACCCCTGGCACTGCCTTTGCGACCCCTAGCACCGCCTTTGCATTAATAATACATTAATAGTGAATAATACTTTATTATTCACTATTAGTGTAATAAAGAATGAATAACAATTAGCTGGAATATGACCCTCCCTGGCAGCTGAGGTAAATAAAAAATGCTGTTACACGTATGTAGCGTCTGTACTTGTGGGTGAGAGTTTAAGTAAGAGTGAATGTGTGCATGTGTGAATGTGTGTGTATGTGTGAGAGAAAGTAAAGGTTAAATGGCGCATGATGTCACCTCAGCTACTCCTGGCATTTTGGTGGATTGACGTTCATGTCCAAGGGGGGATCGAAACAACAGGCAAAGGAGCTGGACACTGCCCCTGCTTGGAGGAAGCCTGTCCAATAAGCGAAACTGTACAAATACAAACAAAACACAGTGTGATAGAGGAGGACAGAAGGATCTTCTGCCATAGAGTGTACCCAGGCCTTTTGCACTTGCTATAAATCTGGTCTGAAGTCATCAGCACATGCCTCTCATCCGCACACGCGCCCTTTTCTTCCTACTCATTCCTTACTAATTTCTTGCTGAAACCCACCTGGCACATAAAACAGAGAAAAGGCGGTGTCAAAGGTTTGCACATAACCACTACAGCGAAGAATGAAATAGCATTCGGGGTTGTCTGTCTTGTGTACTTGCGGTCAAAGTGTTATAGACAACGTCTGTCTTCCCTTTCATTGGGACAGATTGGAAAAAAGATGCACGTCTTTCTAGGGAGTAACATCACTGAAATAAGGAGCAGTTTTCAGTTGTTGCGTGTCTTTAATCATTACATTTTAAGTGTTATTTCTAGCTAGCAATGATAACTAGAAGCACTCTTCAGACAGGATATGTTTTCTTGTTGATTTGTTCTGGCAAGAAATAAGTTTTAAACTATGAATGAAATATGTGTAGTTCTTATTTTCAGCAACCTCTCATGCACTTGAAAACGGATTTTCTGATATAGTCTCAATAATATTCTGTGTAATCTTTCTTCAATTGCAATAATTCATCAGTCCCATAGTATGCCAAACAATCAACAGTAAAAACTGACAAATTCCACAGTAAAGAGAGCTGTTCTTGCATCAAAGGACAAGTTACTTACCTTTGGTAACGCCTTATCTGGCAGAGACATGATCTGGCTGCAGATTCCTTACCTTTGAATCTCCCAGGTGTCAGACTGGATCCAGAAGAATTTCTTCAAGAAATATTCCTGCACGCCGGTAGATGGTGTCGGTCGGCTCCATGCCACGTGACATCGTTGGCATTGTCTCCGCCGTTTTGACGTCTGCGTCACCTATATAGGCACCAGCTCGGCGCTCTGTCAGTTACTTTTCACGGCTTTCCAAGCCAGAAGTGCAGAACCAAGAAGTGAACCGACATTGGTGTGTTTCTGAACAACTAGGGCACTGAAAGGGGGGTCAGCCCTAAAAACCTGTCCACAGTGCGGGAAGGATAGGTGAGTCAGTAAGGAATCTGCAGCTAGTTCATGTCTCTACCAGATAAGGCATTACCAAAGGTAAGTAACTTGTCCAGCTGATCGAGACATCTAGCCGCATGTTCCTAACCTTTGAATAGATACCCAAGCAATCCACCCCCGGAGGAGGGACTGCAGACAAGTTTAGACCAGGATGTCTTGCAGGATAGAGCGGCCAAAAAGGCGGTCCCTTCAGACTTGACTGTTCAGCAGTAGTGTTTGGTAAACATGTGCAGGGATGCCCACGTTGCTGCCTGACAAATGTTGAGGAATGGAACACCACATTGCAACGCTGTGGTAGCAGCCTTAGCTCTGGTGTTATAAGTCCTTAAGCCTTCAGGAGGCTGCCCTCTGGCCAGAGCATAGCAAATTGTAATGCAGAGGACGACCCATTGTGAGATAGTCCTCTTCTGCACTGCACAAACTTTTTTTGAGTCAGAGTACCCCAAGAAGAGTTGGCTTCCACCCGGAACTTTTTAGTGAGGTCAAGGTAGAATGACAATGCTCTTTTGGGGTCCAGACTGTGGAGTCGCTCCTCTTCTTTAGAGGGGTGTGGAGGAGCATAGAAAGTGGGCAAGGTGACTGATTACCCATGTGGAAAGATGTTACCACTTTCGGTAAGACAGAGGCCCTAGTGTGAAACACCAATTTATCAGGGAAGATGGTCAGGTAAGGAGGCTTGGATGACAGAGCATGCAATTTGCTCACCCTCCTGGCAGAAGGTATTGCCACTAAAAAGGCTGTTTTGATAGTAAGCAGCCAGAGGAGGCAGTTGTGATGAGGTTCGAACAAGCACACCTCAGTAAGGTGAGAACCAAATTAAGGCCCCACTGAGGAATGATGAAAAGGGCAGGAGGGAACATATGTACAAGCCCCTTAATAAATCTATTTACAATCAGGGATTTAAATACAGAGGGTAAGTCTGGCAGCCTCAAAAAGGCAGAAAGGGCCAAACAATACCCTTTGAGAGTGCCCAGAGCAGAGCCCTGCTGGGCAAGGGTCAAAATAAAGAGAAGAACTTGAGAGAGAGAGAAGCAGAAAGAGGATTAATAGATCCTTCTGTACAATATTTTACAAATTTGTGCCACAGGCAGGAGTACACGGTGTTGGTAGAGAGACGCCTGGCTGCCAAAATAACATTACAGACTTGGGGAGGAAAGTCGAATGATATCAACTCGCACCACAAGAAGGCGTAGAGTTGACAGGTTCGTCTGGAAGCCCCTCCCTGCTGCTGCGACAGAAGAGTCTCCAGAAGGGGCAGCCTGATCGGAGGATCAGTGCTTAGTTAGAGAAGCTCGGGATACCAGACTCTCTGTGCCCAGTCCTGAGTCACAAGAATGACTTGGGCCCGGTCACTCCTGATCTTCTTGAGCACTCTGGACAGGAGTAGTATTGGAAAAATGGCATACAGGACGCCTGAGCTCCACTCGAGACGAAAAGCATCGCCGAGCGAGTATTGCCTTGGAAACTCTAGGGCGTAAAACTGCTGACATTGCGCATTCCCCGAGGAGGCGAACAGATCTAACCAAGGCTTTCCTCACTGCCAAAACAGACCTTATGCCACCTTCGGATGGAGACGCCATTCATGATCCACTAGGCATCAACTGCTGAGTTTGTCTGCCCTGGCGTTCAGAGAACCTGCCAGGTGTTGAACCACCAGGGATTTGCCCTGCTGTTCCAGGCACATCCAGAGACGCAGGGCCTCTTGACAAAGGGTCCACGACCCCACCCCGCCCTGTTTGTTGCAGTACTACATGGCGGTGGTCTTGTCCATGAACACTTGAACCAGCTTTCCCTTCATTGAAGGAAGAAAGGCTTTCAATGCCAAGTGAATCGCTTGGAGCTCCAGCAAGTTGATTTGGAGTCCGGATTCCACCGAAGACCAGAGTCCTCTGATCTCCACCTCTCCCAGAGGGCCTCCCCATTCCAGGCGTGATGCATCTGCCACCACTATTTGGTCTGGTTGGGGAAGGGAGAGGGGTCTGCCTCTGACCCAATTGCGGTCTGTTAGCCACCACTGCAGGTCCTGTGCAGTTCTCTCTGAGATATGGACCATGTGAGAGAGATTCCCCTGATGCTGCGCCCACTGGAACTTCAAGTCCCAATTAAGAGACTGCATATGACATTTGGCATGTGGCACTAGCAGGATGCAGGAGGCCATGAGGACCAGCAGCCTCAGAGTCATTCTCACATAAATCCAGGATAGAGGATAAAACATCGGTATCATAGCCTGAATATCCTGGACTCGCTGTTTGGGAGGATAGGCCCAAAACTGCAATGTGTCCAGAACAGCTCAAATGAAAAGGAGTGTCTGAGAGGGAGTCAGGTGCGACTTCAGCACGTAAATAGAGAACCCCAGCGAATGCACGAGGTTCGCTGTAGTCTGGAGGTGGGAGGTGACCACCTGGGGTGAACTTGCCTTCAACAGCCAGTCGTCAAGATAGGGGAAGACTGGCACTCCTAATCTGCACAGATGAGCTACAATCACCGTCATTACCTTGGTGAACACCCAAGGAGCTCTGGTAAGGCCAAAGGGGAGCACGGGAAACTGAAAGTGCTCGAAACATACCGTAAACTGCAGGTAGAGTCGATGGGCAGGCAAGACGGGAATATGAAAATAGGTGTCCTGCAAGTCCAACACTACCATCCAGTCTCCTGGGTCTAGGGCAGGCGTGACCTGAGCTAGAGTGAGCATCTTGAAAGTTTCTGTTTTTTTCCTTTTTCGGTACCAGAAAGTAGCAGGAATAGCAACCACAGCCTACTTCTGGCACCGGAAACCTCTCTATGGCTCCCTTGGCCAAGAGAGTCATGACTTCCTCCTGAAGCAAAGTCAGCTGATCCTCCATCAGCCAGTCGTAAGTTGGAGGCATAGAGGAAGGTGTAGTCTTGAAGGGGAGGGACTATCTGATGAACCCACCTGTCTGACGTGATGTCCTGGTAGAGGTGATGGCTGATCCTGCCAACAACTGGCCGCCCATGAACTTCAAGGGCCAGACTAGGAACGTTTGGAAGCTCAGGTTGCAGGGGGGTGGACTGACCTGACCTCTGGCTACCCGACCCACGGGCTGGAACGAACCGCACCCACGACTGTGCAGAGGTTGCTGAACTTGCACTGTCCTGCGATTGGTGTATGGCTGGTGCCGCTGAAAGGCGCTTCTGAAGCCACAAAAGTGGCAAAAGGCAGACTGGTGATGAGTGGCCACTGAGAGGCCCAAGGACTTGGCTGTAGTCCGCGAGTTTTTGAAGCACTCTAGCGCCATCTCTGCCTTGTCTCCGGAGAGAAGGGTGCCATCAAAGTGCATGCCCATGAGAGAGGCCTGGACATCCCCGGGAAAGCCAGATGTCCTCAACCAGGTGTGCGTCTAACATCCACTGTCTTTGAAATCGCTCTGCCCAGTGAGTCTGTTGTGTCGAGCCCACAAAGGACGGCAAACGTTGATCCATCTCTCCTGTCTGACACGGCTTGGGAGAGGACGGCCCGGGCCTCCTCCGGGACCTGTGGCAACACTGCGCAACAGTTTCCCACAAAGTGTGGGAATAACGGTCCAATAAGCATGATGTGTTCACCGACCGCAACTGAAGGATGGAGAAAGAAAACATGTTCTTACCCCAACTATCCAGCCTCTTGGATTCCCTATTCAGGGGTACGAGGGGAACACACCTTGGGAGGTAGAGGCTTGGACCACCAAGCTCTCGGGGTAGGGTGGTTGGTGAGGAAAGATGGGTCATCCTGTGTAGGGCGATGGCGGAGAGCAATTGTCCTATTCACAAGAGCTCCTGTGTTGGACCAGTTGCCCAGCAGGACATCAGTTAAGGCCTCGTTGAAAGGCAGCAAGGGTGCCTATGAAGACACACCAGGCTGCAAGACCTACATCAAGATGTTTGTCTTGGCAGCCACAGAAGGGAGCTCAAGGTCCAGGACCTCAGCTGCCCTTTGCACCACCATAGAGTATGATGCTTCCTCCTCCGTAGCCACGGTAGGGGAAGAAAGCAGACCAGAATCCGGAGAGGTATACAGTCCACTAGCCTCATCCAATTCCTCACACCAGTCCATGTTGTGGTACGGCTTGTCTTGAGAAGGGTCCACCGACCCCTCCCAATCATCCTCCATACCTAGCTCTTCAGAATAGGGCTGAGGAAATGACCCAGTGGAGCTTAATTGCGCCCTCCAAGGTACCGGCGTTAGCAGGTGCTGATCCGGCTCCAGGTCGTCGGGGATAAGAATGGGGCTGGTGCCGCCGGTGGGCGTCTGCAGCGCCGGGAGTCTCGGCATCAAGACCAGCGCAGAGGAAGGTCACAAAGGTACGACCGGCGCGGGTCCGGCTCCATAGCCAGATCCATGGGAGGGCATCGGCGTCAGGGCCGGAGCTGCCGCGGCAGGACTTGTTGAAGCCCCCTCTGAGCCAACTGGGCCCAAAGGCGCACCAGTAGGGTCAGGCCGCCCAAATATGAGGCTCATGGCTTCATAAAACTCCTTGAGATGGGCGGAGGTTGCTCTAGCTCCTGGAAAGGCTAGGAATCACGGAGCCGACTCAGGTGCAAGTTCCGAGGAACAAGGCCTAGAACTCCAAGGATGGGGAGAAGTCAAAGCACGCCTCGACTTCTTAAGTTTCTTGTGCTTCTTACCTGACCCACTCGAAGACTTTGAGTGGGAGGATGAAGACTTTGGGCACCCGCAGCAGTGCCCGGACCTTCCTCTCGACCGGGACTGTGAACGAGACGTCCGGGGCGAACGACGCAGTGCCAAGCACTGGGTCGCAAGTAGCTTTAGGCACCGCTCCCTCAAAGCTTTCAGAACCATGCCCTGGCAGTCGGAGCATGATTTCGAGTTGTGGTCACACTCCAGGCACCAAAGACAGACCAAGTGTGGATCCGCAACCGACATGGTGCGGTGGCAGGCGCCGCACGGCTTGAATCCAGAAGTCTTCTTGGACATATTGGAAACCTTCACACCAAAAAAAAACGTTTGACAAAACGTTGAAAAAAGCTTGTCAAAAAGTAACAGAGGGTGACGCGGATGTCACAACGGCGGAGACGACGCTGATGACGTCACGCAGAGCCGACCCACACCACCTACCTGCACGCAAGGGTATTGCTCGAAGAAAAATCTTCCAGATCCAGTCTGACGCCTGGGAAATTCAAAGGTAAGGAATCTGCGGCTAGATGTCCCCATCAGATACCCATTTTGTCTAGTAGTGAATGACAGTTTCGAAAAACAACAAACGTTTCTGACTATTCACGTGCACCAAGCAGCTGAGGGCGCGATTAAGCTCCACTGGACTTGAATGAAGAACGCACAAGCTCCATGGCTAGCTGTCATCAGTTTTGGGAGCTGGACATTTCTATGTTTATCTGATGTGAGCTGTCTTGTTGTTGTCTAAATCTGTTTTAATCCTTTTATGCCTTTTACATTATTGTGACCTACTTACTTGCATGCAATTGAATTTGAATTGAATTGGGGGGGCAGACTTCTCACGATCGGGTGCAGGCTCTCTCTGACTGACCCTGCCACCCAGGAAGTCACCGTGAGGCCGGAGGAGGCGCATTTCGGGGCAGCGCTCTAGCTTTCCCGCTCATGGCTGATTATTTAAACGGGGCTGCGGCGCATATCGCATGAGGCTGCCGATTGCCGTAAGGTGCAGACACGCTCTTTTTAAAAACTATCTAAATCTGTTTTAATCCTTTTATGCCTTTTACATTATTGCGACCTACTTACTTGTATGCAATTGAATTTGAATTGAATTGGGAGGGCAGACTTCTCACGATCTGGTGCAGGCTCTCTCTGCCTGACCCCGCCACACAGGAAGTCACCGTGAGGCCGGAGGCGGCGCATTTCGGGGCAGCGCTTTAGCTTTCCCACTCATGGTTGATTATTTAAACGGGGCCGCGGTGCGGCTGCGCCGCTGGCGCGCCGAAGGTGCGCCTAAGGCAAGCCCGTCTGCGCCCGTCCGCGTCCAGACCGCGGCCAGCGCCAGCCATGTTGCCCGTGGCTTGTCCGGTGGACGAATCTGTTGGTCCAAGGAACAACTACTAAGCATGAATATCAGGGACTGTGATTACCCTGTCAAACTAGACTGGGTGGGGCCGAACCACCAAACAGACTGCGTCTGCTCATACTCTCATATGCCAGGTTCCCTGCCTCTCAAAGATGTGCCCTCCACATACCCCACCCTCACCAATCAGGCCTGGACTCACTCCCCCCCAATAAGGGCCTGCTTGATTAACTACAGATCCCTCCCTAGACACTCTAATGATATCTGGCTCTCCTTGGAGGCACACTCGTGGGATTTAACGTTCCTCACCGAAACCTGGCTCAGAGAAAGCTCCAACCCTGACCTCACTCTAGCCATCCCGGCTGGATATCGGCTGTTTGGGGTTAATAGGGCTGGTAACCAAACTGGGGGGGGGGGTTGGCTGTGATTCTTAGAGAGGGATGGGAAATTTCACACAAAGATTGAAAAAACGGGGCCCCTCGAAGCTATGTTCTTCTGCATTAAGATCGCAGCAGGCCTCTCGATGGCCGGCATCTTAGTTTATAGGCCCCCAAGCTCCCCAGCGTGCCACCTGACAGAATTATACGATATAGCAGCTGACCTTTCGCTCTTGCACGCAAGGTTCATGATTTTAGGTGATTTTAACGTCCATATGGACAATAACAATTGCCCAAAAGCTAATCAATTGGCCGAAACGTTAGATGGTCTCAACCTGACACAGCTGGTCAATGGCCCTACACATGTCGCTGGCCATACTCTGGACCTCATTTTTTCTAATGATCCTAACTTGAGAATAGCGCCCCCCTTACCTCTCACTTGGTCAGACCACTTTTTAATACCTTTCAGCCTGGAGATGAATTACCTCATTTCCAGACCACCTCAAGTCTTAGAGAAAAGAAGAATATGGCGCAATGTCACCAGCTGCTCTCAACGTCACCGCTCCAATTGACTGGTAACCCTGACGAAGATGCAGTAAATTTTAACAGCTGGATGTCCAAGGCCTTAGACATTGTTGCCCCCCCTCAGATCAGTCACTTCCACTAGGTAGAGACCATCAGCCCCATGGTTCTCCCCTGAACTCCGTGTGGAGAAAAGTCGCTGTAAAAAATTGGAGTGCTACTGGAGACAATCCTACGACCCCACTGCCAAGCTGGCATATAGAAAAGCCTTAAAAAGTTTTCACAAACTCAAGCGCAACACTATGAGGGACTATTTTTCCAATAAGATCAAATTAGCTGGAAATTCAGCGAAAACACGCTTTAAAATTGTCCAAGATTTTATTAAACCTATTGCCATTGCCAGCCCGGTACTCCCCACCACTCCCTTTGTACGGGACTGTCTGACTTTTTCCAAGACAAAATCCAAGCCCACTGTTTCGCTCGACAACAATGATGCGCTGACCAAATTCCGCCCTCTTTCTCTTGATGCTTCCTTGCAAAAACTATTAACTTGCAAATCTGGATCGCCGGGCGATCCCTGCCCGGCCCAGTTTTTTAAACTCTTAGCACCTTGTATTAACTCCCCGCTAAATCAGATTTGGAACACCTCCTTGAGCTCTGGAATTTTGCCAGCAGTATGGAAACAGGCTTACCTCCTGCCGATCCTCAAAAAACCGGATGCCGACCCCACTGAATACAAAAACTTCAGACCCATCTCTCTGCTTCCAGCACTGGCGAAAATTCTCGAACAAATAGTCCAAGAGCAACTTTCGATTATCTAGAATCTAGGAATCATTTCCATGACTCACAATCCGACTTTAGAGCTGGCTATAGCACAGAGACAGTCCTCCTTGAAGTATCCGAGAGTGTCCGCGAGACTGTCGATCAGGGCAAAGCAGCTATGCTTGTGCTACTCGACCTGTCCACGGCCTTCAACACGGTTGCCCACTCCATTCTCCTGGAAAGATTAAGAGGCCTGGGTATTCAGGGCACGGCCCTGTCCTGGATCCGGTCCTTTCTAGACAACCGGTCACAACAAGTCTTTCTCCATCCTTTCATCTCCTCCGAGAAACCCCTGCTGTGTGGGGTTCCCCAGGGATCCGAATTGAGTCCTCTCCTTTTTAATGCCTAGCTCTCACCACTGGCGGCTCTTGTGGAATCCTGTGGGATGAGGGTGATCTACGTGGATGACACCCAACTGATGTTCTCCTTTAATGATCAATCGGAAGCGGCCTTTGCCAACTTCAGAAGGTGTCTGAGTAACATCTCAGCTTGGATGACACTGAACTGTCTCAAGCTGAACTCAGTTAAAACTGAGGTACTTTTCTTCAACCAGAAGTCTCCTCCCCCACTGTGCTCTGGTGGCCACAGGAGCTGAATCCCCCCCACCCCCGAGCCTGTTGACTCGGTGAGAAACCTGGGGTTCAGATTCGACAACGAACTCTCCTGTAAATCCCAAATCAGGCAAGTCTCTTCCTCATGCTTTGGGAAGTTACGTACTATGCGGAAATTCCTCCACTTCCTGCCTATGGTGTGTCGAAGAACAGTAGTCCATGCACTAATTACATCACATTTGGACTACGCCAACAGTCTCTATCTGGGTCTCCCCGCCTATCTGATGCGTAGATTGCAGATAATCCAGAACGCTGCTGCTATATTGATGTGCAAAATACCTTTCCGCCACTCTATCACTCCCCACCTTAGACATCTTCATTGGCTACCTGTGACCCAGCGCATAGAATTCCACGCTTTCGTAAGGCGAGGACAGGCGGCAGAGCCTTCGCGGTTAGGACCGCCAAACTCTGGAATGCCCTTCCTCTCTCCATCCGCATATCGGAGACTGAACTAACTTTCCACCGTGCCCTGAAAACCTGGCTCTTCACCAACACCTAGTTCCCCCTCGCGCCTACTATTTCAGTCGACTGCCTCAGTGCCGGGACACTCCCGTTGGGGGTAGCTGTGCGCTCTACAAACTTTCTTTAGGAAGGGTGACAGGGACGACCCACAATGCTACCGTCCCATATCCCTGTTAGACTCTACAGTCAAGGTTATGGGGAGGGTTTTATTAAATAGGTTATCAGATTGGGCGGAGAGGAATGGAATTATCTCTGATGTCCAATATGGTTTCAGAACAGGCAAATCAACAGTTGGTCAATGTCTGAATCTTTACCTATTGATCTCAAAATACACAATCGCCAAAGCAGGTCCTATCTATTTGGGATTTATGGACCTTACCACAGCGTTTGACAGAGTAAACCGCAGTAAACTGTGGGTTCTACTAGAGGAGATAGGGGTAGAGCGTGTTATTATAAATGTACTAATGTCCTTATACAGCAATACATCAGCTGTAGTTCGTTATACACAGGAGGGGGGACTAACTGACAATTTTAGAGGCTCAAGTGGAGTGCGTCAAGGGTGCATCCTTGCCCCCTTCTGATTTACATTGTATATAAATGGGTTAGAATCCCATCTGATTTCATTGCATGCAGATACCTTGAGAGTAGGCTCCAGACCAGTACCAGTCCTGCTATATGCGGACGATGCGGTACTTATTGCACGAACACCCAGGGCATTGCAGGTGTTAATCGATGGGTTTGTCGCCTTCATGAATACATTGGATTTATCACCCAATTTTAATAAATCATATGTTATGGCATTAGGGTGCCGGGGGAATAGCACAAAATTCTATAAGGCAGGCTCTGCTAGCCTAGCCAAAGTCCAGACTTTTACTTATCTGGGTGTCTATTTTGATGATCAAATAAGTTGGAATAACCGGAAGGAGGAAAAGGCAAAGGTCATGAATAAAGCCCTGGGAGCCATTGCAAATTAAGCTCATAGGTTAGGCACATGGTCCCCGGGGGTGATTTTAAAATTATATCAGTCATTTTGTATATCCAAGGCCTTATATGGGAGTGAGATTTGGGGCTATAAGACAGCTGATAAGCTACAAATCATTCAAAATAAATTTTTAAGATGGATTTTAAAAGTGCCGCAGGGGACATCCGTCTACTCGGTACATGAGGAGATGGGGGTCAAATATATTAGCGATTTAGTTGCAGTCAAGCCCCTGCTCTGCTGGGTGAATGTATGGTCAAACAAAGAGGCTTCTTTTAATCAAGCAGTAATTCTGGACTGTCTTACCCTGGACCACGCTCTGAAAATCCCCTGGTTTAAATATATCAAAGAATCATTCAGTGCCCTGGGAAGACCTGATATTTTTAATAATCATGAATTAGTAAAGAAGGTTGACAAAAAGCTAATAAGAGACCTATTTTTTAAAATGAGTAGTGCCGAGCGGGAAGGAAAGGCGCTTACCAAGCCAACGGTAAGAGCCCATGCTCTAGTTAAATCAGTATTGGGCATGGAACCATATCTTTCCATTTTATCTAGCCCCCATGAGTGTTTTGAATCACACGTTTTAGAATGAATATGTTTCACCATTTGGTTGCCTCTCCTCCTGGTTTTATAGTACGAACCCGAGGATAGAGGGCCCTGTGGCTGCGACAATAGGTCTCCACAGGATATTTTACACTTTGTCTTTTTATGTAAATATTTTACGCATTCCAGAAGGCAATTTCTTAAACCTTATTTAAAAGAAATGGGTTTTAGACAGGCACGTGTTGCTCTCCTGCACCTGCAACTTATGCAAAATGCTCAAACACTGTGAGTTGTTTTACATTTATTAAGAGCGATGTTAAGATCAAGGAATTCCAGAATGGACTGAGCCCAGGAGGGATACTATGGAAACTGGCTTGGTGGATAACAGAATCAAAAAGTATAGGGAGCATGTAGCGATGATTTTATATAAAGGGTGATAGGAACACATTTTATGTTATAGGAAATCAAATGTAAGATTGAAGGTTAACTTGTATTCTCCCATGTGTGACCGAAAGACTAGGATTGTTTAGACCCCTGTCAGATTGTTAGCGATATGTGTATATTTATTATGTGATGAAATATGTTTTAACTAATTTGTTACTGGTCAGAATGTATGTTCTCTTTTATGGCGGTTTTACTGCCGAATAAAGATTGTTTATTATTATTATACAAACTTCTAAAATAAATAAATTGGCAGCAAGAAGGTGGTGCCAACTTTGTATACGACTAGCGGTTTACTCTCTCATGAGTAGATGGCACAGATCCTGCAAGATGTTTGTTACACCCCCAACTACACAAGTTATGTTTTGTGTAGCTCGTGTTAGAGTGTGTTGCCACAGTGTAAGTAGAAAAGCAATGTCTCTGCAGTCATTCATGTTGAGTGTATTTCTAAAGTCTAAGCAGGGAGGGATTAGTGCATGGACAAAAGTTATGAAGGTAGAAAAGTGAAAAAAACAGTGTATCCTCATCATTAAAACAAACATTTGCAAGGCCTTCGCTGATACAATGGTTATGTTTTTCAGTGCAAGAACTTTCAACAAAATATAATGAAAACAATGTAGCCATCTAAACTTGGTTGCTATATAAAAAAATAAAAAAATAATAATCACTGAGGTGTCTGCTTTACAACTGATAGTTTTTAAATAACAAGCCGTTCAGCTGTCCCTTGCGTGCTCTTATCATTATTATTAAATGTCAAGGAGACCAGAATAAATCACCATCAAACCTCAATACTCAAACTGCAGGGGGATACAATAGCACCATTTCACTCAAACACTTTATTACAGCAACTTTAAAAAAGGAAAAATAAATAAAACAAAGCACATTTTGAACCAGCTTTCTCACTGAAGCGAAAGGAACTATTTTTAGGCGGGTGTGAACAATGTGCACAGTCTTTGTTCAAAACAACTGTATATATAAAGGGGTTCCTCTGATTCTAGGTAAGGTTCCTAAGCCAGGGACTGAAAAACAATTGTATCAGAAATTGCTTAGACAACTTAGTATTTGAGTGTTATCTTTGTAACGGGGGCATCTATAAAAAATTACCGGAACCCAGATAAAAAATTAAATCTCAATAATTTATTGTATCAAAAATAGAAGATTCTTAAAAATACATGCAGTTCAATTATGATCTATAGTTCAGTTCATTCGAACATAGTTTAGTCATAGCATTATACTGTAACATCCCTTTTACTCATTCATCCGTCATCATTCATCCTAGTATTTGATTTAGATATTTTTTCTTTTTTGTGCAAGCTTTCCGTATTGTTTTGATATATAAACATTGACTGTTTTAATTCTTACAATAGGGGCACATTCTACTGAATTGCATATAATGACAATACATTTAAACAAGATCAATCTGCCAATGTTCTAGGTCCTTATTCAATGTAGTAATATCCTGAATTATAAAAATCTTTTCTTATCCATCATGGCTATACATTTCCATCTTATTCAATACAGTATTGTCTCAAATTATGAAAATCTTTTCTTATCCATCATGGCTATGCATACCCATCTACGCGCGTTTTGGCTATCCTGCCTTCATCAGGAGCCATGAATGATGGACAAAAGCACAAGTTACTAACTTGTGTAACGATATATCTGTAAGAGACAGTAGTTAGTGACAGATTCCTTATCTTAGAATATCCCCAGGCGTCAGGCTGGATCCGGAAAGTTTTTGCGTAGCAGTACCCTTGCGCGTCGGTAGGCGGCGTAGTGCGGCTCCGCGTCCGTCGTCGGCGTCGTGATCGCCGGGATGACGTCGCGGGCAGTACTTAGACGCCGCCCCTGCGCGCTGACGTCAGTTCTGTACAAGACTTTCCGCGCCAGGAACGCAGAGCCATGCAAGAAGCTGACATAGGTGTCTGAAAAATACTAGGGCCCTGAAAGGGATGTCCTTAACCCTAGAAATCAGTTCGCAGAACGGGGAGGATGGGTGGGGCGGTAGGAATCTGTCACTAACTACTGTCTCTTACAGATATATCGTTACACAAGTTAGTAACTTGTGCATCTGAAAGAGACACGTTAGTGACAGATTCCTTACCTTAGAATAGATACCCCAGCAATACCAACCCCGGTGGTGGGTCTGCGAACAAAGATCAGACAAGGAAGTCCCGGAGGACAGAACGGCCAAAGAAGCCGTCCCTCCGGACCTGACTGTCAAGTCAGTAATGCTTTGTAAACGTGTGCAGCGAGGCCCACGTAGCTGCCTGACAGATAACCTGCAGCGGAACACCGCGGCCCAAAGCCGTGGTAGCAGCCGTTGCCCTGGTGGAATGGGCACGCAGCCCAACAGGAGGCTCCTTCTTAGCCAAAGAATAGCAGGCCTTGATGCACAAGGTAACCCAGCGGGAGATGGTTCGTTTGTGCACCGCCCGACCTTTTTTGGCGCCCACGTAGCCAACAAAGAGCTGGTCATTCACCCGGAAGTGTTTGGTGCGGTCGATATAGAAGGAGAGCGCACGTTTTGGGTCCAGACGGTGGAGCCTCTCTTCCTCTCTGGAAGGATGCGGAGGCGGAAAGAAGGTAGGCAAAGTGATGGTCTGCCCAATGTGGAAGGCAGTAACCACCTTTGGCAAGAAGGACGGACACGTCCTAAGAACAACCTTGTCTGGATGGACAGACAGAAAGGGAGGTTTGCATGATAGAGCCTGGAGCTCACTCACCCGCCGAGCGGAGGTGATGGCCACCAGAAAGGCTGTCTTCAGAGTTAGAAGACGAAGAAGACAGTTATGTAGAGAGCTCAAAGGGAGCGCACATTAAAAAGGTAAGAACCAAGTTCAAGTCCCACTGAGGCATCACAAACGGAACAGGAGGGAAGAGGTGTGTAATGCCTTTTAAGAACCTGTTAACAACAGGGGACTTGAAAAGGGAGGGCTGATCAGGGAGCCTGAGGAAGGCCGAGATAGCACAGAGATAACCCTTGATGGTACCCAGGGCAGAACCCTGTTGGGCCAGAGAAAGAAGGAACAGAAGGACCTCAGAAAGAGGGGCAGAAAGGGGGTTCACAGCCTTTGCTGTGCACCATGCCACAAATTTGTTCCACCTGCAGGCGTATACCACCTTAGTGGAGGGACGCCTGGCTGCCAGAATCACATCACAAACTTCGGGAGGCAAGTCGAAAGGAATCAACTGCCGCCGCTCAATCTCCACGCAAGCAGGTGGAGGCTGGACAGGTTCGGGTGGAGGACCGTCCCCTGCTGCTGCGACAGAAGATCCTCCCGAAGAGGCAGACGGATCGGGGGATCTACGCTCATACTGAGTAGCTCGGGATACCAAACTCTTCGAGCCCAGTCCGGAGCCACAAGGATGACTTGGGCCCGGTCGTGCCGAATCTTCTTCAACACTCTGGGTAGAAGTGGTATAGGCGGAAAGGCGTACAACAGACCGCAACTCCACTCGCGACGAAAAGCGTCGCCGAGCGAGTGCCGCCTTGGAAATTCCAACGCGCAGAACTGATGACATTGCGCGTTCTCTTCGGTGGCGAATAGATCTAACCAAGGCTCTCCCCACTGTAGAAAGAGTCCTTGCGCCACTTCCGAGTGAAGACGCCATTCGTGATCCATCATGCACCTGCGGCTGAGTTCGTCCGCCCTGGCGTTCAGGGAACCTGCCAGGTGTTGAACCATCAGGAACATGCCCTGATGTTCCAGCCATGTCCAGAGGCGCAGAGCCTCCTGACAAAGGGTCCACGACCCCACCCCGCCTTGTTTGTTGCAGTACCACATGGCGGTGGTGTTGTCTGTGAACACCTGCACTACCTTCCCTTTGACAGAGGGAAGGATTGCCTTGAGTGCAAGTCGGATCGCCCGGAGCTCCAGAAGGTTGATATGGAGCCGGGACTCCGCCGGAGACCAGAGGCCTCTGATCTCCGCCTCTCCCATGTGACCGCCCCATCCCAGAAGGGACGCGTCCGTCACAACTGTGTGCTCTGGCTGGGAAAGGGAGAGGTATCTGCCCATGACCCATTGCCGGTCCGTGAGCCACCACTGCAACTGTTTTGCAGTCCCCTCCGAGATCTGGACGTGATCGGACAGGTTGCCCTGGTGCTGCGCCCACTGGAACTTCAGGTCCCACTGCAGAGCCCGCATATGCCATCTGGCATGATTGACCAGCAGGATGCAGGAGGCCATGAGGCCCAGCAGCCTCAGGGTCATCCGTACCGAAACCCAGGATAAAGGCTGAAAGATCGGAATCATAGCCTGAATATCCCGGACTCGCCGTTCGGGAGGATAGGCCCGAAACTGCGTCGTGTCCAGAACTGCTCCGATGAAAAGGAGCTGTGGAGAAGGAATCAGATGCGACTTCGGCACATTGATGGAGAACCCCAGCGAGTGCAGGAGTTCGGCCGTAGTCTGGAGGTGGGAGACGACTGCCTGGGACGAGCCCACCTTCAGCAGCCAGTCGTCGAGGTAGGGGAAGACTGAAACCCCAGCTCGGCGCAGATGAGCTGCGACCACCGCCATCCCTTTCGTGAACACCCGAGGGGCACTGGTAAGGCCAAAGGGGAGCACGGTGAACTGAAAATGCTCGAGGCCTACCGTGAACCGTAGGTAACGCCGGTGGGCCGGCAGGACGAGGATGTGGAAATAAGCGTCCTGCAAGTCCAACGCTACCAACCAGTCTCCAGGGTCGAGGGCAGTCGAGACCTGAGCTAGGGTGAGCATCTTGAACTTCTCCTTCCGGAGGAAGCGATTGACGTTCCGGAGGTCCAAGATAGGACGCATGTCCTCCTTGTCCTTTTGGGCACCAGAAAGTAGTGGGAGTAGCAACCACGTCCTACTTCTGGGGTCGGAACATGTTCGACTGCCCTCTTGGCCAAGAGGGCCGTGACTTCCTTCTGTAGAAGTACCAAGTGATCCCCTGACATGCGGTGGAATTGAGGTGGCATGGCTGGGGGGGTGGTCTCGAAGGGGAGGGAGTAGCCCCTTCGGACAATGTCCAAGACCCACCTGTCCGAGGTGATGGGACGCCAGTGGTGAAGGTGATGGCGGACCCTGCCCCCTACCGGCGTGCCGTGCACCTGAAAGGAGGGACTAGGAGGGCTTGGAGGCCGCGGACGGGTTGGAGGTGGTGGCCTGACCCGCACGCTGGTTGCCCGAACCGCCACGGTGGTATCCACGTCCTCGGCCACGCGAAGGCGCTTGCTGCGCGGGCCGTTGGCCGGGCTGCTGACGTGACTGGGCGCCCCTCCCGTGGCCACGAAAGGGGCGAAAAGCAGATGTGAGCGGAGGGCGCACAACAGCAAGGCCCAGGGACTTTGCAGTAGCCCTCGAGTCCTTGAAACGCTCCAGCGCATGGTCTGCTTTTGATCCAAAAAGACCGACTCCATCAAAGGGCATGTCCATGAGTGTATTCTGGACATCCCCCGAAAACCAGTGGTCCTCAGCCAGGCGTGGCGACGCAGCGCCACCGTCGTTGCAAGCGATCTGCCCAGCGAGTCGGCGGTATCAAGGCCACAACGTATGGTGTATTTAGCCGCATCTCGCCCTTCCGCAATGGCGCGGGTAAGCAGTGTCTGGACCTCCTCAGAACACTGCGGCAAAACAGTCGCCACCGAGTCCCACAGGGAGTGGGTATATTGGCCCAAGAGGCAAGCGGTGTTAACGGACCGCAAGCCAGCACTGGAGGAAGAGAAAGCCTTCTTCCCAAAGTGATCCAGGCGCTTGGATTCCCTATCCGGAGGGGCGGTAGGAAGGCGGTTTGGGAGGCAGAGGCTTGGACAACCAAGCTCTCAGGGGTGGGGTGTTGGGAGAGAAACAGGGGGTCGCCCGGAGCAGGGCGATGGCGTCGGGCCACGTTCCTATCCACAGGAGCCCCTGTGGTGGGCTTGGACCAGGCACCCAAAAGAACGTCAGTGAGTGCATCATTGAACGGCAGCACAGTCTCCGAAGAGGAGGCCGCCGGCTGAAGCACTTCTGTCAGGAGGTTAGTCCTGATGGCCACCGTAGGCAACTGGAGATTCAAGGCTCCAGCAGCTCTACGCAACACCGTTGCAAAATTAGCCCCCTCCTCCATAGCCACGGGAGGAGACAGCATGCCAGAGTCAGGGGAGGTGTCCAGACCACTGGCATCCCCAAGTTCCTCAACCCAGTCCGGGTCAAACTTGCACTGTTGTGTGAGAGGGTCCTCAGACCCCTCCCAGCTCTCCTGGTCCTCCTCAGGTTCATAATATGGAGGAGGAGGGACAGTAGGGACCCAAGGTCTCATGGGCGCCGGAACCGGCGTCGGGCGACGTCGGTCCGGCTCCATGTCCGGAGCCGGAGAGAGCCGGGGAACGACGCCGTCCGGAGCCCCGGACGGCGTCAGGAACGGCACCGGGGACATCGGCGTCGGCGGAGGCGTGGTTAGGTCAACCGGCGTCGATGGGGGTTGCGGCACCACCGGAGCCGGGATCGAGGCCGGGGCCGGAGCCGAGGCCGGGATGAAGGCCGGTGGGACAGGCGACGCCGGGACCGGAGTCGACGGCGACGCCGGAGCAACCCCATCAGGGCCCGCGGGGCCCGAAGGCGCACCGGAGGGACCTTGAGGCCCGAAGAGGCGGGCCATGGCCGACAGGAACTCCTGTATTTGGGCCGGAGTCACCCCCGAACCCGGGAAGGACGGGTAATGCGGGGGTAACTCGACAGGCACGTCCGGGGCCGCGGGGACGGTGCCGACAGGGACCTAGGCCGAGTCGCGAGACCGGCGAGGCGAAGTCTTAGAGCGATGATGCCGCTTAGACTTCTTGTGCTTCGACTTACTGGAGGAGCGCGAAGACTTGGATTCCGACGAACGGCGGGGACTCCGCGTCCGGCCCCTCGACCTCTCCCGGGACCGGGGCTTGGTGCGGCGCGGAGCCGACTGCCGGACCTCGAGGAGCTTTCGAGACCGCTCTCGCAAAACCTTCGGATGAAGTTTCCGGCAGTCAGGACACGACGTCGTGTCGTGGTCTCGGCCGAGACAGAAGAGACACTCGAGATGCGGGTCCGTGATCGACATCATGCGACCACATTCCTCGCAGGGCTTAAAGCCGGGCATCCCTACGACACCTTAGGAGTCGTGAAGACTCGTTGAAGAAACAGTGAAAAAATTCACAAAAAAGATAGTCAAAAAGTGACTAGGGCACTGCTCTTCCCGGATCTGCGCTTACTGGCGCGGAAAAAGAAGAACTGACGTCAGCGCGCAGGGGCGGCGTCTAAGTACTGCCCGCGACGTCATCCCGGCGATCACGACGCCGACGACGGACGCGGAGCTGCACGACGCCGCCTACCGACGCGCAAGGGTACTGCTACGCAAAAACTTTCCGGATCCAGCCTGACGCCTGGGGATATTCTAAGGTAAGGAATCTGTCACTAACGTGTCTCTTTCAGATATCCTGGTATATATATGTTTTTACACCAGTGCAGCTCTCTCTAATGGATCATCAATAAGGATATGGAGCAGGAAACTGGCTGAACTCAGTAATTACAGGTCGGGCCAATTCATAGTTCGGCTCAAAATAGTCGCATAAGGTGTGCTCCTGAAAGTGGAGGATGACAAGAAAAATGGAAAAATGGACAAGAAAAATGGAGCTAGTACGTCCGTTCACAGTTCCTATTCTCTCACAATGCAACCGCACCCTCGTGTTCTTTCGCTTGATACACTATTTTGGACGCGATGTTGGAATAAATCGTGTTTATCCTCCCGGAAGACATGGGGCCTGGCAATATCCGTCTTTTCAGTCACTCAAATTGAAGAGAGCTGTTAGAACTGGGGGTCTCTAGTTGGCAATGGTTTGCACCTTTGTCCAAATAGGGACCCTTGCTTCTAGTCAGGATAAGGGGGAAACACTCCTAAAATAACCCCTGCTCACCCCCTGGTAGCTTGGCACGAGCAGACAGGCTTATCTCAGAGGCAGTGTGTAAAGCATTTGTGACCACATACAGTAATACAGTGAAAACACTACAGATGGACACCACACAGGTTGTTTATGTAAAAATAAGTAATCTTTATATAGACTTATCACAAGACCCAATAGCAAAAATCCACAATACTGTACTCAAAAATAGGCTTTAAAAGGTTATAAAATAGTTCAGTTCTCTCAAGTTGTAAATGCGACACTTTACTCTCAATGTACCTTGAATGCGTAACGCAAAGAAAACAAAAGGGTCGCAGGGAAGGTGATGCGTCGGTTCCTTACACTCAGGGGAGTTGATGCGTCGGTTCCTTACTGCTGCGCAGGGGAGTTGATGCTCGCTTCCTTACTGTGTGGGGAGGTGATGCGTCGGTTTCTTACTGCTTTCCGGTGCGATGCGACAAGATGGCACCTCGATGCGATACTCTTCTCCGGTACGATGCGACAAAATGGCGTCTTGGTTGCGATGCGACAACGTTGGTGTGATGCGTGCACGCCCGACGGCCGTGCGGCGACTCGATGATCTTTGGAGCCGCGACAGGCCCTGCGACGCGCTTCTCCGGCGATGCGACGATGACCTCTGTGGCAGCGTCTCGCTTCTCCGGTGATGCGCCGCGCTTCGGCGATGCGATGATGACAGCGGCAGCGGCGTCTCGCTTCCTCGGCGATGCGATGACCGCGGCTGCGGCGACACGCTTCTCGTTGTTGCGTCGCGCTTCCAGCTCCCAGCGACACGCAGTCTCTCAGAAGGCCCAGCACAACAGCAGGCACTTCAATTCCCAGCAAGGGAATGCAGGGGGAGCTGGTTGGTGAAGTCTTGTATCCCTGAGACTTCAGGCAGGAGGCAAGCTCTAGTTCAAGCCCTTGGAGATTCTCTTCTTCAAGATGACAAAGCACAGCAAAGTCTTTTCTCCTGTCCTTGGCAGAAAGCAACCACTGCAGGCCAACCCCAATCAGCAAAACAGCACAGGGGCAGTACTCCTCCTTCAGCTTCTCCGGTTCTTCTCCTTGGCAACAGGTTTCTTGATTTCCCAGAAGTGATCTAATTTCCTAGGGGTCTGGGTCCCCTTTTTATACACCTTTTCCCTTTGTTCTCTGAAGGCAGAGAGGCCTTTGCCTAGTCCAAACCAGTTCTGGTCAGTCCTGGAGCACTTTGTTTTTCTGACTCCTTCTTTCCTTTGAGAGTGAGGGGCAGAGCCATCAGACGCCCGGCAGGAGGTGGAGCCAGCATTGTGGAAGGCAGGCACAGCCCTATTCAGACCCAGGTGCAACTCCTCCCACCCATCCTCCTTCAGGCAGACCTATTCAGCCTAGTGCTGACTCACCCTGCCTCCTGGAATCCCCCAGCCCCTGTCACTCACAAACCCAGACACACAATACACAACCTGAGCAGAGGCAGCTGGATGGTTTAGGCAAGAAAATACCTACTTTCTAAAAGTGGTATTTTCAAACAAAGAATGTTAAAACCAACTTCACTAAAAGATGTATTTTATCATTCTGAGTTCAGGCATACTAAATTCGTTTTTCTACCATGTTCTCTGGGTCAGTTAGGATTATAAGGTGTAATAATCAAAACTGCCCATTCTGGCCTATGGAGAACTACCTGCCTTGCAATAGTGAAAAACGAAAATGGCTGTAATTCACTATTAGGACATGCCACACACACCAGGGCATGTCCTACCTTATACTTACAATGCACCCTGCCCTTGGGCCTACCTTAGGGGTGTCTGATATGAAGATAAGGGAAGGTTTAGGGACTGGCAAGTGGGTGCACTTGCCAAGTCGACATGGCAGTCACAGACTGCACACAGGCTCTGCAATGGCAGGCCTGAGACACATTTTACAAGCCGCTTCTGTGGGTGGCACAACCAGTGCTGCAAGCCCACCAGCGGCATTGGATTTACAAGCCCTGGGCACACTCCGTGCACTGTACTAGGGACTGACAAGTAAACCAATCATCCAATCATGGAGTCACTAATCCATACATCAATTTACAGTAGGGAGCACTTGCACTGTGGCACTGAACAGCAGTGGCACAGTGCCCAAAAGCATCTAAAACCAGCAAAACATAAGAGGCAACAGCAAAAAAATGGAAGGGAGACCCACGCCAATGATGCCAAGTCTAACACGTGTCCCCTCCAGCTGAAATGTGGGGAGAACTACCCTTCCTCCTGGGAGTTCTCATCACTAAGGCGGAAAAATCTGGACAGACCATCAGCATTGGCGTGTTCTGTACCAGGGCGGTGTTCCACCGTAAAGTCCATCCCCTGTAGGGAAATGGACCACCTCAACAGTTTTGGATTCTCACCCCTCATCTGCATTAACCATCTGAGGGGCCTGTGGTCTGTCTGAACCCGGAAGTGAGTCCCAAACAAATATGGTCTCAACTTCTTCAGCGCCCAGACCACAGCAAATGCCTCACGTTCAATCGCACTCCACCTCTGTTCCCGTGGGAGTAACCTCCTACTAATAAAGGCTACAGGTTGGTCTAGGCCCTCTTCATTCATCTGTGAAAGCACAGCCCCAACACCATGCTCTGAAGCATCTGTCTGCACAATGAATTCCCTTGAGAAGTTGGGCGCCTGAAGCACGGGCGCCGTGCACATGGCAGATTTCAGGGCATCAAAAGCCTTTTGGCAGGCATCAGTCCAGTTCACTTTCCTGGGCTGCTTCCTGGAAGTCAGCTCAGTCAAGGGTGCAACAATGTTGCCATACCCCTTGACAAACCTCCTATAATACCCGGTGAGTCCTAAGAAGGCCCTCACCTCTGTTTGGGTTTTGGGGGTTCCCAAGCCAGGATGGTATCTATCTTGGGCTGTAGGGGCGCCACCTGGCCGCTCCCTACCTGGTGTCCCAAGTACACCACAGAACCCTGCCCGATCTGGCACTTACTCGCCTTGATCGTGAGGCCTGCCCTCCGCAGCGCCTTCAACACTTCCCAGAGGTGGTGCAGATGTTCCTCCCAAGTGGCGCTGAACACTGCAATGTCATCCAGGTAGGCGGCACTGAAATCCTCCAGCCCAGCCAACACCTGGTTGACCAACCTCTGAAAGGTGGCAGGGGCATTCTTCATCCCAAAGGGCATCACCCGGAATTGGTAGTGCCCATCTGGTGTGGAGAATGCTGACCTCTCTTTGGCCCCATCAGTTAAGGCGATCTGCCAGTACCCAGACGTTAGATCAAACGTGCTGAGGTACCGGGCAGCCCCTAACCGATCAATGAGCTCATCAGCTCTGGGGATGGGGTGCGCGTCAGTCCTTGTGACTGAATTGAGTCCTCGGTAGTCCACACAGAACCGGAGTTCGGGTGTGGCACCAGGCGCGGCAGCCTTTGGGACCAAGACCACTGGGCTGGCCCAAGGGCTGTTAGAGGACTCAATCACCCCTAAGGCAAACATCTTGGAGACCTCCTCCTTGATGCAAGCTCTCACCCTGTCAGTCACTCTGTAAGTTTTATGCTTCACAGGAGGACTGTCCCCAGTATCCACATCATGGATGCACCATTCAGTGATACTGGGAGTCAGGGAGAACAGATCAGAAAACTGTCCCAACAGTTGGCGACAGTCATTCTGCTGTTCCGGGGTCAGGGTGGGAGAGAGGTTCACACCATCCACTGACCCATCTTGCTCTTTTGCATACAGGAGGTCAGGAAGAGGTTCAGTCTCCTCTTCCATCCCAGCATCTGTTGCTAAGAGCATGCCCACTTCAGACCTCTCAAAGTGGGGCTTCAGGCGGTTCACATGCAGGACCCGCAAGGGGTTCCTGGGAGACTGCAAGTCCACCAAGTAGGTGACATCACTCTTGCGCTCCACCACCTCAAATGGTCCGGTCCACTTATCCTGGAGCGCACAGGGCTCCACTGGGGCCATGACCCAAACCTTTTGTCCAGGCTGAAACTCGATCAGAGTGGCGTTCTGATCATGCCAACGTTTCATCTCTTCCTGGCTGGCTTCCAGATTCGCCTCAGCGAGTTGTCTGAAACGCCGAGTCTGGTTCCTGAAGGCCAGCATGTAACTAAATACATCCTGGGGAGTTTTCCTGGGAGCTTTCTCCCAGCCTTCCTTGACCAGACTCAGAGGTCCTCTTACAGGATGGCCGTACAGCAGTTCAAAGGGACTGAACCCTAAGGACTTCTGGGGCACCTCTCTGTAAGCAAAGAGCAGGCATGGCAAGAGGACGTCCCACTTACGCCTCATGGGTTCTTCCAGACCCATAATCATGCCTTTAAGGGTCCGGTTGAATCTCTCAACCAGCCCATTACCTTGGGGGTGGTAAGGAGTGGTGAACTTATAGGTTACACCACACTCCTGCCACAGGGACTTCATATACTTGGAAATGAAGTTGGTACCACGGTCAGACACCACCTCCTTGGGGAACCCCACACGGGAGAAAATCCCCATCAGTGCACGTCCCACCACGGGGGCCGTCACTGTCCGAAGAGGGATGGCTTCCGGGTACCGGGTGGCATGGTCCACCAAGACCAGGATGAACCTGTTGCCCATGGCTGTCTTGGGATCCAGAGGCCCCACAATGTCAATACCCACCCTCTCAAAGGGGGTGCTGACAACAGGGAAAGGTTGGAGAGGAGCCTTGTGCTTCCTCCCACTCTTACCACTTGCCTGGCAAGTCTGACAGGTCCTGCAATGAGTATCTGAACTCTTGCGCATTTGGGGCCAATGAAAGTGGGTGACAAGCCTTTGAAAGGTCTTGTCTTGCCCCAAATGTCCTGCTAAAGGCACATCATGAGCCAGACCCAGTAGGAAGGCTCTGAAGCGCTGGGGTACCACCAGCACACGGGCTGACCCAGGCTCAGCAACCTTAGGCTCACTATACAGGAGACCATTCTCCCAGTAGATCCAGTGTGATCCAGACTGATCACCTGCTGCCTGGCTTACAGCCTGTTGCCGCAAGCCCTCAAGAGAAGGGCACTTCTTCTGCTCCTCGCAGAATTCTTCCCTGGAGGGGCCTCCTTCCTGCTGCCAATGGGTCAGCTCAGGCAGGTCCCCCAGTTCAGCCACTTGTTCCCCTGTAGGTTCCAGGGCATCCCCCTCAAGGTCTGCCTCCTCCTGGACCGTGGGAACTTCGGGGGCCGGTTTCCCGCGCCCCTGCCTCCTCTCTTTAAGGCAGGCACCTGGGCCCTTCTTCCAGGCTCCAGGTCCTCTTGAATACCCTTACCGGCTGCCATTGACCGAGTGGTCACACACGCCCACTCTGGCAGACCCAACATCTCCAAATGAGACCTCCGCTCCACCTTCGCCCAAGGGAGCTCTCCAAATCATTGCCTAGCAGACAGTCAACAGGCATGGCTGGCCTCACAGCTACTTGAAGGATACCTGAGACCCCCCCACTCAAAGGGAACCTGGGCCACCTTGCAGTGGCTCTCTGAGTTGTCAGCGGCAACTACAGGGTAGAATACGTTGGGGACCACCTGCTCTTCAGACACCAGCCGACAACTGACAGCTGTCACACTGGCCCCGGTGTCTCTCAGAGCCTCCACCCTATGGCCATTGATGGTCACCCACTGCCTGTATTTTTTAGTGTTATCAGGCAGCTGGGTCCTAGGGACCATCTCACTGTCTCCTAAAGAGACCAGGGACATCTCTGCGGGACCCCACCCACCTTGGGCACCCAACTCCTCCCCCAGGGCTACACTAGCCATCTGCCGGGGTGGTGCACCAGTGGGTGCAGTGGTCACGGTATTGGGGCACTTGGGACTTCCTACAAAGTGACCCACCTGACCACAACTAAAACATGCTTTGGGCCCCTTCTGAACAGACTTATCTGTTGGGACCCATGGTCTTTTCTCAGTGGGAGGCTGGGAACCCTTACCTTGGTTCCCTTGGGGTTTACTTTGGGGCCCTTTTTGGAACTCCTTCTGTTTACCCTTGTCCCCCCACTCTTCTGCTGGGGACCCTGCCCACCTTTGGCGGAGTCTCCCACAAGACCCTTGTGGACCCGGGTACTGACCCAGCGGTCCGCCTCCTCAGCAAGCTTCTTAGGATTAGTCAGCTTACTGTCAACTAGGTGCTGGCGTAGCTCTGGAAAACAACTACTGGACAAGTGCTCCCATGCGATTAAATCATAGAACTCCTGTAAGTCATTTACTTTGCTACCCTTCACCCATCCATCCAATGCTCTGCAAAAATAAGACACATACTCCACCCAGGTACTAGACTCCAGCTTTTTGCAGTTCCTAAACTTCTGCCTATAAAGCTCTGGAGTTAACCCATACCTTGCCACTAAAGCTTCCTTCAGGTGGGCATAGGACATCTGATCAATTGTGGGCAAGGCTAGCAAGGTTTCCCTTCCCTCACCTGCAAAGCGGCCCCACAACCCCGCTCCCCAATCCTTCTCAGGGACCCGGTGTGATGTCATGGCGATCTCATATGCTTTAAACCATTGCCCAATGTCCTCCCCCTTCATGAAATCCTTAATAACCTCCTTGGGGATGTACACTCTACTTTCTACAGGCACTGGAGGTGTGCTGCCACCAGAGGGAGTGATTTCTAGGCTTCTAGCCTTTAGCTCTAGCTCCCTCACCACTCTCTCATGCTCTAAAAGCATCTTCTTTTCTTCCATGGCCAACCTCTTACTTTCTAACTCCAATTTCTTATGCTCAAGGCTATCATGGCTTCCCTGTTTCAGTTTGGCCATCTCCATTTCATGCATCCTGCTTTTGTCCCTGTCCTCCAGCTCCTCTGGAGACAGGCCCTTTGAGAAACACTGCTGCCCTCCCTGGAAGGCGCTCTCCTCCCAGTTAAGCCCAATGGCCCCTCAAGCTGCCCATCTAAATTCTCTGCCTCCTCCACAGGCTCCTCGGACTGCCCACTGGCATTCCGTGCTTCCAACCAGGCTCTCAGTGCCTTGTGAAACTCCTCCTTCCTGGTGAGGCCTCTCATAGAGATTTTAAACTTTTTGCAAACAGCTTTGAGTTCTGGCACAGTGTAGGTATCAACCCTATCTTCTTCAAATTCAATATCTGCAGGTGCAATGGATCCTTTTTTGCTCATGGTGAAAATTGGCAGTTCTCAACAAAAATAAAGGTTCCAAGGAAAAAAAAGTCCTATCAAAAGGTATGTGGTCGCGTATTGGTCTGCACTCACTAGTAGTGTACACCAATCACTGTATATGAATCACAAATGCAAGTCCAAATCCTCACCGCTGACCACCAATGTTAGAACTGGGGGTCTCTAGTTGGCAATGGTTTGCACCTTTGTCCAAATAGGGACCCTTGCTTCTAGTCAGGATAAGGGGGAAACACTCCTAAAATAACCCCTGCTCACCCCCTGGTAGCTTGGCACGAGCAGACAGGCTTATCTCAGAGGCAGTGTGTAAAGCATTTGTGACCACATACAGTAATACAGTGAAAACACTACAGATGGACACCACACAGGTTGTTTATGTAAAAATAAGTAATCTTTATATAGACTTATCACAAGACCCAATAGCAAAAATCCACAATACTGTACTCAAAAATAGGCTTTAAAAGGTTATAAAATAGTTCAGTTCTCTCAAGTTGTAAATGCGACACTTTACTCTCAATGTACCTTGAATGCGTAACGCAAAGAAAACAAAAGGGTCGCAGGGAAGGTGATGCGTCGGTTCCTTACACTCAGGGGAGTGGATGCGTCGGTTCCTTACTGCTGCGCAGGGGAGTTGATGCTCGCTTCCTTACTGTGTGGGGAGGTGATGCGTCGGTTTCTTACTGCTTTCCGGTGCGATGCGACAAGATGGCACCTCGATGCGATACTCTTCTCCGGTACGATGCGACAAAATGGCGTCTTGGTTGCGATGCGACAACGTTGGTGTGATGCGTGCACGCCCGACGGCCGTGCGGCGACTCGATGATCTTTGGAGCCGCGACAGGCCCTGCGACGCGCTTCTCCGGCGATGCGACGATGACCTCTGTGGCAGCGTCTCGCTTCTCCGGTGATGCGCCGCGCTTCGGCGATGCGATGATGACAGCGGCAGCGGCGTCTCGCTTCCTCGGCGATGCGATGACCGCGGCTGCGGCGGCGACACGCTTCTCGTTGTTGCGTCGCGCTTCCAGCTCCCAGCGACACGCAGTCTCTCAGAAGGCCCAGCACAACAGCAGGCACTTCAATTCCCAGCAAGGGAATGCAGGGGGAGCTGGTTGGTGAAGTCTTGTATCCCTGAGACTTCAGGCAGGAGGCAAGCTCTAGTTCAAGCCCTTGGAGATTCTCTTCTTCAAGATGACAAAGCACAGCAAAGTCTTTTCTCCTGTCCTTGGCAGAAAGCAACCACTGCAGGCCAACCCCAATCAGCAAAACAGCACAGGGGCAGTACTCCTCCTTCAGCTTCTCCGGTTCTTCTCCTTGGCAACAGGTTTCTTGATTTCCCAGAAGTGATCTAATTTCCTAGGGGTCTGGGTCCCCTTTTTATACACCTTTTCCCTTTGTTCTCTGAAGGCAGAGAGGCCTTTGCCTAGTCCAAACCAGTTCTGGTCAGTCCTGGAGCACTTTGTTTTTCTGACTCCTTCTTTCCTTTGAGAGTGAGGGGCAGAGCCATCAGACGCCCGGCAGGAGGTGGAGCCAGCATTGTGGAAGGCAGGCACAGCCCTATTCAGACCCAGGTGCAACTCCTCCCACCCATCCTCCTTCAGGCAGACCTATTCAGCCTAGTGCTGACTCACCCTGCCTCCTGGAATCCCCCAGCCCCTGTCACTCACAAACCCAGACACACAATACACAACCTGAGCAGAGGCAGCTGGATGGTTTAGGCAAGAAAATACCTACTTTCTAAAAGTGGTATTTTCAAACAAAGAATGTTAAAACCAACTTCACTAAAAGATGTATTTTATCATTCTGAGTTCAGGCATACTAAATTCGTTTTTCTACCATGTTCTCTGGGTCAGTTAGGATTATAAGGTGTAATAATCAAAACTGCCCATTCTGGCCTATGGAGAACAGGTAGCCTTGCAATAGTGAAAAACGAAAATGGCTGTAATTCACTATTAGGACATGCCACACACACCAGGGCATGTCCTACCTTATACTTACAATGCACCCTGCCCTTGGGCCTACCTTAGGGGTGTCTGATATGAAGATAAGGGAAGGTTTAGGGACTGGCAAGTGGGTGCACTTGCCAAGTCGACATGGCAGTCACAGACTGCACACAGGCTCTGCAATGGCAGGCCTGAGACACATTTTACAAGCCGCTTCTGTGGGTGGCACAACCAGTGCTGCAAGCCCACCAGCGGCATTGGATTTACAAGCCCTGGGCACACTCCGTGCACTGTACTAGGGACTGACAAGTAAACCAATCATCCAATCATGGAGTCACTAATCCATACATCAATTTACAGTAGGGAGCACTTGCACTGTGGCACTGAACAGCAGTGGCACAGTGCCCAAAAGCATCTAAAACCAGCAAAACATAAGAGGCAACAGCAAAAAAATGGAAGGGAGACCCACGCCAATGGTGCCAAGTCTAACAAGAGCCCATAAGTAAAGTGGGTTGATCCTTTACCCCATACAGTATTCTGCAATTAGGCAGAAGAAAAAAGTGAATGACAATTTAACAAATCAATAGATGAAGACCACTTACCAAAAGCCCCTCTCTTGTATATTATGTATGTATTTTGAAAAACAATAGTCTGGGGAGAAAGCTAAAGCTGTCTCACAGGCAGACATAAAATGCAGAATGTGGATCTCTATTTGGAGCTTACATTAAGAATGGGAGGTCTCCAGGGGACTGACAAGGCTGGCCTCAAACTCTCATATCCAGGAGGCAGAAAGAGAGTTGATGAATTGTTGGGCGTGATTAGGGTGGTGAGTGAAATGCAACTATATTGCATGAGAATGGTTAGAAATAATTCCAGGGTAAGGACCTGTGAGTGACACAATGGTGGGTGGGCAAAAGATCTTGGCCAGAATGAGCATTTTGAATTTGTCCTTCCGGAGGAAATAGTCAGAGAGAGAAGGTCCAAAATAGGACAAAGGTCTCTGTCCTTGTTTGGCCTATAGCAATATAGGAAATAGCAAGAGTAACAACCGTCCCTACTTCCAAGGCAAGCATCCTCTTGATGGCTCCTTTGGCCAGTAGATCCTGCACCTCTTACAGAAAGATGGGTAGGTGCTCCTTCAAAAGCCGCTCTGATGTGGGAGAAGTTGTGGTGGGTAAGAAAATAATGGCCCTGCTAGATGATCTAGAGGACCCATCTGTCAAATGTAATGGTCTACCACCCCAGAAGAAAATGAATGATCACGTCTCCCACAGGGTGGCTGTGCACCACTAAGGGCAACCTAAAGCAACATGAAGACTGATGTCGTGGGCGGATGACTGGGTGGACATTCACTATTTCCGTATCATCATTGTGGGGGTAATTGGTCCTCATGATAACCATCGTCAAGTTGATCAGAGTCTAAGCCACAAAGTTGATGAAGCCTTTGAGAAAGGCCTCTTGGAAGAGGAAATGTTTTGTCTGAATTAGAGCATATGGGTGCAAGATGTGCTGGAGAAGAGTCAAGGCGCGACCGCGGTCAGGGTAGAAGCAGATTTAGCTTGAGAGCAGACACCAGAGTCGGCAGAGGCCGGCGATGTCAGAACTGGCATTGGTGGAGAAGGAACTGGTGCAGATTTTGAAGCTGGAAAGGAAGTTGGTACAGGAGCCAGTACAGAACCAGACCCGACTGGCCATCAGACCTGAGACCTGCAACCACTGCCTCCGACCACACCAGAAACCTTGGAATTATCATTGACAACAAGCTCACCATGAAATCAAAGATCAACGCTATCTCCTCCACCTGCTTTCTCACTCTGTGCATGCAATGAAAGATCTTCAAGTGGCTACCCCTACACATGTGACGCACCGTGACACAGGCCTTCATCACCAGCCGACTGGACAATGACAACACCCTCCATGTAGGAATCGCTGCACACCTCCGTCAGAGAATTCAGACCATACAGAACGCTGCAGCCAGACTCATCCTCGGCCCACCCCCAATGAACCCACATCACACCCCACCTACGGCAACTGCACTGGCTCCCCATACAGAATAGATGCCAATTTAAGCTGCTGACTCATGCACATAAGGCTCTACACAACCATGGACCTGCCTACATTAACCACACCCTGAACTTCCACCAACTGTTGAGAAGACTACACTCCGCCTCCCTCTCACTTGCCCGTGCTCCCCACATCTACCAAAGCAGAAGTGGAGGATGCTCGGTCTCCCACATCATAGCAAAGACATGGAACAGCCTCCCCATGCAACTCTGGACCATCACCTCACTTCCGGAATTCCAAATGGCCCTCAAGACCTGGCTGTTCGAATAAGCCATCACAACATCTGTTTCTAGCAGTCAAGCCATGGTTTGAACCCTGTATTCTTCAGTGTGGACATTGTTCCCTTGCACACTGGCAAAATATTTTGGAAGGAATTTGTCAACCGATGAAAAGGGAGAGGGGCTCTAGATCCACATTTGAATGCGCAGAAAGAAACTGATGTCAGCTCGTAAGGGTGGTGCGTATATGCAGCTCCACTCCGTCATTTCCAAGGCAGAACGAAGTCAACACAGAGCTGCACGACACCCCCTAGCAGTATTTGGGAGCACTACTGTAAAAACTTTATTTAGGAATACCTATGCTTTCCATCACAGAGTGAAGAGTAGGTATTTAACTGTTAGCTAGGTTAGATATAAACCTGAAAGCGAGCTTAGGCATATGTTATTTTTACTTGTCTTTAGAGGGTGACAATAAATCACTACATGGAGTATTCACTATTTATTTACTCATCTGACCCACTGGAAACCCCGTACAGAATGTATTCTATACGATATTCGGTCAAACTTTCAAAAGCTTCCAGCATTTTGGGTTTTCTTGCTGCTGGGAGAGCCAGTTAATGTTATCAGCCATAGTACAATGAGGTCAGAGCACTGTCATAATAACATTGCCTAGTTTGATATGCACTAGGCATGGATACATTGATAATATACAGACATTATAGCATTAAGAGATGTCCTGGGGTGGTGGGCGCTTTACAAATGCTGTCATCACTCATAATTTGCCAGAAGATTACAATAAAGTCTTCTAAAATAAAAAGAGCAGAAAATGTCCCACTTTCAACCAGCTTTTTCAACACTACAGGGCAACTTGTAAAAACCTGCCTAGCACTGTTCTTCTTTGTATAAACGAGGCATTGGAAAAGCAGGCAAGCCTGGAGGATGCTCTAGTTAACAGCATCCTCATTAGGGCTGCATCTCTGCATGGTGGGGCACATTAGCAATACATCCCCGATGGGCACTCTTAGGCTGCTTCAGTTCTGATCCTACACAAGTAACTCATTTCATACAGATGCATATATTTTAAATGCACTGTAACGTTGTTCGATTCATTAACAAGCAGGACGCAGGTCTCTGCTATCTAAAGCAGAGAGTGTCTAAAATGGAACGAAACAGTCGTATCCGAGGTTCTTGAAAACAAGCTACAAAATCAGAGGGGCGAAAACATTGATCATTTAAAAATACTTATGTTCCCCAATAATACTCCATCTACAGAAGGCTCCCATGCACTAAAACCCGCCAATGATGTATTTTCAGCTCCTTTCGCTCACTTTGATCATATAAATCAAGGCACAAGCTGTTCTTTAGCAAGAATATTTACCATTAAATGTCATCTCGAAGTTATATATGTTAATTAACTTGAAAAGAATCTTCTGAAAAACGAAAATCATCCCTATTAGCTATGCGATGTACACAACCCACACCATTTTCCTATTTAAAACATAATATATAATCTATTTTCCGATCTAATTTAGCTATAATCTATTTAAAAAACGTAATAATTCAATTATTCAGTGATCATCAACCCTACTTTCTGTCATGCTAAAAATGTCTCTTATTTCTGTAACTACATATTACTCCAAAAATTATTTTCAGATAGCATCTTGAAATAGAGTAATAAAATATAAGCATCCTCATTTTCTTACATGCTAAACCATTATTTAAACATTCCCATTACTGAGGAACATGATGTGAATATGAATGTTGTGGAGGATGTGACATTAGTAGCATAGCGCAAGATGTTCGTCCCCCTGGACAATATGAAGAGCCCCACCCCCAAATACCGCCCCCAGTCTTGTGCTGAATGGTGGGCCTCCAGAAAGGGTTAAGGGCCCCTAAAGAGTTGGCGGCAGGGGCCAGAGTTACGCCCCTGTCTGACACGACTGATTGTACATTGGCTGAAGAAAACATTGTGTTACCATCTGGGCAAAATATATATTTAGGTTTGTCAGGGGTAGCTATTACAACAACCTATGCAAAATGTACAATCATTCCCAGCTCTCGAAATAACAGGGAGTCTGTACAACTCATCAATAATTACCTACCAGTTGGAAAAGAAAGACTTGCAACAAAGGGCTTAGAGCTGTCAAATACTACCTTAGATCTATAGAATATTTGTAAGGAATAGGTCGAATTTGTCAGAGATAAATATTATAATACACTAAAAAACAGACACAAAGATTCCCAGGTCTAGAAATAATGGGAAATCTGAAGACTTCAGTTTTAACTACCCGCCTGAAAAAATACATGTTTGCAACAATGTTTACTGCTGTCAACATATTGCCTACATCTGTGAAATATTTCAGAACAATGCCTTGAAAATGCCACAAAGGAGTAAGCTCTTTATGAGCGGTGTATTCATTTCAATAAAGGCTTCAACACATATCAAAAAAGTAAACATAATTAATATGGACATATTGCAGAGAAATTCACGTTTTTTGTTTGCAAAATATTTTATTACATTTTCAGATAACAATAAACAGACGCAAATATAATCAGGATAACAAATGCATTTCACGTTTTAATCTAGTGACCGAAGTTCTTTCTATTAGCAATCCTTTCCGTTGATCAATCTCTCTGAATTAGACATAACACCACTTGACCTGGAATCGGGAGCTTATATAATATTCTTAGGAGATATCACCAGTCCGATTCTGAGTTCATTGGGTGTAGACTTACAACTCCTCCTGCTGCAAGCAGGAGAAATCTATTTACTGAAACATAGCTGACATCAGGATAAACATATGGCAAAGGGCTCAATAATTATGTGTCCTGCATGGTATTCCCAATTCAGGCCGTCCAAATTCAGAATTGGATAGTACAGGGGTGGTTGTACCTGCTGGAAACAGTAATTCCCGGTATTTCTATGTCCTGCATACCATGCCTCTCTGAATCAGGGTCTAAGGTGGTAGAACCCCCTCCCCCCACCACTTTAAAAGGACCCATTACATTTCCCTCAAACTCGCTATTAAAGGCCTCTTCTTCATTCGCATGTTCTTGACCACACCAACATTTGGGGATGTTTTACCCAGTACTTAATTTGTAAACTATTAAGTGCCGGGGCCCAAAGTTTTGTCTCAGAAGCCTGCGGGCGGTGGTATCGTATATCAGGGATGCTGAATGCCAAGGTTGTATAGTCTGATTTCACCTCATTCCTCTTTAATGCACAACCAGACACCCCCTGCCTCTATATCTCACTCTTGCAAGTTCCTGCTCTCTCCGTTCAGCACGTTTTTCAGTGACTCTCTTTGTCCATGTGTGTTTTCTCTCTCTCGCTCTAGGTCAAAGTCTGATGAAGAAAAATAAGTGCCAGTCCCTAAAAATGAGTGCGGGTTGCCCCCACCGGTAAACACTGGCTGAAACTAAGCTCTGGTTTCAACCTGATTCAATATCGATGGCTTATCTGCCCCAAAAATATAAAATGTACTTGCGTAAATGTATGTGTATTTTGATTAACATTTCTATTTTTTGGGAGGATTCGGCAAAAATTCCACTAGTAATACTAAGAATTTCCTTCTGTTGGAGATACACAAAAATACTAACATGCATTAATGTATCCAAACGTGTAATCCACATACATTTCTCCACAAGGGAAAATATCCCGGTGGAGAAACCCCCTCTTCCTACATTCCAACAATTTTATGCGTTTTCCTTCTCCATTCCCAGCTTGAAAATGGATTATCTTCAGTCCTTGACAGGAGAAATCTTAATCCTTCTTTATCATCAATATCATCAAACCTGAGAGTGTTCATTACCTTTTGCAGGTGTCACCACTACGAAATCCCCCAAACAAAGCCCATTGAACAGATTTGCTCTGGCAGACTATTCCACCATGCACAAAGAATTTTCTATTTGAGGAAATCCATTTATGGGTTTAAATTCACAATTCCTGAATTAGTGAACTGGATCTGTAACCTTAAATTAAGGTATTTAAAAACCTGATTGCTGTTTAGGTGGATACATTTTCTTAGAGAGTTAGGCTCCTTGCACTCGGAGGCTAGGGAGGTGGAGAGGGTCATTGCGTTTCTTGAAGAGAAAGACTCATGGCAAGAACAAATATCAGTGGGTAAGCCATGTTGTACCTTTCTGAAGTGGGTTCACTGTAAGGTGGCTCTTCTCACAATATAAATCCAAGCAATATCCAATCTTACAAGCAGTCCTTCAGGAAGAGTTCCAGGGTAAGTAAAAGTTCTAGAACGTATGGCCGGATTTAGAGTTTGGCGGGTGGGTTACTCTGTCAGAAACTTGACGGCTATCCCGTCCGCCTTATTACTTGTGCATTATATCCTATGGCATTGGTAATTAGTCTAAATGAATCAGTAGGGTTTATAGAACACAAAGAAGCTACATCAAAGTTTTCTCTTCTCAAACAGGATTGACGCTAAGGTGGCTTTACTCACAACATGAAGCTAAGCGAAGAGCCAACTCTGCCAGCAACGGTTCAGATACAAATACGGGATTAAAAGGAGATTCTGGGACTTTGCCTAATGAATCACTGGTGTTTACAGAACATACAGAAGCTAAACCAAATTGCACTGTCTTTATGGGACGTATGTGGTATTTCTCAAGAACTCCACTGTTGTCTTCTCATGTACAATAAGACGACTTTAAAAATCACCGCCCGAGTACCTGAGCCAACTCTAAAGGAAATAAGTTCTACTGTGTTATCCACCACACGGCCATGTTAGATGTGACCACGTTTCAGGTATGCAGTGAAAAAACACTCAGTGGGGTTGGTCACCTCTAAATACTGCTTGCAAGAAGCCTGCACAAAGCCCACAGCAAGGGTGCTTTGGGTGGATTTCTCATCAAATAAAAACTTTTTTCTTAACTGATGATAGCACACACACTGGAATATTTTCAAGTTACTGACCAAAGGTGAGTGCTTTATGTAGCACAATAATCAATCATATGTTACACAAATATATAGTAACTGTGGGTCATGCGTTTGTGCTCTTAACATTAATAAGTCCTGCACTCAGTGTTGGTACCAATATCCCATCTAAACATATCCACGGGGCATGTGTTATGGACATGATGCTCCATTGACAATTATGACTAAGCTGGATTATATAAAAAGTATAATTAACAAACTCAATTAAACATAATTAAACATAACGTTATTACACAGGATACATGCAGGCCAATTAGTTTTATATTCACAGACTTGGCTCACAAGTGCCCTGGATTACACATTTTGGCAAAGGAAAAGCCTCATAAGAGAATGAATCATTTTTTTATCTTGGATAGCAGCACATACATAAATAAGACTAAAACAGCCGTCACAAGCAGACTATAACTGTCCCAGAACGAAGTGCTCATTGAGCGTTTGCTCAGGCAACCAACAGGACACAAAGGCAATGTTGACATCCTCTTGGTTCAAGGAAGGCTTTGAGTCTGATAAGAGGATGCCTATGTGCTCTCACATCTGGATAACACCAATGACCTTGACATCAGAGCTCACTTCAAAACTGTTTTACAGGCTACAATGGACAGAATCGCAGCAGTAGGATATTTCCCGAATCTACAGACGTGGATTCACATTAGCCCAGTACTATGCATCCTGCACTGACTACTTCAAGGCCCTCTACATGAAACAGGACTCTCCTTCCTCTAGAGGAACCTTCGTAAACATCATCCTTGATGAAGTCTCATCAAAGCTGGACCTCCAAGTTAAAATCACAGCATATAACAAATCCAGTCATCACAGATTTGGGACAACATTTTGTAAAGCGCCGAAGATCTGGCTGTTCCGATACACCATAAATACTTGCTGCAACCATCACTGTAGGTATGGTCATGTTCATACAGAATTATCGACGTAGAGAATCCTCAAGATATGTTATCCAGCCACATGCTCTTCAACTCAGCACTTTAATGGTTATGGATAAATATTAATCAGAGGACCCAGCCCCCCTTTTGCCTTGGTTCCCTGGAAATGACATCTGGAGGAACAAACTGGATTTCTAGTACATACATGTGTGTATCAGATACTCCCATATCCACTTAGGAAGCTTATGGCTTGCTGTGCCACCAATGAAGAACATATCTGATCCTCATGCATATCACATACACACATTGCAATGGTAATGTCATGTAAGGTGGATTTTGTAGAGTGCTGCTTGTCACCGGTGACGGTATCCAGGCGCTGGTTACAACAAACCAAATTGCTACACAATAACTACCACAGCATTATAACAGACATATCTCTTCAGTTCTTTCAAATTACCTCCCTGCTGTGGTAGTTACTGTGTAGCAATTTGGTATATATAGCAATTTGGTATATATATATCACAGTAACCAAAACCTTTATCCGTACATGCATGCACCACCATCCCCCTAAAGTGAGTTAACAGCAAATACCAATGAAAATTGGGCAGAAAACTCTGCTTTCTTTTCGCCTGGGCTCCCCTTTAATAACAAAGGAACAAACTGGACTCCCGGTGAATACACAGGTAAGCATCCCATGGACAATGTAGCTGCTCCTATATGTTGTATCAGAAATGGAGCAGATCTCGGACTGTCACACAAGGCACACACATGTCTCACACACACACACCTCCCACTTGCTCCAGCTCCCAATCCTGTCTACGTGCATCACTAGCCTCCTGTTCATTCTCTCACAAATGCTTTGTTCATCCGAGCGCAACCTCTCTACACAATTTTCATCACAAACAATAGATGCTTCTATACCCTTTAGTAATATAACTGGAGTACCTTTCTTGTACTCCAAAAACAACATGGCACTATCCTACCGGCTGTAATAACTAACACCCATTTCTTTCGCACACGCATGCATCTACAGGCTATTGAGGAAGATGTAACAATATTCTGGAACCACCTTAGAGGAAGCAACACGCTACATGTAATGCCAAGTCCACTGAGGCTGCTGCAACAGACCTGTGGAAGGCCAGCCATTTGGGGCTGCCAAAGGAGCCATGCAACACAGGCTAATGTTGTACATAGGTTACTGAATTGCCACTATGTGTAGATGCAAACTGGAAGAGACATCACACCAGCATTGTGAAGCAATGTGGGGCGAAGGCACAGTGAAGGTCTTAGCATGACCTTCATAAAAGGATGCCATTTGATTTTTTACCATGTGTATGTATGAAGCCGCCTCAGTCTTTCACATCTGCTCCACACCAGACATCTGAATTGATAACACAGGACAGAATTTTGCACCTTGATAAGAGTCTTTCACTCTGCAGCCCTTGTGGTGGGAGAGCCCTTGTGGTGGGAGCGGCTACTATTAGGAGGGCCTTGACAGGACTTCCAGGACACAGCTTTCCTGCTTTCTGAGGATGTTTCACAACACTCCTTTTTGGCCTATCATTTACTCCTGCTAACCTGGTGTAAAGTGCCTGTGTTCTCCCTTTAAACATGGCTCCTAACTGACACATTTAATTTAACTTTAAGTCCCTAGCATATGGAGTAAAAAGTGCATCAGGCCATAGACGTTTATGTCACTTGTGGACTGCAACACCTATTGTGCCATCCACTACATTGGCAGAGCAAACATGGCTACAGGCCTGCCATGTGTAGCCTGACTGCTACAGTGTAAAACCTGCAGAGCGAACTGTCAAAATACACTTTAGACAGGTAAGGACCTCCCTTTTGAATAATATTAGGTCACCCCTCTGTAGGCCGTGTGTAGGTCACAAAGCAGGGTGTGTGATATTTAAAAGTGGGCTATGTAGAAAATTAATATTACCATGTCCGTACAGTGACAAGACCCTAACAGCTTATTTCACTACAGCAGGCCTACCTGTCCTATGTAGAAAATCAGAGTACAGAATAAAATACTAATTATGATATGGGAACTCTTTCAGCCCCGAAACCAGTGGCAAAGAGTCTTGGGATTAGTATTGAGCTAGATCTGTCACTTAGGTCACACATCAGTGCAGTGACCTCCAAATGTGTGTTCCTACTGAAAACAATTAGGAAGATTCAAACATACTTAACTCTGGATGCCATGAAGTCTCTTACAGCAGCTGTTATTGGCTGCAGACTGGATTAGGCACTTAGTGTATATCTTTGCCTTCCCATGGTGACCTAAAGAGATTGAAGTTGATTCAGAATGCAGCGGTCAGGCTGAATTTCCCGCTACACCCCACAGAACAAACATCAGCCACAATCTTAAAAATCTTCCCTGGCTCCCTATTAAACAACGTGTTACGTTTAAAGTTCGCTGTTTAGTCTTTAAGTCTTTAAAGGGAGAGGCCCCTACATTTCTGGAAGACACACTGATAAGATACTCCCCTAAAATGACCCTTTGCACAGCATCAGCCCACATTTTGATGGTACCTAGATTTAAGAAAGTAAGGGCAGGGGGAAGAAGGTTCTCAATACCTGTGTCCAAGGAGTGGAATGCCCTTCCTATTGAGATCTGAACTATCACGGAACTGGCCCCCTTTAAGAAAGCATTGTAGACAAGGCTTTTTAAGCAAGTCTTCGGATAAACTTGGCTTGGAACAGACCTTCTCACTCATTCGGCCCCCCTCTATAAACTCACCAGTGCCAAGATACCCTTGGGCGGATGTTGCACTGTAGAAATACTCTGTAACTAGTAAATAATGAAACAACTATTTTTAATAGCTTATTATAATTCAAATTCAAAGTTGAAGTTGGATTTTTAATAAATAGTAAGGAAAAGTAACTTTGGAGCACACAATAGGCTAATTTTAATGGCCAGAAATGACTCTGAGCTCAACAGAGTATACAGGGGGCATTCGGTTGACACCACAGTGTTAAATCCTGCTAGAAGTGTACCCTTGTGGTTGTTTAGGTACCATAAGAAAGCTTAGAAACTTTTGAAAACCTTTCCTCCAGACGAGTGGGACTTAGAAACGTTTTCAATTGTTTTGACTTCTCGACTTTCACCGTGTTCAATCCACTTGGTGTATCCGACCCAGGCTCCATGGGTGTTGGCCTGAAATTGCACCTGGTTCCCAGTGTACTACAACCATTAACTATAATAAGTGTTTTTTTTTTTTCTTGGTTGCTTTTTTCCACTTAAATCTTTAGAAAGTCATATCTCCAGTTCCCCTTATTCGATTTTTGTTGTCTTGGTGTCTTTTAAAAAAAATTAACTATCACTCTAGTGTCTGCGTGTCTACTCTGTCTCATTGCTACCAGGGTTTGAGATCATATTATTTTGTGACTATAAGGGTACACCTTGACAAAGGTGCAGATTATTCCTTGAGGTAGACATTCACTCACTCCAAATAATTGTCCAAATTCTTACATCACCACAATTTACAGTGATGTCTCTGTTGGCTTGAAACATAGTGCTCTGCAGAGCTGTTCCTGGTGACACGAGGAGCAACAGATTAATGAGAATGTATTTAGAAGTTCAGCTTTGACAGAGAAGAGGATGTGATTACTCACAGATGTTCCAGTTAGATGGGTCTGTAGGAATGAGATAGGGGCTCTAAACTGAAGTAATTCAATTTATTTATTCTGAGGGCAAATGAAGACTCATGTTTATTGTATTTGTTGGTTATGTTTTCATTAGCAGTGAGATCCAAATTCTATGTCAGAACCGGAGTCAAGCATTATGCTCTACTTTCTTTTATTTCCATGCTCCAGCACATCAACATATATCAATAAAACTACCTTTCCCATAACACCCCAGGAAAGGAAATACAAAGCTTTAACCAATCAACAGTCTCTGTCCTTTCTTCATATTGGACGACTTCACTTGCAACTTCCTCTTCTTCCATGCGACAGGAGATATTATAACTGGTTCTTTATTATCCTCTTTCTTTCCTGCTCCAGCAATGAAAAGATGAGTGTTTCTCTATTCTCATTTTGTTTATTGCTTCTTGGTGATAATAATTGTGCACCGATTGATAATGTGTTTTATCCCACTAGCAGTGTCGCGGTGGGACTGCAGCTCAGAGCTCCATTCGCAGCTAATATTATTATCTGGGGAACCGCGTGAGAGTGGCCGGCATGGTAACCCTCTAGAGGGCACACTGTGGACAGGAGACGTCAGTGGTGGCTCCTCCGCAATGGCGGAGGAGCGTCCCCCCACTACTTGGTTCAGAGCCAGTAAATGTAAATTAAAACGATGAACTTGCATCATTTTAATTTACATTTGCTGGCTCTTTGCCAGTGCTGTTGGGAGGGGCGGCCGAGGTATGGGAGGGGGAAGGAGGAGTGCTAGTGCACTCCACTCCCTAAGTGCGCGTATGTGTTTTGGCCGGCCATCTCAGGCTGACCAAAACACACATGGGCACTTAGGTTTTCTCCAGCCCAGCTGCATTGAGCAGCCGGGCTGGAGAAATGCCACAGACTCCCTGGTCTGAGTAGGGCGTATTCTCTGCCTGCTCAGATCAATCCCCGCACTGCTCTGCAGCAGGGGGATTGGACAGGGAGTCTGTCCCAGGGGCTGCTGGGACAAGCGGGCAGGAAGAGGAAAGGTGAGCGGCCAGCGGCAAAGGTAAGTTTTATTATTATTATTCCTTTTATATTCAATGCCCCCCTGCACGTCTCCACCCGCATCACCACCCTTCGTTTATTTTGGCCGCCACTGGGAGACGTGCTACCTGCATCTCTTTGCTCCATGGGCAGCACGCTTATCGTCAGAAGACTTCCAAACAGCCGCCTGCCTCGTAGAGCCTGTACCTTGCCTGTCAGTTGCCCCGGGACACCTGGAAGTCCAAAACGCCCTTGGGGGTCTACATTTTCACCTGCTAAATGAGCGGAGAGATGCCCATATTTAAACAAGTCGAGTACTTTTCTTCCTGCATTAAGTTAAAAAACACATGCACAGCGCTAACTATTGCCACTTGGGGGCCCGGCCCAGGAGTATATAAAAATTAACCCTTCACATTATTAACATAACGTGTATTTGTAAAGCGCACGTATCACCCAAGCTAGGGTCTCAAGGCGCTGAATAATAGAAGTTTATAATATTTTATTATTACAAGGTGTTCTCACCCCAGGGGAATGCCTATTGTGCGTTATTTAGCATGCCCATAGCCACTGGTGTCACCCAGTACCATATTTCGCAGTCCCAAGAGGTGCTTTGAAAAACCTAAAGCAGTTATACCCTGCTGATAAAATGGAGGGCGAATACATGGAAGAGGAGTCCATCTCGGTACTCCCTTTGGACAAGTTATTCTGTGAGGCAGCTGACATCACAATTCACCAGGCTGTGGCCTCAGCGATCGTGCCACTGGAGAGGCGCCTAATCCGAATTGCATATTCATGCTCAGGCCCATTGAACATAATTATGGCTGCATGGATGCACTGCATCCCGGAGGTTCTCTCACACTGCCTGACCAGGCTGCTCAGAGCACATCAAAGCACCAAGCTTATGTAGGGGTCGATTTGTCCGCATTCGAGCACCTTAAGGCATTCTTTTCAGGCCCATTAGCCTTGCGGGAGCTCTCGGGGCACTACTGGTGCCCACACCTGACATGCCCTTTGCCTTTTGCCCCCGTCTTCCACGACAGGGGGGACGATGACTCCCAGGGGGATTCTAATGATGAGGTGGGCCCCTCAAGGACATGGCACGCATCCCCTGCCAACACTCCCATTCCTCCACATGATGCCCATGAAAGTAAATCTGACATGCTAGACGCGGATGACCTCATCCACCCCCGGTCCGCAAAATGGTTCTTGTCCACAAAAGTTGCCAAATATGTGGCAGACCGCCTCCGGGCTGAATGTCCGTGGCCTTCATTGGAAGGGAAAGTGGCACTCATGCCTGTCATAGACAACAGAATGGCCACATTTTTGGTGAAATACATTCGCAATTCAAAAAAGGGCATAGATAGGTCCTGGAGGTCCTGGTAGGGCAAGCTCTTAAGATATCATTGGCCCTTGACCAAAATTTTAGATATGATTGAAGGGGCAAAAGTGTCAGGTAACCCAGTCCTGCCGGATGTCCTCTCTAAGTGGGTGCAACACAATGTCATATTACTTGGAAACGTGAGCTGAGCGTTATCCACCGAGAGGAGGACATCCCTCTTAATCATAGTGGACCCAAAGTTGGGGGATTTGGCTTCCACTGAAGCTGGAGCCATTGCCCAAGGGAGGCTTTTTGGGGAGCCGTTTGTAAAAGAATTACAGAAATTTGTATCAACCTTTACATCCTTTGATAAGGCGCAGGTGTCCATTAACAAGATTTTCCACCCACAAATGTTTGTCGGGCCAGTCTACACACAACACCCTCCCTGCGGCGGAGGCTACAGCAAAACCAGCTGGCAGAATCAATCCAGACTTCTTTCCCACCAAAAGGGGCCACAGAGGTCGTGACGCATGAGGCTCTGCCAGAGGACAGTTTCCTGGAACCCAATCAGGTGAGCATTTGCCCTTCTCAACTAGAGCTGGGGAGTCGGCTAGCATGGTTCCTACACAACTGGGAGAGCTTAACCTCAGATGCCTGGGTTCTTCAGACAGTCCAAGGGTGTCATATAGAATTTTACGGATCCCCGTGCAAATGTTCCAGCCATGTCCATTGTTATTTTCTGAGGCCACTCGAGGGATTTCCTCAGCAACATTTTTCTTGTGGAAAAACGGGATGGAGGCCAACGACCTGTGATCAACCTCCGACAGTTCAATGGGTGGTTGGTTTACCGACACTTCAAGATGGAAGGCATCCATCTCTTGTGAGATCTGCTACAACCAGAGAACAGGACAGTACATCTAGATCTCAAAGGCATGTACCTTATACTCCCCATGTTTGCGCCCCATCACAGATTCCTGCAGTTCCAGTGGTGGGACCAAGTCTATTAATTCACAACCCTTCCTTTCGGTCTATCTTTGGCCACGTGGTGTTTCACGAAAGTGCTCAAGTGGCAATGGAATCTCTCCACGTCCAGGGTTTCCGTCTGAATATTTATCTAGACGTCCTTCTTCCACTCAACCAATCCCCGTTCAGACTGCGTGAGCAATTGCAGATGACAATTCACATGCTGGAAGGCTTGGGTTTTGTCATAAACGCGCAGACGTCTCTACTGACCCCATCCAGACGACCTTTCTGGGGGTTGTGATCAACTCCACAGAGAAAATCCTCAGCTTACCCTCTCGGAAGATTGCCTAGATCCACAGGGAACTGAGACGATTTTTTCCAAACCAATGACCTTGTTACCCCAGATAGCCCGAGTGGTGGACCTCTTATCTTTCATCCAGGCAATCTTCCCGGGCCTGTTACATTACAGCTGTTCAGAGACTTTGGACTTTTCACCTCTGCAGAGGTCTCTAGTATTCCGAACAAGTGCCGCTGATAGAGGAGGTCCAGGAAGAAATGCACTGGTGGCTGCTGGCCCACATGGAAGCGTGAAATGGCAGAGCAATTTTGGTTCCGATCACGATATCGTAATAAAGTCCGATGCCAGCAAGTCTGGATGGGGAGCGCAATGTCGGGACTCCTTCACCAGAGGAAAATAGTCCACGGCAGAACAAGAGCTACACATTAACTGCCTGGAATTAATGGCAGGGTCCTTTGTGGTCCAATGTTGGACTAAGGAGAAGGTGAATTGTTGCGTCCTGTTAAAAAAGAAATGAGTCGGTGCTCTGATACATCAATCATCTGGGTGGTCTAAGATCCTGGCAGAGATGGCCAAGTAATTCTGGACTTTTTGCCTCTCGAACAACATTTCTGTCACGGCGGAGTATGGCCAATCAAGTGTTCACAAGAATGGTTGGATATGAGCCTGTGGAAACTGGAACCCCAGAAATTGAACCTCCTCAACAACAGTTTGGGCCCGTTCACAGTGGCATCTCGCCTCATTCAACAGGTGGACCGGTATTTCAGTTGGAAACCGGATCCCCTGGTGACAGCAACGGATACCTTCCTGCAGGACTGGTCAGGAGAGCGGGGATACACCTTCTCACCTTTTGCGATGATAATGTGACTGTCCACGCAGGTCCAAAGACAGCCAGCAAGGGTGGTCTTCATCACGCCTTTTTGGAGGTCGCAAGTGTGGTTTCCAGTTCTTCTGGAACTTTCCATGGATTCTCCAATCCTTCTACCCCACGCTCCAGATCTCCTCAAGGATCCTCTAGGAAATCCTCACCAGCTAGTTCTCCAATGCCGTCTACCTCTTATGGCATGGCGGATTACAATGAAAGATGGAGAGTCCCTGGACTTTCAGCGGATGCTGAGAGAATGCTGGCCGCCGCATGGGTGGATGGTACCACCAAGCATTACAAATCAGCATGGTCAAGATGGGTTCGTTGGTGTGTACAAGCAGGTAGTGATCCCCTTGGGGTCTGATATTGTCCATGTCATAAATTCTTCGGCCTCCTTAGCATCGCAGGGCATGGCTTACAGGACAGTGAATACCTTTAGGTTAGCCATTTTGGCAGTGCAACCCCCGTTACAAGGTCACTAGGTAGGTGAACATTCATTAGTATGCAAACTGATCAGGGACATAAGTATCAGTTTGAACAACGGCGGACCACAGGTACCGCACCTCGTGCCAGTTCCAAAAAATAAAGTTTTGATGCGCAAATCTGCCCCTACGCCAACCGTTGCGTGGCGTCACTGTGCTCCAGATCAGAAAATTAATCACTTTCAAGGCGTGCGCATCACACAAAGTCCAATAGTCAATTGTATTTGCAAAAATTATGATTTCTTTATTTTCATCAATATAAAAAGCATTGAACATTAATACTCCAGCCAACGCGTTTCATTCCCACACTGGGAACTTCATCAGGGCGAATTAAAAAAGAAGAAGAAAAATCGTTTTAAGTCCGTAGTTTTTATATTCCTTGTGTAACTGATCACAGTTGAGGTGCAATCACCTCTGACGTGTATAAGTATACGTGTTTCAATGTGCCGAATTAAAAAAAGAAGAAGAAAAAAATCGTTTTAAGTCCGTAGTTTTTATATTCCTCGTGTAACTGATCACAGTTGAGGTGCAATCACCTCTGACGTGTATAAGTATACGTAGTTTCAATGTGCCGAATTAAAAGAAGAAGAAAAAAATCGTTTTAAGTCCGTAGTTTTTATATTCCTCGTGTAACTGATCACAGTTGAGGTGCAATCACCTCTGACGTGTATAGGTATACGTGTTTCAATGTGCCTTGATTCACACGCGACAGGAATGTTCTGCTGAATGGTATTCAGGTTGTACAGGAAGGAGTCAATTTTGGTCCCAGTTTCCTGGCCGAAAATCTTCGCGTTTCACGTTAGTGCCTCCCGCCTTAGTGAAGCCGGTTAACTCGCGGGTAAAAGCAGAGGAACTCTGGATTTAAGTCTGGCGGGAGGCACTAACGTGAAACGCGAAGATTTTCGGCCAGGAAACTGGGACCAAAATTGACTCCTTCCTGTACAACCTGAATACCATTCAGCAGAACATTCCTGTCGCGTGTGAATCAAGGCACATTGAAACACGTATACTTATACACGTCAGAGGTGATTGCACCTCAACTGTGATCAGTTACACGAGGAATATAAAAACTACGGACTTAAAACGATTTTTTTCTTCTTTTTTTAATTCGGCACATTGAAACACGTATACTTATACACGTCAGAGGTGATTGCACCTCAACTGTGATCAGTTACACGAGGAATATAAAACTACGGACTTAAAACGATTTTTTCTTCTTTTTTAATTCGGCACATTGAAACACGTATACTTATACACGTCAGAGGTGATTGCACCTCAACTGTGATCAGTTACACGAGGAATATAAAAACTACGGACTTAAAACGATTTTTTTCTTCTTCTTTTTTTAATTCGCCCTGATGAAGTTCCCAGTGTGGGAATGAAACGCGTTGGCTGGAGTATTAATGTTCAATGCTTTTTTATATTGATGAAAATAAAGAAATCATAATTTTTGCAAATACAATTGACTATTGGACTTTGTGTGATGCGCACGCCCTTTGAAAGTGATTGATCAGGGACATCCGTTTGATCTTAGGTCAGGAACCTAGGTATTTTGCTTTGTGGGACGTAAATCAGGTCCTAAATCTCTTAAAGTACTGGCAGAGAAATTTCTTTCTATACCGCAAGGAACTTTCTGGTAAGTTGGCCATGCTGCTCTGCCCGATATCTTGCCGTAGAGTCTCGGATGTACGGGCTCTAGATATTACGGGTAGAATGTATTCCCCGGATGGAGTTACATTCAATATCTCTGGCAGAGCAAAGTTGAACTCATGGGTGATTTCTTATCTGGAATTTGATCAGTCACCAAAGTTGTGTGTGGTGCGATGTCTGAAAACATATGAGCAGATGACGGAGGAGTTTGGGCTTCCGGGTGAGAGGCAATTGCTAATACCCCTAAAGAAACCTTTCAAAGCTGTGTCTTCTCCAACAATTGCCCGGTGAGCTAGCTGGGTCATACAGGAATCCGGTATTAATGTGTTGGATTTTGGTGCGCACTCTTTGAGGGGGAGCCATGGCTTCTAAGGCATTCACTTTGGGTGCCAGATTGGGGGATATACATAATGCAGCGATTGGTCATATGGCTTCATGTTAAAAAGGTTCTATTTTAAGCCTGTCTTGGATATGGCGTCTCTGGTGGTGAACAAGCTATGAATGAGCATAATCCCCACCTCCGGTCCCGACAAGGAATTAACATTTTTTAAGCATTTATAAAGGAAAGTTTCAATTCTATTAAGGACATGGAGGCGAGGATTATACCCACCCATGGTTTCTGGGGATACTTCCTGCCCTTTGGGGGATTACATGACCCAATGGATACTCTGTTATTAGTTATCTTTGACCTAAGGTATGTGATGTTCTTGAATATAACGTGGACTTCAGTTCTTTGTTCAGTCTGTGTTCATATTGATAATTGAGAGACCATATAATTATCCATGGTATTGTTTTGTTTTTTTCTATGACGAAAATTATTGTTTGAATGACAATCTCAGTATGTTTTTTAGATATATCCTATATTCAGAGTCCAATAATGGAGAATAAAGAACCAGTTAAAATATATCCAGCTACCTTAAGTGTTACCTTAGGTCTTAGAATTTAAGTTACCTTCCTGGATTTGTTTGGAAATGTGTAGGTGTCAGTGGGACAGCTGAACTACACTTAAAGGTCATCCCAATTTACAGGGTGTTCTCAAAGGAACTGGGGAAATGCTGTCTAGTTTGAGGGGTAAATACCATTGGACCTAATTGTCCACAGAGGAAAAGACACACCGTCATCACAAATGGAGTTTCTCAATCACTTTGTTAGTGTGGCTTGCCTTACCATACCCAGCAAGGACAAGGCTTGCCTTGTTCAAAGATGCAGTAGCCAAGAGGAGCGGCTGGTGGTTAAGGATTGTGGTTATCTTTGACTCACACAGGTGAAAGTGACCTACAGAGTGGCATGATTTTTATCTCACCAGGAATGTCACCTTCCTCAAATTGCTTCTAATTTTTATAGCAGTACCAGCTGGGAGAAATAGTTCAGGGCAAGGTCTATATTTTTTGCTCCATTTGTATCCTCGTGGAAGTCAATAAACAAGTAGCAAAACAAAGGATTGGGTTGTCTCTACTGAAGGAATTGATACTGTTGTTCCACCTTGCTTGTCAAAAAATGTATGGTAAAAAGAACCTGGCATATTCCATGGGTTAGTTCAAGGATATGTGCCTCACAACACATAATGCCTAAGGAAGAATTGTTGTTTGGAATACGGGCACCAGAAGATGGTACACACATCAGTTCCAAAAGTAATGCTTTTGAATTTGTATTAATTATTAAAAGTGAGCAGAACATTTTCAATCTAGCTGCTTAGGAGTGTGTTAGCATACTACATGGCTGCCGCCATGTCCCCTTCCAGGCTGCAGCTTTTAGGAAGTCACCGCAGGCGCCACAGCAAGCAGACTTGAGTTAGACAAGGGGCATGATAACAACTTTGGCGGTTTGGCAGTGGGCCGCCAGGCCATCACCCGCCTGCCACACCTCCAAAGCCGTACTGACACCGCCCTCCAGATTCAGAGTTTTCTCCTGGTCTGGCGGCAGTGCTTTGGCGGTTCCAGGCAGTGAGCCTTGGAAAGGCACCGAAATGGGAACGCTAAAGCAAGTTCCTGCACGGCATGGACTGTTAAGTCTATGCTTTGCAAGATCACCGCCGAGCAGCTCACCGCCTCCCTCAGCCAGAACACACCCACCAACACAACGGACCCAAACGAAGCAGCCAGCAACCTCGCCAAGTGGCTGACCGCCTGCGCCGACGACCTCGCACCACTAAAAACCCTCCCAGCAGACCTGGAAGCAAGAAAACCCCTTGGTTCACCAACGAACTCAAGGAATCCAAGAAGAACTGCCGCACTCTCGAGAAAGCCTGGCGACTCGACCAGACCACAGACAACAGGACCGCCCTCAAGCACGCCACCCGCAAACACCACCAGATGATCCGTGCCACCAAGAAGTCGGCACTCAAAGAACGACTGGACAACAACGCCCACGACAGCAAGGAACTTTTCAGCATCGTCAAAGAGTTCTCCAACCCCAGCGCCGGAAACAACGACATCACCCCTCGCAAGACCTCTGCAACTCACTCGCCGCGTTCTTCCACCGCAAGATCACCGACATACATAACAGCTTCGACGCACAGACCACGCACCCTACCGCCGAACCAACGCCCGCCACCACCACCCTCTGCAACTGGACCCCGATCAGCACCGAAGACACCACCCGCACGATGAACTCCATCCACTCCGGATCACCAACCGACCCCTGCCCACACCACGTCTTCAACAAAGCCGACGCCACCATCGCACCCCATCTCCGGGACATCATCAACTCCTCCTTCCACACCGCCACCTTCCCGGAGAGCTGGAAGCACGCCGAGCTTACCGCCCTCCTGAAGAAACCAACGGCGGACCCCACCGACCTCAAGAACTACCGTCCCATCTCGCTCCTTCCGTTTCCGGCCAAAGTCATCGAGAAGACCGTCAACAGACAGCTTGCCGCCTTCCTCGAGACGAATGGATCCTCGACCCCTCGCAGTCCGGGTTTCGGGCCAACCACAGCACCGAGACCGCCCTTATCGCAGCCACCGACGACATCAGAACCCTAACCGACAACGGGGAAACAGCAGCCCTCATCCTCTTGGACCTCTCCGCGGCGTTCGACACCGTCTGCCACCGCACCCTAGTGAAGCGCCTCAGCAACATCGGAATCCGAGAGAAAGCACTGGAATGGATCATCTCGTTCCTCGCCGGAAGAACCCAGAGAGTCCGCCTCCCCCGTTCAGATCCGAGGCCACCGAAGTCATCTGCGGCGTTCCACAAGGATCTTCACTCAGTCCAACCCTCTTCAACGTCTACATGAGCCCCTCGCAGCCATCGCACGCCAACACAACCTCAACATCATCTCCTACGCCGACGACACCCAGCTGATCCTCTCCCTCACCAACGACCCCACCACCGCCAGAGCCAACCTACACGACGGGATGAGAGACGTCGCCGACTGGATGAGGAACAGCCGCCTTAAACTGAACTCAGACAAGACGGAAGTCCTCATCCTGGGCTCATCACCCTCCGCCTGGGACGACTCTTGGTGGCCCCCGGCCCTGGGCACCGCGCCCAAGCCAACGGACCACGCACGCAACCTGGGCTTCATCCTGGACTCCTCCCTGTCGATGACCAGACAAGTCAACGCCGTCTCATCTTCGTGCTTCAACACCCTGCGCATGCTCCGCAAGATCTTCAGATGGATCCCCACTGAAACCAGGAAGACCGTCACCCAGGCACTCGTCACCAGCCGACTGGACTATGGGAACACCCTCTACGCCGGAACCACAGCCAAACTTCAAAAGACTCCAGTGCATCCAGAACGCCTCCGCACGACTCATCCTGGACATCCCCCGGCACAGCCACATCACCGGACACCTGAAAGACCTGCACTGGCTCCCCGTCAGCAAGAGAATCACGTTCAGACTCCTCACCCACGCACACAAGGCCCTCCACGACCTGGGCCCCAAGTACCTCAACGACCGCATGACCTTCTACACGCCCACCCGCCAGCTACGATCAACCAGCCACGCCCTCGCCACCGTACCACGCATCCGCAGAGCCACCGCCGGAGGAAGATCCTTCTCCTACCTGGCAGCCAAGACCTGGAACTCCCTCCCCACTCACCTTCGGCGAACCCAGGACCATCTCTCCTTCAGGAAGCAGCTCAAGACCTGGCTGTTCGAGCAGTAACTTACCCCCTCCCCCAGCGCCTTGAGACCCTCCCGGGTGAGTAGCGCGCTCTATAAATGCCGTGATTGATTGATTGATTGAACTGGGCATGCATTCAGACAGGGGGGCACACCATATGCTTCCTGTATGCATCCCCATGGCCCTGAGGCACCAGGGGGCCCTTTAGGTCCCCCTTACTTTTCTCAACACTACAGTTTTCATGGCCCGGGCTCACCGCCATTAAAACTGTGGCGGTGAGGGAACTCAGAATATGCTTGGCGGTGCCACAGCTGCACCACTAGCATATTGCAGGCCTCAGACCGCTGCAAGATCGCTAGGGATAGCGGATCCCTAGCAGTAGCAGCAGTCCTATGGCGGTCCGACTGCCCAACTCGTAATAGGGTGGTCGGACTGCCAGTGAGGATGTGCCCGCACCGCCATTGTGGCACCGCCATAGTTATAATCAAGCCCACAGTCTTGTTGACTCTTAATTTTTCACCGCTTACTGTGTTGGAGGCAGCGGAGCCCATTTTGCTGAAAAATGGAAAGCGCTGATTTCTTAGGTGCTTATTTGTCTGAAATACATTTATTATTATTTTTGGTTGACTAGTCATGTTCTTTACTTCTTGGTGATAACGTTTTGATGCACAGTTCAAACCTGCTGCCCAAGATGTGGGTCAGCCAATCGCTTACAGGACTTTGGAATGGGGAATTGGTATGAGGTGACACAAGTATTTTTATTTTTTTTATTTAGATTTGTTAGCATAAGTGACCATAATGTTTCTAGCCAAAGTACTACGTACCATAGTCCTACTAATTTAAGCCATGTCACTCCTTACTTTTAAAATAATAGGAGCAGAGGCCTAAAGGTTTGGTCGGGGCCCATCACTGTGCTCCCAATATCAGGGTTGATGAAAACCATGGCTGCTTGGTCTTGACGACACCAAATATTTCTTTTTTCCACCACCCCACAATAACTGTTGTCTATCTCACTAATTCAGCTTATTTGTCATTTGTACGTTCTTCTTTTATCACTGTTTTGAGATCTTTATCTTACTCCTTATTTGTCCCTTATCTGTGAGTCAAAGTCTAATGATGAAAAATAAGTGCTCGTCCCCAAAAATGAGTGCCAGTGCCCACCCCTTTAAACACTGGCACAAATTAAGCACTGAATCTAAAAGTGTGAGTGTATTTTTTACAAACTACTTACCCACTGACTTGTTGTTTATGTTGAGACCAGATCCTCCTGACAGGGCTATAAAACTGGGTCACTCGTTGCAACGTGTACTTGTGTTAGGGTCAGCCCCAGCTTTTGGGCAATGCAACCCGTACCTCCCAAGTGGACTGCAAGAGGGGGTGGTTGGGTCATCGGGGGCGCTGCGCTCCGACCAAAATCAGCACTGTCGGCCATCTTTCATTTCCACAACGTCATATGTCATGAAAATGAAAAATGGACAACGGTGCTCACGCTAAGCTGCACGTTTCAAAAAACCGCCCTAGCAAGTTGCACATCTGCCCCTGCTTGAGCAGGGCAGGCCACCCATAGTGCCAATATCGGCAACACACTCCCCATCACACATACAGCAATCTCCTGATGAAATAAACACACAAGACACCTTTTTCGTGGAGAAAATTGCTGCAGGTTTATTTGCATACCGAAATATGCCAACATGGTGGGTCAGCTTACGGGCGATCCAAGGGCAGGCAGCCCCTCTGCTGCCTGCCCACCTGATGGGCCAAATTGCACCGTGGCACTAACCAATCGGTGCTTACCAGTTCTGGGGGAGGGAATATCCCTTCCCACCTGTGGACCACCAGTCCACCCATCTACTCACACCCCTTGAGGGGGTCGGAGCGTATCCAGGCAGCCCCTGGTTGCTCAGGTTTACAACCGCCCGTAGAACTAACGGGGCGCCGTCGTTCCTCCAGGGTCCAACGCGAGGACCATCTGGGGATATTTGGCCTTTGCACCCTTGTTGTGCTCCTGAAGAGGGTACCCCTATGTACCTTTCAGCCTCTGGATCGCCCTGTCCCTCCGCCACAGCTCTGGGTGTGGCCACCGTCACAACCAGGGCCCCCCACCAAGGCAGGCATTCTTACTTACATCCTGCTGATTCCAGGGCCTCGCCAAGGTCCAACCAAACAAGTACATGGCCACTCTCAAAAGGTGAACCCCTTCCTCTTAAAACACCCTGTGGACTTGGCATGCAGCAGACCGTGTATAATAAAGCCAAACCCCTTCTGTTCAGTGAATTTGCGCATGGCACTGTTAACTCTCTTCCGTGAGGTTTCCACGGCTTCCCTTGACCGGGCCCCACTCCACCTTAAACGGGGGGTTATCTCCGACCATCATACTCACATGTCCCCAATAGGTTACTTAACTTGCACATGGAGGATTTCCTTTCTTGCAACAGTGCCCTCCTACTCGTGCCAAGTAACTCATTGCCTCCCAGGTGTATGACCAGGGTGTTGGGAGGGGAGGCACCCCCACCTAGTCTGTGCCGCAGCTTCTTCGGCAAGCTGTTCCAGCGCATGCCTGGGAAACCCAACCAAATATCTCAGTGGCGGAAAACCCATGCCTCCATTTCCTGTTTTCAGCCCATCGTGCCACTCTCGAAATGTAAGAATGGCCAATCACCCAGACCTTTGATCCTGGCAAAATACAGAAATGCAGGGTTGCCAAACACAACTCTATAACTACTGCGCAAGATTGCCCATAGTTTGCTCAGAAATCACCATTCACACATCTTAGCAGATGGAGCTGCTCGAGATTGCACTTACATTGCTCAGGAGGCATGCTAAACACCTAGTAACGCATGGTGCTCTACAAGCGCACTCCGCCCTAGAAGGCTTCACGAGCGGATGTAACACTTGAAACACTGGGATTCCCCCTCCCAAACTGCCAGCCCCCACCTGTATGGGAGTACCACACCGGCCAGAATTCTTGGGACAGAAATTGGGAAGAAGTACCCTTGTTAGCGGACAACTCCCCAAGGATTTTTTGCTTAACTGAAGCAACCTGTTAACATGACCTAGGTTCCATAGTGCACATACTTTGCTGAGTTTGACCAGACCTATGCACAGACCTTTTTGGTTGCTAAAACCAGGCTAACGGTATCCCAGGGTGCCCAAAGGTTTGCCAATGCTTTTGGATCTGAGGACATGGAGTAAACCTATGAGCCATGTACCTGCACCCTCTTAAATATGAATGCCAAATGTGCTCTGGTAGTTCTCAGTTTTTCTGATCCAACCCCTCTATTTCAGCACTATTGAGGTAACCGCACCCTTTCCGAATGACAAACTCACGCCCCAGCTGACTGAATAGTGCTTATTCGTGTGTAGCCCATAACCCTAAGTTTTTTGCTAAAGGTATACCAGGATTGTGCTGACTCTTAGCTTACCTCACTGCTGAGTGCGCCTCGCACAATCACAGATATTACCTTGCCTTTACAGATTGTGGCTGCAAGAATAGAATGACATTGCAAGCACCAATCCTGGGCGAATAAAAGGAAGCATAAATTGACAAGGGACTTGGCCTATTCTTCACCCTCTGAGTTGTGCTCTTGACTGCTATGACAAGCGTCAATAAGGCCTCACAATCACGTGTATCAGTTCCTCTTGTGATACACATCCGCTGGGTAGCTGATATGCTCCCTATCTGTAGTACCTTGTAGTTATTCAATGATGACAACAGCGAGGCCTTTACTGGGCTGTAACCATGGATGCTTAAACCAGGACTTGGACCCCCTGAAAAGGTATGTCCCCGGAATGGATTTCCCTACACCAAGAACAAAGGCCTGCCTGTTTATTGGTTTGCCTCCTGGCACCCTATGCTTGGTGATACGAAACATTCTATTCAACAAGCTGACAGACTAGCGTTGCCAATGCCCGTTGTAATCACCCTCCATCCTCCGGTGCATTGATCATTTGGCTAAGCCAAGGGGACCCTGGAATGCTCTATAATCCTCCTGTCCTCTGCTCGAATAGCAAGCACCACCCACTGTTTCCGCTTAGGCGCTCTATAGTCCTCCTGTCCTCTGCTCGAATAGCAAGCACCACCCAATGTTTCCCCCTAGGGGATCCCGTTAGTAGAAGCGGGTGAAAATGTCTTGCTAGCTTGGCCACCACAGGCTATATACGTTTGTAACCATCCTCACCAAGGTACGCGCCTGCCCAGCTACTGGTGCTTCTAAACACGTGGCCTTAGGGAATGCATGTCACTGTAAACAATATGAGTGGTGCAGAAACATTACGTCGGAATCTAACATGTGCGGTGTCATGTTCTGGTGCAGTCCCCAATTATGTGATTCCACTGGACACTTCTGCCTAATGTGCGTAACCTAGGTACATAGTCCAGCTCGCTTGGCGGCCTGCCTGTGAGACAATACACCAGCCCCAACTGGACGTACTGCTGCTGGCCAAGTCTACCGCTAAGGGTGGACGAAGCATGTCTCTGCCATTGCTGTTTCCTTTGAAATAAAGTGGGTGTACCTGCCCTGCCAAAATGACCCCCAAGACCTTTATTTGATGGTGCCTGTCCCCACTGTTATCCATGACGGCACAGCTGCTGATGGGATTGACTTACGCTTTGGATAGCCTTATGCCCTGCTTGATTAAATGGTGTGGCCTAAGCCAATGTCTGAATTATTTAACTTGTACCTTCAATTGACATAAGGGCATCTAGGCAAACATGTGTTCGTGATGTCCACTGTATAAAACATTCTCATGGGTTTAAATGTTGAGGTAATCCGTCGTTCGACGTAGTAATAACATTGGATAAATATAATACCCTGTTGGGGGCGAACGGTGGAGTGCTGCGGGCCTACTGGCAACATCTCCCATGCTCCGTCAGGGTTCCCTAAGCCCCCAGGTCCATACACTCGTAGTACCCCCTAGGATTTAACAGAATTGACACCCCAACCGGGGTTGCGATGTTCCGCTAGACACTCGACCCATATCCGAGTACTATCAGGGACCTAATGCTTTAGTCTTTCTCAGGCAAGGAATGGCCACACCTGCGGCGCCCACCTACGGCAATGCCTCAATTCTGGAATGATGGGACTGTGCAAGAGCTGTAATGAGTCTTTGCCTACACCAGTCACCCAACTGGCAAGTTGGCCCTTATGAACCTTGTGAACAGGTACCAGATTTGGAAAGGGCCTAACCATCGCTTGCCGCCCCCTATGGCAAAACACAATGCCTGTGCACTGGCCACAGCGTAGCGATGCCCACGTGTAGCATCGCGCGCTTGGTCAAATTCACTTGCCCACTTCAACTATTTAAACCTACACCTTGGCAATAGTGCATCCACCACCTGCACCTGAGAACCCGACTGCTCACTTTTCCCCCTAGAATGCCTCCACACTGGCTGCACGCCTGAGGACTGATTCCGCGTGGCGCCATGGGGGTGAATATTACGCATAACTCCTTAGGTAAATGGACCGAAAGTTTTAACATATTGAGAAACTCAGCAATGCAGCTTTAAAGTATTGCTATGTTATTCCAAAAAAGGAGGCAAGAACCCTCTAATGACTACCACACGATTAACTTGCAACTCCCCTACGAGGATAGCGAGGGGTGGAGGGCAGGTAAAACACCAGATACCACAATGTTAGACGGCATGATTAGCATGCACCTATTCAAAAGTGCCACCTGCAGGTTTAAAATTATTTAGTCGTGCCCCCCTGTGGCCTAATGATTCTGACACGAACACTTGCTCTGTCTTGGACATTGGATTAAAACATTAAGCTGAAATCTCTGTTTCGCATAGCGTGCCGCATGGTTCACCCTCCTCTGTCATTGCATCCATATATATATAAACCACCCATAACCTTGCGCCTACAGCAAGCCGGGGCCCTTGCAAGGTTGCAAGTCGCCGAACGTAAATACGTATCCCATTACCCCACAGGAGGGCAACCCCTTGGTCCAAACCTCTCACAAACCCCAACCCACACGAACGAGTTCATTCGCGTGCCTAACGGGAGTGAATTCTGTTTACCCGAGCTTGGTCTGCTGAGAATGGGTGCATCTATTTCATATGACTTACCAGCCTAACACTGTAAAACATTACCCTTGCCCCCCATATGCACTATCTTCACCAAGACTAAACTGATTACCGCAGAAGGCCCTGCCAATGAATGATTACCTATTTAGAAGGCCATAGGACATGTAATAAGGCCCAGGGTCTCTGTGGCCTTCAAACTTGCTAGAAGCTGACTTTCCATGACAAACCAAGTCATGTTGAACCCATGGTCACTCACTTGTGCAGGAGTGTCTTCATGGAACCTGGGCGCCTGGTCACCTACAGTTGCCAGTGCTAGCCATGTTGCACTGAAATGGTTGCCGACCAGCAAGAGCCCCTGCTTAAAAGGGGGAGGCGCACTACGACCCGGGCACCCCCCGGAGCATGCAGCTCTCCAACGTGCAGCACTGCTGAAAGGAAGACCCCTGACCCCAGGGTAGAAACAAACAATGCCTACTTTATTCTCCTTTCCCTCTCTCCTGATCCGGATCAAAGTCTGCTGAGGAATAATTAATGCTAGTCCCAAACCTGATGTCCGGTGGGCCCCGCTTGCAACCCCCGGTTCAATATAAGCACTGCTCTCTATGCATCTGGAATCGCTTCGATTCAGAATGCTGCTCGGACCAGTCGGGTCGAACCTATGACCCTAGAGGCAAACCCAAAACTGAGATCCAGTAATGCAGGCCACACGCCACTGTGTTCCTCATCCTAAGTACGCTCGTAGGCGCGGACCCAGTGTATCTATAAAGTTATTTTAAGTAAATGAAAGAACCATCACAGATCGGCAGAGCAACATAGCTGTCTCTCAAAGAACTGCTGAGCAAAAACCAGGGAGGGCGATCTACCAAAAGGATAATGGTAATTGATAATAGGTGCAGGAAACGGGAGCAGGCACGCTTCGCCTTGGGCACCTTTTAGGAACATAACAACGAGAAGTAAAGGATTATGGGTATCTAAATGTTATTAGCGGAACCCGGGACCCCAAACAGCCCCACCGGCCCAACAAAAAAGCAGCACATACCGCAAGCAGCTGAGTAGGACGAGCCTCAGCAGGCAGAGAAGGAAAGCCCTTTAAAACTGAGAGGCTCTTAGTTCCGCCCGTGATCAATCTGCCGCCAGCAGAATTCAAAAAGGCAATCCTGGTCCCTGTTTCTAGATCTAGAAATATTCTGCACTCTGTTTCACTCGTCCGTACCAAATCTCCCTATCTCTCCAATCCAGAGCAATAACATAACATGAAGAGCGCACGTTCACCCGTAGGTGTCTTGGCGCTAAAAACAGATGGTTCTTGTTACCCAACTCAATAGAACTCATTATCGACCTCAGCTGGATGAAAGGCTGAGTGGACCCACCGGTAAATGAATCTGTGACCCTGGGGTCGGACACCGGTCCCTGCCGTGGAGGATTAGTCCACTGAGCCACCAGACCCGGTCCTATTAACACACTCAGACCAGCTATCTTGAAAACTCCGATATTGCATCATACGATAATATGTTGCTTATCCTAAATAACTAATAGAATGTAAATGATAAAACATTTCATTTACCCTATGTCATACCTCAATGTATAAACAAGAGCAATACTCTCCTGCATATTATCCCATGTTTCTCCTCTGAGGGATGTAGTCTGTCAGATGGGGTGCCCAACTGACCACATGCTTCAACCCCCTCCTCCTGCATAGTGGGCAACAGGAGCTCAATTTCCAACACACAAGTGTGTCACTCTCGCTCTCCTGACACACTACGTCCTGCCTCGCCAGTCTCACTAGCAGGATACCTGCGATGCGCCACGAGGACCGTGGCCCCGGCAGGAGCGCACTCCGTTTAACTAGCTTTGTATCCTCCACTGTGCGACACATAGTCCTAAGTATATTCTGAACAGAGCTCGCTGTCTGTGGCACACAGAAGGGAGTGAGATAGACGCGGGGCAGGTGCTGCCGGAAGGCCCTGAACCGAACATGTCAGAGCTGGAGACTGCGTAGGGCAGAGTGGCTGACAGCACTCGAGTAGGCCTGCAGGCCCAGTGACCAGTGAGGAAGCTGGAGACACAATAACCACTGCATGCACACAGCGGGAAGAGCACCGCAGGCTTACCGGACCCGTCATCTGCAAGGCTAAGGGAATCTGGCGGAGCTCAAACCTGCGACTTTCCGTTTACACACATATTTCTACAATGGAGGCAGTCTACTGAGCTATCTCCCCAGCCGGGACCTGCAAACGATACACAAGTCCTTTTGTTAGGCACGGGGAGAAGATTGATATGTCCAGAATCACCGGTTGATGAACGGACTCCTAGCTCGAACTTGGATTCCCAGCTCCGAGTCGGCAGCTCACCTCCTGCAATTCAACCTAACTACGTCCTGGCTGGTCCGCCCGGGGGCGGACCGGAAGTGCCCCCGGCCATCAGCACACAATGGCCCGGACCTGAAAGGGCCCCGGCTGCCTCTCCGGCTTTGCCCAGTGCCTGCTGCTGCCCGGGCCGGCTCAAGCCCCGCTAACGGGCTGCTAAGTACAGGGGTTCCAGCCTCTTTTGCAGCCCCAGACGAGGTGCAGGCAGGGGGTAAAGGGGCCTGCATAACCTGCATGTGGGGGCGGGGATGAGCTGGGAGGGCAGGGACCAGGCAGGAAATGGAGGCCCAGCCTTTCATCCAATTCACACACCCGGGTTGCTGGTCTAGACATGCAATAAACAAAGATGTCACATTGCACCCGCATACCTGGCAACTTTAAAAAACCACCACGAGGGATCACGGTAATATGCGGCACGGCAGAGGCACGGGCAGAACATAATATTCGTGGACAACACGGAGAGAGCGAGGGAAATACGGGGTACGTCCTTATCCACAATGTAATGCTAGACTAAACAGTGTGGACGAACCCACTAGATTGATGCGTTACAATCACTAATGTGGTAAGTACATGGACCCATTAGGTGTACTTAAAAGACCCCTCACACACCAATGGTGTCATGCTTCATCATTGGGGTCCCAACCGGGTGGCCGAATGCCCCCCGGTTGTGCTACAACGCCTGATTACAGCGGAGCTGGTGTGGTGTGAATATGTGATGTGTTGTGAGTTTTGTTAAAAATACCTCTGAGAATCCTTGCCTATAAAATGTATTAATGGCGGCTCAGGATATGGTTAAAAATATGTGATGCAACTACTTAGGAGGTTATTACCCTTAGTTGACTAGACTAAACAGTGTGGACGAACCCACTAGATTGATGCGTTACAATCACTAATGTGGTAAGTACATGGACCCATTCGGTGTACTTAAAAGACCCCTCACACACCAACCTGGTTGGTGTCATGCTTCATCATTGGGGTCCCAACCGGGTGGCCGAATGCCCCCCGGTTGTGCTACACCGCCTCATTACAGCGGAGCTGGTGTGGTGTGAATATGTGATGTGTTGTGAGTTTTGTTAAAAATACCTCTGAGAATCCTTGCCTATAAAATTTATTAATGGCGGCTCAGGATATGGTTAAAAATATGTGATGCAACTACTTAGGAGGTTATTACCCTTAGTTGACTATGTCAACTAAGGGTAATAACCTCCTAAGTAGTTGTAGTCAACTAAGGGTAATAACCTCCTAAGTAGTTGCATCACATATTTTTAACCATATCCTGAGCCGCCATTAATAAATTTTATAGGCAAGGATTCTCAGAGGTATTTTTAACAAAACTCACAACACATCACATATTCACACCACACCAGCTCCGCTGTAATCAGGCGGTGTAGCACAACCGGGGGGCATTCGGCCACCCGGTTGGGACCCCAATGATGAAGCATGACACCAACCAGGTTGGTGTGTGTGGGGTCTTTTAAGTACACCGAATGGGTCCATGTACTTACCACATTAGTGATTGTAACGCATCAATCTAGTGGGTTCGTCCACACTGTTTAGTCTAGAACATAATATTCGCCAATCCGTACCGGGCGTATGGAAACAAGAATAGGACGGAGCGCTGACTAGACAAACACTCACCCGGGCATTCTTGGGCCCCCTCGTGTCTGCCCGGGGGCATTGCAGTGCGGACAGAGCGCCAGGCAGTATTTAGCTGCTCGCCCCCTTAGTGCAAGTACATACCCTCTGTCGTGATTAGTGCCGAGAATAGGGCCCCGTCACTGCAGGCGAGGACAAAGGCAGTTCTGGGGGGGAGAGGGGGGAGGGCGGACCGCGTGCGCTGTGCCGTCCTGCCAGTGAGGCGCCAAAAGGGGCTGCGGGTCCCAATACTGGCCTAGTAAGGACCCGCCCTGCCTCAATAGATCCCGCAGCTTGCGCTATCCCACAGCGGCCGCAACATGAGAGGAATGTGCCGCCCCAGCAAACCTAATGGCTAGGGCGAAGGCGGCCTCACTCGGGGCCGAGCGGGAGGGCCCGCACCCACAACAATTCCCCATAGCCGCCCCCACATGCCCACTCGCTAAGGCGGAAGCGGCCTTTCTGCGTCGTGCAGGACGGTCCACGTGCTCCTGCGGCCCTACCAGGGCTTTTGTGCCACCGGCCGGAGCACAATGCCGCGGGGGACATAGCAGGCCGCATGCAAGTCCCGGGGGGAGCTGCCCCCCCCCCGCCGGGAAGGTCAACATGGTGTCCCGCACAGAGGGGCGGGGGGAGGGGAAACTCACCGCACATATAGCTAGCAGCTCCCGGACCCGGCCAAAGACACGTCCGAAACGGCGTGCAGGATTGCCAGGAAAGAGAGCGCCAGGTGGGCGGGAGAGGCACTTATACCTGGCTCCCCGCCCACCTGCGCGCCGGAAAGGACGCGGGGTGCGCCGGACCCCTAGGGGGTCCCCACACACTGTACTGTTGCCGTATGCCATCATGTGGCACTAAGGCAGTCGCCCTCCTATGGGGCCCCCCGCGTGGGCCGCGGGCAGCCACATAGCTGCCGCTGTCCCACCCCACCAAGTCTGAAGGTGGGTGGCTTTGCTTCTTAAGAGTTCTCCTTCTGTTCTTTATGTATATTTTGCTGGCAAAATTGTTTACTGAAATAAACCTGCGTTTAGGTGGAATACCTTGCATGCAGGTGTGGAGGGCTGCAGTCTCTTCGAGGGGCGCCCCTGATGTTCCCGTTGGCCTGGTGCTATCCCCTGGTGAAGTGCACTTGAGGTCCCCGCTTTGTGACTGTGCACGATGTAAAGCGCTGCCACACCCAATATGGGTATGAGTAGCGCTATAGAAGAAATAAAAAGTATGAGCGGGGCTATAGATGATGAGGGTCACCTCAGTTATCCAAAGAACCACCGTTGGATTGCAATAGTGAGAAAATTGGTGGAAAAGGAGGTCATTTGAGGGATGGGGGCGCCAACAAAGATTGTGGCACTGGACGCCACCAAAGCTAAAGCCTGCCATGGTTTGGCTTCTTTGTGTGTTTAAACTGCGTGCAGAGAATGTAATAAAACAATGTTTTTCGAATGAAAAGGAGGATATTGGGTCATTAAACTTGCACGAGAAAAGAGGCCCCATCTTTGGGCTGAGTGAAGCAAGTGAATAATAAAGTAAAACTAGGAAGGGTCTTATCACTGCACTAACTGCTGACCAGGTATTTGCTGTGAAAACCTTTCTGTTTGTGCTGGATCCTAAAAATGTACAACAATGTGTCTCCAGGTGTAATGTAAAGATAAAACACCACTCGATTACTCGAGCGGACAGGGATACACTGTCAATTCAGAGAAAGAACATATACGAGCTCACTAGATAGACGTATGGAAACATTCCGCCACAGTGAAAAATATGCGGAGGTTTTAGATCCTTTTTACGGTTGATTCTTTAAAGCACTCGCCCCGCTGTGTTAACTGAACATCATTTTTCACTTATGTTTACCTCCATTTGTTTATTAAAGAATTAACTCCAGTTAAATTGTTGGAAATATGCTTGATGAGATGAATATAATTACCCCAGAGTACTGTATACCACAACTTATATCAGATTCCAGCAGTGAGAATCATTAACCTTCAGGATTACAAATGGTTATCTTTTCCCATGACGGACCAAGTCCATAAGAAATACATTTATTTTTAATTAACATTCCTAGAAGATTAGCAATACCACACGAGCAAACGCAATACTACGAAGCATTGTAGTATCCCAAAGCTAGCATTTCAGAACACAGGACTTACGCTACTGTTTATAAGGGCAAGCACCCTTCATCACACATCCAAAATTAATTACATTAATGAACTACATGCAATGTCCAGGCCATCTATAAATACAATGCAGCAGCGAGTTCCTTGAACAGCTTTAACCGTGTACGTGCTTTACCACTTGTATAGCTAAACGTAAATATCGGTTTTCCATATTTTAATTGAAAAATCAAGTGAAAACCTCAATACTCTCCTTAGAATGACCACTAGAAATTACCAGCACGACTTCTATTTTTAACTGCGCTATTTCTTTTACAAACGCGACAGCGAGTCCTTTTATTTTGACAGCAGTCCACAGAATTGTTTTTTTCACCTCTTGTGATTTCATTGACACAGAATGGCTGGGGCGGCTCCTCCGTAATGGCGGAGGAGCGTCGCCCCACTGGTCAGTCAGTCAGTGAAAAATAAAATGATAATAAAACAATATTATCATTTTATTTTCCGCTGACTGGCTGAGTCTTGGGCAGGGAGGGGCCGGCCATGGCAGGAAGGAGGAGTGATGGGCCCTGTAAGGTGCGCATGTCAGTTTGGCCGGCCGTCTTAGGCTGGCCATACATGCGCACTGAGGTTTCTCCAACCCAACTGTTTTGACAGCCGGGTTGGAGAAAAGCAGCAGGCTCCCTGTGCCTGAGTGAGCGTCAGACATGCCCACTCAGGCCAATCCCCACGTTGCTCTCATGCATGGTATAGCATGAGAGCAGCATCTGGATTGGGTGGGGAGCCTGTGCTTTGTACCCCAGTGACTGCCGGGAGGAGAGAAGCACCAAGGCGGCCGCAGCGTCAGGAAAGGTACGGTCCCCAAATCCCCCGTCCCCTCCCCCCTGCCCTCGCACTTTAGCTTTGCGGAGGCCGCCACTGACCACTAATTTCTACACCTCATGGTAGCTCCAAAATGTACACGAGAATAAATATTATACCCTGTTGTACGTTCTCACTACTAAGGCGTATTTTACTTTCTTCTAATTGCAGCCTTTGCTGTGATACTGGGGACCTTATGTACATCTGTGTTTTATGCACTCATTACCTGTTTTTCTTTTACCTTTACAGGCCCTAAATACAAGTAAATGAGGGACACTAGCAACACACTACTGGTTGTTACACTTTCCTTAGAATTTGTTCTCTTATTGTTTTACAGGGAGGCTATATTTGGGCCGGACTAATGCCTGCACACCTGATTAGAGGTTTTTATAAGTAGTAACATGTTGACCAGCAATTGTGGGTTGTACTTTAATGTACTGCTCTTTTAGCCTCTACCCACTGAGAACAGCAATAAAATATTTTAAGACCACCAGGAGGCAGTTTTATCCCTTTTGCTCCCACTGCTATCTTTTTTTACCCCTTCTACTTACTCAAGAATACCCACACTGTTAGACCTGGTACCATTGGCGTGAGTCTCCCTCCCATTTTTTTGCTGTTGTCTCCTCTGTTTTTGCTGGTTTTAGATGCTTTGGGCACTGTGCCACTGCTATCCAGTGCCACAGTGCAAGTGCTCCCTATTGTAAAGTATTGTAATGGATTAGTGACTCCCTGATTGGCTTGTTTGATTTACTTGTCAGACCCTAGTATAGTGCACCATGTGTGCCCAGGGCCTGTAAATCAAATGCTGCTGGTGGGCTTGCAGCACTCGTTGTGCCACCCACAGAAGCTGCTTGTAAAGTGTGTCTCAGGCCTGCCATTGCAGAGCCTGTGTGCAGTCTAGTACTGCCATGTTGACCTGATAAGTGCACCCACTGACCAGTCCCTAAACCTTCCCTTTTCTACATATCAGACACCCCTAAGGTAGGCCTACGGGCAGGGTGCATTGTAAGTAAGAGGTAGGACGTGCCCTGATGTGTGTGGCATGTCCTGATAGTGAATTACAGCCAATTTCGTTTTTCACTATTGCAAGGCTTCCTGTCCCCATAGGCCAGAATGGGCAGTTTGATTATAACATCTTATAATCCTAACTGATCCAGGAAACATGGTAGAAAAACGAATTTAGTATGCCTGAACTCAGAATGATAAAATACATCTTTTAGTGAAGTTGGTTTTAACATTCTGTGTTTGAAAATACCACTTTTAGAAAGTGGGTATTTTCTTGCCTACCATCCAGCCTGCCTCTGCTAGGTTGTGTATTGCATGTCTGGTTTGTGAGTGACAGGAGGGCTGGGGCTCCAGCAGTCTGATGAGTCAGGGCTGGGATGAATAGGACCTTGGCTGAATAGAGAGTGGGGGGCAGAGATTTCCTTTCACTCCCCTGAGCCCTCATAGAATAGAGAGTAGGGGGAGGAGATTTCCTTTCAGCTACCTGGGCCAGGTCTGCTTTCAACAATGCTGTCTCCACCTCCTGCCAGGAAGCTGCACAGAACTGGTTTTGGCTAGGTACAGGCACCCTCTGCCTTCAGAGGACAAAGGATTTACTAGTATAAATATTGGGGCCCAGACCCCCAAGACTTTAGATCACTTCTGGGAATCAAGACGGACCTTTGCCAAGGAGAAGAAACCAAGGAAGCTGAAGGATTTGACTGCCCCTGTGCCAGTGTGCTATTTTCTGGGGTTGGTCTGCAGTGGTTACTTAATTGCCAAGGAAAGGGGAAAGAACTTTTATTGAACTTTCATCATCTTGAAGAAGAATCTCCAAGGGCTTGAACTGTGCTTGCCTCCTGCTGAAGTCTCAGGGACACAAGACTTCACTACCAGCTCCCCCCTGAATTTCCTTGCTGGCAATTCTGTCTGCAGAAGCCTGCGTATTGTTGGGAGCTGGAAGCGCGACTCAACGAGAAGAAGCGTGACGCCGTCGCAGCTGATGCCGTCGCAGCTGATGCCGTCGCATCATCGGAGAAGCGTGTCGCCGCCGCATATATATATATATATATATATATATATATATATATATATATAGCCTCCTGACGTGCGAAGCGCCGCAGCCTCTCGGGTCGGGGCTCATCCAGGTGCGTCAGACACCTCAAATATTCCACAGAAAAACACGCACCCTTCAGTAACGTGAGAAAGGCCACACCAACAGTGCTTCATTAATCCTTTATTCACAGGCAGAAAGGCATAACGCGTTTCAACTCATGCGAGTCTTTGTCAAATGCTGCTGTTCGTTTGGTGGGTTTGTTAGCTTTTAAATAAAGTGCATAGCTTCAAACATTGAAAAGGGACCAATAGCCCACATGCTAGATTTAAAGAGGCAGTAAATCACAGTTATTGGAGTTCTAAGTGAGTTTGTTAAATGCTGATGGTAAGTTTGTCATATACTGCCGGTATGTTTTGATTTCCATACCCGTGATCAAGGCGGATTACGCTGAAACGAGTAGGGTTTTTCGGCTGGGACCTGCAATGGAATAAACCTTTTCTTGCAACCAATATGGATTGAGCCTTTTTATGGTGGAAGGAGTGTGCGTATTGCGGCGTTGCTGCTTTGTGGACTGCAATATGTATATATATGGCAGACTTTGGCAAAATAAAATAATTGCAGCACTTATCTGGGTCATATATATATCTTTACGTTTTCCAAAAAATTTGATTCATATAAAAGACAGGCTTTGACGGACAATGCATCTGTCCCACAATGACATATTAATCAACCTACTGATTCTGTCTCAAGAAGTTCAGATGCCAGTTCTCTTTCTAGTATGTATGATTCAGACAATATGAGTGAGCCTGGTACTGCTTTATCCTCCGCCACAATTACGTCACGTACTCCCGCAGAGGAATTGATTTTTTTAAGGGAGGCCCGGCGACAAACCCTGCGACTGAGACATCCTCAACAAAAGCAGGGGGAAGGAGAACAGAGTCAAGGAGGCAGAGGCGGAGGATTCATGAGGCAACGCCAAAAGCAGAGGCGGAAGGAACAAGAAATGATAAATCCCATCAAGCCTCATGATAATACGGTGATTAATCTCTCATCTACGACATTAACAATCGCGGAAACCCAATTACTTTCACTGGGGCTGACTTTTTGCCCTGAGAGCAATTTTAACTATACTCAGTCACGCATTGACATCTACAAATTCATTAGAAAACTGAAATTAATAAAATTCTTTCAATTGAAAAATCTCTCAACAACTACGAATGAGACTGTTGGGAATAACAGCCCCAATTTGCAAGCATCGGATTCTGTAATGTTAAAAACCCTACATGGCTTAGCAACTAATACTGATTTAGAACCTCGTCACACCCAAGAAATCCTCATGGACACCGGCATTTTCTCTGGGAGTCCAGCGGCAAGTCCATTTTGTCCTCCTTCGACCTTTGTGCCCATCATGCCTAAAGATGCTATTGACATTTTCAACGACATGGTGATAGAAGACCTAAACCAATTAAACATAACAGTAAAAAACAGACACTATAGGATGAGACACGTTGAATTGCAATATTACAACTTAATTCAAAAACTGAAAACCAAGAAAGATCTCATCATTAACAAAGCAGATAAAGGAGGCAATGTCGTAATTTGGCCTAGGGATATGTACATGACTGAAGCCATGAATCATCTCAATGATCCCAATTGCTACAAGTTGGCATCGTTTGCAGACCTTTATAAAATCAAAGATTTGGTCTTTAAAGAACTATTTCAATGGAAGAGAGAAGGCCTTATCAGTAAGAGTGAGTTCCTCTTCCTTAAAAAAGATCATCCTATTACACCTATACTGTACTTTATTCCCACAGTTCACAAACAGATTATTCCTACTCCAGGCAGACCGATAATCTCTGCACAAAGAAGTTTACTGGAACCTGTTTCTAAGTTTGTTGATTATTTTTTACAGGAACACGTGTTTAATCTACCATCTTTTTTAAAGGACACTGGGGATTTTTTAAGGAAATTGAACAATGTTAATTGGGACAATGATTATCTACTTGTAGTGATGGATATAACGTCTTTATATACAAGTATCCATCATGATGATGGTATTAATGCAGTTTCCTATTACCTAGGACATCGAGGCATCAGATACTTGGAACACAACAAAATGTTAATAGCTATGATTAAGATTTGTCTTACCAGTAATTTTTTTTTATTCAACAAACAAGTCTATCAGCAGTTGCGAGGTGTGGCGATGGGGGCATGCTTCTTCCCCAGCTACGCATGCTTGCATGTCGGCTGGTGGGAGGAGCATGTCCTCAGGGGTGAACACAAAGAATTGTTTGATGAGCATGTTTGCCATTGGTGGCGTTATATTGATGATGTGTGTTTAATCTGGAAAGGTTCTCATACAGCTGCACTCAATTTTATTGACATCATCAATACCAACAGGCTCAATCTTAATTTCACAGCCACCATTAGCCCCACTAATGTTGAATTTTTAGATGTCTCAGTCTATGTCAAAGATAACGTACTACACACTAAACTACACAGGAAAGATACGGCGGGGAACTCGGTTCTTCACGCGACCAGTTCCCATCCTAGACATCTGATCCGCAGCATCCCGTATGGGGAATTTCTGTGGATTCGCCGTATCTGTAGTAACGATATTGATCCAGAAGTCTGCCAAAATGAAGCATTACAAAGATTCCTTTCACGCGGCTACAAGTTTCAAGATCTGAATCAGGCCCGTACAAAAGCTAATGCTTTATCTCGTGAGAGTTGCCTTGGCATTGATAACTCTTTGACTGAGACTACGGACAATGCTATTAACTCTGTTGTCAATAACACGCAAGTAGTAAGATTGATCACTACATATTCTAAACAACACAAACAGATTAGACAGATTGTGCAGAGAAACTGGCCTATTATTCAAACTGACCTCACACTCTCTCAAATTTTACCTACTGCACCTGCTCTTACATTTAGAAAGTCACCTGCCATGAGAGATAGTTTGGTTAGACACAGCCCTGAAGTCATGGTTTCCAGCACATGGCTTCCGGCTAAAAGTGGGTTTTTTAAATGTAACTCCTGCAGGGCATGCAAATTTGGGACCAGTACTAAAGAATACATGACCGCTTTCAGCAACACCCCTGTCAAAATACAAGGGTATTACACGTGCCGCACTGACTTTGCGGTTTATGTGCTACGTTGTACGTGCGGGTTGAAGTATGTCGGTAGCACTAAGCTCCAGGTTTACAATCGCATACTTCAACATCTTAGAGCTGCGGTCAACTCGGATCCCAACTATCCCGTTGCCAGACATTTAAAATCAGACCACAACAATAATCTGAAGGATTTGGATTATTTTGTGATTGGGGCTGTTTCCAAATCCATTTGTGGAGGCAATAGAGAGCGCCAGTTAAGACAACTTGAAAGTAAGTTCATCCTCGAACTCGACACTAGAATGCCCAATGGGCTTAACATGGGGGAGGACCTGCACAATTTCCTTTAACCACATGGAAATACATTTTTGAACTTGCTGGTTTTCAATATTATATCTGCTGCTACTGTATCATTTTGCTTCTTTAACATTGTTTTTAGAGAGGTTTTAGGCTATTTATTCCCCTTGTCCCATTAGATGTGCCACATTTGTTGGATTTCCCTTTGTTGACTATTCCCTTTTACACAGGGTACCATCTTGATCTTATAGCTATAAGATCCGCTTTTTTTAATCAATTTTTCGGTTTGCTAAGATTTTTTGTCCAAGATTATACTGAGTTTTCTTTGTTGGGCAATAATTGTCTTGGAATGTTAAGGGCATTTAGATTACTTAATTTTTACATTTCAGGGCTCCCCCGGGGCTGCGGGGTTATGTTCCGCTGTAATAAATTTTAGTAATTTTGAGTTTTCATACATAAGCACATTTGCACTTTTCACTTGTTTGCACTTTGGCGTTATGAGGCAGTCAACACAATTAGACTTGTAACCTTTGGACTTGATTTTGGTTTTTAAGGACTAACGCGTATTTGCACATGAGTTTAGTTTACAAGCAGCAATTTGCACAATTTTCAGCAGGAGTTTTTCAAAGGATGCAATTTTAGATGGTATTAATACCTTGTATTACCAATTATATTCATCTATGGAATGATTAATTGTGTTCCTCCTGTTTTTACAATGTGGCATTGAATATTTATTGTTTTATCCTGCAATATCTATTTATAGTTCAATGAAATGTTTTTTAACTTTAAATCCACATTGACTGACAAATTTAAGTTATTTAACTCTGTGTGCAGTATGTTTTCTATAGTGTGTGTGTGTGTGTGTGTGTGTGTGTGTGTGTGTGTGTGCGCGTGTGTGTGTGCGTGTGTGTGTGTGTGTGTGTATGTATATATTCCGTAACTCGGCAGCCATTCAGCAAACCAAAAATGGAGAGCATACACGGATCATTTGTAGCTGATGATTTTAATGTGCAGACCCCCCCCCCCTTGACAGACGCGTTTCACTTTTCGGCTTCCTCAATGTCAGTTTCCATAGTGTTTCGCTGCGAGTATTTAAGATTCTCATACATCACGTGTTTTTTCACTAAGCATAAAAATAGGACTTACGCAACATTTGTGGTAAAAATACATGGCAGCCATCTTAAAACGTGTTATTTACATAAAGTGCTATTACCCAAAGTGCTCAGTGCTGTATTTAAAAACATTATTGTAGCAACAATGACACATCTTCTCCTATGTACACATGAAAACAATAATTTAGCATTACTAAAATTGTAGAAAAATGATGCTAAAAACCTTCATTTATGATTAAATCCATGTGTACAATTGATAAATAATTTCATGTATATAAATTCATAAATTATTTTCTAATTCATTAAAAAATTAGCATTTTTCAAAAATGTAGAATATTATGCTTAAAAACCAATTCATATATGTTGTTAATATATACAGAGTGTCAGTGTCATCTAGTTGCAACCACAATTGTGCCCTGAATGGGCATTCACAAAATGTCAAATCTTATTTTTGGGGGGGGGGGGGGTGTATTTTGCGGTATCCAGAGTGAAATAATCCCAAACACAAAATTAGCGTGGAAAAAGTTCATTGTCTTCCTCTGTTACTCTAGATGTGCCCACATCTCCTCGTCATTATTCAAGCCTATCGGAGCTTTGGTCTGAAGGTCTATGATGTATTTAGACTCTAAGGACCGAAGCTTACGCACCCTATCCCCTCCTCTTTCTTGTTTTGCCATCTGATCTATGCAATAGAATTGAAGGAGATCCCTGTTGCTCTGATGGAATTTTTCAAAATGACGAGCAACAGGGTAAGTCGCATCCTTGTTTGTAATAGCACGCATGTGCTCAAGGATGCGTTTCTTTGTCGGATGTATGGTGCTACTGATATAACGTTTTTTGCATGGGCATGTCAAACAATATACTGTAAACTCTGAATTACAATTCAAGAATCTTTTAATCATACGGACAGGCCTAGGATCCCCTGGTCTGCCCTGATAGGTGGTGGTTTTACTACTAAATTTGCAGGCCTTACATCGTTTGCACGGAAAAAATCCGGCACTACTCAAACGATTTTGAACTTTCGGGGTTATGTCAAAGTGACTGTGGATCAGATGGTCCCCCACTGAGGGACATCGTTTATATGTTATTAGTGGGCATTCTGGAAGCTTTGTTTTTAAAATGTTGTCAGTTTGCAGAATATGCCAGTTTTTTTCTAAAAATCTGTAGAATACTGCTCGATTTTTCGTTGTAGCATGTTATCATTCTTGCCGGGCCATCTTGTATAGATTTCCTTGGTCCCTTTGCTACCAGTAATTCTACTCTATTGATTTTCTCTACCCTGTTTTCTGCCTGTAGTAAATCTGCCTTAGTATAGCCCCTCTCTCTGAATCTTTGCAGAGCATCCTCCTTGGCATTATTGTAGCTCCGCATCGTAGTGCAATTGCGTTTAAGACGCAATAGCTCTCCGAAAGGTATATTTTTTATTAGGCTCAACGGGTGATGGCTGCCTGCATGTAAGACCCCATTACCCGCTGTCGGTTTTCTATACAGTCGGGTTAGTAAGAGGTTATTTTCAATATATACTTCCAGGTCTAGGTAGGTCACCGAAGTATCACTGATATTACTTGTGAATTTAAGATTTAATTCATTGTTGTCAAGCGAGGCAACATACTCCTCAGCCGAGGTGCGGCTGCCTCGCCAAACAACAAAAAGGTCATCTATATACCTTGCCCACAAAATTATTTTATCCAACCACAAGTCATTAGTCTCTCCCCAGGCCACGTGCTTCTCCCACCAGCCCACAAATAAATTCGCGTAGCTGGGGGCGTAGCACGTGCCCATCGCGGTACCGCGTCGCTGTTGGTAAAGTTGACCTGCAAAGGTAAAGATGTTATTAGTCAAACAAAAAGTGATCATGTTAACAAGCATCTCATTATGTTTCCGAAATTTCAATTGTCTCTTGTTAAGAAACCATTCCACAGCCTTGAGTCCATCTCCATGTTTGATACACGTGTATAAACTTGTTATGTCCAAAGTTATGAGAAGCATATCTTTCTCCCACGTAGTACCATCAATTTGTCTCAAGAAATCCTGAGTGTCCCGGACATAGGAAGCAAGATCCCTGACTAAGGGTGCTAAAAAGGAATCAATATAAACTGCTGTATTCTCTAAAAAAAAATATATATATATATCATTAATAACTTCCCGACTTTCCCAGGAAATAAAGCACAGGTCCCGAATAGGAAACTTAAATCCTTCATCTATTGGTGAGAGTGTGGAATTGCAGGATTATGAACGAGTTGATTGAAGTGTATGTAGGTATTTCGATGACAATGGGATTTGTAAATAACAGTTGATATTAATTTCCACATGCCAAAAAATGCATGATAGAGTGTATGGTTATGATAGAGGGTACATATAAGGATTTATAGATGAGGAATGTTGTGCCGAGTGATAGTACCACTCCAGTATGTGGAACATTAGGGGGCTGATTTGGTGCATAGAATATCTGTTAAAACTTTGTACTTGATGCATTCCAGTATGAAAATGTTAATACTTTTACTGTTCTTCTCCAGATTTTTATTGTATGGGGGTGATATTATGTTTGTCCTGAAGAAGGTGGTTTAAAAATTATGAGATCCACTGAAACACGTCGAAGAAGTTAATAAGACTGAATCTGTGTACATTTCTGATATGATAGATGGTGATTCCAAAATGAAATCAAGCTTGTGATACTATCAATGGACACATTGTATGGACCTTTAGTTTGAAATTAAAAAAGGTATTTGAGAATATACAACTTTAGCCAAGTGTCTCTTTATACTGCAATGGTACTTAAGTTGAAGTCATTAGAGCGTATGTCATACTAGCCTCTGTATGCTGGTTTGAGAGTAAATGAAATATATATATAAATATATTCCCTAGGGATTAAAAAGATTAATGATTTGGGGGCTTGGGGAAAATTAGCTTAATCCTCTGGAATGACATTGCACCATATATCAATGTGATGCCAAATGATCAAATGCAAAAGTCATGGCTATGCTCAAGGAAGAATAACAGGCCTTCTAGGTTATGACTGACACATTCATGGAAATAGCCACCACTAATCATAAGCAACTAGCAAGTGCAGCTGCCCTACAGTGTCAAGGGTGGGTCCACCGAACCACCTTTTTTCCTGAGGTGTGGCTAAAACTTTGCATATGGCCTCTGCTGGACAGTAATTGTTTGGAAATCACATAAATGAAGCACTCCAATCCACCATGCCGGAAAACGAGAGACAAATTTCTAGCATCACTTCAGATGAAGCCTTCGTTTTAGGCCTCCATGCGCATGCAGGCACAGGCAGGATGAGGATAATCCCTACACCCCATTCATCAGTGTAATGAGTAGACTTATTCATACCAATGCTTTGGACACAGGTAACTAATTTCCAGGTCCATGATAAGAAAACGAGATTCCACAAAGTCCAAGACATATGATCAAAGTGGGACAGCATGACTACTTACAACTTTCTGTTCAAACCTTTATTTGGCTAGTAGGTAGCAGAATTACAACTCAAGTGACTTGGTGGCAAGTCATTATTTTGGAGGGATGGGTGTTGATCATATTTCTGCTTGGCATTTTAATTTCTTACTAGACTCCTCCCCCTACATCTCCAGACAGGGAAAACCATAAACACCTGAAGGCGCTTGAAGAGAAGCTATTAACAGCACTCTTGAAAGGTGCTGTAGAGAAGGAGCCTAAACATCACAGAAAACATTTTCTACTCAAGGACTTTCATTATGAAGAAAACGTCAGATAGACTGTGTTCTACCCTAGCCCTGCACTATTTAAAAAAATACCTGGGTGTTTAAGAAATCATGCTACATGAAAGTGTGCCATCATTTCGATGTTGCCACTTTGCAGATACCTGTGAGAATGACAGTCTTGCAGTGTCCTTCCTCTTGAAACGTGCTCTCTGACTTCCTTGGACATCAGTATCCTGACTTCCATGGCTAAGTTCTAAACAAAACCAAATCCAGCAAATCAAAAGGCACTTAGCTAAAGATTTCGCCATCATAGAAATTAAGATGTTTTCGTTAAGTGTTTTTAGTTGAGAAACCTCATTCTCACTGATGGCAATGCAATCATCCAGCAAACGGTTAGCATGAACGAGCGAGGGAGTGGGAGCGGCTCCCTGTAGTCACACATTCATCAAGGTGAGACCGCTGCCTGACTATTACCCGCCTCTCGCTGTGAAGGTGGCCAGTTGAATCAGCAGAAACATGTTTTAACCTTCACAAGCTGCACTTTTCTTTGGTGATCCCACAACTTTATGTTTGTATTGTCTCCCCATCCCTTTTGCTCCACCCCAGGTGTTGGCTTACCTGAGACTTTGTCATATATTGCAAGCTTTAGATACTTTCTTCAGCTGCTGCATTGGGTGTGGCTGTACTAAGCTTTGTCATTCTGTAATGTGGCTATCCTTTTTTAAACTTGTTTCACAATTCCCGCATCACTTTTTTTTTTTTTTCTAAGCCTTTCTTGCTGCTTGCTATCTCCTTAAAGATAAGGACTGGGGCGAGGAAGAGGGATTAAGTGGTAAAGCCCTGATTACTTGCAGGTCATCTTCATTTCAATAAGTCCTATTTTCCTCCGTCGTAGTCTTGCAAGCCCTCTATCCTGCCCTGGGGGCAATGGGCTTGGTTTTCCCACTTGTTAGTAATTGGATTTAATTATTTGAACCAATCCATCTGATCCTCTGGTTCAGGGGAGTAAGTAATGAAGGCATTACAAGCAATGCTATCCTCAAAATTAAATTCTATCAGGCTTCAAACCTGGCTTTCATGCCTTAAGTGATAATCATAGAACATTCAATCAATGGTATCTAGTAAAGTTTTAGGAAGTTTAAGGAGCCAAGAGGGAGATGTCCACATTGACATGCAACAATTTTGCCATACTTATCTGTTAATGGAAAAAAGGTAAGTGCCATGTGCTTCTAACAGGCTTCTCTAGGCCCTTAAATTATTTTTTGAGATCCTAAAAACTAGGAGCTCAGAGGCATTTCTGGTCATAAGAGGACGAACAAATGTTAGAATGTGGGTTATATAACCCCTTTGTCAAAACAATTAAGCACAAAATTACCAATTACAAAGGAATCTCATAAAAAAATGTTCTGCTTACCTGGTAGATTACCCTTCCTATGGAGGAATCAAATGGGTTCCAGCAGTTCCAACAACTAGTTTAAATGTGACGTGCCCCAAGCTTATGTGGCCCCTGACAAAAGTTGTGGAAGTTAAAAGCACCATGGATCACGAAAAATGCTCCTGGTGATATTTACAAGTGCTAAACCCAAGGTTGGTGGTTATTGACTATTACTTACTGGTAATCTTCAGACCCCGATTCATAGTCCTCCTTGTCCCAGACCTAAACAGTCAGGTGACTCTGCCTCCGACAATGGTGTATGCCACGCCCTGGGTCAAAGACCCTGTCTTCATGCAGACTTCCTCTATTTCTATGAGCAGTATGAATAGCTCTCTCCTCTTTTCCACCCGTCCTGTAATACCAAGTCAAACTTGAATGGAGGTGCTTAACAGGAGAGAGGGAGTGTTGTTGTCTGGGACAAGGAGGGCTACAAATCGGGGTAATGAAGATTACCAGTAAGTAATAGAGTCATTACCCTCTCATCTTCATCATCTTCGTCATCCCAAACCTAAGCAGTGAGGATGTACCCAGCTACTAAAACATGCACCGACAACAAGTGATGCTGAAACCCAGTGCTTAATTTGTAAAATATTAAGTGCCAGGGCTCTGACCAGGAGGCCACTGCAGCTTGCACCACCCATCGCCCTTGTCATCGCTGCCAAAACAACTACTAACCATCTTTCTCGCATGTAAATGCGACAGCTCAGATTATTCCAGGTCCCCAAAGCTAAAGGAATGGCTGGGGAGGCAAGTATTAGCACTATTTTAATGTATATTGTATTCTAAACAACCGTTGTTCTGCTCATCTCTAAATTAGATGAGCAGCGCCACCATGTGGTAGACTGTTCTGAGTATGGTGTTGACAATTAGGTGCCGGTGCTGAGCACCGGAAACCAATTAAGTGCCGGTGCTGAGCACCGGAAAGCACCGGCTCAAATTAAGCACTGCTGAAACCACAATTTATTTGAACAACAATTACATCATTGCTGTTTTCAAAACTGATGCACCAAAAGAACCCACTGAATCAGAGAGGTCAACTTGCATTGTTTCACCAAGTGGCAGCACGACATATCTCATGTACAGATGCTCCCCGACGTTCTGCCCAAGATGCTGCCACTGCCCTAGTGGCAGGACCCCGGACTTTCAATAGAATGGTTTCCCCAGAGATTTATAAGCCTGGGATATAACTTGGCAAACCCATCTGCTGAATGTCTGAGTTGATACCTTGTTACCCTTGTTCGCGGACACAAGACACAAAGAGGGATTTGGATGACCTACACTCTTTTGTCCAGCCCAAAAAAATAGTCAAAGCTCTTTTAACATCCAACAAAGAAGGAACCTCACTATCTAAATCTGAGGGGAAAACAGGAAGGACCACCTCTTGTGCCAGATGAAAGGTTGAATGGACCTTGGGAATGAATTTGGGATCCAATCTCAGGATTACTCTATCTGGAATGAACTGGAGATGGGGAAAATGAGCCATTAAGGCACCTAATTCCTCTAATCTCTTAGCAGAAGTAATGGCTAATGAAAAGGCCATATTGGGGGAGAACCAAGCTAGATCTGATGATTCTAGAGGTTCTAACTGCAAACCTCTCAAAACAACTGAGCGAGCCCATGAAGGGATTAGATGTGTAGTTGTTGGATGTTTCCTTCTGAACCACCACAACAACCTAGAGACCAATGAGGAAACGTAAGAGGAATCCATCTGAACATTCAGAGCCCTGATGGCCACCCACTGAGAAGACAAGGTGGAAAGGGATAGGCCCTTCAAAAAACCATCTCTTAGAAATTCCAAAATCTGGAAGTGATCAGTGGTTATGTGATCGAGATGTCGGGAAGCACACCATCGAAGGAAAGAACCCCAGTGCTTCTTGTATGAGGCTAATGTAGATGGTTTGCGAGATTTCTGAATGTCCAGAGAAACCGATCTTGAGCAACCAAGCTGCTCCAAGCTTACCCTTTCAAATTCTAAGCCAACAATTTGAGATGTCGTAATTGGAGGGCTGGGAGAGCAGGGAACTGAAGCAGTGGAGGCTGAAGGGACAGATGGACATGTCCCCCTTTGGAGAGATATATCAAAAATGGGAACCATGACCACCGTGGCCAAAAAGGGTCTACAGGGGTCACAGTGCTTCTTTCCTCCCGAATCTTCTGCAGCACACTCAGGAGGAGGGGAGTAGGAGGAAATGCACTCTCCCTGGAGGCCAAGTGATAGAAAAATGCATCTATCACCCAAGCCTGGGGACACTAGGTTTCTGAACAGAAGTTGGGAAGCATCGCATTTTCGGGCATTGCAAACAGGTCGATCCAAGTACTCCCAAACAGTGCACATACCCGTTTGAACTCCCTCACTGACAGGTGATGCGTGATGGAAGAAGGCATGTTCTGACTAAGACTGTGTGCCCTAAAATTCAGAACTCCCTAGAGATGCACTGCTGACAAAGCTGGAAGGTGATTCTCTGCCCAGGAAAAAATTTGATTCGCAACCAGATTCAGCTTCCAACTCTTTGTACCCCCTTGACAGTTCGATTAGCACCTTGTCACCTGGTTGTCTGTCCTCACAACTGACATTCATGCCTTCTAATTTTAGAGCAAACACCTGAATGGCCCACCCCACTGCTCTTAGCTCCCTCCATTTGGAAAACTGACTGGCTTCCCATGATGACCAAGAACCTTTCCTGGTCTCCCAGGGTTGTTTCACACCCCCAAGACTGGCATCTGTAGTGACCTGCATCAGGGTCGGGGTTGTAAAGGAACACCCTTTGACAGATTCCTAGACACTAGCCACTAATCCAGATTATGGCGAATCTGAGGTTCACTGGGATTAAGTGATGGTCATTCTGAGAATGTGGCGATAGTGAAGCACGATATGATTCACTTAAGGCTTGAGATGGAACCTTGATCATGGAAACACCATTGTCGTGGCTGCCATTAGTCCATGCAGTTTGAGCCATGCTCTTGTCGACAGATTGGTTTGCTGTTTGAGATGGTTGATGGCGTCTTGGAGAACAGTAATCCTTGAGCTGGTAAGAAATACTCAACCCAAGATGGTATTGAACTGGACTCCAGTGAACAACCTGTTGTGTGATGGATGCAGCTGAAATTTTGGAAAATTGATGCTGAAACACAGACACTGGAATGTTGTAATCACCAGCTGCATGTACTCCTGAGCCTTTAAAAAAGAAGAAGCAGATAAATACCCAGTAATCAAGGTATGAAAATATAGAAATGCTCTGTAAATGCAAAACAGCTGCAAAAGGTGCTAGCACCTTTGTAAACACCCTGGGAGATGTTGACAAACCAAAAAGCAAGGTCTGGAACTGAAAATGCTGGTTGCCAACAGCAAAACGAAGGAATCTTTGACTGGCTAGATGAACTGGGATGTGAAAGTAGGTGTCCTGTAAGTTAAAAGTGACAAGGAAACCTGCCTCTGCCAGTAACGGAATTATGGACTGTTTTGAAGTAATTTTGAAATGTTCCACCAAAACATACTTGTTGAGTATCTTGAGGTTCAACACGGGGCGCAATCTCCTGTTAGCCTTGGGAACCAAGAATAAAATCGAATAAAACCTCTTCCTCTCTGATCTGATGGAACCGGAATCACTGATCCTTCGTCTACTAAAGCTTGGACACCTTGCATCATTGCCTGTTGTCGAAAACTGTCTTTTGACAAGGGAGTAGGAAGAAATCAGTCTTGAGGGGTGCATTGAGAAAAGGGATTTGATAACCGCATTTGATGATCTCCAGGACCCATCTGTCCATAATGCATTCCTCCTACTGAGGACAGAACAGACATAACCTTGCCCCAACTTCCAGATAGTCCTTCTGTGACTGGAGTTGACTATCCTGACCGGTTGGTCGGCCTTTGCTGCCAAACACGGACCCCCTGACCACAGGCCCAGCCTCGAAAGGGATGTCTGTTCTGTGCTAGTTTAAACATTTCTTCATAATGAAGGAATTCTTCCCTGCCACAAGCTGAAAAGGGTTAAGAATTTTCTTCTCATATGCGGCTTTCTGAATCATATGAACTAGTTCCAGACCAATAAAGTTTCTGTGCCATAAAAGGATGTTTTTGGATCGAAGACCTCTGACTGGATTCAAGTTTCCATGATTTTATCCATAACAATCTCCAGCCTGCTACCGAAGCCCCAGCAGAAGATGAAGCAGCCAAGAGACTATCAATGTGATATCAGAAAGGAAATCGGCAAGGAGTTCCATGTTAGATAACACAGCGGTAGGATCCAAGTTATTCTGAACAGTGTCATACAATGTTTGGAAGTCCTTAAGCAACATCTGAGTGACATAGGCATAGATCTCTTTAAGCATGCCTCTACTTTCTTGTTTACCACCTCAGAAAGTGAAGCATCTTTGGAGGCTAAACTTGATGTAGAAGCCATAGATGCCAACATGGTATTCACTTTTGGTGTTTGAGGGAAATGTTCCTCAAAGTCTCTTATAAGGTATCGCTTATGAGAAAACGTGGAATAGATTGTTTGGCAGGATCCTTTCCACTCTTTATGGAGCATTGTCCCATTGACATTGGATAGGGGTATGTCACCCGTTTACACATGACTAAATATAGACATAAATATATGCATCCTCCTGTTTGGGTGAAGCCCAAAATCTACAGAATATGTCTTAAGAGGTCTTTCAACTGTGGGCATTGAATACATTTGCCTCTTTCATCAGAATCCTGATCATCATCATGATCACATTTTTGCTTCTTCGATAAGGGACCAGCCAAAGCGGATTCAATAGCCTCCTTAATTAAGGTCTGAGGCTCAGCACGGAAAATCTGCAGAACTTTATCTTCCTCAGGTTGTTCTACAATCTGCTCCACAAAATGCTCCTTGCAAGCCGCCTTTTTGCCCTCCATTTAAAAAAAAAAAAAGGTAAGTGACGCGCTAGGATGCATAATTCCTGTTTATATACTGTTGCCGAGTGTGCGAATCTCATTCTCACAAGACTTCGACACAAACAAATGGACAGCCTGTCTGAGCCAGCTCCATGCCTAGGGCACACTGACAGCGGTTTGGGATACTGCGCTATGTGGCTGCCCATAGACCTGAGCTCCAACACCACAACAGCTGCTCACCCCAGCCCAGCACATGGACAGGGAGCGCTCAGAAGAACAGTGCGAAAACGTTGTTTGCACCCCGCATCAAAGAACCCAACAATTAAGAATCATAACATCGTTTTAAATCAACAGACATAGCTTATCTCTTTTCCTGAGGACAGAGAACACACAGGATGGGTGGAGGGGGGGGGTGGGGGGGAGTTATTTAAACTGGTCATAGAAATTGAAGAAGTTTGCACGCAGACAAGGACTTTGACCCAGGGTGTGGTATACATCTCTGTGGGAGGCAGAGTTGCCTTACTGGTTAGGTTTGGGATGAGGAGGACGAAGATGAGAGGGGTAATGTTAGTAAACCCATGAACTGGAAAATATCTGTTACAAACTGAGGTTGCCCTCTATACAATACAACTGAAGGTGATCTTAGGCATTTTACCTTTATAAGCAAAGTAGAAAAGCCAATGGATGCCTGTCTAAATCATTCAGGAAAGAAATAGTTTCATTCTTAAAAAAAAGTGCAACTGGTCATCTAACAAAAGCATATATGGTACTTAAAACATATTGTGACATAGAAAGCATATACAAAGCATTTTGCAATCTCCTTTAAATGGCTTACTTAGCATATCTATTAAAATGCCAATCAACAAATAAGGGGATTATTTAAAAGGTAATTTCCTGTACTTAAGCCCTAAAGGTCGGTGATGAGAACATCTTTGGTTGAGTTTTTACGCAAAGAAGAGATAAAAATGGGAATTAAATTGTCTACATAATGCAACATTTATTTTTAACTGGTAAATCATATCAGGCAATGCTCTAAAAACAACAAATTGGAGCTACCTATATTGCCCTCCGATGAGGTAAAATACTTTCAGAAAAAACAGACTGAATCGAGTTCTAAACTCACACGAAAACTAAAGCAATAAAGTCCGTGATCCATGAGATAAAACACAACTGACATTATTGGATGTTTAGAGTTTTGGTGGGGAGTATAAAATATTGTCTAAAATCCAGCATAAAGGATCTAAGTAAAAGCAATATGTTGTAACTGATGATTCTATGCTGTATAACCAATGCAGGGAATACAAAGGGAACAAACAACCCTACAATAAAACAAAAATGGTCAGACATACGCCGTCTTTTCAATGAATGACAGAAACGCATGTCTATGAAAGTTAAAAGTCTGGTTCTGCAAAAAAGTTGTAAATACTGGGAAGCCTAGTAGAACATCTACAAACTGCGGAGATTTAAAAATAACAACCTACTTCCGAAACCCTTAGATTATTGCTGCCTCAGAGTTTTGGAAGTTTTATCCAGAAATGTATGGTAATCATCACATGCATTTATAACATGCATTTCTCTAATAATAAACGCGTGCCATTTTTAATCTGGATAATCTGCATGCTTGAAGTTTGGAACATTGTGAAGTATAACGCTCGATTTCCTTTCTCCTTAGCTTCAAAACATAATATCCCTTCCTCAGAAAATATATATTTTTTGATAACTTAAGTCTGAAGAGAGCCATAATGACACTTCTGTTTAGGATCTTTTTGACGTTTTGCCCTTACTTCAGTCAATCAATTCATTAGGTCAAACAGGATAAGAACTGGAGTATTTCTTCTAGACCATGGGTACTCGCAAACATGTTCCCGGGGGCTGCAAAGTACTGTCTGTGGTATGCCTGGGGGCCACACCGATCCCAGCAATGCGAGTGTAGGGGTGATGAAAGGTGGGTGTAGGGGGATGTGAAGCCGATGCATGGTGTGGACAACAAACCGAGCCTTCACATGACTTCTGTCTGCCACCAATGCTATATTCCCGTGCACCAAGAATTAAAGTCAAAGCATTAACTTCTAATGAAAAATGTGAGAGGGAAAGAGATACTTATCTGGTGGCTGAATTGGAAAATGTGAAATCAGAAAACCTGACATCAGTCCTGGCTTTCCCACTTGACGAAATTTTGTGATCTAGGCAATTGGTTAATTTCACTTTGCCTCCTATTTCTTCATTACCACATATAAGAGCCCCTTAAACTGAATGAGTTCAGGATGTGTGCTGTACAAAACCTTCTCTTGTGTTTTATAAAATAAACTATAATGTTGGTCCAATTATATAACAACCAAGGCTACGCACAAGGTGCACTTGACAAATGACTTGCCTCTTGGTTCACTAATGGCACTGTTTTCAGAATGGGGGCAGCATGAATGTTTCCAAGATCATGTTTGAAAACTATCACTGCTAATAAATGCCTCTCAATACAGTGATGCACTCTGATCTACTAAGGTAAAACGCTCATGCATGTTAATAAAATACACTTTTTTGAAGTTTGCAGAGAGTTTATCATGTTTTTACATGTTTAATGCAAAAGGCCTTTAAAACTAAAGGTGTTCTTAAAGATAAGTTGTCTAGGACACCTTCTTTTCTTCTTTACAGTTACTTTAGTTAACATGTAAATAAAGTATGCCCATTTGTTTCACAGCTTTCTGAATGTTCCTACTCTGTCAAGTGAACAGCAGCCCAGTGTTGCTGTTCACCAGTGGACTGCAAGTAAAGGTTGGAAGGGCCACGTGCTGCCCCCTGGGTCGTACTTTGAGTATCACTGTTCCAAACCCTTGTCCTGTTGTTTGCTCCTACTGCACGCAGTACTCCTTGCTTTCATACCAACCCCAGCAGTTAACCTGCTCTGGTGCCTGACTGTAGCCAATGTGCTGGATCCAGCTACACTTTCAGTCAGTCAGGCTCTCTCTTTTTTTATGTCTTCCTGAGCAACGTTTAGATGGGATGCACATTGAGAATTCAGGTACACTAAATACACTATTGCGCAACACATTACAAATAGGTCTTTAATGTATGCAGTAGGAGTTGGCTATTCGCAGCGGATTGGCTGTAGGCCAGGTGTAACAAAGTTTGGCTGACGTTATGAATTGAAATCTTACTTGCGCAGTGGTAGTTGGCTGCTTGGAGCAGATTGGCCAAAGGCTGTCTCCAACAAAGGTTGGCTGCCCCGTGGCAGCCAAAGGCAGTGCACAGTGGGGATGGACATACCTTTAAAAAGGTTGATGTACATCTATCATCAATAAAAACCTAAAATTCACTGAAAAAGCTACTGTTAAAGTGATTTTACGGTTTGGATTTCATCATAAAACGTGAATAAAAAAAACTATGAAATGTATTTAAAAAACACAATTAAAGTTAATTTATGTTTAAAAAGAAAAGCTAAAACTACTGAAATTCACCATTAGGGTTAGTTCTAAGAAAACCCATAACTCGCTAAAAAGCCATGCAAACCATATCCAGCACAACAAACGCAATGCTTACAACCTCACAATATTGTTTATCAACAAATAACACCACTAAAAAGCACAATATTATTAAATAACTACTACATATATTTGAACCAGTAAGTAGTACTATATTTGAAGTCGCCTCTTTGAGAGTAATAATGGTAAGTAGCGAATTTCAGTTGTTGTTAAACTTTGTTTTGTAACTATAACTTCACACACATGCACACAGAGTCTTTCTGTAAGCCATATTCCTCGATTGGTATGTTCATTTGCATTCACATTTGGTTTGTGAACAACACACATAGAGCATTGCCAATGGGTCAGCTCCCTTCAGCAACAGGTTCTCTTCACTCCAAATGCATTTTGCTATTGCAAATGAGCAGACTAGTCCTCCTGGGCAGTTGGCTCTCCTAATTTAATTTACAGTGAGTTGTTTTCCCCTGCATACGATCCGTTTATAGATCAGAATGTCAATCATAATTCACTGCTTGTTTTACTGGCGTTAGGGCTAAGAAAATGTATCATAAAAAATTCAGGGCAGGAGTTTTCCGGAAAATACTCCTGAATATCTGAAATCATTAAACATGATGAATATACAACAAACAACAGTCAAGATCGAAAACTACAAGCTGATGCTCAGGGCTGCCCCAGGTGTCAAGCATAGCCTCAAAGTAGATCAAATCCCTTTTTTTAATATGAAAATTGAATACGTGTGTTACTACTGACTATCAAATATGTATAAACTCTGGACGAACTGAGGAGAGCATTTCAATGCATATGCAGCATTATCTCAGGTGTAATTAAGATTAAATGCTCCATCAAACCAGCATTTTATATTGCTGTTGCTATTTCGATTCTTGGCATAGACTGCTACTAAAGAAGCTCTCAGAAGCGAAATTGTTAGATTCATGGACTTTCTGAAGTATGCATGAATGTGCTTCTCAATGCAGAAGAAAGATGAGATGTTTGTGTGACTTGGTGCAATCCTTGTCAGCACACTCCTACACTCCCCTGGGTTGCTCCTCTGCCACTCCTGGTTGGACCCAGAGCACATACAAAGGCCGGTTCTAGAATGCCTATTCCCAGGCGATGCTCTTTTGCTAGTCCTGGTTGGACCACACAGCATATTTCGTGGCTGGTTGCACTTCTGCCATTCTGATGGATTGCTCCTCTGCTACCGCTGGTTGCAGTGGCGGCTCCTCCTCTAAGGCAGAGGAGTGTCGCCCCACTGCCAGAAAGCAGCAAAAGAAAGGAAAAAAATAAAATGATAATAAAGGAATGTTAACATTTTATTTTGTCTTCCTACTGTGGCAGTGCGTGAGGGGGCGGGGCAGGGCTGCAGGGGAGGAATGGTAGAACACTCCTGTGTGCAATGACTGTTTGGTCGGCCCTCTTGGGCCGCCCAAAACAGTCATGCGCACTTTCCCCCTTCTCCATACAGTCTGCATTACAGCCTACATGGAGACCATGCCCACCCCTACAGCCCTTGTCTGAGCGCCTTGTCACAGCGCTCAGACCAATCACAACACTGCATTATAGCGTTGTGATTGGCTTAGGGGTGGGAGTCTGGCTGCCTGCTTCCTGTTCCGACCTGGAGTCGGACACAGGCGAGCAGGAGAGAAGACGAGAAACCCAACAGCGGTGGCAAGGGTTATTTTTTTTTTTTTCAATGCAGCCCACGCCCCCTCCCCCTGCGTGTGTCCGTCCCCCCACCCGCGAGCCGTGACGGCCGCCCCTGCCTGGTTGGACCTCTCGCAGCATACACAACATCTTGTTGTATAATGCCCATTTCCACTGGTTGCTCCACTGCCAGGTAACTGCTCAGAGCACCTGCAGGCTGGTTGCATACTGCCCACTCAATCTGCTTGCTCCTTAGGTTAGACCCCAGAACAAAGACAAACGGCTGACTGTATTAAACTGACTCTTTTGTGTACCTACTCTGCCTTCAGGCGTGGACCCCAGAGCTTATACTATAGACAAAGAAAGCATACATTTCCTAAGATTGTACCTTTCACTTCTAGGCATTTACTGAGCTTCCCACTCAAAATGGTTGAACTGTATTGGTGAATAGATGTTCATCGTGATACCACATCTCGCCTTAAGATTGGTAAACCCTTTACCCGTGATGCGTCTGTGCCAGAAAATGCTTCTGTAAAACAAATAAAACTTACCACTTACACTAGAAGGTGCCTTGTGCCTTCTGGTGTGGACTCCAAAAGTACAATCAGGACCGAGTAAAGGATAAGAACGGTGAAAAATAATTTCTCTGGACCTCCTCTGAACCTCTGAAGAGAAGTTACTGTCCCATTCTCTCTTCTCAGTCTTCTTTTTAGATCTCGCTTCTATCCTCATTCGAAAGCTCGCAAGTTCAACCTCATTGTTAGACTTTTGGGATTACCTCCCTGACACAAAGAAGGGATTGTTGGTTTAAATTTATTTGTATAGTCTTTGAAAAGCGCTCCAATATGAAATTGGTAAAGTGGTGCAATAGAAAACTTATAAATAATGATAAATAATATAAATAATGATCAATCCATGCAGCTCTAAGGACTGCATCTTTTACTTCTGGGCACTCCATGATCTTCACACTCAAACTGGTTGAACAGTATCAGTGAATAGACATTGATAGTTTCGCTTTTAGACCGGTAAACCCATTGCAGGTAATTTGAATGTGCCAGAACATGATGTTGTAAAACAAATACAAATTACCACCTGTACTGTACAGGAGCTTGGGAGAGATTCTGTACTGTAAAGTGAGCATTTGTGGATTACTCAACAGCTCTTGACATTGTAGACAGATCTTATTTCTGGGAGAAGCTATTAAGAATTGGAGTGCCAGAAGAGAGTCATTATTATAAGTGAATCATCCAACCTCACCTGCAGAAGGTAAAACTGTCCAGACATGAACTGGAAGAATTCCTTGACCAAAGGGGCAGAGTTGGAGCAGAACATGTCTTTGCCCTCCTCATTTTTATGTTGTACCTATGTGATTTGCAAGTTGATTGGTGTAATGGATACTGATTCCGCCCAAAAATGGGTCAAAGTGCTTGAGAGCATTATAGTACGCTGTAAATATTGTTTCATTCCACCGTACTCTGACTGGCTTGAAGAGGGCGCTTATCATTCTGCATCAGCATGCGGCTCACCACTCTCTCTTTGTAATTGCTGTTTTTGTAATGGAACTCTTTATTAGTACTTTTTTTAACAAAGCTGGTTTAGGTTGAATTAGATAATTTGCAAGAGATATTATGAATGTGATCAAACATGCCATATGATTTCATGAAAAATAGTTATAAACTAGTAGATAAATGAAATAACTTTTTTGGTACTTGATAAAGGCCAGTGATATTTGTGCCTAAATGATACATTTATAGTGAAGAAGTAAAAAAAAAGGATTATTATCTTACTAACGGCCACATTTACAAAGGTATTTGCATACCTAAATTTCACTTGATGGGTATATAGCTTCATTTAGAAGAGCAAATTCAATGTCCTGATGTGAATGATGCGATTTTGCATGCACCAATAGACTTGCGCTACACTGAATTTTCCTTGTGAGCAAATGTGCATAAAAGAGCAGGTTTGTACACGTTCTAGAATAGGATTCAACTGTGAGATGAAGTATACGCCCTACAGCAAAGTGAATCATGGTACCTAAACATGTCTCAGACCTTCTCAAGGATATATATCGAAGCAAATGTAGTGATGATTTAGGTGACTAGTGTTGGTCACTTCTGATAAACGTTCAGCGAGAACTTTCAGATGAGCATGCTCCACCTTCGCAACAGCATCAGGATCAATCTCTCAATCTCACATGAAGCTTGTGAGGAAGCAGATGATTGTTGGTTAATACTGAAGAATTAATCTTGTGAATACTGCTTCGGAAAGAACCTTCCCAGATCATAAATGGGAGACAGGTGATTAGTAGCAGATTCCAGATGTTATCCATAATCTGATAAGACAACAAGTTTATGGACAAGAGGAAAAAGTTACTTGCCTTTGGTAGCAAACTTTCTGGTGGATACACTACCTACCTCCGACCTATGTGCAGATTCCTGAGCTGTTGAATTACTCCAGACACCAGACTAGATCCGGAAAACTTCAAAAGCTCTTTGACACCAGTCTGGAGTGCCGACGGCTGAAATGGTGCCTGGTGACATCACAGAAGCCATACGGCGGAATCTTACTACTAATTTTCCCATATATCCATCAATTAAGATAGGGAGGTGGGCGAAATTGGTGAGGAATCTATAGGTAGACAGAGTATCTACCAGAAATATTATTACCAAAGGTAAGTACGTTTTTCTTCTTATGGATAATGCTACCTGCAGTTCCCTCCCCTGGTGAATAGATTCCCAAGTAATACCTTCCCATGATGAACTGGGCTGATAGATGGTTAGATGAGGAAATCTTGCAGCTTAGATCTGGCAAAGTGCCCACCCCTGCACACCTCCAAGCCCAAACAGCAGTGTCTTACAGATCTATGCAATGGGAACATTTCTTACAAGAGCAGAAGACAATGATTTGGCCCTGGTGGAATGGACCCGGATTCCCTCAGGTGGTTCCTTTTTGGAAAGAGTATAGCACACAACCATAACTGGCAAATGTGAAGAGGCTCAAACTGAGACCCATTAAAAACAGTAAGAACAACCTTTAGGTCCCATTGGGGCATAACAAACAGGGTGGGAAGTTACAGATTTGTCAACCATTTAAGGAATCTTATCACACTAGAGGACTTGAACAGGAAAGGTTGGTCTGGGAGATAGAGGAACAACGTCACCAAATAACCCTGGATAGTGACAACCGCACATCCTTTCTGAGTCAGAGTGTGTGGACTGGAGGGCTTCTGACAATCGGGCCTGGAAGGGATTGAAGTTGTTGTCTGCTCACAAACAATACCAATTTGTTCCATCTACCAGAATATACAGATTTCCTGGAAGGACAGCGAGTACAAGATGGCATCCACCACCTCAGAAGGCGGCTGAAAACAGCTTAATCTCCAGGTATGAGGGTGGAGGCTCAGCAGTTTTGGATGCAGAGCCATCCCTCTTACTGGGAGAGGAGATCTGCCCAGAGAGGAAGCGAAGCGGGTGACTCAAGAAGAGGTGCATTAGGACTACGTACCACACCCTTATCGGACACTCTGGTGTGATAGGAATGACTTAGGCCCAGTCTTGGTGAATCTTTCTTAGAAGAGCATAAGGGAAATACATAATGAAGCAGAAAGTTCCCCCTCAACTGAAATGCATCCCTCAGACTCCCCTCAAGATACTGGAGGGTGCAAAACTGCTGCCACTGAGCATTTTCGAAGGAGGCAAACAAGTCCACCTGAGGAGTTCCTCACAGGGCAAAGATGCCCAGAAGTACCTCCGGTAGAAAGCACCACTTGTGATCTGGAAAATAATGCAGGTTCAGGCTATCGGCTCTGACATCCAGAGATGCTGATAATGGAGTTGATATCCTTCTCCCCTTGCATCTTTACATACCACATCATGGTCGTATTGTCTGTCAAGATCTGGACGGAACATCAACGAATGGAGAGGAGGCAGGTCTTGAGCGCCAGCCGAATTACCTGCAGCTCTAGGAGGATGATATGAAGCACCTGCTCTGCTGGAGAGTGGAGGCCCCTGACCTCCAGATGAGCTCCCCACTCAAGAGTGAGGGCATCCGTCACTATATGGCCACGGCTGGAGGAAGACAGAAGGACATACCAGAGAGAATGTTTCTCTTTGCTCTCTACCATACCACATTCTCTGTAGCACTCTAGGAGACCACAATGCTGTCCGGCAGATCTCCTCTATACTGGAATAACTGTCTGCGGAGCCCCCACTGCAGAGCCCTCATGTATCAATGCGAGTGTTACTAGGAAACTTCAGGAAGCCAGCAGACCTAGCAGGACTGGAACTCGTTCGCCCTCCTGGAAGGATAGGTTGGATGCCTTGGATCCTCTGAGGAGGAGGAAAGACGCATAGGAGGAGTGTCCAGAATTGCCCCTACATACAGGAGACATTGTGAGGGCTCTGAGTGATATTTGAGCCTGCTGATTGAAAAGCCCAGGTCAAACATCAGAGCTGCTGTCAATTAGCATTGATGGTGTGTCATTTCCACAGGAGACTCTGCTTTGATCAGCCAGATATCCAGGTACGGGAAAACTGAGATCCCCGCTTGTCTGAGATGTGCTGCACCCACTGCCATGACCTTGGTGAAACCCGAGGTACAGACATCAATCTGAAAAGAAGTACCACAAATTGATAATGGGTGGAACCAACCACAAGTACTTCCGTTGCGACCGCAGGATCAAAACCTGAAAGTAGAGGTGAGTGACACCAACCAATCTCCCGCTTCCAACTCCAACAGAACCTGAGCTAGGGGTTTTCTGATGAAAAAGTTCAAGATCCTGAGGTCTAGGAATGAACGCAGACAGCCAACCTTCTCGGGAACAAGGAAGTATTGCCAATATCATCCTTGCCCTACTTCCAGCTCTGGCACCAACTGCTTTGCTTCCTTCAGAAGCAGTGCGGCCACCTTCTGCTGCAAGATGGAGATGTGATCTTCAGAAAAAGAAGTCTAGGGAAGGACCTGTAGGAAGGGAAGGACGTACCCCCTTTCTACTATCTGTAGAATCCATTGGTCCAAAAGTAATGTCATTCAAGGCCCGTAAAAAGGAGGACACCTGGCCTCTTATAGAGTTTCTCTCGTAACAGCAAACTATAGCTGCTTCCCTGGTGACTGATGAGGGGATTTTGGGGCTTCTGCCGCAAGCTGAAGCTTCTCTTACAGCGGAAAAACTGCCTATAATCTCTCTGAAGTATACAAAAAAGTGATGGATGGAATGTTTGCTATATGCAAATCAGTCTTGACCTCGCACCAATAGGAACAGTCCGGCCTGAACTGCCAGAATCGGTTCTCCCTGAACCGGTTTCATCTGACTGGGACTCATAAGTTGGGAGTAGTTTGGTTCCAGTTGCACTCTGAGCATGGGACCTTAGTCTGGGCATACCAATCGCACTTAGGGCATCACACTGAAGTATTAAAAAAAGAGAAGGATGGAATGTTTGTATTCATCTCAGCCACTTGTAATTATTCTGAGCTGAATCCAAGCCCATCGTTATTTTGCACACCATTCCACTTCAGTTTGGACCCAGCCATATGCAAATAAGTCTTGAGCCTACTGCAATAGGAACAGTCCGGCACGAACTGCCAGAGCAGGTCCTCCCTGATGAGGAACATAAGCAACCCAAGACAAATTTCCCCCGGATTGAAGCTTGAAAGCCATGTGCAGCTTGGTTCCAGTGGCACATTGAGCATTAGACCCACTTGGGGGCATACCCATCGCTCTTATGGCGTCACACTGACGTATATGGATGGAATGCTTTAAGTAATCTCAGCCACTGGTAATTAGTCGGGCTGCATCCCAGTCTATCATTATTTTGCACACTAGGCCACTTTAGATTCAACCCTGCCATATGCAAATCAGTCTTAACCCTCCTTCACTCGGAACAGTCCACTTAAAGATTGGTTTTTTTTGCGTTTCTTATGCTACATCCATCTGCTCGAGGAGTGTGAAGAAGGTGAGCTCGAACTGGCCCAGGAGTGACGCCTGTGCCTTTTGCCACAGCTGGCCCGTGCAATTAAACATTTTGCCTCCCTCTCCTTAATTGGCTTGGGTGTATACTGAGGTAAGACTCAACTTAAGCGTCCTGTTCTGACGCCAGGCCACACAGACAAATACAGTGAGGGTCAGTAATAAACATCTGCCCCTCGCAGTCCATACCAGGGTTAACACCTGAAAGCTTAGGGGGGACACCCAAGCAATGCACTTAATGAATTTTTGATATATTTAGAGCGCTAAGGCACAAAAGTCTCTGAGAGAGTGAGCTCTGGATCCACTTCGAAGGCATGGAAAAAAGGGAACTTACGCTGCTGTGCCAAGATGGGTGTTGTATGGCTTTCGTAAAGTCACCAGGTGCTGTTTTTTTGCACCAACACAAAGCCAGCGTCCTACCAGCATCAAAGAGCTTTTGAAGTTTTCCGGATTCAGTCTGATGCCTGTGATAATTCAACAGGTGAAGAATCTGCACGTAGAACTATCCACCAGAAAGGCACCAGTGAATAAGGCTGCAGAATATAGACAAGACTATCTTAAATATGCTTCTGCCTCAATCTAGGAGACACATACCCACAAGGAGCCTGGTTTAGGCAAGACATCATACAATCCTAAGCGAAGCAAGTTGGACACAGCTTTTAGTGTAATGGTGGTGCCTACCAGTCGCATTATCTAGTCTTATACTTGAGGAATATAAAAAACAAGCAATGACAAACCCAACAGGTCTGGCTTTAACGTGCAAACACAGGGATACACAAATGCTGTTTGCATGTGTTAGTACATCAAAGCCTACTTGATTTGCCAATGATTGTTTTAATAGTGATTAATATTATAGGTTTGTCCTTTTCCATTACAGTAAATACCAAGTACTATTAGAAGTTGATTTATTAGTACTTTGTAATCGATCCATAACAGTTGAATGCAAAGAATCAATATTGTAGCTCATGGCCACAGTAGGTGAAATGAATGAAAGGAAACAGATAGAAGACCTCCCAGAAAATAAATATAAATATATATATATATATATATGTTAGACCTGGTACCAATGGTGTGGGTCTCCCTTCCATTTTTTGCGCTATGCCTCCTCTGTTACTGACCTGTTTTTGCTGGATTAGATGCTTTGGGCACTTTGCCACTGCTATTCAGTGCCAAAGTGCAAGTGCTCCCTATGATAAATTGATGTATGGATTAGTGACTCCATGTTTGGCCTATTTGATTCACTGTCAGACCCTAGTACAGTGCACTGGTTGTGCCCAGGGCTTGTGGCTCAAATGCTGCTGGTGGGCTTGCAGCACTGGCTGTGCCACCCACCAGAGCAGCTTGTAAAGTGTGTCTCAGGCCTGCCATTGCAGAGCCTGTGTGCAGTCTGGTACTGCCATGTCGACTTCGGAAGTGCACCCACTTACCAGTCCCCAAACCTTCCCTTTTCTACATGTTAGTCACCCCTAAGTTAGGCCTGCGGGCAGGGTGCATTGTATGTAAGAGGTAGGACATGCCCTACTGTGTGTGGCATGTCCTGATAGTGAATTACAGCCAATTGCGTTTTTCACTATTGCAAGGCTACCTGTCCCCTTAGGCCAGAATGGGCAGTTTGATTATAACATCTTATAATCCTAACTGACCCAGGGAACATGGTAGAAAAACGAATTTAGTATGCCTGAACTCAGAATGATAAAATACATCTTTTAGTGAAGTTGGTTTTAACATTCTGTGTTTGAAAATACCACTTTTAGAAGGTAGGTATTTTCTTGCCTAACCATCCAGCCTGCCTCTGCTAGCTTGTGTATTGTGCGTCTGGGTTTGTGAGTGACAGGGGCTGGGGGACTCCAGGAGACAGGGTGAGTCAGCACAGGGCTGAATAGACCTATCTATATGTAGAGTGGTGGGAGGAGTGGCACCTGGGTCTGAATAGGGCTGTGCCTGCCTTCCACAATGCTGGCTCCACCTCCTGTGGCGTGTCTGATGACCCTGGCCCACCCTGACAAAGAGAGAAGGTGTGCACTGGCAGAATGCACCCAGAACTGGTTTGGACTAGGTACAGGACTCTCTGCCTTCAGAGGACAAAGGATTTATGGGTATAAATACTGGGGGCTTGAACCCAAGACTTTAGATCACTTCTGGGAAACAAGAAGAACCTTTGCTGAGGAGAGGAACCAGAGAAACTGAAGGAGGAGACTATCCCTATGCTGTGTGCTGTTTGAGGGATTGGCCTGCAGTGGTTGTCTGATTGCCAAAGAAAGGACAAAGGAACTTTGTGACTACTTTCATCATCTTGCAGAACATCTCCAAGGGCTTGAAGATTGAGCTTGCCTCCTGCTGAAGTCTCAGGAACACAAGACTTCACCAACCAGCTCCCCTGAATTCCCTTGCTGGGATTTTGAAGTGCCTACTGTTGTGTTGGGCCTTCTGAGAGACTGCGTGTCGCTGGGAGTTGGAAGCGCGACTCACAAGGAAGAAGCGTGTCACCGCCCCAGCCGCTGTCATCGCATCGCCGAGAAAGCGTGCCGCTGCCGCCGCTGTTGCCATCGCATCACCGAAGCGCCTCGCATCACCGGAGAAGAGTGTCGCCGTCGCATCATCGGAGAAGCGTGTCGCAGGGCCTGTCGCGGCTCAGAAGATTCACCATATCGCCGCACGGCCGTCGGGCGTGCACGCATCGCCCCCTGAGTGTCGCATCAAGAAGACGACGCCATTTTGTTTCATTGCACCGGGTCCTCATCGCATCGCTGCGGGTCGCATCGCCACAGAAGCGCAGTAAGAGACCGACGCATCACCTCCCCACGCGGTGAAGAACCGACGCATCACCTCCTATCCGGTAAGGAACCGACGCATCACCGTCCCCTACGCAGCAGTAGGGAACCGACGCATCACCTCCCCCAGAGCAAGGAACCGACGCATCACCGTTCTTGCGTGTAAGGAACCGACGCATCACCTTCCCTGCAACTCTTTTGTTTGTATCGCGTTACGCATCCAAAGGTACATTGAACGCTGAGTGTCGCATTTACCATCTTTATTGAACTGAACTATTTTCTACCATTTACAGTCATATTTTTCACAGTGTATTGTGGATTTTTGTTGTTTTGAGTCTTGTGTTAAGTCTATATAAAAATACTTATTTTTATAATACAACCTGTGTGGTGTCCATCTGTAGTGTTGTCACTGGGTTACTGTATGTGTTCACAAATGCTTTACACACTGCCTCTGAGATAAGCCTGCCTGCTCGTGCCAAGCTACCAAGGGGGTGAGCAGGGGTTATTTAAGTAGTGTATCCCCTTTACCCGGACTAGAAGCAAGGGTGCCTATTTGGACAAAGGTACCTACCTCTGCCAACTAGAGACCCCCAGTTCTAACATTGGTGGTCAGAGGTGAGGATTCTGGACTTGCATTTGTGACTCATATACGGTGATTGGTGTACACTACTAGTGAGTGCAGACCAAACGCAACCACTTACATTTTGGTAGATTGTTTTTTCCTGGGATTTCTATTTTTGCCAAGAACTGCCAAGTTTCACCATGAGCAAAACAGCGTCCATCGCATCTGTTGATTTTGGTTTTGAGGAAGAGAAACTAGAAAGTTACACTGTGAAACAGCTGAAGCACTTCTGCAGGAAATGTAAAGTTGCTATGACCGGTCTCTCCAAGAAGGATGAGTTCCAAAAGGCGCTGAGGGCCTGGGTGGAAGCAAGGAGCACCCCTGAGCATGTGGAAGAGCAGGAGAAGGGGGCTGAGAATGCAGAAGGGCAGCTAGATGGGCTATTGGGACTAGGGGGGAGGAAAGCACCTTCCCCAGCAGGTAGCAGTGTTTCTTCCAAGGGCCTGTCCCCAGGAGAGCTGGAGGACAGGGAGAGAAGTAGGATGCATGCATTGGAGCTGACCAAGCTTAAGATGGGTGGGCAGTTAGAATTGGAAATTAATAAATTGGCCCTAGAGGAAAAGAGGATGCAAATGGAGCATGAGAGAAGTTGGAGGGAGTTGGAGTTGAAAGCTAGGAGCTTAGAGATTACTCCCTCTGGTGGCAGCACACCGTCCATGCCTGTTGAAGCCAGGGTGTATATACCTAAAGATGTGGTCAAAGAGTTTTATAAGAATGATGATATTGGTCAATGGTTCAAGGCCTATGAGGTAGCTATGTCCTCCCACCGGGTCCCTGAGAAGGATTGGGGAGCGGGGTTGTGGGGGCGGTTCCTTAGTGAGGGGTGGGATACCTTATTAGACTTGCCCTCTGAAGTCGACAATTCTTATAGCCATATGAAGGAAGCATTGATGTCTAGGTATGGGTTGACTCCTGAACTGTATAGGCAGAGGTTTAGGAATTGCAAAAAGTTGGAGTCCAGTACTTGGGTAGAATATGTGACTTTTTTTTGCAGAGCATTGGATGGTTGGGTGAAGGGTAGCAAAGTGAATGATTTTGAAGCGCTCTTTGATTTGATTGCATGGGAGCACTTGTCAGGAAATTGTTTTCCAGAGCTACGCCAGCACCTTATTGATAGTAGGCTGACTAACCCTAGGAAGCTTGCTGAGGAGGCGGACCGCTAGGTGAGCACCCGGGTCCACAAGGGTCACGTGGGAGACTCCGCCAAGGGTGGGCAGGGTCCCCAGCAGAGGAGTGGGGGGGACAAGGGTAAACAGAAGGAGTTCCATAAAGGGCCCCCAAGTAATCTCTTGAACACCTCTACTGGCTGCCATAGACCGAGTGGTCGCGAACGCCCACTCAGGCAGACCCAACATCTCTAAATGAGACGTTCTCTCCACCTCTGCCCAAGGTGAACTTTCCAAATCGTTGCCCAACAGACAGTCTACAGGCATGGCTGGCCTCACAGCTACTTGAAAGGTACCTGAGACCGCCCCCCCCCCCCACTAAAAGGGAACCTGAGCCACTCTGCAGTGGCAACTACTGGGCAGAATGCATGGGGGATCACCAGCTCTTCAGACACCAGCCGACAACTGACAGCTGTCACACTGGCTCCGGTGTCTCTCAGAGCCTCCACCCTTTGGCCATTGATGGTCACCCACTGCCTGTATTTTTTAGTGTTATCAGGCAGTTGGGTCCTGGGGACCATCTCACTGTCTCCTAAAGAGACCAAGGACATTGCTACGGGACCCCACCCACCTTGGGCACCCATCTCCTCCCCAGGGCTACACTAGCTACCTGCCGGGGTGGTGCACCAGTGGGTGCTGATTTTCCATACAAGGGACATCTAGTCTCCCAGGAGCAGTGGCCCACTTGACCACACTTAAAGCAAGTCTTGGGCCCCCTGTGAACAGGCTTTTCTGTCGGGGCCCCTGGCTTCTTTTCAGGGGGAGGCTGGGAACCTTTCCCTTGGTTCCCTGGCATACCTGCCTGAGCTGACCCATTGGCAGCAAGAAGGAGGACCCTCCAGGGAGGAGTTCTGTGAGGAGTAGAACAAGTGCCCTTCTCTTGTGGGTTTGCGGCAACAGGCCACAAACCAGGCAGCAGGTGATCAGTCTGGATCACATTGGATCTACTGGGAGAATGGTCTCCTGTATAGCGAGCCTAAGGTTGCTGAGCCTGGGTCAGCCCGTGTGCTGGTGGTACCCCAGCGCTTCAGAGCCTTCCTACTGGGTTTGGCTCATGATGTCCCTTTAGCAGGACATCTGGGGCAGAGCAAGACCTTTGAAAGGCTTGTCACCCATTATTATTGGCCCCAGATGTGCAGGAGTTCAGACACTCACTGCAGGACATGTCAGACTTGCCAGGCAAGTGGAAAAAGTGGGAGGAAGCACAAGGCTCCCCTCCAGCCATTCCCTGTGGTCAGCACCCCCTTTGAACGGGTGGGTATTGACATTGTGGGGCCACTGGAACCCAAGACAGCCATGGGCAACAGGTTCATCCTGGTCTTGGTGGACCATGCCACCCGGTACCCGGAAGCCATCCCTCTTCGGACAGTGACGGCCCCCGTGGTGGGACGTGCACTGATGGGGATTTTCTCCTGTGTGGGGTTCCCCAAGGAGGTGGTGAGTGACTGTGGTACAAACTTCATATCCAAGTATATGAAGTCCCTGTGGCAGGAGTGCAGTGTTACCTATAAGTTCACTACTCCTTACTACCCCCAAGGAAATGGGCTTGTTGAGAGATTCAACCGGACCCTGAAGCGCATGATTATGGGTCTGGAAGAACCCATGAGGCGTAAGTGGGACGTCCTCTTGCCATGCCTTCTCTTTGCTTACCGTGAGGTGCCACAGAAGTCCTTAGGGTTCAGTCCCTTTGAACTGCTCTATGGTCACCCGGTAAGAGGACCTCTGAGTTTTGTGAAAGAAGGCTGGGAGAAAGCTCCCAGTAAACCTCCCCAGGATGTATTTACCTACATGCTGGCCTTTAGAAACCAAACTAGGCGATTCAGACAACTCGCTGAGGCGAATCTGGAAGCCAGCCAGGAGGAGATGAAACGGTGGTATGATCAGAATGCCACTCTGATCGAGTTTCAGCCTGGGCAGAAAGTGTGGGTCATGGCCCCCGTGGAGCCTTGCGCGCTCCAGGATAAGTGGACCGGACCATTTGAGGTGGTGGAGCGTAAGAGTAATGTCACCTACCTGGTGTACTTGCGATCTCCCAGGAACCCTTTGCGGGTTCTACATGTCAACCGCCTGAAGCCCCATTTTGAGAGGTCCGAAGTGGGCGTGCTCCTAGCAACAGATGATGGAATGGAAGAGGGGACAGAACCTCTTCCTGACCTGTCTGCAACAGAGCAAGATGGGTCAGTGGAGGGTGTGAACCTCTCTAACTCCCTGACACCTGAGCAGCAGGAAGACTGTCGCCAACTGTTGGGACAGTTTCCTGACCTGTTTTCCCTGACTCCTAGTGTCACTGATTGGTGCGTCCATGATGTGGACACTGGGGACAGTCCTCCTGTCAAGCACAAGGCTTACAGAGTGACTGACAGGGTGAGAGCTTGCATCAAGGAGGAGGTCTCCAAGATGTTTGCATTGGGGGTGATTGAGTCCTCTCACAGCCCTTGGGCCAGTCCAGTGGTCTTGGTCCCAAAGGCTGCCGCGACGGGTGCCACGCCCGAACTCCGGTTCTGTGTGGACTACCGAGGACTCAATTCAGTCACCAGGACTGACGCGCACCCCATCTCCAGAGCTGATGAGCTCATTGATCGGTTAGGGGCTGCACGGTACCTCAGCACGTTTAACTTAACGTCTGGGTACTGGCAGATCACCTTGACTGATGGGGCCAAAGAGAGGTCAGCATTCTCCACACCAGATGGGCACTACCAATTCCGGGTTATGCCCTTTGGGATGAAGTATGCCTCTGCCACCTTTCAGAGGTTGGTCAACCAGGTGTTGGTTGGACTGGAAGATTTCAGTGCCGCCTACCTGGATGACATCGCAGTGTTCAGCGCCAGTTGGGAAGAACTTCTGCACCACCTCTGGGAAGTGTTGATGGCGCTGCGGAGGGCAGGCCTCACGATCAAGGCGAGTAAGTGCCAGATCGGGCAGGGTTCCGTGGTGTACTTGGGACACCAGGTTGGGAGCGGCCAGGTGGCGCCCCTACAGCCCAAGATTGATACCATTCTGGCTTGGGAGCCCCCAAGACCCAGACAGAGGTGAGAGCCTTTTTAGGACTCACCGGGTATTACAGGAGATTTGTCAAGGGGTATGGCAGCATCGTTGCACCCTTGACAGAGCTGACTTCCAGGAAGCAGCCCAAGAGAGTGATTTGGACTGACACCTGTCAGAGAGCTTTTGACGCCTTGAAGACTGCCATGTGCACGGCCCCCGTGCTTCAGGCGCCCAACTTCTCAAAAGAATTTGTTGTTCAAACAGACGCTTCAGAGCATGGTGTAGGGGCTGTTCTGTCACAGTTAAATGAGGAGGGCCTAGACCAACCTGTAGCCTTCATCAGTAGGAGGTTACTTCCACGGGAACAGAGGTGGAGTGCTATTGAGCGCGAGCATTTGCTGTGGTCTGGGCGCTGAAGAAGTTGAGACCATACCTGTTTGGGACTCACTTACGGGTTCAGACAGACCACAGGCCCCTCAGATGGTTGATACAGATGAGGAGTGAGAATCCAAAGCTGTTGAGGTGGTCCATTTCCCTACAGGGGATGGACTTCACGGTGGAACACCGCCCTGGTACAGAACACGCCAATGCTGATGGTCTGTCCAGATTTTTCCGCCTTAGCGATGAGAACTCCCAAGGGAATGGGTAGTTCTCCCCACATTTCAGCTGGAGGGGACACGTGTTAGACCTGGTACTATTGGCGTGGGTCTCCCTTCCATTTTTTGCGCTATGCCTCCTCTGTTACTGACCTGTTTTTGCTGGATTAGATGCTTTGGGCACTTTGCCACTGCTATTCAGTGCCAAAGTGCAAGTGCTCCCTATGATAAATTGATGTATGGATTAGTGACTCCATGTTTGGCCTATTTGATTCACTGTCAGACCCTAGTACAGTGCACTGGTTGTGCCCAGGGCTTGTGACTCAAATGCTGCTGGTGGGCTTGCAGCACTGGTTGTGCCACCCACCGGAGCAGCTTGTAAAGTGTGTCTCAGGCCTGCCATTGCAGAGCCTGTGTGCAGTCTGGTACTGCCATGTCGACTTGGTAAGTGCACCCACTTGCCAGTCCCCAAACCTTCCCTTTTCTACATGTAAGTCACCTCTAAGGTAGGCCTGCGGGCAGGGTGCATTGTATGTAAGAGGTAGGACATGCCCTAGTGCGTGTGGCATGTCCTGATAGTGAATTACAGCCAATTTCGTTCTTCACTATTGCAAGGCTACCTGTCCCCATAGGCCAGAATGGGCAGTTTGATTATAACATCTTATAATCCTAACTGACCCAGGGAACATGGTAGAAAAACGAATTTAGTATGCCTGAACTCAGAATGATAAAATACATCTTTTAGTGAAGTTGGTTTTAACATTCTGTGCTTGAAAATACCACTTTTAGAAGGTAGGTATTTTCTTGCCTAACCATCCAGCATGCCTCTGCTAGCTTGTGTATTGTGTGTCTGGGTTTGTGAGTGACAGGGGCTGGGGGACTCCAGGAGACAGGGTGAGTCAGCACAGGGCTGAATAGACCTATCTACATGTAGAGTGGTGGGAGGAGTGGCACCTGGGTCTGAATAGGGCTGTGCTTGCCTTCCACAATGCTGGCTCCACCTCCTGTGGTGTGTCTGATGACCCTGCCCCACCCTGACAAAGAGAGAAGATGTGCACTGGCAGAATGCACCCAGAACTGGTTTGGACTAGGTACAGGACCCTCTGCCTTCAGAGGACAAAGGATTTATGGATATAAATACTGGGGCCCTGACCCCAAGACTTTAGATCACTTCTGGGAAACAAGAAGAACCTTTGCTGAGGAGAGGAACCAGAGAAACTGAAGGAGGAGACTATCCCTATGCTGTGTGCTGTTTGAGGGATTGGCCTGCAGTGGTTGCCTGATTGCCAAAGAAAGGAGAAAGGAACTTTGTGACTACTTTCATCATCTTGCAGAACATCTCCAAGGGCTTGAAGATTGAGCTTGCCTCCTGCTGAAGTCTCAGGAACACAAGACTTCACCAACCAGCTCCCCTGAATTCCCTTGCTGGGAATTTGAAGTGCCTACTGTTGTGTTGGGCCTTCTGAGAGACTCCGTGTAGCTGGGAGCTGGAAGCGTGACTCACGAGGAAGAAGCGTGTCGCCGTCGCAGCTGCTGTCGTCGCATCGCAGAGAAAGCGTGCCGCCGCTGCCGCCATCGCATCACCGAAGCGCCTCGCATCACCGGAGAAGAGTGTCGCCGTCGCATCAGACGCCGTCGCATCATCGGAGAAGCATGTCGCAGGGCCTGTCGCGGCTCAGAAGATTCACAGAGTCGCCACACGGCCGTCGGGCGTGCACACATCGCCCCCTGAGTGTCGCATCAAGAAGAAGACGCCATTTTGTTTCATTGCACCGGGTCGTCATCGCATCGCGGCGCTGCGGGTCGCATCGCCACAGAAGCGCAGTAAGAAACCGACGCATCACCTCCCCACGCGGTGAAGAACCGACGCATCACCTCCTCTCCGGTAAGGAACCGACGCATCACCGTCCCCTACGCAGCAGTAGGGAACCGACGCATCACCTCCCCCGGAGCAAGGAACCGACGCATCACCGTTCTTGCGTGTAAGGAACCGATGCATCACCTTCCCTGCAACTCTTGTTTGTATCGCGTTACGCATCCAAAGGTACATTGAACGTTGAGTGTCGCATTTACCATCTTTATTGAACTGAACTATTTTCTACCATTGAGTGTCATATTTTTCCATAGTGTATTGTGGATTTTTGTTGTTTTGGGTCTTGTGTTAAGTCTATATAAAAATACTTATTTTTATAATACAACCTGTGTGGTGTCCATCTGTAGTGTTGTCACTGGGTTACTGTATGTGTTCACAAATGCTTTACACACTGCCTCTGAGATAAGCCTGCCTGCTCGTGCCAAGCTACCAAGGGGGTGAGCAGGGGTTATTTTAGTAGTGTATCCCCCTTACCAGAATCAAGGGTCCCTATTTGGACAAAGGTATCTACCTCTGACAACTAGAGACCCCCAGTTCTAACAATATATATATATATATATATATATATATATATATATATATATATATATATATATATATATATATATATATATATATATATTCACTGAAAAAACCATAGGTTTCAGACACGTTATAGTTAGAAATTAGCATTTAAAAAACCTTTGAAATTCACTGAAAAAACCATAGGTTTTAGGGAGAGTTATAGTTAGTTGGACATTTCACTCGTACAAAACCATAGAAATTCCCCCGTTATAGTTAGTTCAGCTAACTATAACTCGCGCCCCGCAATGCACTGCTGATGACATCACATATTACATCATTCATGACATGGTCAGTGACATCACTGATGACATCTCAAATGACATCACTGATGACACCATCCAGTGACTGTGTGTTTCTGTAAAGTTTAAATATGTTTAATATATATAGGGAAAGGCGTATTGAAGAATGAGTGGGTGTATAAGTGTCTGAATGGATGATTTAGTACGTGCGTGACTGACTCTACAAGTGAGTGATTAAACGTATCTTATTGAATGCATGGGTTAGTGACTAAACTGTGTGAATGTCTGTATCCGTCTGTTTGTTGGTGTGTAAGTGGATGCATGGATTTGCGAATAGCTACATGAGTGTCTATATGGGTTATTGATTGGTTCTCTGAGTATCTGTATGGCTGCCTGAGTGTTTGTGTGGGTGGGGTGTGTGTGACTCCCCCCGTTCAGTTCCGAGGCCACCGAAGTCATCTGCGGCGTACCACAAGGATCATCACTCAGCCCCACCCTCTTCAACGTCTACATGAGCCCCCTCGCAGCCATCGCACGCCAACACAACCTCAACATCATCTCCTACGCCGACGACACCCAGCTGATCCTCTCCCTCACCAACGACCCCACAACCGCCAGAACCAACCTACATGAAGGGATGAGGGACGTAGACGAGTGGATGAGGAACAGCCGCCTGAAACTGAACTCAGATAAGATGGAAGTCCTCATCCTAGGATCATCACCCTCCGCCTGGGACGACCCCTGGTGGCCCCCTGCCCTGGGCAACGCACCCAAACCAACGGACCACGCACGCAACCTGGGCTTCATCCTGGACTCCTCCCTCTCAATGACCCGACAAGTCAACGCCGTCTCCTCGTCTTGCTTCAACATCCTACGCATGCTGCGCAAGATCTTCCGGTGGATCCCCACCGAAACCAGGAAGACGGTCACCCAGGCCCTCGTCACCAGCCGACTGGACTACGGCAACTCCCTCTACGCCGGAACCACAGCCAAACTTCAAAAAAGACTCCAACGCATCCAGAACGCCTCAGCTCGACTCATCCTGGACATCCCCCGACACAGCCACATCGCCGGACACCTGAGAGACCTGCACTGGCTCCCCGTCAGCAAGAGAATCACGTTCCGACTCCTCACCCACGCACACAAAGCTCTCCACAACCAAGGCCCCAGATACCTCAACGACCGTCTGACCTTCTACACTCCCACCCGCCAGCTACGATCGACCAACCACGCCCTCGCCGCCGTCCCCCGCATCCGAAGAGCCACAACGGGAGGAAGATCCTTCTCCTACCTGGCTGCCAAGACGTGGAACTCCCTACCCATCCACCTCCGCCTTACCCAAGACCACCTCTCCTTCAGGAAGCAACTCAAGACCTGGCTGTTCGAACAGTAGCGGACCCCCCCCCCCCCAAGCGCCTTGAGACCCTCCGGGTGAGTAGCGCGCTATACAAATGCTTGATTGATTGATTGATTGATTGACTCTGTACATAGATGTGTGAGTGGGTGATTCATGGGTGCATGATTTCAAGAGTGCATCTGTGATGGACTGCTTGGGTGGGTGAGTGAGTGTGTGTATGGGTGTGTTAGTGAGTGAATGTATATCTCAGTGGTACATGTGCGAGTAACTACATATGTAAAAGGCAGTATATATGTGTGTTAGAGTATTTAAATGGCTATAAGTGAGAGTGTGTGATTGTGAGAGTGGCTGTATGGATGCGTGTGTGCTTGTATCAGTTATTGTATAAGAGCGTAAGAATGTGCTAGTATTTGTATGAGTAAGTGAGCTGGTGTGTGTATAACTGTATAGGTGAGTAAATGGGTGTGTGATTAATTTTTTGCATGACTGACTAGGTGTGTGAGTACCTCTATGGATGAGTGGCGGTGTGTGAGTGTTTATATAGGTGTATGAGTGCATATGATAGTCCTGTACTGAGTGACTGTAAGTATGAGTGACTGTACGGGTGAGTGAGTAGATGTGTGTGTGTAGACCTAAGAATCAGTGAGTGGGTATGTAGTTATTGGTATTGGAGTGTGTATGGTTTTGAGAATGGCAGTCTGTAATTTAGAGTGGGTGTATCAAAAGTTATATTAGGGTGTGAGAAGATGCATGAAATTATCACATGGATGATGTCATCAGTGATGTCATCAGTGATGTCATTTGAGATGTCATCAGTGATGTCATCAGTGATGTCACTGACCATGTCATGAGTGATGTAATATGTGACGTCATCAGCAGTGCATTGCGGGGCGCGAGTTATAGTTAGCTGAACTAACTATAACGGGGAATTTCTATGGTTTTGTACGAGTGAAATGTCCAACTAACTATAACTCTCCCTAAAACCTATGGTCTTTTCAGTGAATTTCAAAGGTTTTTTAAATGCTAATTTCTAACTATAACGTGTCTGAAACCTATGGTTTTTTCAGTGAATTTCAAAGGTTTTTTAAATGCTAATTTCTAACTATAACGTGCCTGAAACCTATGATTTTTTAAGTTAATTTCAAAGGTTTTTTAAATGCTAGTTTCTAACTATGCCTACAGAGGTAGGACATGTGAAGAAAGAAGAAAAAACGCACAGAAAGAAGCAAAAGGAATGCAGAAAGAAGCAACAGAAGTCCACAAAGATGAAGAAAAGTGCAGGAAGAAGCAAAAGATGTGCAGAAAGAACCAACAGAGGAGCAGAAAGAGGCCTTGTTGCAAAATCCTCCTGTGCCCACAACTTTTTCAGACAGGTACTGGTGGTAACTGACTCTGACTAACCAGAGTCAGTGCTATGCTAAAAGACAGTTAGAATACAGTGAAAACACCTACATACACTAGGGAACACTATGCGTTGGGGTACCCCTGTGATTAGGATGACCTCCTCTGTAAGTCCCTAGTACATAATAGGGCAGGGGGATTAAAACTACCTCTTAAAACGCGCTACAGGGCTTCATCCCCCAACCCATAGTATGCCAGGAGGTGCGTTTGCAGAGTGGTGGAGAAAGGGGGCGTGGCCTCTGAAGACCTCCTAGCAATACCACTGTGTGGGACTTACTAGATGTAACAGGAGGGGTAGTTGGCCCCAAGGACGTCCTTGGGGGCCAACTACCCCTTCTATTACCTCCAGTAAGTCCCACACAGCAGGATTGCTAAGTTCTCATAGCAGGCTATGACCACTTTGCCCACCACTCTGCAAACGCGCTCCCTGGCGCGCTCTTGGATGGGGATTAGAGTCCCTTTCGATGCTGGGGGTCCTTAGGGGCCAACTAGCCTACCTGACACCTCCAGTAAGCCCCAGATAGTGGAATTGCTGAGAGGTGGACACAGGCCGTGCCCCCTTTCTCCCCCACTCTGCAAACGCACCCCGTGGCGCGTTTTAAGTTGCGGGATTAAGTCCCCTTGAATCCTGAGGGTCCCTGGGGCCCAACTAGCCCCCCAGGTACCTACAGTTAGGACCACAGAGCTGTGTTGCAGAGAGGCGTTCCGAGGCCACGCACCTTTTTTCACCTCTCTGCAACGCAACTCTGTTGTGCTTACTGATGGTACCTGGTGGGCTAGTTGGCCCCCAGCGTCCCTCAGGATTCAAGGGAATTAATTCCCCAAATTAAAACGCACCACAGGGCGTGTTTGCGCACATGTCACCTGAGGCCCCGCCCCCTCCCTTCACCACTGTGCAAACGCGCCCCGTGGCGTGTTTTAAGTTGGGGGATTAGGTCACCTTGAATCCTGAGGGTCCCTGGGGCCCAACTAGCCCACCAGGTACTTCCAGTAAGCACCACAGGCCTGCGTTGCAACGCCTGTAACAAATTGTGCAGTTGTGTTTAGGTAGTGAAGGGGGTCGTGCTGGGGGTAGTGTTTTAGGGTTTAGGGTAGTGCAGTGGTGTTTGTGTAGTGTAGGGGGTCATGCTGGGGGTAGATTTAGGGTTTAGGGTAGTGCAGTGGTGTTTGGATAGTGTAGGGAGTCGTGCTGGGGGAGTGTTTTAGGGTTTAGGGTAGTGCAGTGGTGTTTGGGTAGTGTAGGGGGTTGTGCTGGGGGTAGTGTTTTAGGGTTTAGGGTAGTGCAGTGGTGTTTGGGTAATGTAGGGGGTCGTGCTGTGGGTAGTGGTTTAGGGTTTAGGGTAGTGCAGTGGTGTTTGGGTAGTGTAGGGGGTACTGCTGGGGGTAGTGTTTTAGGGTTTAGGGTAGTGCAATGGTGTTTGGGTAGTGTAGGGGGTACTGCTGGGGGTAGTGTTTTAGGGTTTAGGGTAGTGCAGTGGTGTTTGGGTAGTGTAGGGGGTACTGCTGGGGGTATTGTTTTAGGGTTTAGGGTAGTGCAGTGGTGTTTGGGTAGTGTAGGGGTTCGTGCTGGGGGTAGTTTTTTAGGGTTTAGGGTAGTGCAGTGGTGTTTGTGTAGTGTAGGGGTAGTGTTTTAGGGTTTAGGGTAGTGCAGTGCTGTTTGTGTAGTGTAGGGGGTCGTGCTGGGGGTAGTGTTTTAGGGTTTAGGGTAGTGCAGTGGTGTTTGTGTAGTGTAGGGGGTCGTGTTTTAGGGTTTAGGGTAGTGCAGTGGTGTTCGGGCAGTGTAGGGGGTCATGCTGGGGGTGGTGTTTCAGGGTTTAGGGCAGTGCAGTGGTGTTCGGGCAGTGTAGGGGGTCTTGCTGGGGGTGGTGTTTCAGGGTTTAGGGCAGTGGTGTTCGGGTAGTGTAGGGGGTCATGCGGGGGGTAGTGTTTCAGGGTTTAGGGCAGTGCAGTGGTGTTTGGGTAGTGTAGGGGGTCATGCTGGGGTGAGTGTTTTAGGGTTTAGGGCAGTGCAGTGGTGTTCGGGTGGTGTAGGGGGTCGTGCTGGGGGGAGTGTTTTAGGGTTTAGGGCAGTGCAGTGGTGTTCGGGTAGTGTAGGGGGTCGTGCTGGGGGGAGTGTTTGAGGGTTTAGGGCAGTGCAGTTGTGTTCGGGTAGTGTAGGGGGTCGTGCTGGGGGGAGTATTTTAGGGTTTAGGGTAGTGCAGTGGTGTTTGGGTAGTGTAGGGGGTCGTGCTGGGGGTTGTGTTTCAGGGTTTAGGGCAGTGCAGTGGTGTTCGGGCAGTGTAGGGGTTGTGCTGGGGCTGGTGTTTCAGGGTTTAGGGCAGTGCAGTGGTGTTCGGGCAGTGTAGGGGGTCTTGCTGGGGGTGGTGTTTCAGGGTTTAGGGCAGTGCAGTGGTGTTCGGGCAGTGTAGGGGGTCTTGCTGGGGGTGATGTTTCAGGGTTTAGGGCAGTGCAGTGGTGTTCGGGCAGTGTAGGGTGTCTTGCTGGCGGTGGTGTTTCAGGGTTTGGGGCAGTGGTGTTCGGGCAGTGTAGGGGGTTGTGCTGGGGGTGGTGTTTCAGGGTTTGGGGCAGTGCAGTAGTGTTCGGGCAGTGTAGGGGGTCGTGCAGGGGGTGGTGTTTCAGGGTTTAGAGCAGTGCTGTGGTGTTCGGGCAATATAGGGGGTCGTGCTGGGGGTGGTGTTTCAGGGTTTAGGGCAGTGCAGTGGTGTTCGGGCAGTGTAGGGGGTCATGCACGGGGTGGTGTTTCAGGGTTTAGGGCAGTGGTGTTCGGGCAGTGTAGGGGGTCATGCTGGGGCTGGTGTTTCAGGGTTTAGGGCAGTGATTTTCGGGCAGTGTAGGGGGTCTTGCTGGGGGTGATGTTTCAGGGTTTAGGGCAGTACAGTGGTGTTCGGGCAGTGTAGGGGGTCTTGCTGGGGGTAGTTTTTCAGGGTTTAGGGCAGTGCAGTGGTGTTCGTGCAGTGTAGGGGGTCGTGCTGGGGCTAGTGTTTCAGGGTTTAGGGCAGTGCAGTGGTGTTCGGTCAGTGTAGGATGTCATGCTGGGGCTGGTGTTTCAGTGTTTTGGGCAGAGCAGTGGTGTTCGGGCAGTGTAGGGGGTCGTGCTGGGGGTGGTGTTTCAGGGTTTAGGGCAGTGCAGTGGTGTTCGGGCAGTGTAGGGGGTCGTGCTGGGGGTGGTGTTTCAGGGTTTAGGGCAGTGGTGTTCGGGCAGTGTAGGGGGTCTTGCTGGGGGTGATGTTTCAGGGTGTAGGGCACTGCAGTGGTGTTCGGGCAGTGTAGGGGGTCTTGCTGGGGTCAGTGTTTCAGGGTTTAGGGCAGAGCAATGGTGTTCAGGCAGTGTAGGGGGTTGTGCTGGAGGTGGTGTTTCAGGGTTTAGGGCAGTGCAGTGGTGTTCGGGCAGTGTAGGGGGTCTTGCTGGGAGTGGTGTTTCAGGGTTTAGGGCAGTGGTGTTCAGGCAGTGTAGGGGGTCGTGCTGGGGGTGGTGTTTCAGGGTTTAGGGCAGCGCAGTGGTGTTCGGGCAGTGTAGGGGGTCGTGCAGGGGCTGGTGTTTCAGGGTTTAGGGCAGCGCAGTGGTGTTCGGGCAGTGTAGGGGTCGTGCTGGGGGTGGTGTTTCAGGGTTTAGGGCAGTGCAGTGGTGTTCGGGCAGTGTAGGGGGTCGTGCTGGGGGTGGTGTTTCAGGGTTTAGGGCAGTGCAGTGGTGTTCAGGCAGTGTAGGGGGTCGTGCAGGGGGTGGTGAGTCAGGGTTTAGGGCAGTGCAGTGGTGTTCGGCAGTGTAGGGGGTCAAGCTGGGGGTAGTGTTTTAGGGTTTAGGGCAGTGCAGTGGTGTTTGGGCAGTGTAGGGGGTCGTACAGGGGGCTGATGTTTCAGGGCTTAGGGCAGTGCAGTGGTGTTCGGGGAGGGTAGGGGGTCTTGCTGGGGCTGGTGCTTCAGGGTTTAGGGTAGTGCAGTGGTGTTCGGGCAGTGTAGGGGGTTGTGCTGGGGCTGGTGTTTGAGGGTTTAGGGCAGTACAGTGGTGTTCGGGCAGTGTAGGGGGTCGTGCTGGGGCTGGTGTTTCAGGGTTTAGGGCAGTAAAGTGGGTTTCAGGCAGTGTAGGCGGTCGTGCTGGGGGTGGTGTTTTAGGCTTTAGGGCAGTGCAGTGGTGTTCGAGCAGTGTAGGGGGTCGTGGTGGGGCTGGTGTTTTAGGGTTTAGGGCAGTGCAGTGGTTTTCAGGCAGTGTAGGGGGTCGTGCTGGGGCTGGTGTTTCAGGGTTTTGGGCAGAGCAGTGGTGTTCGGGCAGTGTAGGGGGTCGTGCTGGGGGTGGTGTTTCAGGGTTTAGGGCAGTGCAGTGTTGTTCGGGCAGTGTAGGGGTCGTGCTGGGGCTGGTGTTTCAGGGTTTTGGGCAGAGCAGTGGTGTGCGGGCAGTGTAGGGGGTCGTGCAGGGGGTGGTGTTTCAGGGTTTAGGGCAGTGCAGTGGTGTTCGGGCAGTGTAGGGGTTCGTGCTGGGGGTGGTGTTTCAGGGTTTAGGGCAGTGCAGTGGTGTTCGGGCAGTGTAGTGGGTCGTGCAGGGGGTGGTGTTTCAGGGTTTAGGGCAGTGCAGTGGTGTTCGGGCAGTGTAGTGGGTCGTGCTGGGGCTGGTGTTTCAGGGTTTAGGGCAGTGCACTGGTGTTCGGGCAGTGTAGGGGGTCTTGCTGGGGGTGGTGTTTCAGGGTTTAGAACAGTGGTGTTCGGGCAGTGTAGGGGGTCTTGCTGGGGGTGATGTTTCAGGGTTTAGGGCAGTGCAGTGGTGTTCGGGCAGTGTAGGGGGTCTTGCTGGGGGTAGTGTTTCAGGGTTTAGGGCAGTGCAGTGGTGTTCGTGCAGTGTAGGGGGTCGTGCTGGGGGTGGTGTTTCAGGGTTTAGGGCAGTGCAGTAGTGTTCGGGTAGTGTTCGGGCAGTGTAGGGGGTCGTGCAGGGGTGGTGTTTCAGGGTTTAGGGCCGTGCAGTGGTGTTCGGGCAGTGTAGGGGGTCGTGCTGGGGGTGGTGTTTAGGGCAGTGCAGTGGTGTTCGGGCAGTATAGGGGGTCGTGCTGGGGTGGTGTTTCAGGGTTTAGGGCAGTGCAGTGGTGTTCGGGCAGTGTAGGGGGTCGTGCTGGGGCTGGTGTTTCAGGGTTTAGGGCAGTGCAGTGGTGTTCGGGCAGTGTAGGGGGTCTTGCTGGGGGTGGTGTTTCAGGGTTTAGGGCAGTGCAGTGGTGTTCGGGCAGTGTAGGGGGTCTTGCTGGCGGTGGTGTTTCAGGGTTTGGGGCAGTGGTGTTCGGGCAGTGTAGGGGGTCGTGCTGGGGGTGGTGTTTCAGGGTTTGGGGCAGTGCAGTAGTGTTCGGGCAGTGTAGGGGGTCGTGCAGGGGGTGGTGTTTCAGGGTTTAGAGCAGTGCAGTGGTGTTCGGGAAATATAGGGGGTCGTGCTGGGGTGGTGTTTCAGGGTTTAGGGCAGTGCAGTGGTGTTCGGGCAGTGTAGGGGGTCATGCACGGGGTGGTGTTTCAGGGTTTAGGGCAGTGCAGTGGTGTTTGGGCAGTGTAGGGGGTCATGCTGGGGCTGGTGTTTCAGGGTTTAGGGCAGTGCAGTAGTGTTCGGGCAGTGTAGGGGGTCTTGCTGGGGGTGGTGTTTCAGGGTTTAGGGCAGTGGTGTTCGGGCAATGTAGGGGGTCTTGCTGGGGGTGATGTTTCAGGGTTTAGGGCAGTGCAGTGGTGTTCGTGCAGTGTAGGGGGTCGTGCTGGGGCTGGTGTTTCAGGGTTTAGGGCAGTGCAGTGGTGTTCGGTCAGTGTAGGATGTCATGCTGGGGCTGGTGTTTCAGTGTTTTGGGCAGAGCAGTGGTGTTCGGGCAGTGTAGGGGGTCGTGCTGGGGGTGGTGTTTCAGGGTTTAGGGCAGTGCAGTGGTGTTAGGGCAGTGTAGGGGGTCGTGCTGGGGGTTGTGTTTCAGGGTTTAGGGCAGTGGTGTTCGGGCAGTGTAGGGGGTCTTGCTGGGGATGATGTTTCAGGGTTTAGGGCAGTTCAGTGGTGTTCGGGCAGTGTAGGGGGTCTTGCTGGGGTCAGTGTTTCAGGGTTTAGGGCAGAGCAATGGTGTTCAGGCAGTGTAGGGGGTTGTGCTGGAGGTTGTGTTTCAGGGTTTAGGGCAGTGCAGTGGTGTTCGGGCAGTGTAGGGGGTCTTGCTGGGAGTGGTGTTTCAGGGTTTAGGGCAGTGGTGTTCAGGCAGTGTAGGGGGTCGTGCTGGGGGTGGTGTTTCAGGGTTTAGGGCAGCGCAGTGGTGTTCGGGCAGTGTAGGGGGTCGTGCAGGGGCTGGTGTTTCAGGGTTTAGGGCAGCGCAGTGGTGTTCGGGCAGTGTAGGGGGTCGTGCAGGGGCTGGTGTTTCAGGGTTTAGGGCAGTGCAGTGGTGTTCGGGCAGTGTAGGGGGTCGTGCTGGGGGTGGTGTTTCAGGGTTTAGGGCAGTGCAGTGGTGTTCAGGCAGTGTAGGGGGTCGTGCAGGGGGGTGGTGAGTCAGGGTTTAGGGCAGTGCAGTGGTGTTCGGGCAGTGTAGGGGGTCATGCTGGGGGTAGTGTTTTAGGGTTTAGTGCAGTGGTGTTTGGGCAGTGTAGGGGTCGTGCAGGGGGTGGTGTTTCAGGGTTTAGGGCAGTGCAGTGGTGTTCGGGCAGTGTAGGGGTCGTGCTGGGGGTGGTGTTTCAGGGTTTAGGGAAGTGCAGTGGTGTTCGGGCAGTGTAGGGTGTCGTGCTGGGGGTGGTGTTTCTGGGTTTAGGGCAGTGGTGTTTGTGAAGTGTAGGTGGTCTTGCTGGGGGTGGTGTTTCAGGGTTTAGTGCAGTGGTGTTCGGGCAGTGTAGGGGGTCTTGCTGGGGGTGGTGTTTCAGGGTTTAGGGCAGTGCAATGGTGTTCGCGCAGTGTAGGGGTCTTGCTGGGGGTGGTGTTTCAGGGTTTAGGGCAGTGCAGTGGTGTTCGGGCAGTGTAGGGGTCTTGCTGGGGCTGGTGTTTCAGGGCTTAGGGCAGTGCAGTGGTGTTCGGGCAGGGTAGGGGGTCTTGCTGGGGCTGGTGTTTCAGGGTTTAGGGTAGTGCAGTGGTGTTCGGGCAGTGTAGGGGTTGTGCTGGGGCTGGTGTTTCAGGGTTTAGGGCAGTACAGTGGTGTTCGGGCAGTGTAGGGGGTCGTGCTGGGGCTGGTGTTTCAGGGTTTAGGGCAGTGCAGTGGTTTTCAGGCAGTGTAGGCGGTCGTGCTGGGGGTGGTGTTTCAGGGTTTAGGGCAGTGCAGTGGTGTTCGGGCAGTGTAGGGGGTCGTGCTGGGGGTGGTGTTTCAGGGTTTAGGGCAGTGCAGTGTTGTTCGGGCAGTGTAGGGGGTCTTGCTGGGGGTGGTGTTTCAGGGTTTAGGGCAGTGGTGTTCGGGCAGTGTAGGGGGTCTTGCTGGGGATAGTGTTTCAGGGTTTAGGGCAGTGCAGTGGTGTTCATGCAGTGTAGGGGGATCTTGCTGGGGATAGTGTTTCAGGGTTTAGGGCAGTGCAGTGGTGTTCGTGTAGTGTAGTGGGTCGTGCTGGGGGTGGTGTTTCAGGGTTTAGGGCAGTGCAGTAGTGTTCGGGCAGTGTAGGGGGTCGTGCAGGGGGTGGTGTTTCAGGGTTTAGGGCAGTGCAGTGGTGTTCGGGCAGTGTAGGGGGTCATGCTGGGGGTGGTGTTTCAGGGTTTAGGGCAGTGCAGTGGTGTTCGGGTAGTGTAGTGGGTCGTGCAGGGGGTGGTGTTTCAGGGTTTAGGGCAGTGCAGTGGTGTTCGGGCAGTGTAGTGGGTCGTGCTGGGGCTGGTGTTTCAGGGTTTAGGGCAGTGCAGTGGTGTTCGGGCAGTGTAGGGGGTCTTGCTGGGGGTGGTGTTTCAGGGTTTAGGGCAGTGGTGTTCGGGTAGTGTAGGGGGTCTTGCTGGGGGTGGTGTTTCAGGGTTTAGGGCAGTGCAGTAGTGTTCGGGTAGTGTTCGGGCAGTGTAGGGGGTCGTGCAGGGGGTGGTGTTTCAGGGTTTAGGGTAGTGCAGTGGTGTTCGGGCAGTGTAGGGGGTCGTGCTGGGGGTGGTGTTTCAGGGTTTAGGGCAGTGCAGTGGTGTTCGGGCAGTATAGGGGGTCGTGCTGGGGTGGTGTTTCAGGGTTTAGGGCAGTGCAGTGGTGTTCGGGCAGTGTAGGCGGTCGTGCTGGGGCTGGTGTTTCAGGGTTTAGGGCAGTGCAGTGGTGTTCGGGCAGTGTAGGGGTCTTGCTGGGGTCAGTGTTTCAGGGTTTAGGGCTGAGCAATGGTGTTCAAGCAGTGTAGGGGGTTGTGCTGGAGGTGGTGTTTCAGGGTTTAGGGCAGTGCAGTGGTGTTCGGGCAGTGTAGGGGGTCTTGCTGGGAGTGGTGTTTCAGGGTTTAGGGCAGTGGTGTTCAGGCAGTGTAGGGGGTCGTGCTGGGGGTGGTGTTTCAGGGTTTAGGGCAGCGCAGTGGTGTTCGGGCAGTGTAGGGGGTCGTGCTGGGGGTGGTGTTTCAGGGTTTAGGGCAGTGCAGTGGTGTTCGGGCAGTGTAGGGGGTCGTGCTGGGGGTGGTGTTTCAGGGTTTAGGGCAGTGCAGTGGTGTTCAGGCAGTGTAGGGGGTCGTGCAGGGGGGTGGTGAGTCATGGTTTAGGGCTGTGCAGTGGTGTTCGGGCAGTGTAGGGGGTCATGCTGGGGGTAGTGTTTTAGGGTTTAGGGCAGTGCAGTGGTGTTTGGGCAGTGTAGGGGGTCGTACAGGGGGCTGGTGTTTCAGGGCTTAGGGCAGTGCAGTGGTGTTCGGGCAGGGTAGGGGGTCTTGCTGGGGCTGGTGTTTCAGGGTTTAGGGTAGTGCAGTGGTGTTCGGGCAGTGTAGGGGGTTGTGCTGGGGCTGGTGTTTGAGGGTTTAGGGCAGTACAGTGGTGTTCGGGCAGTGTAGGGGTTCGTGCTGGGGCTGGTGTTTCAGGGTTTAGGGCAGTGCAGTGGTTTTCAGGCAGTGTAGGCGGTCGTGCTGGGGGTGGTGTTTCAGGGTTTAGGGCAGTGCAGTGGTGTTCGGGCAGTGTAGGGGGTCGTGGTGGGGCTGGTGTTTCAGGGTTTTGGGCAGAGCAGTGGTGTTCGGGCAGTGTAGGGGGTCGTGCTGGGGGTGGTGTTTCAGGGTTTAGGGCAGTGCAGTGTTGTTCGGGCAGTGTAGGGGGTCTTGCTGGGGGTGGTGTTTCAGGGTTTAGGGCAGTGGTGTTCGGGCAGTGTAGGGGTTCTTGCTGGGGGTGATGTTTCAAGGGTTTAGGGCAGTGCAGTGGTGTTCGGGCAGTGTAGGGGGTCTTGCTGGGGGTAGTGTTTCAGGGTTTAGGGCAGTGCAGTGGTGTTCGTGCAGTGTAGGGGGTCATGCTGGGGGTGGTGTTTCAGGGTTTAGGGCAGTGCAGTAGTGTTCGGGCAGTGTAGGGGTCGTGCAGGGGTGGTGTTTCAGGGTTTAGGGCAGTGCAGTGGTGTTCGGGCAGTGTAGGGGGTCGTGCTGGAGGTGGTGTTTCAGGGTTTAGGGCAGTGCAGTGGTGTTCGGGCAGTGTAGTGGGTCGTGCAGGGGGTGGTGTTTCAGGGTTTAGGGCAGTGCAGTGGTGTTCGGGCAGTGTAGTGGGTGGGGCTGGTGTTTCAGGGTTTAGGGCAGTGCAGTGGTGTTCGGGCAGTGTAGGGGGTCTTGCTGGGGGTGGTGTTTCAGGGTTTAGGGCAGTGGTGTTCGGGCAGTGTAGGGGTCTTGCTGGGGGTGATGTTTCAGGGTTTAGGGCAGTGCAGTGGTGTTCGGGCAGTGTAGGGGTCTTGTTGGGGGTAGTGTTTCAGGGTTTAGGGCAGTGCAGTGGTGTTCGTGCAGTGTAGGGGGTCGTGCTGGGGTGATGTTTCAGGGTTTAGGGCAGTGCAGGAGTGTTCGGGTAGTGTTCGGGCAGTGTAGGGGGTCGTGCAGGGGTGGGTGTTTCAGGGTTTAGGGCAGTGCAGTGGTGTTCGGGCAGTGTAGGGGGTCGTGCTGGGGGTGGTGTTTCAGGGTTTAGGGCAGTGCAGTGGTGTTCGGGCAGTATAGGGGGTCGCGCTGGGGTGGTGTTTCAGGGTTTAGGGCAGTGCAGTGGTGTTCGGGCAGTGTAGGGGGTCGTGCTGGGGCTGGTGTTTCAGGGTTTAGGGCAGTGCAGTGGTGTTCGGGCAGTGTAGGGGGTCTTGCTGGGGGTGGTGTTTCAGGGTTTAGGGCAGTGTAGTGGTGTTCGGGCAGTGTAAGGGGTCTTGCTGGCGGTGGTGTTTCAGGGTTTGGGGCAGTGGTGTTCGGGCAGTGTAGGGGGTCGTGCTGGGGGTGGTGTTTCAGGGTTTGGGGCAGTGCAGTAGTGTTCGGGCAGTGTAGGGGGTCGTGCAGGGGGTGGTGTTTCAGGGTTTAGAGCAGTGCAGTGGTGTTCGGGAAATATAGGGGTCGTGCTGGGGGTGGTGTTTCAGGGTTTAGGGCAGTGCAGTGGTGTTCGGGCAGTGTAGGGGGTCATGCACGGGGTGGTGTTTCAGGGTTTAGGGCAGTGCAGTGGTGTTTGGGCAGTGTAGGGGTCATGCTGGGGCTGGTGTTTCAGGGTTTAGGGCAGTGCAGTGGTGTTCGGGCAGTGTAGGGGGTCTTGCTGGGGGTGGTGTTTCAGGGTTTAGGGCAGTGGTGTTCGGGCAATGTAGGGGGTCTTGCTGGGGGTGATGTTTCAGGGTTTAGGGCAGTGCAGCGGTGTTCGTGCAGTGTAGGGGGTCGTGCTGGGGCTGGTGTTTCAGGGTTTAGGGCAGTGCAGTGGTGTTCGGTCAGTGTAGGATGTCATGCTGGGGCTGGTGTTTCAGTGTTTTGGGCAGAGCAGTGGTGTTCGGGCAGTGTAGGGGGTCGTGCTGGGGGTGGTGTTTCAGGGGTTAGGGCAGTGGTGTTCGGGCAGTGTAGGGGGTCTTGCTGGGGATGATGTTTCAGGGTTTAGGGCAGTGCAGTGGTGTTCGGGCAGTGTAGGGGGTCTTGCTGGGGTCAGTGTTTCAGGGTTTAGGGCAGAGCAATGGTGTTCAGGCAGTGTAGGGGGTCGTGCTTGGGGTGGTGTTTCAGGGTTTAGGGCAGCACAGTGGTGTTCGGGCAGTGTAGGGGGTCGTGCAGGGGCTGGTGTTTCAGGGTTTAGGGCAGCGCAGTGGTGTTCGGGCAGTGTAGGGGGTCGTGCTGGGGGTGGTGTTTCAGGGTTTAGGGCAGTGCAGTGGTGTTCGGGCAGTGTAGGGGGTCGTGCTGGGGGTGGTGTTTCAGGGTTTAGGGCAGTGCAGTGGTGTTCAGGCAGTGTAGGGGGTCGTGCAGGGGGTGGTGAGTCAGGGTTTAGGGCAGTGCAGTGGTGTTCGGGCAGTGAAGGGGGTCATACTGGGGGTAGTGTTTTAGGGTTTAGGGCAGTGCAGTGGTGTTTGGGCAGTGTAGGGGGTCGTGCAGGGGGGTGGTGTTTCAGGGTTTAGGGCAGTGCAGTGGTGTTCGGGCAGTGTAGGGGTCGTGCTGGGGGTGGTGTTTCAGGGTTTAGGGAAGTGCAGTGGTGTTCGGGCAGTGTAGGGTGTCGTGCTGGGGGTGGTGTTTCTGGGTTTAGGGCAGTGCAGTGGTGTTCGTGCAGTGTAGGTGGTCTTGCTGGGGGTGGTGTTTCAGGGTTTAGTGCAGTGGTGTTCGGGCAGTGTAGGGGGTCTTGCTGGGGGTGGTGTTTCAGGGTTTAGGGCAGTGCAATGGTGTTCGCGCAGTGTAGGGGGTCTTGCTGGGGGTGGTGTTTCAGGGTTTAGGGCAGTGCAGTGGTGTTCGGGCAGTGTAGGGGGTCATGCTGGGGCTGGTGTTTCAGGGTTTAGGGCAGTGCAGTGGTTTTCAGGCAGTGTAGGCGGTCGTGCTGGGGGTGGTGTTTCAGGGTTTAGTGCAGTGTTGTTCGGGCAGTGTAGGGGTCTTGCTGGGGGTGGTGTTTCAGGGTTTAGGGCAGTGGTGTTCGGGCAGTGTAGGGGGTCTTGCTGGGGGTGATGTTTCAGGGTTTAGGGCAGTGCAGTAGTGTTCGGGCAGTGTAGGGGGTCGTGCAGGGGGTGGTGTTTCAGGGTTTAGGGCAGTGCAGTGGTGTTCGGGCAGTGTAGGGGGTCGTGCTGGGGGTGGTGTTTCAGGGTTTAGGGCAGTGCAGTGGTGTTCGGGCAGTGTAGTGGGTCGTGCAGGGGGTGGTGTTTCAGGGTTTAGGGCAGTGCAGTGGTGTTCGGGCAATGTAGGGGGTCGTGCTGGGGCTGGTGTTTCAGGGTTTAGGGCAGTGCAGTGGTGTTCGGGCAGTGTAGGGGTCTTGCTGGGGGTGGTGTTTCAGGGTTTAGGGCAGTGGTGTTCGGGCAGTGTAGGGGGTCTTGCTGGGAGTGATGTTTCAGGGTTTAGGGCAGTGCAGTGGTGTTCGGGCAGTGTAGGGGGTCTTGCTGGGGGTAGTGTTTCAGGGTTTAGGGCAGTGCAGTGGTGTTCGTGCAGTGTAGGGGGTTGTGCTGGGGATGGTGTTTCAGGGTTTAGGGCAGTGCAGTAGTGTTCGGGCAGTGTAGGGGGTCGTGCTGGGGCTGGAGTTTCAGGGTTTTGGGCAGAGCAGTGGTGTTCGGGCAGTGTAGGGGGTCGTGCTGGGGGTGGTGTTTCAGGGTTTAGGGCAGTGCAGTGGTGTTCGGGCAGTGTAGGGGGTCGTGCTGGGGGTGGTGTTTCAGGGTTTAGGGCAGTGCAGTGGTGTTCAGGCAGTGTAGGGGGTCGTGCAGGGGGGTGGTGAGTCAGGGTTTAGGGCAGTGCAGTGGTGTTCGGCAGTGTAGGGGGTCAAGCTGGGGGTAGTGTTTTAGGGTTTAGGGCAGTGCAGTGGTGTTTGGGCAGTGTAGGGGGTCGTACAGGGGGCTGATGTTTCAGGGCTTAGGGCAGTGCAGTGGTGTTCGGGGAGGGTCGGGGGCCTTGCTGGGGCTGGTGCTTCAGGGTTTAGGGTAGTGCAGTGGTGTTCGGGCAGTGTAGGGGGTCGTGCTGGGGCTGGTGTTTCAGGGTTTAGGGCAGTAAAGTGGGTTTCAGGCAGTGTAGGCGGTCGTGCTGGGGGTGGTGTTTTAGGCTTTAGGGCAGTGCAGTGGTGTTCGAGCAGTGTAGGGGGTCGTGGTGGGGCTGGTGTTTCAGGGTTTAGGGCAGTGCAGTGGTTTTCAGGCAGTGTAGGGGGTCGTGCTGGGGCTGGTGTTTCAGGGTTTTGGGCAGAGCAGTGGTGTTCGGGCAGTGTAGGGGGTCGTGCTGGGGGTGGTGTTTCAGGGTTTAGGGCAGTGCAGTGTTGTTCGGGCAGTGTAGGGGGTCGTGCTGGGGCTGGTGTTTCAGGGTTTTGGGCAGAGCAGTGGTGTGCGAGCAGTGTAGGGGGTCGTGCTGGTGGTGGTGTTTCAGGGTTTAGGGCAGTGCAGTGGTGTTCGGGCAGTGTAGGGGTCGTGCTGGGGGTGGTGTTTCAGGGTTTAGGGCAGTGCAGTGGTGTTCGGGCAGTGTAGTGGGTCGTGCAGGGGGTGGTGTTTCAGGGTTTAGGGCAGTGCAGTGGTGTTCGGGCAGTGTAGTGGGTCGTGCTGGGGCTGGTGTTTCAGGGTTTAGGGCAGTGCACTGGTGTTCGGGCAGTGTAGGGGGTCTTGCTGGGGGTGGTGTTTCAGGGTTTAGGACAGTGGTGTTCGGGCAGTGTAGGGGGTCTTGCTGGGGGTGATGTTTCAGGGTTTAGGGCAGTGCAGTGGTGTTCGGGCAGTGTAGGGGTCTTGCTGGGGGTAGTGTTTCAGGGTTTAGGGCAGTGCAGTGGTGTTCGTGCAGTGTAGGGGGTCGTGCTGGGGGTGGTGTTTCAGGGTTTAGGGCAGTGCAGTAGTGTTCGGGTAGTGTTCGGGCAGTGTAGGGGGTCGTGCAGGGGGTGGTGTTTCAGGGTTTAGGGCAGTGCAGTGGTGTTCGGGCAGTGTAGGGGGTCGTGCTGGGGGTGGTGTTTAGGGCAGTGCAGTGGTGTTCGGGCAGTATAGGGGGTCGTGCTGGGGTGGTGTTTCAGGGTTTAGGGCAGTGCAGTGGTGTTCGGGCAGTGTAGGGGTCGTGCTGGGGCTGGTGTTTCAGGGTTTAGGGCAGTGCAGTGGTGTTCGGGCAGTGTAGGGGGTCTTGCTGGGGGTGGTGTTTCAGGGTTTAGGGCAGTGCAGTGGTGTTCGGGCAGTGTAAGGGGTCTTGCTGGCGGTGGTGTTTCAGGGTTTGGGGCAGTGGTGTTCGGGCAGTGTAGGGGGTCGTGCTGGGGGTGGTGTTTCAGGGTTTGGGGCAGTGCAGTAGTGTTCGGGCAGTGTAGGGGGTCGTGCAGGGGGTGGTGTTTCAGGGTTTAGAGCAGTGCAGTGGTGTTCGGGAAATATAGGGGGTCGTGCTGGGGGTGGTGTTTCAGGGTTTAGGGCAGTGCAGTGGTGTTCGGGCAGTGTAGGGGGTCATGCACGGGGTGGTGTTTCAGGGTTTAGGGCAGTGCAGTGGTGTTTGGGCAGTGTAGGGGGTCATGCTGGGGCTGGTGTTTCAGGGTTTAGGGCAGTGCAGTGGTGTTCGGGCAGTGTAGGGGGTCTTGCTGGGGGTGGTGTTTCAGGGTTTAGGGCAGTGGTGTTCGGGCAATGTAGGGGGTCTTGCTGGGGGTGATGTTTCAGGGTTTAGGGCAGTGCAGTGGTGTTCGTGCAGTGTAGGGGGTCGTGCTGGGGCTGGTGTTTCAGGGTTTAGGGCAGTGCAGTGGTGTTCGGTCAGTGTAGGATGTCATGCTGGGGCTGGTGTTTCAGTGTTTTGGGCAGAGCAGTGGTGTTCGGGCAGTGTAGGGGGTCGTGCTGGGGGTGGTGTTTCAGGGTTTAGGGCAGTGCAGTGGTGTTAGGGCAGTGTAGGGGGTCGTGCTGGGGGTTGTGTTTCAGGGTTTAGGGCAGTGGTGTTCGGGCAGTGTAGGGGGTCTTGCTGGGGATGATGTTTCAGGGTTTAGGGCAGTGCAGTGGTGTTCGGGCAGTGTAGGGGGTCTTGCTGGGGTCAGTGTTTCAGGGTTTAGGGCAGAGCAATGGTGTTCAGGCAGTGTAGGGGGTTGTGCTGGAGGTGGTGTTTCAGGGTTTAGGGCAGTGCAGTGGTGTTCGGGCAGTGTAGGGGGTCTTGCTGGGAGTGGTGTTTCAGGGTTTAGGGGCAGTGGTGTTCAGGCAGTGTAGGGGGTCGTGCTGGGGGTGGTGTTTCAGGGTTTAGGGCAGCGCAGTGGTGTTCGGGCAGTGTAGGGGGTCGTGCAGGGGCTGGTGTTTCAGGGTTTAGGGCAGCGCAGTGGTGTTCGGGCAGTGTAGGGGTCGTGCTGGGGGTGGTGTTTCAGGGTTTAGGGCAGTGCAGTGGTGTTCGGGCAGTGTAGGGGGTCGTGCTGGGGGTGGTGTTTCAGGGTTTAGGGCAGTGCAGTGGTGTTCAGGAAGTGTAGGGGGTCGTGCAGGGGGTGGTGAGTCAGGGTTTAGGGCAGTGCAGTGGTGTTCGGGCAGTGTAGGGGGTCATGCTGGGGGTAGTGTTTTAGGGTTTAGTGCAGTGGTGTTTGGGCAGTGTAGGGGTCGTGCAGGGGGGTGGTGTTTCAGGGTTTAGGGCAGTGCAGTGGTGTTCGGGCAGTGTAGGGGTCGTGCTGGGGGTGGTGTTTCAGGGTTTAGGGAAGTGCAGTGGTGTTCGGGCAGTGTAGGGTGTCGTGCTGGGGGTGGTGTTTCTGGGTTTAGGGCAGTGCAGTGGTGTTTGTGAAGTGTAGGTGGTCTTGCTGGGGGTGGTGTTTCAGGGTTTAGTGCAGTGGTGTTCGGGCAGTGTAGGGGGTCTTGCTGGGGGTGGTGTTTCAGGGTTTAGGGCAGTGCAATGGTGTTCGCGCAGTGTAGGGGGTCTTGCTGGGGGTGGTGTTTCAGGGTTTAGGGCAGTGCAGTGGTGTTCGGGCAGTGTAGGGGGTCTTGCTGGGGCTGGTGTTTCAGGGCTTAGGGCAGTGCAGTGGTGTTCGGGCAGGGTAGGGGGTCTTGCTGGGGCTGGTGTTTCAGGGTTTAGGGTAGTGCAGTGGTGTTCGGGCAGTGTAGGGGTTGTGCTGGGGCTGGTGTTTCAGGGTTTAGGGCAGTACAGTGGTGTTCGGGCAGTGTAGGGGGTCGTGCTGGGGCTGGTGTTTCAGGGTTTAGGGCAGTGCAGTGGTTTTCAGGCAGTGTAGGCGGTCGTGCTGGGGGTGGTGTTTCAGGGTTTAGGGCAGTGCAGTGGTGTTCGGGCAGTGTAGGGGGTCGTGCTGGGGGTGGTGTTTCAGGGTTTAGGGCAGTGCAGTGTTGTTCGGGCAGTGTAGGGGGTCTTGCTGGGGGTGGTGTTTCAGGGTTTAGGGCAGTGGTGTTCGGGCAGTGTAGGGGGTCTTGCTGGGGATAGTGTTTCAGGGTTTAGGGCAGTGCAGTGGTGTTCGTGGCAGTGTAGGGGGGTCTTGCTGGGGATAGTGTTTCAGGGTTTAGGGCAGTGCAGTGGTGTTCGTGCAGTGTAGGGGGTCATGCTGGGGGTGGTGTTTCAGGGTTTAGGGCAGTGCAGTAGTGTTCGGGCAGTGTAGAGGGTCGTGCAGGGGGTGGTGTTTCAGGGTTTAGGGCAGTGCAGTGGTGTTCGGGCAGTGTAGGGGGTCGTGCTGGGGGTGGTGTTTCAGGGTTTAGGGCAGTGCAGTGGTGTTCGGGTAGTGTAGTGGGTCGTGCAGGGGGTGGTGTTTCAGGGTTTAGGGCAGTGCAGTGGTGTTCGGGCAGTGTAGTGGGTCGTGCTGGGGCTGGTGTTTCAGGGTTTAGGGCAGTGCAGTGGTGTTCGGGCAGTGTAGGGGTCTTGCTGGGGGTGGTGTTTCAGGGTTTAGGGCAGTGGTGTTCGGGCAGTGTAGGGGGTCTTGCTGGGGGTGGTGTTTCAGGGTTTAGGGCAGTGCAGTAGTGTTCGGGTAGTGTTCGGGCAGTGTAGGGGGTCGTGCAGGGGGTGGTGTTTCAGGGTTTAGGGTAGTGCAGTGGTGTTCGGGCAGTGTAGGGGGTCGTGCTGGGGGTGGTGTTTCAGGGTTTAGGGCAGTGCAGTGGTGTTCGGGCAGTATAGGGGGTCGTGCTGGGGGTGGTGTTTCAGGGTTTAGGGCAGTGCAGTGGTGTTCGGGCAGTGTAGGCGGTTGTGCTGGGGCTGGTGTTTCAGGGTTTAGGGCAGTGCAGTGGTGTTCGGGCAGTGTAGGGGGTCTTGCTGGGGTCAGTGTTTCAGGGTTTAGGGCTGAGCAATGGTGTTCAAGCAGTGTAGGGGGTTGTGCTGGAGGTGGTGTTTCAGGGTTTAGGGCAGTGCAGTGGTGTTCGGGCAGTGTAGGGGGTCTTGCTGGGAGTGGTGTTTCAGGGTTTAGGGCAGTGGTGTTCAGGCAGTGTAGGGGGTCGTGCTGGGGGTGGTGTTTCAGGGTTTAGGGCAGCGCAGTGGTGTTCGGGCAGTGTAGGGGGTCGTGCTGGGGGTGGTGTTTCAGGGTTTAGGGCAGTGCAGTGGTGTTCGGGCAGTGTAGGGGTCGTGCTGGGGGTGGTGTTTCAGGGTTTAGGGCAGTGCAGTGGTGTTCAGGCAGTGTAGGGGGTCGTGCAGGGGGTGGTGAGTCATGGTTTAGGGCTGTGCAGTGGTGTTCGGGCAGTGTAGGGGGTCATGCTGGGGGTAGTGTTTTAGGGTTTAGGGCAGTGCAGTGGTGTTTGGGCAGTGTAGGGGTTGTACAGGGGGCTGGTGTTTCAGGGCTTAGGGCAGTGCAGTGGTGTTCGGGCAGGGTAGGGGGTCTTGCTGGGGCTGGTGTTTCAGGGTTTAGGGTAGTGCAGTGGTGTTCGGGCAGTGTAGGGGGTTGTGCTGGGGCTGGTGTTTGAGGGTTTAGGGCAGTACAGTGGTGTTCGGGCAGTGTAGGGGTTCGTGCTGGGGCTGGTGTTTCAGGGTTTAGGGCAGTGCAGTGGTTTTCAGGCAGTGTAGGCGGTCGTGCTGGGGGTGGTGTTTCAGGGTTTAGGGCAGTGCAGTGGTGTTCGGGCAGTGTAGGGGGTCGTGGTGGGGCTGGTGTTTCAGGGTTTTGGGCAGAGCAGTGGTGTTCGGGCAGTGTAGGGGGTCGTGCTGGGGGTGGTGTTTCAGGGTTTAGGGCAGTGCAGTGTTGTTCGGGCAGTGTAGGGGGTCTTGCTGGGGATGGTGTTTCAGGGTTTAGGGCAGTGGTGTTCGGGCAGTGTAGGGGTTCTTGCTGGGGGTGATGTTTCAGGGTTTAGGGCAGTGCAGTGGTGTTCGGGCAGTGTAGGGGTCTTGCTGGGGGTAGTGTTTCAGGGTTTAGGGCAGTGCAGTGGTGTTCGTGCAGTGTAGGGGGTTGTGCTGGGGATGGTGTTTCAGGGTTTAGGGCAGTGCAGTAGTGTTCGGGCAGTGTAGGGGGTCGTGCTGGGGCTGGTGTTTCAGGGTTTTGGGCAGAGCAGTGGTGTTCGGGCAGTGTAGGGGGTCGTGCTGGGGTTGGTGTTTCAGGGTTTAGGGCAGTGCAGTGGTGTTCGGGCAGTGTAGGGGGTCGTGCTGGGGGTGGTGTTTCAGGGTTTAGGGCAGTGGTGTTCGGGCAGTGTAGGGGGTCTTGCTGGGGGTGATGTTTCAGGGTTTAGGGCAGTGCAGTGGTGTTCGGGCAGTGTAGGGGGTCTTGCTGGGGGTAGTGTTTCAGGGTTTAGGGCAGTGCAGTGGTGTTCGGGCAGTGTAGGGGTCGTGCTGGGGGTGGTGTTTCAGGGTTTAGGGCAGTGCAGTGGTGTTCGGGCAGTGTAGGGGGTCGTGAAGGGGGTGGTGTTTCAGGGTTTAGGGCAGTGCAGTGGTGTTCGGGCAGTGTAGGGGGTCGTGCTGGGGGTGGTGTTTCAGGGTTTAGGGCAGTGCAGTGGTGTTCGAACAGTGTAGGGGGTCGTGCAGGGGCTGGTGTTTCAAGGTTTAGGGCAGTGCAGTGGTGTTCCGGCAGTGTAGGGGGTCGTGCTGGGGGTAGTGTTTTAGGGTTTAGGGTAGTGCAGTGGTGCTTGTGTAGTGTAGGGGGTCGTGCTGGGGGTAGTGTTTTAGGGTTTAGGGTAGTGCAGTGGTGTTTGTGTAGTATAGGGGTCATGTTTTAGGGTAGTGCAGTGGTGTTTGGGTAGTGTAGGGGTCGTGCTGGGGGTATTGTTTTAGGATTTAGGTTAGTGCAGTGGTGTTTGGGTAGTGTAGAGGATCGTGCTGGGCGTAGTGTTTTAGGGTTTAGGGTAGTGCAGTGGTGTTCGAACAGTGTAGGGGGTCGTGCAGGGGCTGGTGTTTCAAGGTTTAGGGCAGTGCAGTGGTGTTCCGGCAGTGTAGGGGGTCGTGCTGGGGGTAGTGTTTTAGGGTTTAGGGTAGTGCAGTGGTGCTTGTGTAGTGTAGGGGGTCGTGCTGGGGGTAGTGTTTTAGGGTTTAGGGTAGTGCAGTGGTGCTTGTGTAGTGTAGGGGGTCGTGCTGGGGGTAGTGTTTTAGGGTTTAGGGTAGTGCAGTGGTGTTTGTGTAGTATAGGGGGTCATGTTTTAGGGTAGTGCAGTGGTGTTTGGGTAGTGTAGGGGGTCGTGCTGGGGGTATTGTTTTAGGATTTAGGTTAGTGCAGTGGTGTTTGGGTAGTGTAGAGGATCGTGCTGGGCGTAGTGTTTTAGGGTTTAGGGTAGTGCAGTGGTGTTTGTGTAGTGTAGGGATTCGTGCTGGGGGTAGTGTTTTAGGGTTTAGGGTAGTGCAGTGGTGTTTGTGTAGTGTAGGGGGTCTTGCTGGGGGTAGTGTTTTTGGGTCTAGGGTAGTGCAGTGGTGATTGTGTAGTGTAGGGGGTCATGTTTTAGGGTAGTGCAGTGGTGTTTGGGTAGTGTAGGGGGTCGTGCTGGGGGTAGTGTTTTAGGATTTAGGTTAGTGCAGTGGTGTTTGGGTAGTGTAGGGGGTCGTGCTGGGGGTAGTGTTTTAGGGTTTAGGGTAGTGTAGTGGTGTTTGTGTAGTGTAGGGGGTCGTGTCGGGGGTAGTGTTTTAGGGTTTAGGGTAGTGCAGTGGTGTTTTTGTAGTGTAGGGGGTCATGTTTTAAGATGCAACGCTCCAATACCTGACCAGTCTGCACTACATAAAACTGCAAAAAACTAAAAATAAAAAGTGTTTTGCACACTTTTTTCATTGGGCTATATGTGGGCTACATCTGGGTAATATTTGTGCTACATTTGGGCTCTTTTTTCTCTGGTGGCCATCTTGGAAGACTTCTTTGTTATGAAGTTTCCTAATTTCCTCATTTACTACAGTCTCCTCAGTAGGAAATGCTTTCAGTTTTTTACTTTGATTCCATCAAGAAGGCACTCAGATGTGTCTCACATTTGCCATAAATTCAGAATGTTAGCACTCTAGTTGCTCATTAGATCACTGTAGTAAAGCTACTGCTCACCAGGGAGTTAACTGGAAGTCTGCTGCTGGTATTGAAAGTGATTGTTTCAGTCTGCATGTCAGAATTTTCTAATGAAATAGAAGAGGATTTGAGCTCTCACTTAAAACATGTCCTAATTTTTCTTTCTACAGCACTAACCATAATTTCTATTTCAAAAAGAACCCCTCATTTTGTTCCTTTTTAAATTAAATGTTTTAAGTGTTACCAGTTTATTCCAATCAAGATGGCTTCAGGTGTGCCATACTTTTGTCATAAGTAAGGCTGTTAGCGCTCTAGTTGTTCTTTAGAACACTCTGGGAAGCTGCAGTAGAACACAAAGGCATCAACTGGCAGGCTGCTCCTGTTGAAATATAACAGGAAGATATTTGAGATCACACTTGAAACATGTCCTAATTTTTCTTTCTACAGCACTACCCATAATTTCTATAACAAAATGAACCCCATCATTTTGTTCCTTTTAAATTAAATGTTTTAAGTGTTACCAGTTTATTCCAATCAAGATGGCTTCAGGTGTGCCATACTTTTGTCATAAGTAAGGCTGTTAGCACTCTAGTTGTTCTTTAGAACACTCTGGGAAGCTGCAGTAGAACACAAAGGCATCAACTGACAGTCTCTGCCCTTGTTGGATGTACATGTTTTACTGAGAATGTCAGACTTCATTCTCACATGACTGAGAAAGATAATGTGAATTTACAGAAAATATGCTCTCATTTTAGCTTCTGGAGCACCTTCCAAAACTCTATGGGACAAGCATGTGAAAATAGTTTTCTCTCAAACATGATTCATGATATCCCAGCAGAAGGTTTTTCACAGGGTAAAATCACCTTAGAACACACCACAATTCCTGAAATTAGTATGGTACCATCAACAAATGAATTCTAATGTAACTAAAGTCTGTTATCACCCTTTATAGTTCTCCTTTTGGTAACCCTCAAAATCTTTGATTCACTACAATGCATTTCAATGGGGTACTATCATTTATATTGGTCCCAAGATGGCTGCCACCAATTCCAGGATGAAGTGCTGACAGCCAATCAGATCTCACGATGACATGTGTGGTTAGGCTCCGCCCAGATATATATGTGATTTTACTTTTGATTTTCTCAGCAACTACTGAACGGATTTACACCATTTAACAAAAAGGGTTCTTTCTGAACCAAGAACTACCTCTTTGCCAAATTTGGTGTAATTCCGTTCAGCAGTTCGGGCTGTAGCCGTGTCTAAAGTTTCCTATGGAAAATTGCATGGGGAAAACACGTTTTGGGACCCCCTTTTTTCTCGGCCCCCACTTGCCGAATCACCCCGAAACTTTCAGGACAGGAGCGGACCGGAGCGGGCCATAAGTTTTGAAAATTTCGCGAAGATTTGTCAACCGGCGCCAAAGTTATTGGAAGTAGAATGTTGTGAATTTCCTATGGAAAATAGGTCCTAACTATAACTATCTACTGGCGACCGCCAGTAGATAATAAATATATATATATATATGCAGCACCACAGTCCTGTCAACTCCAAATCTTCGGACGCAGGTACAGACCACAACGTGCCAAGAAGTAATTATGCAGTGTTCTTTATTACGTGCAAACCAGCATGACGCGTTTCGGCCGTGTTGCCACGGCCTTGATCACATATATATCCACAAAACGATTTCTCCACCTTCTAGAAACCAGAGGGACACAGCGGGAATACCAGGAAGCATTCGTTTATTTAAAGCAGTGTCGGCATGACGCGTTTCGGCGGATTGCCTTATTCATATGCCTTAATCACCAGTGTTCTGCATCAGGCCGCTTTTAAACACAACAATCGTGCTCCCGATTGATGGGAGCCCCGCTGAGCCATATTAGCTGAGACGTAATTGCAGCCCACATCGGCGGACTGCAAGTCCCAGAAAGCACCATCTTGGCTGACCGGGAGGCGCCTTCAAACGACTCATTAAATCCCCTAGTGAGTGCTGGAAACGTTGAAAAGCGTAAATGCGTGCAGTTTAAAAATATCCAGGTGAAAACACTGCTAAAATAAACTCTTCTCCCCGGCCCGCCATACGTCTTACTGCAACATGTAAGTCCTGCGGTACTGGAGATTCCACCTAAGTAAGCAGATCTCTCCGTGAAGTCACGGACCGCATTTCCTCACAGCAGTACACATTGTCCTTAGTTGCGGGGGCCAAAGCAAAACCAATCCCTTGGTAACACACACAATGGAGCTGAAAGCCCCTGCCCTTGAAGCTTTGGCCACTTGACAGACGGGTCCCCCTAGCGCGCCCGGGGCAAGCACGCATAATATCCACAAAACGATTTCTCCACCTTCTAGAAACCAGAGGGACACAGCGGGAATACCAGGAAGCATTCGTTTATTTAAAGCAGTGTCGGCATGACGCGTTTTGGCGGATTGCCTTATTCATATGCCTTAATCACCAGTGTTCTGCATCAGTCCGCTTTTAAACACAACAATTGTGCTCCCGATTGATGGGAGCCCAGCTGAGCCATATTAGTTGAGACGTAATTGCAGCCCACATCGGCGGACTGCAAGTCCCAGAAAGCACCATCTTGGCTGACCGGGAGGCGCCTTCAAACGACTCATTAAATCCCCTAGTGAGTGCTGGAAACGTTGAAAAGCGTAAATGCGTGCAGTTTAAAAATATCCAGGTGAAAACACTGCTAAAATAAACTCTTCTCCCCGGCCCGCCATACGTCTTACTGCAACATGTAAGTCCTGCGGTACTGGAGATTCCACCTAAGTAAGCAGAGCTCTCCGTGAAGTCACGGACCGCGTTTCCTCACAGCAGTACACATTGTCCTTAGTTGCGGGGGCCAAAGCAAAACCAATCCCTTGGTAACACACACAATGGAGCTGAAAGCCCCTGCCCTTGAAGCTTTGGCCACTTGACAGACGGGTCCCCCTAGCGCGCCCGGGGCAAGCACGCATAATATCCACTAAACGATTTCTCCACCTTCTAGAAACCAGAGGGACACAGCGGGAATACCAGGAAGCATTCGTTTATTTAAAGCAGTGTCGGCATGACGCGTTTCAGTGGATTGCCTTGTTCATATGCCTTAATCACCAGTGTTCTGCATCAGTCCGCTTTTAAACACAACAATCGTGCTACCGATTGATGGGAGCCCAGCTGAGCCATATTAGTTGAGACGTAATTGCTGCCCACATCGGCGGACTGCAAGTCCCAGAAAGCACCATCTTGGCTGACCGGGGGGCGTCTTCAAACGACTCATTAAATCCCCTAGTGAGTGCTGGAAACGTTGAAAAGCGTAAATGCGTGCAGTTTAAAAATATCCAGGTGTAAACACTGCTAAAATAAACTCTTCTCCCCGGCCCGCCATACGTCTTACTGCAACATGTAAGTCCTGCAGTACTGGAGATTCCACCTAAGTAAGCAGATCTCTCCGTGAAGTCACGGACCGCGTTTCACTGAAAAAACCATAGGTTTCAGGCACGTTATAGTTAGAAATTAGCATTTAAAAAACCTTAGAAATTCACTGAAAAAAACCATAGGTTTGAGGGACGTTATAGTTAGTTGGACATTTCTCTCGTACAAAACCATAGAAATTCCCCGTTATAGTTAGTTCAGCTAACTATAACTCGCGCACCCGCAATGCACTGCTGATGACGTCACATATTACATCATTCATGACATGGTCAGTGACATCACTGATGACATTTCAAATGACATCACTGATGACATCATCCAGTGACTGTGTTTTTCTTTAAAGTTTAAATATGTATTATATATATGCCAAGGTGTATTGAAGAATGAGTGGGTCTATAAGTGTCTGGATGGAGGATTTAGTAGGTGTGTGACTGACTGTTTAAGTGAGTCATTACATGTGTCTTACTGAATGCATGGGTTAGTGACTAAACTGTGTGAATGTCTGTATCAGTCTCTCTGTTGTTGTATATGCTGCTGCATAGGTTGGTCAGTAGCTACATGAGTGTCTATATGGGTTATCGATTGGTTGCCTGAGTATTTGTATGGGTGCCTGAGTGTGTGTGTGTGTGTGTGTGGGAGGTGGGTGACTCTGTGCATAGATGTTTGAGTGGTTGATTCACTGTGTCTATGGGTTCAAGAGTGCATGTGGAAACAGCTGTATGGGTGGGTGAGTGTGTTTATGGGTGTGTTGGTGAGTGAATGGATGTCTCAATGGTACATGTCCAGGTAACTACATATGTAAAAGGCAGTGTATGTGAGAGTTGAAGTATATAAATGACTATACGTGAGAGTCAGTGATTGTGAGAGTGGCTGTATGGATGAGTGTGTACTTGTATCAGTGATTGTATAAGAGAGTAAGTATGCTGTCACGGGGCGAGGGAGACCAGGGAGGATACTGGACATACTGTGGGCTGGTGGAACGTGACAACCCCGATTCCCCTCTTATTTCCCAACAGCAGAGTAGCTGGAATCGGCCCGTTGAAAGCATTCAGGAAGGAGACGACGAAAAATGGTACGGCTCCTTTAACTGGGAGATAGAACCCGAGGAGCACTGCCCCAGCGATGACGACACAGAATTCCTTCCAACAAGAATGCAGGAATCCGGAAAGAGGGGTGTGGTATCAGCGAAGCGGGAGCGTAAGGTGAGTCGGAGAAGGACGTACGAGGAGAGGAACGGACGCGATCGAGCAAAGGAGGAGAAGCGGAGCTGCAAAGAGGAGCACGAAAGCCAGGAGGCCAACGGCACCACGAGCCGCCCAGCCACGCTCCTGGAGGAGCGTGGCTCTCGCAGGTAGGCGAGCGGTTCACGGGTTGGGTGGGGAGGAGGCAGAGACCCGACGCTTAGGACATAAGCAGCCTGCTGGTCCCCCCTCCCAGTTACCCTTTCCCGAGCACCTCACTCACGTAGATAGACACGCTGCACCTTTTGAGTGGTCCTTCACCCCCTTCCTGATTATACGTGCTAATTCCCCGCACTTACACCGCACTTTTTGTTTTTGTTTCACGACCATTGCCTCACCGAAACCACCGACCCCTCGAGTTCCGACCGGAGCGGATGAGAAGGTGGAGATCGCCAGAAGACACGGAGGGCGGGGATAAGAAGACATTTCCCCCACCGAATCTGAAAGGACTGGCTACCCGGCGAAGGCGTGTTTTGCATCTAATAAAACCTTCCTTATCAAGACCTAGTCTCCTGCCCCGTCATTCCACCCCGCTACATATGCGTTTGTTTCGGTTTGAATAAGTGATTTGGTGTGTGTATAACTGTATAGGTCAGTAAATGGAAGTGTGATTGATTCTTTGCATGACTGACTAGGTGTGTGAGTAACTCTGGATGAGTGGTGGTGTGTGAGTGTCTGTATAGGTGTATGAGTGCTTATGATAGTGTTGTATTGATGAGTGACTGCATGTATGAGTGATTGTATGGGTGAATGAGTGGATGTGTGTGTAGACCTAGGAATCAGTGAGTGCATATGTAGTAACTGGTATTGGTGCGTCGATGGTTTCGAAAATGGTAGTCTGTATTTTACAGTGGGTGTATCAAAGTTATATTAGAGTGTGAGGAGGTGCATCAGATTTTCACGTGGATGATGTCATCAGTGATGTCATTTGAGATGTCATCAGTGATGTCATCAGTGATGTCACTGACCATGTCATGAATGATGTAATATGTGACGTCATCAGCAGTGCATTGCGGGAACGGAGTTATAGTTAGCTGAACTAACTATAACGGGGGAATTTCTATGGGTTTGTACGAGAGAAATGTCCAACTAACTATAACGTCCCTCAAACCTATGGTTTTTTCAGTGAATTTCAATGGTTTTTTAAATGCTAATTTCTAACTATAACGTCCCTGAAACCTATGGTTTTTTCAGTGAATTTCAAGGGTTTTTTAAATGCTAATTTCTAACTATAACATAGCAGTCACGTTTGCAGAGTGGTGGAGAAAGGTGAGCGTGGCCTTCAAACACCTTTTAGCAATCCCACTGTGTGGGATTTAGCGGAAGTAACAGGAGGGATAGTTAGCCCCCAACGTCAACCTTGGGGGCCAACTACCTCTTTTATTACCTCCAGTAAGTCCCACACAGCAGGATTGCTAACTTGTTATATCAGGCCCCACCCCCTCCCTGCAGCACTCTGCAAACGCGCCCCCTGGCGCGTTCTAAGTTGGGGGATTAGGTCCCCTTGAATCCTGAGGGTCCCTGGGGGCCAACTAGGCCACCAGATACCTCCATTAAGCGCCACTGAGCTGCGTTGCAAAGAGGTGTAAAAAGGGGCGTAGCCTCAGACCACCTCTCTGCAATGCAGCTGTGTGGCGCTTACTGGAGGTACCTGGTGGGCTAGTTGGCCCCCAGGGACCCTCAGGACTCAAGGGGACTTAATCCCCCAATTTACAACGCGCCAGGGGCTGTGTTTGCACACTTGACATATCAGTCCCGCCCCCACCCTGCACCACTGTGCAAACGCGCCCCCTGGCACGTTCTAAGTTGGGGGATTAAGTCCCCTTGAATCCTGTGGGTCCCTGTTGGCCAACTAGCCCACCAGGTACCTCCAGTAAGCGCCACAGAGCTGCGTTGCAGAGTGGTGTAAAAAGGGGGCGTGGCATTGGACCACCTCTCTGCAACGCAGCTCCCTGGCGCATACTGGAGGTACTTGGGGGGCTAGTTGGCCCCCAGGTACCCTCAGTATTCAAGGGGAATTAATTCCCCAACTTACAATGCGCCAGGGGGCGCGTTTGCAGAATGCTGCAGGGAGGGGGCGGGGCCTTCGGCGCGATGCCGGCTTTTTAATTTTTTTATTTGTTTTTAGAAGGCGGGCTGTGCGGCCCCCCTTCTTTTACTATCTTTTGGGCCCTGGGGACCCCATCCCCCAGGGCCTGACCCCTATTTTTTTTTTTTTATAAAAATTTAAAAACGGGAAGGGGGCCGTGTGGCCCCCCTCTCAAGGTCAATTTAGGCCCCGGGGACCCCATCCCCCGGGGCATGGCCAGAATTTTCTTTTTATTACATTTGTTTATTTGGAGGGGGGCCACGTGGCCCCCCTCCTAAGGCCAATTATGGCCCCGGGGACCCTATCCCCCGGGGCCGGCCTTTCCGTTTTTTTTCAAATTTATTATTGGGGAGCGGGGCCACGTGGCCCCCCTCCCAGGCCACTTCTGGCCCCGGGGACCCAATCACCCGGGGCCGGCCGTTCCTTTTTAAATTTTTTTTTTCCTCAGGGAAGGGGGGCCGCGTGGCCCCCCTCCCGGGCCATTTCTTGCCCCGGGGGATGGGGTCGGCCCTCAGCGTTGGGGACCGTGGGGAGCCCCAATGCCCCCACGTTCCCGCCGGCATCCCGCGTCCTGCGGGAGGCCGGCATTGCTTTTCCACAAGGGGAGCTGCTGACATGCAGCTCCCCTTGTGGAAAAGCAATCCTGCTTTGCTTCGTTGAAGCGAGAGCAGGTTTCCCTGCTCTGGCTTCAACAAAGCAAAGCAGAGTTTGCAATGACAGGGCGGGAGCCGCACGGCTCCCGCCCGGTCATTGCAAAAAGCAGTATCCCGGGGGTGGGCACCCCGGGACACTGCAGGAGCCGGCCCTGGGGGGTGGCAGTCCCCAGGGCCATCAAGTGCTCCAGGAGGGGGGGCCGCGCGGCCCCCTCCCTTCATTGTAAAAGCCCCGGGGAGGTGGTGGTCCCCGGGTCCTGGGAGTCCGTAACGGACCCCCGAATTTAAATTTAGAGTGCCCCGGGGAGGTGGTGGTCCCCGGGGCGTGTGGGGGGGGGGCTCGAGCCCCCCCACACATGTTTTAATTAAAAAAAGAGCCCCGGGGAGGTGGCGGTCCCCGGGGCAGCGTGGGGGGAATTTGGACCCCCTCAAGCTTTTTTTTCACAGCCCCAGGGAGGTGGTGGTGCTTGGGGCTGCGGGGGGGCCGCGTGCCCCCGCAGTTGTTTCTTAATGACCCGGGGAGGTGGCGGTCCCCGGGGCAGCGTGGGGGGATTGGGACCCCCCTTGCATTTTTTTCACAGCCCCGGGGAGATGCCTGTCCCCGGGGCTGCGGGGGTCCCCGCTAATTAATTGGCAGTGCCCCCGGGACCTTGCCCACCCAGTGGCTTTTTGAAAACGAAGCGCGGGAGCCCGCGCTTCGTTTTTTAAAAATAATTTCGGCGGGATTCGCGACCCCAACGCGATTTCCGCCAAAATTATTTTTAAAAAATGCTTTTTTTGGCCCTGGGGGTCCTTGTGGGACCCCCTGAGCAGGCCTAGGGGGTCAGGGTGTTTCTGCTCTGCCCCCTTTTCTTGTTTTTTTACCTTTATTTTACTGTTTTCTTGTGACTCGGTTCTATCAATCAATCAATCAATCACAGAATTTGTAAAGCGCACTACTTACCCGCGAGGGTCTCAAGGCGCTGGGGAAAAAACAGGGGGGGGGGTGCTGCTACTGGTCGAACAACCAGGTCTTGAGTAGCCTCCTGAAGGTCAGCAGGTCTTGGGTCTGTCGTAGGCTTAGTGGAAGGGTGTTCCAGGTCTTGGCAGCGAGGTGGGAGAAGGATCTGCCGCCGGTGGTGGTTCTTCGAATGCGAGGGACGGTGGCGAGGGAGAGGTCGGCGGAGCGGAGTTGGCGGTTGGGGACGTAGAAGAGGAGTCGTCTGTTGAGGTAGGCTGGGCCAGTCTTGTGGAGTGCCTTGTGTGCGTGGATGAGGAGTTTGAAGGAGATTCTCCTGTCGACGGGGAGCCAGTGCAGGTTCCTCAGGTGGGGGTGATGTGGCTGTGGCGTGGTACATCGAGGATCAGGCGTGCGGAGGCGTTTTGTATGCGTTGCAGTCGCTTGATGAGCTTGGCCGGGGCTCCCGCGTAGAGGGCGTTCCCATAGTCAAGTCTGCTGCTGACGAGGGCCTGGGTGACTGTTCTTCTTGTGTCTGTCGGGATCCACCTGTAGATCTTGCGAAGCATGCGGAGGGTGTTGAAGCAGGAGGATGAGACTGCGTTGACTTGCTTGGCCATGGAGAGCGTTGAGTCGAGGATGACTCCCAGGTTGTGTGCGTGGTCGGTGGGTGTCGGGGCTGCTCCCAGCGTCGTTACCGAGTTACAAGACGACTGCCAACACTTCCTGGTTTGGAGTGTTGGCAGCCAATTAGAATGAAGCTCGTGGTCGGGAGGGTTCGCGAACCTCCTCGGCCACAGATATCGAAACTTTTCTTTTTCTAATTTCTCAGGAACTACTGAACGGATTTACACCATTTGAAAAAAAGGTCTCTTTCTGAACCAAGACCTACCTTTTTGCCAAATTTGGTGTAATTCCGTTCAGCAGTTCGGGCTGTAGCATTGTCTGAAGTTTCCTGTAGAAAATAACATGGGGAAAACGCGTTTTGGGACCGCCCTTTTTTCTCGGCCCCCGCTTGACGAATCACCTCCGAAACTTGCAGACCGGAGCAGGCCACTAGTTTAGAAAATTTCGCGAAGATTCGTCAACCGGCGCCAGTTATTGGGGAAACAAAAAACGCTTTTCCTATGGAAAGTGTGTGTGTGTGTGTGTGTGTGTGTGTGTGTGTGTGTGTGTGTGTGTGTGTGTGTGTGTGTGTGTGTGTGTGTGTGTGTGTGTGTGTGTGTGTGTGTGTGTGTGTGTGTGTGTGTGTGTGTGTGTGTGTGTGTGTGTGTGTGTGTGTGTGTGTGTGTGTGTGTGTGTGTGTGTGTGTGTGTGTGTGTGTGTGTGTGTGTGTGTGTGTGTGTGTGTGTGTGTGTGTGTGTGTGTGTGTGTGTGTGTGTGTGTGTGTGTGTGTGTGTGTGTGTGTGTGTGTGTGTGTGTGTGTGTGTGTGTGTGTGTGTGTGTGTGTGTGTGTGTGTGTGTGTGTGTGTGTGTGTGTGTGTGTGTGTGTGTGTGTGTGTATTCTGAATTCCTCCGTTCCAGTTGGATTCGGTGAAGGATCACAGCACCACGCTCAGAAGATGTTCAAGTATGTGTATTTTTATTAAACCATAGTGCAATTACAAAACGGTAGAGGACGGTCTACGCGTTTCGGCTCCCAGCCTTCTACTGGACTATGTGAGCACCATGTTTCCTGTGGTGGACTTTCAATTGAAAGCCTATATAATATATCATGTGATCAAGGCCTCTTGAAGGCTGAAACGCGTCATGGCGGGCATGCAGAGCACTAAATAAACTAAACCTCGCACCTACAATTGGGTCTGTATTCGTCTGTTCCTGAGTGCTGTGGCGAAGTTTACGGTATATATATATATATTTCACTCAAGCTGCCCATGAAGAAGAGGCTGCTCGCCTCGAAACACGTCGGCACCCGATTTTTAGCCCCAAAATGTAGCTGTTGGTATGCCTATTGAATAAACCGGATGGTTTGAATCTGCTGAAGATTGAGACACTACGGGAATCACTTGGATTTTTTATGGTTTCTTGGCGTTGGTTCAAGAGCTTGGCAATTGAGGCAGACAAAAACACTTCAAAGTGAACCTTCATAAACAATGGAATAGTCAGGAGACAATGGATGGTCGCTGAAGCAGGCCCCAAAGAAAAATATGCAACAATGACAGTCAGCACTACAAGGTCTCTTCGACAAAGACAGCTGAGATGGTTCAGCGTAGAGCTTCAAATTGAACTTGTCTGGTCAATCGCAAGCAATGCAAGGACTTGACAGAGGAGCAGCACTTCCTGCTACATCAAAAATGCAGCCCGACTACCCTTCTGTACAAGCAGGAGGAATCAAATCCCAAATTCAAGCAGCCTCAGAGTTGTTAAATACAGACACTGTTACCACGTATTCCACTATATATAACTAGATATCAACTGAAGTGTTGACGAGCATGAGATATCAGATAGTGATTAAACCGAAGCCAGGAACAGTGGCAAGCAATGTCCTAATAATAATAATAATGAGGATAATAATAGTGTACTACTCCAATAATTAGCACTGGCTGTGCTTCAGTGAATTTTCATTTTGCATAGGTTGTCAAATGCCATATCAAAATACTTACACTGGATTGAAAAGCAAATAAGATATCAATAAGAATCCAGTGAACTGTTTTGACATTATAAGTCAATTATTCACTGGAGAGAATCCATTACTATTACCTTCTATCAGCTGGAACGTCTTCATCAATAGAAGGTATGTTTATCTGTCAATAGTGAAGGCAAAAAACATGCATTCAAGCGCAGAGCATTAATTGTATATGCATCCGTCAAAGAGGTCTCTCTGTGCTAGGTAGAATCCAGATGTGACCCAACAAATCTGAAATGCATTGCTCCAGCACAAAGTCAGATCAGTCTACACAAGAAGCAAAGCGGCGTTAACCCCTTTGGTTCCAAGAAAGACTGGGGGAGTAAAAGCAAGCCCCAACGTGTCACCTCTAGTTACAGCACGCAATTCATGTGCGCGGGCTGGAATATTGGTATAAAGGAGAAATACAGAGCACAAGCTTTTCAAATACACATTTATACAAACATGCAACTATTCTAGAGCGTTGATTGACATGCTAGAAATAGATACTGTAATTACAGAAAGGAATAGTACAGAAATAGACAAGATTCAAAACAGTTAGACAGTATACCTCAAGGGGAATCCCTGCCATGCCCCCCTCTCCTCTCCTCTCCCCTCCCATCCCTGTGCTCCCTTCCTGGCCTCTTTAGTACAGAGAAACCTCAGCAGCATGAACACAAGATGCTAGTCCAGGAAGTGATTCTGCCACCGTGTGATAGCAGAGAATGCTTATAAAACCTTTGAAATTCAACTAAAAATAAAGTTAAAGTACAGTTGTGATTAGGAAGTAAAACCAAAACAGACTGAAATTCGCCAGTTATGGTTAGGTCTGCAAACAACTTGCAAACCAAATGCAATGGGTGCTAAAAATTGGTTTACAGTGCTTTTTATCATGGGAGCACACTTTGATTTTGTTGAACAATTTTTGTTGCATGGAAGAGACAACTCGCCCAAGAAAAACATGGTGTGCACTAAATAGCAGGTTTACATAGCTCGTCAGACAGAAAAAGAAGGGATTTAAATAGTCATATATGATGACTATACTTCCTAACTTTGAGCATGAACAAATAGTTATTATTGCTGGTCTGAATAAGGACAGGAATAAGAAATCATAGCTTGAGGGCCTGGTAAGCTAAGGTTTTTGAGTTAATACCAAAAAACTCTACAGGGCTGTCAGAGGGGTTTAATCAAGGTGGAGATGGAGTAGCTTTCACCGTGATTAAACCTACGATCCACCCGCTTTTATATTTGGCGGGCGGACCATTATCTTGGTGGTATGTATACTCTGTCGTCGTTACAATGGAATATACATTCTGTTAACACATAAATCAGGCCCATACTCCTCATCAACAGGACCCAGTTGGGTCCGCAGAGATCTTTGGATGAACTGATGCATTAGTTCAGAGAAGATAACCTGCAGATAAATGCATAGAGAATGAAATTGCTGAAATGTATTGCAGGCACTATTGCTTTTGTTAGTGGCTAAGTAATAATTTAGTGGATAATGGCTCTCCATATATCTATTTCGTATAAGATTTCACTTCTTGGTAAATGACAAGTCTGATCACTTTTTTCTTAAGTCAAAAATGTATGCTTTAATGTTTTTAACTGTTGAGTTGCCCATCTCAATCAACAATTAATCCAGCTTTTGAAGTAATTTATGCTAAATTTATAACTACTATCACATATGAAGCATGTATTTACCAGGATAACCCAGGAGCTTTTGGCTAAGGCTCCATTCAACCTGTTGAAAAAATAATTTTGCATGCCTAGAGCACTTTCCCAGGCTCGGCTGGACCTAGAATTTAGTTTATCTTCAATCACGCTGCATCTAAGAGGCATGTTCGTTAAGTACATGTTTAGATTAAGGGTAGTTCCTATTGATTCTTTAAACTCATTAATCTTGCATGCTGAGTCAGATGGGTGTACTCAGAGAAATAGGTTTAATGAATATACTTTACGTACATTAATCCATTTAAGGGATAGTTCACATTGAGGTTCTGACTTGAATTACAATGCTTTTAAGGTTTTATTAACTGCTAGTATACATAATCTATTCTTTGAGACTAACATTACCTTATTCTCTTTGAAGAAACTTGCAGTATATCTTTGCATGCTTATTGTAAGAAATTGGGTTATTAGTGGAGGGGGCTGATTAAATACCACAAGTAATAATCACAATCCTTGTCAGGGTGAACCACTAAAGTCACTAAATAAACCAAGGCTCAACCCCCTGGTATCTATGCCACAAAGCAGGCAGGCTTAACTTCGAGGCAATGTACAAATTATTTTTGTAGTACTAGAACAGTAATAACATTTTGAAATGCAAAACAATAACAATCCCAAAATGAATTATAAAATTAGAGTAAGATTTAATTTTTTTAAATGACACCGCATGTCCAAAATCCAATAAGGGGAATCAGAGATATGCATTTTCAAAGTTTTAAGTAGAATTAAAGCCAAGAAGCCCAAAATGCCAATGGTAGTCTATGATTGCAGTAGAACAGGGCCTACGCACAATTTGACACTGACCATGATGAAGCGCGGATCGAATACAATAACCAGGTTTGTCTAGGTCGAAGATTTTACCTTCTGATTTTTTACCTTTAAGCCCCATTCCACCACAGGAGTACACTTCTAAAGCCACAAGGACTTCAGGGGGAGCACATAGCGACTCAAAGGGTGACAGGCAGAGGTCCACAGGAGGGTCTGCCACTGGTCAGGTGGGCAGCAGCAGGAAAAGTTATCTTGGAGCTTGTTGTGTCCTGTAGATTAACCAGGAGGTCAGGCCTTATGGCCCTTGGAGACCACCTGTTTGTACTGGATGAAACAGGGATAACAAGTCCAGTTTTCTAGGCTCTTCTCAGATATTAGACTGGAGGTTCAGTCCTTTTGTCATCTTCCACAGGTCCAGGAGTGTTCTAATGTGTGTGCCTGGAGATGCAAAATGTATGCCTGTCACAAACTAAAGGGTATGAATGACCTCTGGGGACTCTGTAACCAATGGGGTAAAGGTTCTCGGGGCTAACTCTACCCACGTTTGGCATTTTCAAGATAGGGAAAGTCTTCAGCCACACTAAACTTGGGCTCTGAGGACCAGGGGTGTGTGTGGGGTGTGTACTATGGCAATCCTAGTGTCCTCCCATATTTAACACTAAAATCCAATTTGAGGCAGGTCCTGTTCCCACAACAACCTCAGAGTCTGATCAAATAAAAGCTGAATTTTCAGCAACCAGGTAGTGAAAACACAAGAATAGTTTTGGCATCCTACTCTCGCTGAAGTGCACCCTAAGTGAGATATGCAAAACCCCAGCAGACATGTCAGGTAGGTGTTTGACACTCCAGCACAATTTGACGCTGTGATGTCGACGAGAGGACCCATTTGATTGAGACCGGTCTAGCTGAGGAGGGGGCAGTGTGCAGGCCGTGGTGTTTGCTACATCTGCTTGTGAAGGGTTAGGCTTCTTTGAAGTTAATCAACTTCCAGGCCCCAGCACAGAGGCCATTCTGTCAAGGGCACAACAACACCTCCCCTCACACACCCATAGCCTTTTGTCCCTGTCCTGGGAGCAAATTCACACCTCATACACACCTATTCATATGCTAATTACTGGCTAGCAAATGTGAGACAGCAAAATGCAGATTAGCTTACATGGACTTGTGGCAGGGAAAAGATAACTTTTTTAAAGTACCTTTCTCTCAATAGTTATACAAAACTTGATTTTACCATTAAATTGTATTTTGAATAACCGTTAAAAAGAGTCCTTGAATTATTTTTCTAGCTGCTTCCACACCAAAATTAGCATTATTAGCTGTAATAGTGTAATACAGTATTTTCCGATGGAGCAGCCAGGTTTGCGACAGTGAAAACAGCTTTTGGGCCTTTTTCACACTAAGGACATGTGGAACAGTAAACTTCTGCATAGCCTACTTGTAGGAAGGTGGAATCTGACTATATGGTTGCCCCCACTTTTTTTATGGTGTTTTGCTGGTTTATGGCTTAGTTGGACTGGGATCCTGCTATTCAGGGCCCCAGTCTATCTGCTTTCTCTGTAAAATGGTTTCCATGTGCCTTAGGCACATCTCTGATTGGAATCTGGAGTGCCCTTATAAGTCCCTAGTATATGGTATACTATGTACCAAGGGCATAGGTACCTCAGAGGCCTACCAGGGGCTGCAGCACGTATTGTGCCACCCCTGGAAGGCCATCCAAACTGACACCACAGGTCTGCTACTGCAGCCTGGGTAAGGTGGTGCATGCACCCCTTACTGTGATATAGGTTACCTATATCACTAAATACATACACACATATAAACCTATAAGTCACTCCTAAGGCAGGCCTTATCAATCCTAAAGGCAGAGTGCATGGTTCCTATGTGAGAGGGTGCCCCTGCATGAGCAGGGCCCCTCTGCAGCGTTCGGAGACCATCTCTGATGCTGTTTGTAGTGCAGCCTGACCATATACTCTTAAGCGCATTATATCCTCGCGGTAAAATGCTAACTTTGGAATGGCTGCACCTAAACATGTCGTGTTTGGTGTCAAACATCTTGGAATACTACCCCCCGCCAATCCTGGCGGCGGGGGTAGCATTCCACCCTTCTAGAGGGAAAGACATGTTAACTCTGGCTTACCCGGTAACTTCTTTCTGAAGCCCTGGCATCACAAAATGGATGCTGCTGCCACAGACACAAGTCTGGCCTCCTGCTGCTGGACGAAACTCTGGCAGGGGAGGCCTGGACAATAGGTTTCCTGTTACAGGGAGGTGTGACCACCTCCCCAGACAGGATAATGTGTATTGGGGCTGGGTGGGTGCACTCTTAGAGTGCTTTGAAGTCCTGCACTGGGGGAGCAAAAGGCTCCTCTGTGCATATGCCAGTTCAAACCAGCTCAGGGGCTACCTGCCCCTGCTCTGGCGCGAAACTGGACAAAGGGAAGTGGGTGTAGCCACCCCCTCCCTTGACCCTCCCATAGGTGGGGTCATAGAGTTAGTCCCTCCCTGTTTTACTGGTTAAAATGGGGAACCCTTGCCACAGCAAGATTAGATATCCCTGGACTAAACTTTGAAACTGAATCCTGGACCTTCAACGCTCTACATCACGATTAGAGGACTGAAGAATCTCCCTTGGGGTCAAGGAGTGACTCCCCTGCTTGGCAGGCACCAAAAACGATAACGACGGTCGCAAACTACGCCGCTCCCGCCGGAGTCCGAAGTCCCTGCAGCCCAAGAAGTGGATTTCCTGACTTCTCCAAGGCCATCGTGAGTCCCCAGCGAAGCTGAGGCAAGTGGACCCCACGAGTGACGAGGAACCGCGACCCCTGGGTACCGTGCACTATTATCGAGTGCAACCCCTTCACAACGTTCTACGAACCTGTGCTTTGGACCACGTGTGGTCCCATCCTCCAGCAGGAATCCCTCCGAAGATCAGAGGCCTACACCGTCCTGAGTGACCGTGGGCCCCTGTTGAGTGATTCTGCCCGAGGTGTCTTCGCGATCCCTTGCCAGCCGGCTCGTGGGTCCCCAGAAGACTTTCTAAAGAAACCAAAGGGCTCCCCTGGTTGCTGCAGGCCTGCCCTGACTTACCCTCGCTGGGTGAGTTCCCCAGACCTTGCTGGTCTGCACCATCGACGATCTTCAGCTACATCGAGACTTGCCGTTGCCAAGGCTTGTTGGGTCCAATCCGGTCGCCGACACTGCAGCACTCGACAGACATCGTGTACCAGCCCGAATCCTGCTCCTGGTCGCCAACAACGCCTCCTGGACCTCGTGGCTGCAGAAACGAGACGACCGTCAACGCACCTGAAGCACTCGACATCGGTGGGCATCTGTCCATCGCCTTCCTGGTCACTGGCTAGTGACCCAGACTCTGTCCCCTCTGCTTTCAGGTTCTTCAGAACTCCGATCCACTCTTGGATCCACCCGGACACTTTTCTCTTGGTCGCCAGCAGCACTTTGCAGCAGATCGCCATTCGAAACGACGACGAAACCCGACCCCGAAAGGCACCTATGCACCCGGCTTCCCTGGGTGAGGTAACACGAGTACTCCGGTGCTCCCGTGGGTAGAGACTCTTCAAAGTCCTAGATCTCAAAGGGTTTTGTCCTAGTCCTCTTTAAAGTGTCCCTTTCCTCTATTTTCCCGATCCCGACTTTCTCCATAGAAGTTAACGGCGTATCGCGGTTGTGTATTTACACTGCACGCGTCTCCCGTGGGTCCCCTGTGTCACTACCTTGGGTGGTTCCTTGTGGTCCAAGCACTTCTAGAGGCTCTAGGCCTAGTGTCTAGTTCAGTCGTGGTTCGCATACCACTTTATTGGTATATGGTTTGGTACGCCCCTAGGGCCCAAACGTGTATTTGTGCTATTACTGTGATTTAAGATCTTATAACCTATGTACTTCGAACTCTAGCCTCATAAAGAGACTAGAGGGGTGTGTTTAGTAATAAATACATATATTTTGAATATATACCTGGTGTGGTGCTCTTTCATTTGGTCACTCAAGAGATTATAGACTGGTAAAACAAGCTGCTTTACATTCCTTCAAGACTTAGCCTGAAGGCTGCTCTCCACAGCTACCACTAGGATAGCTTTCAATAAGGTTGTCTTTAACCTACCTACCATAAGAGTCGATTTGGACTGGTGCAAGGTGCCCACTATAATTAGTGGACAGCATATGCCAGGCCAACTTCTCACATTGGTGTGCAGCGTGTGGGATTCCAGCTTGCTATTGTTTTACCAGATAATCTCAATTGAATTGATCAACTGAAAACCACTAAAGGTACCTAAGGTACATATAATTTAAGCTTAGAATATCAGTAAGTTCTACTGAACTTAGAGTTGTGTGTTAAGGGATAGCACAACCCTTTCTACAACTCAAGAGAGTTTAGTAGGCCACACTAGAGTAGGTAGTGCATACACCACACCACACTAGTAATGTCTTTAAAAGCAGGATCCAGAGATGCCCTGCAGGAAGCCATGGAGCTTCCCCCTCCAAGTATGACACACTCCCATTCTTGGAACTGAGAGCTTTGTGTAACGTGAGGAAATTAAGGACAGGCCAAAGTCCCACCACCCAACACCTCCAGGAGTTGTTGGTGGCTTATGATCTTAGTAAGTCTTCAGAGACTGAAGGGGTAGGAGCAGAGGGTGGGCCAGCAGATGAGGAAGGGGCCAGGGGTACTACTACCCCCAGCCCCCTCTGAAACTGACCAGGAGGGTGACAATGACCCTGACCTGGAAAACCCAATCCCTTCTGGGGAAGATGAAGATGAGGATCTGGAGAACCACACCTTTGTCCCCCCAGGAAGGATTATGAGTGTGCTCAGAAAGTCTAGGTCTCCTTCTCAGGAGTCTAACCACTCTGGCACCTCCATAGGGAGCTCTGTTTCTTCTCACAGGAGGGAATCCTCTCATGAGAGAAGAAAGAGACTGGTCCAGTATGAGGAAACTCAACTAGAGATCAGGAAGAAGCAATTGGCTTTAGATAGAGAATCCCTAGATCTCCTTAGAGAGAGAAGAAAGTTGGGACTAGAGTCCCATGGTGGCAGCAATATCCCTAGAGATAGGGAAAGGTCTTATGACCATAGAAACCTAAACAAGATTGTCCCTCCCTACCAGAGTGGGGATGACATCCACAAATGGATAACTGCACTGGAGAGGGCCTGTAAAGTTCAGAAGGTCCCCCAGAGGCAGTGGGCAGCAATCTTGTGGCTCTCCTTTGCAGACAAAGGTAGAGACAAGCTCCTCACTGTAAGAGAAGAGGATGCTGACAATTACACAGTCTTGAAGAGTGCTCTGATAGATGGGTTTGGCCTAACCACTGAACAGTATAGGTTGAAGTTCAGAGACACCCAAAAAGCTCAGACTCAAGACTGGGTTGATTTTGTAGATTGTGCTACAAAGGCTCTGGAAGGTTGGATACATGGCAACAAAGTGCAGGACTTTTTAGGATTGTACAATTTGATTATGAGGGAGCAGATCCTTAATAATTGTCAAAACCAGCTTTTGCACCAGTATCTGGTGGACTCTGATCTGACCTCTCCCCAAGAATTGGGAAAGAAGGCAGACAAATGGGTCAGAACCAGAGTAAAAACTAGAAATCAGGGTGGTGACCAGAAGAAAGATTCTACTAAGTCCCAAGAGAAAGGTGGGGATAAATCTAAGGATAAGTCCCCTACAGGGCCCCAAAATTCCTCTTCTGGGGGTGGGTCCCAAACTCCTTCCTCTCCTGAAAAGAAACCCTATTGCCATGTCTGTAAAAAGCCTGGGCACTGGAAAACTGATCCCAGTTGCCCCAGGATTGGCAATAAAGAAAATGTTCCTCCCACAACTACTACCACCCCTCCTGGTACTACCAGTAGTAATCCTCCAGTTGGGAGTAGTGCACCCAAAAAGTTAGGTGCTTTTGCAAGAGGAACGGAGGTGGGCCCTAGTTTAGACAGGGACCCCTCAACAGACTCCTCTGACTCTGATGGTGGTATAGGATTTGCCACCTTTACCATGGGTCCCATAGCATTGGGCAGGTACAGACTGGAGCCAATGATTAATGGTCAGAAAGCTGTGGCATTTAGGGACACAGGGGCTAGTGTCACCATGGTGGCAGGGAAACTAGTCCCCCCTCACCAGTTTTTACCTGAGTTTAAGTACCAGGTGACCAACATTGATGGTGTCAGAACAGATCACCCCATGGCCATAGTCAATCTCAGCTGGGAGGGGGTCACAGGCCCAAAGAGAGTGGCAGTGTCCCCCACCTTACCTGTAGATTGCCTGATGGGCAATGATTTGGAAATTTCAGCCTGGGCTGAAGTTGAACACCAAACCCATCTTAGGATGTTGGGCGTCCCTGTAAAGGTTAGGGGGCTGTGATGGCCACAGCCCCAGCCCAAGAATTTGGAGAGATGGAGCCTGAAAGAAGGGCCCACTCTCCCCCAAAAGAGAGCACAAGGGTTGAAGAAAAGTCTTCTTCCCCCAGACAATAGGTAAGGGTCAGCCTCCTCAGGGAACTGACCCTACCCCTAGTGAAGGAACTGCCACAGAGGTAGTCAGGCCTGGCCTGGCCACACCCCTGATGGCAGAGGACCCTTCCAAGGTGGTACACAGTCTGGAGCAGGTAACCTGCCCCTCTCTACCCTGCCTCAGTCAGCCCAGGGCTGCAGAGGTCAGGGAGGTCAGTGGACCCCCAGGGCCCCCTGTCCAGAGGAAGCCCCCATCAGCAGATTAGGGGCACCCAGTCTAGTAGCCCTAGCCAGGTGAAAATTCCTCTACACACTGAGGGATCCCCCATACCTTTATGTAGGGACCTCCCCCAGAAGGACTCTGGTAGGCAAGGGCAAACCTGGGACCAGAAGGTTCCAAACCTGCCATGTCCCTCCAGTGTTCCATCCAAAGGGACCCAACCCCCAGCTGTAGGCAGCCAAAGGTTGACCCTTAGAGCAAAGTGCAACTCAGTCATGGAAAGACAGGCATACATGGTGACCAGTGATCTGAGGAAGCTGAGGCCAACATTCCTAGGGCCTCACTTCCCTACTCAGACACCTCACCAGCCTTGTACTTTACCTAAGCACACCAGAGGTAGTGATTCCCCATGGTGGAGACCCTCTCATACCCTTAGGGTGAGGGATTGCTTAGTGGACCATAACATAGGGGGCAACCATGCTAGTGCAGGTGCTTCCTTATATGGCCACTTAGTCAATATAGGCTCAACTGGCCAAGGTTAGCCTTATCTCCTTTCGTTTGGGGGGGTTATGTAGGAAGGTGGAATCTGACTATATGGTTGCCCCCACTTTTTTTATGGTGTTTTGCTGGTTTATGGCTTAGTTGGACTGGGATCCTGCTATTCAGGGCCCCAGTCTATCTGCTTTCTCTGTAAAATGGTTTCCATGTGCCTTAGGCACATCTCTGATTGGAATCTGGAGTGCCCTTATAAGTCCCTAGTATATGGTATACTATGTACCAAGGGCATAGGTACCTCAGAGGCCTACCAGGGGCTGCAGCACGTATTGTGCCACCCCTGGAAGGCCATCCAAACTGACACCACAGGTCTGCTACTGCAGCCTGGGTAAGGTGGTGCATGCACCCCTTACTGTGATATAGGTTACCTATATCACTAAATACATACACACATATAAACCTATAAGTCACTCCTAAGGCAGGCCTTATCAATCCTAAAGGCAGAGTGCATGGTTCCTATGTGAGAGGGTGCCCCTGCATGAGCAGGGCCCCTCTGCAGCGTTCGGAGACCATCTCTGATGCTGTTTGTAGTGCAGCCTGACCATATACTCTTAAGCGCATTATATCCTCGCGGTAAAATGCTAACTTTGGAATGGCTGCACCTAAACATGTCGTGTTTGGTGTCAAACATCTTGGAATACTACCCCCCGCCAATCCTGGCGGCGGGGGTAGCATTCCACCCTTCTAGAGGGAAAGACATGTTAACTCTGGCTTACCCGGTAACTTCTTTCTGAAGCCCTGGCATCACAAAATGGATGCTGCTGCCACAGACACAAGTCTGGCCTCCTGCTGCTGGACGAAACTCTGGCAGGGGAGGCCTGGACAATAGGTTTCCTGTTACAGGGAGGTGTGACCACCTCCCCAGACAGGATAATGTGTATTGGGGCTGGGTGGGTGCACTCTTAGAGTGCTTTGAAGTCCTGCACTGGGGGAGCAAAAGGCTCCTCTGTGCATATGCCAGTTCAAACCAGCTCAGGGGCTACCTGCCCCTGCTCTGGCGCGAAACTGGACAAAGGGAAGTGGGTGTAGCCACCCCCTCCCTTGACCCTCCCATAGGTGGGGTCATAGAGTTAGTCCCTCCCTGTTTTACTGGTTAAAATGGGGAACCCTTGCCACAGCAAGATTAGATATCCCTGGACTAAACTTTGAAACTGAATCCTGGACCTTCAACGCTCTACATCACGATTAGAGGACTGAAGAATCTCCCTTGGGGTCAAGGAGTGACTCCCCTGCTTGGCAGGCACCAAAAACGATAACGACGGTCGCAAACTACGCCGCTCCCGCCGGAGTCCGAAGTCCCTGCAGCCCAAGAAGTGGATTTCCTGACTTCTCCAAGGCCATCGTGAGTCCCCAGCGAAGCTGAGGCAAGTGGACCCCACGAGTGACGAGGAACCGCGACCCCTGGGTACCGTGCACTATTATCGAGTGCAACCCCTTCACAACGTTCTACGAACCTGTGCTTTGGACCACGTGTGGTCCCATCCTCCAGCAGGAATCCCTCCGAAGATCAGAGGCCTACACCGTCCTGAGTGACCGTGGGCCCCTGTTGAGTGATTCTGCCCGAGGTGTCTTCGCGATCCCTTGCCAGCCGGCTCGTGGGTCCCCAGAAGACTTTCTAAAGAAACCAAAGGGCTCCCTGGTTGCTGCAGGCCTGCCCTGACTTACCCTCGCTGGGTGAGTTCCCCAGACCTTGCTGGTCTGCACCATCGACGATCTTCAGCTACATCGAGACTTGCCGTTGCCAAGGCTTGTTGGGTCCAATCCGGTCGCCGACACTGCAGCACTCGACAGACATCGTGTACCAGCCCGAATCCTGCTCCTGGTCGCCAACAACGCCTCCTGGACCTCGTGGCTGCAGAAACGAGACGACCGTCAACGCACCTGAAGCACTCGACATCGGTGGGCATCTGTCCATCGCCTTCCTGGTCACTGGCTAGTGACCCAGACTCTGTCCCCTCTGCTTTCAGGTTCTTCAGAACTCCGATCCACTCTTGGATCCACCCGGACACTTTTCTCTTGGTCGCCAGCAGCACTTTGCAGCAGATCGCCATTCGAAACGACGACGAAACCCGACCCCGAAAGGCACCTATGCACCCGGCTTCCCTGGGTGAGGTAACACGAGTACTCCGGTGCTCCCGTGGGTAGAGACTCTTCAAAGTCCTAGATCTCAAGGGGTTTTGTCCTAGTCCTCTTTAAAGTGTCCCTTTCCTCTATTTTCCCGATCCCGACTTTCTCCATAGAAGTTAACGGCGTATCGCGGTTGTGTATTTACACTGCACGCGTCTCCCGTGGGTCCCCTGTGTCACTACCTTGGGTGGTTCCTTGTGGTCCAAGCACTTCTAGAGGCTCTAGGCCTAGTGTCTAGTTCAGTCGTGGTTCGCATACCACTTTATTGGTATATGGTTTGGTACGCCCCTAGGGCCCAAACGTGTATTTGTGCTATTACTGTGATTTAAGATCTTATAACCTATGTACTTCGAACTCTAGCCTCATAAAGAGACTAGAGGGGTGTGTTTAGTAATAAATACATATATTTTGAATATATACCTGGTGTGGTGCTCTTTCATTTGATCACTCAAGAGATTATAGACTGGTAAAACAAGCTGCTTTACATTCCTTCAAGACTTAGCCTGAAGGCTGCTCTCCACAGCTACCACTAGGATAGCTTTCAATAAGGTTGTCTTTAACCTACCTACCATAAGAGTCGATTTGGACTGGTGCAAGGTGCCCACTATAATTAGTGGACAGCATATGCCAGGCCAACTTCTCACACTACTTTTAAATAGCAGGCACCCTGCCTTATGGTAATAAGGCCTACTTAAGGGTAACGTATTAAAAAGAATGTTTTGACCTGTCAGAAAAGGTTTATTTTGACAGGTCAAATTGACCATTTAAAACTGCACAGCTAGGCTACAATTGTAGGCCTGGACACAGGTTTCCTAGGTCACTGCAGTGGGAGACACAATGGGTACTGCAGGCCACTAGTGACATTTAACTGACAGGCCCTTAATACACTCTGTACCATATACTATTGACTTATAGGTAAGTTAAATATGCCAATGAGATGCAAACCAATCTCAACATGCTAAAAGGCAGGAGCACAAGCACTTTATTACTGATTAGCGGGAGTAGAGTGTGCAGAGTTCTTTGGGCAACAAAAATAGGGTTCAGCAAAATATTCAGGCTGACCCTTCTGAAAGGGTAGATTTCAAACATTATATAGATCTTCTAACAAACAATAATTATTAATAAAAAATTAAAAATACTGAATCTTTAATATACTTTCTGCTGTTTTACAAAAAGATTTTATGAGCTGATCGCATTACTTTAAATGGAGGAAGACTCCTTTTTGAGATGGCTTTTACATTCACCAAATAGCACCTGCCAGAGGCTGAAAACAATGCACGTTACATATTGGGTCTAGGAGGCACAAAAGAAAATGTTACTTAAATTCGGTAGTGTTCTTTCTGGTAGATACTCTATCTAACTTCAGATTCCTGAACTAAGAATAACCGTCAGTTGCCAGACTGGATCCAGAAACTTTTTTCATAGAAGTGCTCCCGCTCGCTGCCGGCATCATGTGGCTCTGTGCTTGAAACCACACTGCCCCAGAAGTAATGGATTGGATCACATACAAGTTGCAGCCCAGCACTCTAACCTCAGTTTCTTACCATTTTCCTTTTTAGGCCCTCAGATGCAGAGCGTAAACAATTGTTGGTACCAGTGTGCTCAATACTAACTTGGGACCCTTCTAAATGTTAAAAAGAGGCCACTTCATAAAATGGGAGGTGGGAGGGTGGTGCAGAATCTGCAGTTAGATAAAGTAAGTACCAGAAAGAGACTTACCAAAGGTAAGTAGCTTATCCTTACACAGATTCCTCACCTTAGAATAGAAACTAAGACAGAATCTCCTTAAGGTGAATGGTCTATCGAGTGTGCCCAGACCTAAAAGTTTGGCTCGGCCAAGCATGCAGAATGCCATTCCCGCCGGATCTGGCTGTCAAGGCAGTTGTGCTTTGTGAATGTGTGCACTGACGTGCATAGTGCAGCCTGGCAAATGTCAAGGACAGGCACTCAATGTGAGAGCACCGTGGTAGCAGCCTTACTCCAGCTGGAATGGGAAATGAGATTTTCCGAAGGCTGTTTTTTGGCCAGTGCAAAGCAGCTCAAAATACAGAGGACAATCCACCTTGACTGGGTCCTCAGCTAGGAACCTTCCCTTTCTTCGTACCAGAAAGCTAGGGATCCAGCTCCTCTTTAAGGGGTTAGGCAGGTGAGGGGGAGCAATGGATTGCTGAATGTGGAAGGGAGTCACAACTTTTGGCAAGAATGCCGCTTGAATCCTCAGCACCAACTTGTCTGAGGAAAAAGGTGATGTACAGTGGTTGGTTGCACTGAAAATGCATGAAGTTCAGTGACTCGATGGGTTGACGTGTTTTAAAGTCAGGGGATGCAGTGGGCAGTTATGCATCAACTCAAAGAGTAAAAAGAACAATTGATGGACAGAATGCAGAACAATGTCATACATTCACCACAGTACAGAGATCTGGGCCTAAATCCATCATTTGTTTGCTCCCCATGCCATTCCAGTTTGAACCCAGCCATATGCAAATCAGTCTTCACCCTGCACCCTATGGGAACAGTCCAGCCTGAACTGCCAGGCCAGGTCCTCCCTGGACTGGAAACAAGCATCCTAGGACCGGTTTCGGGGTTTCACCCCTCATCAGCCAGGCTAGCTTGACTCCAGTGGCATGGAGAGCACGGGACCGACGTCTGGGCATAGCCGTCCCACTTGGGGTGACAAATGCAAAAAGAATAATTGCACATAAGAAACGTCAAGAACAAGTTAAGATGCAACTGTAGCATCACAAACGTTTTGGGAGGAAAGGAGTGTCAAACCTTTAATAAATCTCATAACAACATGTGATTTACACAAGGATGGTTGATACTGCCAATGTAGAAAGGCCAAAAGGGGTGACGTTTAATAGTGCCCAATGCAAGACCTTGGTGGGCCAAAGATAAAACTAATAAGAGGATGTTCAATAGCTTCAGTCTGCAAAAACTACACCACCCAACAAATTTGTCCCAGCGCTGGCATTAATGGATTTCCTGGAAAGATGCCCTGGCATCAAGGTTGATATCCACTACTTCAGGCGACAGATCAAATGCAGTCAACTGTGGCTGCTAAATCTCCATAGATGTATGTGCAGATTGTGCAGATTTAGCTTCCCATCATTGGGACAGCCCTCCTTTTTACATTCATTCCTGTTTCAATTTTGGAAGGTTTAAAAAATTGCTGAAAACATGGCTTTTCTAAACACCATTAGCTACCTGGGATACTCCTTCAGGAGTGAGTTGTCGCGCTATACACGCTGAGCTAACATAACATAACACATCATACCTTAACATAACAGATTTGGGTGGAGGACCCTACCCTGTGGCTGAGACAGAAGCACAGCTTGATTAAAGAACAGAGGCTCATGTCCAGTTCTGGTTAGTACAGTCTCCTGAACAATCCGGAGCCACAACAATGTCTTTGGCTCGGTTGTCCTGATCTTTTTCAGAACTCAGGCAGGAGAAACAAGTGCTGGAAGGTGTACAGGAGTCCTGTGTTCCATTCCAGCAGGAACACATCTCCTAACAAGTGTTCTTATGGAAACTCCAACATGCACAACTTTCAACACTGCATGCTCTCAACAGTGGAGAAAATACCTAGCCAGGGCTCTCTCCAATTTTGAAGGATTCCTATGACACTTTAGGATGTAGTCTTCATTTATGATCCCCTGAAGCCGCTTACTCAGTTCATCCACTTTGGCATTCAGACACCCTGCCAGGTGGTTTGCAGTCAGGAACATGCCCTGGAGCTCCAACTACCTCTAGAGATGAGGTACCTCCTGACACAAGACGCAGGACCACACTCCACCCTACTTGTTGCAGTACCACATGGTATTAGTGTTGTCCATAAGAACCCTATCAGCCTCCCTTTGATGGATGGCAGAAATGCTTTCAGAGGAATGGCCCTTAACTCCATCAAATTCTTGTGGAGCCAGCCCTCCGCCAGAGGAGACAGTCTTTACATTTCTGTCTACAACTAAATGCCTTTACCACGCATGACTATATAACAAAAGACCTATACATATATTTAAAGTTGTGTTAAAAAAAAATATATATTTCAAAATTGCTGTAAACACCAGGACTCTTGCAGTTCGACTTGATTCAAGTCGCAAAGATTACACTATCCAAATTATTGGTTCCTGTGGCCCTGATTTCCACATCAACCTGTAGGTTGATGTAGGGGGGTGTTGCGGCCGAGCTGTTTGCTAGGGCCGGTTTCGACCGATTTTGTTACAGGGGGGTGATATTGCCAGACCCTGTAACAAAAACACCCCCCAGGGGCCCAAATCCGGCCCCCACCCTGGCGGCCCACCAGGGAAACGCCAGTTGCCCGCTATGGCCAGTCTGGCCCTGGACGAAACGCGTTAACTGTACTTGTGTGTCCCCAATGTGAAACGGGTATTAAAAGAAAGAATATTATTGACATACAAGTTAACTTGTTGCTTCATTTTGGACTTTCTTTCTAACACTTGGTTTTGTTGGATGGATTGATTGATTCCAGTGATCTAGCCCGTCTCATTGACTGAATATTACAGTAAGATAGTGCTCCTTCTCCTACTAGTTTTGCTATATTCAAAGTAAGTATATATATATATATATATATATATATATATTCCAAACACCAGGTGACGCCTGGGACGCCCATCCTCTCGGGTCAGGCCTGTTAGGGAGCGTCAGTCCCCAAATATTTCCATAAGAAAACACGCACTTCACCTCGCAGTGACGTGAAATACAGGCCCACCAGCCAATCCTTGGTAGCAGTTCTTTTTATCGTGGCACAGCATCAGCATAACGCGTTTCGACTTTACAAAAGTCTTAATCATATGCAAATGAGGGAGTAGTCATGTGTTTGGAATTTATAGGTCAAATGCATCAACACTGAGAAAGGACACACGGTGTGGTGGAAAATATCTCAATACAAAAAACGGACTTATGGTAACAAATCGTCATCCAAGTGGGTATTTCCTTAGGGTTTTCAAATGAAATCAGTGAATATTTACAAAGTTTAATGCACTGGTTAATCAGATAAATTTCATTCTTTTCGCATCTCAAAAATGTTTAAATCACTGAAACGAGTTCATCATTTATAAACCACATTATCCATAATGCTTTGTTCTTGCTCTCAGAAAATCATGTCCTTTCACAGCATTAGTTGTTAAATATTTGTTCACTTTAATACTTGCGTGTAGCTTTGTGCTTCCTTAACGCCTTTAAAAGAGTAAATTTCATGTATGGCTAGGTCGTACGTTGTCACAGCAATGTCCAAGGTCAGATTCCTCCCTTCATAATACTGCGATTATTGCAGTTTCTTTCGATTCTGCCATCAATTACAATTCCATTGTCATGGCGTGCAAGAAAACATTTCTATAACCAGTGCATCAAACTTTGTAAATATTCACTGATTTCATTTGAAAACCCTAAGGAAATACCCACTTGGATGACGATTTGTTACCATAAGTCCGTTTTTTGTATTAAGGTATTTTCCACCACACGATGTGTCCTTTCTCGGTGTTGATGCATTTGACCTTTAAATTCCAAACACATGACTACTCCCTCATTTGCATATGATTAAGACTTTTGTAAAGTCGAAACGCGTTATGCTGATGCTGTGCCACAATAAAAAGAACTGTTACCAAGGATTGGCTGGTGGGCCTGTATTTCACGTCACTGCAAGGTGAAGTGCGTGTTTTCTTATGGATATATATATATATATATATATATATATATATATATATATATATATATATATATATATATATATATATATATATATATATATATATAGATAGATAGATAGATATATATATAGATATATGTTTTGAACTCAAAACACCACAGACATTCAGAGTCATAGTCTCAGACGGTCGGTAGGCCCCTCATCTGCGTACCAAAAGAGAAGTCACCATCTCCAACAATGGGATTATCCTCATCCAGTCTTCAGATTGCCACCTTAAAATATTCAGGATATTTATCCCTCTCATCAAGAAAACTGACTCCACCTCCTTTCCAGACCTCCCTAACTCTGCAGGCATTACTAACTCACCTCCATCACCCGTCAGGTCTGAGCCTGCTTCCTCCATTCACCACACTAGACTGCAGTCTCATCCCACAACCAGAGCAAATACTTCAGAGTTACATAGCCAAGTTACCCACACCTTCACCCCGACTATACATTTGACCCCACTTGCCTCAATCACCGTCTTCTGAACCCCAATAATACCCTTAGGACTCCCACTCACCCATCTCTTGAGTTCTCCCCCTCCTAACGTCGATCCTAACTCTACCTCCAATCCACCCTCCCCTTTGCCTTCTCCCCCAATCCATCAGCACCCTAACTCCACCGACATCATCACCCCCATGCCTCCCTGCCCGCTGCTCCAAGACTTGACAACCCGCCCCCATACCTTACTAGAATCCAGACTGGAAGAGATTACAAAAAATTTGCAAGATCTTAAAGCAGATTTACCTAGACTCATTCGCATCACAAGAGAGATGATCAATTTTCAGTGCCCTAATAGGAACCAGAGGATGAATACTCTCATTCATGACCAACCCTCCAACCACCCCGCAATATCTACAACACACCTCCCTTCCAACCTAACATTTCTTTCCCCGTCGCCCATGCAACGGAGTTGGAGAACTAGACCCTATCCCAATGCGCATATGAGAACGATTAGACGGAAAGTCCCTTTATCCGACAATTATATACAAACCCTCCTTATCATATAACTCTTCATACTCTGATAACATTGATAGTCGGGGCCTAATCCATTCCATCCCGGTGAACCATCATAGAGCTCCTAGGCTCAACCATAGAGCAGTTAACAAGCACAACCTCAGGGGAGTTATCCTCACTCAGACTACCCCAGCACACCACAAACCCCAATTGAAATGCATGCTAATCAATTGCAAATCAGCTGCAAGACATGTGGGAGATATTGCTAACTTTATCCTGCCACATGATCCTGACCTCCTAATCCTGACCGAAACCTGGCTAAATGACTCCTCTGCTCCTATCCTTACATACTAGTCCCTCCTAACCACAGCATCACTAGACTGGATAGACCCAGTAGACCAGGTTAAGGAATTGCTTGCATACACAGCATCAACCTGTCAGTTAAACACGCACAATCCCCTGTTCTATCCACCTGTGAATAACTATGCCTCGATATCGCATGCAAAAACAGGCCTCTATGCAAACTACACACGATCTCCCACCCTCTCAAGACAATCTTGCTTTCATAGAACAAATCATGGAAACCATTCTGACAAACACAGGTCAACATTGTACTCAAATCTTCCTTGGAGACTTCAACCTCCACTGGAAGGATCTGAATGATCCTGCAGTTAACAGCTTTAAAACATTCCTTGCTGACCTCAACCTGATCCAATTTTGCGATAGCCCCACACACAACAAAGGGTCGACCTTAGATCTTATCATTGCGTAGGCCAATTCAATTCAACTGGAATCTATCCTCCTCTGTGACTGGACCACCACAGCATCACATTCCTCGTCACGGAAGCTGCGATAACTATCACAGCTCAACTAACAAAACCCAAACTCTGGAAAAGGAGCATGCATAACATCAACTGTAATGGATGGACCTCTCTCAGCCACAACATCCTGCCTCCTCTTGAAAAGACGTCAGATGTACATGATCTTACAAATTACTACACTCACTTCATGGAGACTATTCTTGAATCGATTGCTCTATTAAAACTAAAAAGAGCGCCCACCAAAGACACCAAACCTTGGTATACCAGCAGCCTCAATATAGAAAGACGCACCCTGAGGCTAGCTGAATGTCAGTGGAGATCACCTCCATCCCTTGAACACCTCAAGCACTTGACATCATTGAGTAACAGATGCTACAAAATTATCAGAATTTCGAATGCAAATTTCTTCAGAAACCAGCTGGATCAAGCCAGCAACCGATCTAAAAAACTATTTGAACTCATAAAGGTACAATAAAACTATGCACCCAATCCGTTCCTTGCTGGATCCAGTCCGCTACCAAACTGTTAAGAATTTGCCTCCTTCTTTCTTCAAAAGACAGAAAGCATGGAAAAAGATCTGCAGACAGCTTTGGAACAATGTCCTCTTTCACCTAAAACCATCCTCTCCGCCTCCCAGACTGCTGTTCCCTCTTGTCCCCCACGCACATCCCCAAAAACAACATCTCATTGAACTCTTTCAAAATCTTTGAGGAAAGCACCATTCACAAGATTCTAGCAATGCTGAAACCCTCAAACCACTTAAATGACCCTCTACCTCCCAACTTCTTCAAGGAAATCACACCTTTGATACTCCCACTTTGGAACAAGATTATGAATGCCTCCCTCCTTCAAGGCACTATCCCTGACTGCCTGAAATTCAGTCAAGTTTCCCCCATCCTAAAAACACCAAAAGCAGATCAAACTGACTTAAACAACTTCCGACCTATCTCCAATATTCCTACCCTAGCGAAGCTACTTGAAAAACGTGTTCATATTCAACTCTGTAACCACATCGATCAATTCTGCTTATTAGATTAATTTCAATCTGGCTTCCATCCAGGGCACATCACCGAATCGGCTATGGCACACATAGTGGACGATGCACTAGAAATGCTGGATCAGAACCAATCTTGCCTTTTAATCCTCCTTGACCTATCGTCGGCATTCGCAACGGTTAAGCATGGCAACCTACTAGAACTTTTGGAACACCGAATGGGGCTAATAGGATCAGTCCTAAACTGGTTCACCTCTTATCTCCAAAACAGGACTCAAAGAGTCAAGGTTAATCATTCACTATCGCAGACCACTCAAGTCACATTAGGGGTCCAACAGGGCTCCTCCCTCTCGCCCACTCTCTTTAACCTGTTTATGGAGCTTCTTACGGTAATTCTAAGTTCATCCAACATCCACTACCACATGTATGCTGACGACACTCAATTATACTTAAAAGTCACCGCCCCAGAAGTCATCAGTTCTCTCAACACAACTCTACAGAAAACTCAAAATTGGCTGGCATCCAACCACCTCAAACTAAATTCTAAAAAAAAAAAAAAATGTTTCTAATTGCCCCGCCCAATCAGGCATCTGTCATTGAAGAATGTTTGAAACATCTAACAGCCCTCAACTGCATTCAACAAGTCATTGATTCAGCAAGATCACTGGGATTAACTCTCGACAAGAACCTCAACATGCAGAAGCACATCAGTGCCATCATCAAAGGAACAAATCTCCAAATGAACATTCTAAGAAAATTAAAACCTTTCCTCCCGCCCAATGACTTTAAGGATGCAGTGCAAGCCCTAGTGATTCCCAGGTTGGACTATGGAAATGCAACCCTTTGTGGCCCGCCCATATCCAAAATGGCTCCTCTAAAAGCCTTGCTCAACTCTGCTGCAAGGCTCATCACCGGCTCAAAAAGAAACAACCACATCACTCACCCTTTGAAATCCCTCAAATGGCTCCCTAACAAAGCAAGAATCCAGCAAAAAATTGCCTACATGACACATAAAGCCCTCCATCTCAAAACCCCTAGGTATCTCGCCTAGAAGCTCAAACGTTCTGGTGGCTACAGATCTTCCAGAAGCTCCAACACCTTACTTCTGAAACCTCAGAAATTCCACAAGAAGAAAACTTACAACCAATCTTTCTTTGGAATTTCCCAGAGAATTTGGAACACCCTACCCCTTGAAGTCAGAATGAATCCTTCAACTGTATCCTTCAAGAAAAAAAGTCAAAGTACTCCTTATGAAAAAATGTTTGACTTAGATCCTAAGATTGCCTCTTTTCGTACCCATCACGAATCCTAATACTCATGACTACTGCTCACCTGCTATTTGACTGTTTTCGACTTATCAGTCCTGACATTATGTCGTACCCTATTTCACGATACTTACTGTAGTTTTCTTGACTATGATAATATTGTTTTTTTGGGTTATTTGCCTCTGCTCTCTGAACAATTGTAAAGCGTACCCTCCCTTTTCTGGGTACTACCTTATCCTGTATTTTTCTCGAATATGATATTGTTGTTATTATTGCTTTTTTGTCTCTGCTCTGTAAATTTGTAAAGCACTCTGATACCCACAAGGGTCATGTTCGCGCTATAAAAAACTCTCAAAATAAAATAAATAGGTTAAAGTAACATTATAGTTAGGCGTGACAACACTAACATTTTGAACAGAAAAAACACAGAAATTCACCAGTTATACCTAGCAGAACTACCTATAACTTGTACCCACGCCATGCACTGCTTATGACCTCACATATTACATCACTAATGACATGTTCTATGGCATCATTGATGACATCACTGATTACATCATCCAAGCTTTTATTCATACACCTTACTCTATGAACCAGTATGGCATTAGAGACCTGAAAGTGAGTACAAAATCAGAATATTATGAAGCATCATTAACGCCATAACAGATAGACCTCCTTAAGCTGTAGCAAGCATGTGTTATGTGCAACACTGACCCTATAACATGCACTTCATGAGTAACCTGTCTCACATTAACAATTAACCACAGATAGATGGGTAACCCCTTCTGCACACGGTGTTCAGTCTGTATACAACTATTCAGAGAAAACCTAGTTCCACAAAATACTCAACGTCTGCCCCAAAATTCTTGCCCTACTACAGACAGCTTTTATCTATATCAAACCCATCAAAGTGTCCAAACCTACATTGAGAAATGAAGTTGATATGAGTAGAAAAGTCGGTACTGTAAACAGTGTTTACTTTATGGAGAGTTTACTCTGTTCCGCACAATTTGCAGACAGTGAAACCTTCATGAGAAATACACCATAGATTATTAAAAAGTATCTAGTAAGAACAGTGCACACTCTATGCAACACTTGTCAAAAAATACAATATTCACTTAGAAAAACCAAAGTCTGAAGGTGCTAAAGATCATACTACCTGCAGCCTTCATACGGAGGTGAAAACTTTGCAGATAGCCCATCATCTGAAGCAAAGGAAACACAAGTACATAGGTTAGTGCCTAGTGCACACAGTCTTCTATGTTATGTAGAAATTGTCATGCTGAGACAATTCTGCCTAATAACTCAAGGCTGCTTACAATACTTAGAGCTTTATTTAGATCTTGGCGGACGGTTACTCTGTTACAACGGTGACAGATATCCTGTCTGCTGAAATACAAATCCCATAGGATATAATGGGATTTATATTTCGGCAGATGGGGTATTCGTCACCGTTGTGATGGAGTAACTCATGTCCGCCAAGATCTAAATCAGGCCCTTAGTATCCACTATGTAGAATCTTTGCCCTGTTAGAAACTTTTTTGCAGAACTAAAAAACTTGTGTGGAACATACTGGTCACAACTCATCAACTGTCATCTGCACACAGAGTTACTCTTCAATTCAAAGATTTATAACATGGTCAATGCTTTTACACACCCATGATGCATTAGAAAAACATACGTTCTATAAACACTTAGACCCATTAGCTGGACACAGACTGTACAAAATAAGGTAGAAAAGTAATATGGTAGTTACCCACCATTATGTAAACAATAACACACTCATTGGATGATATCATCAGTGATGTAATTTGAGATGTCAGCAGTGATGTCTTAAATGATGCCATCAAACATATCATGAGTGATGTAATATGTGAGATCATAAGCAGTGCATGGCGGGGACGCAAGTTATAGTTAGCTCTGCTAGCTAGAACTGGTGAATTCCTGTGGGTTTTTGAGTTCAAAACATTAATGTTGTCACCGACATTCACCTAACTATTACGTTACTTTAACTCTTGTTTTTTTTTTCAGTTAATATATATATATACACAAACACACACAAACAGGCACAGATTTCCACCTCCCCTAGATGACCTCCCCATCCCAGCAGGCCTACATCCATAACGTCTGCTCCTGGCGGGGAGCCTACTGTTGGACCAATTGCATTTGAGCAGCCACCACTGCATATCTCCAGCGTTCTCTTCCGAGACTTGGATAACATTGGTCAGAGTAACATTGGAACTTCAAATTCCATTGCACATGCTGCATTTGCCACCTGGCATAGCTGACGAGGAGGATGCAGGAGGCTAACATGCCTAGAAGCCTCATAGCCACACTCACCATGAACCAGGATTGAGCCTGAAACATCAAGATCACAACCTGATAGTCCTGGATTTGTTGTGGCAAATAAAAACCCCTGGACTCCAATGTGACCAGGATTTATACAATGAGTGGAGGTTTCCGAGAAGGAGACAGGAGGGTGATAGTGAACCCCAAAGATGTCAAGAGGTGCACTGTAAGTGTGGAGGTGGTCCACGACTGACTGAAGAAATACTGATTTCCCGACCTCCGAAAATAGGCAGCGACCACTGCCATCACTTTCATTAACACCCGACAGGTGTTGGTGAGGTCAAAAGGAAGTACAGCAAACTGAAAATGCTCCTGGTATATCATGAACCGCAGATAATGTCTGTGGGACTGCAGGACAGGCATATAAAAATAAGCGCCCTGCAGGTCCAAGGACCCCATGTGGGTGCCACAGAGGCACAGGGTTTGAGTCAGGCTGCATGACGACCGGTTGCGATTTTTTGATTTTGTAGCATGATATTGGTCTGGCTCGAGCCAAAGTCAGATAAGGTCTGACATTGGCATTGGCACAAGATCCTCTTCCAGCATCAGTACCGGTACCGTTGTAGCAGAGACAGTCATGGGGCTTGAGTAGAAGTCTGTAATGGAGTAGATTCATGCCTGATAACGGGTCACGAGGGGAAGGTGGTGCGGGGGATGGGCTTGACAGAAGTACCCAGACTGGAAGCCCCTGCAGATCCATGGGCCCAAAGGTGTGCCAGAGGGAACTAGACGAGCACTTAAAATTTCAGCATGGCCTCCTGGTAGGCTTCTATCTGCTTTGGGGTCAACGACGGCCAGGGAACATTGGCACCAGCTTGGAAATGGGTTCTGTGGCCAGAGACCTTAAAGGGGTGTAGTTGACATCATGACGCCTTTTCCGCCTTCTCTTTGGAGTCAGAGTGGCGGGATGGGGGTCAAGTCCCGATTCGCTTTCTTATGCTTACACTGGGACTTACCAGAGGATCTCAAGAGTGAAATTGAGCAATCGCAGGAACACCCTTGGGACTGGGACCAAATCCTCACCTGAGACTTAGAATGGGAGTGGGACTAATGTGAAGGCTGTGACTTCATTTTGTGTTCAGCGACATAAAACGTTGTCACTGGGTCTCGGATCATCTTCAGATGAATGAGGGTGCACTTATTGCACAACTTTGAGTCATGGCCTGAGCCCGGATACTAAAGACACACCTCATGTGGGTCCATGGCGGACATCTGCATTCTTCATTTGCAGCAGGGCTTGAAACCGTGATTTGGGTCTCATTGTTCTCTAACACACTGATATAATCATTTAAAAAGTAATTGGAGAAACTGACAAATTGGTAGTGGAGCTCAAAATCTGTGTAGGAAGGCATGGAAACAAAGGAACTGATGTCAGCTCACAGGGGTGGCACTTGTATGTGGATTTGCTCTGTCAATATTGAGGTGGTGTGGAGTAAAGCATGGAGCTGTATGGCACAACCTAGTTGTGTGCAAGAGCACTACTATGCAAAATGTTTAAGAAGCCAATCTGGCGCCTAAGGAGTATCCTACGGTGAGGAATCTGGGGTTAGAAGTATCCATCAGAAATACACCTAATAGATAAGAGCATGACAATAAGGGAGAAATACTCCTTTGAGCTAATCGAACAAGTTACTTACCTTCGGTAATGATGTATCTGTAAGAGACATACATTAGTATAGCCTCCTTACTTTAGAATTACCCCCAGGCGTCAGACTGGATATGGAGACATTTTCTGTAGCAGTACCCCTGCGTGTCGGTAGGTGGCGTCTGTCGACTCCGCGTACGTCGTCGTGGTCACCGGGATGACGTCGCGGTATCTACTTAAACACCACTCCAGCACGCTGACGTCAGTTCTGACACAACTTTCCACGCCAGAAGCGCAGAGCCATGCAAGTTACTGACCACTGGTGCACATAACTAGGGTCCTGGAAGGGAGTCCCTATCCCTAGAAGTCAGTTTGCAGAACGGGGAGGATGAGTGGGGCGGTAAGGAATCTATAACTAATGTATGTCTCTTACAGATACATCATTACTGAAGGTAAGTAACTTGTTCATCTGAAAGAGACCATTAGTTATAGATTCCTTACCTTAGAATAGATACCCCAGCAATACCAATCCTGGAGGTGGGTCTGCGAAGTAAGTCCACACCAGGAAGTCCTGGAGAATGGAACGGCCAAAAAAGCAGTCTCTCCAGACTTGGCTGTCCAGGCAGTAATGTTTTGTGAATGTGGCTGCCTAGCAGATGTCAACCAGCGGAACTCCACGTCCCATAGCAGTAGTGGCTGCCGTCGCCCTGGTAGAGTGGGCACGCAGTCCTACTGGAGGTTCCTTTTTCACCAAAGAATAGCAGATTTTGATGCATAGAACAGCCCATCGAGAAATGGTACGTTTGTCTACAGCCCGACTTTTCTTGGCGCCCACATAACCCACAAAGAGTTGATCGTCCACCCGGAAATCTTTAGTGTGGTCAAGGTAGAAGCACAGCGCACGTTTTGGGTCCAGACGGTGGAGTCTCTCTTCCTCTTTGGAAGGGTGCGGAGGAGGGAAGAAGGTGGGCAATGTGATGGTCTGATCTATGTGGAAAGAGGTAACCACTTTGGGCAGAAAAGAGGGCCTAGTGCGAAGGACCACTTTGTCTGGATGAACAGCAAGGAAGGGAGGCTTGGAGGACAGAGTCTGAAGCTCACTCATCCGGCGGGCAGAGGTGATGGCAAGCAGGAAAGCGGTCTTTAAAGTAAGAAGATGAAGAGGACAATTATGTAGTGGCTCGAAGGGAGCACACATAAGATAAGTAAGGACAAGATTCAAGTCCCATTGGGGCATTACGAAAGGAGAAGGAGGAAAGAGATGAGTAATGCCCTTTAGAAATCTATTTACAATCTGGGACTTGAAAAGAGAAGGCTGATCAGGAAGGCGAAGAAAGGCCGAAATGGCCGAAAGATAGCCTTTAAGAGTGCCCAGAGCAGAGCCATGCTGGGCCAAAGATATAATGCAGAGGAGAACCTCTGAAAGAGGGGCAAAAAGGGGATCCACAGTCTTTGCTGTGCACCATGCAACAAATTTGTTCCATCTACAGGCGCATACCGTTTTAGTGGAGGGACGCCTGGCTGCCAAAATGACGTTACAGACTTCGAGAGGAAGGTCGAAAGCTGTCAACTGTCGCCGCTCAATCTCCACGCAAGGAGGTGAAGGCTGGACAGGTTCAGGTGGAGGACCGTCCCCTGCTGCTGCGATAGAAGATCCTCCCGAAGAGGCAGTTTGATCGGAGGATCGATGGCCATGCTCAAGAGCTCGGGGTACCAGACTCTCCGTGCCCAGTCCGGAACCACAAGAATGACTTGGGCCGGTCACGCTTGATCTTCTTCAGCACTCTGGGTAGAAGTGGTACAGGCGCAAATGCGTACAGGAGGCTGCAATTCCACTTGTGACAAAAAGCGTCCCCGAGCAAGTGCCGCCTTGGAAACTCCAACGCGCAAACTGCTGACATTGCGCGCTCTCTTCGGTGGTGAACAGATCTAACCATGGCTCTCCCCACTGCTGAAAGAGACCTTGCACCACCTCCGACTGAAGACACCATTTGTGATCCATCATGCACCGGCGGCTGAGTTTGTGCGCCCTGGCGTTCAGGGAACCTGCCAGGTGTTGAATCACCAGGGATATGCCCTGATCTTCCAGCCATGTCCAAAGGCGAAGAGCCTCTTGACATAGGGTCCACGACCCCACCCACCCTGTTTGTTGCAGTACCACATGGCGGTGGTGTTGTCCGTGAACACCTGTACTACTCTTCCTTTGACAGAAGGAAGGAATGCCTTCAGTGCAAGACGGATCGTCCGAAGCTCCAAAAGGTTGATGTGGAGCCCAGACTCCGCCGGAGACCAGAGACCCCTGATCTCTGCCTCTTCCATGTGGCTGCCCCATCCCAGGAGTGACGCATCTGTCACCACTGTGAACTCTGGTTGGGGAAGGGAGAGGGCTCTGCCGTTGACCGAATCCCGGTTTGTGAGCCACCACTGCAATTGACGTGCAGTCCCCTCCGAGATCTGTACGACATCGGAAAGATTCCCCTGATGCTGCGCCCACTGGAACTTCAGGTCCCACTGCAGAGCCCGCATATGCCATCTGGCATGATCGACCAGCAGGATGCAGGAGGCCATGAGACCCAGTAGCCTCAGGGTCATTCTCACCGAAATCCGGGATAGAGGCTGAAACATCGGTATCATAGCCCGAATATCCTGGACTTGCTGCTCGGGAGGATAAGCCTGAAACTGCGCTGTATCCAGTACTGCTCCGATGACAAGGAGCTTCTGAGAGGGAATCAAGTGCGACTTCGGCATGTTGATAGTGAACCCCAGCGAACGCAGGAGGTCCACCGTAGTCTGGAGGTGGGAGAGACAGCCTGGGGCAAGCCCGCCTTCAACAGCCAGTTGTCGAGATAGGGGAAGACTGGAACTCCTGATCTGCGCAGATGAGCTGCGACTACCGCCATCACTTTCGTGAACACCCGAGGAGCGCTGGTAAGGCCAAAGGGGAGCACGGTAAACTGAAAATGCTCGTGGTCTACTGTGAACCGTAGGTAACGCCTGTGGGCTGGCAGGACGGGGATGTGGAAATAGGCGTCCTGCAAGTCTAATGCTACCATCCAGTCTCTGGGATCGAGGGCAGAGAGGAAATGAGCCAACGTGAGCATTTTGAACCTCTCCTTCTGGAGGAAGCGGTTGAGGGCCCTGAGGTCTAAGATAGGACGCAGGCCTTTGTCCTTTTTGGGTAGCAGAAAGTAGTGGGAATAGCAACCACGACCTACTTCTGGCACAGGGACCCCTTCAATAGCTCCCTTGGCCAAGAGAGCCGCAACTTCCTGGCGGAGAAGGGCCAAGTGATCCTCTGACATGTGATGGAGGGCTGGTGGCATGGAGGATGGGGTAGTCTTGAAGGGGAGGGAGTAGCCCCTTTGGACTATCTGCAAAACCGACCTGTCCGACGTGATGTTTTGCCAGTGGGGAAGGTGATGGCGCATCCTGACGCCCACAGGCCTCGGGTGGCCCTGAAAGGTCAGACTAGGAGGGTTTGGAGGCTGCTGCAGGAGGGGTATTGGTGGACTGGCCCCCCCCCGCTGACCCCCAGACCAGAGTCGCTGGGTCTTACGTCCGCGCATTGACTGGGTGGCTTGCGTGGCCCTGTGGCTCGATTGGGTGGAACGTGGTGGGACACCCCTTCTGTAGCCACAAAAGCAGACTGCGTGGGGCGAGAGGTTGCCGTGAGGCCCAAGGATCTGGCCGTAGCCCTAGAATCCTTGAAACGCTCGAGCGCTGAGTCCGCCTTGTCACCGAACAGGCGACAGCCATCAAAGGGCATGTCCAAAAGAGTGGATTGGACATCCCCCGAAAAAACAGACGTCCTCAACCAGGCGTAGCGCCTCAAGGTTACCAGCATGGAAACCGTTCTGGCCTGAGAGTCGGCGGTATCCAGCCCACTACGAATGGTGAACTTAGCTGTGTTGCGACCCTCTGCAACTGCATGGGTGAGAATGGCCCGGGCCTCCTCTGGGCACTGTGTCAGCACTTGCGCAACCATGTCTCACACCGTATGGGTATAATGGCCCAAGAGGCATGCGGTGCTCACCGACCGCGGCGCTAAGCTGGCGGAAGAAAACATTTTCTACCCAAGGTGATCCACCTTCTTGGATTCCCTATCTGGGGGAGCAGTAGGGAATGCGCCCTTAGAAGACGAGGCTTGGACCACCAAGCTCTCGGGGGTCAGGTGTTGGGAGAGGAAAAGTGGGTCGCCCGGGGCCGGGCGGTGGCGTTGGACAATCATCGTGTCCACAGGAGCCCCTGTGCTGGGCTTGAACCAAGTGCCCAGAAGGACATCGGTGAGGGCTTCATTGAAAGGCAGCATGGGCTCCGAAGAGGCCGCTGCCGGCTGAAGCACCTCTGTCAGGAGGTTAGTCCTGACTGCCACCGTGGGTAGCTCTAGGTCCAAGGCCTCAGCCGCCCTACGCAACACCAATGCGTACGAAGCTGCCTCCTCCATAGCCACGGTAGGGAGGAGAGCATGCTAAGCTCTGGGGAGGTATTCAAACCACTGGCATCACCCAACTCCTCTCGCCAGTCCGGCTGTTCCAGCTGGTCAGCTAAAGGGTCAACAGACCCCTCCCAGTCATCCTCACCCTCCTCTGGCTTCCACTCAGGGCGATAGGGAACGCCAGGGATGAACATCGGTACAAAAGTACCTTCCGGCGTCAGTACCGACGTCGGGCTATGTCAGTCAGGCACTGTGTCCAAGTCGACGGACGGGGAGCAGGCGAAGAGCGACGATGCTTCTTCGCCTTCTTCTTGTGCATTGACTTACCCGAGGAGTGCAAAAACTTTGAGGACGAGTGGTGGTGGCTCGGCAACCGGTCCCGAGACCTTCCTCTCGACCGGGACCTTGAACGACGCGGAGCGGACTGCCGGGCCTCCAAGAGCTTTTGGGACCACTCCCGCAAAGACTTCGGATTCATGGCCCAGCAGTCGGAGCACGACTTCGGGTCGTGGTCGCGCTCCAGGCACCATAGGCACACAGCTTGAAGCCGGTCCGACGATGGGACATCCCTCGAACTACCAGGAGTTGATAGACTCAAAAAGTAATCGACAAAAGTTGAAAAAAGTTTAGTCAAAAAATGACTGAGGGGCAAGCTCTCTCCGGATCTGCGCTGGCTGGCGCAGAAAAAGAAAGAACTGACGTCAGCACGCAGGGAGGGCGTCTCAGTAGACACTGCGACGTCATCCCGGTGACCACGATGCGGAGTCGACCACCGCCACCTACCGACGCGCAGAGGTACTGCTACAGAAAAATTCTCCGGATCCAGTCTGACGCCTGGGGGTAATTCTAAGGTAAGGAATCTATAACAAATGGTTTCTTTCAGATAAAGATTTAATAGATTGTCTCAAAGCAATGGCGGAATAGGGATGGCTGACTGTAACAAGGTAATTGCAGAAGAGGACTGGCCTACAGGCCAGTGTCTCAGGCCCTTATTTATAAGATGTAAAAAATGTACAGCAAACAGCCAAACTTAAACAAACCATAAAGCTGTGTGGCCTTCTGGAGTGGAAAGAAAAGTAACACACTTTTAAAACTATATCACTTAACTACTAAAGAAAACCGCTATTATGCTGTCAGTGTTTGGTGATTCATGATTAAATACCGGACAAGCAAACCATGGCTGTGCCAGTGTCTGCATGTTATGCATCACATTATGTGATAGGTAAGTGTAAGTGTTCTACTGATATGCAAAGGCCTGACACCAAGAAACTCAGATAATACAACCAGGACACTATTGTTCCAGAATATACCAAACCAAGCAATAAGCGGTCTAGTGCTGGGTGCCAAACAAATACATTGATGTTCGTCAGTTGTAAAATTTCGGATATCATATTGAATTAGAGGTAAGCCAGGCTACTGCTGCCTCTCAGTGCATGACGTGGCTACACACTGTTGCCAGGGAAGACTGTCATGATAGACATTTTGCGACGGTAATGTAAGCATTTGAAGCACAAGAAGGGTGGCATAACTCATGGAGTTTCATACCATGGAATTTTGCGAAGTTACATAAAAACTCTGCGGAGTTCTACGAGCGGGCAGATTTGGCATGTCGCACTGATTTTCAGCACCCGGAGTGTATACCGCGATGCAAAATCAGAGCGAATGGCACCACACAGTGCACCAGAAGGTGCTGCTTCTTTGCTGTCGCTCAAGTCGATTTTCTACTCGAGCTGCAGCTTTCTCACCGCGAACTTTCACGACTGCCCGCGATGACAAAATCTCGCTGGGTGGCATCCTAGTGCCTGAAAATCACAATAGGGGATGCCAATTCTCGCTCACAGCGAGCTGAAAAACTCCACCAGGCGACGGTTGGTGGAGTTTTGCCAGAACTCTGAGTTACAAGTGTAACGCAGAGTGGGCAAAACTCTGCGAACTCTGCCGGCGTAGGGGATTTATCACCCACCCCTAGTATTAATAGCAGTGATAAACATAGCATTGATATTGAAGTGTACAAAGGAGTGCAGATGAGGTGTGCTGATCTTGTGAGATAGAACTGCCTAGAAAATAACACTTTATTTATTGTGACACACAAAATAATTCTGCCAGTCAAACATTTAATTGGGTCTTTGTGACTCTTTTGTCAGCACTCCTGCTACTTGGAGAATTCGTGGAATCAGCATTCATCTTTAATGGCTGCAGAACATTTTATATGTCTCCCCCTTGCCCAGTGTCATTTTTTGTTTTCTCTCTTTTTATTTGAAACCATAAATATGCAGGTTTTTTTTCCTTTCCCTGGGCACGTATGTGAGGTTATTAAGTAATGTCCAATTCGAACACATTGATCTTTATAGATAAAACTGAGCAGTAACATCTAGTTTGCGATGAGCATGAAAAGTATTTTGAAGCAGAGAAAAACATCACTACATTAAGAAAAATAAGGTACTACTGAAACATTTCATAAGGCGGCTTTCTACGTTTGGTGTCAAATGTGTACCATATATTTTGTTTAGTAAAAGTGATGTTTAATTGTTATCAGTTTTCTTTAGTCTACTGTGTAAATCAACGCACAATTTACTGTAGTACTCGGTGACAGACTGTAAACTGTTAGAAAGGAAAATGCTACTTACCAGTATGCATCTGTTCTTGGCATGTAGAGCTGCATATTCACACACTATGCATAGATCGCCATCTGGTGTTGGGCCCGGATGTTTGCACTTTGTTGTTGTATTGGAATAAGTCTTTGGAAGTCACAAGATAGGTGACTCCTCCTCTGGACAATAGTGCACATGGGCATTGACTCCATCTTCAGATTGTTTTTTCGCCAAGAAGGGAAATGATGGAGTTTTGTGAGAAACAGAAAGAGATGTCCATGTATGTTGTATCTAATTAAGATAATACTGGAACAGATAAAGGTAGCCGGGGAGGTGGGTGGGCGTGTGTGAATCTGCAGCTCTACATGCCAAGAACAGATGCATACTGGTAAGTAGCATTTTCCGTTCGAGGCATATGAGCTGCAGATCACACACTATGCATAGATTGCATAGCAGTACTTTCCTTCAGCGGCGACCACCAGTATCTGTTGCAGTAGTCTGAAATAGTGTTTTGAGTACAGCCTGGCCCACACTAGCTTGTTGTTTTGCCTGCACATCTACACAATAGTGTTTTGTGAATGTGTGCGGTGTAGACCATGTAGCTGCTTTGCAGATGTCATCTAAGGGAATGTTCCCTAAAAATGCCATGGAAGCCCCATTTTGCTGGTAGAGTGGGCTTTAGGGGGAATAGATAGTGTACGTTTTGCTTTGTGATAGCAAATTTGTATACATTTGACAATCCACCTTGCAATCCCAGACTTTGATATAGGATTGCCTTTATGTGGTGGTGAGAAGGATACAAAAAGTTATGTTTTGCGAAAAGGTTTTGTTCTGTCAATGTAGTAAAGGAGTGCTCTTTTCACGTCTAGTGTATGAAGAGCTCTTTCTGCTACTGTTTGTGGTTGCGAGAAGAACACTGGGAACTCAACAGATTGGTTGAGATGGAAGGGAGAAATAACTTTAGGAAGGAATTTGGGATTTGTCCTGAGAACCACTTTGTTATGATGGAGTTGTAAAAATGGTTCTTGAATAGTTAGTGCCTGTAACTCACTGACTCTTCTGAGAGATGTGATGGCCACAAGGAAAGCAACTTTCCATGCAAGAAATTGGAGCTCACATTTATGTAGAGGTTCGAATGGAGGCCCCATTAATCTAGTGAGGACGATGTTTAGATTCCACACTGGAGAGGGTGGTACCCTGGGAGGAATTATTCTTTTGAGGCCTTCCATAAATGCTTTAATGGCCGGTACCTTGAACAATGACAAATGTTGTCTATTTTGTAGGTAAGCTGCTATGGCAGCGAGATGCAATCTAATTGATGTGTATGCTAGATTACATCTTTGAAGCTGCAGCAGGTAACATATGATGTGTTGAATGGACGCATCTAGAGGATTGATTGTGTTATTGGTACAGTATATAACAAATCTTTTCCACTTGGCTGCATAGCAGGCTCTAGTGGTGGGGCGCCTGCTTCTCTGATAACGTTCATACAATCAGGTGGAAGATTGAGGTAACCAAATTCTAGGACTTCAGGAGCCAGTTCGCTAGATTGAGCTGTGCTGGATCTGGATGTCTGATCTCTCCACGGTTCTGTGTTAAGAGTTGTGGGGAGAGGTGTAGTTTTTGGTGCGGGACTACAGATAGTTCCAGCAATGTTGTGTACCATGGTTGTCTGGCCCATGTTGGAGCAACTAGAATCAGTGTTATTCACTGTTGTTGCAGCTTGCGCACCACTAATGGAATGAGTGGGAGAGGCGGAAAAGCGTACGCAAATCTGCCTGACCAATTCATCCATATCGCATTGCCTTTGGACAATGGGTGTGGATATCTGGCGGCGAAGCTTGGGCATTTTGTGTTGTAATGTGTGGCGAAGAGATCTATCTCTGGATGCCCCCACATTTGGAAAAACGGTTGAAGAACTTGTGGGTGAAGTTCCCACTCGTGAATCTGTTGTGTTTGACGACTTAACAGATCTGCCATCTGATTCTGAATTCCTGGAAGATGTTGGGCTAAAAGGAATATGTTTTGAGGAATAGCCCACCTCCATATGCTCTGTGCTAGTTGAGAGAGCTGCAGAGAGTGCGTCCCCTCCTGTTTTTGTAAATAATACATTGCTGTGATATTGTCCGTACGGACTAAGTCAGCTTTGCCTGATATCTGTTTCTGGAATGATTTTAATGCCAGAAAGATTGCTAGTAACTCCAAATGATTGATGTGGAGTAGCTTTTGCTGAGGTGTCCATGTGCCCTGTATGGTGTGATGTAGTAGATGAGCTCCCCATCCGGTGAGCGATGCGTCTGCTGTTAGCACAATCTGTGGAACCGGCTCTAGGAACGGTTGCCCTTTGGAAAGGTTTTGGGTGTTCCACCACTGCAGAGAGCGATGTGTGCGGCCGTCCACCAACACCAGATCTGTTAGCTGACCTAGAGCTTGGTTCCACTGACGTGCTAAGCATTCCTGTAAGGAGCGCATCTGGAGTCTTGCATGCGGTACTATGAATATACAAGAGGCCATCATCCCTATTAGTTGCATAAACACTCGAGCTGGAAGTGAGTGTTGCGGCTGGAATTTTGTTATAAGGGCTTGCATGCTTGCTATCCTGGCTGGATTGGGATATGCAAGGCCTTTTGAGGTGTCTATTGTGGCACCTAGATAATGTTGGATGTGGGACGGTTGGAGGTGAGACTTTGTGAGATTTATTGTAAACCCTAAGTCGTGAAGTAGTTGGACTGTGGTGTGTGTGTGATTTACACACTGGGTATGAGACTTGGCTTTTATGAGCCAGTCGTCCAAGTATGGGAAGACGTGAATTTGTTGTCTTCTTAAGTGGGCTGCTACCACTGCCAGACATTTTGTGAAGACTATGGGTGCTGTGGTGACTCCGAATGGGAGAACCTTGAACTGATAATGTTGACCGTCCACTACAAATCGAAGATATTTCTTGTGAGCAGGGTGAATGGGAATGTGGAAGTAGGCGTCCTTGAGATCTAAGGTAACAAGGAAATCGCTTTGTTTGAGTAGAGGAAGGACTTGCTGAAGAGTGACCATATGAAAATGGTCTGATTGTATGTAGAGGTTTAATGGTCTGAGGTCCAGGATGGGCCTCAGGGTTCCATCCTTCTTTGGAATGAGAAAATACAGGGAGTAAACCCCTGTGTTTTGCTGATGCAGGGGAACTGGTTCTATTGCATGTTTTTGTAGGAGGGAAAGCACCTCTTGTTTGAGAAACGTTAAATGCTCTGCTGACATTGGACGCTGTTTGGGTGGTATGTTTGGGGGAGTTGAAGTGAGTTCTAGGCAATAACCGGATTGGATAATTTGTCTCACCCACCTGTCCGTGGTAATGGTGTTCCAGACAGGTAGGAACTGTAGCAATCTTCCCCCGACTGGAGTGTAATGGTCTGGGGGAGTGGAGGGAAGTCATTGTTTGGAGGTGGAGGCAGTACGAGTATTGATGGTTTTGCCTCTACCCTTGTTGTTATTGCCCCTGTAGCCTCCTCTGTAATAACCTCTGGTAGATGAGGTCTGGGTGGGACTTTTATAGGAGGTGGAGGAGTTATCAGTGGTAAAACCTCTAGAGGCGCCCTATAAGAGGAGCGACGAAAGGAACTTCTGGGAGTTTGCGATTGCAAAGCTCCCATTGATTTGGCAGCATGAGTATCTTTTTTCATCTTTTCTAAAGATGAATCCACACTAGGTCCAAATAAATGTTCCTGGTCAAACGGTTGGTTTAGTATGGCAGTTTGAACCTCGGGTTTGAACCCTGAAATACGCAGCCACGCATGTCTGCGCAAAAGGACACTGGTATTAATAGCTCGGGAGGCTGTGTCTGCAGCATCCAGAGCACATCGAATGGAGGTATTGGTTATAATTTTGCCTTCCTGGATGAGATCATTGGCCCTTGTTTTATATTGATCTGGAAGGTGTTGTAGTAGGGTCTCTAGTTCGTCATAGTGTGCCCTATCGTACCTAGCCAGCAAAGCCTGTGTGTTGGCAATTCTCCATATGTTGGCTGCTTGGGACGCTGTTCTTTTACCAGATGCGTCCAACAGTTTTGACTCCTTATCAGGAGGTGGAGCATCGCCTGAGGTTTGAGAGTTAGCCCTTTTCCTGGCGTTGGAAACTACCAAGGAATCTAAGGGAAGTTGCCCTTTAATGTAAACAGGGTCAGACTTGTATTTCTTTTCTACTCTGGGGTTAATGACTCTAGCCCTTACAGGATCTTTAAAGACTACAGGAGCGTGTTTGATTACCCCTTTTAACATTGGGAGAATGGAAGTGGACCTTTGAGACGGTGCAAAAGTGTCCATAAGGAAGTCCTCTTCTATAGGGTCTGTGTGTAAATTTACACCGTGGTATTCTGCAGCTCTGTGTATGAGCTGAGTGAACCCTATAGTGTCCTCTGGAGGGGATGGTCTAGATGGGTAGATATCATCTTGTGGTGTATCAGGAACATCTGGTGTGCCATAATTGTCCCATGGGTCATTTGGGATATTAGGATGACTAGGTTCTCCTAAAGGTTGATCGCCTTCGTACTCAGAAGGGTCCTCATCATCCTGAGGTGGAGGAGATTGTGAGGGTACTGGAGATGGAATAGGAGAGATGTGGTGTGGAGGAGGAGGTGGAGAAGGAATTCTTAAAGGAGAAGGGGCAATGTTTCTCTTCTTTAGAGGGAGTGGAGCTGGTGCAGGTTTGTCCATTTTCTTTTTCCTGGAAGGACTAACTATAAGTTGACCTGTCTTTGGGTCTATTTCGAAAGTTTTTTGGGTTGGATCAGGTTGAAAAAGCTCCTCCTCTGGAGTGTGTTGTTTCGGTGCCGATTTTTTCGGGTCCGACTGTTTGTGTGGCACCAGTTTTGGAGTTGTTTTATGCTCCTTAGGTTTGGAGACGGGAGTTTTCCTCGGTTCCGTTGGGGTCTTCGGAACCGGTTGTCTGTTCGGTTCCGATGATTTTTTCGGCTCCGAAGGTTCAGTGCCAGCGGTTTCAGGAACCGGTTGTTTGTTTGGTTCCGATGGTTTTCTCGGATCCGAAGGTTCAGTGCCAGTGGGTTTCGGTGCTGAATGCGCCGATGTGGAACCAGGCTTCGGTGCAGGCGAAGACAGTGGTTTGTCTTTGGGTTTGTCTTTTGGTCTCTGTGCCGGGGATGGGGTTTCGGCACCGAGGGTAGGCTGGCTCGAGCCCGAGCGGCCTGAAGGCTTATGTGTTGACTTCTTTGCCGAGCCGGAAGGCGGGGCGTGGGAAGTTTTGTCCCGGTGTGCACCTAGGCCCGAAGGTGAAGGTGTTACCGAAGCCTTTGTAGGAATGGATGGGGGGGAGGGGTCGACGTCAGTACTTACGACCCGTTGCCCTGGAGTGATGTCTTCGACGTCGGAATCGTCGGCTTCGGAGGCGCTAATAATGCCCTCTTCGATTTGCTCCTGCTCCGGTACATTGATGCCTTCTTGGAAGATATTGTCCGGTATCGATGTCAATGATCGAGCCATGCTTCTTCGAGCTCGACGATCCCGTATTGTTTTCTTGGAGCGGAAAGAGGCACAAGCTGGACAGTCTTTGGCCTCGTGCTCGGGCGAAAGGCAGAGGTTACACACCTCGTGAAGATCAGCGTGGGGAAACTTGGATCCACATTGAGGACACTTTTTGAAAGGAGTCCTTTCCATGAGCAAAAAGGCCTGATGGCGCAGCTAGGCCCGAAGGCCTGCGTCGACGACCGGAATCGAAGAATTCAAGTTTGTAGAGATGCACGTCGAAAGGGAAACGCGATCGAAAACAATACCGAAGAAAGGGTGAAGGATTGCGCGTCAAAAGTTAGAACGGTAGCGACACCGAACTGGAGCGCGACGAACCCATCCGAGCCCGATGGCGGAAAAAAACAATCTGAAGATGGAGTCTATGCCCATGCGCACTATTGTCCAGAGGAGGAGTCACCTATCTCGTGACTTCCAAAGACTTATTCCAATACAACAACAAAGTGCAAACATCCGGGCCCAACACCAGATGGCGATCTATGCATAGTGTGTGATCTGCAGCTCATATGCCTCGAACATATTATTTTTATCACTGCTTGGTTCCTAGTTAATTTCGTATTTCAGTTTCCTCCTTAAGCTTACATTTGCTACCTATAGCCTACAAAACAGAGGTAAAGAGTCCAGGGGCCGCATTACACATGCAGCGCACTTTCCTTCATTGCGCCTGGCGCACCTTTGAAAAGGTGCGCCAGGCGCAATGAACGAAAGTGTGCCGCATTATGAGGAATGCGCTGCCCCAAGGCAGCCACAAACACGTGCTGCCCAGGGGGCTGTGCATTCATGTGAAATACAGAGAGGCTGCTTTACAGCCGTACCGTGTTTTACAGTGCAGGCAGCAACCCGCCTGCACTTGTAAAGGGGAATTGAGATCCACTTGCAGGCGGGTGCAGTCAGTGACTACACCTGCCTGCAAGGGGATGTCTGGGGATCCATAGGTCCCCCTTTACCCCCTGCAGAGGGCTGCACTCAGGAGGCGCAGGTGGCGCAGTGTCAGTGCGCCTTCTGAGGGCTTCTTTGCCGCTACGCCCGTGTCGGTAATAGGGCACGGGCGCAGAGGCAAAGCGATTCCCTCATTTGCATGGGGCACGCCCCCGTGCAAATGAGGGAATGCCCCCTTGAAGATAGCGCTGGCGCTTTATGGGCGCCAGCGCTATTGGTATTACAGAAGGGGCCGCACAGGTGTCTGCGGTCCCTTCTGTAATTCCAAAGTGCCCAGGGGGCGCGCAAAGTGGGCGCAAAGGCCCGCTAGACCACCGGGGCACTTTATGTAATACGGCCCCAGGTGGAGTTGAGGTTGTGGCTATTAGAGACCATTATTGACAGTTTGAACACAGACCATGTATGGTTCACATCCTCAATTGTTTATATGTCCTCTCACAATCCATTATTGTAGGCGTAGTTCAGTTAACACAAAATGTTATTACTGCGGTACAATTTACTCACATTTCAATTATTTTCCAAACAAATGCCAAAAAACACCTTGGCAACACGCGCTCAAGCAAATGAGCTACACCACCAATTCCAAAGCATGACAGAGAAAATGCAAAACAGTACAGAAAAAAACACGCCTCGGAAAAAACAGGACACACTTGGTCGTTTAGTTGCTGGGGACATGCAAACTACATCACAGCTGGTAGAACAACAAGGTTTCAAACCAGGAGATCATGCAGTTTAACAAGTACTGTCATCATAGGTATGTCGTGTAATTATGTTTAGGAAGATTATTACATCACGCTATAGTTATGGACAACAAAGGTACTCAAACTCTCAACTCCATGATTAACAGTCAAACACCTTATAGATTAGACCTCAAGGGCCTCTTGCACTGGAGCATAAGCTTCAGACAAATGCATGTCTCTGTAGCTCTCTTAATTGTAAGCAAACCCCTATTCAATGTATACTTTGACTTCTGAAAAAACACTGAGCATTTAACTATCACAGGGTGAAGAATAAACAGCAGTTGCTTTGATAATAAATATAACGAAAGAGACTCATCTGTGGACACCAATCCAAGGAATATTAATCATCATGGGAGTGGCATCTAGCCTTCATTGCAGGACCAAGCACCCGTATACTGAATACCATAGCAATCCAGCTTGTTGTATAGCCCAGAGATGCCAATTACTGAGAAGAGGTCTCCAGTAGGGTATGTGAGGTAGCAACTCGCACACTTCAAAGAATATTTAAACCTGATAAGAATCGAAGGGCCTCTTGCTTCCAATTAGGGGTAAACCTTCAACACCAACCCCAAAAGCATGATACAAGCAGTTAGTGTAGGATACTGGGTTTTTGTTGCCGTACCCCTCCCCACACACACACACTTTTTGCCTGGTTTTTTATGTAACTTTGACTTCAGAGTACCGGGTCCCTGCTAAGCAGGTTCCCAGTACCAGTGCTCTTTCCCTACAAACTGTACAATTATCCCCCCAATTAGCAAAACCTTAAGCACCCTCTGTAAGTCTCCAGTAAATGGTACCTAGGGCCTGAGTCCCTAAGGGCTGCAGTGCAAATTGTGCCACCCTGAGGGACCCCTCACCAAGCACTTTCAAGACTGCCATTGCAGGCTGCGTGTTTCGTCATCCCTGTGTGCCATGTGTTCTCCCACTGCATGTAATACTTGTAAGTCACCCCTACAGCAGGCGTGACAGCCTAAGGCAGGGTGCTTAGTACTACATGTGAGGGCGTACCTGAATGAGCAGATATGCCCCTGTGCTGGTCAGTTCCATTACTGCCAGTACAAGTGACCAGGGAAGCCATTTTATAACATGTGCTGGACACTGGTAAAAACGAGTTCCCCAGCTACATGATGGCTTCGCTAAAAATAGGGATGTATGGTATTAAACATCTCGTATTGGCAAACCCACATTGATGCCAGTGTTGGCTTTACCAATACATGCACTCAGAGGGCACCTTATAGGTGTCCCCTGAAAACCTACTAGCCTCTGGTGACATTGGCGACTGGTTTCTGCCAGCCTGCCACCAAAGACGCTGTTCTGACCTCCTAGGGTGAGAGCCTTTTGCTCAAAAGCCTGTCCGGGTAGAGGGTAAAACAACCCCTCCCACAGGATGACCTGCTCATTAGCCTCCTTGGGCCAGCGAGCTTCAAAGAAGCTGCCGCCTTTGGAATGCAAGTTTGGCTCCCCTCAAAAGAGAGGAAGCCGCCTCCTGTCCAAAGCCCCCTTGGCACCTGGATAGGCACAAAAATTAGCTACTCAGGTAGATGTGCCACCTCCAGGCTAGTATCGCCCCTAAGGTGAGCTACTGTGAGGTGGATATGATGTTTCAGAAGTAGTCATCCTTGTGATGGCATTCTTATGGAATTCTGGGACAGGGTTATGCCCACTTCACACAGGAAGTGGTCATTTAGGGGGCGTAGTGACTCCAAGGGTCAGTAGCTCATTGGCTAGTCCCTTACACTCACCTAAAGCCCCTAAATTCAGTATTTAGGAGAGTCCCCCGCACCAGAGAAGCAGATCCTGATGACCTACGAAAAAGAAGGACATGAAGAGCCGCCAAAAGCAGAAGACTGAAGAGAGCACCTCACTTGGTCCCAGACCTGTTGTCCTGCCTGCCGTTCTCTGTCGTCCCTGCGCCAAAAATGACTTGTCCTGCAGCCGAGTGCCTCCAAAACTTGGGAGGACTGCCCATGAACAGCGGACCTGTTCGAAAGAACTCCAGAGGAGAAGACTCTGAGGCCTCCAGAGCCGCCATAACCTGACACCTGAAGCCACGACTGCACCCGTTGCCTCTGGCCCATGCTGAAGTGGGCCACCGGTACCAACAAGGTTCCCCGCCCTCCAGAGCTCGAGTCCATCATGGTCTCATCCCTCGTCGACTCCCCAACGGCGCCTGCAACCTCTGCACGCAGACCCTCTCAAACGCGACTCCTCCCGGTAAGAGAAACCTGATGCCTAAAGACACCTCTGCATCCGTCTCCCCCCGGGCCGTGGAGAAGACCCCAGGTGACCCTACATCCCAGAGCATTGCAAGCCTTGAACCCCCCTGTTGGTACAGCCCGACTGGCTTCCTAGTCAGAACATGCAGCCTCTTTTTACAGTGACCGATCCTCATTGAAACCTTTTGGGCTCCCGATGCTGATTTGCACCCTGCACCCAGCCGCCCTCGTGCCGCTGGTGGTGTACTGCTGGTATTGCCCACCACGCACCTTAACTCCTGGAGATTGGTCCTAGTAAGGGAACCCATGGACTCTTTACACAGTACATCAGATTTCTGATATATCACTTGAAGAGCCAGCTTCCTACAGTTACAGCCTCCTCCATCTCTTGAGAAGGGGGGTAACTGCAAATGCACACCACGCTCCCAATTCCCGGGACAAACCCAGAGGGATTCCACAGATGCTGCACCCATCCCAAACCCTAAAGAAGGAGTACTACAAAGAATGTAGTATGGAATGGGTGGGGGAATTAATCCTACTCAGCGGGTCACAGCTCCCAATTTGTGTTACAAAAAATGCAAAGCCTTGTCACTGCACACTGTGGAAAGAGTGTGACTAGACTCTCTCATCTTCACAGATTTATTGAAAGGGGTAATTTCTGTAAAAGAGAATGGAAATGGAGAGGAGGAAAAAACAGACACCCAGCATGGGCCATCTAGAAAAAGGAGTAAGGAAAAAAATGGATTTCAAGTTATAAAAAACAAGGTCTGTAGAAGTAGAGCCACACCATAAAACATTCCAAAACAAAGCAAACAAGTAAAGCAAAGAAAGGACACAGCTGTATACAGAGCAGAACTCCGCTCCAAGCAAAAACTCTGCCTCAGAGAAACAGAAACGCAGAAATCATGGTAAAGGGATGAGGTATTTATATCCTCATTGCAGGCTGTAGTATGAAAAGCTCTTACTTAATTTAATTGGCTATGGTGTTCATCTGTTTTACGGACACTGATCATCCTCATATTGTAAGGGCTAGGACAAGGAAGATGGGCAAAGTGAAAATAGTGGTATGCTGTACCTTAGAGTTAAAAATAAATCTAAAAACAAGGCAGGCACATTGAAAACATATTGATGATGTTCATAGATTTGAATACTGTTTCACAACTGGAAAAACTGTCATTCACTCCAAATCTTGAAAAAGGGTTCTACAAACAAGGTAATGGGTTGGGAGTGCGGAGTTGACTGTACCCATCTGGTCACAGCTTCCAGTTTTTGTTACACGAAAACCTAAAGTCCTGGCATTGTACAGTGTGAAAAGGGTTTGGTCTACAGTTGCACCTCTTCCTCCAAAAATCCCTAGAAAGTGGTAATTTCTATTAAGAAAATTGGAAGCAGATGGAGGGACAGACAGGCAAAATAAAAGGGGTGAATAGAGGACCTGGGGATTGTGCACAACCCTTAGCAGGCACAGCACAGTTAGTGGAGACCATTCAGCAAATAGAAAACAGTCTGGCACTGGTCATACTTTTGGTGAGACTGACATGGGAGCGGTATTTTATATTTTCCTTTAAAAAATACAGATGACTCAGCAATGGCTCATGGCGTAGCTGACAACAGCAGATAGGTTTGTGTGCATTTATTTTATGGTGAATTGCATATTAGCTTTGTATGTCTTTCAAATTTGCTTCAAAATATGAAGATCAAAGTTGTTTTATCAGCACACATGGGGCCATATGTACGAAAATTACTGTTTGCAATTTCCAAATAGCGATTTATTAGAAATTGCTATTTGGAAATCGCAAAATGAGATGTACGCAGGAGAGTTTTTCTCAATTAACGATTCCTACAAATTCGCAATTGCAATTAGGAAATTTCCCATTTTGAAATCGCACTGATGCGATTTCCACATAGGAAATCGCAATTAGAAAACATCGCATTTTGGATGCAGAATGATGATGTAAGAACCAGGAAGTGTACAAATACAGGATGTGGCCACACCTCAGAAGCTTAGGAAGACCCTGGAAGGAAGTTGTGTTTCTGTGTGAGTACTGGCAGTGACATTCACATTTCCCTACAACATCATGTCTAAGGATGATTGGGATAAGGACCTTGGCAGCAGAAAGTCAAAATTTCTGATAAGGAGCTGGAGCTGTTGACAGAGGAATGTGTGGCACACAGGAGCCAGCTGTTTGGTAAAGCATCATTTTCTGTACCTGGCTCTATGCTGACGTTGTGAAGACCCTTCCCCAAGGCTATGTTGTGGAGAATGGTACATGTGGCAATGATTTTGCAATGCGTCTCTGGCCTGTAGAGTAGTGCTCCACCAGTCTTGTGGAGGCATCTAAAATGTGATTTGATCACTCCAAACATGCGATCAATTATTGATTGTGTTGTTTTATGTGCCCTGTTGTACTGCCTTTCACTTCTGGTTCTTGAATGCAAGTATGGTGTCAGTATCTAAGGGAGCAAGGCATATGCACTGTCTCCTTAAATAGTATGATAAGGAGAAACTTTTAGATTATTTGACAAACATACTTTTGAACACTGTATGAATTGAGTTTCTAATCCTCTTACCAATTAAAAAGCCATCACCAAATTCACACTGAGACAGACGGTTATTTATTCCATTGTGGAGGAACATAAAGGAGTTGTGTGCTGCCTGGGAATCTGGCTACAAGGTCAGTTATGATGCATGAGGCATCACACACTACCTGTACATTAAGTGAATGGGTGCGTTTCCTGTTTCTATAAATGAATTAATTTGCTGAGAGGGGAAATATGTCAATATGTGTGCCAGCAACACAACCGATAAAACATTAGTTTTGTATGTTGTATATTTTGGAGAGTGTTTGGAGAAAAAAATATTAGTTCACTTTGCCAACCACGGTGCCCAGAAACGTATGAAAAAACTAGAAAATGCACTTTGTGACACTCCCTGTGGCACTGCTATGACTCCCTAGTAACTGCCAGAAGCTAAAAGGTGTAGACAATATAATACCTGCACATGTGGTGGGATTGCATTGCTTCTGACTGTTGGGGTATTTAGCTGAGGATTTAACTCAGCAATAAATCAAAAATGATCTCACTACTCAGTCTATTCTTCTCATAAATCTCCTCCTCAGTCTGTTCAAACAGGGTGACCCTCACCCTAAATATTCTCTCCTGTCTCCTACTCTGCCTACCAGGCAAAATCCTCATTCTCCTTGCCAAGACATATAGAGCCTCCATTCTGAAAGAGCCAGATGCATTATGGGTGAATTTGTTATAGTTTGCACCTGGTTACCACCTGATACACATTGATGGTAACTGCATTTCCTAAAGGACAAATTACTTACCTTCGGTAATGCCTTATCTGGTAGAGACATGATCTAGCTGCAGATTCCTTCCCTAGAATTTCCCAGGCATCAGGCTGGATCCGGAAGACTTTTGCTCCAGCAAAACCCTTGCGCGCTGGTAGGTGGTATTCTGTCAGCTCCACGTGATGTCGTCGGTGTCGTCCACCCCAGAAGTGACGTCCACATCACCTATATAGGCGCCACCTTGGCACGGTGACGTCAGTTACTTTTCACGACTTTCCAGTCCAGGAACAATGAGCCATTAAGTACACTGACAGAGGTGTGTTTACAACAACTTGGGCCCTGAAAGGGATCAGTCCGGACCCTAAAATCCTGTCCGCAGTGCGGGGAGGATGGATGGATCAGTAAAGAATCTACAGCTAGATCATGTCTCTAGCAGGTAAGGTGTTACCGAAGGTAAATAACTTGTCCATCTGATAGGCATCTAGCCACAGATTCCTTACCTTAGAAAAGACAACCAAGCAATACCAAACCCGGAGGAGGGACTGCGGACAAGTTTAGACCAGGTAATCCAGCAGGACAGAGCGGCCAAAAAGGCCGTCCCTGCAGACTTGACTGTCCAGGCAGTAGTGCTTAGAGAACGTGTGCAGTGATGCCCACTTTGTTGCCAGACAAATGTCTGTAACACCACGTTGCAATGCTGTGGTCGTAGCCTTAGCTCTGGTGGAATGAGCTCTTGAGCCTTCAGGAGGCTATTTCTTGGTCAGAGTATAGCAAATTTTGATGCAGAGGATGACCCATTGCGAGATAGTCCTCTTCTGCACAGCAAGACCTATCTTTGATCCAACGTACCCCACGAAGAGTTGGTCATCCACCGGAACCCTTTAGTGCGGTCAAGGTAGAACAATAACGCTCTTTTTGGGTCTAGATGGTGTAGTCGCTCCTCCTCTTTAGAGTGTCTCCTCTAGGAGCATAGAAAGTGGGCAAGGTGATGGATTGCCCCACGTGGAATGATGTTACTACTTTCGGTAAGAAAGAAACCTAATTAGTTTTTAAAAACTTTATTTAAAGTTTTGCAGAAATAACATGAAAAAGAAAATAAACATTACAGCAGTGTTATGCAGAAAATAAACAATACAATTCCTTTAGCGTACACAAACATTAAGATAGCATTTCAAGGCCAGTATAGAAGACGTTTACGACTTGTTTGACAACCCACCAGAATAATCCCTTGTACAGGCTGTAGTGTCCCATGGGTACCTTTGATACACTTGATTTACATAACGTACGCAACTCTAACTTATTGTCGTCCATTTAAAATGAATCTAGTCACCCTCCTGAATATACACTCTTAATGCACAAGTTACTACTTGTGTAACGATATATCTGTAAGAGACATTAGTTAGTGATAGATTCCTTACCTTAGAATATCCCCAGGCGTCAGACTGGATCCGGAAAGTTTTTCGTCAGCAGTACCCCTGCGCGTTGGTAGGTGGCGTCGTGCGGCTCCGCGTCCGTCGCTGGCATCGTAAGCGCCGAGAATACGTCACGGAGACTACTTAGGCTCCACCCTTGCGCACTGACGTCAGTTCTGCACACGACTTTCCGCGCCAGGAACGCAGAACCATGCAAGAAACTGACCACTGGTGCCATGAAACTAGGGCCCTGAAAGGGATGACCTTAACCCTAGAATCAGTTCGCAGAACGGGGAGGATGGGTGGGCGGTAGAGAATCTATCACTAACTAATGTCTCTTACTGATATATCGTTACACAAGTAGTAACTTGTGCATCTGAAAGAGACACGTTAGTGATAGATTCCTTACCTTAGAATAGATACCCCAGCAATATCAACCCCGGTGGTGGGTCTAAGAATAGATTACACCAGAAAGTCACGGAGAACAGAACGGCCAAAGAAGCCGTCTCTCCGGACTTGGATGTCAAGGCAGTAATGCTTGGTAAACGTGTGCAGCGAGGCCCACGTAGCTGCCTGACAAATATCCTGCAAGGGAACGCTGCGTCCCAAGGCAGTAGTGGCTGCCGTTGCCCTGGTAGAATGGGCACGCAGCCCCACAGGAGGCTCCTTCTTAGCCAACGAGTAACACGCTTTGATGCACAGAACGACCCACCGAGAGATGGTTCATTTGTGTACGGCCCGACCTTTTTTGGCACCCACGTAGCCAACAAAGAGCTGGTCATCCACCTGGAACTGTTGTGTGCGCTTCAGATAGAACGAGAGCGCACGTTTTGGGTCCAGACGGTGGAGCCTCTCTTCCTCTTTTGAAGGATGCTGAGGCGGAAAGAAGGTGGGCAAAGTGATGGTCTGCCCGATGTGGAAGGGCGTGACAACCTTTGGCTAGAAAGATGGATGGGTCTTTAAAACCACCTTGTCCGGATGAACAGAAAGGAAAGGAGGTTTAGAAGAAAGAGCCTGGAGCTCACTCACTCTTCTGGCAGAGGTGATAGCTACCAGGAAAGCCGTCTTTAGAGTAAGAAGACGTAAAAGACAGTTATGAAGGGGCTCAAAAGGAGCGCACATCAGATAGGTCAAGACAAGATTTAAGTCCCATTGAGGCATTATGAAAGGCACGGGAGGAAACGTGTGTGTAATGCCTTTCAGGAAATGGTTAACAACCGGGGACTTAAAGAGAGAAGGCTGATCTGGAAGCCTGAGAAAGGCGGAGATGGCCGAAAGATAACCTTTGATAGTGCCCAGAGCAGAGCCCTGCTGGGCCAAGGATAGTAGGAACAGAAGGACCTCAGAAAGAGGGGCAGAAAGGGGTTCCACAGACTTTGCTGTGCACCATGCCACAAACTTGTTCCACCTGCAGGCGTATACCGTCTTAGTGGAGGGACGCCTGGCTGCCAGAATGACATCACAGACTTTGGGAGGAAGATCGAAAGCTGTCAACTGTCGCCGCTCAATCTCCACGCATGGAGGTGGAGGCTGGACAGGTTCGGGTGGAGGACCGTCCCCTGCTGCTGCGACAGAAGATCCTCCCAAAGAGGCAGTCGGATCGGGGGATCGATCGCCATGTTGAGTAGCTCGGGATACCAGTATCTTCGTGCCCAATCCGGAGCCACAAGGATGACTTAGGCCCGGTCGCGCCGAATCTTCTTCAGCACTCTGGGCAGAAGTGGTATAGGCGGAAAGGCGTACAACAGACCGCAGCTCCACTCGCGACGAAAAGCGTCGCCGAGCGAGTGCCGCCTTGGAAATTCCAACGTGCAGAACTGATGACTGCGCGTTCTCTTCGGTGGCGAATAGATCTAACCAAGGCTCTCCCCACTGCAGAAAGAGACCTTGCGCCACGTCCGAGTTCAGACGCCATTCGTGATCCATCAAGCACCGGCGGCTGAGTTCGTCCGCCCTGGCGTTCAGAGAACCTGCCAGGTGTTGAACCACCAAGGTAATGCCTTGATGTTCCAGCCATGTCCAGAGGCGCAGAGCCTCCTGACATAGGGTCCACGACCCCACCCCACCCTGTTTGTTGCAATACCACATGGCGGTGGTGTTGTCCGTGAACACCTGCACTACACTTCCCCGGACAGCGGGAAGGAATGCCTTTAGTGCAAGTCGGATCGCCCGAAGCTCCAAAACATTGATATGGAGCCGGGACTCCGCCGGAGACCAGAGGCCTCTGATCTCCGCCTCTCCCAAGTGGCCGCCCCATCCCAGGAGGGACGCATCCGTCACCACTGTGTGCTCCCGTTGGGGAAGGGAGAGGGATCTGCCATTGACCCAATCGCGATTCGTGAGCCACCACTGCAATTGTCGTGCAGTGCCCTCCGAGATCTGGACATGATCGGACAGGTTGCCCTGATGCTGTGCCCACTGGAACTTCAGGTCCCACTGCAGAGCCCGCATATGCCACCTGGCATGTTGCACTAGCAGAATGCAGGAGGCCATCAGGCCCAGGAGCCGGAGGGTCATCCTGACTGAAACCCGGGATAGAGGCTGAAAGATCGGAATCATAGCCTGAATATCCCGGACTCGCTGCTCGGGAGGATAAACCTGAAACTGTGTCGAATCCAGAACCGCTCCGATGAAGGGGAGCTTCTGAGAAGGACTCAGGTGCGACTTCGGCACGTTGATGGAGAACCCCAGCAAATGCAGGAGGTCGGCCGTAGTCTGAAGGTGGGTGACGACTGCCTGGGGCGAGCCCGCCTTCAACAACCAGTCGTCGAGGTAGGGGAAGACTGACACCCCAGACCTGTGCAGATGAGCTGCGACCACCGCCATCACTTTTGTGAACACCCGAGGGGCGCTGGTAAGGCCGAAGGGGAGCACGGCAAACTGAAAATGCTCTTGGCCTACCGTGAACCGCAGGTAACGCCGGTGGGCCGGCAAGACGGGAATGTGAAAATATGCGTCCTGCAAGTCCAACGCTACCATCCAGTCTCCAGGGTCGAGGGCAGCCAAGACCTGAGCCAGAGTCAACATCTTGAACTTCTCCTTCCGGAGGAAGCGATTGACGTTCCTGAGGTCCAAAATGGGGCGCAGGCCCCCTTTCTCCTTCTTGGGGACCAGAAAGTAGTGGGAATAACAACCATGTCCTACTTCTGGCCCAGGAAAGCGCTCGATGGCCCCCTTGGCCAAGAGGGCCGTGACTTCCTGTCGGAGAAGCGCCAAGTGATCCCCCGACATGCGGTGGAACTGAGGTGGCATGGCCGGGGGGGAGCAGACTCGAAGGGGAGGGAGTAGCCCCTTCGGACGATTTGCAGCACCCACCTGTCCGAAGTGACAGAGCGCCAGTGGGGGAGGTGATGTTGAATCCTGCTGCCCACCGGCGTGGGGTGCCCCCCAAAGTTTGGACTAGGAAGGCTTTGAGGCGGATGCTGCGGGAGCGGAGGTGGACTGACCCGCACGCTGGCTCCCTGTGCCGCCACGGTGGCCACCACGCCCGCGCTGAGGTTGGTTCTGCGCAGGCCTCTGGCTGAACGAACGTGTAGGGGCGCCCTTTCCGTGGCCACGAAAGGAACGAAAGGTAGACGTGGCCGGGCGTGTGGTGGAGAGACCCAAGGACTTGGCTGTAGCCCGAGAGTCCTTAAAACGCTCCAGCGCACTGTCTGCCTTATCGCCAAACAGGCGAGCACCATCAAAAGGCATGTCCATGAGTGAACTCTGGACATCCCCCGAAAACCCAGTGGACCGCAGCCAGGCGTGGCGACGCAAGGCCACCGTCGTGGAGATGGCTCTCCCCAAAGAGTCCGCGGTGTCCAACCCACACCGAATGGCGAACTTCGCAGCATCCTTCCCCTCCGCAACAGCTTGGGAAAGTACAGCCCGAACCTCCTCCGGGCACTGGGGCAGAGTTTGCGCCACCGTGTCCCACACAGCGTGAGAGTAGTGGCCCAAGAGGCATGCAGTGTTGACTGACCGCAGCCCCAGGCTGGCAGAGGAAAACATCTTCTTGCCAAACTGCTCCAGCTTTTTCGATTCCTTATCCGGCGGAGCGGTAGGGAATGCAGTTTGGGAAGTGGAGGCCTGAATGACCAGGCTCTCCGGTGTCGGATGATTTATCAAAAAGGCAGGGTCACCCGGTGCCGGACGGTAACGCCTGGCCACGTTTTTATCCACAGGAACCCCTGTGGCTGGCCTAGACCAGGTGCTCATCAAAACATCCGTCAAGGCCTCATTGAACGGAAGCAGAGGTTCCATAGAACTTGCCGCCGGCTGAAGCACTTCAGTAAGGAGGTTCGTCTTGAGGGTAACAGTAGGCAGGTCAAGGTCAAGAGCCTAAGCTGCTCTACGGAGCACCACAGTGTATGTGGCGCCTTCCTCCATGACAGCGGGAGGAGACACAAACCCAGGCTCAGAGGAGATGTCAAGGCCACCTGCATCCTCTGAGTCCTCCGCCCACTCCTGTTCGGACTCGCACTGCCGTGCAAGAGGGTCCTCCGACCCCTCCCAGTCATCCCCCTCCACCACGGCCCGAGGCACAGGCTGCAGCGGCGGGGGAGGCACAGGGGAAAACAAATGCTCCAACGGTGCCGGGAACGGTGCCGATCAGGCTCCATGTCCCAATTAGGGTCCCAAGCCGGAGCAAAATTGCCCGGAAACTCGGGCAAGGGCGGAGGTGGGACGAACGGAACCCAGTGCGGTGCCGGGAACGGAGCCGCAGGGGGCGCCGGAGCCGCCGGTGGAGGACCCTGCGGCGCCGGGGCCGGAGCCGCCGCCGGCGGAGCCGGTGGCAAGCAAGGGCCCTCAATAGGGACCGCGGGGCCCGAAGGCGCGCCAGCGGGAGCCCTAGGCCTGAAAAGGCGGTCCATGGCGGCAAGAAACTCTTGCACCTGGGCCGGAGTCGCCGACGGACCCGGGCAGGGCGGGTAGGCCGCGGGACTCTCAGGCTCCAACGGAGCCGTGGGGGAAGGACCCCTCGTCCGCGTCCGGAGACCGACGGGGGGAGGTCGGAGAGCGTACGCGCTTCTTCGACTTTTTCTTGTGACGTCTCTTACCCGATTCCGAGGGTGAAGACTTGGACCCCGAGGAGCGATGATGATGGCTCCGCGGTCGGTCCCTCGAGCGACCCCTGGACCTCGAACGGCGTGGAGACAACTGTCCGGCCTCCGGCAGCTTTCGGGACCGCTCCCGCAAAGCCTTCGGAGCCATGGCCAGACAGTCGGAACATGACCGGGAGTCATGGTCGCGCTCCAGACAGTAGAGACAGACGCCATGGGGGTCGGCCACCGACATCGTACGGCGGCAGGCCCCACAGGATTTAAACCCAGGCATCCCTACGTGGCACCAGGAGTCAAAGACTCAAAAGAAGTAGAGACAAAGTCCCCCAAAAAAAAGTTAGTCAAAAAGTGACTAGGATACGTACTCTAACCGGATCTGCGCTTGCTGGCGCGGAAAAAGAAAGAACTGACGCATGGGTGGCGCCTAAGTAGTCTCCGTGATGTCATCTCGGCGCTTACGACGCCAGCGACGGACGCGGAGCTGCACAACGCCACCTACCGACGCGCAGGGGTACTGCTGACGAAAAACTTTCCGGATCCAGTCTGACGCCTGGGGATATTCTAAGGTAAGGAATCTATCACTAACGTGTCTCTTTCAGGTACAATCATCCAACGCCAACATAATTTAACCAACACCGGATCTTTCCTGCTCAGTGTGTGTGGGATCCTCTGTGGCTATTTTCAACAGATATGCATGATATGGTCCCCAGATATCTTTAGGTTGACATTTCACTGGCATTAATGCAATGTAATTCTCAGAGTGCATAGAGCAGTAGGCCAGATCTGTATGCCATTCCGATAGTTTAGGCAAGGGGCCACGCATCCACCTCATTGCAATCCTACGCTTGGCGAGTAGTAGACCAATGGAGGCCAGCCTGCGCACCGTTTTTGGAATGTTTTTATCGTACCCTAGGAGAGCCACCCCAGGAGAGCCACAACAGGCGATTCAGGTATGACCAAATCTAGCATTGCACTCAATGCAGTGAATACCCCGCTCCAAAATACTCGAATACCTGGGCACTCCCAAGCCAGGTGCATGAAATTGGCGTTCATTACTTTGCATCTCATACAACTATCGTCTTCCCGCAGCCCGTATTTATATAGTCGCGCCGGGGTATAGTAAGTTCTATGAAGATATTTAAAATGAATTAATCTATGCCTTCCGTTCTGAGAAATAGCTTTGGTATTACTAAAACAGTAGGACCACTGCGCTTCTGTGATTTCCAACCCTAGTCCTCTTCCCACTCTAATTGAAATTTTTGCTTTGTTTGTATTCCTTGCCCCTTAAGGAGAGTATATAGTATTGTAATACCATGTTGTGGAGAGTGAGACTGTAATAAATACGTCAGTGGTTTCATCTCCTGTGGCTCAGTCATATCAGGACCCAATATCGAATGCAACTCCCTTCGCTCTCTGTAATATTGATAAGTGTCTAGCGCGGTTAGTCCCTGTACCTGAGAGGATGCCTGTTCCCACGATTTTACTACTCCATCTCGGAACAGATCTCACATGTGTGCTATTTTTAATTTATGGAGAGTTTGCATCACTGCGCGGTCTTTACAGAGTGATAACCAATCACACCAGATCAAAGGTAATTTGGTCGAGTATACGGTGCCCAATTGTTGCTTAACTGCCGTTTTGGTTAGTTGAGATCCTGTACACCCCATCGGATCAATTATGCGAGGCTTATTCTGACATCTGCCTGTCAATAATCTTGGTAGTGGAATAGGGGAAACCATATTATGCTCTATATACAGGTGCGGCAAGTTGCGAGGACCATGTATCCACCCATGCGCATGTAATGTCAGTGCGGCTCTATAGTATCTTTCCATATCGGGGGCATTCAATCCTCCCTCTGCATATGGCCTGATTAGAATTTCCCACTTTACTCGGGGTTGCTTCCCAGTCTAGGCAAGATGTATTAGCAGTTTGCGTAGTGTATGAAAAAAGGTTTTAGGCAGATTGATGGGAATATTGGCGAAGAAGAATAAGAAGCGAGGGAGCACTACCATTTTCATTAATGCAATACGGCCAACAAGGGACAACGGAAATTTAATCCATTTTTCAATTACCTCTGTCAATTTTTGTATCGCACATCCGTAATTCTCGGATAGAACGACCTCTGGGTCCGTGTGTACTTTTATCCCCAAGTATCTAACTGGATCCATAGTCCACTCTATGGGGTAATTTGTATGCAATGGAGTGGTAGCAGCTGTTAGTGGTAAAATTATTGACTTATGCCAATTTATATATAGACCAGAGTGTTGCCCAAATCGTTCGACCTCCTGCAGCATTGGTACTAAATTTAGCTACGGGTTACGTATATATAGTAATGTATCGTCCGCATATGCTGCGATAGTGGTTTATACTGCTGTGATCTTATCCCTCTTTATGCGTGGTACTCGCGCATTGCGCAAGCCAATGGCTCCGCAACCAGAGCATACAGGAGAGGGGAAAGTGGGCATCCTTGTCTAGTGCCCCTGGAGATAGTTATGGGACGTGACAGGGCACCATTAACACGCACCTGTGCTACTGGTTGTGCATACAGAACCTCCATCAATTTCAGAAAGACATCCCCCACACCCACTCTACGCAAGACTGCATAAAGAAACCTCCACTCTACCGAGTCAAATGCTTTCTCGATGTCTATGAATAAAGCTGCTGCCTTGATATTCGGGTTGATTCTGGCTATTGTTCCAAACAGGGTGCGAAGATTGCATGTTAGCGAGCGTCCCGGGACAAATCCAGTTTGTTCTGGACCGACCAATTTAGGTAAAAGAGGAGCCAGTCTGTTCGCCAATATCTTGGCGAACAGTTTAGTATCTGTATTAAGCAAAGACAGGGGCCTGGAAGAGGAACAGTGTTCGGGGGGCTTCCCAGGTTTTAATAAGGTGACCACTGTGGCTTCTCTCATGGATGGTGGCATCCTGCCCAATTTAGTCATCTCCTCAAATAAATTTACCAAGTGTGGGATCAGTTTATCTTGGTAAGCCTTATAGAAAGCGAAGGTTAATCCGTCAGCCCCAGGGGCCTTTTCATTATGCATTTCCTTTAGCGCAGCCAATATTTCTGTAGGTCTTAGGGGTGCTATAAGTCTCTCTCTATCACTATTCTTCAGCCACGTCATAGCTATATGCGCAAGATAGTCCTCGTCCGACTCTGGGGAAGAGGACCCCCTGGAGGTATACAAGCCGGCATAATAGCTTGCAAATGCCTCCAATATCTCTGGTGTGCTTTCCGCTAATTCCCAACGTTCGTTGTATATTTTTGAGATATAGCCATCACCTCTGGCAGGTCTAACTGTTGCTGCCAATGTGGCACTAGGTCTGTCACCTTCCGCATAAACCCTAGCTGTGGCATATTTTCCTAGGTGTTTGACCTCTGCCTCCGCCAACTCATCAAATTTGACTATTTGTGCTCTGATTTGTGCAAGTATCTGAGGATCCCCTTCCACTTGAAGCCTACTCTCCCATATTTTAAGCATGTTTTCGACCTTTTGCAATTGAGTGCGAATTGATTTTAAGATCCCAGCATGTTTGGAGATAGTCACACCCCTTATATCAATTTTAAAAGTTCCCAAATGCAGCCCATGGTGGACACACTACCCAAGTTCGTAGCAAAAAAATCATCAATGGCATTGCCCAGCTCAGCACGGAAAACTGTATCTAATAGCGAGTATTGAGGAAAACGCCATGCCCGCGGGGTGTTACTTACGTTACTGATCATTATTTATAGAGTTACCGGGAATGATCAGACAATGTACGCGCCAAATGTGAGCAGTCCTGTATAAAAGGAAGTAACGTGCGCGATGCGTACCAATAGTCTATCCTGGTGTGTGTATCGTGAACTGAGGAATAGTGCGTATATTCCCTGCCCAAGGGAGAACGATGACGCCAAACATCACAGAGACCTTCCGCCTCAGCAATACTTGCCATAACACTAGCTGCTCTAGATGGGCGCCTGGGTGTCCCTCGCGACCTATCCAATTTGGGGTTTTGTACGCAGTTGAAATCCCCCCCCAGAGAATTGGCATATGGGAGTGCCTCATTATTTTATCCTGTAATGCATAATAAAACTGTGGGTCATCATAATTAGGCCTATAGTTCCCCACCAGTGACACATTGAAGTTCTCTTTATAGCACCTTGCCATGACGTATCTACCCCCCTTGTCCACTTCTATTTGTTGTATATGTAACCCAGAATTTCTACGCACCCAGATGAGTACACCTCTGGCGTGAGAGGTAAACCCGGCCGATATACACATGCCTTTCATACTTCTAGGGGTCATTAGCCCCGAACAAGGGGCAAGGTGAGTTTCCTGTAATATAGCGACGTCAATATTATGCCTGTACAAATAGGCCACCACTTTGCGTATCTTCCTCTGATCATTCAGGCCCCTGACATTCCAGGACATAAATCTAATAGTGGATCCAGCTTTAGTGGGTTGCAACATATGGCAGATTACCTATCCTATCGGACCTAACACGCATTATATTTGCAACTACATATTTGTTGTGTACATTTCCTGCTGAAACATCAAACAAAGCATAAAGACTTCTGTGTAGAAAGAAAACCCCGCCCCCCACCCACTCCATATCATAAGAGTTAGACATGGCTATAACATCCAAATTATCCTCCCCCTCGCCCAGAATTAGTCCCTCCCGCACAAAAACAGTTTCCCAAAAAATGTTACCCTGGTGTAATACACTCAGAGGCGGTGGCAGCCAGGCTCTAGGTGTTATTAGATAGCCTACAACTGCGCACCCACTGTGATGCCATCCAGGCGACTAAGTTACAAATGCTATATTCTTATGCAGCGATTTTGTATCATATAAACCAATGTATTGTGCTACATCAAGGCGTCCATGATCCAAGAAATGCAATATAACATTGACCAATACATCCGTTACACTAATAGCGTCCCATATACACTTACGAAGCCGGCGTTCCCGGCTCATACTGAGTGTCCTGTTCTGAGTCTTCGGGCACGCCGTCGCTCTCTGCTACTGCCGGCAGAGTTGCTTTTTGTGATTTCGCAGAACTATACTTTTTAAGATCCTGTTGCACCTGATTAGGGTCACTATATATTTTGGATTTGCCGGCGAAGTTCACCCGGAGTCTAGCTGGGTAGAGCATTGCGTAGTCCAAGTTCAACTCCCTTAGCTTACGCTTTACCGACCCAAATTTCTTGCGTGCCTCTTGAACCTGCGGAGTGAAATCCGGGAAGAGGGCCAACTCCGATCCTTCTTATTTAAGTGTTTTCAGGTCTCTAGCACGCCGCAATGCTGCGTCCCTGTCCCTGTAGTTCAGGATTCTCGCAATCAGAGGGCGAGGTGGGGCACCAGGAGGAGGTCTGGGGCCCAGTGTACGATGAGCTCGCTCGACAACGAATACATCAGAAAACGTTTTCACGGCCCAACAGAGTCACCAGTAATTGTTTTACAAATAGTTCCATGTTCCCAGTAGCAGTGGTCTCGGGTAGGCCCAGGATACGCACATTGTTGCGCATAGAGCGCGCTTCGAGATCTTCGGCTTTATCACGCAAAGTTGTTAGCAGCTTCGCCACTTGTTTTTGCGTTGCCCCCATTTCGGCTTGTGCGTCCTCCGCTTCAGATATTCTGCGCTCTGCCATATTGAGCCTTTCGGAGTGTTTGTCCACACGTTCAGACATACGGTCCATGCGGAAGGCCATTGCATCCATCTTCCGATCGATGGAGGCCAAGCTCTGTTGCATGGCGGCTAGTATTTGACGAATGTCTCGCCCAGAAGCGGCTAGGTCGTCATTTTGCTCTTCGGCTGGGGGGGTAGGATCTTCTTCTCTGTTCCTAATCGATTTACGCTGGTCGAACTGGATTTTTGTTTGCATTTTGTCGCCTTTCCCCATGACTGCACCTAAAGTAAGGCACCGAGCGGGGTTAAGGTATTCCAGTGTAGACAGGCAATCGACTTTAGCGGTATAATTTAGCAATATGCAGTCAGGCCACAGTCTACCAAAACCCCAATGGATTTGCCACTTTACCAGGCCTGCATGACTGCGTCCACCTCCCGACTAGGCCACACCAAATGCGCAACTACGGGGCGAGCCAAGGATCCTGTGTTTGCCACGTCTGCCAGCGTGAAAAGCAATGTGTACCTGTCTGGTCCTGCAGCAATATTCCTAGGCCATATAGCATGGGGGGCACCTCCACTGGTGAGTATCACAAGACCTCAAAGCGGCGATCAGACACCACTGATGGTGTAGAGGGGCAGGAAGCCTCTACCCTGTCAGGCACAGGAGAGCAATGTGTCCTTATTGGCAGCCTCTCGCTCTGATTATGGCGCCTACAACAGCCCCAAGAGCACCACACCTTAAGTTTGGCCCCACAGTTCATGCGCCAGGTCCCCCGTTGAGTCCGTTCATGCAGTGTGCATACTCGCACCTACTTCTGACTGACTCTCGTTCACACAATGCACTGCAACCTGCACAGGCAGACAAGGCAGCCGCTGGGCGCGAGCGCAATGGGCCCTCGGTCTGCTACCCCAATCCGGCGGTAGTTTATTCAAGGCAGGCAGCAATACTCCAGCGCGAGGTGAACCTTGGCAAGCCTCACACATGTATCTTTTGGGCAGCAATTATCTACGCGTGTACTACGCGTCAGCTGCAGCGCACTTACCAGGCGGCCCCATGAGCCCCGCAGGATCAGTGCTGTAATGTTCAGGGTGTTCTCCGCAGTTAGTCACCACCTCACCTCATGCCGCGGCAGCGGGTACAGTCAGGAGCAGCCCGTACAGTACCGCGGACACTGTAAATTACCGCACCGTAAGCCCTCCGTCTCCCGATACCTCCACAGCCCTCCGCTGCGTCACGCGGCAAAGCCAGGGACCGGAGCTGAGTTAGCGCTTCAAACTTTCAGAGATCACAGTGGTCCGCCCGACACGCCAGTTCCGCTGCTTCGTACGCCGCTATCTCGCTGGATGGCGCTAATGGATGAAGGATAATGTGGGCGGCTGCCGGAGCTCACTCAGGCTGCGGCCATCTTCGAGTCAGGCAAGCCACGCCCCCCAAGAAACCTTATTATTAAGATTATTTTATTATTAAGATTATTTGTAATGTGCATGAATCACCCCCAGAGGGGTGTCTCGGCGCAGCAGAAAGAACACAGGCAGTTGACTATGATACTAAATAGTTTGTTTTTGAGTAATTTCCTAAAATTACGATGAACAGTACATTCTCGTATGTGGATAGGAAGATTGTTCCAATAACAAGGGGCCAGAAATGAAAAAGCTCTGTCTCCAGAGCGAGTTTTCTTAATTCGTGGGACCATAAGAAGTGACTTGTTCATTGATCTTAAAGACCTTCCTGGTCGATAAGGAATGAGTTTCTCCATGAGATATCTGGGTCCCTTGCTGTTAAGCCCTTTGTGCACTAGGCAACAGATTTTGAAAATAATTCTATTACGCACCGGCAGCCAATGGAGCGAGCGCAGTAGGGGAGCTGAGGCAAATCTAGCCGGTTGATTATGGATTAAGCGAGCCGCTGTATTTTGAACTACTTGGAGTTTATCCAAAAGGGCTTCATTAACCGCAGCAAGAACAGCATTGCCATAGTCTAGGCGACTAATCACCAAAGCCTGAACTAAGGTCTTGCGCACTGCAAGTGGGAGCAATGGAAAGTCTCTGCGCAGTATCCTCATTTCATGAAAGCAGGTGCCAGTGGTAGCCACTACCTGATCTTTCATAGTTAAATTTTGGTCCAGGTGAATGCCCAGGTTATTCACTGAGGATTTGGGAGTGGGTGGCACTCCCAGTTCGGACGCCCACCAAGCAGGGGACCATAGCTGCTGTGCAGTACCACATAGCATAATTTCTGTTTTGCCGCTGTTTAACTAAAGGAAATTCTCAGCGATCTAGCCCGTGATAGCTTTCATCCCATTCGTAAAGTGATCTCTCGTTGCGGACAGATCTTTATCAAAAGAGAGCAGAAGTTGAGTGTTTTCCGGGTATGAGAGAGGTGTAAACCCATAGGCTCTTATAATATATGCCAAGGGGGTTACATATATATTGAAAAATGTGGGACTCAGACAAGAGCTCTGAGGCACTCCTTTATTAATTTCCATGGTACACGATCTAAACGTTCCCAAGTTGATGTTCTGAGTTGCAAAGCCGTGACCTGAATGCCTATCTCCGCCAGTCTCTGAATCAGTCTTGAGTGAGATATTGTATCAAAAGCGGCTGATTGGTCTAGTAATACATGGCTGATGACCTTAGTGTGAAGCACCAACTTATCAGGGAATATGGTCAGGTAGGGAGGCCTGGATGACAGAGCTTGTAATTCGCTCACCCTCCTGGCAGAAGTTATTGCCACCAAAAAGGATGTTTTGATGGTAATCAGCTGGAGGGGGCAGTTAAGCAAAGATTCGAATGGCGCACACATGAGGAAGGTGAGAACCAAATTAAGGTCCCACTGAGGCATGATGAATGTGGCACGTAGGAACATATGTACAAGCCCCTTAAGAAAACTATTTACAATAGGGGATTTAAATAAAGAGGGTTGGTCTGGCAGCCTCAAAAAAGCAGACAGGGCCGACAGATACCATTTAAGTGTGCCCAGAGCAGAGCCCTGATAGGCAAGTGGCAAAATAAAGAGAAGAACTTGAGAGAGGGAAGCATAAAGAGGATCAATAGACCTTTCTGTACGCTATTTTACAAATTTTTGCCACTGGCAGGCGTACACGGTCTTGGTAGAGGGATGCCTGGCTGCCAAAATAACATGGCAGACTTCGGAGGGAGGTCGAATGCTATCAACTGCCGCCACTCAATCTCCACGCGAGAAGGCGTAGAGTTGCCAGGTTTGGGTAGAGAACCCACCCCTGCTGCAGCAACAGAAGATCCTCCCGAAGGGGCAACATGATCGGAGAATCGATGCTCAGTTGGAGAAGCTCGAGATACCAGACTCTCAGTCCAGAGCCACAAGAATGACTTGGGCCTGGTGCTCCTGTTCTTCTGAGCACTCTGGACAGGAGTGTTATTGGCACAAAGGCGTACAGGAGGCCTGAGCACACTCGAGATGAAAAGAATCCCTGAGCGAGTGCTGCCTTGGAAACACCAGCGCACAAAACTGCTTACATTGCGCGTTCTTGACTGAGGTGAACAGATCTAACCAGGACTCTCCCCACTTCTGAAAGAGACCTTGCGCCACCTCCGGATGGAGATGCCATTCGTGATCCGTTAGGCATCGACGGCTGAATTTGTCCACCCTGGCGTTCAGGGAACCAGCCAGGTGTTTAACCACCAGGGATATGCGCTGCTGTTCTAGCCTTGTTCAGAGATGCAGGGTCTCTTGACAAAGGGTCCATGACCCCACTCCACCCTTCTTGTTGCAGTACCACATGGGTTTGTTGTCCGTGAACACCTGAACCAGCTTTCCCTTGATGGAAGAAAGAAATGGAAGGAAGAAAAGCGAATCACTCGGAGCTCCAGCAAATTAATGTGGAGTCCGGAGTCCGTCGGAGACCAGAGTCCTCTGATCTCCACCTCTCCCAGATGGCCGCCCCATTCCAGTAGTGACGCATCGATCACTACTGTGTGATCTGGTTGGGGAAGGGAGAGGGATCTGCCTCTGACTCAATCGCGGTTGGTCAGCTACAACTGCAGGTCCTATGCAGTTCTCTCCGAGATCTGGAACATGTCGGATAGATTCCCCTGATGCTGTGCCCACTGGAACTTCAGGTTCCATTGCAGAGCCCGCATATGCCATCTGCCATCTGGTATGTGTCACTAGCAGGATGCAGGAGGCCATGAGGCCCAGCAGCCTCAGAGTCAGTCTCACCAAATCCAGGATAGAGGATGAAACATCTGTATCATAGCCTGAATATCCGGGACTCGCCGCTCGGGAGGATAGGCCCAAAACTGCACTGTGTCCAGAACAGATCCGACGAAAGGGAGCGTCTGAGAGGGAGTCAGGTGTGACTTCGACACGCTGATAGTGAACCCCAATGAAAGCAGGAGGTTCGCCATAGTGTGGAGGTGGGAGAGGACAGTCTGAGGCGAGCTTGCCTTCAACAGCCAGTCGTCAAGATAGGGGAAGACTGGCACCCCTGATCTGTGCAGTTGAGCTGCGACCACCGTCATCACCTTGGTGAACACCCAAGGGGCGCTGGTAAGGCCAAAGGGAAACACTGTGAACTGAAAGTGCTCTTGGTCTAAAGTGAACCTCAGGTAACACCGATGGGCAGGCAGGACGGGAATGTGAAAATAGGCATCCTGCAAGTCCAACGCTACCATCCAGTCACCGGGGTCTAGGGCAGACAAAGCCTGAGCCAGAATGAGCATATTGAACTTTTCCTTTTTGAGTAGTAGTTGAGGGCTCGCGGATATAGAATAGGACGAAGGCCCTTGTCCTTTTTTGGGACCAGAAAGTAGCGTGAATAGCAACCACAGCCTACTTCTGGCACCGGAACCCTCTCTATGGCTCCCTTGGCCAAAAGAGTCCTTACTTCCTCCTGAAGCAAGTTCAGGTGGTCATCTGTCAGCCGGTCATAAGTTGGAAGCATGGATGGAGGGGTAGTCTCGAAGGAGAGGGAGTATTCCTTTCGGATTACCTGAAGAACTCACCTGTCTGATGTGATGTTTTGCCAGTGGTGGAGGTGATGGCTGATCCACCAACTGGCCCCCCATGATCTTGAAAGGCCGGACTAGGAAGGTTTGGAGGCTACAGGGGGAGGAGTGGACTAACTCGACCTCTGGCCGCCCGACCCACGGGGTCAAAAGGAGCCGCGTCCACAGCCAGGCAGAGTTTGCTGAACTTATGCGATCTTGTGGCTGGCATGGCTGAAAGCCCTTTCCATGGCCACGAAAGGGATGAAAAGCAGATGGGGGACGGGTGGTCACTGAGAGGCCCATGGACTTGGCCGTAGCCCGTGAGTCCTTAAAGCGCTCCAGGGCCATGTCTGCTTGGTCTCCAAAGAGACAGGTGCCATCAAAGGGCATGTCCATAAGGGAAGCCTGGACATCCCCAGAAAAGCCAGAAGTTCTCAGCCAGGTGTGGCGTTGAACAGCAACCGTCGATAAAATCGCTCTGTCCAGCGAGTCAGTGGTGTCAAGCCCACAACGAATGGTGAACATTGCCGCATCTCTACCATCTGATACTGCTTGGGAGATGACAGGCTCCGCAGGGCTTGAATCCTGTTTTCCTAGATGACATCTTCTTAACACATCAGGAGGAAAATCCTCAAAAACACTCGACAAAATGTTGAAAAAGTCCAGTCAAACAATGACTGAGGGGGTAGCTCTTTTCCGGATCAGCGCTGGCTGGCACGGAAAGAAAAGAACTGACGTCAGCTAGTCTAGGTGGCGCCTACATAGGTGCTGCAGATGTCACTTCCGGAGCGGATGACGCACGTGGAGCCGAGTGACGCCACTCAGATAAGGAATCTACAGCTAGAAGTATCTATCAGATAAAAACACACATACATAAAAATGTGAGCATTTTGTTTGGTTACCGTGGAAAGTATAGAATTAAACCCACATTTCCACTGCTACATGCGAAAGAAAAGAGGACAATTTCTTTCCGTATTACATATTATTGAAGTCTGAAGATGAATTTGCAACAACGTCAATATCCCACAGGTGGATACTTTAGCACTTGAGGGGTTAAGAATCTTGGTGGCACCGCGGGGAATTACCTTTTTTCGTGAGAGTTTCGTCAGGTCACTTTTGTGAAGGAATGGAATGTGCAGGGGAAAGGTAAGCAAACATATAAAAACAGAACTTACTATGAACATGTTCTTTTTCCCCTCCTGAAAGGGACGACCTAAAAATGATAGTGCTCTGCAGAGAAAGACAATCTGTCAAGGCGCAGAGACCAATATCTCACTCAGTGGCTCAATGAGACACTGCAGTGTGTATTGTGCGGCACGCATTCAAAAGAAGTGAGGAATTGATCGTTCACTTCAGATTTGTCAATAAAGAACTTTTAGATTGGCAAAAGAAGCTTAGAAAAGGACATTTGGAATGACTGGACTACGTGTGTGGAATACCAAAAGAGAACAAAGCCAATTCATTACTACCGGTTGTGGGTGCTAAGCATGTACACCGAACAGCTGGTGGTAAATACAAGGTACCTTCTAAGTGCATTTATAGAGTGCAAAGGCCATAACGAACTCTGTCAAGGCGCTGTGTAATCCCACATGTGCAGAACAGAGTAAGAGGATATTTAAGCGAACAGCACATTTCCAGGCAACATCTGGTTCTTAGTTTTTTGAGTTTAAGAGAAACACGAATCTAGATAAGAGAGGCTAGGACCCTGTAGAGTTACTTTTCAAAAGAAATGCCATTTTCAACAGTTATAACTAGTGGGTAAAAACCCTTAGATCTTAAGTCCTGGGTGGGTTTCATCTGCTCATTTTAATTCTTAAGTGAACAGACATGTTTCCTTTTCTATTGTGGTACATTTAAAGTAACTTGCAAATCATGTTTGAAAGAAAAAATAAAGCAGCAGTAAATTTGCAATTCACCATCATCTGTTGGACCTTAGTGACTTTATTCAGGCACGTTTTAGTTATATAAACAAAGAGCAGACTAAGGCCGCCTTTAACAAGAAATACCCACCAGGCGCTGAATTTGTTTCTTATTATTGCCACATTCCATGGGAGGTTAATATTTCAATTAACTTGTTTTAATCCCTGTACGAAGTGGTTTACAAAAATCCATCTTTAAAGAGTAAGAATATGCATTCAGAAGTAGATTTAGTGGGGACGTGCTCTTCCATTTTGTTGTTTTCTTCTCCATTAATGTATTCTGTGAAACAAATATATTATTTTTAGATGGCCCCCGTAGCAAATGAATAAGTAGTAATCGCGACTGGCTGATGTATTTGCAGTGTTTATCTCATTTCGAATTACTTCAATTAAATTTCCTCATTACTCTGCTCGCCGAGAAGATATTCCTCACGGGCAACAGAAAGTGGGATAATGACATTTAGGAAGGCCTATAAAAGAAGAGCCGTTAAATTGTTCAGTATATTTGTGTGAGCAGAGTTTATCACTACAAAAAGTCCAAAATGTTTGTTTTAACTCATACATTACATCTTCATCAACATTTATTTCTACTAGTGCACCACTCAACCCTAGACTCATGAGGTAATGCGCACGTAAGAGGCAACCTGTGAATGGTGTTGGAACAGGAATGTCTCCTGCATTCGTATAAGGCAGTGGTCTTAAAACTTCTTAATGCTGCGCACCCCCTGTTAAACAAAAAAAAAAACCTCTGGCCCCCGCTCAATTTTTTCACAATGTTTCAGCTAAATTGGCAATGTTTAAATAGGTCTAAACATATTTAAACTTTGCAGTTAAGCTCTGTTACCCCTTTTTACACATACTCCCAGTCAGGATAGAAATGACAGAAGTTGTTAGTGATGTCCCATTACAAGGTGGCTTACTGCTGCTCATGTTTTTAACACTTACCACAAAGCATGTTGCTTCTCTTGGCCAGAGACTGGCACCCCCCCCCCTGACATCACTTAAGGCCCCCCAGTTTGAAGATCTCTGGTATAAGGGAATGCACCTCTGCCATGAGTGCCCACCTGCATGTGGCCATGAGTGCCCACCTGCATGTGAACCTAGTATTCAGACTTTCATTTTGGCCCAGTCGTCACAAAATTCTAGCATGGGCACAGTGGCTAGGTTTTTCTCTGAATGTGCAAGATCCTTGACCTGTCCAGTAACACAGAGGGGTCACCAAATTGTTAACAGTAGACCACAGTACCTATCCTGAGAGTAACCATAAAACGGTGGTAGCAGGATACCAAGTTTTGTGACTCTTTAGTATCACCAGATCTTTTTATGTGTCAGTGAGAGACTGTGGCCTACTGACCCTTCTTGCGTAGTTCTACTGTTATATGAAATTGTGTTGACATCCTGTGTGCATGCTGAATGCATGTACATGTACAGCGAGCCTGTGACCGGGGTGGGAGGGCAGAGTGTGTGTATCTGAGCACTGAAGCTAGTGTGACTCATTTTGGATGTCCTTGTTAGAAGCATGGCACAGGATGGAGGATGAGGATAGATTCCCCAGACAATGGAAGTGTATTGCCTGCATTCCTGTGGCCAGAGATTGTAAATCCAGACACTGAAGTGAAGAGGCTGGAATCAGGGCTACCTGGAGAAATTCTATGAAGACTTTCTTAGCAAGGAGCTTCTGATTTGTTCTTCCTCAGCACTGCCATTTGATAAATGGTAGGGGTGAAGGCAGGACTGCAGTTTCTGTTGTTCAAGATGAGGTGATTTCTAGGCCAGGCCTGCCATTCTGTCCGTCTCTTATTCCTACTTGAGGAAAGCTGATGACAGTCAGGTGCAGGAACTGACATCTCATTGTGTCCATGCTGAAGGTGCTCATACTTGGAGCCAGTATTTAGGAAGACAAGGGTGCCCCAATATATGAACCTGGGGTAATATGTAGTTTAAAGGAACAATGGTTCTAGAGTGGCCTAAAAGGTCCAAGGGGAAGTAACCCTGTAAAGGGCACTGAGATAAGTAAAGGGATAGAAACTTAATTCATAAAAGAGAGCAGTAGGAAATATAACGAGGACATATAGGTCAATGTATGACAAATATTTATTACACAATGAAGGTATTCAGGTGCTCACACAGTAAGTGACAATAAGCGTGACGTGAGAAGTGAGGGTGAACTTAAAATAATGACATCGCATTGACAACAGAAATAGAAGCTCCTTTAAAGATTTTTACAGAGTATAAGGAGTTCATGTTGTAGGGGTCGACGACGTTTCGAACTCAATTATTCGAGTTCATCTTCAGGACAAAAAATGTGAGCAACTTGAATTGAGCTGAAGAAGGAAAGAATATCCTTGGTAAAGGCGTCTGCGTAGCGCTGTGCTTCTTAAGGTGACCGGGATAGCCTGCGAATTAATGCGCGTTATGGTGGGGCCCGGTAGGGGAAAAAACAAACTTAGTTTGCTGGAAGCAAATGCTTAAAATCCTTCGCCGTTAAATGGCAATGTGCTGTGCCGGGGAATTAATTAAATTGGCCGGTCACAGTTCAGTAAATGGAGGCCTGGGAGATGAAAGGAGCGTGTCCTGCTCAAAGGAAAATCCGCGCTGAGTGCCTTTACCAAGGATATTCTTTCCTTCTTCAGCTCAATTCAAGTTGCTCACATTTTTTTGTCCTGAAGATGAACTCGAATAATTGAGTTCGAAACGTCGTCGACTCCCTACAACATGAACTCCTTATACTCTGTAAAAATCTTTAAAGGAGCTTCTATTTCTGTTGTCAATGCGATGTCATTATTTTAAGTTCACCCTCACTTCTCACGTCACGCTTATTGTCACTTACTGTGTGAGCACCTGAATACCTTCATTGTGTAATAAATATTTGTCATACATTGACCTATATGTCCCTCGTTATATTTCCTACTGCTCTCTTTTATGAATTAAGTTTCTATCCCTTTACTTATCTCAGTGCCCTTTACAGGGTTACTTCCCCTTGGACCTTTTAGGCCATACTTGGAGCCAGCCCCAGTGCTACTTGCTGTGAGAAGCATCACTTTATACAACTCCACTGTTCTAGTCCCTAGTTCTTCTTGACCAACAAAGGTAGTGCTAAACAGAGTACTCAAAGAGCTGTTGTGTAACCAGGGCTGGTGTCTGCCTGACAGCCAATCTCCCAGAGGTGAGGGGGCATCCCCAAAATTCAGCACTTTCTGTTGGAGGAGCTGAGGGTCTGCCTGAAGAGCGTAGAAGCCAGCCTGCCTGCTGAGAAAGGGAAGGAGTGTGCCGAGCTCTGCAGGCAGAGAGGCCCATGTCAGTTCCTAGCAAAGAGAACTCCAGAGAAGTCGGATGACTCTAAAGGGCGTGCCAGGAGAGGACCCATGCTGTGAAAGGGTCTCCCCAACCCATCTGCATAGTTTCTGGAGTGAGCTGTGTCAAGTTTATGTGAGAAGCTTATCACCTGGCAGCCAGCCATGAGTTCAACCATCTGATGCCTCCGCTACAGATGAAGAGTGAAGGATTGCAACACCACTGAGCAGAGAGCCCAATTTCCACATCAACCACTACTGCCCAAGAGACTACCATCAGAAGTTTCACCCTGCAAGCTGCACCTACTCCAACTGAGCATCTTGAGAGCCACTGCTGCTCAGACAGCTGCTGTGGTACAGGCCCACCTCCTCGAATCCTTCTTCTGATGCCGTCCTGAATGGCTGCTGCCATGGTCCCTCTTCGAAGAATCGAAGCAGCGAAGAAGGGAACGCATATACCACACATCTGGACTGTCAAGACCAGATAAATCGAAGGGCTGAGCCTCCTAATGAAACCAGTAGAACACTTGAGCTAACTGCACTTAAGCCTAATCATGCGAAGCCCTACAGAAGGGTGGGGACGGTAATAGCAGTAATTTTGCCCATAGTGGTAAAAGAGGGCAATTACTGGAAAGGTAAGAGGTTGCAGGGCCCTATAATAGAACACAGCATTCTGCAACCCTGTATGTCATATTCATTGAACTGTACAGTTTTGAGTTCTGTTGTGAGACTGAAAGTACCTTTTTCTCAGTAAAGACAAGTACTGGACTGGACTACAGTTTATTGTGTTTGTTGGTTGATTGTTGAGTTTTGAGCTCATACTATCCCACTACCTCCCTGAGAAAACTATGAATGCTGGTCTTTGCTACCTTCAGAGTCAAGTGCGGAAAGGGTTGTAATTGGTTCCATTGGTAGAGCCTTAGTAGAATGGGTCCCAGGACACCAATGGCAACCGACCTCAACCACAAGGGCTATGGCCCAGTAGCCCAAGTCTGCCCTGTGGCCACAGAACTGGGACTGATAGATATCACAATGTCTAAAAACCCAAGCAGAAATCATCAAATGCAGCAGCATTCTAGAATGCTTACTGTTGCTGATCGGGATTGATGCAGAACCGAGTAAAGAAAACTGTATTTTTCTCTGGACCATCCCTTTAAGATCTTACATTTCCAAAGCTTTGTGAGTGTCTTGTGCCATAGACACGACCTGGTGTAGTATTGGTAGTCATCTCAAAAGTGAGCATATCTCTTTTTAAGCAAGTTTATTTTACAGAGTCAGGACGCCAAAACTCTCAGATGTATGCACTACGCATATCAGCATATCATGCTTATCAAGTAGGAGGATACTAAACATATGCATGAGGCACAAAGATTCTGGCAGCCACCTTGCTCTGCAAAAAGACCAACCAGAAGCGTCTGAGTCTTTCCCACACATACTAAATCTCCGTAGGTTAGTAGAAGATGAGATTTTTTATGCAGGGACTTCATCGTGTTAATGCAGGTCTCAATGAAATGGTCCAGGATGAATACATTCCAATTCAATTTGGCTCCTCTTGGTTGTCAAAGGACTTTTCAAGTGGCAACCCCTTGAGATTTATGAAGGGAGCTAAATCCAGTTGTTCCAGATGTTTCATTTTATTGTAGCTCACCTGAGTTATAGACATACAGAGACAGGGAGCCAGATGTACAACCGTTTTTAGTGGTTGCAAACGGAAAATCTGGCCGTTTGTGACAGCTAAAAAGGGTTGTAGCATGTACAAACCGTATTTTGCGAGTTGGTAACTTAGATGGTGTTCCTTCCTAATAGCGAGTCGCAGGGGGATGTACGATTGTTTTGCACAATCGCAGTTACCACCAATTTCAAACTGGCAGTAAGCCAGTTGTAAAAAGGAAGGAGTCCCCTGGGGACCCTTTCCACTTTGTGTTTGGCAGCGAAAATATTTTTTAAGAGCAGGCATAGGTCCCAGGGACCACTGCCAGCCCTTAAAAAATGAAAAGAAATCTTTTCATTCTTTTCGTTTAAACGCATCCCATTTTCCTTTAAGTAAAATGGGCTGTATTGGGAAACAAAAACGTTGCTTTATTTAAAAAGCAAACACAGACATGGTGGTCTGCTGTCCCCAGCAGGCCATCATCCCTGTGATTGTAGTGAATTCCCAATGGGTCGCAAATTGCGATCTGCCTCTTAAATACTGATGAGGCAGGTCATTTGCGACCCCATTGGGAATCGCTAAATGTGTCTGAGACACATTAGCACATTCTGTTTTGCAAGTCGCAAAAAATCGCAATTTGCGACCCACAAAATAGAATAGTCATACATCTGATCCTATATTTTTATTAATGAAGCCCTTGTTCCTTTGATAAAGTAAATATTGCTATCAATAACGTGCTCAGTTCTTAGTCAGGTAATCAAGGAATTTACTATGGACCCTATTAACAGAAAATGAATAAGGCAGTCCTAAAAGACGTACTAATCAATAAAGACATAAAAAAGCAGACAAATAGCTAAAAAAACAAATGGCTTGAGACACCCCAATGTAAAAACTAGCCAGATGAATCCGTCATAAAGGAGGGATTTCTGTTAACTGCCACCAAAATGAGTAAGCACAACGTGATATATTCCAAGAAGAACTGATAAAACTGGAAACTTTCTGTAAGAAGGCAATGACCTGCAGGCATTTGATAGCAAAGAGGAGGCAGCACTGTACCCTTCTTAACATATGCTAAGTACTCTACTAAAATGTAGCTAACTATACCATAAGCAGCAATAAATCTCATAGGCATTGGACATTTAAGATAAAAGCATATAATTAGGAAAATGTTGCTCATGAGATGAAACAAAACCGATTAGATCAAGACCACAACACTTCAAAATATCACGAGCAAGTTGGAAAGATTGACACCAGATAGCCCTATTCAGATGAAAGAGGCAGTATCAGCCATGAGTTTTATGCTGCTGAACACAGTTTCAGATGGGTTTTCAGCTAACCTTTATAAAAAATGTACTACAAAAGTTAGTTACACCACTAATAAATGTTAATAAATTGCACCTGTGATGCAAACGGCAGGGAATATCACAGACAGACAAGGAAAGTCTTAATTTCTCCAATTTATAGCGTGGTAAGCTCTCCCTGCAAGCCAAACTCTGCACCATGTTCAGGTTGAATTCTCTGTGGACACTTGCTAACATCAATTTATTGTGCTTAAGGTGGTGTTTACTATAGGGAGGCAATCAACAAACAATGTAAGATAAATGTCCAAGTTGCTGGATAAAAGTATAACCAAAAAGGCTCTGACTACGCTCACCTTACTGGCTCCAAAGAAGGCAATTGCTATGCCATGGTTATTTGGTGCAGTAGATTACAACAGCCTTCTTCTGGGTGGAGTGGCCATTCTAAGTGGAAGTGGTGGACCTGCAGAAATATGATACTGGACTGGGATTTGCCTGGATGATCTTGTAATAATGAGGTGCATTGGGCAGGACAAAGACTGAAAACATAGCTACCTGAGCAATTGAAGGTATCCTGAGGGGCAAGAAAGGATGGTTCACTTTCACCACTGCGCTTTACCATGTCAGTTGAGCCACTAGCAGTTGCCATGAGGGAAAACCTAAGAATTGAGGGCATCTACGAACACAAGAAAAAATATCCCTCTTTTCTGACAATATTGCAGCATCAATGGTTTTGATACATCATTAAATGCCCCATTGTTCAATGAATTATAAACTTTCAGATGGACACAGGGTTAAAAATCACACGTGAAAAGTCCTGAATATCCAAATGTCTTAAGATACTGCTCGTAAAATTCCTTTGTGAATTGCAAAAAATTGTAAATTTGCACAAAAGTGTAAGTTTACCTTTGTGAATCAGGCCCTTTACTTATAGGTCTGGGAAAAGGATGATCGGAATGGGACACAATTATGCTTAAGCTTCCCCATAAATCTGATGATAAACCAGGAGATTTGGCTTGCTACCTAGGCTACTGATGTTTACATATGTAATTGTCTGTGCTACTCTCCCTATGATAGAACTGTTAGCTGCTTTCTTTGGGGTCACCGATAGCTTATTTATTTATAGTTTATATGAAGTTTTTTGAATGAAGTGTAGAATGAATAATGCATGCCCTACCTGTTGGACAGTTAACTGTTCCTTAAAGGCTTGTTTTATAAGGCACATGACAAGTATTCAAATAATAAAAATACATTAAGAAAATATAAAAGTGGTACAAGATGTAGAAGTGCCCTAGAATAGGGCTTAGGACTCAACATGCAGGCTGAAAAGAACAGGGGAAAGGGTTGAATATTGCGGGGCTCCTTGCTGAAGCCAAGATGAGCTGAAAAAAGCACCAGCCATTTTAATTGTTAGTAGAGAATATCCAGCTACAAAGAGAACTGGTTGACTACTGAGTCCCTTACTACCACCCCTGTATCAATAATTTGTAAGAAGATGGAATGATTTTACTACATCAAACATAGAGGACAATTCCAGGAGAATATGGAAGTTGGAATCACCACTTGTCTATTAGGCAAGATCATCATCTACTATCATCTAGTGTTTTGCTGCATTTCTGATTTAGCCCGATGTGAAGCTGGATCAGAAGTCATTTAGGAGGCAATTCATAGCAATAAATTCTCTGTGTTGAGTCGGCAGGGTAAAGTTATTAGACTTTTGTTGGGAATGGGTAAATTTGACAGAGGGAGGAAGTTATTCAATTCCTCTGGATCTACAGCTATTTGTTTAGTCATGTGGTGACCTGGCCTACTTTTAGACCTGAAGTCAGAGAAAATCCCCCTTTCGGCAAATACTGGTTATCAAACAATCAATCAATGACTAGCAGCAAATACACTCAATCACCAGAACAAGACACTAACACCCTCAATAGGCCAAGTGTTCAGAAAATACAAACATTTATTTTGATTAAAAAGATATCATTGCAATTCATCATATACAGTAAATAATCCCATATTATACATAAAAATAAAAACAATAGTTAAAAACCACATTCTATACACAAAATACACAATCGGGAGGACCTGCAAGAAAAAATGCTCTCTTGTCAAAAATGAAGGCAAAAACATTAGACCCGGATCATTTGTTTTCTATAAAATTATTGTTCTGAGTACTCAATTATTTCGATTAGCAAATGTCTCCACAGTCTCTAGTTTGTCTTCTTTGTCTTGCGTCGACGCGTTTCGGTGGATGTTACTGATTAAGAACCACCTTCCTCAGGACAGGAATTCACGTCTCCCATGTAAACATTTCAATCTATATTCAGTAATGAAATATCCATAAAAAACAAACAGTTAGCCCATTGAGAGTGTATCCTTTCAGAAAAAGACAAAAAAAAACCTTAACTGCTATAGTTAGTGATCTTTCTCTAATCCCAATAAGTTTAAAACAACATCTAAACAAATAAGACAATTAGCCATTAGCAAATATGTATCCCCTAAATCGGGGAAAATAAATCAACGATAGTGTTTCTATCCTGGTGATCCAATCAACAATTCATTCATACAAAAGACCCATCTATACACAATGGTAGTATTGTTAAATCACCCATACATTAATATCTCACTTATCTGTTTCGATATTTGTGTTAAATAACAACATATCTCTACCTGTATTAATGAAGCACACCAACTCCAGAAGAATTGCAGGTTAAACACCTTGCAACAATAATGTCAGAGGACAAATGTCTCTCCCTCTCAGGCCGTACTTTACAACTGGCCAATCAGTCTGCCAACTGACAGTCCTGAAAATCCTGGAACAGGTTTATAAGGGATACATACCCCTGTAAAGAAATAGAGGCTTTAATAACTCCTATAGTTCTACAATTCACTATAGTAAAACTATGGCTATGTCATGTTACCTTTATAATTGAATTGAGCAACCGTGCTTCTTAGGATAATAGTAGTCTTCAGTCCATATATTATATGCCCATTATTCAATACAGGCTTTTCTTTAATTACTAGAAGGACAAAGGATTATATATTACTAAATTATTCCGTTTAAACCTAACTGCTAATGATCCCTCATGTCGTAGACCCAACTATCAGCCAACCAAGGTAATAAAACGCCTAATTGAAATCATTTGCATTTAGGCAACATTGCTATTCTTCAGACGTTTACAATATTAATAAAATGAGACTGATACCTCAACTTTTCAATACTAGCATATACTCATAATCTATTTAAACCCCTCCGCTACTCGTGTTCCGATAATAATTAGTAAATCCGGCTATTTATTGCTCAGCAGCTAGTTATTGCCCAGCAGCTAGTAAAACACTATAACACAGGAGGAAATAAGCGCCGTACATCTAACTCTAAATTATGTATTGCCCGGACTAAAGCAATAGGATGCCTAATTTAAATAATTTCACATAGGCAACAGCGCTATTCTTCATAACGTTTATACTCTGCATGAAGACCGACTCATATCACCCCTTTAGAATATTAGCATAAACAAGTAGTCAATTTATTTATATCGCACAGTAAATAAACCACTCGCTACACATTTTCCGGTAGTTTGAACAAAAACCGGCTATTAATTGCCGGACTGAAAATCCAAGACAATTTGAGAAGAATATGAGTAAAGAAGAGAAGATTGCCCTTAAGTCTCTAAAAGATGATCTACTGTTGACTATTAAGCCAGCAGACAAGGGTGGTGGGGTAGTGGTTTTTAATACCCCTGATTATGAATACAAAATGCAGGAAATGCTGAATGTAAGAGAACACTATGAACCTGTCTCTAGAAGTGTATTGGTTACTCTAACGAGGAATTGTCTTATGCTTCTTAATGAGGCTAAGGACAAAGAATGGATCTGTGAGGAAGAATTTAAATTTCTGAATAATGCAAATCCTAGGATTCCTGCCCTATACGGCCTCCCTAAAATACATAAAGATCATGACAACCCTCCGATGAGACCGATAGTTAGCAGTATAGATGCATTGACAGAGCCCTTAAGCAAATATGTCGATCGTTTTCTACGTCCGATAGTAATGGGCTTGAGGTCATATGTTAGAGATTCGTCACATATGATCTCAATGCTAGAAGGTAAGCCTTTTTGTGGAGAGACTCAGTGTCTAGTGACCCTGGACATTGAGTCTCTCCACACGAATATTCCACAGAGAGATACTGTGGAGGTTGTTCGCAGGGCCATTGAGGCTGAGCAATAAATAGCCGGATTTACTAATTATTATCGGAACACGAGTAGCGGAGGGGTTTAAATAGATTATGAGCATATGCTAGTATTGAAAAGTTGAGGTATCAGTCTCATTTTATTAATATTGTAAACATCTGAAGAATAGCAATGTTGCCTAAATGCAAATGATTTCAATTAGGCGTTTTATTACCTTGGTTGGCTGATAGTTGGGTCTACGACATGAGGGATCATTAGCAGTTAGGTTTAAACAGAATAATTTAGTAATATATAATCCTTTGTCCTTCTAGTAATTAAAGAAAAGCCTGTATTGAATAATGGGCATATAATATATGGACTGAAGACTACTATTATCCTAAGAAGCACGGTGCTCAATTCAATTATAAAGGTAACATGACATAGCCATAGTTTTACTATAGTGAATTGTAGAACTATAGGAGTTATTAAAGCCTCTATTTCTTTACAGAGGTATGTATCCCTTATAAACCTGTTCCAGGATTTTTCAGGACTGTCAGTTGGCAGACTGATTGGCCAGTTGTAAAGTACGGCCTGAGAGGGAGAGACATTTGTCCTCTGACATTATTGTTGCAAGGTGTTTAACCTGCAATTCTTCTGGAGTTGGTGTGCTTCATTAATACAGGTAGAGATATGTTGTTATTTAACACAAATATCGAAACAGATAAGTGAGATATTAATGTATGGGTGATTTAACAATACTACCATTGTGTATAGATGGGTCTTTTGTATGAATGAATTGTTGATTGGATCACCAGGATAGAAACACTATCGTTGATTTATTTTCCCCCGATTTAGGGGATACATATTTGCTAATGGCTAATTGTCTTATTTGTTTAGATGTTGTTTTAAACTTATTGGGATTAGAGAAAGATCACTAACTATAGCAGTTAAGGTTTTTTTTTTCTTTTTCTGAAAGGATACACTCTCAATGGGCTAACTGTTTGTTTTTTATGGATATTTCATTACTGAATATAGATTGAAAAGTTTACATGGGAGACGTGAATTCCTGTCCTGAGGAAGGTGGTTCTTAATCAGTAACATCCACCGAAACGCGTCGACGCAAGACAAAGAAGACAAACTAGAGACTGTGGAGACATTTGTTAATCGAAATAATTGAGTACTCAGAACAATAATTTTATAGAAAACAAATGATCCGGGTCTAATGTTTTTGCCTTCATTTTTGACAAGAGAGCATTTTTTCTTGCAGGTCCTCCCGATTGTGTATTTTGTGTATAGAATGTGGTTTTTAACTTTTTAACTATTGTTTTTATTTTTATGTATAATATGGGATTATTTACTGTATATGATGAATTGCAATGATATCTTTTTAATCAAAATAAATGTTTGTATTTTCTGAACACTTGGCCTATTGAGGGTGTTAGTGTCTTGTTCTGGTGATTGAGTGTATTTGCTGCTAGTCATTGATTGATTGTTTGATAACCAGTATTTGCCGAAAGGGGGATTTTCTCTGACTTCTGTCCACTTGGTGCCCTACTCCCTTTGTGGTAAAAGGGCCCCTCTCAATATTTTTTTGTGCTACTTTTAGACCTTCCATGACTACTCCATGTCTCAGAGAAACGTTAATTAATTTGGTCCAATATGGGATATTCAAGGTACTGATGTTTTTACACAATGAGTGAATTCTTGAAATGGAAAGATGGTTTAATTTGTAAGAGTACTGAACATTTCAGTTTCAGTGACCACTCTGAAAGGTTTTCTGAATTTGAGTAAAACGTGTTTCATCAAATGAGCGAGTGACAGTTCTGGATTGTTCTCTTTCTCTCTGAAGATTGTTGAGAACTAATTACAGCACTGAGTGGTGGTATTGGCGATAATAGAGGATGGAGGGTTAATAGCAGTTTTTTCGTGTGATTCTAAGCTTATTCAAGTTCTGTCCTAAAATATGGTGTTTTGGACTCAAAAGCATCTTTATGTTTTTCCCCCAAAACATACATTTTAATTAATTGGGTTACACCCTAAGATGACATGAATAACGCCGACATGAAACATGGTTAGTGTTGGGCATTGGGCCGTTGAGCGTACCCAAACATTAAAGGGTCCAACCTTCACTGATATTATACAACAGAAATTATAATACAGAAAATCCCTCAAAGGTGTCTGATATAGTTTAATAAATTAGTTTCACCACTCCTATAGAATGATGGAGTAAACTCAACATGTACCCTTAACACCAATGAGACTTTTTTCTAAATTAGTTAATGTGGGAGACACATCTTTGCTGGAATTGACTGATCAGAATTATTTACACCAAAACACAGTGCTTAATTTGTAAAAATACAGCTGACAGGGCTCAAGGTATTACACTGCAGCAGGAACCACCAACAACTCCTGTCTCTGCTGCTGAATATCAGTGCCAAAGCTGTAGGGATGACCAAGTGCTAGTTTTATAATTTCATTTTAGCTTTAATGATGTGCTGTGCTCAAAAATAGGCAGAGGGTCTACCAGGTGGTGCACCCTGATAAATTAGTGGCGATAATGGCGTAGGCTGAGAAGGCAGAGCCAGACCCATGGAGGACCCGCAAAGAACATCTCCCGAGGGCAGGGCCTTCCGGAGCACGGAGGCAAAAGTCTGCGAAAGGCGATTGACCGGCGGGGTTTGAACCAACCAGTCCAAGCAAAGGGCTCGGGGAATGCATGTGGATAAGAAAGGGGGCAAGGTCAGAAAAGGCATACCTTGTGACCTCTCGACGTTGGAGAAGGTTGCCAATGCATATTGTTCTGCATCCGAAGGAGCATCGGCGGGCATTCAGGGGACAGTGGCAGAGTGAAGGAGCAGCAGACCATTGGTCTTTGCTGGACGGCCCAGACACAGAAAGTGAGGCGGGGTCCTGCGGGAGAAGTGTGAACCAGGAAGCATCAGAGTTGAGGGCTCAGGCAGCGGAGGACAGCGGCCACCCGAGCCTAAGAAACACAGTACAGGTCCATTCTGCCCCCGCTGCAAGGCCCCACTCACCCTGAGTAGCCCCCACGAGGTGAGCACGGGCGTTCCAGCCCGCACAGCATAGAGGAGCTGGTGGTGCAGTGGATCACTCCGGCGTGGTGACGGGCGGTATTGGAAACATTGTGCGGCACCTTCACTTGGGTCGTGCAACCAAGCAAGGCTCCGCCTACCCAGGGTCGGCCCCACAAGGCTCGCCGCAGGCTTTCTCAGCATGGTCAACTCAGAGAACCCGGTGGGCTAGGGAACGCTCCTCCGGGGTAATGGCCGCACCAGAGGCATGGTGCTGCCCCTTCACGAGTTTTACAGCAGCAGAAAAAAGAATGCCTGGCGTCTGGAGGAGAATCAAGGGAAGGTCTCCACCTGTCCCAAGGAGGCGGAGACTTTGAGCTTGACGAAGACCTCGAGGAGCTACCGGCCAAAGCATAGCGGCTGGTTTCAAGCTGGAGGCGCAAGTGGGTGAGTCAGCAGGTAATGGCTGTCATGGTCTAAGCTCATGTGTGGGTCGTACCAAACTACTTGCACACAATGTGGGTCACATCCACCTTCCTTGTACAGACTTAGCCATTGTGGTATTGCTGTAGTCTTGATTGTGTTGTGTAGTACAAAACCAGAGTAACACTATCCCTATGAGAGTCGTCAGGAATAGAACAAAGGTGGCAAAACCAGAGACCACAACTGTTGACTTGAGTGACTGGGATACACACAACAAGCCCTGTATAATCATAGAACAAGTGGATTCCTAACATATGATTCATGCTTGTAGGGATGAGTACTTTGCCGGTTAAGGGCCCTGGACTGGGCGCAGAAATAAGCACACACAGACTAGGTGATCTAGTGGCACTCATGTGGGCCGGAAGTCCTGAGCGACCCCGGCCCGTTTATTTAAGCCTTCTGGCCACGCCTGGCCAGAAGGTGATACATTGTGTGTGGGTGGTTCCGGGTCGGGTCCAGGGGGCTGGCGAGCGGTGAGAGACTAGACCGCTACATCCCATCCCAAATCAGTTCAAGATAAACCAAAACAAATGAACACAATAAAGCTTAACACACAAAATCTGCAAGTCGGTGGTTTGGCCTCGGATTGGGCCTCAAGTCATATTGCCGTTGGCGGGCGGTTCGGTTTTCCCTCGGGCTGACCGCCTCCTGTTCACGGGGCCGGTCCTCTGCCAACGTATCAACAGATGGAACTGATCCTGCTTGACTCGGAGCTGTGTCTCCAGCAGCCCTTGGGCCGACGTCGTCCCACTCCGCTTCTCTGTTGCCGGACACCTCACCACTTTCTGGCGCTGGGACCCTCTTGAACCATGAGACATTTCTGGTGATGACTTCTCCGTCCTTCACTGCGGTGATGGCCGTCCCCTTGACTGTCCGGACGATCCAGAGCCCTGGTTCATAGGGCGTGCGGAACTTCCCTCCGCTGCGACGGTTCCTCACCAGAACAGCACACCCCGGCGCTATTGTTCGGGGCCGTGCTCTTCGCCGCTGACTGGCCTTCTCATTGGTTGCCGACCTCCGGGCCTGGGTGTCCGCTGGATCATACGGCTCCGGTGCCCAGTTTTCTGCTACCGGGATGGTGTCGCGTCAGTGGCCGGCTAGCATTAATGACCACGGAGACCTCTGGGTTGTGCAGTGGGGGGTACTCCTGTATTCCCGCAGAAACGTCTGGAGGGCACCCTCCAGATCGGATTGTTCGGCTATCGCTATGCGTAGTACCTTGTTTAGTGTCCGAATAAATCGTTCGGCTTCGCCGTTAGCCTGGGGCCACTGCGGCGTGATGCGGTGGTGTCTTACTCCTAGTCGGTTGAGGAAATCCTTGAACTCATTCCCCTGGAACGGGGGCCCGTTGTCCGTCTTGACGACGTGCGGCAGGCCGAACAGTGCGAACGTCTTCTCCATCATCGGCAGGAGGTTGTTAAATGCGGTGGATGGTAGAACTTCCACAAGGGGGTATTTGGTGTAGCTGTCGATCATCACGGCTGTAACCCTCCCGTCCGGGAAACTCCCGAAGTCGAGACTCACCCATGACCAGGGCGATGGGGCTGGATCTTCCGTTATCACAGGGGCCGGAGTCGCCGGGTTTCCAGTGAGCTGGCAAGCTCGGCAGCCGCGCACCATGGCGTCCATCGCTTCTTCCATCCCAGGGAACCACACCTTTTCCCTCATCCTGGACTTCATTCTTCCCGTGCCCTGGTGTCCCTCGTGTGCCAGAGCAGTTGCTCGATCCTGGAGGCTCAGGGGGATGACAATGTGTGACCCTCTCACCACGACACCACTCGCTGCAGCGCTGAGTTCTTCACGGACTCTCCAGAATTTTCCTAGGCGGGTCCGGTCTGCCTCGTTCCACCCATTGATGTCGTGGAGAAACCTTTCCCATGATCCTCTCTGCAAAGCGCCCAGCACTTTTTTGAGGACCATGTCGGAGTGCGTGTGGCCTTCGACTTCTTCCAGGGTGAGGGCCTTCGGGCATGCCCATTGGGTCACCATGTTGACGAAGTCTTCAGTTTGTCCTTCTTGGCTTAAGTCCTCTTTCTGGGGGCTGGCTGGATGGCGCGACAGGAAGTCTGCCGGGTTTTTCGCGCCTGGCCGATACACCAGGTCTAGTTGATAATGCTGGAGCTGGATCGCCCATCTCTCGATTCTGGGCGGCGGGTGAGGAGCGGTGCCCTTGAACAGCGGAAGTAGCGGTTGATGGTCAGTTACTACGCGGAACGGGTGTCCGCTGAGGTATAGGTGGAAGTGGTTGCACGCCCACTTGATGGCCAGCGCTTCTCGTTCAATTTGCGAGTATCGGGACTCCGTTGCGGTCAGCGCCTTGCTCGCGAAGGCCAGCGGGACCCACGTCCCTAGTTCCGTTTCCTGCGTCAGCACGGCTCCTAGCCCCACGGGGCTGGCATCCACTATCAGCTCTGTCGGCCGAGACGTGTCAAAGTAGTCCATGGTCGTTTTCTCCAGTAGTGTCGACTTCACCTTCCGGAATGCCTCCTCTTCGTCCCGGCCCCACTTCCATCCGGTGTCTTTCTTCGTCAGGTTCCGTAGAGGCTCCGCGATGGTGGCCAGGTTGGGTATAAACCGCCCACAGTACGTTGCCATGCCCAAAAAGCTTTGGACTTCCGACGCCGTCGTTTGTGCAGGGGCGAGCTGGATGGCTTGAGACTTCCGAGGGTCTACTTGCACTCCCTCCTGGCTAAAAACATATCCGAAGAATTCGATGGATCGTTTGTAAAATTGGCATTTCTCCTTGTGGAGAGTCACCCCATGGTCTGCGAGGCGCTGGAGGGTGGCTCGTAGCTGGCGGTGATGGTCTTCGAGCGTTGCCGAGTGTATTAAGATGTCATCGCTGATGCGGAGCACCCCTTGTAAACCGGACAGGACTTCCCTTACCGCATTCTGGAATATCTCTGCGGCCGACGATATCCCAAAGTTCAGCCTTTTATATCGTCTGAGTCCCAGGTGCGTCGAGAAGGTGGTGATGTATCTGCTTTCTTCCGCTAGCCTCAACTGGTGGTACCCCGCGTTGAGGTCTAGCTTGGAGAACCACCAGGACCCATTGAGGTCGGCCAGGATGTCGTCGACCGTTGGCGTTAGATGCCTTTCTCTCCGTATGGCTTGGTTGGGCATCCGCATGTCTATGCAGAGTCTGATTTGCCCAGGCTGCTTTGGTTTCTCTGCTATGACCATCGGCGATACCCACGGGGTCGGTCCAGTTACTTTTTCTATCACTCCTTGTTGTTCAAGCTTTTGTAGCTCTTGCTCCACTAGTGGGCGTAGGTGAAATGGGATGCGCCTGTGCCTCAGGGCGACGGGTCTTACCGACGAGTCTATGTGCAGCTTTACTGGTGGCCGCTTCATGTTCCCCAATGCTTTGAACAGCTGTGGGAATAGCTCTAGAACGTCTTCCGTTTGTAGTGTTCGTACGGCATTTGCAAATGTTACCAGGCCTAAATCTTCCGCGATGTGACTTCCTACTAGGATGTCCGCTTCCCTGTCGACTACATGGAACGTGGTCGTGACCTCGTGGCCATCTGTCTTCACCTGGACGGTCATTTTCCCTTTTAGGGGGAGTGGCTTTTGGCTCCCATACGTGAGGATCTTCACTTTGGATGGTGTGAGCACTGGCCTTGGGCTTAACCGCTTGTATTGTTGACACCCCATGACGTTCACCGATGCCCCGGTGTCGATGAGCGCAGTGACGGGGGACCCGGCAATCTCGATGGCGCACGTTGGCTGCGGACGCCGCCTCCGTTTGAGGTCACTTGCGAATGATATTAGATAGCATTCTCCCTCTTCGTCTGAGGATGAATCCTCAAGGTACTGCCTCCGTTGTGTTGGTGCTTTCTGTGATCTTGACGCTTCGGATTCATCTAGCGCGAGCTGTCTCACTGCTCTGATGGGCGGTCTTCGCCCGGGAGGTCCCTTGTGCCGCCCTCCCCCACGGCATACGCTCGAGAAGTGATTGGCAATGCCGCACTTTGAGCATGTCTTGCCTCTCGCTGGGCATTCCTCCGGGAGGTGTTCCTCCTTGCCACAGTACCCACACTGTGGTCGGCGCAAGCTTCTGTTGGGCCAACGTCCTCGATTCCCGCGCGCCGACGTGCGGGCTGCGTCGACTCGCTCTGTCTTGACTGACACCGCCTGTTCGGCCGGGTGGGTGAGCGCGGCTTCCATGACTGTGGCCCTGGCCTCCGACAGGTCGTGGGATCGTGCCAGGATGAGTATATCCTCTAGGGTGATCCGTGGTTGCCTGAGGATGAGGGTCTGCAAGGTCTTGTTGCGGCACCCTTGGATGACTTGTGCCCTCACTTCCTTGGTCTGATCATCGTCCGTGCACGTGCTGGCGAGCTCCCGGAGGCGTGCATGGAAAGCGTCCATTGATTCACCATCCCTCTGACGGGCCTGTCGCAATTTGAAGCGTTTGTAGTTGGGGTTAAGTTGAGGGTCGAAGTGAGCATTCAATGCCCTGACCGCCGTCTCGTAGTTTGTGGGTGCACCCGTGTTGGGCAAGTGCGCGAACAGCTTGTATATTTCGTCCCCCGCAAAGTGCAGTAGCAACGACCTCTTCACTGCGCCGTCCGTTTCCCTCGTGGCGATGAAGTAGTTGTTCAGGCGGCCGATCCACACATTCCACCTCGGTGACGCAGTGGCAGGATCGATGAGCTCGCTGAACGGGGGAAGCGCGTTGACCTGGGAGTGTAGGTGTGCTGGGGACGCGGCAGGGGGTGCTGGTTGCTGGGCTGCTGCTGTGGCTGGGTCAGACATGGCTGGGCGAAGCACGGTGACGCCCTGGTCGCGTGTGTTCTGAGCTGCCACTCCGGTCACTGGGGGCTGGGCAGGTGGATTTGTCAAGGTCTGTTTGTGTGGCTGGCGCTGCTACGCTGAAGGTACCTGCCACCGGGGTAGTGATGGTCTTGCTGGTTCCTCTGATCTTGCTGGCAGTGTCTTGGTGCTGCTCCTCAGCACGCTGGGCGTCAGGGCAGTTAGATGTGCAAAGAGTGGCTGTGGCCTTGCTCCTCTTGTACCTCCTGACGCTGGGAGCTATATGCTTTCACCCCTCTTGGTCTCTGGTGGCTGGGTAGAGGTACTGCAGCACTGGGAGACGTCTGGTGCGAGGCGTGTTCTGCGCATGCGCGCGTCTCCACCTTCAGCGCAGGCTCGACCGGAGGCCTCACCGGGAGCACACGCGTGTCACAGTAATGTGCCGGGACACAGGCAGCGGGGCGGCGGGGCGCTGTACCTGGCGTCACCGGCCGGTGACGTCGCTTGCTCGTCGTCCCGGAGCGGATTCTGCCGGGCGCTCACCAGGCAAGTGGGCGCCGACGCGCGGGTAGCGCTGCTGGGCTCCTCTGTTTCTCCGGCCGGCTGGCGGGCAGGTGCGGGAGCGTGGCAGCTGCGGGCAGCAGACCCACCTTCGTCGCCAGTGTAGGGAGGAGTACTTTGCCGGCTAAGGGCCCTGGACTGGGCGCAGAAATAAGCACACACAGACTAGGTGATCTAGTGGCACTCATGTGGGCCGGAAGTCCCGAGCGACCCCGGCCCGTTTATTTAAGCCTTCTGGCCACGCCTGGCCAGAAGGTGATACATTGTGTGTGGGTGGTTCCGGGTCGGGTCCAGGGGCCTGGCGAGCGGTGAGAGACTAGACCGCTACAATGCTGACACCAAACCTAATGTGTGGTTCATGCTGGCACCTAAAACATTATTACAATCATGTGAGGGCATAGCACGCTAGTGCTGTTACTCGTGCTTTATTTTTCATAGTATTTTCATTCACAGTGTCCGTGTAAGCATAGAGCGATAGTGCTGTAAAACTCGCGCTTTACTTTCATATTCATTTTCAGTCACACTGTCCGTTTTTAGTTACAGTGCTTTCGCGGGGAAGTCACGACGTCAAGACTGCCATGACTGGTTGAGTATAAATACGGTCACACCACGCTGCCAAGTGCGGGTTATTGCCATATCGGAGATCGCAGACGTTCATCGCTTCCTGGCTCCTCATCTTCGGCCGACACCCATGTCAGATTTCATGCAGCCGTAAACCTGTTTGACTTCAAAACAGGTAGGAGATCTTTTATATGTAAAGCGCGAGGGTCATGCTCTCAAAGACTGTTCAGCTGCAGCGTGAGTTTTTATCTTTTGCTGTATCTTGCCGTAATTTGGAACAACTCCCACTGAAATTTCAGGTCTGGGTTATTTGTGACTCTTTTCTATGATGTTTCACTCCTACAAGAACGGAATGGTGGTATCTTTAGTTTTAAAGCATATCTGCAGAAGTATCTTAACTTATCTGATATTCCAGACCGAGTTTTCTGTTTGAAGCAATTCATTTATTATAACTCATCAACATGAGACGTATGGACATATGTATATGAGTGATGGTTTCATCAAAAAAACCAAGAGAGTAACAGAGGCTAATCTACAGTTCATGCAAATGGTGTTTTATGCTTTTATTTTCACGTAAAATATAACAGAACTATTTCTATACTTTGATACACCTTTATTAAACTTTATTAGGTTAGCAAATTGCATAACACCAAGTAACCTATTGGACCATCTGTTCAAGGTCTCCCTTCCCGCAGTACCCTCCCTGGTTCCCTTTCCCTCATCTGGCCACTCTGATCCTCTGTGATACTAAGTCACAGTCGGAGCTGCTGAAAGGTGGGACTCTTGAGGGTACTGCTCCTGAGGAACATATTGGAAACAAACTAGCCCTTGACCATGGGACAGCTGGGCGGCGGGCCTGCGAAGAGGCTCAGGCTATCGAAGGCCTCCCAATGCCCAGGCACAGGAGAGAAGGAAAACACCAACGGGGGCAAGAAGGGGAGGCTTGCAGCCAGAACAGCAGCCTCCCCTGATATGAACAGCACAAAAAAGGCAGTAAAGGACAAAAAAGAGATAAAAGGTAATGTGGCAAGTACAGAACCACCAAGGAGCAGAGGATGCATGGTGGCAGGGGCTCCTCAAGGGCAATGTCCAGCAGCATTGAAGGCAGCTCTGAAGAGAGCAAAGGCGAGGACCAGAGGGCACAAGGAGGCAGTGCAAATCCACCTGACGGTTAAGGAGGGACGAGCGAGGTGGACAAAAAAAGAACAAATGTTGAGCAGGCGCCAAGTGCTACAAGGGGGGGCGCAGGGGCATGCGATGCAGCGAGGCCATGGGGGGGCGACAAGCATTGTGAATTATGGGAGCCAGGTGGGGGTCTGGAACGCTGCAATACAGGGCCCAGGGCGGCAACTGGAGGGGCATAGTACCCCCCCTTGGTCAATTCCACAGGGGCCTACCACAACGACTCTTCATGAGGGGCAGGAGGTGCACAAAGGGCTGCTGACTAATGGGGCACATGCACACTATTCAGCACCATTCATGGGCCCACCCATTGGCACATTGTGGTGGCCATGGGCAGGGACAGGTAACCCCCTGCCTTGGGTTACCCAGCATATGACTGGCCTGGCATGTTTCCATGGCAAGGCCACGGCACAGGGAGGGAACTGGAAGGAGGTTCAAGTAACAAAGTTGCTGGGGGGGCAGGGTGAGGGCGGGGTAGCACCCAAACCTCAACAGCTGCCGAAGACTAGCGGGTGAAACAAGCATGGCCGGGGGGACAGGCATAGGGGCAACACCCCTTCAGGATAGCATCGCCGGTAGCCACGAAAAGGATCAAGTGAGCACAACAACAAACAAGGGGCGGTATCCAAGGAGGCGAGTAGCCTCCTGGCGGCAGCTGGAGGGACTGACCATACCAAGGCCTGGAGCTGAGGGCCACCATGGGAAGCAGGGGGCATAAACCCGCAAGTGAGTACATACGGCCTGCCCCGGGGGACCCTCCCATTACAGCACGGGAGACCGGCTTAGCCAGCCTCATTCCCCTAGAAGTTAAGGAGAGGATTTGGTGCAAAGAGTACATTGATATCTTCTCACTCCTAGAGGGACAATGACATCAGGGTTAACGGCAGTCGCAAGATAGTCTGCCCTGCAGAGGTCATATGGTCTGAGGTCATAGAACGGCACGAATGGCGGGGCGCACAGAACCATGCAGCATTTGAAAGGTCTAGAAGAAAGCTGAATATCTCTTAATGGCAAACCTCTACAGGGGGAACAGGTGGGGTATCATGAGGCCCGGCCTCGTCAATCTTAAAACACCAGGGTACTACGAGTCTGACGGTGTTCATCTGACGGGGGTGGGGATGGACACGTTCCTGCTTAACCTGGTATGGGCGCTGGAGGAGTTGGGGTTTTCATAATAAAGCGGGACTAAGGGGGAGCTGCCAGAGGTTGGAGAACCACAGGCAGCGTGGTGGAAACGGCACAAAGTAGACAGACAAGAAAGCACACTAGCCTAGGATAAAGAGCCGTGCAAAACAGTGTCCTTGGAATGCCTTTCGGCAGGGGCACTGGGGGGGCGGCGAATAGCCAGCCTGGGGTCAGCAGCAGGAGGTCTGATGGCCACCCACTCAGATATCAGTAGCAACGGAAGCCTGGAGGCCGCAAGCGCTAGGCACCAAAGAGGGGGCATTCACTCAGGGGGTCATGCTCAAAGTGCTGTAAGGAGTTTATGGACCAATGAATCAGAATGTGATATTTTTATAGATGTGATGCAGTGTTGAAATCATGGAGTGTATGAATGACCAAAAAAGAAATGCGATGTTTATGTTTCATGCTTTCAAATGAACTGCGCCCGTTATGCACCAGCTAAGAGTCCGACTCTGATTGCCCAGATGGGGTAGGTAATGGTGCATGAGCAGGGCCATGGGTGGAGGGGGGGGATCACTCGCATGACAGAGGGGTTATGGCGCCCGCCAGGAAAGCAGAGCCGAACCCACTGAGGGCACGCGAAGAACGCCTCCCGAGGGCGGGCCTTCCAGAGCACGGAGGAAAAAGCCAGCGAGAAGAGCTGGGAGCCTGGGAAAAAGGGGGCAGGTGATTGGCCAGCGGGGTTTGAACCCCCAAATCTGAGCAAAGGGTTCGGGGAAGGCAGGGAGATAAGAAAGGGGGCAAGGTCAGGAAAAGGCATACCTTGATCTCTTGACGTTGGCCCACCCACTCACACCGAAGTGCGGGCAAGTTGGGAGAGGGCAAGAAAGCTCCGGAAAACAGCACAAAGTAGATAGACAAGAAAGCGCACTAGCCTAGGATGACGCCCTGCACAAAACAATGTCCTTGGGATACCTCTGGGCAGGGGCACTGGGGGAGAAGGCAAATAGCCAGCTTCGGGTAAGCAGCAGGCAGTCACGGCACTTGCAGCCCGGGTCAGGCCTGACGGCCACCCACTCAGTTATCGGTAGCAAGGGAAGCCTGGACGCCGCAAGTGCTAGACACCAAAGGGGGGCCGTCACTCACGGGGCTGTGCTGGAAGAAGCTTATGGACCAATGCATCAGAATGTGATGATTTTATATATGGATGCAGTGTTGAAATCATGGAGTGTACGAATGACCAAAAAAGAAATGCAATGTTTATGTTTCATGCTTTCAAATAAACTGTGGCCTTTATGCACCAGTTAAGACTTTGACTCTGATTGCCCTGATGGGGTAGGTAATGGTGCATGAGCAAGGCTGTGGGCGGAGGGGGGAGATGGGGGGTCACTCGCACGCCTGGGAGGGGTTTTAAGAAATAAGTACCGTGCTGAGAATCCAGCACAAATTAAACACTGCCAACATGTTGTCCCTATGAAAAGTCTCAAGCGTAACCCATGTAGATGCCACCAGCTGCCTCATATATTGCATAACAAATCTTTCAGTGTCCTGTCTCTTAGTCCCTCTCCCCATATCAAGAACATGTCCAACGCAAATTCTTACAGTGCTGCAGCTAGAACGTCGTTCAATGCTTTTGAAAGGTTGCGAAACACTTTCGGAAATATAAAGTAATTTATGACAAAATACCCACTTTACATTTAAATGCACCGCAAATATGTGAATGTTTTGGTAGCACACAAAATAGAGAGTCTGGATACAGCCTGAAGCCGTTTTTTTTAGGTCGAGCCTGGGCAGCACATGCGCTGCTCTGCGAGGCATGCTGTATTCGAGTATGGACTTGAAGCTCTGTCCACTCTCCTCCCATATTTTTCATTGGCTTGTGTCACTGTCCTTTGTAAATGCTGGTTTCTGATTCGTTAATAGGCTTGTTAGTCCCACCTTAGTACCGCCTTGTCTTCATTTGTAACCTCTCATAAGGTCTGACCCTTTTACTTCTGTTACACGGTATGTCTTATTTAGTCTGTAAGCATTATTTTCTTTAATGAGTTTCTCCTACTGCAGGCACGACACAATTTTCTGCAACATTCAGCGCGCCATTCGCGCTTTCACTATCCAAGCAGCCCGGGAAAGTGAAATAGGTCCTACATTTACAAGAGTTTGAGCTATTGGCATTGTAAATGACAATGCCTTTTATTTCTGTGTTAATTATAAAAACAGATAAATAAAAGGCATTGTCATTTACACTGCCAATAGCTTAAACTCTCGCAAATGCGAGACCTATTGCATTGCAAATGCTTGTTTTTTTTGTTGTTTTAGTCTGGTCAAATGCAGGTTCTCGCCTCTCATTGCCTTCACTGCATTTTCTCGATAGTTACTAAGCAATGCAGACAAAACAACACACACTCAAGCAAAGGAACCCCGCTGTAGAATGGCCATTGTGCCACGCTTTCCCTACAGGGAAGGCTTTATAAATACCGACTCTAGTATTAGCACTAGTACATCATTTCTGCTGGACGGAATGTTTTTCTTTTTTTTTTTATTCAATTGAACCCGTTGGAGAATGAGAAGTCGTGTCCCACACTGCTGTATTTTTAGTTCACATTTTCATGGCATTTCTCCCTGTGTGCTAACAGCTTGAAGGGCACATGACAAACACAATTGGATCACAGTGCATTGGAGGAACTTAAATAGCGGCCATGTCACGCTCAGGGCAAAGGCATCTTGAGGATCTCACGATCCGATCGGAGACTTGTTGGAATTAAAAAAAGAGCACCAGCCATCAATGCCACTGCTGGCATCACGGTAATTGGCAGAATCTGTTCAATAAAATAGTTTCTATTACAGGAGAGAAACTTTGGAAAGCGCGTGCTTGGTGATTCCGCATTACAACGGGATCAGTACAGCAGGCATTAAAAAAATCAGGAGAATTTTTATCTTTAAAATCCTAGTTTAAAGCAGGATTCTCCGAAGAGTAGCTCCCTAGCTACCGGCCCGGTGTCCAGCCTTTGAGCTAAATTAGAAGCTTTTGCTTGGCTGAATTAATTTATGCATCCCAAAATTGAAAATCATGCAAATGTGTGCAATAGAACTCATAAGCTGACGTTTAGAGAAAAATGGTTGCGTTTCCAATGCATATTTAAAGCTGATATTTGACTGATAAAAATCAATTGGTGTCAAGGAGACTTATTAGTAATATTATTAACTTTGTGCTATGGCTTTTATTTACTACCCATGTAGAGAGAGGCATCCCACATTGACAAAGCATTGTTTACATTACTGCTGGCAACTGTGCCTGATGCATCTGCTATTAACTTGCATATGGTGGGCACTAATGCAATGTTGTCTGATGTGCTTGCTGTTACACCTCTAATAATATTAGTAGCTCGGGAGGACACGTAGCTCTTATTACAGAAAAGGCTGGAGACCCCTCCGTCAAAGTGACATTTTACTGACTGATCAGGTGCCTTACAAACATTTTGAGATGAGGCAGTACAAATTTTGGAAGCTATGAACTACATGCGTTTTTAAAATAAACAAATAAATGAAACAGGTTAACATAATGCATAACAAATCATCAAAATAGTAAGCAAACTTACAGTATGGTTATCCATATGAAATGACTTCCGGAGCTTAGTGGGGGGGAGGGGGGTCACAGGCTGGATTCGTAAATATAAAACAAATTCACTATTAAAAACCTCTGAACTGCCAAATAAAGAAAATACATTGATGATATAGTTTGAGGAGGCAGATGGCATATCAGGAAAATATAGACAATGGTTGTGCAATGCCCAGTGGGTTAAGGTTCGCCCTGTCGGGGGAGGTTGCTGTCACAGATAGTGCTAGCAGGCCGTGAGATGATGAGTGGTACTAGACGCATGCATGGTGCCCTAATATCCGTTACCAAAGATCATAATTACAAATTCATATCGGACAACTCTTTGAAACCACCTCGCCACCAATACCCAGGTAAGTGTCAAAGGATTTAATGCACCTCGTTGCCAAGTGTCCCAATGTTTGTTATAAAGTAATATTGGAGCAAAAGAACTGAGTTGTTACATCTTCTTGTCAGAAGTCTAGACCCCCAGACGGCAAAAATAAAGACAACTAAACCTGTCCAAGTGGCATTCCAGAAAACGGCCAAAAGGGAAACTGAAGAAATGTAGAAAAACCTCAAAAAAACCTTAGATGACAATACACTTAAGGATATGACGTTTCTCTTATAAATGTGTTTAAAAAAGTCACCTGTGTGTAAAAGGAAGTACTGATTTTGCAGCTTTCATGAGAAATGGTAGCAAGGTTTATTTTTCCTGCTGAGGTGCTGGGTCTGGTTCAATTTCCCAAATAAGACATTAATGTGCAAAATTGCATCAGAAAAGGCATCACAAGCAAGGTAGCGTGCCAGAACAATCCCATCACACATGAGGATGCCAAAGAGGAAAAGATCAGAAAAGAAACAAGACAGAATTATCATAATGTCCATGTTAGAAATTGGGTTGTAGAAAAGTGGATTATTATGTGGTGTGTATGGGTAGCCTTACCATGTAATATTATCACAATACCCCAAAGACGGCCCTTAGATTCACGCTAATAAATCCTTAGCTCAGTCTTGGTAGTGTGGCAGGGAGCACTCAGGATTTAGCAGAGCAACATGCGTTAAGCAGTACCCTTATTTATAAAAATTGAGTGTATTTTTGTTTTTATTTAGACACCAAAATGAACAACATAGCATGCATATAACCGGAGTTATAGATTTTCAAAGCAACAGAAAATAAATAAAGTAAATACAGCAGACATTTAGCATTGAGGTCAATGGGAAAACTACTAGTGACAATTGGTCCCTTAGGGGTAGAGCTGCCTTGTACCCTTAAAGAGTAAAGGTGGAGTGGATCCCAGGACAAATCCCCAACAGTCAGTTCAATTTTACCTAGCCTGGGGAGTCTGGGTGCAGAGTTGTCCTGGCTGCCCTTGGTGTTGAACGGGACCAGCACTAAAGCTTCTTTTACCTCTGGGACAGTGCTGCTGAAAAGAAAATGCTAAATCACAAGAGCGGGGTAGCTTACGACGTCGGTCGCAGGTTTTGTGGAATACCCCTTAATACAGAGTTGAGTTAAGGGGTCAGTTACCAGGCTGGTGACCAACAAATCTTGGTAGCGGTAAGCACATTGAAAAGCTTCTGGAACTTCACTAGGTCTGGGGGAGTGACGTAGTGGCCTGAAACTTCGGGGCAGGTGAGACTACAACTCCCACAATGCACTAGACCATCTGGATTTGGGCAATCCCTCGGAGGGCCTAGTGGCCAGCGATTCTTTGGATCCAATGAGTTTTTACCTGCAATTTGCAGGAGACTAGTCCCACTAGTCCAAGGGAGACAGAAGGTGCTTCTGGCTTCTACAAGGGTCCCTCTGCCAGGGTGTGCCGAGTTTTAGCCAAGGACGAGGGTCGTTCACTCAGTTCCAAGTCTGTTGCCTCAGGGACAAAGTATCCCTCTTTTGCTTTGTGCTGGTGGGCAAAGTCCTGTTGTCTGCAACACAGTCTCCCCTTGGTCCTTCTTTGACATAAGGTGTTCAGATCTGAGATTCTGGGTCAGGGTGGACCCTTAAACCCTAGACTTAGGGGAGTTAGGGGTGTGGGAGCCAGTAGCCAATGGGCAGCAAGTCCGCCCCTGAGGTGACCACATCCGGTGGTGTAGGTCACCTTTTCTACCCAGAACCCACAATTTCTACCCTCCTAAAGATGGTAAAATTCAATTTTAGGTGTATAGACCAGTCTGTCCGCCCTAGAGGTCTGGCCAGCCTTCCTGGGGGTGTACACCTCCTGCAAAGCCAATTTCCCGCCTTGCCCAGGTGCAAGCACGCCTGTGGCAAGGGAAGGGCTGTTTCTTCCTCAGGGGACAGTCCAGGTGCATATCAGAGGCAGTGCAGCCTTTGAAGCTCACCGTCTGATGTGTCACTTCACTAGCCTGCTGGGGAGGAGCGAGGTGTGAACTCCTTCCTGCCCAGCCTTTGTTCTTGACTCCTGAAAGTGATCACACTGCCTGGCAGGAGGTCAGAATCCTGTCTTGGTGGCAGCAGGCGCGAGAAAACGCAGGCTGGTCACCCAGAGCACAGTGAAGCTGGGGCAACCAGGTGGGTACCCTATAAGGTGCCACCTGGGTGCACGTCAGCCTTCCCTGCACACCAGATTCAAGCCAGGGGAGAGACGGCACATTGTTTGACACGAAACTCAACATATTTAGGTGGTATCATAATGGAGCTAGCAACCCGGGGCTGCCCAGGTCAAGTCCCATGTTTTCCTATGGAACGGCTATCACATATAGTGTACTTTAATGGTAAAGGCACTATAGAGACATACATGCTTGCACTTACATGTCTACACTCCTAATATTCTGCACCCTGCCTCCTGGGCACAGGAGGGCTTCTCTAGGGGTGACTGGCATAAACTAAAAGCAGTGCATTTGAATGTGCCACACATGGTGAGGGCACAGTCGACTTCGAGCAGTTGGCACTGCTCCTGCAGTCTGCAAAGGCAGGCCTGCTGGTACTAATTTGCTTAGGTCACCCAGAGTGGCATAACACCGTGCTGCAGCCCTGGGGACTTCTTTACCACCTATGCCCTGGGTACCCCTGGTACCATATACTAAGGACTTGTAGGAGGTAAAGTCTCTGTCAATTTGGATTGCCAATTCACACATAACAGTTTTAGGGAAAAAGCACTGGCAATGGAGCTTGGTTAGCAGGCTTCAGAGCACTGCCAGAGTTGAAAATCAGCACCTAGTAGTCCAAATGGGGGCAAAGAATGGGGGAAAATCTGCAAAAAGCCCTCTTTTCTTACTTGGGTTGTTGGTTGAATGGGGTATGAGCTCTGGTCAAGCAGCAGTCACAATCCTAGTCCGGGTACGACGGAGGGAAACCTTAAATTAACATGTGCTCACCCTCTGGTAGCTTGGCACAGAGCTGTCAGGCTTAACTTATGGGTTGTGTGTAAAGAATTTGTGCAACAGTTCAAACAGTAAAACAGTGAAAACACCACACAAAATTATTCCACATCAGGTTAGATAAATGACTATGATTTTAATAAAGAGTCCTAATCCCAGCAAAAACGTAGTCAGAAAAAGTGGAGGAGGAAGGCAAACAGTTGGGGGGAAGACCATCCTAAGGCTGTCAGTTCTAACTCGTGTCCCCCCCAGCCTAAAGTGGGGAGAACTACCTAACCCCTTGGGAGTTCTCTTCCCTAAGGTGGAAGAACCTGGAGAGAACATCAGTACTGGCGTGCTCTGACCCCGGACGGTGCTCCACCGTAAAGTCCATTCCCTGTAGGAAGGTGGACCACCTCAACAGCTTGGGATTTTCACCCCTCATCTGCATGAGCCATCTGAGGGGCCTGTGTTCTGTCTGAACCAAGTAGTGAGTCCCAAAGAGGCATGATATCAACTTCTTCAGTGCCCAGATCACAGCAAAAGCTTCTCTCTCAATCGCACTCCACCTATGTTACCGTGGAAGAAGGCTCCTGCTAATGAAGGCTACAAGTTGATCTAAGGCCTCTTCATTCAACTGTGCTAAGATCGCCCCTATGCCAGTCTATGAAGCGTCGTCAGCACTGTGAATTTAATGGCGAAGACGGAGCCTTGCATACAGGTGCTGTACACATGTTATCCATGAGGGTATCAAGGGTTTTTTGACAGGCCTCTGTCCAGATCACCAATCTAGGCTGCTTCTTCGAAGTCAGCTCTGTTAAGGGGGGGCAACAATGGTGCCAAATCCTTTAACAATCCTCCTGCAGTATCCTGTGAGACCCAGGAAGGCCCTTACCTCAGTCCGAGATATAGGTGGTTGTCAGACCATAATAGTCTCAATCTTGGCAAGGAGGGATTGCACCTTGCCCCCCACCCACCAGGTGGCCCAGATACACCACGGAACCCTGTCCTATCCAGCACTTACTGACCGTGACAGTCAGGCCTGCCTGATGCAGGACCTGAAGCACCTCCTGCAGGTGGTGCAGGTGCTCCTTTCAGGTGGAGTTGTGGACAGTGATGTCATCCAGATAGGCGGCACAGAAGGTCTCCTTTCCACCCAGAACCCTGTTTCCCAACCTCTGGAAGGTGGCAGGAACATTCTTCAAGACCAAGGGCATCACTCGTAATTGGCAGCGGCCCTCTGGGGTTGAGAATGCTGACCTCTCTTTTGCCCCCCAGTCAGAACGATCTGCCAGTACCGTGAGTTCAAATCAAAAGTACTGAGGAACTTGGCAGCACCCAGCCTGTTGATGAGCTCATTAGCTCGGGGGATGGGGTGCACATAAGTCTTAGTGACGAAATAGAGACACTGGTAATCCATGCAGAACCTAAGTTCTGGGGTGGCACCGGTAGGGCAGCCTTCATTACCAGCCCTACAAGGTTGGACTAGGGACTGTTGGGTGGCTTAATCACCTCTAATGCCAGCATCTTGGAGACCTCCTTCTTAATACTGGCCGTCACCCTATCTGACAACCTGTGATTTTTGTTTTTCACAGGTAGACTGTCTCCAGTGTCCATTTCGTGGGTGCACAGGTGTGTGAGTCCACGGGTGAGTGATAACAGAGAAGCAAACTGCCCCAGTAACTGGTAACAGTCGCGCTGCTGCTCTGGGGTCAGGGTAGAAGAGGGGTTGAAACCTTTCACTGACCCATCGGTTCCTAGGAAGATAGGAGGTCAGGGAAAGGCTCGCTCTGCTCTCCCACTCCCTCATCTGTCACGAGGAGCATGCTCACTGCGGACTCTCGAAGTGAGGCTTCAGACAATTCAAGCGAAGTACCCTTAAGGGGTTGCTAGGGGTCTGGATATCCACCAGGTAGGTAGACTCCCCCTTTCGTTCTTTCACCTCATGTGGGCTAATCCAGCAATCCTGGAGAGCTCTGGACTCCAGAGTCAATGACCCATACTTTCTGGCCAGGTTGAAAATCCACCAGAGTGGCTTTCTGGTCATATCAGAGCTTCATAACCTCTTGGCTGGCCTCAAGGTTGCTTTTTGCCTTTTTCCAGAAGCTGTGCATCTGGTTGCGGAGGGCCAGCATGTAGCTGACCACATCCTGGAGAGGTTTCCTGCAAGCTTGCTCCCACTCCTCCCTCACAAGGCTCAGAGGTCCAAGAACAGGGTGGCCATAGAGGAGTTCAAAGGGGCTAAACCCTACTCCTTTCTGTGGCACCTCCCTGCAGGCAAAGAGAAGGCATGGAAGTGGACGTCCCACTTACGCCTAATGGGCTCAGGTAGGCCCATTATCATGCCTTTCAAGGTCTTGTTGAATCTCTCCACAAGACCATTGGTTTGGGCGTGATAGGGTGTCCTGAACTTGTATGTTCCCCACATTTATCCCACATGGACTTCAAGTACGCTGACATGAAGTTAGTGCCTTGTTCAGACACTACCTCCCTGGGGAACCCTACATGGGTAAAAATCCCCGTCAGAGCTCTGGCCACCACAGGTGCAGGCAATGACATCAGAGGGATGGCCTCTGGGTAGCAGATGGCATGGTCCACCAAGACCAGGACACACCTGTTGCCTAAGGCTGTCTTGGTGTCCAAGGGTCCAATGATGTTGATGCCTACCCTTTCAAAGGGAGTGTGAATGACAGGCAATGGGGTCAGGGGAGCTTGGAGCTTTTCCCTGAATTCCCACTGGCCTGGCAGGTGGGACAGGACCTACAGAATGCATTTGAGGCTGTCTTCATCTGGGGCCAATAAAAGTGGGCAACAAGCCTGGCAAAGGTCTGGTCTTGTCCTAGATGTCCTGCCAGGGGGGTATTATGAGCCACACCCAGTAAGAAGGTCCTGGTGCACTGGGAGACCACCAACACATGGCCTGCCCCAGAACCAGAAGCCTTAGGCTCACTATATGGGAGGTCATTCTATCAATAGATTAGGTGATCCCCAGAGGTGTCACCTGCTGCCTGGGCTTCGGCATGTTGCCTCAAACCCTCTAGAGTGGGGCACTCTTTCTGCATCTTGCAGAATTCCTCTCTGGTGGGCCCACCCTCAACTTGCCAACCAGCAAGCTCAAGCAGGTTCCCAGGGCGTCAATGTTCTACCCGGTTGGATTGGTGGCCTCCTCCTCAGGTGCCCCGTCAACCTCAACTGTAGGAACTTCTGGGGCTGGCTTCCCACGCCCCATGCCCCTCTCTTTCTTGGCAGCTGTCTAGGCAATTGTTCCAGGCTCCAGATGCCTTTGACTCCCTTCACGGGCAGCCATTGATGGTGTGGTCATACAAACCCACTCAGGCAATCCCAACATCTCAAAGTGTGACCTGAGCATTACCTCCCTCTAGGTAGTGTGCCCCAGTTTGTTGCCAAAAAGACAATCTACAGACATGGCAGGGCTCACAACTAATTTCAAAGAACCTGAGACCCCTCCCCCCACTCAAAGGGAACCAGAGCCACCGGTAGATGGCTCTCATGATTGTTGGCGACTATGACTTGGTGGAATGTGTTAGGGAGGAACTGCTCTGAGGATACCAGCTGACTATTCACAGCAGTCATACTGGCTCCTGTGTCTCTTAGACCCACGACTCGTTGCCCATTGATGGTGACCCACTGCCTGTACTTTGACGTATTAGCAGACATATGGGCTTTTGGTACCATCTCCTTATCCCTCAGGGAAACTAGAGCCACCTCTGTCTGCTCCCCAAAGCTAACTGGGACTATCTCCTCCCTGAGCACTACACTAGCCAACCGAGGTGTCTGTCCACCGGTGGGAGTCTGTGCCCTCTTGGGACATTTAGAGTTGCCCTTGGAGTGCCCATACTTTTAGCATCCAAGGCTACATTGGGGTACAGTACATTGGGGTACAAACCTCCCTGTCTGCTTATCAAAGAACTCCTTTTTGTTGGAGTCAGACTGGGACTGGTTACCACTATGCCTTTGAGAATGTTTTTAGGTGCCTTTAGAGAACTAAACATTTTAAGTTTTTCTCCCCCCTTTCTTCTAGTTGGAACCCTGACCACCTTTGTGGGAGTCTCCACCAGATACCTTTTTGGGCACTCTGGTGCTAGCCGAGAGGTCTGCCCCCTCAGTAGGCTTCATGGGGTCAGTCAGCTTACGGTCAACTAGGTGCTGGCACAACTCTCCAAAACAAATACTGAGCATGTGCTCTCTCATAATCAGATTGTACAAGATAATGTAATCATTCACTTTGATGCCCCAAACTCAACCATTCAGTGCCTTGCCGGACGAATCCACAAAATCTACCCAGGACTAGTTGGGGAGCTTCTGGCTGTCCCTCAACCTTTGGCGGTACTTTTCAGGGAAAGAAAGTGGGCAACGTGATTGACTGACCCAGATGGAATGGGGTCACAACCTTTGGTAAAAAGGATGCTCGGGTGCAAAGCACCACCTTGTCCGGATAGGACATAAGATAAGGAGGTGAGTGAGATAACGCCTGCAGCTCACTCACCCTCCGGGCCGATGTAATCGCCACCAAGAAGGCTGTTTTGATGGTCAACAGCAGGAGGGTACAATTATGTAAAGGCTCAAAGGGAGTGCACATCAAATAAGTGAGGACCAAATTAAGGTCCCACTGCCCCATTACAAAGGGCGTAGGTGGAAACAGGTGAGCCAGCCCTTTCAGAAATCTATGCACAATGGGAGATTTGAAGAGAGAGGGTTGGTCTGGCAACTGCAAAAAAGTAGACAGAGCAGAAAGGTAACCCTTTAGAGTTCCCAAAGCAAAGCCCTGCTGGGCAAGGTCAAAATGAATAAAAGAACAGTGGAAAGAGAAGCAGAAAGAGGGTCAATCGACCTTTTTGTACAGTATAATACAAACTTTTGCCAACGGCAGGCATATACCGTTTTAGTTGAGGGCCACCTGGCCGCCAGAATAACGTTACATACTTTGGGAGGAAGGTCAAAAGCTATCAACTGTCACCGCTCAATCTCCACGCATGGAGGCGCAGAGTTGACAGGTTCGGGTGGAGAACCCCCCCCCTGCTGCTGTGACAAGATCCTCCTGAAGAGGCTGCCTGATCGGAGGATCGATGCTCTTTCTCAGAAGCTCTGGATACCAGACTCTCCTCTTACAAGTCCGGAGCTACAAGGTTGAATTGGGCCCGGTCCCTCCTGAGATTTTTCAGAACCCTGGGAAGGAGTGGTATGGGCGGAAAGGCGTACAGCAGGCCTGAGCTCCACTCATAATGAAAGGCGTCACAGAGCGATAGCCGTCTTGGAAACTCCAGCACGCAGTACTGCTGACACTGCGGGTTCTCTACGGAGGCGAACAAATCTAACCAAGTTTCTCCCCGAAAGAGACCTTGCGCCACCTCCGACCGGAGACACCATGGCATGGGGAGCAAACAAAGATAGATTTAGGCCCAGATCTCTGTACTGGGGTGAATGTATGACACAGTTCTGCATTCTGTCCATCAATTGTTCTTTTTCCATTTGTCACCCCGAGTGGGACAGGTATGCCCAGACGTGGGTCCTGTGTGCTCAATGCCACTGGAGTCAAGCTATCCTGGCAGTACGGGCTGGACTGTTCCCATTGGGCGCATGGTCAAGAATGATTTGCATTTGGCTGGGTTAAAAGTGGAATGGCATGGGGAAGAAAAAAAATGATAGATTTAGGCCCAGATCTCTGTACTGGGGTGAATGTATAACATTGTTCTGCATTCTGTCCATCAATTGTTCTTTTTGCATTCGTGATCCGCTAGGCATTGAGGGCTGAGTTTGTCCGCCCTGGTGTTCAGAGAACCTGCCAGGTGTTGAACCACCAAGGTTATGCCCTGCTGTTCCAGCCATGTCCAGAGATGCAGGGCCTCCCGAAAAAGGGTCCACGACCCCACCCCGCCCTGCTTGCTGCAGTACCACATGACGGTGCTGTTGTCCGTGAACACCTGCACTAACTTCCCCTTGACAGAGGGAAGAAATGCTTTCAATGTCAGTCGAATTGCTCAGAGCTCCAACAAATTTATGTGGAGCACCGTTTCCGCCGGAGACCAGTGTCCCCTGACCTCCACATTTCCCAGATGGCCGCCCCATCCCAGAAGTGACGCATCTGTCACAACTGAGAAATCTGGTTGGGGAAGGGAGAGGGATCTGCCATTGACACAATCGTGGTTCGTCAACCACCACTGCAGATCTCTGGAAGTTCCTTCCGAAATTTGGACCATGTCAGTGAGATTTCCTTGATGCTGTCCCCATTGGAACTTCAGGTCCCACTGCAGAGCCCGCATACACCACCTGGCATGCTTTACCAACAGGATGCAGGAGGCCATGAGGCCCAACAGCCTCAGACTCACCGAAATCCAGGATAGAGGCTGAAACATCGGAATCATAACCTGAATATCCTAGACTCGCTGCTTGGGAGGATAGGCCTAAAACTGCACTGTGCCCAGAACTGCCCCAATGAAAGGGAGCGTCTGAGAAGGAGTCAGGTGTGACTCTCGATGCTAAAGGGGATGATGGACGGACGCTTGAGCCAATCAAACACTCACCCCAGTCAACTGATCTGGGTTTAATCCATCATCATTCTTTAGCTCACTCCACCACCCCAGTTCAGACATGGCCATATGCAAATCAGTCTGACCCTGTGCCTCATGGGAACAGTCCAGCCCGAACTGCCAAGCCATGTCTTCCTGGACCGGAAACAAGCATCCTAGGACCGGTTTCTGGCATTCCAGCCGTCATCAGCCAGGCTTGCTTGAATCCAGTGGCAAAGTGAGCAAGGGACTCACGTCTGGGCATACCCCGCCAACTTAGGCGAACAAAGCGATACTAAAGGGGATGATGGACGGAACGTTTGAGCCAATCAAACACTCACCCCAGTCAACTGATCTGGGTTTAATCCATCATCATTCTTTAGCTCACTCCACCACCCCAGTTCAGACATGGCCATATGCAAATCAGTCTGACCCTGTGCCTCATGGGAACAGTCCAGCCCGAACTGCCAAGCCATGTCTTCCCTGGACCGGAAACAAGCATCCTAGGACCGGTTTCTGGCATTTCAGCCGTCATCAGCCAGGCTTGCTTGAATCCAGTGGCAAAGAGAGCAAGGGACCCACGTCTGGGCATACCCCCGCCAACTTAGGGAGAATGATGATGGATTAAACCCAGATCAGTTGACTGGGGGTGAGTGTTTGATTGGCTCAAACGTTCCGTCCATCATCCCCTTTTGTATCGCTTTGTTCGCCCTAAGTTGGCGGGGGTATGCCCAGACGTGGGTCCCTTGCTCACTTTGCCACTGGATTCAAGCAAGCCTGGCTGATGACGGCTGGAATGCCAGAAACCGGTCCTAGGATGCTTGTTTCCGGTCCAAGGAAGACATAGCTTGGCAGTTTGGGCTGGACTGTTCCCATGAGGCACAGGGTCAGACTGATTTGCATATGGCCATGTCTGAACTGGGGTGGTGGAGTGAGCTAAAGAATGATGATGGATTAAACCCAGATCAGTTGACTGGGGGTGAGTGTTTGATTGGCTCAAACGTTCCGTCCATCATCCCTTTTGTATCGCTTTGTTCGCCTCTAAGTTGGCGGGGTATGCCCAGACGTGGGTCCCTTGCTCACTTTGCCACTGGATTCAAGCAAGCCTGGCTGATGACGGCTGGAATGCCAGAAACCGGTCCTAGGATGCTTGTTTCCGGTCCAAGGAAGACATGGCTTGGCAGTTTGGGCTGGACTGTTCCCATGAGGCACAGGGTCAGACTGATTTGCATATGGCCATGTCTGAACTGGGGTGGTGGAGTGAGCTAAAGAATGATGATGGATTAAACCCAGATCAGTTGACTGGGGGTGAGTGTTTGATTGGCTCAAACGTTCCGTCCATCATCCCCTTTTGTATCGCTTGTTCGCCCTAAGTTGGCGGGGGTATGCCCAGACGTGGGTCCCTTGCTCACTTTGCCACTGGATTCAAGCAAGCCTGGCTGATGACGGCTGGAATGCCAGAAACCGGTCCTAGGATGCTTGTTTCCGGTCCAAGGAAGACATGGCTTGGCAGTTTGGGCTGGACTGTTCCCATGAGGCACAGGGTCAGACTGATTTGCATATGGCCATGTCTGAACTGGGGTGGTGGAGTGAGCTAAAGAATGATGATGGATTAAACCCAGATCAGTTGACTGGGGGTGAGTGTTTGATTGGCTCAAACGCTCCGTCCATCATCCCCTTTTGTATCGCTTTGTTCGCCTTAAGTTGGCGGGGTATGCCCAGACGTGGGTCCCTTGCTCACTTTGCCACTGGATTCAAGCAAGCCTGGCTGATGACGGCTGGAATGCCAGAAACCGGTCCTAGGATGCTTGTTTCTCGGTCCAAGGAAGACATGGCTTGGCAGTTTGGGCTGGACTGTTCCCATGAGGCACAGGGTCAGACTGATTTGCATATGGCCATGTCTGAACTGGGGTGGTGGAGTGAGCTAAAGAATGATGATGGATTAAACCCAGATCAGTTGACTGGGGGTGTTTGATTGGCTCAAACGCTTCGTCCATCATCCCCTTTTGTATCGCTTGTTCGCCCCTAAGTTGGCGGGGGCATGCCCAGACGTGGGTCCCTTGCTCACTTTGCCACTGGATTCAAGCAAGCCTGGCTGATGACGGCTGGAATGCCAGAAACCGGTCCTAGGATGCTTGTTTCCGGTCCAAGGAAGACATGGCTTGGCAGTTTGGGCTGGACTGTTCCCATGAGGCACAGGGTCAGACTGATTTGCATATGGCCATGTCTGAACTGGGGTGGTGGAGTGAGCTAAAGAATGATGATGGATTAAACCCAGATCAGTTGACTGGGGGTGAGTGTTTGATTGGCTCAAACGTTCCGTCCATCATCCCCTTTGTATCGCTTTGTTCGCCCTAAGTTGGCGGGGGTATGCCCAGACGTGGGTCCCTTGCTCACTTTGCCACTGGATTCAAGCAAGCCTGGCTGATGACGGCTGGAATGCCAGAAACCGGTCCTAGGATGCTTGTTTCCGGTCCAAGGAAGACATGGCTTGGCAGTTTGGGCTGGACTGTTCCCATGAGGCACAGGGTCAGACTGATTTGCATATGGCCATGTCTGAACTGGGGTGGTGGAGTGAGCTAAAGAATGATGATGGATTAAACCCAGATCAGTTGACTGGGGGTGAGTGTTTGATTGGCTCAAACGTTCCGTCCATCATCCCCTTTTGTATCGCTTTGTTCGCCCTAAGTTGGCGGGGTATGCCCAGACGTGGGTCCCTTGCTCACTTTGCCACTGGATTCAAGCAAGCCTGGCTGATGACGGCTGGAATGCCAGAAACCGGTCCTAGGATGCTTGTTTCCGGTCCAAGGAAGACATGGCTTGGCAGTTTGGGCTGGACTGTTCCCATGAGGCACAGGGTCAGACTGATTTGCATATGGCCATGTCTGAACTGGGGTGGTGGAGTGAGCTAAAGAATGATGATGGATTAAACCCAGATCAGTTGACTGGGGTGAGTGTTTGATTGGCTCAAACGCTCCGTCCATCATCCCCTTTGTATCGCTTTGTTCGCTCCTAAGTTGGCGGGGGTATGCCCAGACGTGGGTCCCTTGCTCACTTTGCCACTGGATTCAAGCAAGCCTGGCTGATGACGGCTGGAATGCCAGAAACCGGTCCTAGGATGCTTGTTTCCGGTCCAAGGAAGACATGGCTTGGCAGTTTGGGCTGGACTGTTCCCATGAGGCACAGGGTCAGACTGATTTGCATATGGCCATGTCTGAACTGGGGTGGTGGGAGTGAGCTAAAGAATGATGATGGATTAAACCCAGATCAGTTGACTGGGGGTGAGTGTTTGATTGGCTCAAACGCTCCGTCCATCATCCCCTTTTGTATCGCTTTGTTCGCCCTAAGTTGGCGGGGGTATGCCCAGACGTGGGTCCCTTGCTCACTTTGCCACTGGATTCAAGCAAGCCTGGCTGATGACGGCTGGAATGCCAGAAACCGGTCCTAGGATGCTTGTTTCCGGTCCAAGGAAGACATGGCTTGGCAGTTTGGGCTGGACTGTTCCCATGAGGCACAGGGTCAGACTGATTTGCATATGGCCATGTCTGAACTGGGGTGGTGGAGTGAGCTAAAGAATGATGATGGATTAAACCCAGATCAGTTGACTGGGGGTGAGTGTTTGATTGGCTCAAACGTTCCGTCCATCATCCCCTTTTGTATCGCTTTGTTCGCCCTAAGTTGGCGGGGGTATGCCCAGACGTGGGTCCCTTGCTCACTTTGCCACTGGATTCAAGCAAGCCTGGCTGATGACGGCTGGAATGCCAGAAACCGGTCCTAGGATGCTTGTTTCCGGTCCAAGGAAGACATGGCTTGGCAGTTTGGGCTGGACTGTTCCCATGAGGCACAGGGTCAGACTGATTTGCATATGGCCATGTCTGAACTGGGGTGGTGGAGTGAGCTAAAGAATGATGATGGATTAAACCCAGATCAGTTGGACTGGGGGTGAGTGTTTGATTGGCTCAAACGTTCCGTCCATCATCCCCTTTGTATCGCTTTGTTCGCCCTAAGTTGGCGGGGGTATGCCCAGACGTGGGTCCCTTGCTCACTTTGCCACTGGATTCAAGCAAGCCTGGCTGATGACGGCTGGAATGCCAGAAACCGGTCCTAGGATGCTTGTTTCCGGTCCAAGGAAGACATGGCTTGGCAGTTTGGGCTGGACTGTTCCCATGAGGCACAGGGTCAGACTGATTTGCATATGGCCATGTCTGAACTGGGGTGGTGGAGTGAGCTAAAGAATGATGATGGATTAAACCCAGATCAGTTGACTGGGGGTGAGTGTTTGATTGGCTCAAACGTTCCGTCCATCATCCCCTTTTGTATCGCTTTGTTCGCCCTAAGTTGGCGGGGGTATGCCCAGACGTGGGTCCCTTGCTCACTTTGCCACTGGATTCAAGCAAGCCTGGCTGATGACGGCTGGAATGCCAGAAACCGGTCCTAGGATGCTTGTTTCCGGTCCAAGGAAGACATGGCTTGGCAGTTTGGGCTGGACTGTTCCCATGAGGCACAGGGTCAGACTGATTTGCATATGGCCATGTCTGAACTGGGGGTGGTGGAGTGAGCTAAAGAATGATGATGGATTAAACCCAAATCAGTTGACTGGGGGTGAGTGTTTGATTGGCTCAAACGTTCCGTCCATCATCCCCTTTTGTATCCCCTTTTGTATCGTCAGGTGTGACTTCGGCACGTTTATAGAGAACCCCAGCGAATGCAGGAGGTCTGCCGTAGTCCTAAGGTGGGAGACAACTGTCTGGGGCGAAGATGGCTTCAACAGCCAATCGTCAAGGTAGGGGAAGACTGACACCCCTAACCTGCGCAGCTGAGCTGCGACCACCGCCATCACCTTGGTGAACACCCGAGGGGCACTGGTAAGGCCGAAGGGGAGCACGGTAAACTGAAAGTGCTCGTGGCCTACCTTGAACCGTAGGGAACGCCTGTGGCCCGGCAGGATGGGGATGTGAAAATACGCATCCTGCAGGTCCAATGCTACCATCCAATCTTCTTGGTCAAGGGCAGACAAGACCTAAGCCAGAGTGAGCATCTTGAACTTCTCCTTTTTGAGGAAGAGATTGACGGTTCGAAGATCCAAAATGGGCCGCAACCCTTTGTTCTTCTTCGGAATCAGTAAGTAACAAGAATAACAGCCACTGTCTACTTCTGAAACTGGAACCCTTTCTTTTAGCTCCCTTGGCCAAGAGAACTGTAACTTCCTCTTGGAGCAACCTTAAAGGATCCTCCATCAGCTGTTCCGGATTTGGCAGAATGAGAGGAGGAAAAGAGAAAGGAAAATCAGAGAATAGCCCTCCTGGACGCTCTGCAAGACCCACTTGTCTGATGTTATGGATCTCCAGTGGGGGATATGATGACGAATTCTCCCACCAACTGGAGTAGTGTGGTCCTGCGGAATCAGCCTAGTAGTGCTTGGAGGCTGCGGCTGCTGGGGGCAGTGTGACGGATGACTTCTGGTGTCCATTCCTGGATTGGAATGCACCACGTCCTCGCGCGGCTTGGGCAGTCTGTGCAGGACGGTGGCTGGGATAGGGCTGACACGGCTGGAAACCCCTTCCGTTGCCTCGAAAGGAAGACTGGCCACGAGGAGTGGAGGAGAGGCCCAAGAATCTGGTGGTAGCTCGAGAGTCCTTGAACCTGACCAGGGCCGGGTCTGCCTTTTCCCCAAAAAGGAGGGTTCCATCAAAGGGCATGCCCATCAGATTAGCCTGGACATCACCCAAGAAGCCAGTTGTTCTAAGCCAGGCGTGGCACCTCAAGGCCACCGTTGTTGAAATCGATCTGCCCAGCGAATCCATCGTATCTAGGCCACACCTAATGTTGAATTTTGCTCCATCTCTCCCATCCTTGACTGCTTGGGAGAGTACAGCCAGGGCCTCCTCCGGGAGCTGTGACAGCACTTGCGCAACCGTCTCCCAAAGGGAATGGGAGAAACGGCCCGATGAGTATGCAGTATTCACCGACCACAATGCCAGGCTGGAGGAAGAAAACTTCTTCTTTCCAAATGAGTCCATCCTCTTGGATTCCCTAACCGGAGGGGCAGAAGGGAACGTGCCCTGGGGCGTAGAGGCCTGCACCACCAAACTTTGTGGGGTGTTGGCTGAGGAACTTTGGGTCACCCGGAGCTGGGCAATGGGGGCGTACAATCGTCCTATTCACAGGTGCCCCTGTGCTAGGCTTGGACCACGTGCCTAGAAGGACGTCCGTAAGTGCCTCAATAAAGGGCAAAAGGGGTTCGGAAGTGGAAGCCCCTGGTTGAAGCACCTCGGTCAGGAGATTAGTCCTGACCTGCAATGAGGGTAGCTCTAGTCCAAGGACCTCAGCTGCCCTCTTTACCACCATGGCATAGGATGCCCCCTCCTCTGTAGCCACTGTTGGCGGAGAAAGCATGCCAGTATCTGGGGAAGTGTCCAGTCCCCTGGCCTCCCCAAATTCCCCAGACCAGTCCAAGTTCTCTACAAAGAAATCATGGTTTTCCAGAGGGTCCATAGACCCCTCCCATTTCTCTCCTAAGCCTAGCACATCTTCAAAGTGCTCAGGCGACAGCATAGAACACCTGGGTTCAATCAACGTGGGAATCGGCGTCGAGCGACGTCATTCCGGCTCCGTGTCGTACGGATGAGGATGGGGCTGGCGCCGCTGGTGCCAACTTCGGGTCCGACGCCGGGAGTGGTCACGATGGCACGACCAGCATCGACCCAGATCCGGGATCGGATCCTTGAGGCCCCACCGGCGCCTTGGTCGGAGCCGATGCCATTGAACCCGATGGGGCTCCTTCCAACTCCGCAGGGACACACCAGCTGGGTTGTTCTGCTGAAATACGCGGCGCATGGCCTCGTAAAATTCTTTTATTTGAGCGCGTGTCACTCTGGCTCCCGGAAAGGGAGGGAAGCGCAAAGGCGACTGTGGCTCCGGCTCCGCAGAACCGTGCCTAGAGCGTCAGTGCTCCTTACCTCCCTCGACGACGGACGTCAGCCGAGGTGAAGATGAAGTCCGCTTGGACTTCTTCTTCTTATGCCTCTTCCCCCAGTGTCCCGAGGACCTCGAGTGGGAAGAAGAGGACTTAGGGCTCCGGGAGCGGTCTTGTGACCTCCTCTTCGATCGGGACCGGGACCTCCACAGAGTCTCGCTGGACGGTGTTGACTTCCTGGCCATGAGGAGTTTCATCGCTCACTCCCTCAAGGCCTTCGGAGCCATGGCCCGGCAGTCCGAGCACGACTGTGTCGTGATCGCGCTTGAGACACCAGAAACAGACGAGGTGGGGATCGGTGACCGACATCATGCGGGGGCAGGCACTGCACGGCTTGAAACCTATCTTTCTCGAAGACATCCCTCGCACACGAAGTGGAATTTTTTTTCAAATTCGACAACAGTCGAGAAAAAAAAACCCTGCCAAAAGCGGCAGAGGGTTAGCTCTTCCCGGATCGGCGCTTGACAGGCATGGAAAGAAAAGAACTGACGTCCGCACACCTGGGTGGTACCTATATAGGCACTGCAATGTCATAACCGACGCCGACAATGTCACGCAGAGCAGAATGGAGCCACCCAATGCCTCTCGCAAGGGTTATTGCTCAGCAAAAGTTTCTGGATCCAGCCTGACGCCTGGGAAATTCAAAGGTAAGGAATCTGCAGCTAGAAGTCTCTATCAGATAGAATAAAACAAGGGGCCATGCTCTGAATAATGAGAGCATGTTTGAATATCAATAAATGAACAATGAATACAGCAGAGTCCCCAAATCTCTGTTTCCAAATACGGGGACACATTCTCAACTAACCCAACTACTTTGGGGTCACTTATTCTCAGTAAGCGCATGCCTCTGTGTCTAGTGTCACTAACTTGACCTTGATCTAATTAAACTTGAGAAATCCTCCTAATGGCAGCCATCTGAGAGGGATAACATTTATATTCTCATCTGTGACAAAGCCATTCAGCTGTAAATATTAGATATCTGCTTATAGAGGCTTTTCATGATAATTTACCTATGTTTTCTGGTTCCATTTGTCTATATTTCAATGGCAAATATTGTCATGGGTTTGCGGTTGTTGCTGAAGCTTTCCAATATGATTATCAAAGTTGGTGAGATTTACAGACATGTGTAACAGAAATGATTTCAAAATTTTGATAGAACTGCATAGCAATATTACGTTACCAAGTTGATCACTGAGATGAGTGTCTTTTGTTGACATCAACTTTGATTTCCAAGCCAAGAACTCATATCATGGGAACGTTAACTTGCCTGTTATTCCAAGAATGCAAATTGGGTTCCACTAAACTGATTGACAGCAACACCTATTATTTGTAGGTCCTAACTGTGGCATGTGGAGCTATATATGCCACATTATTCTTAGATTAGCAAAAAAGGATGCCAATATTAATTTAATAGGTTTTCTTGTGGACTGTTCGAGATGAAGAGGGTCATATTATACGGAGGCCAATGCATGAGATGATGATATACCACAAAAATACAACTATGATTACAAACTGCAGAAGGTTCTGATTATCAGGCCATAACTTATACAATTTAACACAAATGTGATTCCTAAGCAGTACCTCCCCAAAGTGGAGGGCCTGTGGAGTGGGCTCAGACCAAAACGTCTTTGAGCACTGAGCAGGCAAAGTTTTCTTATTGCCAGACCTGGCTGTCAAAGCTGTACTGCATTGTGAAAGTATGCACCAATGCCCACATTGCAGCTTGACAGATCTCAAGGGCAGGGACTACTCACAAGAGTGCAGTAGTAGCAGCTTTAGCCCTGGTGAAATGGGCTCTCAGACCTTCTGGGGCTGCTTCTTGGCTGGTGCATAGCATTTCTTAATGCAGAGTATTATCCACCTGACAATGGCCTCTTCTGCACAGTCTTCAATTTCTTTGCTACAGAGAACCCCATAAAAAGCTAATTGTTCACTCAATGGTCCTTGGTGCAATCTATGTAAAAGATAAGAGGCCTTTCGGGGTCAAACTAATGGAGCCTCTCCTCCTCTTTCAAGGGACCAGAAGATCAAAGAACGCTGGTAGACTGATGGACTTTCCAATGTGGAAGGGAGTCACTACTTTAAGAAAGAATACCACCTGAGAACTCAAGACCAATTTGTCAAGGAAAAAGGTGGTGTACAGTGGTTGCACTGAAAGTGATTCTAGTTCACTAACATGATGAGCAGATGTAATCACAATGAGGAAGACAGTCTTCAAGGCTAGGAGACAAAAGGTTATAAATCAGCTCAAGGGGCTTACACATGAGAAATGTGAAAACCAAGCTAGGGGCTTGATTTAGAGTTCGGCAGACAGGTTACTTCTTCACAAATATGACGGATATTCAGTCAGCCGTATTATAAGTGCATTATATCCAATGGCACTTGGAATACGGCGGACGGGAATTCTGTCACATTTGTGACGGAGTAACCTGTCCGCCGAACTCTAAATCAGGCCCTAAGGCTTCACTCTGTCAATCCACATAGCTTGAGAGGAAACGTGTCAATTCTTCAACGAACCGCATCACAACAGGTGATTTGAAAAAAGATGGTTGGTCCGACAAACAAAGTCCAAAAGGGATAACAAATAACCTTTTATAGTGCCCACTACAAGGTCTTGCTGAGCTAAAGACAAAACAAATAAAAGGACATCTAATAGCTGCGCTTGTAAGGGGTCTGTATGGCGGGCACCACCCTAGGTCATAAATTTGTCCCAGCATCTGACATTAATGGATTTTGTGGAGGTGTGTGTGACGACAAGGATGGTATCTATCACTTCAGACAGCAAATCAAATGCAGTCAATTACTGTTGCTCAATTTCTATGGATGGAGGTCTAGATTGCATAGATTCAGGTGGAGGACCCTGTCCTGCTGCTGCACAGGAGATCCTTCCCAAGTGGTAGCCTGAGGAGAGGAACGATGCTCAAGATCAGAAGTTGTGGGTACCACACTCTCCAGGTCCAATCCAGGGACACTTGAGCCCAGCTGTTCCTGATTTCTTTAGAACTCAGGGCAGGAGAGGAAGTAGTGGAAAGGGGTACTGGAGTCCTCTGTTCCATCCCAGCTGGAATGCATGTCCTAACGAGTGCACCTGCTGAAACTCCAAAGCGCAACAATAGTGACATTGTGCGTTCTAGACGGTGGCAAAAAGATCTAGCCAGGATTCTCTCCAATAAAGTAAGATACACTCTGCTACTTTGGAATGTAGCTGCCATTCTTGATCTGCCAGATGACATCTGCTAAGTTGGTTCACCGTGGCATTCAAGGACCCCGCTAGGTGATTAGCGAAAAGGAAGATACCCTTTTGCTCAAATCACCTCCTGAGATGCAAAGCCTCCTGTCCCAGAACCCAGGAACCCATGCTTTTTTTTTGCAGTACCACATGACAGTGGTGTTTTCCATGAGGACCTGCAACAGTCTCCCCCTGATGGACACAGGAATGCCTTCAGTGCCAGATGAATGGACCGCAGTTTCAGAAGACTGATGTGGAGTCGGTCCTCCACAGGAGACTGAGTACTCTGATCTCCCCCTCCCTAGGTGACCCTGCCACCACCCAGCAGTGATGCATCTGTCACAACCATCAGCCCTGGGAGGGGTAGGGGGAGTGGCCTGCTGCCGAATAAACTGCAGTTAGTCAATCGTCACTCTAGATCTTGATCTGGACGGTGTTGGGTAGGGATCCTTAGTCCTGGGAATTCCATTTGAAGTGCTTTGAGTTTTATGTCTCCCCTGCCCTGGTTCCAGCCTGGCTACATGAACAATGAATTGGTGTGAACTCCTTTGTGTGAAAGCAGGGCACAGCTTATTGATTTGCAATTTGGGCTGTGCCCAGCTCCACCCTCCCATCCTGCCAGTGATGGCCCACCCAGGCACAACTAATCTCTCTTTTGTGTGGATGTCTGGGAGGAATAAATAAAGGCTAACTGCCAACTACACACAGTCATGTCACCCAGGAACAGGCTGCAGGCACAAAATAGATAAGTCAGGTAAATGCCAACTTTCTAAAATTGGCATTTTCACATATTGTAACTTAAAATCCGACTTTACCTTTAAAGAGGATTTTAAATTACAATTTCTCAGACACCAAACATGAAATTCTAACCTGCTCCCAATCAAACGTTTGCACCTAACTAATGTAATAAGGCAACCCAATGTTATTCTATGGGAGATGTACGCCTCACAGTAGTGAAAAATGAATTTGTGAGTTCAACACTACCAGGATATGTAAAACTTAAACGTACATGTCAACCCTTTTAAATACAATACATCCTGCCCTATGGGCTACCCAGGGCCCACCTTAGGGGTGACATCTATGTAATAAAAGGGGAGTTTAAGACTTGGCAAAGGGGTTATGTTGCCAAGTCAAATTGGTAGTTTAAAACTGCATTCAGGCTGCATTAGCAGACTTGGAGCATTTCTTAAGGGGCTACTTAGGTGGGTAGCAAAATACATGCTGCAGGCCCACTAGTAGTATTAAATGTACCTGCTCCAGGGATATGGTGTATCACTTTACTAGGGACTTATAAGTACATTAAATATACCTATTAGGTGTAAACCAATATTCCCATTTTTTTAGGGAGTGAGAAAAAGCACTTTAGCACTGGTTAGCAGTGGTAAGGTGACAGAGTCCTAAGACCAACAAAAACAAGTTTTTAAAAAAAGGGGGCTAAAGGCAAAAAGTTTGCTAGTGACCCTGCAGATATGGCCATGTCCAACATCGAGGTACTGGAATACAGAGATTCTCGACCTTCAAACATGGGCAGCGGCCTAGGCTATCACTTTTGTGAGCGACATTAGTGAGACCGGAGGGGAGCATTGAAAACAGAAAATGCTCCTGGCCACCTTGAACTGCAGGTAACACCAGAATGGGTATATGATACACCTGCATGCACATATTTGATGACCAAATAAAAGCAGACAGCATAACAACTGTCTACCAAATGCTCCTATGAAGGGGAACGGAAAATGAGAACCTGTGGGTAGATTTTACCAATTCAGTATACAAGTATAACTAGAACAGATAGCCAGGCAAAACGTAAGGAGGAAATGAGCTCACGGGGAAAAAAGATTAATTCGATGAGCATTATTTCATGACTGCATGGACGAGGATGTCTTCAGGGATGAAGGCAGACAATGGATGTCATTAACAACCTGCCACACCTGGTAAGGAGTCTGAAGCATTGCCTAGAGGAGCAAGTGAACACCATGACTGACAAAATGAAAAATCTATGCATGCTACAATGCTACACCACCGGGTCTCTCCTGCGAGTCATCAAAGACACCAATGGCAACTGTCGGCAACGTAGCATTGTAAGTTAAAGATGCACTCCAACTCCGCATGGCATGCAATATAGTCTTCGTCCAGATTTGATAAGCACAGAGTAGTCGACAATATCTGCACTGTCACTCCTCACTATAGAAACAATGACTGCTTACACCTCTGCACCAAAAAGCAACACAGGCACCCTTGATCTAATACAACTGCAAATAAATGAAACATCAGCATCAAATGATACTTGATATGTGACACACAGCTAGACTTTTGCTTTGCTCGAAGAATATCAGCACAAAGATGCAAATATAAGAACAGTGTCCTACCAGGTCAGTTGTGCCAAAAGACACTGCCAAATATGACATGGTGGATAAACCTGCTATTCAAACAACTCATGGCTCACTACTATGCCCACTGATTTGTCCCTAACCAATGTACAATCATGCAGTAGTTCAGGTACTCAAACAAAGAATCATCTGCCTCTGTCATGGAACCAGTTGAAGGCAAGTGAGGGAGTTCTTATTAGAAGTTAATGCAGGCTGCACAATCTGCATAGGCAGACCTCTGGAGAGGCTCAGCCCCAGAGTCTCAGAGATAGAAAAGTTACGCCTCTAAAGAAGCTCATTCTAATCGTCTCAGAGAGAAAAAAGCATTCAAAAGACAAGCCTATTATGTACCCATACTATGCCTAAGGGATATGTACGCAATGAGAGTACAGGCCCATACTCAACTCTCAACTCCCCCTGGTGTAGACCCAATTTCCTGCTGAAAAATCATGGAGTTACTTCAACATTGGCAAACGTTCAAGCTGCACAGCCAAACCATATCTAACTCCTACTTACTGTGCTTCACTTCTTTGAGTATTGTCCTTCACTGACTAGAGTGACATGCTAAGTTCTGTCTCTACATACCTTAGATTTCAGTAATTCTGTCCTTTACTACTTGTGCTGTGTCAAGTGTTCTGATCATCTAAGACAAGTTGACTTTTGTTAGACCTGGCATCCTTGACGTTGTTTTCCTCCTAACTTTTTGCCTCAAACGCTCCTGTTTGCTGACTTTGTTTTTGCTGGCTTTAGGACTCTGCACACTTTACCATACGTAACCAGTGCTAACGTGCTTGTGCTCTCTCCTTAAAACATGGTGGAATTGGCTTACACGCAATGGACAAATTAAATGTACTTTTAAGTTCCCAGTAAAATGATACTACCTGTGCCCGGGGCCCGGGGCCTGTAAATTAAATTGTACTAGTGGGACTGCAGCACTGAATGTGCCGCACACTTAAGTAGCACTTTAAACATGTCTCAGGTCTACCACTGCAGCCTGTGTGTGCAGATTAAAAGTGCCATGTCGACACCAAAAAATAAACCTTTTGCTAGGCCCAAAACTACTTTTTAATACATATAAATCACCTCTAGGGTACGCCCTGGACAGCCCAGAGGGCAGGGTGCAGCTGGACATGTACTTTTTAGTTTTACATGCCCTGGTAGTGAAAAACTCTTAATTGTGTTTTCACTACTGCCAGACCTACTTCTCCCATAGGATAACATTGGTGTTACCATATTAAATTTAATAAGCTGTGATTTCCAAATGGGAATAGGTAACCAGATCATGTTTGGTGTATTTGAAATTGTAAATAAAAATCCTAACTTATAGTGAAGTTGAATTTTAATTTCATCATCAATTTGCGTTATTTCGGTTTACTGTACCATAAAAGTGCATAACACAAGCTAATAAATATACCTAAAAACATTATAATACAAATCTCAACTCATTGCAGTATAAATATGTAAAACAATCGTACCACATCAACTTTCAGAAGGCTACCACAGTACTCAGACAAAAGACCATGGAACAAAAACCTCCCAAAAAGTCCTTAAAAGTGGGTTCATTAGGGGTCCGCTATGTCACCCGAGTTATCTGAGTTATTACCTAGTGTGGGGAGCTCAGATATACTCAATGAGATAGGTAAGATAAAACTGTGCACTATGATAATAAAGTATAATGTTTAAAACATAAAACCTAAATATCATTTTGCTTGGGGATTTCGCCCAGCAGTCCTTGCCCTATTATTGATTACTGTGTTCATTTCTTCATTTGATCCTTATTTCACCTTTTGGAGACCATAAGAGTTCATCGAAACATTAAGAAGGCATAGACCAATTATATGCAAGTTAAGATCCATATGAAATTTAAAAACATTTGGTAATTAAGATACGGGGTCATAAAACTTAATTTATTACTTTCTTGTCCCCCAAAACCTAATATCAAAATCGAGAGCCATAGCTACATAAGGCCTGGCTTTCCATTCTTACTTCCAAACTTCATATAAGAGCTCCGTCCCTTATCCTAAGAGCCTTTTCCTAACACACCATATAGAGAAAAGAAATCTGGATACTGCGAACATTATTGCAAGATGGGAACCATATTTCAGTATTTCAAGCACCTCAAGATGGTTAGGGTTTCTCTATGTTCCTCCAAATCTGTACTATCCATGTTTGTCTTTCTCTTTTATAAACTGGACAAAAGAAAAAGCGTGTGCCTCAATTTCTTCTGCTGCTCCACAGGTGGGACATTTCCGGTCAATTTCCCTTGACCAGGCACTAGTAAAGATATGCAAGGGGAGCGAACCATGCCTGAAATGCAAATACAGCTTCCTGGCTAGTGCTGGCTGAATCTCGTCCAGAAAATTATCTTACCTATAAACATCTTTTCTCTGTATAAAATTCCTAGTTAGGGTGCCTGCAGTTAAACTCATCATAAGAGAGGAAAGTCCTGAGGCCCTGTAGCAATCCACCAGTTCCTTCCTAGAGATCACAGAAGAGATTGCCAAAGGGTCTTCCTATAGAGATGCTAATCCTATGCTAGTGAGAGTGACCCTAAAATGGGATAACCAGGGTAGACTTTTAGCCCCTGGTATTCTCAGAAGTTCTTCTAATGCTTGCCTATATGGGGTCAACTCAGGGGTCGACCAAATTTTCCCCCAAGTGTCAGGTCTGTCGGAGTTCATGGGCGCAAACAGAGACGGAGGACTATAAAATCCCTCTGAATCCGCATTAGACCGCTTCGCGTTCTAGCGTGTAGGTCTTCACCTCACTTCCGGGTCCCTCGTAGAACGTCCGGTTCACCGTCGGGCTTCCTGTTCCTGAATCGCTGCGGTCTGTATTGCTCCAGGCGTCCTTGTCTCCCTGCTCCAGTTCCTGCTCGAGGTTGCTGCTCTAGACGTCCTCATCCCCCTGAGACTGTTCCTGTTCGAGGCCGCGCTGATTGTTGGCGTCCTCATTTCTCTACCGCATTCACCGAGGTTCCGATTGGCATTGCGTCGGTTCCCCGCAGTCCTGGGGTAAAGTGAATCCTCGGTAGGTGCATTCCTTTTTGTCTCAGATATATAACGTCTACACTTTTCTTTGTTTTACATGGAGACAGTTCCTTTGGGCACATTCCCTCGGTGCCATTGTTCCTCATTTTCATTTGGTCATTTGGTTTAACGACTTGTCCATGGAGATTCGTCCTTCTTTATTGGCGTTTCTTGATTGCCCCATGGTGTTCCTGATGTCAAGAAACACCACATTGCTATAAAGAGTTTTGTTCCTATAGTTACATAGATGTTTGGTGGCATTATCTTCATTTGTTCTTAAAACACTAAAGACTATTAGTCTTACGTAGGTATAAAGAGACCTGTCTAGACTCAGTACTAGGTCCTATAAGAGAGGGTTACTCTCTTACCTAGTGTCCTGTTGTTATTTCAGATTCATACCTGTGCTTCATTTACACAAGTTATTTTCATTTAGCGGAAGAAGGGAATACATAGGTACTTATGGTTCATTTATAACATGATATAGTAATAACACATTGCTTCTGTGTAATATTAATACTTGCACTGATTTTTCTTATTTTATTTAGGGCTTTCCTGATTGTGTGGTCTTGTCCTTGAAGGGGTTCCGACAAGGGACGTTTATTTGTGTTTCTTCCCTATTTTCCCTTCTTCCCCAGATTTCACTGTTTTGCTTTGGCTTTGTTGGGCAATTCAGTGGTCTCGGGAGGTTTGGACCTATCATCCTTGCCTGACGTTCCTGCGGAAACTTGAGCACCGTGACACCAAGAGAGGAGAGGTCTTAGGGCGATTACCTCCGAGATGGGAGTCAGTCTTAGATCTAATCAGAGCGGAGTCAGGAGAGTACTAGGGGGAAGATTCACTAGGTCCCTAATAAATTTGTTTTCTACTTCAGCAATTTTATGTCCCTATTTTAATTTACAATTTTGAAAATGCCACTTTTAGAAAGTTGGCATTTTCCTGCCTTAGCCATTTAGTGCCTGTAGCCTGTCTCTGGGTGACATGACTGGCTGTAGCTGACAGTTGGGCTTTGTGTATTCCTCCTAGATAGCCACACACAATAGAGGGATTAGGTGGGCCTGGATGGGTCATCACTGGCAGGATGGGATGGCGGAGCTGGACCCAGCACTACTTACACTTGAAGAGGCTATGTCCTGCCTCCACACGAACGGCTACATGCCCTCTGTAGTTAGTCTGGAGCCAGGACAGGGAAGGCAGGATGCATAGGGACTTCAAAGGGAATTCTAGAAGCTTTTCTCCCCTTCAAAAGGAAGGGCACCAGGTATAAATACTGGACCTCAGGCACCAACTTTTCAATACACTTCTGGACCTGAGGATTCTCTGCCAGGAAGGACTGCTGTGCTGATAAAAGGACTGCCACTCTGCTGAACTACTACTCCCTGCTGTGCTGATCTGCTGCCTGCCTGCTCTCTTGCTTGGGTGAGAAGGACTGGACCTGCATCTGTTGAACCCAGGACCCCAGAGTTATTCTATGGACTAGTTGTCTGGCCTCTTGACTTGAGCCTCGGGGACAGAAGACTCCAACAACTTCCACCCCAGCACCTAGAATCTGTCATCTGTGAGTCTACCCTGCTACGTGGTGTGACCCCAGGCCTGGACCCTTTGAAGTAGGACTACGGTGTCCTGCCAGTATCTGTTGATCCAGTGGAACCGATGCAACTCCTCTGCTGAGCGGTACAACCCCAAGAAGAACCGCTGCATTGCTGCTGCTACGTGGTTCACCCGTCGCAAAAACACACATTGCATCGCAGCCTGCAGCCACATCGGAACCGCCACTACATGATGCATCCTCAGTGCATGCCCTTGCATCCACTCCCGGACCGTGCAGGTAAGAGCAGTGGGGCCTGGTTGGGGGGGGGAATTTTGACAGACGACGACGGGGGATTAGTCTGTCGAATCCCCCCCCAACCCCACCGTCCTACCACTCTTACCTGCATGGGCTGCGGCTGCTTGCATCCCTCGCTGATGGCAGCTTCAACGACAATGCCGGACTCTGCATCACAGCCTCACAGTTACTCGAAACGGACGCATCGCCCTGACTGCGCAACGCATCCTCGATGACAGACTTTGCCTCGCAAGCCTTCGTCAACAGGATCGTTTATGATAACATAGGAACTGCCATCGCACCTTGCCGCATCTCGGAACCGACTCCTTGCTTCGGCTGCACGTAGCATCTTTGACGTGGACCCTCTCAATGCGCCGCAAATCAGAATTAAGGGTACTTTGTTCAGCGGGCCTAAGTGGGTCCCTATAGTCAGCCTGCGCTCCATCGCGTTCGGCCTGAACTTTTGTCTTTGTCCCAGCCCAGCGAGACCAGATATCCGCAGTTGGTGCTTTGTGTTTTTGGGCACTATTTTTACTGAAATCGTAAAACCTGCATATCTCCGAATCTACTAATTGTATGTTTGTCTTTGGTCATATTTAAAAAAAAAAATTAATTCCTCTATATTTCTAATCTGGTGTGGGACCCTTTTTGTGAGGTGTTTTTCACTGTATTACTCTTAGAAGTGTTGCACAAGTACTTTACATATTGCCTCTAAGTTAAGCCTGACTGCTCTATGCCAAGCTACCAGAGGGTTGACCACAGATTAATTTGGGGTTGACTGGTGCCTCACTCTGTCAAGGATTGTGGTTGCTGCTTGACCATAGCTCACACCCCAGTCAACAAACAATCCAATTCCTCACACCTGTTTAAAAGGGCACATAGCAAACTCCTAATCTGCAACATCACAGTGACCCTTGTCAGCCAGGAAAACTGGTCTCCTATGGTGTACCTAAAGCGCTGTGGTTTTCACAGATACATTTTTCAGCTGCCTAGCAACACATTTTACATATTTTCTACAAGGGAATACAGACCAATGATGGGACAGTAATTGTCAGGGTTATTCAGGTCTCCATTGAGTTTTTTGAGGATAAGACAGGCACCACTAACTTTGAGTGTGCCAGGGAAAATGCACAGAGCCAGGGGTATTAATGATTTCAAGCATAGGAACATAAGAGCGTCAGTGTGCTCCTTTCAGTCAGCAGAGTTTGCTTGATAGCTACATGCCAGCTGGTGGACTTAGATTTCTACTTGATGAAGACGATCTTTGTGACTGCTGGAAGATCTTGAAGGCAAATTTTAGGAATGTTCAGTAGGGCACACGTAGATTAGTACAACTTCCATTCTGGAAAATCAAATTCAATGTAATTTCACAGCTTGATTCAATGAAAGGCATCAAACAGCATTGTGTAAATTATGCATTATCATAACCTAAAGAATTAAAAGTTTGGCACTTTTATCAGTTGATTCATACCTAAACATATGAGGGCAGTTTTAGAAAAAAGTAGGAAAAGTATTGGCAAAGATTTCCACCTTCACCTGTAGGTACTTATCCTACTTTCTAGAATTCAAAAACATTACCAGGTATACTTGAGGGAGGTCATGCGACATAGTGCCAATATCGGCAACACTCACCAGCCCTCCCGCAGCAACATACATGTAACAAAATAAGCAGACAAGACAACTTTTTGGTGGGAAAAATTGCTGCAGGTTTATTAGCATACCAAATATGCCAACATGGTGGGTTATCTTACAGGCGATCCAAAGGCAAGCCGCCCCTCGCGGCCTACCACCTGATGGGCCAACGTGCATCGTGGCCTTAGCCAATCGGTGCTTAGCGGTTGTGGTGAGGATAGCCCCTCCCACTTCCGGTGAACCATCGGTCCACCCTACTACTCACGCCCCCTACGAGGGGCGGAGCGTTCAAGCGACCCCCGGTTGTACAGGTTTCCAACCGCCCGTAGGACAGACGGGGCGCCGTCGCACCCCAGGGTCCACCGCACAGACTTCCTGGGGATATTAGGCCTCAGCACCCTTTGTGCTCCTGAAGAGGGTACCCCTGAGTACCTTTCCGCCTCCGGATCGCCCTGTAACTCCGCCACAGCCCTGGGTGTGGCGACCGTCGCAGCCAGGGCCCCCCACCAAGGCCGGCATTCCTACTTACATCCTGCTATTTCTAGGGCCTCTCCCTATCCAGCAAGAACAGGTCCATGCTTATACTGGACAGATGTACCCCATCGTCCTCAAAACACCCTGTGAATTTGGCGTGTAGCACCCATGTCTAATGAAGCCAAATCCCCTCTGTTCAGTGAATTTACGCACAGCGCAGATGAACCTCCTGCGCGCAGGCTCCATCGCCTCCCCGACCGAGCTCCATGCCACGGGAGCCGGGGGGTGATTCCAGACCAGTGAAGTCACCTGTCCCCAACTGGTTGCTAATTTGCACCGAGTGGTCTTTGTGGTCTTCTTCTAGGGTGCATTACTTCGCCACATTGACCAGACAATTTCATAGTTCTTTTCTATTTATCCCTGGTGAACATAGTAATGGTGTCACAACAGGTTAGAGGGAATAAGTGTATGGTGCCCATATTAGACACTGCACCCTTTCGTGAAGTGACAACTTACGCAGCCTACCCTGCTTGCTGAACCTTCAACCGGTCACAGATGCCCGGTCACTGCTATCCCTTGCGACCCTTGATACTTACAGTGTCGGACTGCATGATTCTGTGTCATATGTTTCGCTGTAGTCCCTTTGGTGGATCCACTGGGACCCTTCTGCATCCCTGCAAATGCTGTGTCACGCACTACAACCCTTTAATGCCCTTGCCCATCCCTCAAAGACACCTGACAGCCTGATGCCCCCGCAGCTTTGGTGAGGGGTTTTGGGCCCAGCACACCCCAGTCTGTGTTTCCAACATTTATCCTCCCTAGAGGCCCCAGTTAGTGTGAGCGGCTATCCCTGTCCTGGCAAGGCATGTCAATGGCCATTCCCCCCCTTGGCGACTATCCTGCCATGGGATATGTGACCTTAAGCATGGGTGTCCTTGTGTACCTGACGTGTAAGGGGGGGGGAACAACCTGAACAAATACTTGCCCCTTCTTGAGCAGTGGGAACGCCAAAACAATCATTCTTCAATCCTTGTACCAAATTATGCTCTGACCCCATGTTCCCCTCAGCTTATTGCATCGCAACCCACAAAATAGCTGGGAGTTTCCGCAAATGCCTGGCTCCCTGGCTATAGGGCGGTTGTTTTTGTCTGTCCTGGATGGTCTCGAGGATCCCTCTCTTGGTGCATGCTTGCAACCCATAACATTTTCACATTAGTTGGACAAGAACACTGCCTAGTCGCAAGCTTAGCTAAGCCCCTGCGGAAATCGCCTGCCTGTGCGAGCAGACCAAGATTCGTCGCTCCCCACTCCATCACCATCTTTCTTGCTTCCCCACGTAGGCGTTATGCCATCTATGGTGTTTAGCTTCCCTTTGCTCCAGGGGAGAGCAGCCCTGTCTGGTGGTGTGTGTACTGAAGGAGATGTGTCCTGGAAGTGCCATTGTAAGCTATCTCCCTTGGCATGCCATCCCTTAACACAGGTTTTTCTTCTTTAGGCATGTCCCTAATTGTCTCCATCATGCGTTTAAGGCCAGTTTGAGTTTTGCTTAGGAAACATCCCTTCGAACACACCGTGTTGAGTAACTACTCATGTTTATCTCTTGTACAAGTCGTCCCCGTTTGCCTGGCACTCGTTGGACCCAGGGAAGCTTTTAACAAGCACCCTATACACATGTATATACATGTTGCGCAACTTGGGGCACTATTACTTCCTCACTACGTACTTCCAGACATGTCAATACTGCCAAAGGTATCCCCACCTTAGTACCTGAATAACCACTAAATAAATACTGTCTAAGGTAAAAGGTTACCAGTGCACCTCGCCAAGGGCCCTCCACAGCGTGTGAACCCCTGTTGTTGGGTTTCCGACTGTTTATTTTGCCTGCCCACATTCGGACCCTTCAAGTAAAGCCAGCCAAACCAATCGCAGGCCTTCCTGCCAGGACACAACCTACATGGCCATTAACGTGCCAACATGTGTCCGGTGAGACTAAACAGTTAGAGGCTTTATTGTATCAGCCAGACCCGGAGTGGAGCCAGAGCTGAATGGTCTTAGTGTGGGTCAGACTGGAGGAGGTTTGTGTGGCTAACGCAGGCCCAAAAATTTGTGCAAATTGATAATGCATTACCATAGTGCCAATGGGCCTGAGTGTAAGAAAATGGTGATGCTGTGATACAGCTTTTGTAAATGTGTGCAGTATTAAAAACCGACAGTTCATTTTCAAGTATAAGTTCATTTTTATGTACCCAGCGACACCTCCTGTGTAGCTGTAGACATCGATATCTCATGTGTAACTGCACACCGGTTACCCCCTGTGTAACTGCACACCGCGTTACCCCCTGTGTAACTGCACAAAGCGAAACCTCCTGTGTAACTGCACCCAGCGTCACCACATGTGTAACTGCACACAGCATCACCCCATGCGCAAATGCACACCGCGTCACCTCATGCGCAAATGCACACCGCGTCACCTCATTCGCAAATGCACACCGCGTCACCTCATGCGCAAATGCACACCGCGTCACCTCATGCGTAATTTAACACGTCACCTCATGGGTACCCGAGGGAGCATTCATTTAATATACAGGGAGCTAGAGGCAGGTGCACTCTTGTCACCGCCATATAGCAGTCTACATTCTAACCTAGTAAAACGGGTTGCTGTATCTCCCTCATGGAAGCTCTTCTCAGTTTGAGCAGGGCATAATTACTTCAAGTATGTAGGGTGCTGTCTGTAATGCCTGAAAATCTCAGACACCGGAGGTCCGACCCCAGACCGACCTCGTTTGCGGCCCGAGTCACCTCGTGTGTGCTTGGACTCTGTCTAGACATGTGTACTCGCAACAGGTCCCCTCCTGTGTACTTGCAAACAGTCACACCTTGTGTATACTTGCCCCAGTGACGTCTCCAATGTGAATGCCCCTGGTATCCCTCCAGTGATTACGGCCATGCCTTGGAGTCGCAGGGGATAGAGGGACTGCGCCCAAGTTCCCCTGCCCTAGAGCACCTTCACATTCTATATATGGGAAAATGTGCAGCCTACACGCTCGTGTTTCTAGACATCTCTGGGGACCAGTGACTTAGATCTCGGCACCTGAGCCCACCTCTGATGGCCAAAATGCATCAGCAAATAGAAAAGCCCCTTGGCCAGTCCGACAAACTAACAGAATACTGCACAACATTTGACTTGTAAAATACCGGACAGTGGGCTCTCGCACTGCAGGCGCGTGTGAAACATAAGTGACGGCCTGACCCCCAGGAAAGTGCATGGGCCCCTGGAGATGCCTGCTCAGGTTGCTCTGTGGTGTTGGCGCCCCAAGACTCCCCAGGCTGCTTAACTATTAGCGATGTGAGCAGTAGCCTACATTGATGGGTGCAACTCCCGCCCCATATGAGCAGGTGCGACAAATGCAAGAATCCGCTGGCAGGAGCTGCAGCTAAATTCGTTACAATGGTTTGCACTTAGGCCTGTCGAAAGTAACTTATTCCATTAATAATATTGTGCAAGAACCAAACCCATTGGCTCTCCATGTGTCTGTTTCCTGTCCTTGCCGCATGGTGAGGAAAGCTTGCCCACAGGGTTGGCATAAGCTATGCGAAACATAACATGAGTGTGTTTGAGTACCCCCCCCCCCCCGAATGATAGCCTGGCACAGATCAACAGGTGTTTACTGCATCCCACTCGATGGTATGCATTTTATCGACCTCAGGAGGGAGAAAGGCATAAAACCGCCTTAAATCCCACACTGCATACGGCAGGAAGTTCTGCCCACCTGTTTGAGTCTCGAGCAGGAAAGGACCCGCGCAACGCCCAGATCCCGGACCTACCAGCGGCCCCACTGTGCCTAAAGACCTCACAGTATTCACCCGTAAGTGCTTGATATGCAGAAAGTCCAGGGTAGACCTTTTCGCATAGCGGCTCTAAACCCCCTCACAATGTTAGTCCATTACAGACAGGCGACCCAGGTTGCCTATTAAACCTTTACGTTCCATTTGATATGAGGAAGTGTATTGCCAAAAGAAAGATGTGTTTGATAATACTGGCGAGCCCCGACAAGGCGAGCACCCTTTGTTTCTTCCCTTGTGACCACCAGGTGTGTAACCCAAAAACACATACCCCTACCTGTCACCCTCGCCAACTCATTTTACTATTAATATCAAAATTCATTTGTGCTGTGTCATAAAACATATAGACGCTATATCCTGCCAGCCGGGGCAGAGTTGTGAATCCCAGTTGGCGACAGTCACCCAGAATTAGCTTAATGACAAACTAATGCACATTTATCTTAAAATGCCCCGTATAGACATAATGGGTGATAGTTGCATATGTGCATAATCCCAACTATGCCTCCGCAGTTGAAAATTGGTGCTTCGCTCAGTGTGCCGCCGACTGGCAATTTGCGGCCTCTGTCATTCCTCAAGCTACCTACTACAATGGTGACGCTACACCCCCCCAAGCCAGACTATTGGGTGATGGTTGCATCCGTAAATAAGCGAGACACCGTCAACAGACATAGATAACAGCCACACGCCTTCTGTTGCTACTTTCCCCAGTATGGCGAGGCCCCGCAAGCAGGCAGTACTCTGGTGCCAGGCCTCACAAAGGCACACTTGCCCCGCCAACACCCTCTGGTGGACTGCAGACAAGTCCGAATTCAAGCCAACATGGATCACCCCCATGACAACTCAACGCAACCTGGGAGCAGCCTCCCTGCGGCGAAATGCCGAGCAAATCTATGCCCCGGACACCTGGTGCCCCTCCCCTCACAGCCAGACAGTCAAACTCTGCATAATCAAACTTAGCTCTTAGAGCGGGGCGAGCCAGAGATGCGACAGTGTCTGCCTGCCCTCAAAAGAGAATATTACCTTGTGCGTAACATAGTGCCACACAACCATAAATGCCTCGCCCAGCGAGCGCCCGACCGTGAGGCAAGCAGGTTTACCCCTGCGCACTGCAAAGCAGACTCGTCGGCTACCCGCACCCCCGTCCTGCTGCACTGGGGGCAAGGTTGCCCTGGAGCCGGTTTTGATGGGGGTGGGGTGAACGCTGGCGCTGAACCCTGCCGCGCCCGACCACGAGGGAGAGCGTCCGTGGGCGATATGAGGATCCCGCCGTTCACCCACCAATTTGCATAAGCTATGACACCACAAGCAAAGTCGCAGTCTAAGCGTTAATTGCTAGTGCTAGACTTATATGGTTTGCAGTTGCCACTTCTTCGCGTCACTGGTCTATGTTCCCGCAGACCTTACAATTATTCCTGCAGATCTTACTATTGTCACCCCTGTGCGCACACCTCCTATAAAATTATGATGAAAGACTGTATTGAATTGGGAGGCATGGGCCGACTGTAACCATGCGGCAGTGCCACCCGGGAGTCAGGAGATAAGAGTTCGCTTTCCAAAACACACGTTAAGAGGCAACACATCCATTTCAACGGAGAACCGCAACTCGGAGCGCAGCCACTGGCTTGACTTGACCGCCCTGCGACGGCACGGGCTTAGCGATGTAAAGACCAGCTTGGAAATAGTACAATACATGCCGTGAAAATATGACAAGGCTGCTTCAAATTAGAAAACTAACGGAATTCTTGAGAAAGACTGCTTGCTGTTTGTTAGAAATGGGATCTCTAGTTGGCAAAGGCTTGCACCTTTGTCCAAGTAGGGACCCTTCTTCCTAGTCAGGGTAAGGGAGTTACACTCCTAAAATAACCCCTGCTCACCCCCTTGGTAGCTTGGCACGAGCAGTCAGGCTTATTCTAGAGGCAGTGTGTAAAGCATTTGCACATAACCAACAGTAATACAGTGTAAGCACTACAAACGGACACCACACCACTTTAGAAAAATAACCAATATTTTTATATACTCAAGACAAGACCAATTACGACAAAAATCCACAATACTATACTTTAAAAATGAATGCTTGATAAGGTAACTTCTTCTTTGCAGGAATAACACAAAAGCAAAGTTCAGTGCGAGTCGGTAGCCCCGTCCGGGTCTACCGCGATGCTGAATTACACAGAGTCCAACAGTTCCAGCCGACCGCGTCGCTACGGGCCAGCAGAGTCGTGAACAGACTCGGTCACAGTACCTTTCTCGTTGTGGCTGGTACGGAGTGTACGAGCCGGTCGGCGTTCGTCGCGGTAGCGGTGCAAGACGGAGCGATGCAAGGTGCGGTGTCCTCGATGCGGTGCAGGCAGCGGCTCGATGAGCGTCGTGCAGACGGAGTCGGTGAGTCCAAGGCGTGCGGTGCAGGGCGAGACGGTGTACGATGCGGTGCTGACAGGTTGCGATGCAGGCGACCAAGCCGGAGTGCAAGAGCTGGCGTCGGACAGTGGTGCGAGTCGGAGCGGTGCGTCGCAAACGTGCGAGCGGTGCCCCAAATGCGATGCGGTCACGACTGTTGAGCCAGTTGCAGCGTCCGCGTCGGTCGGGTCCGGCTGGTTCAGTGAAGCGATGCGATGCGAACTGCGGTGCCCACAGGTCACGGTGCAAGCAGCGGCTCGGTGTTGACGGCGTCGGGCGTCGCCTACGGTGAGACCAGGGTTGCGATGCGAAGCGGGGCGATGCGGTCTGCGGTGCAAACAGGTCACCGGCCAGGGATGGATTCGGTTGACGGAGTCGGTTGCGGTTCCCTTCCTTTGTGGCAACTGAAACAGCGTTCCAGAAGCGGTACCCAGAGGCTTGTGAAGTCTTTGTAGTCCCTGAGACTTCTTAACAGGAGGCCAGCTCGGTTTCAGGCCCTTGGAGATACTCAGCACAAGTGTTGGACTTGGCCCTTTTTGCAGGGTCATCCCTAAACTTTTTGCCTTCCTCCTATATTTTTTCTGACCTGTTGTTGGCTGTTTTATGACTCTGGGCACTTTACCACTGCTGATCAGTGCTAAAGTGCATATGCTCTCCCCATGATAAATTGTGTTATGGATTAGTGACTCCATGATTGGATGATTGGTTTACTTGTCAGTCCCTAGTACAGTGCACTGAGTGTGCCCAGGGCTTGTAAATCCAATGCTGCTGGTGGGCTTGCAGCACTGGTTGTGCCACCCACAGAAGCAGCCTGTAAAGTGTGTCTCAGGCCTGCCATCGCAGAGCCTGTGTGCAGCCTAGGGCTGCCATGTCGACTTGGTGAGTACACCCACTCACCAGTCCCTAAACCTTCCCTTTACTGCATGTTGGTCACCCCTAAAGTAGGCCCTAGGGCAGGGTGCATTGTAAGTATAAGGTAGGACATGCCCTGGTATGTGTGGCCTGTCCTAATAGTGAATTACAGCCATTTTCGTTTTTCACTATTGCAAGGCTACCTGTTCTCCATAGGCCAGAATGGGCAGTTTGATTATTACACCTTATAATCCTAACTGACCCAGGGAACATGGTAGAAAAACGAATTTAGTATGCCTGAACTCAGGATGATAAAATACATCTTTTAGTGAAGTTGGTTTTAACATTCTTTGTTTGAAAATACCACTTTTAGAAAGTAGGTATTTTCTTGCCTAAACCATCCAGCTGCCTCTGCTCAGGTTGTGTATTGTGTGTCTGGGTTTGTGAGTGACAGGGGCTGGGGGATTCCAGGAGGCAGGGTGAGTCAGCACTAGGCTGAATAGGTCTGCCTGAAGGAGGATGGGTGGGAGGAGTTGCACCTGGGTCTGAATAGGGCTGTGCCTGCCTTCCACAATGCTGGCTCCACCTCCTGCCGGGCGTCTGATGGCTCTGCCCCTCACTCTCAAAGGAAAGAAGGAGTCAGAAAAACAAAGTGCTCCAGGACTGACCAGAACTGGTTTGGACTAGGCAAAGGCCTCTCTGCCTTCAGAGAACAAAGGGAAAAGGTGTATAAAAGGGGACCCAGACCCCTAGGAAATTAGATCACTTCTGGGAAATCAAGAAACCTGTTGCCAAGGAGAAGAACCGGAGAAGCTGAAGGAGGAGTACTGCCCCTGTGCTGTTTTGCTGATTGGGGTTGGCCTGCAGTGGTTGCTTTCTGCCAAGGACAGGAGAAAAGACTTTGCTGTGCTTTGTCATCTTGAAGAAGAGAATCTCCAAGGGCTTGAACTAGAGCTTGCCTCCTGCCTGAAGTCTCAGGGATACAAGACTTCACCAACCAGCTCCCCCTGCATTCCCTTGCTGGGAATTGAAGTGCCTGCTGTTGTGCTGGGCCTTCTGAGAGACTGCGTGTCGCTGGGAGCTGGAAGCGCGACGCAACAACGAGAAGCGTGTCGCCGCCGCAGCCGCGGTCATCGCATCGCCGAAGAAGCGAGACGCCGCTGCCGCTGTCATCATCGCATCGCCGAGCGCGGCGCATCACCGGAGAAGCGAGACGCTGCCACAGAGGTCATCGTCGCATCGCCGGAGAAGCGCGTCGCAGGGCCTGTCGCGGCTCCAAAGATCATCGAGTCGCCGCACGGCCGTCGGGCGTGCACGCATCACACCAACGTTGTCGCATCGCAACCAAGACGCCATTTTGTCGCATCGTACCGGAGAAGAGTATCGCATCGAGGTGCCATCTTGTCGCATCGCACCGGAAAGCAGTAAGAAACCGACGCATCACCTCCCCACACAGTAAGGAAGCGAGCATCAACTCCCTGCGCAGCAGTAAGGAACCGACGCATCTACTCCCTGAGTGTAAGGAACCGACGCATCACCTTCCCTGCGACCCTTTTGTTTTCTTTGCGTAACGCATTCAAGGTACATTGAGAGTAAAGTGTCGCATTTACAACCTGAGAGAACTGAACTATTTCATAACCTTTTAAAGCCTATTTTTGAGTACAGTATTGTGGATTTTTGCTATTGGGGTCTTGTGATAAGTCTATATAAAGATTACTTATTTTTACATAAACAACCTGTGTGGTGTCCATCTGTAGTGTTTTCACTGTATTACTGTATGTGTTCACAAATGCTTTACACACTGCCTCTGAGATAAGCCTGTCTGCTCGTGCCAAGCTACCAGGGGGTGAGCAGGGGTTATTTTAGGAGTGTATCCCCCTTATCCTGACTAGAAGCAAGGGTCCCTATTTGGACAAAGGTGCAAACCATTGCCAACTAGAGACCCCCAGTTCTAACATTGGTGGTCAGCGGTGAGGATTTGGACTTGCATTTGTGATTCATATACAGTGATTGGTGTACACTACTAGTGAGTGCAGACCAATACGCGACCACATACCTTTTGATAGGACTTTTTTTTCTTTGGAACCTTTATTTTTGTTGAGAACTGCCAATTTTCACCATGAGCAAAAAGGATCCATTGCACCTGCAGATATTGAATTTGAAGAAGATAGGGTTGATACCTACACTGTGCCAGAACTCAAAGCTGTTTGCAAAAAGTTTAAAATCTCTATGAGAGGCCTCACCAGGAAGGAGGAGTTTCACAAGGCACTGAGAGCCTGGTTGGAAGCACGGAATGCCAGTGGGCAGTCCGAGGAGCCTGTGGAGGAGGCAGAGAATTTAGATGGGCAGCTTGAGGGGCCATTGGGCTTACCTGGGAGGGGAGTGCCTTCCAGGGAGGGCAGCAGTGTTTCTCAAAGGGCCTGTCTCCAGAGGAGCTGGAGGACAGGGACAAAAGCAGGATGCATGAAATGGAAATGGCCAAACTAAAACAGGGAAGCCATGATAGCCTTGAGCATAAGAAATTGGAGTTGGAAAGTAAGAGGTTGGCCATGGAAGAAAGGAAGATGCTTTTAGAGCATGAGAGAATGATGAGGGTGTTGGAGTTCAAAGCCAGGGGCTTAGGATTCCTCCCTCTGGTGGCAGCAAAATTGTATTACCTAGTGCTGAGGGAGTAGTACACACACCCAGAGATGTGGTGCCTGACTTGGAGGGGTTAATATACACCAGGAGGTTCAAGGACATGAGGTAGCTCCAGTAGTGCGCAGTGTCCCTGAGAGGAATAGGGAAACTGACGCAGGGATTCATGGTCCTAGTAGCAGGAGGGACACTCTACTGACTCTAGATGGGAGGTGCAGGGAGAGTGGTTCCCCCATGTTTGAATTCCTGGGGTGTGAGTGTGAAGACCGCCCAGAAGAGTGTGGGTTGAGTGACAGAGACAGTCAGATACTGTCTTGCCAATCTCAGCAGAGTGGTGTGGGGTACATGTGTGAGGCACTGGATGGTGAGGTGAAGGATAACTTGGTTAACACCTGTGAGGGGTTGTGTGATCCAATTGTGGGAGAGCATATTGTAAGTCCCTGTTTTCCAGAGCTATGCCAACGCCTGTTGGAGAGTGAGTTCTCTGACCCCAGGGAGCTCACGAGGGAGGAAGACCTTTTGGTGGTTTCCAGAGGGTCTGAAAAGGCATTGGGGAGTGACCCTAAGAGGAGTGGCTCAGGTATCTTCCAGCCCAGAGTGGTGGAAGTGGTTCAGAGTAGCCCAGCTAGGTCCCGGTGTAGTGGGAGGGGTGTAGGAGGGGCCCACGTCCAGTCTCAGTGGAGAAGGAGTGAGTGTGGGGCTGCGTGTCCCAAGGTGCCCGAAACCCAGTCTCAGAGCCTGGATGGTTCTTTAAGGGAACACCAGGTAGGGAGCCTAGGCTGTCCTGATGGGCCGCCTCTGAGGAGGATCTCCTAGTGTCTAGAGAACCTGGAGCGTCTGTAAATGGAGCTCCAGTGTTTCTGGTATCTGGCAGTGCCGCTCCACTTGGGAGGGTGCAGAAGCCCAGAGTGAGGGGTGAGAGGGGAGAGAGTCCCCAGTGGAAGAACCAGTGGGTCAGGGACCAGCCAGAAGGGCTGAGTCACCAGTGAATGACCATGGTGACACCACTTCTGTCCTGGGGGATCTTCGCGCGCTGTCAGATGGACAGGGGTCGGGAGATCTGCGCCAGGCGGACTGTCACACAACACATGAGAGCTGTGTTACCCTCTGGGGGGGCATGCGTGCTCCCCAGGAAGTCCTGGTGCGCCAGGCAGATTATTACACAACTCTAAAGGAGTGTGTTTCCCTTGGGGGGTTGGTGTACCCTCCCGGAAGTCCTGGGTTGCCAGGCACAGGTCCAGCCTAAGGGTACAGACCCTGGGTTGGAGGGCCAGGTTCAGGGTGTCCCCCTGACCTGGAGAAAGGGGCAGCTGCTAACAGTGCCCCTACCAGTTTGTCTTCTGGGGGCACCGCTCCAGGTGGGAGGGTGCAGGACCCCAGTAAGGGGGGCGGGGAGAGGACAGCCTCACCCCTGGCCTCTGCCCAGTCTAAGGGTACACACCCTATGCTGGAATCCCAGTTGCAGGATAGAACCCCTGAACTGGTGGGCGAATTGTGCAGGACACCTGCCGCAGGTGCCCTGACAATTCTGGAAGGGGTACCGCTCCAGGTGGGAGGGTACAGAGCCCCAAGGAGGAGGACCGGGTGTGGGAAAGCCCACCCCAGTCTCCAGTCCAGCCGCCGGGTATAGGCCCGGGGCTGGTGGGTCAGCGCCAGGATGTCATACCTGACCTGACAGGAGGGAGAGTGGACAAAGGGTGCCAAGCACCTGGGGCTACTGCCCCCGCTCTCTGACGCCACAGAGGTTTGAGAGCCCTGAGAGGCATAAGGCCTGGGTCTCATCCCTGACCCCTGTCAGTGGCCACTGTGGCTTGCTGTCTGTCTGTTGGGACACACCTGTGAGCCAGTTAAGGTTAGGTGCTGCACAGGTGGGGTCCACAGGTGAGGAGAAGGGTTCCCCATGGATTAGCTTGGTGGGCCCTGAGAGTATGGACAGAGGGATTCCAATAGGTTCAGATTGGCGTAGAACTGGAGTATGCCCCTGCTGTTGCGGGCCAGGTCCAGGTTCTATCGCCCAAAGCAGGAAGCCCATCAAGGTAGTGATTGGTCTACCCTGCGTTTTGGCTGGAAGGGGGTTGTGTTGGACTTGGCCCTTTTGCAGGGTCATCCCTAAACTTTTTGCCTTCCTCCTATATTTTTCTGACCTGTTGTTGGCTGTTTTATGACTCTGGGCACTTTACCACTGCTGATCAGTGCTAAAGTGCATATGCTCTCCCCATGATAAATTGTGTTATGGATTAGTGACTCCATGATTGGATGATTGGTTTACTTGTCAGTCCCTAGTACAGTGCACTGAGTGTGCCCAGGGCTTGTAAATCCAATGCTGCTGGTGGGCTTGCAGCACTGGTTGTGCCACCCACAGAAGCAGCCTGTAAAGTGTGTCTCAGGCCTGCCATCGCAGAGCCTGTGTGCAGCCTAGGGCTGCCATGTCGACTTGGTGAGTACACCCACTCACCAGTCCCTAAACCTTCCCTTTACTGCATGTTGGTCACCCCTAAAGTAGGCCCTAGGGCAGGGTGCATTGTAAGTATAAGGTAGGACATGCCCTGGTATGTGTGGCCTGTCCTAATAGTGAATTACAGCCATTTTCGTTTTTCACTATTGCAAGGCTACCTGTTCTCCATAGGCCAGAATGGGCAGTTTGATTATTACACCTTATAATCCTAACTGACCCAGGGAACATGGTAGAAAAACGAATTTAGTATGCCTGAACTCAGGATGATAAAATACATCTTTTAGTGAAGTTGGTTTTAACATTCTTTGTTTGAAAATACCACTTTTAGAAAGTAGGTATTTTCTTGCCTAAACCATCCAGCTGCCTCTGCTCAGGTTGTGTATTGTGTGTCTGGGTTTGTGAGTGACAGGGGCTGGGGGATTCCAGGAGGCAGGGTGAGTCAGCACTAGGCTGAATAGGTCTGCCTGAAGGAGGATGGGTGGGAGGAGTTGCACCTGGGTCTGAATAGGGCTGTGCCTGCCTTCCACAATGCTGGCTCCACCTCCTGCCGGGCGTCTGATGGCTCTGCCCTCACTCTCAAAGGAAAGAAGGAGTCAGAAAAACAAAGTGCTCCAGGACTGACCAGAACTGGTTTGGACTAGGCAAAGGCCTCTCTGCCTACAGAGAACAAAGGGAAAAGGTGTATAAAAAGGGGACCCAGACCCCTAGGAAATTAGATCACTTCTGGGAAATCAAGAAACCTGTTGCCAAGGAGAAGAACCGGAGAAGCTGAAGGAGGAGTACTGCCCCTGTGCTGTTTTGCTGATTGGGGTTGGCCTGCAGTGGTTGCTTTCTGCCAAGGACAGGAGAAAAGACTTTGCTGTGCTTTGTCATCTTGAAGAAGAGAATCTCCAAGGGCTTGAACTAGAGCTTGCCTCCTGCCTGAAGTCTCAGGGATACAAGACTTCACCAACCAGCTCCCCCTGCATTCCCTTGCTGGGAATTGAAGTGCCTGCTGTTGTGCTGGGCCTTCTGAGAGACTGCGTGTCGCTGGGAGCTGGAAGCGCGACGCAACAACGAGAAGCGTGTCGCCGCCGCAGCCGCGGTCATCGCATCGCCGAAGAAGCGAGACGCCGCTGCCGCTGTCATCATCGCATCGCCGAAGCGCGGCGCATCACCGGAGAAGCGAGACGCTGCCACAGAGGTCATCGTCGCATCGCCGGAGAAGCGCGTCGCAGGGCCTGTCGCGGCTCCAAAGATCATCGAGTCGCCGCACGGCCGTCGGGCGTGCACGCATCACACCAACGTTGTCGCATCGCAACCAAGACGCCATTTTGTCGCATCGTACCGGAGAAGAGTATCGCATCGAGGTGCCATCTTGTCGCATCGCACCGGAAAGCAGTAAGAAACCGACGCATCACCTCCCCACACAGTAAGGAAGCGAGCATCAACTCCCCTGCGCAGCAGTAAGGAACCGACGCATCTACTCCCTGAGTGTAAGGAACCGACGCATCACCTTCCCTGCGACCCTTTTGTTTTCTTTGCGTAACGCATTCAAGGTACATTGAGAGTAAAGTGTCGCATTTACAACCTGGAGAGAACTGAACTATTTCATAACCTTTTAAAGCCTATTTTTGAGTACAGTATTGTGGATTTTTGCTATTGGGGTCTTGTGATAAGTCTATATAAAGATTACTTATTTTTACATAAACAACCTGTGTGGTGTCCATCTGTAGTGTTTTCACTGTATTACTGTATGTGTTCACAAATGCTTTACACACTGCCTCTGAGATAAGCCTGTCTGCTCGTGCCAAGCTACCAGGGGGTGAGCAGGGGTTATTTTAGGAGTGTATCCCCCTTATCCTGACTAGAAGCAAGGGTCCCTATTTGGACAAAGGTGCAAACCATTGCCAACTAGAGACCCCCAGTTCTAACAACAAGTTTGTAGAAAGTTCAGTCCTTTCACTGCCCAAGGCAGAAGCAGCAGCTGCAGGCCAACCCAACAAAGCAACAACACAGCAAAGGGGCAGTACTCCTCCTGGCAGCTCTTCCAGCTCTTCGTCTTGGCAGGTTCTTTGATTCCAGCGAGATCTAAATTCATGGGGTCAGGGCCCCAATATTTATATCCCAAATTCCTTTGTTCTCTGAAGGCAGAGAGGCCTTTGCCTAGTCCAAACCAGTTCTGGAGCACTTTGTTGACAAGTCTCCGTCCCTTCTTTCAGAGAGTAGGCCAGGGACATCAGACGCACCACAGGAGGTGGAGCCAGCATTGTGGAGGGAAGGCACTGTCCTATTCAGGTCCCAGGTGCAACCCCTCCCACCCATCTACATGTAGATCTTGCTATTCAGCCCTGTGCTGACTCACCCTGTCTCCTGGCATCCCCCAGCCCCTGTCACTCACACTCCAGACAAGGAATACACAACCTCGCAGAGGCAGGCTTGGATGGTTAGACAAGAAAATACCCACTTTCTAAAAGTGGTATTTTCAAACACAGAATGTTAAAACCAACTTCACTAAAAGATGCATTTTATCATTCTGAGTCCAGGCATACTAAACTCGAATTTCTACCATGTTCCCGGGGTCAGTTAGGATTATAAGCTGTAATAATCAAAACTGCCCGTTCTGGCCTATGGGGAACAGGTAGCCTTGCAATAGTGAAAAACGAACTAGGCTGTAATTTACTATCAGGACATGCCACACACACCAGGGCATGTCCTACCTTTCGCATACAAACGCACCCTGCCCACAGGGGTACCTTGGGCCTACCTTAGGGGTGACTAACATGTAGAAAAGGGAAGGTTTAGGGACTTGCAAGTGTGCGCACTTGCCAAGTCGACATGGCAGCCCCAGGCTGCGCACAGGCTCTGCGATGGCAGGCCCGAGTTACACTTTACGGGCTGTTTGCGTGGGTGGCACAATCCAGTGCTGCAGCCCACCAACAGCATTTGGTCTATAGGCCCTGGCACTCGCAGTGCACTTTACAAGGGACTGACACATAAACCAAATAGGCCAATCATGGAAACGCCAATCCGTAACACATTTTAAACAGGAGCACTTGCACTTTCCCACTGGATAGCAGTGAGGAAAGTGCGCAGAATCATTACACCAGCAAAAACAGAGTCAAAACCGAGAGGTCAGAAAGCAAAAAGTCAGGGGAAACACGCCAAAAGATGCCAAGTCTAACACATGTCCCCTCCAGCTGAAAGTAGGGAGAACTACCCAACCCCATTGGAGTTCTCTTCACTAAGGCGGAAGAACCTGGACAGACCATCTGCGTTGGCGTGTTCTGTACCAGGACGGTGTTCCACCGTAAAGTCCATTCCCTGTAGGGAGATGGACCACCTCAGCAGTTTTTGATTCTCACCCCTCATTTGCATCAACCATCTGAGGGGCCTGTGGTCTGTCTGAACCCGGAAGTGAGTCCCAAACAGGTATGGTCTCAACTTCTTCAGCGCCCAGACCACAGCAAAAGCTTCCCTTTCTATGGCACTCCACCTCTGTTCCCTGGGGAGTAGTCTCCTGCTAAGGAAGACTACAGGCTGATCCAGGCCCTCTTCGTTCAGTTGTGAGAGCACCGCTCCCACACCATGCTCTGAAGCGTCAGTCTGCACGACGAATTCCTTGGAGAAGTCAGGTGCCTTGAGCACGGGCGCCGTGCACATGGCTGCCTTCAGGGCATCAAAAGCTTTCTGGCAGGACTCAGTCCAGATCACTTTCCTGGGCTGCTTCTTAGAAGTCAGCTCTGTTAAGGGGGCAACGATGGTGCCATAGCCCTTAACAAATCTCCTATAGTAGCCGGTGAGACCGAAGAAGGCTCTCACCTCTGTCTGGGTCTTGGGGGCTCCCAAGCCAGAATGGTGTCAATCTTGGGTTGTAGGGGCGCCACCTGGCCGCTTCCTACCTGGTGTCCCAAGTACACCACAGAACCCTGCCCGATCTGGCACTTACTGGCCTTGATCGTGAGGCCTGCACCTTGCAGAGCCCTCAACACTTTCTCAAGGTGCTGTAAATGTTCTTCCCAGCTGGAACTGAACACAGCAATGTCATCCAGGTAGGCGGCACTGAAATCCTCCAGCCCAGCCAACACCTGATTGACCAACCTCTGAAAGGTGGCAGGGGCATTCTTCAACCCAAAGGGCATCACCCGGAATTGGTAATGACCTTCTGGGGTTGAGAATGCTGATCTCTCCTTGGCCCCATCGGTTAAGGCAATCTGCCAGTACCCAGACGTCAAATCAAACGTGCTGAGGAACCGGGCAGCTTCCAACCGATCAATGAGCTCATCAGCTCTGGGGATGGGGTGCGCGTCAGTCCTGGTGACGGCATTGAGCCCCGGTAGTCCACACAAAACCGGAGTTCTGGAGTGGCACCGGGCGCAGCAGCCTTTGGGACCAAGACCACTGGGCTGGCCCAAGGACTGTGGGAGGGCTCAATCACCCCTAACGCCAACATCTTAGAGACCTCCTCCTTGATGCTGGCTCTGACCCGGTCAGTCAACCTGTAAATCTTGTGCTTCACAGGAGGGCTGTCACCAGTGTCCACGTCATGGGTACACCAGTGAGTAACACCGGGGGTCAGAGAAAACAGTGGGGCGAACTGTCCCAACAACTGGTGACAGTCCCCCTGCTGCTCCTGAGTCAGAGTAGGGGAGAGGATCACACCTTCTACTGACCCATCATGCTCCTTGGTAGACAGGAGGTCAGGGAGAGGCTCACTCTCCTCTTCCACCCCATCATCTGTCGCCAAGAGCATACTCACTTCGGACCTCTCGAAGTGGGGCTTGAGGCGGTTCACGTGAAGGACCCGCAAAGGGTTCCTTGGAGCTTGCAAATCCACCAGGTAGGTGACGTCACTTTGCGCTCCACCACCTCATATGGCCCAGTCCACTTGTCCTGCAAGGCACAAGGTGCCACTGGGGCCATGACCCACACTTTTTGCCCAGGTTGAAATTCGACCAGAGTGGCATTCTGGTCATACCACCTCTTCATTTCTTCCTGGCTTGCTTCTAGGTTCGCCTGAGCGAGTTTCCTGAAGCGGGCAGTTTGGTTTCTAAAGGCCAGCATGTAGCTAAACACATCCTGGGAGTTTTCCTGGGAGCTGCCTCCCAGCCTTCCTTTACCAAACTCAGAGGTCCTCTGACAGGGTGGCCATACAGGAGCTCAAAGGGGCTGTACCCAAGAGACTTCTGAGGCACCTCCCTGTATGCAAAGAGTAGGCATGGCAGAGAGGACGTCCCACTTACGCCTCATGGGTTCTGTTAGACCCTTGATCATGCCTTTCAAGGTCTGGTTGAATCTCTCCACCAGACAGTTTCCTTGTGGGTGGTAAGGAGTGGTGAACTTGTAGGTTACACCACACTCCTTCCACAGGGATGTCATATACTTGGATATGAAATTGGTCCCCCTATCAGAAACCACCTCTCTGGGGAATCCCACACGGGAAAAGATCCCCATTAACGCCCGGCCCACCACTGGCGCCGTCGTTGTCCTGAGAGGGATTGCCTCCGGGTACCGGGTGGCATGGTCCACCAAGACCAGGATGTACCTGTTGCCCATGGCTGTCTTGGGATCCAGTGGCCCCACAATATCCATCCCTACCCTTTCGAAGGGTGTTCCAACAACAGGAAAAGGTTGGAGAGGAGCTTTGACCTTCCTCCCACTCTTACCACTTGCCTGGCAAGTTTGGCAAGACCTACAGTGTGCATCTGACTGCCTTCGCATTTGGGGCCAAAAGAAGTGGGTGACAAGCCTGTCAAAGGTCTTGTCCTGCCCCAAATGTCCTGCCAAAGGCACGTCATGAGCCAGACCCAGTAGGAAGGTCCTGAAGCACTGGGGTACCACCAGCACACGGGCTGACCCAGGCTCAGCAACCTTAGGCTCACTGTATAGGAGACCACTCTCCCAGTAGATCAGATGTGACCCGGACTGATTACCAGCTGCCTGGTCTGCAGCCTGCCGCCGCAGACCCTCCAGAGTAGGGCACTCGTTCTGCTCCCTGTAGAACTCCTCCCTGGTGGGACCCCCTTCTTGCTGCCAATGGGTCAGCTCAGAGATGTCTCCCAGTTCGGCTACCTGCTCCCCTGTAGGCACCGGGGCGTCCTCCTCGAGGTCCGCCTCCTCCCGGTCCGTGGGAACTTCGGGGGCCGGTTTCCGCGCCCCCTGCCCTTTCTCTTGGCAGGGACTTGGGCCACTGTTCCAGGCTCCAAGTCCTCTTGATCACCCTTTCTGGCTGCCATTGACCGAGTAGACACGCATGCCCACTCTGGCAACCCAAGCATCTCCAAGTGAGACCTGAGCTCAACCTCCTTCCATAAGGACTGCTCCAGGTCGTTACCTAGCAGACAATCTACAGGCATGGTAGGGCTCACAACCACCCTCAAGGGACCTGAGACCCCCCCATTCAAAGGGAACCTGCGCCACCATACACTGGCGCTCAGAGTTGTCTACAGCAACTACTTGGTGGAATGCCCCTGGGACTACCTGCTTCTCAGAGACCAGGTGACACCGGACTGAGGTCACACTGGCTCCAGTATCTCTGAGAGCCTCTACCCTGTTCCCATTAATGGTCACCCAGGTGCTATATTTCTTTGTGTTAGGGGGCACCTGGTTTCCTGGGACCATCTCACTGTCCCCTAGTGAGACAAGGGTCATTTCTGCGGGATCCCCACCCTCCTGTGGGCACCCCTCCACCCCAAGCGCTACACTAGCCAACACTTTGGACTGTCCACCAGTGGGTGGCTGTGTCCCCTTTGGGCACTTGGGGTCCCCCTTAAAGTGACCTACCTGGTCACATGCATAACTACTTGCGGGGCCGGTCTCAACAGGCTTCCCTGTAGAGACCCCTTTCTTTTTATCACCGGGGGCTGGGAACCTTTACCCTGGGTACTAGTTTGGGGCCCTTTAGAGAACTCCTGTGCTTTACCCTTGTCCCCCCACCTTTCTGCTGGGGACCCTGCCCACCTTTGGCTGAGTCTCCCCCAAACGCTTTCTTGTGGACCCTGGTACTCACCCAGCGGTCCGCTTCCATAGCAAGCTTCCTGGGGTCAGTTAGCTTACTATCCACTAGGTGCTGGCGCAGATCTGCAAAACATAGACTAGACAAGTGCTCCCATGCAATCAAGTTGTAGAGCCCCTGAAAATCTGTTACACTACTGCCCTTCACCCAACCATCCAGCGACCTGCAGAACACATCCACACACTCCAACCAAGTGTTGGCATCAGACTTCTTACTGGACCTGAACTGATCCCTGTACTTTTCAGGAGTAAGACCATACTTAGTGAGAAGGGCATCCTTCATGTCAGCATAGGTGAGGTGATACCCCTTACCCAAAGCTATCAGAGCATCCCTTGCTTCTTCAGGGAAAAGTGGCCACAATCCTGCTCCCCAATTTTCCTCAGGGACCCCATTCATGTGTATGGCTGCCTCATAACCCTGAAACCACCTTTGTATGTCATCCCCCTTCTTGAACTCCTTGCCTACATTCTTGGGAATGTGCACAATCCTGTCTGCCTTCCTGGACGAATTGCTGCCACCATCTGAGCCTGACTTACTCCTAAGTTCTAGCTCCTTCAGTTCTCTCTCATGCTCTAAGAGCATCTTCTTCTCCTCCATGGCAATCTCCTCTCCTCCCTCTTCTCCTCCCGCTCACCCTCCAGCCTGAGCTTCTGCAGCTCAAACTGTCTTGCCTCCCGCCTGTCCTCCAGCTCCTCTGGGGACAGACTGCTGCTGCCTGACCTGGCGGGTTCCCCCTCACCCAAAAGCACATCCACCCTGGAAATAGGCTCCTCCACCTCCTCACTGAGATTACCAGGCTGCCCACTGGCATGTCTGGCTGCTACCCAGGCCCTCAGCGCCTTCTGTAGCTCCTCCTTCCTTGTGAGGCCTTTAATTTGGACTTTCAGGTTTTTACAAATTGTTCGTAGCTCCTTTACGGCGTAGGTTTCCAACCTATCCTCCTCAAAGATAACTTCCAGAGATGCAACGGATGATGCAGTTGATTCAGGCATGACAAAAGTAGTGAGTTGAAAACTGGCAAGATCAAAAATAGGCCAAAAGAAAAAGAACCAGTATGTGGTACGTAATGGTCTGCGATATGGTAGTAGTGCACACCAATCACTGAAAGTCAAGTGCAAACACAAGTCCTATCCTCACCGCTGACAACCAATGTTAGAAATGGGATCTCTAGTTGGCAAGGGCATGCACCTTTGTCCAAGTAGGGACCCTTCTTCCTAGTCAGGGTAAGGGAGTTACACTCCTAAAATAACCCCTGCTCACCCCATTGGTAGCTTGGCACGAGCAGTCAGGCTTATTCTAGAGGCAGTGTGTAAAGCATTTGCACATAACCAACAGTAATACAGTGTAAGCACTACAAACGGACACCACACCAGTTTAGAAAAATAACCAATATTTTTATATACTCAAGACAAGACCAATTACGACAAAAATCCACAATACTATACTTTAAAAATGAATGCTTGATAAGGTAACTTCTTCTTTGCAGGAATAACACAAAAGCAAAGTTCGATGCGAGTCGGTAGCCCGACCGGGTCGACCACGATGCTGAATTACACAGAGTCCAACAGTTCCAGCCGACCGCGTCGCTACGGGCCAGCAGAGTCGTGAACAGACTCGGTCACAGTACCTTTCTCGTTGTGGCTGGTACGGAGTGTGCGAGCCGGTCGGCGTTCGTCGCGGTAGCGGTGCAAGACGGAGCGATGCAAGGTGCGGTGTCCCTCGATGCGGTGCAGGCAGCGGCTCGATGAGCGTCGTGCAGACGGAGTCGGTGAGTCCAAGGCGTGCGGTGCAGGGCGAGACGGTGTACGATGCGGTGCTGACAGGTTGCGATGCAGGCGACCAAGCCGGAGTGCGGGAGCTGGCGTCGGACAGCGGTGCGAGTCGGAGCGGTGCGTCGCAAACGTGCGAGCGGTGCCCCAAATGCGATGCGGTCACGACTGTTGAGCCAGTTGCAGCGTCCGCGTCGGTCGGGTCCGGCTGGTTCAGTGAAGCGATGCGATGCGAGCTGCGGTGCCCACAGGTCACGGTGCAAGCAGCGGCTCGGTGTTGACGGCGTCGGACGTCGCCTACGGTGAGACCAGGGTTGCGATGCGAAGCGGGCGATGCGGTCTGCGGTGCAAACAGGTCACCGGCCAGGGATGGATTCGGTTGACGGAGTCGGTTGCGGTTCCCTTCCTCTGTGGCAACTGAAACAGCGTTCCAGAAGCGGTACCCAGAGGCTTGTGAAGTCTTTGTAGTCCTTGAGACTTCTTAACAGGAGGCCAGCTCGGTTTCAGGCCCTTGGAGATACTCAGCACAAGTTTGTAGAAAGTTCAGTCCTTTCACTGCCCAAGGCAGAAGCAGCAGCTGCAGGCCAACCCAACAAAGCAACAACACAGCAAAGGGGCAGTACTCCTCCTGGCAGCTCTTCCAGCTCTTCGTCTTGGCAGGTTCTTTGATTCCAGCGAGATCTAAATTCATGGGGTCACGGCCCCAATATTTATATCCCAAATTCCTTTGTTCTCTGAAGGCAGAGAGGCCTTTGCCTAGTCCAAACCAGTTCTGGAGCACTTTGTTGACAAGTCTCCGTCCCTTCTTTCAGAGAGTAGGCCAGGGACATCAGACGCACCACAGGAGGTGGAGCCAGCATTGTGGAGGGAAGGCACTGTCCTATTCAGGTCCCAGGTGCAACCCCTCCCACCCATCTACATGTAGATCTTGCTATTCAGCCCTGTGCTGACTCACCCTGTCTCCTGGCATCCCCCAGCCCGTCACTCACACTCCAGACAAGGAATACACAACCTCGCAGAGGCAGGCTTGGATGGTTAGACAAGAAAATACCCACTTTCTAAAAGTGGTATTTTCAAACACAGAATGTTAAAACCAACTTCACTAAAAGATGCATTTTATCATTCTGAGTCCAGGCATACTAAACTCGAATTTCTACCATGTTCCCGGGGTCAGTTAGGATTATAAGCTGTAATAATCAAAACTGCCCGTCCTGGCCTATGGGGAACAGGTAGCCTTGCAATAGTGAAAAACGAACTAGGCTGTAATTCACTATCAGGACATGCCACACACACCAGGGCATGTCCGACCTTTCGCATACAACGCACCCTGCCCACAGGGGTACCTTGGGCCTACCTTAGGGGTGACTAACATGTAGAAAAGGGAAGGTTTAGGGACTTGCAAGAGTGCGCACTTGCCAAGTCGACATGGCAGCCCCAGGCTACGCACAGGCTCTGCGATGGCAGGCCCGAGTTACACTTTACGGGCTGTTTGCGTGGGTGGCACAATCCAGTGCTGCAGCCCACCAACAGCATTTGGTCTATAGGCCCTGGCACTCGCAGTGCACTTTACAAGGGACTGACACATAAACCAAATAGGCCAATCATGGAAACGCCAATCCGTAACACATTTTAAACAGGAGCACTTGCACTTTCCCACAGGATAGCAGTGAGGAAAGTGCGCAGAATCATTACACCAGCAAAAACAGAGTCAAAACCGGGAGGTCAGAAAGCAAAAAGTCAGGGGAAACACGCCAAAAGATGCCAAGTCTAACACAGTTCTACCTGTAGGTGTTGACAAATCTGAATTTAAGGACAAAGAGTTACAGTGATTCCAAGATGTTTGCCCAAGAACACACAATGTAGTGTATGCTAGGCATAAGTCCCGGTTTCTGGTCAATCAGCCTGCCATTCACACAGGAGTTGCCCTCTGTCTCTAAATTTACAGTGAAGGGCATGGAAAGTATCCAAGTTACCTAATATTCCACGTAACTTTAGGGCAAGATGTACAAAGCTTTCCACAGAATCGGGCCATTTGCCACCCGGTGGCTTCAAACATTCCTGGAGGTCTCCCCGCAATAGCCGCACCACTGGCTATTCCTGGGTCACCTGCCAGCAACCTCATAAAATGCATGTTTCCCGGTGAGCTTAGGAACAGCTATAGACACCCCCCATGCCGCTTTAACAAATCGGCAATTGCACTTTTGAGGAATATCCAACACATAAAATATTTGTCGACTTGCTGCATGAGCGTGAGAATTGCGGGAAATCCACCGTACTTACACCCGGCCCTGCTGATAATGCGCGCTGTTTCCCGCGGGCAGGTAAACTCGAAGGGGAGGGGCCTGGGGGGCGGAAATTTCGTAAACGGGCCTAGGCCTCACACCGAGCCCCCCCCTTCCCTGACAATGTTGTCCCGCTATGCCCGCGACTCCCAACCCGGGCGCCCGAAATGATTTAAGGAGGAGACGTGCAAAACCACCCCCCTCTTCCCCCAGCGCCTTGAGACCCTCGCGGGTATGTAGTGCGCTTTATAAGTGACATGATTGATTGAAAACCGCTCCACATCCAACCTGGAGATCTCGTGCTTTTGCGAGATTGATGGCTGGGAGGGAAATTCCGATTGCCGATAAGAACAGCCCTTGTGATAATGACAGCCATAAAGCGGACCATAGTCACAGCCAACCAAGGGACCGACACTGCCACTCGGAACATTTGGCAATTCCGGAGAGTGCAAGGGGCTTACTGTGGCGCAGGCTGGGGCGCCACGCAGCATGCCTGCCCCCCCCCCCACCGCCAGGTGTACGGGCTTCCGGAAGAGTCTGCAACCTGAACGCCGCGCCTCAGCCCTCCGACTTGCAAGCTCGCTCTTTGATCTCCCTGATGCCGCTGGATCCCGCCCCAGCAGCTGCGGCCTGCAAGATTCGGCCGCCCGTGGGCCCAGGCCCCTTATTCCTTCACCTTTCCCCAGAGGGGCGGGCGCTGTGCAGCCGCTGGTGCCCCCCGCCTAGCCCCAGGATCGGTGACTCGAGCGTCACCGTGAGGCCCGGGGCGGGGTGCTGTGAAGCCGCTGGGGCAAGAACTCAGAGAGCAAGTGGACCTATAGTTTTTTGTTAGACGTGGGGGCTGAACCCACGTCTCTATGAACGACTGCGGCCATAACTCAGCACCTTAGACCAATCGGACCAAATGGGGTGGGGGAGGATGAGGCAGCAGCCGGGCCTGCGGAGACCCCCAGCCGGATGGCCCAGACTTCGAGGCTGATGGCCCTCTGCGGCTGCCGGGCGGGCCTATCAAACCACCCCTCATGCCCACTCCCTAGGCACAAATCCCCTCTGCACCGCCTAAGCTGACCTCGCAGGGCCGTACCCGGGACGTGACCAGGACGGCGCCCATTCCGGGCATCGCCCGCATGGTGGGACCCCGCGGGGGGGGGGACTAACCTCGTGATCCTTCCAATGGCCTCGGCAGCGGTCCCGGCAGCACGACCGAAACGGCGTCAGGGTGAGGGACAAAGAGGCCGCCAGGTGGGCGGGGGAGGCATATATACCCCTCCCCTTCCCCCACCTCAGCCGGAAGTGACGCACGGGACCCCGAAGGGGTCACCGGACACTAGGCTGTCCAGTGTGCCATCCTGTGGCACTAAAGGGGCCGCTCTCTTATGAGGGTCCCCTGCGGGGACGAGTCGGTCAGCCCGCATTCCCAGCAGGATTCTATTCCAGGTGTGTGGAATTCTCCATGGCAGTGCAAACACACTTTTTTTTTTTTTTGCTTTCTCCATGAGGAAAATATTTTTTTTTCCCACTGGAGAAACCCCTTTCCCTAGGCCCCCACTATAATTTTGTAGTGATTCATTCCCCTTCCCGCCCTTGAAAGGGGTTTAAGCCAGACCGGGGGTGGAGTAAAAAAACTGACAATTTCCAGGATGAAAAGGGAAATGTGCGGCATTTATGATTGCTAACAAACATCTATGTTTCTAGGTGTTCACAAACTTCCGAGGTTAACCACGCCTCTTTCCCACCCCTTGAGTGAAATTTACGGACATAGAGAACGGTGCGCTGGTGACGTAGGGCTCCACAAATGTAAATGGACGTATGCCTGCGAGAAATACCATTGCAAATTCCTGGCATGCGTAAAAATGTAAATTTGCTCCTAAACGTATGTTTACCGCCAAATTTGTCTTTGCGAAAGAGGCCCAAAATGTATCATCATTCTTGTTTTGGAAAAACAAATACAATGTTACATCTCGTTTTCATTTTAGTCATAGAAATGTTAGGTCTACTTTAATTTCTAAAGCAAATGGTACTTAATTAGTTTTAATAAAAGTGGATAACATTTTCCAGTTATTATCAGTTTATCAGTCCATGCAGCATTCTCGCTCCAAATGTGTTGTATTGAGTACTATTCTGTGATTTTTCTTTTGGAACTATTACACAAGACGCTAAAAAAACTGCTAAGGAAAACTGATGATTTAAACTAATTCTTAAATGACGATTCCGTACGCTTACAAAGAACTACTTTAAACCTTACCCTTAATTAATATATTGTCCGCAGGGATTGAGTCACAAAACAAAGGCAAACAGCAAAATAATTGAGGGGGTGAGCTTTTTTGAACACACACATCAACGTCAATATTTAACCCTTATCTTCAATTAAGCATTCTTTCTTCAAAGAGCACTTCAGTAACAAGGAGCGCTGAGTTTTAATTAGAGGGGCTTAACAAACTAACTTTTCAGTCCATTCCTTTGGGAAATAACATAAAAGGGTCCGTAAATTGACTCACACTGCATTTAGTTAACGTAGGGATGAAAAATAATCAAAATAATGTATTGGAGCAATCAATACGTTATTGAGGAAACACCTATTTTACAATGCTTAATTATGTTCAATTTGCTTCAGGGTGTGTTAATTAACAACGGAAATTGTTTCCGACATTTAATTCGAATGTTTTTGGTAGATGGAATTTGGCTATCTTGAACAGTAGCAGATTTGTAATAAACAGATTTAGAGTATGGTCGTCTTTCTCTGTCGGTCTGGGTGGCGGAGGACATTACGCCTGCCATCTGGATGGACCGCAGACTGCCATATTGAGAGATCACGGACTGTCCAATCTAAAACCAGGTGTAAAATCATGTAAAATATAAAATACCCAGAATGCACCATATTCCAATAGCCCAACAGAGGCGGGCTGCACAGCAATGTGGTCATCACCCTGCAACTAGCCTCTCCATTTAAGTGGGGAAAGGGATTCTCACATCACTCAAAGGCCCTGTTTGCAAAAAGTCAGACAAATAAATATTAATGGAGGGAGAATCTGCTCACAATTTAATGAGAGAACTTGTGAATGCTGGGACAGAGGTCTACGGGAGATCTCCACTCCAGCATTCACATTCTCAATGTGCTGGCTTGGCCACCCCTTGCCCTTAATGGAATTGCTTGACTAACTTCTTAAGCGTTGATCTAAGTCACAGCAGGCACTGAGACTCTGAGTATGGAATGGGTCAATGGGAATGCCCTGTGAAGCATAACAATTTTATTGTGGGGTCGTGTTACTTCCTTATCTGAACAAGTGGGAATTCAACTATTAATCACACATCATTAAGTACTGTGCCAATTGGCCAGGCTCCACACTGTTTTCCACAGACCATACCAGAGTCTGTGCTGCATAACTAAGTGGGCCTGATGCACACTTAGGGGCCTATTACGATGGCGGTCGGAAAACCTCCCCGACCGCCATGGTAGCGGAAAAAGACCGCCCGCATGGACTGCAACATCACCGCCGGTCGAATTACGATGACCCGCGCTCGAAATCCGACCGCGGCGGTCTGATCGCGGGCCTTAACATTGCGGCGGTTGCTGCTGCCTGCAGCACCGCTGCGATGCCGAAAGGAGCATGTCCTGCATTTCCCTGCACTGCGTGGCAGGCACTGCACAGTGCCTGCCACCTGGTACAGGGAAATGTAGGGGGGGACCATGGGTACCCCCCGCAGTGCACCCCCCACCCCCAACACATTGGGGGCCCGCAACGGGCCCCCGGAAGACAATCTCTGCATGCCTTTCCATGGCGGTTTGACCGCTGAGGAAAGGCTGGCTAACGCCGGCATCATAATCGTGCTGGCGGAGCCTGCTCTGCACCGCCACCATTATCCCGGTCCTGCTCCGTCCGCCAGGCAGGAGTGCGGATGGCACCCGGCGGAAAAGCGGCGGTCGGAATTTCCCACCGCCGCGGTCACCACTGCCATCCTAATTTGACCGGCGGTTTTCTTGGTTGCGATCGCGGGCGGATGTCCACCGCCGGTCCGGCGGTGGACATCTGACCGCCATCGTAATAGACCCCCTAGTATCGAAATCAGTGATGTATTATGACTCGCTAAATAGGCATTTTCAAATTACAGTGATGCACTACTTTGAGACATAGGTCTCAGTGTAGATGTCGTAAAGATGTTACTATAATGAATCACAAAAAACTATCTTAGCAAGTTCATTACATTTGCGACCGAAGTAAGCTCATGCCTGGTAAAAGACACATTTTGATGGTGTGAAGGGGGACCTTATACTATGAGCTTTACATGTAGAGTATGGACTGAATTGTGTAATCTGTAAAAATCAGTAATAGCAACTGTAGTCCCGATATTGTGCAATACAGTATATTTTGGTTTATCAAAGTTATGACAGTGCAAACAAATCATTACAAATAACACCAAAACACTGTTAATTGTCATTTCTTCGCCCATAGTTTTGATTTATCGATGTCACCCTTTATTGGGTTCCTTTCCTTTCAGAATGTCCACAGTCTGGGAAGGTTTGCCATGCATTCATATTCACCTTCATTTATATAAACATGCAAAAATATTCAATCTGATAAAAGCTACTCAACACTGCAAGAATTTTCCTGTGATCCTAAGAATCTTTCTAAAAGGAACAAATACTGTTGCAGAAATGATAGGAACAGCCGGTGGGAATGGGGGATTGTTATAGTGAACATGTGACAGTCTCAAAATTCTCCAGGAATGGTTTGCATCTGAGGGTAACCCACTGTAGAAAATGTAATCTGCTCAGGTGGATCGTAATTTAGAATTTTTGGATGACTAGGTCTTGTCTTCTGCTGTGGCCAGAGGTCTTCTAAACATGCGCCAAACACTGTATGCACTATATAAAATGGCGTCTAATTTTACCTATGATGCAGACTAACTGCTTTAGGTCTGGCACGAAATAAAATCAAGTCACTAAACTGACACTGGCAGAAGTAGAGTATAAATAACTGTCACAATGTAATGTTACTGTAGAAATGCAGAATGCCATGTCCATGATTTGTGAAGTGACTATAGGATTCACATTCACAATCCTGAAATGTATCAATTTGATACAGACTCACTTGTCCCTTGCAACAATATCTTCCACAAATAAAACCTAAATTGAACTCTACAGTCATAACTTCAAATGGCTGGCAGTGATTAGGATGCAATCTTTAGAATATTGGTATGGTTGCCTTAAACAAACACATAAAACAACAAATTTAAAATAACATTTTGGCTTATTGAAATATAGGAGTTTGTAGGATTGTTCAGCCTGAGACAAATTACAGAAATAATTACATTCCTGTCTGGATTAGAATCCAATAGCCTATGATCATAGCTATACTTCTGCCTTGTATCTGTTCATGGTACGTTTATTTACTTTCTTTTCACCATGGGTGAACTCACAACTCCACTGGCCACAGCACTCCATGGAGGTTTGCTCTTGTTGGTTTCATAGGAAGGTGAAGTATGCCTTTGATATCTAGCTGTGCTGCTGTGGTTTATATGGGAGGACTGTGGAGGGTGAAGAGTTCAGGCTTTTACGCTATCTCCACCCAACTTTCTGGAAGATTCAGCCAGTTGAATTTCGCCTTAGAAAGTGGTTCCAGAAAATGTAGTTGCCTCAAGGTCCTCTCCAAAGATGGAAACTCATACTGTTCTAGAAGTATGATAGTAGACTATGAGAATTAGTGTAAGATAAGGTGGAATTGCACTTCAAACGTTATGGTAGGATTTAGCATTTGTCATTAGGAAAGCCTTGACGGACAATTATCTTCACATCAAATTTTGCACTTGTAAAGAAAGGCTGTGGGCCCTATGTATCTGTTTGTACTTGCTACATTCACTGGAAAAGCCTTTTCTACCTCTTGCTTGTATTCCTACCCGAAGAGGTTGGTCCTGAACTCTGGGAGGTAATTTTCTTTTTTAGCATCCATGGATAGTGAGGCCCAAGTCTATCTCTGTCATATTTGCCTTCTTTAGGAATTTGTCTACTAGGAGGCGTTTGCTTGGAGAAGGTTCACTGAATCTAGAGAAAGCTACTGGTTTGTTAATGATTCCTAATTTTCAGAACGTTCTTGAAATACTATGCCATGTCTTTCAGGATAGTGCTGTCATGTATACCCTATTTTACATACATTGTCCCATCCACACAACAACAACGATTCTAAACAGGTGACCTTTTACCTAGTAGCTTGCTCCTGTCTCTTCGACACCAGGCTCTCGGTATTGTATCATAATCCCTGTAACTGATGTATATAAACATGTCCCCAGGTACGGTATAATTATTCTGTATAAGGGTCACCACTTTTTGCATCCTTGGCCAACAGCCAGATGTGCATGATCGCATTTGTTTGGAAAAACATTCATGACTGTTTCCAAAACATTTATGGTTATTTTCAAAACATATCGCTTCTAGAAGAAACCTTGGAGTGACCACTTTAGTATAACAGACCCTCACTCCTCCCTACAAATTAGAGGAGAATTCCTTCCAAGCTGACACGGGGTCCTGCATGCTGAATCTTCGACGCGCAGCGATCTGACATCCCTTGCGGGGTGTCATCCTTGAAGCCGAGACGGGGTCCTTCGTTCTCTACCATCAGGTGAGGGGGCTGGTTCTTCGCTAGGGGTTTCTTGGCTACATATATGCATATACATGCTACACACACACACATCTAGGCTAGGTACATTGAGGGAAATTACTTAGGGCGCGCATTTTAGGAATTTGCAAGTGCTACTCTTTTCATCTGAACTGCTTATGTTCATCTTATTAGCACTATGCTAGAAATGTATCTACTATTTACTATATTGGTACTAGCAATCTCTTTCGTACGCTTCGGTCTCCTGATTGTCGCAGCACATATGTTTTACACAAGGCTGTCGCTGGACCAATAAATACTTATTGAAACATCCTAATCGCCATCCTGTGTATTTTCTGAGAGTAAGCAAGCACGAGTGTCTGAGCGAAACGTACTGTACTGTTTTCCACAATCCCTGAGGAATCAGGGTTGTCATGTTTAGTGGTTGCCAGAAACTACCTACACCACTGTAAGATACAGGGGGGTGGTAGTGGCACTGTAGAGCTAGCTGGTCTAATGGCTGACAGATCCTGTGGGGGTGTCCAGAAGCGGTTGGGACACCAAGCCCTAAGTTTAGATCATTCAAAACGCGCAGGTCCTGGGGGACACCTAGGAACTACACAACAACTAGTACAATTTTCATTTAAAATCGATCTCCTACTAGTGGTTGGCTCTGAAGAAGAACATACAAGAGATGCAGCAAGTGAAACCACTGAAAAATTTCAGTTAACTCATGCTGGACTTAATTTAACCTGGTTGGACAAAGTTCCTTAACGTAACAGCGCCAGCGGAGACCTGACCTCAAGATCTGGGTTTAGTTAGTACAGGTTTAGATTTAAAATTTTTTAACTAGAAACTTATATCTTCGAAACAGGAGGTGGATCTACATCTCCAGTCTAAATAGAACTGCAGACACTAGAATTGCCTCAACCGACTAGCCCACTGTAAGAAACAAAAGTCACTATATTGTTTTCATAAAGGCAAGCTGGCCTCCAGTAGTAGTCACTCTGGAATTTATATTGAAGATCCAACTGCACCCACTCTCTGTTTGACCTCATTTACCACCATGTCTTGCTGAATGCTTCTGGAAGGAATATTTCCACTTCTGACTGATGACTGTTACAACACATACCAGACCTCCCTAGAGCCGTGCTAAGATACAGCCTTCAGCTTGGACCCACTGAAGACTTTTTGGATACAGAATTTCTTCTAAGTCTCAACTCAGAATGTCTGTCTTGGAGGAAGAACATACTTCAGGTCGATTGCAAGTGTGCATGGGTCACACTTATTTTGCACCATTACACTTTTCGAACTGGATGTTCTGGACTTCAACAAGGATTCCCATGAATACTGGTATACCTCGTAGAGTTTCACATGGATACAGCTTCCAAGTTGGCCCGTTATACAACTGGTTTTACAAAATGTGAAGGCAGGATCCTTTTCCATGACAAACCTGAGCCTCAATCATACTGTAGTTTCAGAGTATGCCCTACCCACATATTAAAACCGGTATCAGGAAAACACACCTACATTTCCTGAACACTAAAATATAGTCTTGCTACGAGTCTACCTTTGAGATTGTGGGAGACAGGCCACTAGAGGCTGGGGAAATGAAGAAGGATGGAGCCAGAGGGTAATACAGAAAAATACTTTTTGAGCAAGGTGTGACACTCAACAATGCACTGAACTCCCAGGTTAGTAAGAACCGGGGCATATTTAAACACCAATCACAGCATTTTACTTTGCCTGGCAACAGCAGTTGGCGTGCTTTCTACTCCAAATCGACTAATTCGCAACGTTTGCATTCCTTGCACCTTTTTTTAATTTGGTTCCCCTCCAGTGATTAGGGTAGCTGAAGGTTTCTTTCCTTCCTCAGATGCAGAGCATCTCTTCCGACTATCCTGTTCTACTGGCACCTTGTGTATCTTGTATTGGTGTGGGCCTTGGACCTTCATATTTAGTTCCTGGAGGGTATTCTGGCCGTCTGGGGTCCAGTCACTTTCTTTCTGTTTCCACTCACTGGTAAACAAGACTCATTGACAAAACCTCATAATTCATTATTTCCTTGTGCATATACACTTCGGATTGCAGTATCTTATATTAGAGCATTACAGAGTCCCCAACCAGTCCATCACAGATGAGGGTGCATAATAATATGGCTTCCAACAGCATGTGCTGCAGTGGTCCGCTATTTGTGAAGATGACAGACTATTTCTTCTCCCTCATGTCCTCTTTTTCACAGCCTCTTCACAGTCTGGCGTTTGGTACAGTCCTCAATTGACTGCACAAGGAAGGAGATGTGTTAGCATCGGAGTACCAAACCCGAACTTCATTCAAATCCTGACAACATGGGGTACATATGTAAATGTCATATTTAGAGGACACTTAGAAACTTAAATATTATCGTTTACAGTTGTCATCTTTAATTTAGTGTTTTTTATCTGAATGATTTTCGTTAGTTATTTTTTGTTTTCCCATATCTTTTCATATTCCTAGTCCATTTTTCTTCAGTTTTGCAACTTTTTCCTTAATAACGTTAATTTTTTTACTTAAACTTGGTATGGACAAATATGTTCATTACTGATTATTTCCATTGTGTTTTTGTTGGTTGTTACTCAGCATTTTTATCTGACATGCAGCTCAGGTCAAGCTGGCAAAGGTGATCCATTTTAGAATGACTGAAACCTGTTTACAATGAGGATACCCCTGTTTGGGCATTGTGGCACTATAGCCACTCTTCTTCTACAAACTATAGCTGATTACCAACACTGATGGTAAAGGGAAATTGTACAGTGGTGCCACTTACCACAGGTCTATGTGTTTCTGTGGTGTTAATGGCTCTGTGGTCCACAAGTGCTGGCGCCTTACTGCCAAAGCAACATTGCCTGTTTAAGACATCATGCTTAGAATTAGAATGACAGAAAATTTGAATAGATTTTTTACTGAATTGGTCCTTACTGTTGCAGTTGATAAGGCAAACCGAATTGCCAGAACAGAGAGAAAATTATAATCACCCAATATCTTTCTTTGAAGGTTAGCATGGTGATAGCCCGGTGGTGCATTAATGTGGTGTGTTTGTTTTTATTTTTATAGAACAGATTAAAATAAATAGTACCTTAGCTGCATTGCCAGGAAGAACAAGTTACTTTCCTTCGGTAACGATATATCTGTAAGAAACATAGGTAAGTTATAGATTCCTTACCTTAGAATTACCCCCAGGCGTCAGGCTGGATCCGGAGAATTTTTTGTCAGCAGTACCCCTGCGCGTCGAAAGGTGGCGTCGGTCGGCTCCGCGTTTGTCGTTGGCGTCGTGGTCGCCGGGATGACGTCGCGGTAGCTACTTAGACGCCGCCCTCGCGCGCTGACGTCAGTTCTTTTACACGACGTTCCACGCCAGAAGCGCAGAGCCATGCAAGACACTGACCACTGGTGCACAAAACTAGGGCCCTAAAAGGGATTCCCTGCCCTAGAAATCAGTTCGCAGAACGGGGAGGATGGGTGGGGCAGTAAGGAATCTATAACTAACCTATGTTTTTTACAGATATATCGTTACCGAAGGTAAGTAACTTGTTCATCTGAAAGAAACAGTTAGTTATAGATTCCTTACCTTAGAATAGATACCAACCCCGGAGTGGGGTTGGCGAACCAAGTTCACACCAGAAAGTCCTGGAGAACAGAGCGGCCAAAGAAGCCGTCTCTCCGGACTTGGCTGTCCAGGCAGTAGTGTCTAGTGAACGTGTGCAGAGATGCCCACGTAGCTGCCTGACAGATGTCATTAAGGGGGACTCCCCGTCCCAAAGCAGTAGTAGCTGCCGTCGCCCTGGTGGAATGGGCGCGCAGCCCCACTGGAGGCTCCTTTTTTGCCAAGGAATAACAAGCCTTAATGCACAAAACGACCCACCTAGAGATGGTCCGTTTGTGCACGACCCGACCTTTCTTAGCGCCCATGTAGCCCACAAAGAGCTGATCACCACCGAGAATTGTTTGGTGCGATCCAACTAAAAGGAAAGCGCCCGTTTTGGATCCAGACGGTGGAGCCTCTCTTCTTCTTTTGAAGGATGCGGAGGCGGAAAGAAGGTGGGCAAAGTGATGGTTTGGCCAATGTGGAAAGAAGTAACCACCTTGGGAAGAAAGGAAGGTCTGGTTCTTAGTACAACCTTGTCCGGATGAACAGCCAGGAAAGGAGGTTGTGAAGAAAGAGCCTGGAGCTCACCCTGCGAGCAGAGGTGATGGCAACCAGAAAAGCAGTCTTTAAGGTAAGAAGACGAAGAGGACAGTTATGAAGTGGCTCAAAGGGAGCGCACATAAGGTAAGTCAGAACCAAGTTCAAGTCCCACTGAGGCATTACGAAGGGAATAGGAGGAAAAAGATGAGTAATGCCCTTTAGGAAGCAATTTACAACAGAGGACTTGAAAAGAGAAGGCTGATCAGGAAGCCTAAGAAAGGCTGAAATGGCCGAGAGGTAGCCCTTAAGAGTGCCCAGAGCAGAGCCCTGCTGGGCCAAAGAAAGAAGGAACAAGAGAACCTCAGAAAGAGGGGCAGAAAGGGGATCCACAGCCTTTGCTGCGCACCATGCCACAAATTTGTTCCATCTACAGGCATATACCGTCTTAGTGGAGGGACGCCTGGCTGCCAAGATAACATCACAGACTTCGGGAGGCAGGTCAAACAACGTCAACTGCCGCCGCTCAATCTCCACGCAAGGAGGTGGAGGCTGGACAGGTTCGGGTGGAGGACCGTCCCCTGCTGCTGCGACAGAAGATCCTCCCGAAGAGGCAGTCTGATCGGAGGATCGATGGCCATGTGTAGCAGCTCGGGATACCAGACTCTTCGTGCCCAATCTGGAGCCACAAGAATGACTTGGGCCCGGTCGTGCTTGATCTTCTTCAGCACTCTGGGCAGAAGTGGTATAGGCGGAAAGGCGTATAGAAGACCGCAACTCCACTTGCGACGAAAAGCGTCACCTAGCGAGTGCCGCCTTGGAAATTCCAACGCGCAGAATTGCTGACATTGCACGTTCTCTTCGGTGGCGAATAGATCTAACCAAGGCTCTCCCCACTGTCAAAAGAGACCTTGCACCACCTCCGAGTGGAGACGCCATTCGTGATCCATCATGCACCTGCGGCTGAGTTCATCCGCACTGGCGTTCTGAGAACCTGCCAGGTGTTGAACCACCAGGGATATGCCCTGATGTTCCAGCTATGTCCAGAGGCGGAGGGCCTCTTGACATAGGGTCCACGACCCCACCCCGCCTTGTTTGTTGCAGTACCACATGACGGTGGTGTTGTCCGTGAACACCTGCACTACTCTTCCCCGGACAGAGGGAAGGAATGCTTTCAGTGCAAGACGAATCGCCCGAAGCTCCAGAAGGTTGATGTGGAGCCCGGACTCCGCCGGAGACCAGAGGCCTCTGATCTCCGCCTCCCCCATGTGGCCGCCCCATTCCAGAAGTGATGCATCGGTCACCACTGTGAACTCTGGTTGGGGAAGGGAGAGGGATCTGCCGTAGACCCAATCCTGGTTCGTTAGCCACCACTGCAATTGGTGTGCAGTGCCCTCCGAGATCTGGACGCAATCGGACAGGTTCCCCTGATGTTGTGCCCACTGGAACTTCAGGTCCCACTGCAGAGCCTGCATATGCCATCTGGCATGGTCCACCAGCAGGATACAGGAAGCCATCAGTCCCAGTAGCCTGAGGGTCATCCTGACCAAAACCAGGGATAGAGGCTGAAAGATCGGAATCATAGCCCAAATATTCCGGACTCGCTGTTCGGGAGGATAGACCCGAAGAACAAGTTACTTACCTTCGGTAACGCTTTTTCTGGTGGATACAGTATCTGCCTGTGGATTCCTCACCTTATGAATATCCCCTGCGCCAGCATTCCGCGGAAACTTTTTCCTAGCTCTCCACGCCGGCGAGGTCGTCACAATACCACGGCTCCGCTCGCGACTCCGTATGACGTCACTGGAGCCATAAGAGAGCCTCGTCGGCGTGATGACGTCAGTTCCACCCATTTTTTCTGTGCCTCCGAGGCGAACAGGTGGACCGACAACAGATTCAAAGTATACACAGTACACAATATTCACACCAATACACATAGTGTAAAATTAAAAGGAAAGCCAAAGAATAAAAGCGTTTCCTATAAACTACACAAAGGCAGATAGAAGAGACAATGCAAAACAAACATGTTAAACAATGCCACCTTTAAGGTATACAAGGGTGGACATCGGGGAGGAGGGTGGGTCAGTGAGGAATCCACAGGCAGATACTGTATCCACCAGAAAAGCGTTACCAAAGGTAAGTAACTTGTTCTTCTGATGGATACATCTGCCTGTGGATTCCTCACCTTATGAATAGAATCCCACAGCAGTCCCACTCCCCGGAGGAGGGTGTCCACCCTTCTGTACCAAAAAGTCCTGCAGGACAGAGCGCGCAAAATGGCCCTCCCTCCTCATCTCAGAGTCCAAGCAATAATGCTTTGCGAAAGTATGGTGGGAGGCCCAAGTCGCAGCCTTACAAATGTCCATTACAGGAACACCTCTGGCCAAAGCAGAAGTGGATGACTTGGCTCTGGTGGAATGAGCTCTAATACCATCAGGCGGTTCCTTACCAGCCAGGGCGTAGCAGATCTTGATGCACAAGATGATCCATCTGGAAAGAGTGCATTTGTGCACAGCCTTGCCCTTCATGCCTCCAACGTAGCCCACAAAGAGCTGATCGTCCAATCGCAAGTCTTTAGTCCTATCCAAATAAAACCTCACCGCTCTTTTAGGATCCAGGCGGTGAAGTCTCTCCTCCTCCTTGGAAGGGTGAGGGGGAGGATAGAATACAGGAAGAGTAATGGACTGTCCTAGATGGAAGGGAGTAACCACCTTAGGCAGAAAAGCAGCCCTGGTCCTGAGTACCATCCTTTCAGAATGAATGGTCAAAAACGGGGGTTTTGAACTGAGAGCCTGAAGCTCACTTACCCTCCTTGCTGAGGTGATGGCCACAAGAAAGACCGTTTTAAAAGACAGAAGTCTCAAAGGACAACTATGTAAAGGTTCAAACGGGGAACCCATCAAGAAAGTCAAAACAAGATTTAAATCCCATTGAGGCATAACAAAGGGAGTAGGCGGAAACCTATTGGTAAGGCCCTTAATAAATCTCAAAACAATGGGAGATTTAAATAAAGACGGCTGATCCGGCAAACAAAGAAACGCCGATAAAGCCGACAAACAGCTCTTAACAGTGGCCACAGCACAACCATGCTGGGCCAAAAACAGCGAAAACTGAAGAATATCTGACAAATGGGCCTTTAAAGGATCAATGGATCTCTCTCCACACCATTTAACAAATCTAGACCATCTGGAGGAGTAAATAGACTTAGTGGAGTGTCGCCTGGACGATAAAATAACATCCACCACATCCAGCAGGAGAGAGAAGGAACTCAGGTTGCCCCGTTCAATCTCCAGGCATGAAGGTTCAGGTTCAGGCTCTGGAGTGGGGGTGTAGAACCTGCCCCTGCGACTGCGAGAGGAGGTCTGCCCTGAGAGGGAGACGGAGCGGAGGGTGCGATGAGAAGCGAAGTAGATCTGTGTACCACACCCTTCTTGGCCAATCCGGAGCGATCAATATAACTTGGGCCCGGTCTTGGCGAATCTTCCTCAGAATCCGAGGAATCAAGGGTATGGGAGGAAACGCGTAAAGGAGCTGTGAACTCCAATCCAACTGAAACGCGTCCCCCAGCGCCCCCTGCATCGGATACTGGAGACTGCAGGACAACGGGCAGTGCGCGTTCTCGTGAGTGGCAAACAGGTCCAACCGAGGGGACCCCCACATCTCGAAGATGTTATGGACCACCTCCGGATGAAGCCGCCACTCGTGATCGGCCGAGTAATGCAGACTGAGACTGTCCGCACGAACATTCAGCACTCCGGCTAGATGATTTGCAAACACACAAATCTGATGGCCCTGAGCCCAGGACCAGAGTCGCAGAGCCTCTCGACAGAGACGAAACAACCCTACACCTCCCTGCTTGTTGATGTACCACATCGCGATAGTGCTGTCCGTCAGGACCTGAACCGACTGACCGCGAAGGGAAGGAAGGAAAGCTTTTAGTGCCAAACGTATCGCCCACAATTCCAGAAGGTTTATGTGAAGCAACCTTTCCTCTGGAGACCAAAGACCTTTGACCTCCAGATCCCCCAGATGAGCACCCCACCCTAGAGTGGAGGCATCCGTGATCACTGTGGCCACTGGTGGAGGAAGCTGAAAGGGCTTTCCTTGAGACAGGTTGCCCTCCACACTCCACCAAGACTGCTCCGCTGCAGTGTCTCTGGAGATCCTGACCGACTCCCTGAGATCCCCGTTGTGTTGAAACCACTGCCTGCGGAGGCACCACTGGAGTGCCCTCATGTGCCAGCGTGCATGGTTGACCAACAGAATGCAGGAGGCGAACAGACCGAGCAGGCGAAGGACCTTCAAGACTGGAACAACCGCTCCATTGTGAAACAAAGGGATCATTTCCTGAATGTCGAGAATCCTTTGTGGAGGCGGAAAAGCTCGACACACAGTAGTATCCAGTACTGCCCCTATGAACAGGTTGCGCTGAGAGGGCACTAGGTGAGATTTGGGTACATTTATTGAAAAACCCAAGTTGAACAACAGCCGAGCTGTTTCCTGCAGATTATGAAGCACCATCTCCGGCGACTCCGCTTTGAGCAGCCAGTCGTCCAGGTAAGGGAAAACTGGGATCCCCGACCTCCTGAGATGATCTGCCACCACTGCCATCACCTTTATGAAGACTCGAGGTGTAGTAGTAAGACCAAACGGGAGGACCGCAAACTAGTAGTGCTGCGACCCTACCGTGAAACGGAGATACTTCCTGTGCGACTTCAGGATGGGGATGTGAAAGTACGCATCCTGCAAATCGATCGACACCATCCAGTCCTCTTGCTGCAGCACCAGAAGAACCTGAGCAAGGGTCAGCATCTTGAATTTCTCCTGTTTGAGGTAAAAATTCAAGACCCTGAGTTCCAAGATCGGACGTAACCTGCCATCCTTTTTGGGAATCAGGAAATACCGGGAGTAGCATCCCTGACCCCTTTCCTGCTCCGGAACCACCTCTATCGCACCTTTTTGTAATAAGGCAAGGACCTCCTTCTGGAGAAGAAGCAAATGATCTTCCGAACAGAAATCTTGGCAAGGAGGAGGAAATTCTCGAAAGGGAAGGGCGTACCCATTCTCTACAAGGTTTAAAACCCAAAGGTCTGAAGTGACCGATTTCCAACCCTGTAGAAAGTGAGACAGCCGACCCCCTACAGGACCCACATGTTCCAGGATGGGGGATCTAGGGCTGCTTTCCTGCGTTACCAGGGGGAGCAGGGGAGGTAGAGGAGGAGGAGGAGAGTTGGCGGGCCGACCCACGTTGGCGACCCCTGTTTCTCCCTCTGTAGGATTTGTAAAGAGGATTTTGCTGCTGTTGTTGCTGAGGCTGTCGTAAACTACTGAAAGGAAGACCTTCCAAATCCTCGATACTTCCTATATCCAAACCCCCTTGACTGAGTTTGCAGCCCTAAGGATTTTGCCGTGGCCTTGCTATCCTTGAATCTCTGAAGCGCAGAATCAGCCTTCTCTCCGAAAAGTTTTGAACCATCAAAGGGCAAATCAAGAAGCGTAGCCTGTAGAGCTGGAGAAAACCCAGAGGCTCTGAGCCAAGCCTGTCTCTTGGTAACTATGGAGGAGCTCATAACCCTGGCCACCGAATCAGCTGTGTCAAGGCCAGACTGTATAACCTGACAGGCAGCAGCCTGAGCATCCGTCAGAACCTCCATAAAATTATCATGCTCCTCATCAGGCAACTTGGGCCCCAATTGCTTAGCAGAATCCATTAAGGCGTGTATGTAACGTCCCAACAAACAGGTAGCATTGGTTGACTTTAGTGCCATGCTAGAAGATGAAAAGACTTTCTTAGCCGATTGCTCTAACTTCTTAGAGTCCCTGTCAGCAGGAGCTTGAGGAAAAGCGCCTGTAGATTGTTTAGAACAGGACGCCTGTACCACCAAACTCTCCGGGGACAGATGTGAAGAGAGAAAAAGAGGGTCTCCTGGAGCAGTCCTATATCTCCTTGCTACAGATTTAGACACAGCAGGAGAAGAGAGAGGTTTACCCCACACTTCCAGGATAGGCTCAGTTAAAGCCTCATTAAAAGGCAACAGAGGCTCAACTATCGAAGATGGCGAATGCAAAACCTCTGTGAGCAAATTTGGTTTGTACTCTGCTGTAGGTAATTGCAAATCCAAAAGCTCTGCAGCCTTTCTAATAACAGTATGATACGGAGCAACCTCTTGAGGTGGAGAAACCCTTGAAGAAGAAAGCTCCCACTCTGGGGAGGTGTCCAGGCCACTAGCCTCCTGAAGTCCCTCGAAATCGTCGACAGACTCCTCTATCTCCCCCTCTTCAACCTCTTCTCTTTGATACTGTTCTTCCTCCAACAGTCTCTGTGCCTCTCTCCTCGAGCGCAACTTCGGTTGCGCGTCGGTGGCGCCACACGCGGCACTGACAGCTCCAGAGCCGGCGTCGAAGGAGGGTCCAATGCAGGAATCAGCGCCGTACGAAGCTGAGAGGAAAGGCCACCAGACAGCGCCGGGGATTCCGTATACGGCGTCGAAAACCTCGGAGCCGGAAACTGCCATGACGGCGCTTTCGGCATAAAGGGCACGAAAGGTGCCTGGGCATAATGTTGAGGCACGCCCAAATTGAAAGCCAGCAGACCCACGGGACCCGAAGGTGCTCCGGAGGGGAAGGCTGCCTTGGCAAACACACCATACATAGCATTTAAAAAATGCAAAGGATCTGAACCCGGTGTAGGAAATTGAGGATACAGAGCCGAGTCAGAATCCACACGAGGAACATCCAGCGCCGGAACAGCCGGATCCACAGGCGGAGCCACAGGCACAGTGTCGTGCACAGGAGAAGGTTTGTCCTGAGCCGGAAAGCCCTCCGAAGCCGGAGAACCCCTCGGCGCCGGCGACCGCGCCGGGGTACACTTAGGAGAAGGAGAATTTTCCGGAGTCACCTGAGGAGATGGCGAAGGCGATGGAGACACAAAGTCTTTTTGTCGACGTCGAGGCGCCGGAAAAGGTGATCTCGAAGCCTTTCCCTTCGACGAACAACGTCGAGAGCCATGCCTCCTTTTCTTCTTGTGCTTCCTCGACTTCGAAGCATGCGAAGTCGACGACTTCGACTTCGATCTTTTTCGCCCTCTCTTCTCCTTCCTTGCTTTTGCCATGAAAAGCTTGGCCTCACGTTCTTTCAAGGCCTTCGGGTTCATCTTGCGACAGCATGAACAGCCCGCCACGTCGTGGTCCGATGACAAACACCACAAACAGTTCTCATGGGGGTCAGTGATGGACATATGACCCCCACACTCTCTACAGGGCTTGAATCCTGACTTTCTCGAAGTCGCCATCGCAAAGCTACAGTAAAACCTGGAGAAACAACAAAGTAACTCGAAACAGTATGGAGAGTCCCAGAAAACCGTTACGCGTCGACGGCGCGGAAAAAAAGGAACTGACGTCATCACGCCGACGAGGCTCTCTTATGGCTCCAGTGACGTCATACGGAGTCGCGAGCGGAGCCGTGGTATTGTGACGACCTCGCCGGCGTGGAGAGCTAGGAAAAAGTTTCCGCAGAATGCCGGCGCAGGGGATATTCATAAGGTGAGGAATCCACAGGCAGATGTATCCATCAGAAACTGCGTCATGTCCAGAACCGCTCCGATGAAAAGGAGCTTCTGAGAGGGAGTCAGGTATGACTTCGGCACGTTGATGGAGAACCCCAGCGAATGCAGGAGGTCGGCCGTAGTCTGGAGGTGGGAGACGACAGCCTGGGGCGAGCCCGCCTTCAACAGCCAGTCGTTGAGATAGGGAAAGACTGGAACCCCTGATCTGCGCAGATGAGCTGCGACCACAGCCATCACTTTCGTGAACACCCGAGGGGCGCTGGTAAGGCCAAAGAGGAGCACGGTAAACTGAAAGTGCTCGTGGCCTACCGTGACCCCCCGCAGGTAACGCCGGTGGGCCGGCAGGACGGAGATGCGAAAATAAGCATCCTGCAGGTCCAACGCTACCATCCAGTCTCCAGGATCGAGGGCAGACAGACCTGAGCTAGCGTCAACATTTTGAACTTCTCCTTCCGGAGGAAGCGGTTGACGTTCCTGAGATCCAAGATAGGACGCAGGCCTTTGTCCTTCTTGGGCACCAGAAAGTAGTGGGAATAGCAAACACGACCTACTTCTGGGACAGGAACTCGCTCGATGGCTCCCTTGGCCAAGAGTGCCGAAACGTCCTGTTGGAGAAGGGCCAGATGATCCTCCGACATGCGATGGTACTGAGGTGGCATGGATGGAGGGGTAGTCTCGAAGGGGAGGGAGTAGCCCCTTCAGACTATTTGCAAAACCCACCTGTCCGACGTGATGGTGCGCCGGTGAGGGAGGTGATGGCGGATCCTGCCGCCCACTGGTGTTTGGTGGCCCTGAAAGGTCGGACTAGGAGGGTTTGGAGGCTGCTGCAGGGGGGGCTGTGGTGGATTGGCCCGCCCGCTGGCCCCCAGAACCACGGCGGTGGTTCCCATGTCCCCGGCTGCGAAGGGGCGGAACAGTTTGCGCTGGCCTGTGGCTCTGGACGGGACGTGGCGGGGCACCCCTTTCGTAGCCACGAAAGGGGCGAAAAGTAGACAGCACAGGGTGGGAGGTGGAGAGGCCCAAGGACCTGGCCGTTGCCCCGAGAGTCCTTAAAGCGCTCCAGTACGTTGTCTGCCTTGTCGCCGAATAGGCGACAGCCATCAAAGAGCATGTCCATAAGGGTGGATTGGACATCCCCCGAAAAACCAGTCGACCTCAACCAGGCGTAGCGACGAAGGGCTACCGACGTGGAAATCGTCCTGCCTAGTGAGGTGGCAGTATCCAGCCCACAGCGGATGGTAAACTTTGCTGCGTCTCTCCCTTCGGCAACTGCACGGGAGAGTACGGCCCGGGCCTCCTCCGGGCACTGAGGCAGCACTTGCGCCACCGTATCCCACACGTAGTGGGTGTATTGGCCCAACAGACATGCGGTGTTTACCGACCGCAGTCCCAAGCTGGAGGAAGAAAACATCTTCTTCCCAAGATGGTCCAGCTTTTTGGATTCCCTATCAGGTGGTGCGTTAGGGAATGCGCCTTTGGAGGTGGAGGCTTGGACCACCAAGCTCTCAGGGGTGGGGTGTTGGGAGAGAAAAGTGGGGTCACCCGGGGCCGGGCGGTGGCGTCGGGCAACCATCCTATATACAGGAGCCCCTGTGTTGGGCCTGGACCAGGTGCCCAAAAGGATGTCGGTTAGGGCTCCATTAAAAGGCAGCAGGGGCTCCGAAGAGGTCGCTGCCGGTTAAGCACCTCTGTCAGGAGGTTAGTCCTAACTGCCACCGTAAGTAGCTCAAGGTTGAGAGCCTCGGTCGCCCTACGCAACACCACGGCGTAAGACGCTCCCTCTTCCATAGCCACGGTAGAAGGAGACAACATGCCAAGGTCTGGTGAGGTATCCAGACCACTGGCTTCCCCCAGTTCCTCTCTCCAGTCCGGTTCAGAGCCCAACTTGTCGGTTAAAGGGTCTCCAGACCCCTCCTAGTCCTCCTCACCCTCCTCTGGCTGCCAATCTGGTCTAGAAGAGCCAGGGTAGAACAAGGGCACAAAAGTACCCGTTGGCGCCAGATCCGGCGTTGGTCGACGCCGGTCTGGCTCCGTGTCCACATCGGGATTGAGGCCGGGGTCGACGCCGGTTGGGGACACAACCGGCGTCGGCTGCGGACGTGGTGCCGGTGGATTCGGGGCCGGGGGAGGCGTAATGAGGTCGACCGGTGCCGATCTGGATCCAGGCCTGGATCCAAGGGGACCCTGCGACGCCGGGGCCGGAGCCGCTGGCGTCAAAAGCCCAGGGCCCCCAGCCGAGTCTGCGGGGTCCGGAGGCGCGCCGGCAGAGTCGGGCTGCCCAAAGATGGCATGCATCACTTCGTAAAATTGACGAAGCTGGGCAGGGGTCGCCCCGGGTCCCGGGAAGGAAACTCTGAGGCGACCCTTTGGGCTCCGCACGCGGAGTCGCGGAAGGGGCACAACCTGCATCCCTCGTCGCGTCGGCCGACAGACGGGGAGAAGTCGAAGAGCGACGATGCTTCTTCGACTTCTTCTTGTGCTTCGACTTACCTGACCCAGAGTGCGAAGACTTGGAAGAGGAGTGATGATGTAGACTCCGCGACCGGTCCCTCGACCTCCCACACGACTGGGACCTCGAACTGCACGGAGCTGACTGCCGGGCCTTGAGAAGCTTTTGGGACCACTCCCGCAAAGACTTCGGATTCATGGTCCGGCAGTCGGAGCACGACTTGGGGTCGTGGTCACGCTCCAAGCAAAACAGGCACACGCGATGCGGATCCGTCACTGACATCAGTCGGTCACAGGAACCGCAAGCCTTGAAGCTGGGCATCCCTGACGTGCACCAGGGGTCGAAGACTCGAAAAACGGTGTCGACAAAAGTCGGCAAAAAGTCAGTCAAAAAGTGACTGGAGGTACCGCTCTCTCCGGATCTGAGCTGGCTGGCGTGGAAAAAGAAAGAACTGACGTCAGCGCGCAAGGGCGGCGTCTAAGTAGCTACTGCGATGTCATCCCGGCGACCACGATGCCAACGACGAACGCGGAGCCGACCGACGCCACCTTTCGACGCACAGGGGTACTGCTGACGAAAAATTCTCCGGATCCAGCTTGACGCCTGGGGGTAATTCTAAGGTAAGGAACATATAACTAACTGTTTCTTTCAGATAATGGGTTTTACTGGTAGGCAAACTAGTTACTTAATCCCGTTGACTAGTATGTAACGAAAAAAGGACTAGAAAAACGCAATGCAAGTTCCACTCTGATTAAAACCTAAACATCATTAAAATAACTAATGAAGCAAATCTCATTAACGTTGACTAATTGGCAAACCTTGTAAGGTGTACTGGCGTACTCTGTTGAAGGGACCGAAACACTATTCCGCCCAAACTGATATTGGATATAGGAAGACAAACACATGGAAGTATGTTAGAAGTTATTCAAGACTCAAGAACCAAAATCTTAGGGCAGGCCCTTACTTGGAGCAGTAACTCATTGTCTTTATTTAATTCCCTCTGCTGGCTTGGTGCAAGGAGGTCTTCCTGTGTAAATTCTGTGTCCTTGTGATAAGTACCAGCTAACGAAGGAAACAGGTTACATGACTGCTCACAGAGGCTATGCTCAATCTGGTGAGCTTGCAGGGTCAGTTTTGGTGAGAGGAGAGTCGAAATTTGCTTTTGAATCTGGTCACAGTAGGGCGAACTTTGCTGTGGGGCAGCGCTCAGATATCTATGTTATATTTGTGTTTTCTTTTAAAAAAAAAAAAAAAAGATTTGAACATTTACATTTGCATCTAATGTTCTGCACTGCAAATGTCTGAAACTTCCTAGGGGTCTAGGGATTTTATCCACAAAAATTTTCTTTGCATTACTTAATTTTATTGGGGTATTTGCAAACCTAGTTTCAGGGGGCATTGGCTCGCGCGACATAGCAACAGGACGCACAGTCAAAATATGTGGAGAGACTTTCATATATGGTTAAAATAAGAACTCAGGACAATAAATTGGTACAATAAAGAAGAAACACATCATCAAAGTGGAGTGAGGCAGGGGATGGAAGGGATTCAGTCTAGGGTGGTACGAAGAATATTAAGAGGTGGGTTTTGAGACCATAATGAACTGCAGCATTAAAGGAGTAAGTCTAAGATGCAAAGGGAGGTCGTTCTGGGGTGCTAGGCCAAGAAAACCTAAGTGCATTCTTTGTGAGTCTTTTGGATTTCCAGCCTAGCTAGGTATGTGCTCCTAGTAGTGTCCTCCACTGTAAATGTTTAAAGGCAAGCTATCCAGTTTTACTCATTTGGAGTGCCTTACCCATCAAACACAAAGATAAAAGATGATTCTGGCAGGGAGTGGGAGCCGAAGCAGTCCTTTGAAGGTACACAAACGTCTTTGGTTTGTGATTAGTTGAGTTATGGTGTGCATTTATGTGCCATGATGGAGTTTACAGAAATCTTAAGTTGTCACAAGTGAGACATTAGTAGCTCATCTAGACTTGTATCTTTCTTTGCATTTCGGGGCTTGTAGTCGTGTGTTTGTAATGCAAAAAGCAAACTGCAAGTACTAGAGTTGAAGGACAAAAAGGGGAACGCTACTCACACGTGTGACATCCACAACCAGATGGGCCATTATTCCTTGTATGTGTGCTGCAACATTTCTTTATAGATTTTAAAGCACAGCTGTGCCTGTTATTAATGATTAGGCAGCTAACAGGGTTAGCCCCTCTAGATGGCACCAGATACTGGCTCTGCCGCCTTTCTTCCTCTTATCATGCAGGACATTTCTTTTAAAGTTTGAAGTAGGTATTGCCAGTGATGGCCGCCACAAACTAAAAGTGGTGGTGTGGGGGTAGAGGGCACAGGGGATGGGAGCGCGGGAGGGGGGATGTGGGGGTGGGGGTGGGTAGTAATAATAACAATAAAGAAAAACTTACCTCCAGCGCCTCGGTCTTCCTGGTCCCAGCAGACACTGGGACTACGTCACAGACTCCCTGTGCAATCCCTGCGCTGCTCTCATTCTATGAGAGCAGTGCATGATTGGCCTGATCGGGCTGAAAAGACGATCCGCTCTGGCAGGGAGGCTGTGCAGTTTCTGCAGCCCAGCTGTTCAATGCAGCTGGGCTGGAGAAACCTAAGTGTGCATGTGTGTTTGGCCGGCCTGAGACAGCTGGCCAAACACACATGCCCACTTAGTGAGTGCACATAGCACTCCTCCCCCTCCTCCCCCCTCCCATAGCCCTGGCCCCACTCCTCCCTACTGCACGCTGGCTCAGCCAGCAACTGAAAAATAAAATGATGGAAGTATAAAGTTTTATTTTTCAGGTCTGGCTCAGAGCCAGTAAGACGACGCTCCTCCGCCATTGCGGAGGAACCGCCCCTGGATATTGTCCTATGAAGGGCCGTGCTTCAGATTGTTGTTCCTGGCCCCTCTACACCTTGTGACATGCCTGGTTCGAAAAGAGCCTCCAGAAGACGAAAGATAACACTGAGACAAATAGAAGCATACAAAAAGGTTGTTTTCACCATAGCATCACAGGAGGCTCAAGTGACACTCTGGATGTCAAAAGTCAGTCTAACTTCCTGTTTGTCTTCAAAACGTCGGATAGCTATGGCCTGGAAATCACATGTAAAGGCACACCTGGGCATGGTGAATTACAGTTAAAGTAGGCAAAGAAATTCTAGACTTACACCATATTGGTATTGATGATAAGAACAAATATTAAGCCAGTATATATTTATATCATTTATTTTTATCTTTTCTTTTTTTGAAAATATCAAAATTATTCCATAATACTTGTTTATATCAATAAATATACATAATTGTTACACATTTGTAAAATATTATCACAGAAAAATCATTTCCAGTTGTCATACTTCATATCAATATTGTAAAACCAGCAATGTAAACATGTATGCGAAATTAGTATTCCTCGGTTTCAGAAAATTCTTTTGAAATCCATGGTCAAAAGAGAACAATTTGGTGATGATGTGCAGAGACTGGCGGCATGTTGTCAAACTGCGCGCGTTTCGGCAGGGCCTTCATCAGGACTCCCTGTCAGGGCTTGTTTATCCTTTATACAGGGGCCCCGGTTCTTTCCAAGATATGGCCTGGAAATCTCCAGCTGCCCCTTTGATCTCACTTTGGTTATAAGGCCTTGTTAAGTGGGATGCAGCTGAGATCATGCTGGTGATTGCTACCAACCCGACAATGAGAAGTACTACAGTGGGACGTGTGGGATACATACCTGGAGCGATTAGCAGCTAAGTCTGATGAGCAACCACCATGAAAACCAGGATTTTGCAACACATAACGGAGGAATAGAGAGCAAGATAAACTACAGTGACACTGGCCACACTCCCAACTCCTCATGATAAGAGCTACAGTATATGGTATCATTATCCTCTTTAGACTTACACTGGTGAGAACCATGCACATGCAGAGATGAGGAGACGGGGGAAGTGTTCCCCTCCTGGGTGAAATGCTGGGTTGGCCTCTAAACCTGATACTATATATTTCAAGCCCTGGTTGGGCATTACTGCTTCCTTTAGTCTACTTGAGTTCATAAAGGTGGATTCTAGATGAGAGTTCTATGGCACCCTTTTGTTACTTCTAACTAATGAATGCTATACTACTATTTATAATTGCCGTATTGAGAACTGAATAAATGACTGAAAGGACAGTCTACGGACATTATGTATATCAAAGTAACAAACAGATCTACTAGCTATTTGGAAAACGATAATAGATGAACTGGTCAGGAAAAACTGAAGTGTCCTAGGGGTTTCTATGGCCATCAAACACAGGATATGTGGCTCTTATTTGGCTTGGCAGTTCGGGCTGAACTGTTCCCATGAGGAACAGGGTCAAGACTGATTTGCATATGGCTGGGTCTGAACTGGGGTGGCGAAGTGAGCTAAAGAACGATGATGTATTCAACCCAGATCTTATAGTGACTGGGGTGAGTTTCTGAAAAGTTTCAGCGCTCCGTCCATCATCTCCTAGTGTTTGCTCTTATTTATTCGCCCAAATTTGAATAAAATGGTTTGGGAAATTGGTCTGGGCAGATGACATACTGAATGCATGCATTTCAGGTGTGTCTAACATGGTGCTAACTATTGAATAGTATGCAGCTGTAAAATGAAGTAATCGGTGGAAAGTTCTGTTAGGAGAAGAATGGGCACTTCGAGCAGTTGGTGTTAGATGGAGAACTGGAAAGAAGCGTCTTTCCAACTTTTTCCGATTATACCTGAAAAGGATATTAATCTTTGGCACTGGTCTAAGCTCTACATCTTTATACAGCAGTCCTCCATGCATTCATCGTGTTTTGTTGATTATGTAAAAGGAATTGCACGTTCTATTGAAATGAAGGCAGCCTTGAGATGATTGCTGACAGAGTGGTCAATTTGCTGCGCTAGATCACAAAGCTAACCTGGTGGCCAACATGATCAGGGTGAATGTCACCTAATCCCCAAATCAGGGAATAGCCCATTGCTGCTCGGCAGGGTCCCTTGAAGTGGGACAGGGCCTCGGTGTTTTGCATCAGTGTGTGGCACTGAGATTATTGTAGCCAGTACCAAAGCAAAAGGTTCCACTGTTGTGAGATGTGAGGCATGCACCAGAGCACAAAGTTCTCTTCCCACACAGCTTCCTTAACATAGGGAACAGGTCCAGACTGATGAGACACATATATATACAGCTACCAATGTTTTACCTTTTCTTTTTTATTACTGATGCGCATACATATCTTTTAAGTACGCAAATGCCAAAACGTGTGGCATTGCCAATGTTTATTTATTTGGTGACTGCTCTTTTGAAATAATGGTGTTTGTACACCACTTCTGATACCATAAGAAACCTAGGAGGATACAAAGGTTTCTGTCGGAATAGTTATTAGAAAGTCGTTACTCCTCAATGTCTGTATGTATAATAATTTGTTCTTATCATATCATGTATAGGCAGATTACAATGTTGACTCACACTTTATTCAGTATTAACATTTGGGAAGAGGAAACAGGGAACTACAGTAATTCAAGAGGCATTGAAACACTTTTCGGCAAGTAGCACGCTATTTCGGAACCCAAAGGATTAGTGGTGGATTAGTATAGGAAAATAGAAGTTGTTAATTTGAGCGGTGGGCATGTTAGCTTGATTAAATAGGATGAAGGAGGAATAGAAGAGGGAATAGTCTAGAAAGTGTTATTTGGGAGATCATATCAGTTAGATGAGGTTTGGGATTAGTCAAAGGAGGTATAGAGGAGGGGAGCAACTAGAAAGGGTTCTTAGGGAGATCAAAGTAGTAAAATGAGGTTTGGGATGAGTCAAAGGAGGGATATAGGAAGGAAGAGTCTAGGATGTGCTGTTTTGAAGATCATAGTAGTAAAATAAGGTTTTGGTTGGGTCAAGGAGGGAAGAGTCTAGAAAGGGTTATATGGGAGATCATAGCATTAGACTGAGGTTTGGGGTGAGTCAAGGAGGGCTAGAGGAAGTAAGAGTCAAGAATGGATCTTAGGGATATCATGGTAGTAGAATGAGATTGGGACGATTCAGGGAGTGGAGGTAGAGAATATATTTAGAGAGGTATAGAATGGGACATAGAGTAGTGCATTGGAGGGAGTTGAGTGTTTTTTTCCTTTCTTTCTTTCTACTGTAGACAGAAAGTAATAAAATATATAGAAAGATACATAATTTCACAGAAGGGTATCATGTATGAAGGAAATAATAAAGAGATATACAATTGCATTGTATAAAGTTCCATATGTGCAGATAGTAAGAAATCCTATAGCACTCAAGTACCTTAGGTGTAAGGGTTATAATAATAAACACACACTGGGTATTCGGCCTGGGATACGACGTTGGCTCAAAAGCCTCCTTTATCTATTGGGTACCTGTCAATGAACAATCAAGGTGTACCTAAAAGGCAGTAGCTTGAGACGTGCTATAATGCAACACAATTCTCACAGATGAAATAAAGAATTGAATGTTCAGCAAGGTTCATGAGCTTTTGTTACAAACACATTTTAATACATTTTCAAAATTCATAAATATATGTACAGTATAATCGAAGGTCAAACAGACAAAGATACAAGTCATAAACCCATTAAGACGGTGATGTGTTGCAAAACAATGACAAACCATGGTCTACACGCTATTCGCAATCAATAATCACAAACACCAGAAGACTTTTCAAAATGACAACACAAAAGAAACACAATAAAATTACTTTAAGCCAGAAGTTGGTTCATACATTGCTAGCAAACATTTAACATTTGCACTAACAATATGATTGCCAACGCCTTACTGTAAAATGGGGGATTTCAAGGCTCCAGTAAAAAACTGGTTACCATTTATTGTGTCTTGAAGGAAAGGGACTTATTAATTGGGGCCAATGGTAGTCCACCAGACATAACCTGAGCTCAAACCCCTGGTAGCTATATCAAAGACCAGAGAGGCTTAACTTAGAGTAAATGTGTAAAGCACATAGTTAGAAGTACCAAAATAGTTAAAATAATATAATACAATAAAATTCACACTTTATCAATTTATAAAAAAGAGAAACATTTAACAAGCAAAATGACACGAAACTCATAAATCTCCAGCAAAGGGAATCAGAAATATACATTTTTTTAAATGTAAGCGAAAAAAGCACCCAGAAAAATAAAGCGCACAATGTAAGTCAGTGGCAGACCAGGGCCAAGGAGCAAGTGCAAAAGTCGATTGGTTCCGGTGAAAGCCAGGAAGTCAAAAAGTCAAAAAAAGTTTCTAAGTCCAACTTCAGGAAGGGACTTTGTAACTTTTTTTAAAGAAAGTTGTTGAAATGTCTTCTAAGTCTCAATGCAGAAACAGACTTTGTCACTTTCTGAGATGAAAAATCCTCTCCTTGCAGGGCGTAGCTGAATTTTTAAAAAGTTCTAACAAAGTAACAGGCTTAGTTAGTTTTCCGGAGGTGCAGGGACCTTTGGGTAGGACAGATCTGAAATCTAATCTAATGCTGTGGAACTGCTGGTCTGATACTTTTTCCACTGGATCCCGCTGAAGCTCTGGAAAATAAGTTTTTCCAAGTTTCCTAACTTTCTTCTGGTGCCCAAAAAACCGCAAGAGTAGCCTTCAAAGGTTTCCATGACCTCAGGGGATAACACTTAGAGACTCTAAATACATCAGGCAGGGACCAGTTCAAGTCCAGTCACTAATACCCAGCCGGGTGTAGTGTCTTGAGAGTTAGCAATGACGGAACACTTTTGGCTCCTAATGGACTCTGTAGAGCTGTGACATAAGTATTAGAGCGGAATAAACTGAAGGCTGATTTAGAATGTTGGGTTTGCAGTTGCACGCAGACGAATAAAGACGTGTAATACTAAGCTCTGTGTGTGGCGTAGTCTTTGGCGATTACCCAGGCTGGGGAGGACACTACAATTGGCAACAAGATAGGGGATAAGTAACCTGAAGATCGACAGTACTCTCCTAGGGAATTTGCCATGGTCCAAACAAACTGCTCGTGCACTGCCACGTGTGCCGTCGTCGAAGTACAGAATCAACGCCTAATGCATGTGGAGTCAAAGCGCAGCTCCAGCCACTGTAAAGCAGTTGAAGATAACAAAAGCATTGCAGAGAATCTACACGTTGTTGGCTGAGAACCTGCTGGTCAGGCCATACATAAAGGTACCTCGCTGCCACACAAGATAAAGTCATATGTTATAAGGAGCATTACTGTTAAAGGTGGATACGTACAAATACAGAAAAGTAGCGCTAAAGACTGCAGTAGTCAAATATAAATAAAATACATACAGCGCTGGCTGACGAAACAATTAACAAGAAAGCATACTTTCATTGCACTTACCAGAGCCTCGATAATTGGTGCTCTACAACCTCAGAACCAGGCAAGGAGACCCAAGAAGAAACACAAGGGTTGTGCTTACTGAGCTGTCCAATACCTTAAGTGGCAGACCACCAAAGCTGCCAGGTGGTGGCTTAGAACAACTCTAGAGGTCTCCAGAAAGTGAAGGGCTCCGATGGAGACCAAGAAGGAGGTCATAGTACCACCGACTGTCCAGGACGATCCAGAGGCAGATCCATTGCAGGGCCTCGGAGATGGTGCAGATGACCCAGGTCCTTGTGGACAGTCGACAATCTCTGCAAGAGCTCCACCCTTAATGTCAGCCACTACCATAAATGGTTACAAGGCTGCTGCCTTCCTGAAACCACCACCACCTTTTGATAATGCCAAAAAGCAAAATATTGGCGATAGATGAATTGTGAGGATAGAGACATTTGATGATTTCATTGATGCACTTGACGAGACTGATAGCACAAAGTTGATCAAATACCTCGGGAATCTTGCTGGGGATGATGTAAAAGAAGTCATAAGCAAGTTGCAGCAAACTGATGAAGAAATCACATACCGTCGAATTAAACAAACTTTGAATCTCAAGTTTAAACCAATGCACAATGTGGATTATGAAAGATACCTTTTCAGTCAAGACTCGACACACTCATCAACCACTGTAAGTTCAATTAATTTAATGACAAAGAAGCTATATGTCTTAGAGTTATTGATGGATGCTTGTCAGATTAATTCAGACGGCGAATGCGGAGAGAAACTCTTAGTCTGCAGCGAGTGTTAATGGCTGCCTGAGCTGAACAGCAAGTCGATAGACAAGCTGCTGACATGGAGGCCGGAGGTGCCCCGAATTAATCAGTCATGAGTGTGATAAGTAAGCCAAAGCAAAAAGCTGAAGGACACAAAGAGATGTCTACACGTAAAAAGAAGTTGTGTTTTAGATGTGAATTTTCGTTTCCACATGAAGGCAAATGTCCTGCCATTGGACAGATATGTAAAGGCTGTGGGAAGGAGAACCATTTTGTGATGGTTTGCAAAGCAAAGGAAAAAACGAGTGCGTCACAGCGCGATGACAAAATGGCCACCAAAACATTCCAGAAGCAACGTTCGACGTGCACCCACAAGGCCAAGCGGCGACATCAGGGAAGACAAATCGACACTGAACAAAGTTGATTGTCATCTAAATCATCATCAAACAGTTCTTCTGTATCAGTGTCAAGTGAAAGTGAAGAAGATGGTTATGCCATGTCGGTATTTACCTCTGAAAAGTGTGTGCATGTGGGACGGGTTGCATGTGAAGAAAAATGTCAATCAAAGAAAAGGCGACATGCCAAAGCACCAAAGTCATTCAAACATTGTCCGAAGATAACCCTGAAAGTAAATTGTTGTTTAATACCTTTCATCATCAACAGTGGTGCTTCGATAAACATTATACCTGAGGAGAAATGTAATGAATTGTCTCCATTACTGCAACTTACACCATTGAAAGCGTTAATACATGGCCTGCATATGGGTTTTGGAGCTACACAAAAGGAGCATTATAAAAGCTCTCACGCAAGTATGTTGTTTACTTGCTGATGCAGGTTTGACATTGAATGCAGATACATGCGAGTTCCATAAAACTAAGGCTAAAGTTCTTTGGCCATATCTTTTCTAATGGGGGTATGACACCCAATCCTGCTAAGATACAAGCAATGTCAAATGCTGATTCCCCACAAGATGTTTCTATTGTGCGTTCATTTCTTGACATGGCTAGCTACTGTTCCAGATTTATACAAGACTTTGCCACTGTAAGTGCTCTATTGAGAGATTTGATGAAAAAGAATGTTTCATTTTATTGGTCACATGAATGTGAGAAATGTTTTTAGAAAATCAAACAAGCCATTGATAATGCTATTGAAATGGCTAATTTCAATCCAAAGCTTCATACAGAGGTTGTTGTTGACACTAGCCCAGTCTGATTAGGCGCTATCCTTGCACAGCACAGCGGACACCTGAATGCTCGAAAGTATATTGTGGCCTATGCAAGTAGGAGTTTGTCCCAAACAGAACGTGCTTATTCACAACCTGAAAAAGAAAGTTAAACCGTGGTATGGGCTTGTGAACATTTCCATGTATTACTGTACGGAAAGCCTTTTACACTGGTAACTGATCAACAAGCTTTACTAACTATATTTGGCAATCCAAAGGCCAAGATGCCTTTGCACATTGCACGAAGGGGACTACGACTACAAGAGTATAATTTTAACATAGTGCATCGTCCAGGGGAGCAGGGCTGGACTGGCCGTGGCGGGCACCGGGTTTTTCCCCAATGGGCCGCTAGGGTGGAGGCCGGTTTTGGGCCCCTGGGGGCCGTTTTTTGTTATTGGGGGTCGGCAATATCGGCCCCCTGTAACAAAATCAGCCAAAACCGGCGCTCGCAAACTGCTCGGCTGTACCCCCCCTCACCCCAGGGGGGGGCCGGCCGAGCAGTTTGCCAGGGCCGGTTTTGGTTGCCAGTCCAGCCCTGCAGGGAAGGATCAGAACCCTGGTGACTACTTTTCCAGAGTACCTATGCAAGGTCATGGTACTCCATCCAAGATAGCTCAAGCCTATATCAAGTTAATTGTAAAATCAAACACACCAGCTGCCATGCACCCAGGTACTCTCGCCAGTCCAGTTCTTCCAGCTGGTCAGTTAAAGGGTCCAGCGACCTCTCCCAGTCCTCATCACCACTCTCTGGTCAATAGGGAACACCAGGGATGAACAGGGGAACAAACGTACCCTCCGGCATCAGTTCCGACGTCGGCCGACGTCGGTCCGGTTCCATGACCAACTTGTGGGTGGGGATGGCCGGGGGTACTGCCGACGCGGGGGCGTCGTCGTCGAGACCGGCACAGGGAAGGTCGAGTGAGATCGACCGGCGTCGATCCGGATCCAGGCCGGGATCCACGGGGGCCCTCCGGCGCTGGGGCCCGGAGCCGCCGGCATGGAAAGCCCAGGACCCCCGACCTGCTCCGTGGGGCCCAAAGAAGCACCGTCGAAGTCGGGCTGCCCAAAGATGAGGTGTAAGGCCTCGAAGAATTGTTTAAGTTTGGCAGGGGATGCTCCGGCTCCCGAAAAGGGTGGGAGGCGCGGAGTCATCCCTGAGGCAGGCACCGGAGACAGAGCCTTCGAGCTTCGACGCTCCGAGTCCCACGTTGCGTCAGCTGACCGACAGGGAGAAGGCAAAGAGCGCTTGTGCTTCTTCGCCTTCTTTTTGTGTTTCGACTTACCCGAAGACCTCGACGACTTGGAGTGCGAGAAGGAGTGGGGCTCCGCGAATGGTCTCGTGACCTTCCTCTCGAACGGGAGCGGCGTGGAGCCGACCGCCAGGCCGCAAACAACTTTCGGGACCCCTCCCGCAAAGTCTTCGGGTGCATGGCCTGGCAGCCTGAGCACGACTTCGGGCCATGGTTGCGCTCCAGACACCACAAGCACACGAGGTGCGGATCTGTCACAGACATCATCTTGTGACAGGAGCCGCAGGGCTTGAAGCCGGTCTGACGTTGGGACATCCCTTGCACACCAAGAGACCAAGACTCGAAAAAGATGTTGACAAAAGTCTCAAAAAGCTAGCCAAAAAATGGCTAAGGGGTAGGTCTCTCTGGATCTGCGCTAGGCTGGCACGGAAAAAGAAAGAACTAACTGATGTCAGCGTGCAGGGGCGGCATCTACGTAGCCACCCCAACATCATCCCGGAGACAACGACACCGGCGACAGACGGTGGAGTCGACCGATGCCATCTACCAACATGCAGGGGTATTGCTGAAGAAAAAAATCTCTGGATCCAGACTGATGCTGGGGGGAAATTCTAAGGTAATGGAATCTACAACTAACAGTCTCTTTCAGATAGAAATTTTAGTGAAGATGGGGATTTCTAAAAATGACAACGGTAGTCAAGATCTGTATTTAGTTTTAGTTCTGCAATCTGCCGAGTAAGAAGTCGCATCGGTCCTTTTGCAATTCAAAATAATTAATTTGAAAATGCAAGGTTACCAATAAACCTCTCTAGACACCATTTCAACATACATTTATTCCAAATACATGGTTTTTAACAGCCTGGCATGCAACGCTTTGAACCTTGAAGTGGCTGATGATGTCTTCCAAGTGGCCATACTTCAAACCCTGGTTTCAGCATTTCGAAGGCTTAGCTGTAATATTTTAAATTCTTCTTTGTCCTCCCATGGAAAAGAATATTGCCACAACTCTGTTTAAGAAACCAAGCTTCAACCCAGATGTCATAACTAAAAAGCTATCTTAAATGACAAAGGAGAAACATCTTGCTATGTGACTAGCGACCCACCTTAAGGCCCAGGGACCTTTGGACAGGGCTCAGGCAGGGTTTCACCCAGTCACAGTGTTAAGTCTGTGTTGTTAGCCTTTCTAATTCTGGATGAGCTGCTTCCCATGAGGGATAAAGCTGGGCAGGATCGCCTCCTGCAGTCAGACCTCCCTGCGACTTTTATTGTGGGCAACCATAAGATTTTGGTTAAACCATTTGAGCACAAGAGGGCTAATGGGATTGGCCCGCGACAGATTTCCCTTTTCTTTTTTTTTTTTTTTAATCAGCAGGGTCTCTTTGCCTGGCCACAAGTCAGCAGGAGGTGCATGAGCCCAGGGGGCTGCTTTAGCCCTTGTCAAATTTATCTGTACGTCTAGCCAGTAGAAGAGCAGGTGCTGTTGAGGGTGCTGTCCGCTGTAACACAATTTTCGGAAATGTTCCGATGCCATGCAGAATGTTTTTTGATTTGATCAGTTCTTTCCTAACACTGCCATTCACCTAGGTGTATGTCTGCGCCATTCAGAGAAGGATGGCCGCTAATCACCTTAATTTGAAGAAGGACAAAGGAGAGATACTGGCACCCAGTAACAATACCACTTGTTGGCATGACCAAATGAGGCCAAACACACGTCCAGCCACATCAGTCAAAACCTTGGTATCTTATTTAATCTTCTCTTTAACACCCAAAGGGCAAAAGGTCTGGCTGTAGGTTCCCTGCAACTAAAACATCTGCACAAGGCATTATTATACTTGCCATTTTCCATTCATCCCACAGTCATAGGAGGTTAGGTGCCATCACATGTTGACTACTATAATTCCAGTCATCTGAATCTCCCAGCTAGGAACTTCAGATAATCCAGACTTTGTATTTCAGGCTAGTGTGCAGCCTCAGTGTTTTGACTATTGTCTCTGTGGCAGAACAGGTCTTGCAATGGCTGCTAGTAAAGTAGCCAATTTAGTTGAAGACTCTGCATTGTGCACTGGGCCTACTACCGGACCAGCTCTCAGTTCCCCTAACTATAGTTGCCCCATATGTTCCCAATTGGACTCCCAGATAGTAAAACCAATGCTTCCTGGTGGTCCCCACTTTAAACTGTGATAGACATGGTGGTAGATCTTCCAAAGTTTTAGGTCCCCAGCTCTGGGATGCACTTCCCCTGAGCCTCTGCTATCTTTCAATTTTTGAGCAGTCACTCGAAGAACCTATATTTTTTTTCCGTTTTGCAAAGTTGCTTTATGGTAATATTTCAAGTACTCTTAGCACCAAGAGTCTTTTGGGTGAACATATGCTTTATAAATAAATAAATAAATGCATTTATACGACCTGTAACAACAACACAGCAAACCAAACTGCCTGTACAAGTGTGTCAGCAACCAATAAAGATAAGGTAAACTTCTAAAGATTATAGCTTTTAAGTCTAGCTTTTTTAGAACTAAGCTCAAAGACATAGTAAAGCTGACAATAAAATACCCACCTCATGGATTAGAATTGGGGATCTCATGGATTAGAATTGGGGATCTCCCTGAACTGGCCCTTCAGTGATGAAGATGTAAGACCCTAAACAGCAAACCTACCACGTTCTAGCCGAGGACATCACTAGCAGAGTTTCATGTCTATGATCATTTTTCTTGCTCTTCTTAAGAAAGGAATGCAAGGGAAGGACCCTGTCTCTCTTAGGCCAGATGTTTCAGCTACTGGAATACCTGCATTTAGGAAATGCCACAAGGACACTTATTGGTCTTCAAATCAAGTAAATCTTGATGTGCAGCATATGTTGCACCTGCTTCTTTAAGTACAACCAATCCTGATGACAGTAAAAATACATTCTATGCAAAAGATTTCTATGTTGTAAAGTACTCCACCATATTTAGGAACTGTGTTTGTGTAACAGAAAACACTGCATAAATAAAGAAAAGGTTGACTTGAATCTAGATACATGAACCTCCATCAGAATGTCAACTTTGTTGCAAGCTGATCTGCAAATGAACAGGTTGATTATGTCGACAGGAATCCAGATTAGGTCTGTAAAGCTCATTGAATGTTACTATAACAGGGCCAGTATCACTCAGTGAAAAAAAGTGTAAAAGTCTAATCCGTGAAATAATTTATAAAGAAGATGTCTACTCGGTGCACAAGCACACCAAATTTGAAAAAGCAAGATGGAACAGGGGAGAGTTCTTCATGATCAGCAGGACAAGAGAGTGAAGAAATGCATAAGACTACTACGAGGAACTGTGATCACCCTGAGATTGTTTACACAGTAAGTTAATGACGATGCAATTAAATCGTAAAATCATGCAAACCCGCCTTTAATGTTTAATACAGCTTACAACGTATTGTGGCAACGGAATGACAAAGCAAGGTTGCGATAATTTCAAAACACAAAAACACACTAGCAAATGTCTCTCCCTTCTGGACCAATTTCAATTACTCGGACGTCCATGATGCTCTGGTATTTATTTGGGGAAGAAGAAGCAAATATCCAGTGTGAAAGCACACACTAGTTTGTTAACAGATAATTTTTGTGACCCATGACACACACTAGTATCGACCCAGAATGCAATGCTGACACATCGGCACAAATTAAAGGCAATACTGGACCATTTAGACCAAGATGTATATTGGGGCCCAAAAAAAGTTCCCATCAAAAATTACGTTTGAGTTGGGTATTATATGAGCTTTTGCACCTAATATTACAAATTGGGGCAAATAAGTGAGGATAACATGAAGAAATGGTATTTGCGCCCGCTTTGTGCAAACTATTACCATTTTTCTTTTACTCTTCATGCTCGCTATTTTGTACTATGTCGAGGACCTCAATGATGTTGTTACTCATCACATACCCTAACATATTAGCTATAATTGGGATGATAAATGAAGGGAATAAAAGTAATCTTGAAGGGTCTTTAAATCTGTCACTGTACCTGAAACTGTCCAGATTTATGATTGGTACAATATGAGAACACACAATTATCAACAGCTGTGTAAATGCATTTTAGACACTAAATTAATTGGAGAGACTGAACAGTCAGTGTTTTGGCAGAGTATAAACAGCTGTGCTCCGCCTCACATTATGTTATTTGGATGAAAGAACTTGTCAAGAGCATACGGTTTCAGCAGAGTGCACTGATGTTATTAGCAGACCTGTGCTTTTTATATCAAAATAGTTACAAAATGTAAATGGGATTAGCTTTTCCCTCATTTTAATATCCATTAATCATTTGCCTTCCTGAATATATTTCCATATTGTATGGTGTTACTTTTGGATCGTAAATAAGAAATTATCCATCCATCATTCACCAGAACAATACTAAAGCAACATTATGAATTGCTTCTTTTAAATCCACAATTTCACTTTTACTGGCATTAAAGGAAGCTCTTGAATGTACTAGAAGGTTATGTTCTGTATTTCCAAGTGTTATAACCACTCTGTCATGTCCCATATGTAGCAGGCATGATCTGTCTGTGGTGACTCAAGATATAAACGTAACCAAGTGTTTCAATAAGGCCATAATGTATTTATTTCAAACAGGGTACATACACTAAAATTGACTCAAGTACTCGGAAAATCATAAGTAGGATGGAAGGATTATCAACTGATTCAAGAAACATCAAGCGGATAATAAGATCATTAAAAATACAGTAAAATATGTTTCAGGCAACTTCAATCAATACCAAAAGATTATTAGGTATAATTCTGGCTACTGGGTATATACAGTAAAGATAAATATATTTTAGAAATGATATGCAAAGGAGAACTCAATGTTTAAAAACACAGTGAAAATGTGCAGCATTTCTGGAAAAAAAAGTAATCCTTAACCGGCATAATTCCTGTCTACAGAAAAGTCAATATTGTTCTACAAGAAAGCCACACTAAATTATCTCTAATAAAGTGTTCGATAAGAACAATGAAGAAACACTCAAAATCTGAGCAGCCATTGATTTTGTGACATGGCGCTTAAACGACCTATGCTTCAAACTGCCAATAATGCAATCACTGTTTAGTTTGTCTGTTAATCAAATTGTACCTCTATTGACCTTTATAAAGTAGTATGTTTAATGCGTGAAATGCTAATAAGCGACATTAACGAAAAATGTACTAAAGTAATGTCAAATAAAAGTGATGAAGGACAATCAATCATAGTAAAATGAATATAAACCATTGTTTTATCAATATGCTCTCAACGAGGCTAGTATATGAGCTATGAAATTAGGCCAGTTATGAAATTAAAGCAGGTTCTACAAAAAATAAATGACTTAGTCTGATAATAGCATGTTTGGATCTGCATGTAAGAAATTACACTGTTATCCAATTAATTAATCAAATAAAGAAACATTTTTCTAAAAAGACATAATTCAGGGGTGAAGGAGTACCGATTCAATTCAGCACTCTATGTATGATCAGTTATTTACTGCACATTACTATATTTAGAACATTTACGCTTTTTTCTTAGGCCAGAAAATGTGAGAGAGGTATGTTTTTCAAACCGTTCCTGCCAAACCAAAGTAAAGTATCAATACATCACACACAAAAGGAGTAGTGGATGCCTTACTAACCAATTTGGTCAGTATGTCTGGTAGGTCGCGCACTAGGCTTCTTTCTGAAGAAATAGTGGTCAACTCCTCTGTAACTGGGACTATACCCAACGGCGAGTCCAACCCCAAACAGTAACATTGCCTTCATTACTGTGGACGTAGTGAGTTAGAAGAATAGAGAAGTAAGGACACCAGATGAGTCTTTGCTGCCAATGCACATTGTTTAGTAATACTGAATGACAGGGGGTTTCTCTGATAGACTTCAAGTGTATTTGATGTCCATATAGTATTTGTGTTAAAGAGAAGAAAAAGGTGATGGAAGGAAATGCTTGAATCAATTTGGTGTTGCTTGCGTTTCTGCTCAGACGGGCTGTGGCAAAGTAGTTTAGGCTGGAATGTCCATTCATTCGAAGACAGCAATTGACAAGATTGCCCTTGGTCTACACAGATTAGCTAACTGATGTTTATAAGTTACTTACCAATAACTGATATTAATTCAAACATCTCCATCACTTTAGTGTTATATATGTGAACAACCAGAACTTAAGTTAACAGCCTGCTCAGAGTGGCCTACCATTTCAAATATTTATAGGGTCTTTTACCTTCATACACAACCAACTGCACCCTTAGATCAAGTAAAGCAAATAGGACTGTGTGATCCAAATACAATAGTAAAAAACACTGATGGAGACTGAGCAGGTTACTGAGTGCTCAACACTAAATTTCACAGTGTCCCGAACTTGAGGTCATGCCCAATCTGACTCTGTTCAAGAAAAAAACGAAAACATTCCTCCATGACGTTTCTGGGACAAAGCTCCAGTTTTAAGGACAGGGTTCCCATTAGTGTAAATAACTAAGTATATATATATTATTATTATTTATTATTATTTTGAGTTTTATATAGCGTATATATATATATTCATTGAAAAAAAACAAAGGATACAGGGATGTTATACTTAGGCTCAGATTTCACTTGTACAAAACCATAGAAATTCAGCAGTTATAGTTACATGAGCTAATTATAACTTACGCCCCCGCAATGCACTGCTTATGACCTCACATATTACACCACTCATGACATGGTCTGTGACATCACTGATGGCATCTCAAATGACATCATTGATGACATCATTCAGTGACTGTGTTTCTAAAAGTTTATGAGTGTTAAACATACATATTAAGGTACTAGAAAATATAAACTAGTATACTTTGTGTACAACTGATGAGGGATACTATTGCTAACATATATTATGCGAGTGGGTGTGTGAGTAAGTTGCTCTATGGATGGGTGTGTGAGTGGCTGTCTGGGTTTGTGAATGGGTATGTGAGTGGTTGTGTGGGTATGTAACTGAATGTATGAGAGGGTGTATGAGGGTGTGAGTGAGTGTGTCAGTGGTTCTGTGGTAGATGTTATCAGTGTTGTCATTAGCTGTGGTCATCAGAATACCAGCAGCCTGTGAATATTTGAGTGAGATGATTACTCACTGTGCAAAATGCCACATGTTTGTCGCTGTAAAAATGTCTTATGTGGCTCCATCTTCACTACTACTATAACTGTGTGAATGACTGTTTAGGTGTGTGAGTACATGCATGAGTACCTGTACGGGTGTGTTTGTGACCCTTACATTAACTTAATAATAAATATATTTATAACTTTACTAGTATATTTTCTAAACATATTACAATACAATTTAAACCGAACAATTAACAAACAAATATAACATAGCTTATTTAACTATTTACAAATACAGAAACACACTGAAACTTGAACTTTTACAATAAGAGCATCAAATTTGAAACACATTCATTCATACTGGCCTAATAAAATTACTATACTTTCAGTATACCAACTTCTCTTTCTCCTTCCCTGCTCACTGTAATTTTAGTTAATGTTCTCATCTAAGCTCCTTCTATTTTCCCTTCTAGTATAGTCTAGAAGGTACACATTTTCTTTCAGCATACATACACTCACATTGTTTTATCTAAATATAATTTTATATACTACAACCTAATTAACATACTTGTAAAAACGCTGTTCTCACCAGTTTAATTTCTATGTCTGGTAACATCTATTTTCATTCCAAATCTCCAGTCAGAACTCCTGCAAACCAGCTACTCTCCGAGTAGTAAAGCAAGTAAAATGTTTACCCCTCACCATGTGCTCTTACTTATGCTTCTCTAGTTAACAAATCACAGCATTCCTGTCATCTTTCTTGTTTATCATACCTGAATGGTCAGTATTTCTTTATCCCTTTCCATGTTTGCTGCGAAGAACCCCAATTTGATTGGTTTTTCCACGAATCTGCGAATCCTCTGTGACACTCAGCGTGGCCCCTCAGTGTACCTTCGCAGCCCAGTTTGCGGATTTACATGGGGCACAGCGCTAAGCTCCGCAAATGCACCCCGGATTTCACGAGAGACCAAAAAATACCTTTTCAGGCATTTTAGTGCCCATTAAACATGCTTACACCTATAGGGTCAGGGCACCTCTACTCTGCCCCCTTCATCTGTTGTACATGCTTCTTTTCAGCCCCTGGGACCATTTCCAGACACAACATGGAGGCCGCAACTTTTCTCTCAGGTTGCGGCCAGCCAATCAGGACCCTGCTTTGGTGTGTGGAGCAGGGAATCCACCACGAGTTGATCAACGGAGGGTCCGCGCCCCTAGATATACAAATTTGTATTTCCCTAAAACTACTGAACGGATTTACACCAAATCACAAAAAGTCTACTTTCTGGACCAAGAGCTAGCTTTCTGCCAAATTTGGTGTAACTACGTATAGTGGTTCGGGCTGTAGTCATATTCAAAATCCCTAAGGGAATTAACATGGGAAAATGCATTTTGGGACCCCCCCTTTTTCTCGGCCCCCGCTTGACGAATCACCTTGAAACTTTCAAGGCAGCAGTTGAAGAGACTGGCGTACTAATTTTGAAAAATTTGTAAAGATTCGTCAAACTGCGCTAAAGTTATTGGCAAAACAAAAAACGCTTTTCATATGGAAAATAGGTCCTAACCATAACTACCTTTTGGCAACTGCCAGTAGGTAACACATATATATATATATATATATTCACTGAAAAAACCATAGGTTTTAGGGACAGTTATAGTTAGTTGGACATTGCACTCGTACAAAACCCGTGAAATTCCCCTGTTATAGTTAGTTCAGCTAACTATAACTCGCGCCCCGCAATGCACTGCTGATGACGTCACATATTACATCACTCATGACATGGTCAGTGACATCACTGATGACATCACTGATGACATCTCAAATGACATCACTGATGACATCACTGATGACATCATCCAGTGACTGTGTGTTTCTGTAAAGTTTAAATATGTTTAATATATATAGGGAAAGGCGTATTGAAGAATGAGTGGGTGTATAAGTGTCTGAATGGATGATTTAGTACGTGAGTGACTGACTCTACAAGTGAGTGATTAAACGTATCTTACTGAATGCATGGGTTAGTGACTAAACTGTGTGAATGTCTGTATCCGTCTGTTTGTTGGTGTGTAAGTGGATGCATGGATTTGCGAATAGCTACATGAGTGTCTATACGGGTTATTGATTGGTTCTCTGAGTATCTGTATGGCTGCCTGAGTGTTTGTGTGGGTGGGGTGTGTGTGACTCTATACATAGATGTGTGAGTGGGTGATTCACTGGGTGCATGATTTCAAGAGTGCATCTGTGATGGACTGCTTGGGTGGGTGAGTGTGTGTATGGGTGTGTTAGTGAGTGAATGTATATCTCAGTGGTACATGTGCGAGTAACTACATATGTAAAAGGCAGTATATATGTGTGTTAGAGTATTTAAATGGCTATAAGTGAGAGTGTGTTATTGTGAGAGTGGCTGTATGGATGCGTGTGTGCTTGTATCAGTTATTGTATAAGAGCGTAAGAATGTGCTAGTATTTGTATGAGTAAGTGAGCTGGTGTGTGTATAACTGTATAGGTGAGTAAATGGGTGTGTGATTAATTTTTTGCATGACTGACTAGGTGTGTGAGTACCTCTATGGATGAGTGGCGGTGTGTGAGTGTTTATATAGGTGTATGAGTGCATATGATAGTCCTGTACTGAGTGACTGTAAGTATGAGTGACTGTACAGGTGAGTGAGTGGATGTGTGTGTAGACCTAAGAATCAGTGAGTGGGTATGTAGTTTTTGGTGTTGGAGTGTCTATGGTTTTGAGAATGGCAGTCTGTAATTTAGAGTGGGTGTATCAAAAGTTATATTAGGGTGTGAGAAGATGCATGAAATTATCACATGGATGATGTCATCAGTGATGTCATTTGAGATGTCATCAGTGATGTCATCAGTGATGTCACTGACCATGTCATGAGTGATGTAATATGTGACGTCATCAGCAGTGCATTATGGGGCGCGAGTTATAGTTAGCTGAACTAACTATAACAGGGGAATTTCACGGGTTTTGTACGAGTGCAATGTCCAACTAACTATAACTGTCCCTAAAACCTATGGTTTTTTCAGTGAATTTCAAAGGTTTTTTAAATGCTAATTTCTAACTATAACGTGTCTGAAACCTATGGTTTTTTCAGTGAATTTCAAAGGTTTTTTAAATGCTAATTTCTAACTATAACGTGCCTGAAACCTATGGTTTTTTCAGTGAATTTCAAAGGTTTTTTAAATGCTAATTTCTAACTATAACGTGCCTGAAACCTATGGTTTTTTCAGTGAATTTCAAAGGTTTTTTAAATGCTAATTTCTAACTATAACGTGCCTGAAAACTATGATTTTTTAAGTGAATTTCAAAGGTTTTTTAAATGCTAGTTTCTAACTATGCCAACAGAGGTAGGACATGTGAAGAAAGAAGAAAAACGCACAGAAAGAAGCAAAAGATGTGCAGAAAGAACCAACAGAGGAGCAGAAAGAGGCCTTGTTGCAAAATCATCCTGTGCCCACAACTTTTTCAGACGGGTACTGGTGGTAACTGACTCTGACTAACCAGAGCCAGTGCGCGTTTGCACAGTGGTGAAGGGAGGGGGCCTGAGGTGACATGTGTGCAAACACGCCTCGTGGCGCGTTTTAAGTTGCAGGATTAAGTCCCCTTGAATCCTGAGGGTCCCTGAGGCCCAACTAGCCCCCCAGGTACCTACAGTTAGGACCACAGAGCTGAGTTGCAGAGAGGCGTTCCGAGGCCACGCACCTTTTTCACCTCTCTGCAACGCACCTCTGTTGTGCTTACTGAAGGTACCTGGTGGGCTAGTTTGCCCCAGGATTCAAAGGGAATTAACTCCCCAACTTAAAACGCACCACAGGGCGTGTTTGCGCACATGTCACCTGAGGCCCCGCCCTCCCTTCACCACTGTGCAAACGCGCCCCGTGGCGCGTTTTAAGTTGGGGGATTAGGTCACCTTGAATCCTGAGAGTCCCTGGGGCCCAACCAGCCCACCAGGTACTTCCAGTAAGCACCACAGGCCTGCGTTGCAATGCCTGTAACAAATTGTGCAGTTGTGTTTAGGTAGTGAAGAGGGTCGTGCTGGGGGTAGTGTTTTAGGGTTTAGGGTAGTGCAGTGGTGTTTGTGTAGTGTAGGGGGTCATGCTGGGGGTAGATTTAGGGTTTAGTGTAGTGCAGTGGTGTTTGGGTAGTGTAGGGAGTCGTGCTGGGGTGAGTGTTTTAGGGTTTAGGGTAGTACAGTGGTCTTTGGGTAGTGTAGGGAGTGGTGCGGGGGGTATTGTTTTAGAGTTTAGGGTAGTGCAGTGGTCTTTGGGTAGTGTAGGGGTTGTGCGGGGGTAGTGTTTTAGGGATTAGGGTAGTGCATTGGTATTTGGGTAGTGTAGGGGTCATGCGGGGGTAGTGTTTTAGGGTTTAGGGCAGTGCAGTGGTGTTTAGGTAGTGTAGGGGGTCGTGCTGGGGGAGTGTTTTAGGGTTTAGGGCAGTGCAGTGGTGTTCGGGTAGTGTAGGGGGTCGTGCTGGGGGGTGTTTTAGGGTTTAGGACAGTGCAGTTGTGTTCGGGTAGTGTAGGGGGTCATGCTGGGGGAGTATCTTAGGGTTTAGGGTAGTGCAGTGGTGTTCGGGTAGTGTAGGGGGTCATGCTGGGGGTAGTGTTCTAGGGTTTAGGGCAGTGCAGTGGTGTTCGGGCAGTGTAGGGGGTCGTGCTGGGGGTGGTGTTTCAGGGTTTAGGGCAGTGCAGTGATGTTCGGGCAGTGTAGGGGGTCGTGCAGGGGGTGGTGTTTCAGGGTTTAGGGCAGTGCAGTGGTGTTCGGGCAGTGTAGGGGGTCGTGCAGGGGTGGTGTTTCAGGGTTTAGGGCAGTGGTGTTCGGGCAGTGTAGGGGGTCATGCTGGGGGTGGTGTTTCAGGGTTTGGGGCAGTGCAGTGGTGTTCGAGCAGTAAAGGGGGTCATGCTGGGGGTGGTGTTTCAGGGTTTAGGGCAGTGCAGTGGTGTTCGGGCAGTGTAGGGGGCGGTGCAGGGGGTGGTGTTTCAGGGTTTAGGGCAGTGCAGTGGTGTTCGGGCAGTGTAGGGGGTGGTGCAGGGGGTGGTGTTTCAGGGTTTAGGGCAGTGCAGTGGTGTTCGGGCAGTGTAGGGGGTCGTGCAGGGGGTGGTGTTTCAGGGTTTAGGGCAGTGCAGTGGTGTTCGGGCAGTGTAGGGGGTTGTGCTGGGGGTGATGTTTCAGGGTTTAGGGCAGTGCAGTGGTGTTCCGGCAGTGTAGGGGTCGTGCAGGGGTGGTGTTTCAGGGTTTAGTGCAGTGGTGTTCGGGCAGTGTAGGGGGTCGTGCTGGGGTGGTGTTTCAGGGTTTAGGGCAGTGCAGTGGTGTTCGGGCAGTGTAGGGTGTCGTGCTGAGGGGTGGTGTTTCAGGGTTTAGGGCAGTGCAGTAGTGTTTGGGCAGTGTAGGGGGTCGTGCAGGGGGTGGTGTTTCAGGGTTTAGGGCAGTGCAGTGGTGTTCGGCCAGTGTAGGTAGTCTTGCTGGGGGTGGTGTTTCAGGGTTTAGGGCAGTGCAGTAGTTTTCGGGCAGTGTAGGCGGTCGTGCTGGGTCTGGTGTTTCAGGGTTTAGGGCAGTGCAGTGGTGTTCGGGCAGTGTACGGGGTTGTGCTGGGGCTGGTGTTTCAGGGTTTAGGGCAGTGCAGTGGTGTGCGGGCAGTGTACGGGGTCGTGCTGGGGCTGGTGTTTCAGGGTTTAGGGCAGTGCAGTGGTGTTCGGGCAGTGTAGGGGTCATGCTGAGGGTGGTGTTTCAGGGTTTAGGGCAGTGCAGTGGTGTTCGGGCAGTGTAGGGGGTCGTGCTGGGGCTGGTGTTTTAGGGTTTAGGGCAGTGCAGTGGTGTTCGGGCAGTGTAGGGGGTCGTGCTGGGGCTGGTGTTTCAGGGTTTTGGGCAGTGCAGTGGTGTTCGGGCAGTGTAGGGGGTCTTGCTGGGGGTGGTGTTTCAGGGTTTAGGGCAGTGCAGTGGTGTTCGGGCAGTGTAGGGGGTCTTGCTGGGGGTGGTGTTTCAGGGTTTAGGGCAGTGGTGTTCGGGCAGTGTAGGGGGTCTTGCTGGGGGTGATGTTTCAGGGTTTAGGGCAGTGCAGTGGTGTTCGGGCAGTGTAGGGGGTCTTGCTGGGGGTAGTGTTTCAGGGTTTAGGGCGGTGCAGTGGTGTTTGTGCAGTGTAGGGGGTCGTGCTGGGGGTGGTGTTTCAGGGTTTAGGGCAGTGCAGTAGTGTTCGGGCAGTGTAGGGGGTCATGCAGGGGCTGGTGTTTCAGGGTTTAGGGCAGTGCAGTGGTGTTCGGGCAGTGTAGGGGGTCATGCTGGGGCTGGTGTTTCAGGGTTTAGGGCAGTGCAGTGGTGCTCGGGCAGTGTAGGGGGTCGTGCTGGGGGTGATGTTTCAGGGTTTAGGGCAGTGCAGTGGTGCTCGGGCAGTGTAGGGGGTCGTGCTGGGGGTGATGTTTCAGGGTTTAGGGCAGTGCAGTGGTGTTCGGGCAGTGTAGGGGGTCGTGCAGGGGCTGTTGTTTCAAGGTTTAGGGCAGTGCAGTGGTGTTCGGGCAGTGTAGGGGGTCATGCAGGGGGTTGTGCAGGGGGTGGTGTTTCAGGGTTTAGTGCAGTGGTGTTCGGGCAGTGTAGGGGGTCGCGCTGGGGGTGGTGTTTCAGGGTTTAGGGCAGTGCAGTGGTGTTCGGGCAGTGTAGGGGTCATGCACGGGGTGGTGTTTCAGGGTTTAGGGCAGTGCAGTGGTGTTTGGGCAGTTTAGGGTGTTGTGCTGGGGCTGGTGTTTCAGGGTTCAGAGCAGTGCAGTGGTGTTCAGGCAGTGTAGGGGGTCGTGCTGAGGCTGGTGTTTCACGGTTTAGGGCAGTGCAGTGGTATTCGGGCAGTGTAGGGGGTCGTGCTGGGGCTGGTGTTTCAGGGTTTAGGGCAGTGCAGTGGTGTTCGGGCAGTGTAGGGGGTCGTGCTGGGGCTGGTGTTTCAGGGTTTTGGGCAGAGCAGTGGTGTTCGGGCAGTGTAGGGGGTCATGCTGGGGGTAGTGTTTCAGGGTTTAGGGCAGTGCAGTGGTGTTCGGGCAGTGTAGGGGGTCGTGCTGGGGGCGGTGTTTCAGGGTTTAGGTCAGTGGTGTTCGGTCAGTGTAGGGGGTCTTGCTGGGGGTGATGTTTCAGGGTTTAGGGCAGTGCAGTGGTGTTCGGGCAGTGTAGGGGGTCTTGCTGGGGGTAGTGTTTCAGGGTTTAGGGCAGTGCAGTGGTGTTCGGGCAGTGTAGGGGGTCGTGAAGGGGGTGGTGTTTCAGGGTTTAGGGCAGTGCAGTGGTGTTCGGGCAGTGTAGGGGGTCGTGCTAGGGTGGTGTTTCAGGTTTCAGTGCAGTGGTGTTCGGGCAGTGTAGGGGGTCATGCAGGGGCTGGTGTTTCAGGGTTTAGGGCAGTGCAGTGGTGTTCGGGCAGTGTAGGGGTCGTGCTGGGGTAGTGTTTTAGGGTTTAGGGTAGTGCAGTGGTGCTTGTGTAGTGTAGGGGGTCGTGCTGGGGGTAGTGTTTTAGGGTTTAGGGTAGTGCAGTGGTGTTTGTGTAGTGGGTCATGTTTTAGGGTAGTGCAGTGGTGTTTGGGTAGTGTAGGGGGTCGTGCTGGGGGTAGTGTTTTAGGATTTAGGTTAGTGCAGTGGTGTTTGGGTAGTGTAGGGGGTCTTGCTGGGGGTAGTGTTTTAGGGTTTAGGGTAGTGCAGTGGTGCTTGTGTAGTGTAGGAGGTCGTGCTGGGGTAGTGTTTTAGGGTAGTGCAGTGGTGTTTGTGTAGTGTAGGGGGTCATGTTTTAGGGTAGTGCAGTGGTGTTTGGGTAGTGTAGGGGGTCGTGCTGGTGGTAGTGTTTTAGGATTTAGGTTAGTGCAGTGGTGTTTGGGTAGTGTAGGGGGTCGTGCTGGGGGTAGTGTTTTAGGGTTTAGGATAGTGCAGTGGTGCTTGTGTAGTGTAGGGGGTCGTGCTGGGGGTAGTGTTTAAGGTAGTGCAGTGGTGTTTTTGTAGTGTAGGGGGGTCATGTTTTAAGATGCAATGCTCCAATACCTGACCAGTCTGCACTACATAAAACTGCAAAAAATCTAAAAATAAAAAGTGTTTTGCACACTTTTGTCATTGGGCTATATGTGGGCTACATCTGGGTAATATTTGTGCTACATTTGGGCTCTTTTTTCACTGGTGGCCATCTTGGAAGACTTCTTTGTTATGAAGTTTCCTAATTTCTTCATTTACTGCAGTCTCCTCAGTAGGAAATGCTTTCAGTTTTTTACTTTGATTCCATCAAGAAGGCATTCAGATGTCTCACATCTGCCATAAATTCAGAATGTTAGCACTCTAGTTGCTCATTAGATCACTGGAGTAAAGCTACTGCTCACCAGGGAGTTAACTGGTAGTCTGCTGCTGGTATTGAAAGTGATTGTTTCAGTCTGCATGTCAGAATTTTCTAATGAAATAGAAGAGGATTTGAGATCTCACTTAAAACATGCCCTAATTTTTCTTTCTGCAGCACTAACCATAATTTCTATTTCAAATAGAACCCTCATGTTGTTCCTTTTTAAATTAAATGTTTTAAGTGTTACCAGTTTATTCCAATCAAGATGGCTTCAGGTGTGCCATACTTTTGTCATAAGTAAGGCTGTTAGCGCTCTAGTTGTTCTTTAGAACACTCTGGGAAGCTGCAGTAGAACACAAAGGCATCAACTGGCAGGCTGCTCCTGTTGAAATATAACAGGAAGATATTTGAGATCACACTTGAAATATGTCCTAATTTTTCTTTCTACAGCACTAACCATAATTTCTATGACAAAATGAACCCCATCATTTTGTTCCTTTTTAAATTAAATTGTTTAAGTGTTACCAGTTTATTCCAATCAAGATGGCTTCAGGTGTGCCATACTTTTGTCATAAGTAAGGCTGTTAGCACTCTAGTTGTTCTTTAGAACACTCTGGGAAGCTGCAGTAGAACACAAAGGAATCAACTGACAGTCTCTGCCCTTGTTGGATGTACATGTTTTACTGAGAATGTCAGACTTCATTCTCACATGAGTGAGAAAGATAATGTGAATTTACAGAAAATATGCTCTCATTTTAGCTTCTGGAGCACCTTCCAAACCTCCATGGGACAAGCATGAGAAAATAGTGTTCTCTCAAACATGATTCATGATATCCCAGCAGAAGGTTTTTCACATGGTAAAATCACCTTAGAATACACCACAATTCCTAAAATTAGTGTGGTACCATCAACAAATAAATTCTAATGTAACTAAAGCCTGTTATCACCCTTTATAGTTCTCCTTTGGTGACCCTCAAAATCTTCTATTCACTACAATGCATTTCAATGAGGTACTATCATTTATATTGGTCCCAAGATGGCTGCCAGCAATTCCAGGATGAAGTGCTGACAGCCAATCAGATCTCACGATGACATGTGTGGTTAGGCTCCGCCCAGATATATATGTGACTTTACTTTTGATTTTCTCAGGAACTACTGAACGGATTTACACCATTTAAGCAAAAGGCACGACACTGAACCAAGGGCTACCTCTTGCCAAATTTGGTGTAATTCCGTTCAGCAGTTCGGGCTGTAGCTGCGACTAAAGGTTCCTATGGAAAAATGAATGGGGAAAACGCGTTTTGGGACCCCCTTTTTCTCGGCCCCCGCTTGACGTATCACCCCGAGACTTTCAGGATAGGAGCGGACCGGAGCGCCCCAACAAGTTGGAAACTTTCGCGAAGATTCGTCAACCGGCGCCAACGTTATTTCAAATAGAATGTCGCGGATTTCCTATGGATAATAGGTTTTAACTATAACTATCTACTGGCGACCGCCAGTAGATAATTTATATATATATATATATATATATATATATATATATATGTTAAAGTGATGCTATAGTTAGGTGAAAATTTCAGGTTCGATTTAAGATTTTAAACTAAAAATAACCACTGACATTCACCAGCTATAATTATCTCTAGTAACTATAACTCGTGCCTTAAGGAAACTATAACTTGCACCCCTGCCACGCACAGTATTGTCATCAATAATGTTAATTAAAATGTTGCAGTGATATTATCAATGATGCAAACACAAGGAGATGATGGACGGAGTGCTGAAACTTTTCAGATACTCACCCCCAGTCACAGATCTGGGTTGAATCCATCATCGTTCTTTAGCTCACTTCGCCACCCCAGTTCAGACACAGATATATGCAAATCAGTCTTGACCCTGTGCCTCATGGGAACAGTCCAGCTCAAACTGCCAAGCCATGTCTTCCCTGGACCGGAAACAAGCATCCTGGGACCGGTTTTGGGCTATCAGCCCTCATCAGCCAGGCTAGCTTGAATCCAGTGGCAAAGTGAGCAAGGGACCCACGTCTGGGCATACCATGCCAACTAGGGCGAACAAAGCAAACACAAGGGGATGATGAACGGAGTGCTGAAACTTTTCAGACACTCACCCCCAGTCACAGATCTGGGTTGAGTCCATCATCGTTCTTTAGCTCACTTTGCAACCCCAGTTCAGACATAGCTATATGCAAATCAGTCTTGACCCTGTGCCTCTTGGGAACAGTCCAGCCCGAACTGCCAAGCCATGTCTTCCCTGGATCGAAACAAGCATCCTGGGACCGGTTTCGGGCTAACAGCCCTCATCAGCCAGGCTAGCTTGAATCCAGTGGCAAAGTGAGCAAGGGACCCACGTCTGGGCATACCATGCCAACTAGGCGAACAAAGCAAACACAAGGGGATGATGAACGGAGTGCTGAAACTTTTCAGACACTCACCCCCAGTCACAGATCTGGGTTGAGTCCATCATCGTTCTTTAGCTCACTTTGCAACCCCAGTTCAGACATAGCTATATGCAAATCAGTCTTGACCCTGTGCCTCTTGGGAACAGTCCAGCCCGAACTGCCAAGCCATGTCTTCCCTGGACCGGAAACAAGCATCCTGGGACCGGTTTCGGGCTAACAGCCCTCATCAGCCAGGCTAGCTTGAATCCAGTGGCAAAGTGAGCAAGGGACCCATGTCTGGGCATACCCTGCCAACTTAGGGCGAACAAAGCAAACACAAGGAGATGATGGACGGAGTGCTGAAACTTTTCAGACACTCACCCCCAGTCACAGATCTGGTTTGAATCCATCATCGTTCTTTAGCTCACTTCGCCATATTATCAATGATGTTATAGAGCATGTCATGTGTGATGTAATATGTGTGGAAATTAGCATTGCATGGGCAGGGTACAGGGCTCAGCCTGCAACCTGGCCCTGTGACTGACCGACCTACCATTGAAAGCAAAGCCACTTACTCATTTTAGTGTTTGCCTTTGCTTGTGCTTTTTGTTTACACTGCTTGAGAAGCACGAATTAGAAGGGACTCGTCAGTCAGGCACAAAAAAGCAGTTCAATCTAGCACCTAAAATGCCCTGTGGGGAGGTAGCGAGCTGCCTCCAACTCGTGTGTTGCATACCATTTTAGGAGCTTTTTTCTTAGGACTGTCTTGTAATTTCCATGTGTCTGGACAGCCTCACCACTACCCTTTGGGTTTGGGCCCCACCCATTGGCTGTTGAAATTTTGATATTTACAGTGCTAAACTTGTGGGTCAGAGTCAGCTCACGAGTTTCAAGATGGCAGAAAAAAATATAATTATTTCAACCCTAACCTAGCCAATCACACTTCGTCAAAAATTCTAAATGTGAATTACATTGTTAACAAGCCATTGTGAGGCTTCTTTACATTTTCAACAAAGGTTCTGTGTGTGTGCTCTAGTGGTGTGGACAAACACGAAGGTGTCAAATTGACTAGTGAGCTAAGAGCAACTGAACTCAACTCTTTCCACACAGTTGTCTGTGAGAGTTCTCAGATAACTCAGAATGCCCAGACATGATTCTCTATGACATCTTCATATTGCGCGTCGGCAGACCACGCCTGTTACTTGGTACTAAGGTTTTTTTCCAGGGCCGTAACAAAGGCCCCCACAGCCCCCACGTTGCGTGGGGGCGATCAGGCTTACCCATACTAGAGGGGGCCCCCTCAGGCCCTACTGGTGTGAGTGTGAGGGGCCCCTTCAGGATATCTTGCAGGGGGCCCACTGGTTTTTCGTGATGCGGCGTATTGTCGGTTCTCCATCCTCGTTCTTCAGTGCCTGTATTTTCTGTTTCTGCTCTCGATTACAGATTTTGCACACATCATTCCTCGAAGCACCAGACTTAGGAGAAAGGAAAGAAAAAACTAACACAAAAGTTAATTCGTAGGGCAGATAAATCTGAAATGCTGTGTATAAGGTAAGGTGAGGGCATTGCCTTAAGAGCAGAACTTAATTAAAATATACTTGTATGATTTTCTATATTCTTCTTGACCGAAAGAACTTTTTCAGGACCCTGTAGTCAAAGACAAAAACTCATTTATTTTTTACTAAGTATAAGGGAAATAAAATGTACAGTGTACGGATTTAATCTATTAACTAATTTGAAAGAAAGACTTTCTTTGTAATTTTGGGACAATTATTTGGAAAACAAGATAATGTGCTGTGTTCGGTCTGGACTGTTCCCATGGGGCACGGGGTCAAGACTGATTTGCATATGGCTGGGTCCAAACTGGGGTGGCGTAGTGGGCAAAAGAACGATGGATTTAACCCAGATCTTTTGACTGGGGGAGAATGTTTGCATTGTCAGCATTCCGTCCATCATTTGTTTGCTGTAACACGTGTTTAATTGTTGAACAAACAATTCACTGAATTAGTAGTTTGAGGATTCAACAGCGTGATGGAACAATTTTGAAAGAACATATTTGAAGTTGTCTCATAATTTATAGATGTTATATTTCCCTGGTTTAAGGTGCAATTAGATTTTAATTGTTTTTTTCCATTTAACACATAATATTCAAAACTATCAATTGTTTAAAAAAAAGTTTAATAAGATATTTTTGGTTTTATTTAGTGACATGAATTAAGCAGCAAAAAGTGTCATCAGAAACAGTGGGGAACATGGGAGAGCCAGGTGGGAGTTATTCAATAGAGTAAGAGAGAGGTCGAGTAGAAAGATAGAAAACATGCTCCTGCTATAAAACATTTTAGTTTCAGGAAAACTTACCTGCCTTAACAGAAGTAATCAGAAGAGACAAAGGGTTCCATTTAGCCTGTGAATATTTCTAAATAGATGAAATCCTTGTGACGACCTTTTGGTCTTCCTATTTCCTTTCTTCATTCCACTCCCTTTTCCTGCCGGACAGTCACGACTCGTGATTTAAAATGGCGGAGATATACTAAAGTGTTAAACCTATAAAGCCTGCTCAGAATCTGAACGGATTTACAACAAACGAAAAACGATTGCAATCTCAGTAAACTTCAACATTCATGCTTAGTTTGGTGTAAAATGGTTCAGCCCTTTGGGCTGTAGATGTGAGCAAAATTTTCTAGAGAGTTAAAATGGGAAAATACTTCTTTTTAACCCCACAATTTTTTTGTGTGTAGATGAATCTTCATGAAACTTGATAAACCAAAAGCTTGACGGAGTAAGTTGCCATGTTTCGGGTAAATCAGTCCATGGGGTTAAAATTTATTGGCAAATCAAAATATGTCTTTGCAATGGAAATGCTGTGTAAGATAAATAGTGCAGCTGCCTGGATTACGTGCGAGGTTGGAACTAACACATACAATAGGGATGGGTTCCTATGGTGCTTAAGGATTTAGGAGCTGCCCAGACAGTGTCATTGTCAATACCTAAGTGGTTAGATGTTCACTTGTCTCCCTAGGAAATCGTTTATTGTCCAGTCGACATGAAAAAAGATTAGACCAAGGAGAGGTTTGACCTGCTGCAGCTACTAAATCTGTAAAAGCTGCAGTTCAAAAAATATGTGCACAACTAAAGCATAAGTGTGGCTAGCAACTCCGAAGTCTAAGAATGCAGCTGTTTTTCTTGGAATAAATGATGCTGCCATCAAATTTCATATACCACATTAAACTGCCATCAAATCCACCATCTGCTGTCAGGCATATACTGCAGACAAGGAGTCCAAAGAGGGGGAGTGGGTAACAGTGGGGCAGGGAGATCAGTTGCATCTTATATGGAGTAGCACATGTGGCCTGCGTGTTGGGAGTATTGTGTGGTGAGGAGTTGTGGTTTGGCGTTTAATTGCTGTTCCCTCATTTGCACCATTTATTTCTTTAACAGACTATTTCATTTAAATGCATGCAATGTCACTGCTAAGCGTTGGGACCTGAACGCATGGGTCACGACATAGCTTAGCTGCATTTTCTTCCAAACTTTCATTCCAAGGTTCAAAGATTCTGGGCCCATATGATCAGTGCTGCTGCTAGCGTTCAGTTCATTCTCCACTGGCTTTCAGTGGGTACTCGCGGGTGGGACAAGATCATTTTTGCTATCCATGATGTGTGCAGTAAGGCTGGCTTGTGTGTCTCGTGAATGTCTCAGGTTAGCATTGTTAGGCTTATCTGGGAAGATTGCTCCCTGTGCTCATAGTCTGTTGGTAAAGCAGGGCCTTATTGTGTAGTACAGAAGAAAAGAGATTTTGAGTTAAGCACCTTATGCTTGAGTAGTGCTACTAGGGTTGCAGGGTCGACCAATCTAAGAGTTTGAGTTTTAAGCACTGTTAAGAATGTGGAAGGAGGTTAGTGAAGTCCTAGCCTCACATTCACCGAGAGGTTTCAGAAGTCTTGGGTTGAGACCAGGTGCATGCTGTTTTTAAATAAGCTGTGTTGCGTGTCTCTGTTTCATTGGTCTGTTCACTGTTCAAGAGCTGCTATCATTCAACTTGTTGGATAGTTGTGTAAGATTTTGATGTTAAGTGATGCAAATGTATGCTGAATGGGTGCTGCAACGGTGATGTGCCGAATGGTGACTTGTGGGTTAAGTGACAGCGAAATATAGTAGTTTTTTGTTTCTGTTTTGGGTGCTTAGGTTAGTGTACTGTGAGTTACTATTTGAGGGGGGAGTTAATCGTAAATATGGGTGAGAGTTACCCTGTTTCCTATGTACATGTCGGAGGGATGGGCGGAAACAAAATCTAGGGGCTGGATGAGGTGCTCAATTGTGGCTGTTTATTAAGTTATACCAGAGTGAATCAGTTTTACATAATTGTTCTTTTTTCTTCTTTGGCTTTTCTCTGTTTTCTGCTGTTTCTATGATGTCTCTAGGCTGTTCTGTTTCTTTTTTCCGTCCCGACGAAATTTGGCGCTGTCGTTTATGCACTTTCTCTTCTCTATTTCTTTTCTTTCACAGCTTTTTGCGCTGAGGGTGGACATACCCCAGGAGGCTCGGAAGAAAGGAGAGAAGGCGGTGAGCATCCAGGGATTTCCTTTGGATTTTCAAGATAGGCCTCCACCACACCGAGAATGTGCACAAAACAGAGAAACTCTTTGTTGGGAGTGAGGGGAGTAGGAAAATGATGAAAAAGGGAAAGAAGAATATTGCGCACACACGGCTTCCTTTTATTCTCTTTTCTTCTGTTATCTCTTCTCAGATAGGAATTCCAAAAGAAATATATGTAGAAGGGGAAATAAACAAATGTCTTCCCCAGTGATCTATAAGTGGAGGAAGCTTCTACCCCTGTTTATGGTTGGTCGTATTGCAAAAGAAGGAAAAAACAAAGAAAGAAAATGGAGGATTGAAACTCTTCTCTAGAGTTTAGCCCCGCGGTTGCTCAATCAGGCCTATTTATCAGTGGGAGAGAGGGCGGTGTAGTGTTCGGATCTATTTCTGTCTACCTCCCACCCCGCCCCCCCCCCCCTTCACTTGGTCACTCACCGTGATAGCCGCAACTCTTCTGAGTTGCGGCGGCGATGTACAGGCTCTCCTGAGGGGTCCACCACTCCTCCGACCAGCTTTCGGATGAGTCGTCCTCGTGTCTCCTCCTGCCTGGAACCGACGTACAGATTGTTCCTCCTCCCTGGCTCCCGGCGTCCTGTTCCCGTCTCCGCTTTGCTCGTGGGAGTTCTCCCTGACTTCCTGCTTCCGCATGACGTCTTCCTGGGACCACCGCCGTTCTTCGTATGGGCCTTTCTCTTCTAGGCCGCCCGAGACGGCTGATTGGTTCTCCGGTGGGGTGGGCTCGTCACCAACCTGCACAGGGGAGGTCAAAGGTTTAAACCTTTGGTCACCTCCCCCTTCCTTTCCATGCCATCGCTCCACCGCAGCTTTGGTGAGATCGGCACCAGGTAGGTGCCGGCGCTCAAAATGCGTCTCTCTCCCACAGTACATCACTGAATATACAATGTGATGCTGTTATGCTATGGGAGTGTAGCAGTTAGAGAAAACTTAGAGGAGGATGATAAGAAAAGTGATTCAGCTCTTGTATCCTAATGCACAATAAACAAGATTAACATATATATATATATATATATATATATATATATATATATATATATATATTATCTACTGGCGGTCGCCAGTAGATAGTTATAGTTAAAACCTATTATCCATAGGAAATCCGCGACATTCTATTTGAAATAACGTTGGCACCGGTTGACGAATCTTCGCGAAAGTTTCCAACTTGTTGGGGCGCTCCGGTCCGCTCCTATCCTGAAAGTCTCGGGTGATACGTCAAGCGGGGGCCGAGAAAAAGGGGGTCCCAAAACGCGTTTTCCCATTCATTTTTCCATAGGAACCTTTAGTCGCAGCTACAGCCCGAACTGCTGAACGGAATTACACCAAATTTGGCAAAGAGGTAGCCCTTGGTTCAGTGTCGTGCCTTTTGCTTAAATGGTGTAAATCCGTTCAGTAGTTCCTGAGAAAATCAAAAGTAAAGTCACATATATATCTGGGCGGAGCCTAACCACACATGTCATCGTGAGATCTGATTGGCTGTCAGCACTTCATCCTGGAATTGCTGGCAGCCATCTTGGGACCAATATAAATGATAGTACCTCATTGAAATGCATTGTAGTGAATAGAAGATTTTGAGGGTCACCAAAAGGAGAACTATAAAGGGTGATAACAGGCTTTAGTTACATTAGAATTTATTTGTTGATGGTACCACACTAATTTTAGGAATTGTGGTGTATTCTAAGGTGATTTTACCATGTGAAAACCTTCTGCTGGGATATCATGAATCATGTTTGAGAGAACACTATTTTCTCATGCTTGTCCCATGGAGGTTTGGAAGGTGCTCCAGAAGCTAAAATGAGAGCATATTTTCTGTAAATTCACATTATCTTTCTCACTCATGTGAGAATGAAGTCTGACATTCTCAGTAAAACATGTACATCCAACAAGGGCAGAGACTGTCAGTTGATTCCTTTGTGTTCTACTGCAGCTTCCCAGAGTGTTCTAAAGAACAACTAGAGTGCTAACAGCCTTACTTATGACAAAAGTATGGCACACCTGAAGCCATCTTGATTGGAATAAACTGGTAACACTTAAACAATTTAATTTAAAAAGGAACAAAATGATGGGGTTCATTTTGTCATAGAAATTATGGTTAGTGCTGTAGAAAGAAAAATTAGGACATGTTTCAAGTGTGATCTCAAATATCTTCCTGTTATATTTCAACAGGAGCAGCCTGCCAGTTGATGCCTTTGTGTTCTACTGCAGCTTCCCAGAGTGTTCTAAAGAACAACTAGAGTGCTAACAGCCTTACTTATGACAAAAGTATGGCACACCTGAAGCCATCTTGATTGGAATAAACTGGTAACACTTAAAACATTTAATTTAAAAAGGAACAAAATGATGGGGTTCATTTTGTCATAGAAATTATGGTTAGTGCTGTAGAAAGAAAAATTAGGACATATTTCAAGTGTGATCTCAAATATCTTCCTGTTATATTTCAACAGGAGCAGCCTGCCAGTTGATGCCTTTGTGTTCTACTGCAGCTTCCCAGAGTGTTCTAAAGAACAACTAGAGCGCTAACAGCCTTACTTATGACAAAAGTATGGCACACCTGAAGCCATCTTGATTGGAATAAACCAGTAACACTTAAAACATTTAATTTAAAAAGGAACAAAATGAGGGGTTCTATTTGAAATAGAAATGATGGTTAGTGCTGCAGAAAGAAAAATTAGGGCATGTTTTAAGTGAGATCTCAAATCCTCTTCTATTTCATTAGAAAATTCTGACATGCAGACTGAAACAATCACTTTCAATACCAGCAGCAGACTACCAGTTAACTCCCTGGTGAGCAGTAGCTTTACTCCAGTGATCTAATGAGCAACTAGAGTGCTAACATTCTGAATTTATGGCAGATGTGAGACATCTGAATGCCTTCTTGATGGAATCAAAGTAAAAACTGAAAGCATTTCCTACTGAGGAGACTGCAGTAAATGAAGAAATTAGGAAACTTCATAACAAAGAAGTCTTCCAAGATGGCCACCAGTGAAAAAAGAGCCCAAATGTAGCACAAATATTACCCAGATGTAGCCCACATATAGCCCAATGACAAAAGTGTGCAAAACACTTTTTATTTTTAGTTTTTTTGCAGTTTTATGTAGTGCAGACTGGTCAGGTATTGGAGCATTGCATCTTAAAACATGACCCCCTACACTACAAAAACACCACTGCACTACCTTAAACACTACCCCCAGCACGACCCCCTACACTACACAAGCACCACTGCACTATCCTAATCCCTAAAACACTACCCCCAGCACGACCCCCTACACTACCCAAACACCACTGCACTAACCTAAATCCTAAAACACTACCACCAGCACGACCCCCTACACTACCCAAACACCACTGCACTACCCTAAAACATGACCCCCTACACTACACAAACACCACTGCACTACCCTAAAACACTACCCCCAGCACGACCTCCTACACTACACAAGCACCACTGCACTACCCTAAACCCTAAAACACTACCCCCAGCAAGACCCCCTACACTACCCAAACACCACTGCACTAACCTAAATCCTAAAACACTACCCCCAGCACGACCCCCTACACTACCCAAACACCACTGCACTACCCTAAAACATGACTCCCTACACTACACAAACACCACTGCACTACCCTAAACCCTAAAACACTACCCCCAGCACGACCCCCTACACTACACAAGCACCACTGCACTACCCTAAACCCTAAAACACTACCCCCAGCACGACCCCCTACACTGCCCGAACAACACTGCACTGCCCTAAACCCTGAAACACCACCCTCCTGCATGAACCCCTACACTGCCCGAACACCACTGCACTGCCCTAAACCCTGAAACACCACCCCTAGCACGACCCCCTACACTGCCCGAACACCACTGCACTGCCCTAAACCCTGAAACACCACCCCCTTCACGACCCCCTACACTGCCCGAACACCACTGCACTGCCCTAAACCCTGAAACACTACCCCCAGCAAGACCCCCTACACTGCCCGAACACCACTGCACTGCCCTAAACCCTGAAACATCACCCCCAGCAAGACCCCCTACACTGACCGAACACCACTGACCTAAACCCTGAAACACCACCCCCAGCACGACCCCCTACACTGCCCGAACACCACTGCACTGCCCTAAACCCTGAAACACTACCCCCAGCATGACCCCCTACACTGCCCGAACACCACTGCTCTGCCCAAAACCCTGAAACACCAGCCCCAGCACGACCCCTACACTGCCCGAACACCACTGCACTGCCCTAAACCCTGAAACACCAGCCCCAGCACGACCCCCTACACTGCCCGAATACCACTGCACTGCCCTAAACCGTGAAACACCAGCCTCAGCACGACCCCCTACACTGCCTGAACACCACTGCACTGCCCTGAACCCTGAAACACCAGCCCCAGCACAACACCCTAAACTGCCCAAACACCACTGCACTGCCCTAAACCCTGAAACACCACCCCGTGCATGACCCCCTACACTGCCCGAACACCACTGCACTGCCCTAAACCCTGAAACACCACCCCCAGCGCGACCCCTTACACTGCCCGAACACCACTGCACTAAACCCTGAAACACCACCCCTGCACAACCCCCTGCATGACCCCCTACACTGCCCGAACACCACTGCACTGCCCTAAACCTTGAAACAACAGCCCCTGCACGACCCCCTACACTGCCCGAACACCACTGCACTGCCCTAAACCCTGAAACATCACCCCCAGCACGACCCCCTACACTGCCCGAGCACCACTGCACTGCCCTAAACCCTGAAACACCAGCCCCAGCATGACCCCCTACACTGCCCGAACACCACTGCACTGCCCTAAACCCTGAAACACCAGCCCCTGCATGACCCCCTACACTGCCCGAACACAACTGCACTGCCCTAAACCCTGAAACACCACCCCCAGCACGACCCCCTACACTGCACGAACACCACTGCACCGCCCTAAACCCTGAAACACTACCCCCAGCAAGACCCCCTACACTGCCCGAACACCACTGCACTGCCCTAAACCCTGAAACATCACCCCCAGCAAGACCCTCTACTCTGCCTGAACACCACTGCCCTAAACCCTGAAACACCACCCCCAGCAAGTCCCCTGCACTGCCCGAACACCACTGCACTGCCCAAAACCCTGAAACACCAGCCCCAGCACGACCCCCTACACTGCCCGAACACCACTGCACTGCCCTAAACCCTAAAACACCAGCCCCAGCACGACCCCCTACACTGCCCGAACACCACTGCACTGCCCTAAACCCTGAAACACCACCCTCAGCATGACCCCCTACACTGCCCGAACACCACTGCACTGCCCTAAAGCCTGAAACACCAGCCCCAGCACGACCCCGTACACTGCCCGCACACCACTGCACTGCCCTAAACCCTGAAACACCAGCCCCAGCACAACCCCGTACACTGCCCGAACACCACTGCACTGCCCTAAACCCTGAAACACCAGACCCAGCACGACCGCCTACACTGCCCGAAAACTACTGCACTGCCCTAAACCCTGAAACACCACCCCCAGCAAGACTACCTACACTGGCCGAACACCACTGCACTGCCCTAAACCCTGAAACACCACCCCTGCACGACCCCCTACACTGCCCAAACACTACTGCACTGCCCTAAACCCTGAAACACCACCCCTCAGCACGACACCCTACACTGCCCGAACACCACTGCACTGCCCTAAACCCTGAAACACCACCCCAGCACGACCCCCTACACTGCCCGAACACCACTGCACTAAACCCTGAAACACCACCCCCTGCACGACCCCCTACACTGCCGGAACACCACTGCAGTGCCCTAAACCACCACCCCCAGCACGACCCCCTACACTGCCCTAACACCACTGCACTGCCCTAAACCCTGAAACATCACCCCCAGCACAACCCCCTACACTGCCCGAACACCACTGCACTGCCCTAAACCCTGAAACACCAGCCCCTGTACCACCCCCTACACTGCCCGAATACCACTGCACTGCCCTAAACCCTGAAACACCACCCCCTGCACCACCCCTACACTGCCCGAACACCACTGCACTGCCCTAAACCCTGAAACACCACCCCTGCACCACCCCCTACACTGCCCGAACACCACTGCACTGCCCTAAACCCTGAAACACCACCCCCTGCACCGCCCCCTACACTGCCCGAACACCACTGCACTGCCCTAAACCCTGAAACACCACCCCCAGCATGACCCCCTTTACTGCTCGAACACCACTGCACTGCCCCAAACCCTGAAACACCACCCCCAGCATGACCCCCTACACTGCCCGAACACCACTGCCCTAAACCCTGAAACACCACCCCTGCACGACCCCCTACACTGCCCGAACACCACTGCACTGCCCTAAACCCTGAAACACCACCCCTGCACGACCCCCTACACTGCCCGAACATCACTGCACTGCCCTAAACCCTGAAACACCACCCCCAGCACGACCCCCTACACTGCCCGAACACCACTGCACTGCCCTAAACCCTAGAACACTACCCCCAGCATGACCCCTACACTACCCGAACACCACTGCACTACCCTAAACCCTAAGATACTCCCCCAGCATGACCCCCTACACTACCCGAACACCACTGCACTGCCCTAAACCCTAAAACACTCCCCCAGCACGACCCCCTACACTACCTAAACACCACTGCACTGCCCTAAACCCTAAAACACTACCCCCGCATGACCCCCTACACTACCCAAATACCAATGCACTACCCTAATCCCTAAAACACTACCCCCCGCACAACCCCCTACACTACCCAAAGACCACTGCACTACCCTAAACTCTAAAACAATACCCCCCGCACCACTCCCTACACTACCCAAAGACCACTGTACTACCCTAAACCCTAAAACACTCACCCCAGCATGACTCCCTACACTACCCAAACACCACTGCACTACACTAAACCCTAAATCTACCCCCAGCATGACCCCCTACACTACACAAACACCACTGCACTACCCTAAACCCTAAAACACTACCCCCAGCACGACCCTCTTCACTACCTAAACACAACTGCACAATTTGTTACAGGCATTGCAACGCAGGCCTGTGGTGCTTACTGGAAGTACCTGGTGGGCTGGTTGGGCCCCAGGGACTCTCAGGATTCAAGGTGACCTAATCCCCCAACTTAAAACGCGCCACGGGGCGCGTTTGCACAGTGGTGAAGGGAGGGGGCGGGGCCTCAGGTGACATGTGCGCAAACACGCCCTGTGGTGCGTTTTAAGTTGGGGAGTTAATTCCCTTTGAATCCTGGGGCCAACTAGCCCACCAGGTACCTTCAGTAAGCACAACAGAGGTGCGTTGCAGAGAGGTGAAAAAGGTGCGTGGCCTCGGAACGCCTCTCTGCAACTCAGCTCTGTGGTCCTAACTGTAGGTACCTGGGGGCTAGTTGGGCCCCAGGGACCCTCAGGATTCAAGGGGACTTAATCCCGCAACTTAAAACGCGCCACGGGGCGCGTTTGCACACATGTCACCTCAGGCCCCCTCCCTTCACCACTGTGCAAACGCGCACTGGCTCTGGTTAGTCAGAGTCAGTTACCACCAGTACCCGTCTGAAAAAGTTGTGGGCACAGGATGATTTTGCAACAAGGCCTCTTTCTGCTCCTCTGTTGGTTCTTTCTGCACATCTTTTGCTTCTTTCTGTGCGTTTTTTCTTCTTTCTTCACATGTCCTACCTCTGTTGGCATAGTTAGAAACTAGCATTTAAAAAACCTTTGAAATTCACTTAAAAAATCATAGTTTTCAGGCACGTTATAGTTAGAAATTAGCATTTAAAAAACCTTTGAAATTCACTGAAAAAACCATAGGTTTCAGGCACGTTATAGTTAGAAATTAGCATTTAAAAACCTTTGAAATTCACTGAAAAAACCATAGGTTTCAGGCACGTTATAGTTAGAAATTAGCATTTAAAAAACCTTTGAAATTCACTGAAAAAACCATAGGTTTCAGACACGTTATAGTTAGAAATTAGCATTTAAAAACCTTTGAAATTCACTGAAAAAACCATAGGTTTTAGGGACAGTTATAGTTAGTTGGACATTGCACTCGTACAAAACCCGTGAAATTCCCCTGTTATAGTTAGTTCAGCTAACTATAACTCGCGCCCCGCAATGCACTGCTGATGACGTCACATATTACATCACTCATGACATGGTCAGTGACATCACTGATGACATCACTGATGACATCTCAAATGACATCACTGATGACATCATCCATGTGATAATTTCATGCATCTTCTCGCACCCTAATATAACTTTTGATACACCCACTCTAAATTACAGACTGCCATTCTCAAAACCATAGACACTCCAACACCAAAAACTACATACCCACTCACTGATTCTTAGGTCTACACACACATCCACTCACTCACCTGTACAGTCACTCATACTTACAGTCACTCAGTACAGGACTATCATATGCACTCATACACCTATATAAACACTCACACACCGCCACTCATCCATAGAGGTACTCACACACCTAGTCAGTCATGCAAAAAATTAATCACACACCCATTTACTCACCTATACAGTTATACACACACCAGCTCACTTACTCATACAAATACTAGCACATTCTTACGCTCTTATACAATAACTGATACAAGCACACACGCATCCATACAGCCACTCTCACAATCACACACTCTCACTTATAGCCATTTAAATACTCTAACACACATATATACTGCCTTTTACATATGTAGTTACTCGCACATGTACCACTGAGATATACATTCACTCACTAACACACCCATACACACACTCACCCACCCAAGCAGTCCATCACAGATGCACTCTTGAAATCATGCACCCAGTGAATCACCCACTCACACATCTATGTATAGAGTCACACACACCCCACCCACACAAACACTCAGGCAGCCATACAGATACTCAGAGAACCAATCAATAACCCATATAGACACTCATGTAGCTATTCGCAAATCCATGCATCCACTTACACACCAACAAACAGACGGATACAGACATTCACACAGTTTAGTCACTAACCCATGCATTCAGTAAGATACGTTTAATCACTCACTTGTAGAGTCAGTCACTCACGTACTAAATCATCCATTCAGACACTTATACACCCACTCATTCTTCAATACGCCTTTCCCTATATATATTAAACATATTTAAACTTTACAGAAACACACAGTCACTGGATGATGTCATCAGTGATGTCATCAGTGATGTCACTGACCATGTCATGAGTGATGTAATATGTGACGTCATCAGCAGTGCATTGTGGGCGCGAGTTATAGTTAGCTGAACTAACTATAACAGGGGAATTTCACGGGTTTTGTACGAGTGCAATGTCCAACTAACTATAACTGTCCCTAAAACCTATGGTTTTTTCAGTGAATATATATATATATATAAAAAAACAATACCCTTGCAGGCATAGAGTGACGCATAAATTATGCAAAAAATAGTAGTTCCCAAGTTTAGGTGGAAGGCAGCTCCTGTACAGAGCACCCTCAACACCAGCGACATTTTAAATTTGCTCACCTCAAATGTCTGCTTTTCTATCAAAGTTTTTAAGCATAGGATTAGCACAGTGCTATCCACGCCGAGATAGAAAGGGACAACGTTTTTTGACATTTCTACAGCAAAGTCTTTAAGCACAGGATTAGCACAGTGCTTGCTATCCATGCTGAGCGGTAAAATGACAATGACTTAAAAAGCCATTTATCACTCCAGGCACAGTATTACAGCTTTGGATTGGTAAAATACCACCCAAGCCAACCTGAAATGAAATGAATAGAAGCAACTACCCTTACACGTGTTTCGCTGTCATTACAGCTTTTCAGAGAGGTTTAGCTTTGTCCAGACACAAGGGAGCACCCAGTATAAGTCAAAACAATACCCTTGCAGGCATAGAGTGATGCATAAATGATGCAAAAAAGAAGCAGAGAACTCTGGGTAGTTCCCAAATGTCTGCATTTGAGGTGAGCAAATTTGGAGTGTCGATGGTGGTGAGGGTGCTCTATACAGGAGCTGCCTTTCACCTAAACTTGGGAGCTACCCAGAGTTCTCTGCTTCATATATATATATATATATATATATATATATATATATATATATATATATATATATATATATATATATATATATATATATATATATATATATATATATATATAACAAATTTGCCTTGCTGCATCTGCAAGAAACGGACTTTGGATTGGTGGATTGTTCATCAACAGAATATCTGCTGGTACAGGATAGGGTTTTGCACTTGTTTTCCCTACTGTAACAATGTTTTTTAATATGAAAAACCCTCTCTTAGTTTGCACACCCAATGCAATTTCCAGGTGAGATTAAAACACCCCCGGACCAGGAACATATCTAAAATACTGTTTGCATTCTTATAACAGTGTAAGAGAGAAGAGTGGCTACCACTACATGGAGGAGTTTAAAAAATGCTGTATAAACAGGATAGCCTAAGGCAGGTACCAGTTTTTTAGATGCCTAGCACTGGAACAGCAGCATAACAGCCTTTTCACAACTGGCTCCAGGCAGCCTTAGCTATCTGTCAGTGTACTAACCACCAATACTGTAAAATATATTTAGAGTGGGCATTGGCTCTGCTCAAAGGAGTATTTCTCTTTCACCTCATTCCACAGGCTGTTTGGGTGTACCTTTCTCCCTTCCACTGCAGTGCATGAGGGGCTATTCACATCTTCAAAGTACACTCAATCACATATTTGTTTTTTGGTTTCATACATGCTATACACAAATCATTTTGTTAATTTTTATTGCAGCTTGTATTTTTAATTGTTTTAGTTAGTGCTTGATTGTGAGCCTGACCCTGGAAGGCTATCTGTTGTCTTTTACATCAGAGTGGCCTGACACCAAGATGGCTGCCTGGAAAGTCTCAAATTTGTGAAACGTAGGGTGCAAACAACCTTTCAGAATGCAAGAGGTTGCTTCTGACCTGCTGCAGCACTGAAGCTGCTATTCAACCTGCCTGAGAGTTCCTTTTTATCCTACCTCTGGGCCAATAATAGCAAGCAATGACAAAGTCAGTGGAACCAGCTTGTAAATTTAAGACATCTTAGACTAAGTAAACGAGAATGCATTTGCAGCCACTCCCTTGGCCATGACACAAATATAAAAATGGTGAGTCCAGTTTAGTAAATAAATGTAATAAAATGTGGTTGAATATAACTTAATGACAGCGGCTGGAGAGCGAGTATGAATGATTATTGTGATAAAAGCCTGACTTATAATAAAGAAAACTAGTATGAAATCTGCACAATACTACATCATATTTTTTTAATAATCTGAAAACTAAAAAACTAGCTTTGATGTCTGTAATTAAATCTCAAATACTTATATGTTGATACTGTTTATTTGTATTTACTGTTGATTAAAGTCACATATATTGAGGCAGCAGTATAAGTGGTGAGTAATATATTTCATAAATTAATGGGGCCAGCTGTACTAATATTAATAATAGCGATTACCAAATATCGATTTTTTTGTTAATCGCTATTTGGTAATCGCTATTACTAATGTACTAAAGTTATATATGGCCTGATTTTGTAATTAGCGATCCGTAGAGGGCTGGAACTAGACCTAACTCATGAATACCCAATATCCCCCGCCCCTCCCTCAGCGCCTTTAGACCCTCAAGGGTGAGTAGCGCGCTTCACAAACCCGATTGATTGAATATTAATGGGGTAGGTCACAATTTCATTCTCAAAGAGGAAGGCGTGAGTAGGTGGTAAATTACGAATGCTTTGTGACTGCATTTAGGTCACAAAACATTAGTACATACAGTTCAGATTCCCTATTTTGAAGGGATGCTCTCAACACGACCCTTCCAAATAGTGATTCTGTTTTTGGTTGCAAACCCAAACTGCGATTTCCTAAAATCGCAGTTTGATGTTTGTACATTTGAAAAGCATTTTTTCAGTCCCACAAACAGCCCAATTTTGTGAATCGGGCCTTTTGTGACCGAACAAATGCTTTGGTCCGTAATTACTTAATGGCAAACTCTATTTCCAACATCATACACCATACACCCTATGCAATCAGTTACTCCAATCAGCACTACTACATTGAGAATGGTTTTACTGACAAACATGAATCTCACATACAGTACATATATGTGATGCAGTGAAGAAGCGCCTAAAAGACAACTGACAATGTGAAGCTAGGAGAAATATCTTGCTGCTTTTCGCTGCAACGCACTACAGTGAACAGTTGCATTTCATTTTATATAAATGTTCGTTTAACATGCCAAACATATTGTAAAATAAAATGATGCAAAGTAAGATTTGATCATGAAGGGCCACCACTTGACAGTCAATAAGCCATTATTAATGAAAGTCTACAACTCTCATGACAATGAGAAATCAAATAATAATATCTTTTTTATTTTCATTTTAAGGCCAGGAAACATCTTTACTGAATAAGGAAAGTGAAAGCATTCTGTCTTCACTTGAAAGGTCAACCCAAATTTTAATTCTTTGTAAGTGGTTACAATGAGTACCAGTTTCATTGCTAACTGCAAAGTACGTTTTCAGTTCCGGAGCAATACTTTATAAGTCTTTTTCCTTGCAAAAGTGAAGGACAAGGAATGTTAGAGGGTCTCGCCTTGAGTGTGCAGAGCCCTTCACCAAAACATTTGTATGTGGTGAAATAATCTTGTCTGGTAGACTGACCTTTGGTATTCTGTTGGCTGTCAGATACCGTGGGGCGGGAGCCCACTACTTTAAGCAGCATGCAGATGGTTTTGAAGTCTTTTCAAGCTAGGTCAGGACTATCATCACTTAGGTGATGTGATCTGATCTCTTCACCACTGGTGGTTGATTTTGTAGTTGCTGCAATGTTTAATCTTTGAGGGGATTCCTATTCAGATCCATTTGTTTAGGCATTAAATTACTAAAGCGAGGACTAGATGGATATGTTGTGGCAGAAGAAATTAACATCTTTTGCTGCACTGATTTAGGGAATGAAGCAAAGGTTTGCACTGAATATAGGCCTCCACGTATGTCTAAAATCACTTCTGATGCTGGACAGAATACAGTGGTCAGAAGTCACTTAAATTGAATTGCATTGTCTTGGGCTGAAAAACAGGAAATCACTATTATGCAAAGCCATTTCTGGCCTCTGGCCGTTATTACAGGTTTAGGAGCATCTATGTCATCAGCGCACAAGTTACTAACTTGTGTAACGATATATCTGTAAGAGACAGTAGTTAGTGACAGATTCCTTACCTTAGAATATCCCCAGGCGTCAGGCTGGATCCGGAAAGTTTTGCGTAGCAGTACCCCTGCGCGTCGGTAGGCGGCGTCGTGCGGCTCCACGTCCGTCGTCGGCGTCGTGATCGCCGGGATGACGTCGCGGCCAGTACTTAGACGCCGCCCATGCGCGCTGGCGTCAGTTCTGTACAAGACTTTCCGCGCCAGAAATGCAGAGCCATGCAAGAAACTGACACTGGTGTCTGAAAACTAGGGCCCTGAAAAGGGATGACCTTAACCCTAGAAATCAGTTCGCAGACCGGGGAGGATGGGTGGGGCCACTGGCATAGCAAGGGGGGCGGAGGGGCGGCAGCGCCCGGGCGGCACGAGATTTGGGGGCGGCAGGTAAATTTATCGCCAGCACCCCCCCCCGCTCTTAGGCGCCGGCGGCGGCAAAAGGCAGGGACCGCCACGGGCGGCAGAGTGCCCAGCTACGCCACTGGTGGGCGGTAGGAATCTGTCACTAACTACTGTCTCTTACAGATATATCGTTACACAAGTTAGTAACTTGTGCATCTGAAAGAGACACGTTAGTGACAGATTCCTTACCTTAAAATAGATACCCCAGCAATACCAACCCCGGTGGTGGGTCTGCGGATCAAAGATCAGACGAGGAAGTCTCGGAGAACAGAACGGCCAAAGAAGCCGTCTCTCCGGACTTGGCTGTCAAGGCAGTAATGCTTGGTAAACGTGTGCAGCGAGGCCCACGTAGCTGCCTGACAAATGTCCTGCAATGGGACACCACGTCCCAAAGCCGTGGTGGCGGCTGTCGCCCTGGTGGAATGGGCACGCAGCCCAACAGGGGGCTCCTTCTTAGCCAAAGAATAGCAGGCTTTGATACACAAGACAACCCAGCGGGAGATGGCCCGCTTGTGTACCGCCCGACCTTTTTTGGCGCCCACGTAGCCAACAAAAAGCTGGTCATCCACCCGGAACTGTTGTGTGCGGTTCAGATAGAAAGAAATCGCACGTTTTGGGTCCAGACGGTGGAGCCTCTCTTCCTCTCTGGAAGGATGCGGAGGCGGAAAGAAGGTGGGCAAAGTGATGGTCTGCCCAATGTGGAAGGCAGTAACCACCTTTGGCAAGAAGGACGGACGCGTCCTAGGAACAACCTTGTCTGGATGGACAGACAGAAAGGGGGGCTTGCAAGAAAGAGCCTGGAGCTCACTCACCCGCCGAGCGGAGGTGATGGCCACCAGAAAGGCTGTCTTCAGAGTCAGAAGACGAAGAGGACAGTTATGTAGAGGCTCAAAGGGAGCGCACATTAAAAAGGTAAGAACCAAGTTCAAGTCCCACTGAGGCATCACAAACGGAACAGGAGGGAAGAGGTGTGTAATGCCTTTAAGAAACCTGTTAACAACAGGGGACTTGAAAAGGGAGGGCTGATCAGGAAGCCTGAGGAAGGCCGAGATTGCACAAAGATAGCCCTTGATGGTACCCAGGGCCGAACCCTGTTGGGCCAGAGAAAGAAGGAACAGAAGAACCTCAGAAAGAGGGGCAGAAAGGGGATTCACAGCCTTTGCTGTGCACCATGCCACAAACTTGTTCCACCTGCAGGCGTATACCACCTTAGTGGAGGGACGCCTGGCTGCCAGAATCGCATCACAAACTACGGGAGGCAAGTCGAAAGGAATCAACTGCCGCCGCTCAATCTCCATGCAAGGAGGTGGAGACTGGACAGGTTCGGGTGGAGGACCGTCCCCTGCTGCTGAGACAGAAGATCCTCCCGAAGAGGCAGACAGATCGGGGGATCGATGCTCATACTGAGTAGCTCGGGATACCAAACTCTTCGAGCCCAGTCCGGAGCCACAAGGATGACTTGGGCCCGGTCGCGCCGAATCTTCTTCAACACTCTGGGCAGAGGTGGTATAGGCGGAAAGGCGTACAACAGACCGCAACTCCACTCGCGACGAAAAGCGTCGCCGAGCGAGTGCCGCCTTGGAAATTCCAACGCGCAGAACTGCTGACATTGCGCGTTCTCTTCGGTGGCGAATAGATCTAACCAAGGCTCTCCCCACTGTAGAAAGAGTCCTTGCGCCACCTCCGAGTGAAGACGCCATTCGTGATCCATCATGCACCTGCGGCTGAGTTCGTCCGCCCTGGCGTTCAGGGAACCTGCCAGGTGTTGAACCATCAGGGATATGCCCTGATGTTCCAGCCATGTCCAGAGACGCAGAGCCTCCTGACATAGGGTCCACGACCCCACCCCGCCTTGTTTGTTGCAGTACCACATGGCGGTGGTGTTGTCTGTGAACACCTGCACTACCTTCCCCTTGACAGAGGGAAGGAATGCCTTCAGTGCAAGTCGGATCGCCCGGAGCTCCAGAAGGTTGATATGGAGCCGGGACTCCGCCGGAGACCAGAGGCCTCTGATCTCCGCCTCTCCCATGTGACCGCCCCATCCCAGAAGGGACGCATCCGTCACAACTGTGTGCTCTGGCTGGGGAAGGGAGAGGGATCTGCCCGTGACCCATTGCCGGTTCGAGAGCCACCACTGCAACTGTCGTGCAGTTCCCTCCGAGATCTGGACGTAATCGGACAGGTTCCCCTGATGCTGCGCCCACTGGAACTTCAGGTCCCACTGCAGAGCCCGCATATGCCATCTGGCATGATCGACCAGCAGGATGCAGGAGGCCATGAGGCCCAGCAGCCTCAGGGTCATCCGTACCGAAACCCAGGATAGAGGCTGAAAGATCGGAATCATAGCCTGAATATCCTGGACTCGCCGTTCGGGAGGATAGGCCCGAAACTGCGTTGTGTCCAGAACTGCTCCGATGAAAGGGAGCTGTGGAGAAGGAATCAGGTGCGACTTCGGCACGTTGATGGAGAACCCCAGCGAGTGCAGGAGTCCGGCCGTAGTCTGGAGGTGGGAGACGACTGCCTGGGACGAGCCCGCCTTCAGCAACCAGTCGTCGAGGTAGGGTAAGACTGGAACCCCTGCCCGGCGCAGATGAGCTGCGACCACCGCCATCACTTTCGTGAACACCCGAGGGGCGCTGGTAAGGCCAAAGGGAAGCACGGTGAACTGAAAGTGCTCGAGGCCTACCGTGAACCGCAGGTAACGCCGATGGGCCGGCAGGACGGGGATGTGAAAATATGCGTCCTGCAAGTCCAACGCTACCATCCAGTCTCCAGGGTCGAGGGCAGTCAAGACCTGAGCTAGGGTGAGCATCTTGAACTTCTCCTTCCGGAGGAAGCGATTGACGTTCCGGAGGTCCAAGATAGGACGCATGTCCTCCTTGTCCTTTTTGGGCACCAGAAAGTAGTGGGAATAACAACCACGCCCTACTTCTGGGGTCGGAACGCGCTCGATGGCCCCCTTGGCCAAGAGTGCCGCAACTTCCTTTCGAAGAAGTACCAAATGGTCCCCCGACATGCGGTGGTGCTGAGGTGGCATGGCTGGGGGGGTAGTCTCGAAGGGGAGGGAGTAGCCCCTTCGGACAATGTCCAAAACCCACCTGTCCGATGTGATGGTGCGCCAGTGGGGAAGGTGATGGCGGACCCTGCCCCCACTGGCGTGCTGTGGACCTGAAAGGATGGACTAGGAGGGTTTGGAGGCCGCGGACGGGGCGGAGGTGGTGGCCTGACCCGCACGCTGGTTACCCGACCCGCCTCGGCGGGAGCCACGTCCTCGGCCACGCGAATGCGCTTGCTGCGCGGGCTGGTGGCTGGGCAATGGACGTGACTGGGCTCCCCTTCCGTGGCCACGAAAGGGGCGAAAAGCAGACTGCTGCGGAGGGCGCGAGGCGGAGAGGCCCAAGGACTTGGCCTTAGCCCGCGAATCCTTAAAGTGCTCCAGCGCGCTGTCTGCCTTATTGCCAAAAAGGTGGATACCATCGAAGGGCATGTCCATAAGGGTGTTTTGGACATCGCCCGAGAAACCAGTGGTCCTCAGCCAGGCGTGACGGCGCAGCGCCACTGTCGTAGCAAGCGATCTGCCCAGCGAGTCAGTGGTGTCTAGGCCACATCGGATTGTGAACTTTGCCGCGTCTCTCCCGTCTGCAATAACACGGGAGAGCAGTGTCTGGACCTCCTCAGGACACTTAGGCAGCACTTGCGCCACCGAATCCCACAGAGAGTGGGAATAACGGCCCAAAAGGCAAGCGGTGTTCACGGACCGCAAGCCAGCACTGGAGGAAGAAAAAATCTTCTTCCCAAACTGTACCAGTTTTTTGGATTCCCTGTCCGGCAGAGCCGTAGGGAAGGCGCTCTGAGAGGTAGAGGCTTGGACAACCAAGCTCTCGGGGGTGGGGTGTTGGGAGAGGAACAAGGGGTCGCCCGGGGCCGGGCGATGGCGTCGGGCTACGTTCCTGTCCACAGGAGCCCCTGTGGTGGGCCTGGACCAGGTGCCCAAAAGAACGTCAGAAAGTGCGTCGTTGAACGGCAGCAGTGGCTCCGAAGAGGTAGCCGCCGGCTGAAGCACTTCCGTCAGGAGGTTAGTCCTGACAGCCACTGTAGGGAGCTCGAGGCGCAAGGCCGCGGCCGCCCTACGCAACACCGTTGCATAACTTGCTCCCTCCTCCGTAGCCACGGAAGGAGGAGACAGCATGCCAAGGTCTGGAGAGGTGTCCAGGCCACTGGCATCACCCAGTTCCTCAGCCCAGTCCTGATAGGGCTCACATTGAGCTGTGAGAGGGTCTTCCGACCCCTCCCAGTCCTCCCCGTCCTCCAAAACAGGTGAAAAGTATGGAGGACGGAAATGAGGGAAGAAAAGTCCCATCGGAATCGGCGTCGATCCGGCTCCGTGTCCGGTTCCGGGGAGAACCTGGGGACGGCGTCGCCCGGGGCCTCGGACGGCGCCGTGAACGGTACCGGTGAGGTCGGCGCCGGTGGAGGTGTTATTCGGTCAACCGGCGTCGACCGGGATCCAGGCCTGGATCCGAGGGGGTCCTGCGGCGCCGGGGCCGGAGCCGCCGGAGACACCGGGGCCGGAGCCGCCGGTGGTGCCGAGGGAGGACTCCCACTGGGGCCCGCGGGGCCCGAAGGCGCACCGGGGTAACCCTTAGGCCCGAAGATGCGAGCCATGGCCGACAAGAAGTCTTGGATGTCGGCCGGAGTCGACGTCGGACCCGGAACAGGCGGGTAGGCCGGCGTTGGCTGTTCGGGAACCCCCGGAGCCGCGGGGTGGTACCAACTGGACCCTCGGCCGAGTCGTGAGACCGGCGAGGGAGGTCTTAGAGCGACGCTTCTTAGACCTCTTGTGCTTCGCCTTACCTGAAGACGAAGACTTCGACCCCGACGAATGACGACGGCTCTGCGACCTCTCCCGGGACTGGGACCTCGATCGGCGCGGAGCCGAGTGCCGGGCCTCGAGAAGCTTTCGAGACCGCTCTCGCAAAGCCTTCGGGGCGAGGGACCGACACTTGGGGCACGACTTGGGGTCGTGGCCGCGCCCCAGGCAGAAGAGACACTCTCGGTGCGGATCCGTAATCGACATCATGCGATTACAGACCTCGCATGGCTTGAAGCCGGGCATCCCTACTGACACCTTGGAGTCGAAACGACTCGAAAACTTGGACAAAAAGTCTCAAAAAATACTCAGTCAAAAAATGACTGGGGCACTGCTCAATGCAGATCTGCGCTTACTGGCGCGGAAAAAGAAAGAACTGACGCCAGCGCGCATGGGCGGTGTCTAAGTACTGGCCGCGACGTCATCCCGGCGATCACGACGCCGACGACGGACGCGGAGCCGCACGACGCCGCCTACCGACGCGCAGGGGTACTGCTACGCAAAACTTTCCGGATCAAGCCTGACGCCTGGGGATATTCTAAGGTAAGGAATCTGTCACTAACGTGTCTCTTTCAGATATACATTTACAGCTCATATCGTAGCGACAAAAGATCTTCATAAGCAGGTCATTGTTTAAAAGGATTGGAGGCAAAGATGAGCTCTCGGGCACCCAATGTATGCAACTGATGATGACAGAGGAGAGCTTGACCTGGTGCGTGTGAGTAGAATTTAATGACGTCAGTCATTCGAGAGTGGAATCCCCATTAACAATTTCCTGTTCCAGACAATGTAGTAGAATGGCAAGGCTGCCATCCATGGCTGCCAGGTGGAGGTGCATATTACCAGAATTCACCAACATAGATGGATCAAACAAAACTAACTTTTGTTACAATTTTTTGAATGATGAAGATGCTTTACTTAACAACGGGTTTGTAGTCCAGCAGAAAACATCTATAAAACGTAAAGAATATTTAATGTATAACACAAAGTAAAGCCAATACGTTTCTCCGCTAAATCAGTGCTTTTCAGTTTTCATGACTAAAAATAATAAAATTAATTTATACTCACTCCAAATCTATTTATTCAAATAAAATAAACGAGAGCCTACAATCCATGCATAAAAGCCCACCTCTAATTTTCTTATTACAATCAAGGTGGAACGTCTCTAGCCACCTGTAATAAAGAAATGATGCAGCTGCTTAACTGTTATAATTTATTGCAGTTGATTTCTGATGTCAAAATGCCTATTGCCAGAGCCAGCAGTATAAACAAGGAAAACGAAAATTTGTTTTTGTAAAAAGATAAAGTGATAACAGAAAGGACATATTTATGCAAACATGTTTAATTTCGCCACACTATAGATACATACTCTACATGTTCCTACACAATGTGATCCACAGGATTTTTAACCTGACTTCCATTAAAATGATTCGAATATCTTTTAAAACAATTAATAACTTTTTTTGGTGTGTTTAATTTTGCAATATAAATTCTGCTTACATTCTTCCAATCTGAAATGAACATAAAAGAGCAAGACACCAGGCATGACTCAGTTTTTTTAGAAGGGTGAACCTGTAAGCATGTATCATATAGTGGTTAAATTACCCCCGCCATACATGAAGAGGATATTGCAAGTCAAATTAAAGTTCCATGACCTTACAGAGGTACTCAGCCTTTGCTTTGTTCCTGTATATGTTTGTGGAACTTCTCCATTACTTGCAATAACTATATAATAATTGGGAGTACTTTATCTCATATATATTGTTTCATTAATATACTCAACAACAATAACTTCAGATAACTTGAATCTTTTCATTTTTTTATATTAAGTAGAAAAGTCATTACATATATTGATGCAATATATTAATACAATCTATATGTACATCGACGTTGCAAATAGATGACATCATTCATTATGCAGTTAAAGAGAGAAAGAAACGAAAGAAGGGAGGAATCAAATATAAAGTCCAATATACTCTAACTGTTAGCAATACAGAAAATCACCATGATTCAAATCCATTAACAACTAATTACTGGGTCAGCAATTCATACCATCATACCTTGAGGGCTATAAAACTTGGCTCAGTCAGACCGGTATCTCCATATCTTTACACATTTTTTTATAGACCCAGTTCTTGCAACATAGAGACTCTCATACAGCTACACCCCTTTGATCTTATTTAGCCACTGAGCAAAATTAGGTACCTCTATGAATCTCCATTTCTGTAATATTAATGACCTAGCAATCAACAAAGAGACAAATACAAATTGTTGTTGCCGTACGGTGATATCACTAGATTGAGAGCTCATTCCAAATAAGGCCCTGTAGGGATCTGGTTGTATAGTAAGCAGGAGTTTTTGACAAATAAATCCGAACACTTGAACCCAAAAGTAATAGAGACAAGGACAGGTAAAACATACATGCAACCAGTCACCATTAGCTTTCACACACCTAAAGCATGCAGCTAAGGATACGGGGTACATCTTATGGATAACGTGCGGGGTACGATACAGCATCCACCTGCTAAATAGAGACATTCTTCTATGATTTGTTGCACAAATAGCATTACAACAGATTTTATTGTAAAATCTACAGTGGTCCTGATTGATCTTGCAAATTGTATTGGCTGCAATAGTTTAAAAGAGGAGGTATCACTTGTTAGCCTACTTTCTGACGTAGCAAACTATACCAATTGCCTATGCCTTTAAGAATAGACTTTGCTTATGCTTTGCGCTAATGGGCAAGATTCTTTTGTGCTTCCATTTAAAAAGTTACTGACTTGAATGTACCTGAACCATAAATTAGGAGCTATTCCTGTGTGGTTATTGACTAGCTGCTGCTATGATATTACTGATCCACCATGTATGAAATTTTTAAGCTTAGAACATCCAGCCCTTGTCCAATTGGATATAGTAGATGTATTTAGCTGTAGACCTAGTCGGCAGAAGTCCCTTAGAGGTAAAGATAAGTGAAGCCGGGGTACTTTGAACTCCTGCCATACTTTATCAAATATATTGGCTGAAATGTGGAGTGTCTTGTCCCTTGTTTGCTTCCGCAGCCTAGGTATTTATAAGAATGCAGAAGGCTTAACGCCTGCTTCTCTTAGCATCATGCTTCAGTAAAAATATTTTGAGTGGTTGCGCGCAATTGTGGCTCGAACTACCCAGTCTAACAAGGCAGCCTGATAGTACATTTTAATTCTCTGAAGTGCCAACTCTCCCTCTTCTATGTCTAATTGTAGCGTCTTTTAAGTTAGTGTGAGTTTTTTGCCCTGCCATAGAAAGTGGTCTATTAATAGATCGAATTCATCGAAAAAAGACTGCTGGACTTTGATCATAATATTGGCAAAAATAAATATAAACAAAGGAAGAACAGCCATTTTTATTAAGGCAACCCAACCCAAAATAGTATGAGCTAATGGCTTCCATTTGTTCAATAGCCAATGCACTTTAGTCTTAGTTGAGGTATAGTTTAGTCACAATAGATCGGCAAAGTAGGTTGTAACATAAATCCCCAAATATCTAATAGGCAGGCCAGGAGTTCGACTGGCAAAATTGAAGAACTATTAAATAATTGGGCTTCCGACTTTGAATGGTTGATTTTATGACCTTCTATACGAGTAAATTCCTCAATTCTGGCAAACGCATTTTGGATATTGATTTAATCTGCAGTCAGATACAATATCATATCGTCTGCACACAATTTTAATTTCACCACACCGTCGACCGGGGCTAGAATACTAGGTTCTTGCCTAAGAGCACAGGCCAAGGACTCAATCAAAAGAGCGAAGAGACCAGGTGTCATAGGAAAACCATGTCTACTCCCACGCCTGGTAGTATTGTGCCCCACTACTTTGGAATTAATTATAATTGTAGCTTCAGCCTTTTTATATAAATTACGCAACACATCAGAAAATCTTAGTGCAACCTAAATTGCTAATAGCCTTTTTGGGCTTGATGGACCAAAGTTTGTGCTAATGGAACCAATTATTTTCACAAAGATTTTCTAATCACAATTAAGCAGGCTAATTGGACGATATGCGCCAAGCCTTTCCAGTGGCTTGCTCTTTCTCAAGAAGCTTACGAAGTCTACCTCGGGGAAGGAGCTGGGAGGATCTTTGCCATCGAGGATTTCATTAAAGAGAGTAACCAGGAATCTACTTAATTGATGTATAAATAGTGTATACACTTCTGCGGGTAGGCCATCACTCCGGCAAACTTCCACATTAGGAGACGTTATGATTGCATGTTCCACCTCGGGTAAGGTGATATGCACAACAGCTGCTTTTTATTGGTTGATTAATAAGGCAAGCAGCTTAGTTTTCAAACAGTTATTATTACTTTCAGGTGTAGGATTTTCTGTTACAGAATAGGGTTCTGAATAGTGCTTAAAAAACTTTCCGGACGGTTAACAGCTTTGTTTTTAGCAGCATCGAAAACTAACTTAATAATGCTATTGTTCTCCTTTTTCTTTATTGACCATGTTATGTAACGGCCAACATGTTCACTTTCCTCGTAGCTTCCTTGAAAGCAAGTATTTTGATTCACTATTTCAGCAGCTATGAAGTGGTCTCTTAAGCTTTTTTGAGCTTGCCTTAGCTTTAATCTGGCTGCATGTGTATTTGACGCAGAAGAGGCTAAGGTTGTGGTATCTAAGGCAGATTGTAATTGGGTAGCTATTGCTTTATTTTGCTTGATGGTCTGCACTTTAAAATAAATGGTTTCGCTGAATAAATAATAAAAAAACACAATGGTTTCAGAAAAAATTCAACAAAAAATGTAAATCAAACACAAAAACAGAAACCAAAAACAGATACCCACAAGATTTATTTTTTCAAGGTAACAGAAGATATTATTTAATTCTTTTTAAAAAGACAATACAATACAAAAACACACAGTTTGTGCTCATCGTGTTACAATATAGACAAACATACAAAAACAATACACAGTGTAATAAAAAAAGGGGTCGCAAAGGGTTTTGAATTTAAATCAAATTTGCCTGCATTACAACAAGAGCAAAAACACAAATCAATGCTTTTATCCCAATTTTGCCAAAGGTAACTGGACGGCATTTCAACCCTCGTGATTTATCGAGCCATCACCAGGACCGGAAAATACTTTTAGAGCAAGCATAAGACAATCTGAAAACAAAAATAAATATATTTACATGAGTAGGTCCCATCCAAAGTTTTTCAGAAGCAATAAATGATAATGAAACAATGGCCAAGTACTCACATAGGCAGCCACTGGACTGATCACAAGTTGTCTTCTTAAATTTCCAAGGCTCAAGTTCAACTATACCAAAGTATATGGCAATTACCATTGTGTCCTAATTAAAATAATTAAAAAATTAGGACCACCACCGATGTCGTAATAAAATCACCAGAGTGATAAGGAAAAACCAAGAATTATTCAAAGCCACTATTCCAGGGATATCTAATAAGTTGAAAATGTCAAATAGGGTATCACTCACATTAATTTATACTACCTTCTCCCTGGAGAAAAAGGATGGTAAAGGCTCAAAGCTCCTGGGTTCACCTGTGTAAGGCAAATCGATACATCCAATTCGAACCAAATATAGTTCAGGAAATTAGCCAATTAAAAGAATAATCACCAAGTAGTAGTCTAGCTGTTAGGAGACTTACCAAGTACCACTCAAAAGTTGGCACTATACCAAGAAATGGTGATCAATTAGCCTCTGTGCTTAGCCTCCTATAAATCACTCGCAGGAGGAATCGAAGTTTACCTCGGTCACCCACAACATCATAACGTCAGGCAGCATGTGAAAACGATGTCAGCTGTTGGCGTTTTAATTGCACTACTCTCCATAGAGAGAGAAGAAAAACTGTACATGGTCCAACAACCAGTTAATCCTACCTTAACATGGTTTTCCAATTTTTTAATATTTAAAGAAATTTCGGAAGGAAAATTATATAAAGGAGAGAATTATATGAAAAAGAAAGGGAATTATTTCTACAATCAGAAAAAGAAAAGCGGACAGCACTCATGCGCGGAGGTCGAACAATACTCCCGCAATCTTCCAAATCACAACATTCAATGCGAACTGCTATCCTTTTCAATTCGCTATTCAGAAGAATGATGGTCGAAGCGTAAAAGTACTGGTAAAGGATATAACTGTCCCATATTTCAAATTGAATTACTTTACCTCGAATAAAGGCTTTCAAAGTGCCCCACATAGAAAAGGAGGAGGCAGGAGGCGGTACCACTGTTTCTTTCCAAAAATGTATCTAGTGCCATGCCCATATTTGCAACCCAAGTCCCATCAGTTAACAGAGACTTGTAAAAGCACAATCTGTGGTGGATCCTGCTGGAATCTTCTATTATAAGCTCAATAATGGGAACTGAGTGGTCAGAAAAAGCATTAGCTAACATATCTGCCTTACCATTGGACAAAGAGAGCAATACTAAAAGGAAATTGATGCAAGAAGTCAAGTTGCAACGCTTCGAAAAGCAAGTATAAGATTTACCCTGTGGATATTCAGCCCTCCATGAATCTATTAAGGGGAGGTCACATTTCAACTTTTTCAAAAAGTGAGCTCATTTTGGCTTGTTTTGTTGTTTATTGACTTGAGAGCAGTCAAACCTTGCATTTTGAATAATATTAAAATCACCCCCAAGTACAATGGCCCCTCAAATCCAAGGCGAAGGTTGTATATTTCTTCTAGAGGGGTGATATTATCTTTGATAAAACCATAACTGCTTATAAAATTGGCAAGCTGCTGCTGTATCAAGACTTTAACCCAAATCATTCTGGCCCCTGGGCCCCCTATCACCTGGTGCACTTCGCACTGAAGCTTCTTGGAGATCAATAAGGTCACCCCTCTAACTGCTGTAATGGCCGACCAAAGAACGCATAGGAGACAAAACCTGGAATTCTTGGCTGGGGCGAAATAGATTTAAGATGGGTTTCCTGTAAGAAAATAACATCCACATTAGATGCTCTCAGCCAAGCAAATATTGACCTCTACTCTATCTTGTTATTAATACGACTGGCGTTTCAGAAGGCCACCTTTATAAGCTTAGAAACCATAATTATCTAATCTTCAGCGAAAGGTCAACTGAACTTAAAACAACAACATTCTCTACTATTAGGGAACTCCTCCACTGTATAGTTCTATGGCAACTGTAAAATCTCGCTTGTAGACTTCTGACCACTATCTGTCGGAAATATTCTGGTTGGTCTTTTTTAGTTTTTTCTTGCTGAAGTGAGCCCCCCATCCCCCCTAAGCAACTGACCCCCTGGTGAATCACCCCTAAGCCTCACCCGTCATGTCTACCGAGGATCACATCACTCCCCCCTCCCTCAAGCCACCTCCCATACTGTACTCCCCGTTGGGCCCCCGAATTGAGTGCCTTGGTGATGCACTCAAGACTGCTATCGCGGGTGGTTTAGGTACCTGGCCAGGAGTCTTCTTATATCCTGACTTATCCTCCTATGGAGGCTGGACGTAATGCTCACCACTTCAACAAAACAATTCTATGTCAGGACCGGAGGCTCAGATTATGCCTTCTTCCTTCGCTTTATTTTCACAGCAGCACATTTTCAAACACTTATATCAACTACATTTCCCATGAACAATAGAGAAAGTAAAAGTCTCAAACAGGAGTCCTTCCTCTCTGTCTGCACTCCAGTCAGCCAGCATAATCCCTCCACGCTGTTTCCTCTTCCTTCGCTGCTCTGCAGCAGATGTCGTTTTTCTTTTGCTTCTCCTGTTATGGGCGTGTTATTTGGCTAATTTGGTGGCTAATTTGGTGGCGTTTGGCTAGCGCTTGTGTAATTTTCTGTTTTCTACAGATTCCCTTTAGTCACGGGACATTTTAAATGTACCTTACGTGACTGTTTCCCTACGAGGTGCGGTGTGGTCCTCCCGCCGCCAGGGGGCACAGTGCACTCTCTATGGGCAGCACGAGTCAGGCACTGGCAATAGAGTCCTGAAGAGTGCTGCCCGGTGAGAGCTCAGTCTTGCCTCCTGCCACCCGGTTTACGCCCTGTGGGGCCTGTATCTTCCCTATTTACCTGTGAACGCCCCATTGAGGGTCTGTATTGCTTTTTATGAACACCCTACGGGGTCGCAATTGCACCGTGACTTGTGGTGCCGGTGGGACACTGTCCCGGGTGGCTGCCCTGTGACCAGAGGGCTGGTGTGTCCCTAGGGCTCTGCCCATTATTTGTGTGTTATTGGCCACCCCTGATCTGTCTGGGCTCCCTCCCAGTTTGAAAATAGAGCGCCTATAGAGCGAGATCAGTACCAGGAGGAGGATCCCTTAGCGTACCTCCCCTGGGATGATGACTTTACCAGGCGGTGGATGACTCCATCTATAGGGCCGTCAACCAGGCCATGGAGCCTTTGGAGCAACGCCTGTCTGCGCAGATAGCGAAGGAATGCGCCAAGTGGGCTGCTCCTGCGCCAATTACCCCCAAGCCCCCTCCTACGCCTCAACCTACTGGTTCCCCCCCTGCTAAGAAACCATGTCCTCATGGGGTAGATGTAGATGCCTATGCCCGCCTGAAGCAGGCGTTTTTGGCCCAGGTGCCCCCGCAGCCTGACCCAGCGTCCCCCACGGACTGCACCCCAACGCCTCCGCGTACCGCTTCTTCAGACCCCTTTGATAATGGTGACTCCCCCGGGGACACGGATGAGGAAGCGGGCACCCTCTAGGTCTCGGCTCCCAACACCAACTCCTGCCCCAGTGGGGGCTTCCGATATGTTGGATCCGGACGACATTGTCCACCCCAGGTCTTCGGATTGGGTTCCCGGGGATAAAATAGCCCAGTATGTGGCGAGCCGCCTGCGCAAGCCTATGGACAAGGATGCTCGCAACCGCCTATGGGCAGAGTGCCCCCGCCCTAGTTTGGAGGGAAAGGTTGCATTAACACCCGAGATTGACCCCAAGATGGCAACCTTCCTAGCGAAATTCGTACGGGACCCTAAGAAGGGTATTGATCGCTCCTGGCGTACGTGCCAGGATAAACTGCTAGATGCAGTGGGGCCTGTCACCAAAATTCTAGACATGGCCGAAGAGGCCAAGGTGTCAGGTGCCCTTATCTCCCCGGAGGTTCTCTCCAGCTGGGTGCAGCGCGTGATTGTGTTTATTGGTAATGCGAATTGCGCACTCTCCACGGAGAGGAGGCGGTCCCTTTTAATTAAGGTGGACCCCAAGTTCGGCAACCTGGCATCCTCGGAGGCAGGCGCTGTGGCCCAGGGGGGGCTTATTTGGCGACCCGTTCGTCAAGGAGTTGGGAAAGTTTGTGGCGACTTTCACCTCTGGACAGGGCCCAGTCAAACATCAGAAAGGTCTTTACCCCCCCCCGGGTTTTCCAAGGGGCCGGTCGTGGTAGGGGCCGCACGACCGGCCGCTTCTCCAACTCTGACAGGGGGCAAGGCTCCGGGCGAGGGCAATATCAAGACAATGCCCGCTTCAACAATTTCTACCCCACCTGAGGTCAGAAGTTCCGTGGCCGTGGAGGCCAAAGAGGCCAGCAACAGGGTGCTGGAAGAGGTGAGTGTAATACCCTCGGTGAGCTTGCAAGTGGGGGGGCGCTTAGCGCAGTTTCTCCCGGCTTGGGTTTCCCTCACGAGCGCCGCTTGGGTGCTGCAGAAGGTCCAGGGCTTCCAGTTGGAGTTTCATGGCCGTCCTCGTCAGCTAACCCGTCCCATCTCCTTCTCGCAGCGCGATACCGAGCTTCTGCGCGAAGAGGTCTCCGCCCTCCTCTAAAAAGGGGCAATTTGCCGTGCTTCAGAGCATCCCGGTGGGTTCCTCAGCAATCTTTTCTTAGTCGACAAGGTCGACGGCGGCCGGCGCTCGGTTATCAACTTGAAAAGTTTCAACGAGTGGGTGGTTTACCGCCACTTCAAAATGGAGGGGATCCATCTCCTCCGCGATGTGCTGAGACCACTCGACTGGATGGTCCGGCTCGACCTGAAGAATGCATACCTGACGGTCCCTATCTTTCCCCCTCATCGGCGTTTTCTGCAATTCAGGTGGGAAGGTCAGGTTTTCGAATTCACCACGCTCCCTTTCGGGCTATCCTCCGCTCCGTGGTGCTTCACAAAGGTTCTCAGACCGGCAGTGGAGTTCCTGCGAGCGCAGGGGGTTCGAATGATCGTCTACTTGGACGACATGCTCTTCCTGGATCAGTGCCCCAGAAGGCTATCCAGCCAGTTGAGGAATGCGGTCGACCTCCTCCAGGGACTGGGGTTTGTCATAAACGAGAAGAAGTCCCTGTTGGTTCCGGTCCAGTGTGCAACCTTTTTAGGCTTCAATGTGGACTACGTGTCCTCCACTCTGAGTCTGCCCGCCAGGAAGATGGCGAAGATCAGACACGAATTGCGCCAGACCTTGGCGAAGACACAGATTTCCTTGCGCCAACTGGCGCGTATCGTAGGTCCTCTCTCGTCCTCGATACAGGCCATTTTTCCCGGGCCTTTGCACTACCGGGCCATGCAGCGCCTGAAGGCGCATCACCTCAGGAAGGGTTTGACGTACTCCCAGTCGATACCTCTGACGAACGATGTGAGGGACGAGATGGAATGGTGGCTCACCCACATGGAGGCGTGGAATGGTCGGGCCATATTCAGTTCAGCGCCGGATATTGTCATCAAATCCGACGCCAGCCGCTCCGGTTGGGGAGCAAGGTGCGGAGAGTTCTCCACAGGTGGAGCCTGGTCCACTCACGTACAGTCTTTGCACATCAACTGCCTGGAACTGCTGGCAGGGTCGTTTGCGGTGCAATACTGGACAAAGGACAGGGTACAATCCTGCGTCCTTCTCAGGATGGACAACATCTCTGCGGTCCGGTACACCAACCACCTAGGTGGCACCAGATCCAGGATGTTGACGAACCTAGCCAAGGATTTTTGGCACTTCTGCCTAGACAACCAGATCTCTGTAATGGCGGAGTACCTCCCGGGGCGGGAGAACGAGGTGGCCGACTGGCACTCTCATCACCTCCTGGATGCCAGTGTGTGGAAGCTGGACCCTCAGGTCTTCTCTCAGTTGTCAGAGAAATGGGGCCCCTTCTCGGTAGACCTTTTTGCATCACGGCTGGATCATCAGTTACCGAGGTACTTCAGTTGACGGCCAGATCCTCAGGCGGAGGCGACGGATGCGCTCCTCCAGGACTGGCAACGGGAGCACGGCTATGCCTTTCCCCCGTTCTCCATGATCACGCGAGTGTCCGCGTTGCTTCGCCGCCAGCAGGCGGAGGTGGTGTTGATCACACCCTGGTGGAGGTCTCAAGTCTGGGTTCCAGTTCTTCTGGAACTTTCTTGGGATTTTCCAATCCGACTCCCCCACTTTCCTCACATTCTCCTCAATCCCGATCTCGTTCCCCATCGGCTGGTAGCAGAGAGGAACGTTGAGGATGATGGCCTGGCAGATCTCCGGCGCCGCTGGTCCCTCCCAGGCCTTTCGGGAAAGACTGAGGACTTGCTCACCAAGGCATGGGCGGACAGCATGACTAAGAGATACCGGTCAGCCTGGCACAGATGGCGTTGTTGGTGTGTGCGACGGAGTGTCGATCCCATGGGGGAAAATGTAGTCCACATCCTTAACTTTCTGGCGAGTCTGGCGGAGGAGGGTCTGGCCTATAGGTCAATCAATTCCTTCCGCTCTGCGATTTCGGCCGGTCATATTATGGTACAGGGCTCTCCGGTGGGCGAACATCCGTTGGTTTGCCGGCTTCTCAGAGGGATTCACCTCTCTCTCCCGCCGGAGCCTCGGTACACCGTCCTGTGGGACGTGAACCGGGTGCTGACTCTTTTTCTTTCTTGGCAACTGAACAGATTTCTGTCCCGTAAAGAGGTAACGGCCAAATTGGCCATGCTGTTATGCCTGGTTTCGTGCAGACGCGTCTCTGACGTGAGGGCCTTGGACATCTCAGCCAGAGTGTTTTCCCCGGATGGGGTATCGTTCACGGTAAGTAGAAGGACCAAGACTAATACTAGGGTCATTTCGTACCCAGCGTTTCCAGATTCCCCTAAACTGTGTGTAGTGCGGTGCCTCCGTGCTTACGAAGAACCAACTGAGGAAACTCGCCCTCCGGGTGAGAAGCAGCTGCTCATTGCGCTAAGTAAACCGTACAGAGCAGTCTCTTCCCCGACCATCGCAAGATGGGTGCGTTGGGTTATGCAGGAGGTGGGGGTTGATACTAAGCAGTTTGCCACTCATTCGGCGAGAGGAGCGATGGCCTCTAAGGCTTTTTCCCTAGGTGCACGTTTGGAAGATCTGATGCGCGCAGCCAATTGGTCCTCTGACTCCACCTTTAAGAGGTTTTATTTCAAACCAGTTCTGGAGGTGGCAAGGCTAGTAGTCGACAAGCTTTGAACTGGCATAATCTGAGCCTCCGGTCCTGACACAGAATGAGAATTTGCCTAGCTGTAGTGCTGGTAAGTTCCAATTCTATTAAGGACACAGAGGCGAGGATTATCCTGCCCAATGACCTCTGCAGATATGGACCCTCCCTGTTCTAATGTAAGTAAGGCATTCATGGGTCTTTCGAACTGTGGTAATGAGTTGTGAACGTTACTCATGTGTTATTATTGCTTGTGCTATACTGCAATTAGTTCCAGCTTAGTCCCTGACACTACCTGTTTTGCAGGAAATGATGGTTCCAAACAAGAAGCGTGAAATCTGACAGGAATGGTTTGCGCGAAGAAAGAGGAAGAGGAAACAGCGTGGAGGGACTATGCTGGCTGACTGGAGTGCGGACAGAGAGGAAGGACTCCTGTTTGAGACTTTTACTTTCCCTATTGTTCATGGGAAATGTAGTTGTTATAAGTGTTTGAAAATGTGCTGCTGTGAAAATAAAGCGAAGGAAGAAGGCATAATCCTTGCCTCCGTGTCCTTAATAGAATTGGAACTTACCAGCACTACAGCTAGGCAAATTCTCACTACGGTGCATTAAGCCATCAAAGAACATACGTTAAATGTCCTTAAAAATTACAAAGTTCTATAGGTGATTCAGTAATCAGAACATACAGTGCAATGAAAAGAAGCTGCATCTACGAAAAGGTATTAGAGAAAAAAATAAAAATATTGCAGTTACTAGTCCTCAACTCTTTAAGATGCTAAACTCTCTAAACATTCAGTAGCTTGCAGAACTGAGGGAAAAAAACAAGAAATCGTCCATTGTGGATAACCATCAGGCCCGACTGCTGAAATCGGCCTTATTGTGCACCAACTTTCCTGAACAACTCAATCCTTACGCCTGTGAGCGGTAGATAATGACATGTTGGAGAAGATCCGGAAAGAGCAATTATCCATGGTTTGAAAGGATTTAGTTTGCTATGGTAAAAAAGGATTAAAAAAAGTAAATACAAGTAACCTGTTACACTATAAAAATATTTTTAATCATAATCAAAAGGGAGTAAGACGTCTTCAAGCAAATATTTGGGGCACTGGACGATGAATGCAAACAAGAGTATTAAACACAATGACCCAGTGGAAAGGTTAGGAAGAATATTGTTCATTTGATTATTATAAGTGCCTGTAGCAAACTATAGCTTTTACACGTGTCCTGCATTTTAGTAGTTCATTGGTAAGCTAGGATTCAAGCTCCATCTATATTATCGAATTCTGTGTCATACTGCTTATGTTCTTCCTTAAGAATATCAGATCATTGACAAATCACTATAAAATGCTTACAAAATATGTTTAGCCTGATTTAAAGAGGAGTGGTAACACAAAATCTGCTCGTTCCTGAATGATGTGGGAAAATCATAATTTCCCTTAACTGATTCACTCTTTGGAACAGTTGTACATTTATAACCATAGTTCTCCACACTTGGAACGGCAAATACAGCTATTAAAAAGTGCATTGGTTGAAAGTAGACAAGTCTTAAAAACTGGTCCTCAGACATCAGTCCCCTGGTTTAAGTTGTGGTGGGTTCCTCATAACTTCAGTTCAGGTCGAGTGCAAGATGGTCATTACAACTGAGTCCCTGAATTTATCTGCAGAAGCTTTTCACCAGAGGACCTTCTGCACTCCTCAGGCATATAGGGGAGACGTTTATCAGGTACAGGTGGTAGAAATGTCCAATTGTCTTACCACCGTGGCTCCCTCTATTTTCGGATTTTTTGCACCTTCCAGCTATAGTAGAAGTTTTACAGTGGAGCAAGCAGAATCTGTACCACTCTGCCCTTGGGGTCAGGGAGTTTTTAGCTTCCCAAACCTTTGAGTAATGTTCAAGTTCGAGATATCTAGGCCAGAAATGGGGACAAGCCTCCACCAAGCCTCTGTATGCTAAACATAAATTCTTCAAACAGTAAACAGGAAAATCTTTTGTTCTTTGGTTCTTGGCAGCCTCTTGGCTGGAACAGGTAAGGCAAGCCAATTTAAAGGGAAAAAGCAGTCTGTGATTCTAAATGATACTAGAGCAAATTAAACTAAGTTTCCCACTCTTTCTCCACTCAACATTTGTAGTAAAGCAGGGGCGGCTCCTCCGTTATGGCGGAGGAGCGTTGCCCCCCCCCCACTGAAAGCCAGCAGAGGCCACAGAAAATAATAAAATAAAATAAATGTAATTATCCTTTTATTTTTCGTCCTGCAGGCTGCAATCCAAGGGAGGGGAGGGGCCACCCATACTGATGCTGCAGCTGCAGCACCAGGGAGGAGGGGGGAGTTGTGGGCACTGCTAAGTGCGTATGCCGGTTTGGCCGTCCCTCTGGGGCCAGCCAAAGGTCATGCAAACTTAACCTTTCTTCTACCCAAGCTGTGTTGTACAGCCAGGTGGAGAATCAACACAGGCTCCCAGTCCAAGTCTGAATGCCAAACCAGGGTGCTCCGACCAATCCCAACACTGCTCTCTTGCTGGGGATAGTATTCCCATCTGGGAGCCTACACAGTGTGCAGCAGTTTCTGGACGTCCGGGAGACAAAGATCGGGAGCAAGGTGGTGGCCGTCGGAGCAGGTAAGTGCAATATTTATATATTTATTTTATTAGTTTGTATTCCCCCTTGTCCCACCCCACCACTTCCCAATACGAGCGACCACTACTGTAGTAAAGTCAATCAGTTCCTGTACCAGAGATATATTTCTGGGAAAAAATAACGGAGAGCCCCTCTAACCACAGAAAAACAAAATGGTAGCAGCAGTGTTCCCTTCTGCACAATTCCTCTCGTCGGGTAATGTATTAACAGTTCCCCTGTGATGCTAGTGCTGTTGGATTTTTCCACTGCCTTCAACACCCTACTAGAGCAGTGGTTCTTAACATTTTGACTTCTGTGGACCCTACTTAATCAGTACTGGAGTCCAAAGACCCCCACTGAGTCATTATTGGACTACGGGGACAACAGCCTAAGCAATTTCGATGATTTGAACAGCAAAACAATGCACAAAAATACAGAAACAAGCATTCTTCAAACAAATACACAAATTATGGTGTTTAACCCACACAAGTCGTTTAGAGCAAAGTGAAACTGGGTGATACCGTCCTAGAAAAAGTATAACAACTCGATTACTGGAGGGTAAGGCTTACAGACACCCTATCATGGACCACACATATTTCCAAGAGCCAGGTTACATTCCAACATGTTAGCTCTGCTTTAGTCAAAAGGTTGAAAGTATGCACTTACAGGCAGGCTGCTCTGGTTACTGATATTTATCGGGTAAAGGGGGTAGGTGCTGGGCTATATGGAACCGAGAAGTGGGGCTCTCACAATATAACGGCAATTGGAAAAAAAAACATGTTTATGAGATTGATCTTGGGATTACCTCGAAACGCGCCACTGACCCCAATATGCTTAGATCTTGGACTACAACATATAGCTCACATAGCAGCATCTAAACCCCTAGCATATTGGATCCGAGTCTGGTATAACAACTCACCACTCTCCATGAGACAATCACTGCTTGAAGTAATAGCACTCGACACTAAAGGGAGCATACCATGGCTCAAATGTGTTAAGACATGGTTACACATACATGGTAACTCGGTATGAGCAAACTCTGGTCCAATCCTCTTTGCACATAGAAAAGTACTTTGGTGTCCGTTAAGAAAATTTATTGACTTTACATTTATGCCCTTTGATTGAACCATGGTATTGTGGGGGATCTAACTGGAAGGTTTTTGGACTTCAAAGATAACTTGTATTGTGGGGAGTTCATGAATCAAATTGAAGACCCTCAAGCAAAATCCCTATATTTGCAATTTAAATATGCCATTTTGCCAATTAATGGGTTTCGCAATAGAGGGAATGGTCACAATACTTCTATTTGTCTATCTTGCCATGTTACCCCTAAAACTAAAGAGCACTTTTTATTTTTATGCCCCAGATATTCTACTCACGTGAGAACCAGGTTAATCCTCATCTGCTGCATTTTGTCAGCAAAACAAACGAGGGCCACAATTAGAATTTGCAGAAGCGATACTCCTGCATGGTTAATTTTTGCTCTGCCCAGATATTTGTTAAATGCATGGCGACTTAGGTGCAAGAATATGTTAACCAATGATACAAATGAATTGGTTTGTTTTTTACAATTATCTTAGGGAACCAAAGTATACAGTGCACTTTAGCCTTATAATGTACTGTAATCCGTGATATTTTATACTGGTTTTATACGAGATTGTTTTAATGGATGTTTTAGGTGCAGACATTTAAGGTGATAAGGTTTTCTCCACTTTGTAAATTTCGGAATTTTAACTTCTCTAAATGTTAATTGTGTAAACATTAGTCTTTTTTAAATTATTTATATGCATAACGCTGCCTTGAACTGATTGCAAAGGTTTACTTGTGCATGTATGTGCTTTTATGTTTTTTGTTATAAAACCGAATAAAGACTATTATACTACACAACACAAATTATGAAATATTTTAATTCACAACCAATGCAGAAAAAGCAGAGAATTTTTAATTTTAATAGGAAGGTTGGTTCTGAGCAGTTTTGGACCCGCTGAGTAGGTAGCAGACCATCAGAGGTCCCCCCGGACAACAGGTTAAGAACCACTGCCCTAGAGCACCACTTTTGGTGCCCAGCAAACGATGGGTGTGAAACGTAGCTAATCAGTGGCTTGAGTCTTTCTTAGTAGTAGTAGAATGTCTATAGTGCAGGTGGCAGACACGTGCCCAAAGCTGTCACAATGGGCTCTGGTATTTCCTAGGGCGCATGTTTTTTTTCCTGGCTCTTCCAACATATATGGGCAAGAATTACATCTGCTATGTTGTGACATCAAACAAAAGTATTTGCTTTCATTCAGAGGTGGATAAGTGCACGGAGGCTAAGGATAAAACTCATTCAGATTATTCTGTACAATAAATTGCAATAACATGCTTTTGCCTAAGCACACAGTCCAAAACAGAAATTCTGAAAAATGAAAAAGATAAAGTCACTCTCAGTGATTCTTGTTGTGATCTTGCCTTTGATATTAAACATCAAGGGTGCGATCACAACTGGCCCGCAAAATGCGGATGCGAATTGCACACCAGCCAAACTGCTAATTACCAAATTAGTGGGTGAGCAATCTGTACCCTATTTATTTGTTAGTCACTTTGGAATGAGAAATAACGTGCACATTACTCCTCACTCCAAGATGTTCAATGTAATGAGCACCTAAATTTTACTTTTATTGCAGTTGTCACAGAACTATACTACACTCCTATGTCATTTATGCCAAACTCTTACTGCAGATCACAGGCTACAAATGCCAGGGCAATTATCATTCAAAAACTGACCTCGCAAACTTCAAGTTCTATAGCACAATGTAGTCAAAGCAGTTTTGAATACAACTCCTTGTGAGCATGTCTCAGCAGTTCTGAGCCAGTCACATTGTCTCAGTGTATAAAGTGCAGCTTATATCAAATAGAAAAAATGAAATAAAACACAGGGAGTGCCTATGTGAGAACAGGCAGAACACACTTCTTATTTCAGGCTGCCAAAACATGGAAGGAATCAGCATAATAACTCAAACTAATTTTTAAGTTTTAGCTAAGCAATAAGGCACGCCTGTTCCACTTTTATTTTATTCATTTATTAAAGCATTTATACATTACATACCTAACTGCAAAGCTAACAAAGCATAACATAACAAAAAATGCAATCAAAGCTTTTGTTCATGGAACATACCAGGTACATGAAAAACAGTCACTGCAGTTAACGGAAATGGGTTACAGAGGTACAATGTTGGTGTTTCTTAGATGCCACCGTGGGTTTAAGTGAGTGTTAAAAACGAATGTTTTGAGTGCTTTGCAAAAGCCTAGCTAATATGCGATTAGGCAGATGTTCTCAAGTAGCAAGTTTCATTTTTCTTTCACAGAGCTTGCAAAAGTATAACCCTTGCTAGATTGTGAAAACTCCAGAATTATTGATTAATTACTCCCTGGATTTACTGATCCACCTGCAGTAGACTTCTTTTGTTTCACGTAGGTGGGTTTATCCAGATGTATGGCTTAATGAATAATGCAGAAAATCTTGAAGGTAATGCAAGCTTTAAGTGAGAGTCAGTGGCGGCTGAACATACCCTGGATGATAGCATCACATTTTTTTTTGCTTCCAAAACTAAGGGTACTACAGATTAAAGGAGAGATGTAGTGGGTGAGAGAGGTCACTTGGGTAGTACCTTGTGAATCACACTTTAATGATGTATGTGAGAGTGGATCAATGCTTTTACCACTTATCTGAAATTCTCATGATTATGGAAAGTTTACATTTCTCAGAGATGAAGTTGGAATTTGGTGATTGTAGGAAATTGGGTTTTTGGTTGAGGGGGTGAGTACCCTTCTCAAGCAGAAACCACAATCCATGTCATGGTGAACCACAAAAGTCACTAAATTATCTTGTGTGTAATCATCTGGCAGCTTGGCACAAAAGCAGTCAGGCTTAACTTGGAGGCAATGTGTTAAGTATTTATGCAGCACTCAAACAGTAACAAAGTGAAAACACAACACAAGAAAAATCCCACACCAATTACGAAAAAACTGAGTAAAATGTAACAAATAATTTGACACCAGAACAACAAAAATCAAATCAAAAGAACGGAGTAATGAACTTGTAACATTTTGGCAAAAACTGGCGCCTAAAGGATCAAAGTGCCAACCGCAAATATCTAGTTGCGCAAGACCATGACAAAGTCGAAAGTAATGGCTGACTGATGGAGCATGGGACGGATACACGAGGTGGATTTGGCCTGATCTCGGCTTATCTTCGGACTTAGTATAAATTTGAAAGAAAAATGTCTGAGAAGGTAAAGTTCAGTGGGGCAAGGCAGCCAGCGGTATCTGAGGAAGAGGCCTCGTCGATGGGGAGCTGATGGATGAAGTTGCAATGAAGATTTCTACGTTTGGACTTAGTGCCTTTTTTGGAAGTGAAAAATCTCAAGCAGGCTGCAGCCGACAAGGGCTCCAGGAGGCCGGATAACATTCTGAAGCGGATCTGCGGAACAGGATTTGCTGCTGCAGAGAAGAAAGTAGCAGGAGATACCGTCAGGCCAACTGGCGATGCACCTTGGGCGGATTGGCGAGCAGGTAGGTGCTGATCTCCTGTCAGTTCTCAGAGCACTTTTTGATGAAAACTTTTCTAACTCCTAATGTTAAACGTAGCCCTCTCTGCAGGGGGATCCCTAAAAATTTTGCCTTAACACTCCTGTTTTCCGAACCCGTTTTTGTTGGCCTTTAGGACTCTGTGCACTTTACCACTGCTAACCAGTGCTAAAATGCATGTTCTGGTGAAATTGGCAAATCCTTAGTAAAGTGGTACTACATGTACCCAGGGTCTGCAAATTAAACGCTACTAGTGGGTCTTCAGCACTGATTGTGCCACCCACTTATGTGCCCATTTAAACATGTCCCAGGCTTACTCTTGCAGCTAGTGTGTGCAGTTTAAACTGACATTTCGACCTGCCAAAATAAACCTTTTACCAGGCCTAAACCTTCCTTTTTAATACATATAAGTCACCCCTACAGTAGGCCCTAAACAGCCCAGAGGGCAGGGTGCAGCGTATTTAAAAAGTGGAACATGTACTTTTAACTTTTACATGTCCTGGTAGTGAAAAACTTTTTAATTTGTTTTTCACTGCTGCAAGGCCTGCCTTTTACATAGGATAGTATTTGGTTACCTTGTCACATTAAATAAGTGATAACTTTCAATTGGGAGCAGGTAGGAAAGCTGAGTTTGGTCTCTAACAAATGGTAGTTTAAACATTTTAAACCCTCTTTAATGGTAAAGTTGGATTTTAAGTCATACGTTTTAAAATGCCACTCTTGGAAAGTTGGCATTTTCTTGTCTCAACCATTTGGGGCCTGCAGCCTGTATCCTGGGCTACATGACTAGGTGTAGCTGGCAGTTGGTCTTTGTGTATTACTCCCCCATAGTGAGACAAAGGGTGAACAGGTGTTGGCAGGATGGGCCATCTCTGACTTGATGGGGGGGAAGCTGTCACCTGACATAGTTACACATCACAAAGGCTCTGCCTCAGCACACTCACACAGGGTTTCATACTGGTATTTTGTGCCCCCAGACAAGCTAGGGCCAGGACAGGGCCGAAGGAAATTCCAAACACCTCTTGGGGTGGAACCCTCCAGAAACTTCTCCTACTTCAAAGCTGGCACCAAGGGTCAATAGTGGACCCTCAGATCTAACTCTTCAGTATATACCTGGACCTGTGGAAGACTCAAAAGAAGGACTGCTGTGCTGCCCTGCTGCAACATGGACTGCTACTCTGCTGCCTGAGTGAGAAGGACCGGACCTGCATCTTGAACTCAGGATCACCAGAGTGACTCCAAGGGCTAGTTTGCTGGCCAACTAGTTCTTGGAGTCACTCTGGTAGCCCTGGGATCAAGCAGCAAGGCAGGCCTCTGAGGGTACAAGGCAGTCTTTAAGCAGCAGGGACAGAAAAGGCTCCAACTACTCTGAACCTCGACTTTGACTGCTGTGAGTCCTGCCAACCAAGTGGTGCCACCCCAGTCATAGACCCTTGGAAGCTGGCCTGAAGGTGCTCTGCCAGCCCCGCTGTGGCCTTTTGGGCACAACTGACACAGCGCAATGTATCTCTTTGCAGCTCCGTATTGGAACCGCTGATGTACGATGAATTCCTGATGCAGGACCCCACAGCTCTTCGGAACCACCACTGTATGACACCTCGAGGCAGGACCTTGCATCGCAGCCCCGCAACTCCTCAGAACCACTGCTGCATGATATATTCTTGATGCAGGATCTCGTATCGCAGCATTGCAGCTTCCTGGAATCGCTGCTGCACCACGCATCCTCGACGCAGGACCTTGCATCGTAGCCCGCAGCTCATCAGAACTGCAGCTGGGTGACACATCCTCAACGCGGGATCTCGCAATGCTCTGCAACCAGGATTTAAGGTACTTTGTTCAGCGGGCCTGTATCAGGCCCACACTACGTCGCGGTCAGCCTGTACTTGTGATGTCTATCCTGATACTGTGTGACCGGATAACCACAGTTAGTGCTTTCTGCTTTTAAGTACTATTTTTACCTAAAGCTTTAAAATTACATATTTCTGGTTCTACTAATTGGATTTTTGTAATTTAGGTATTAAATAATGTATTACATTTTACTCTACTTTCCTAAATTGGTATGGGATTTTTCTTGTGTTGTGTTCTCTCTTTACTACTGTTTAAAGGGCTGCATAAATACTTTACACATTGCCACTAACTTAAGTCTGACTGCTTTTGTGTAAGCTGCCAGAGGGTTGAGCATAAGTCAATTTGGAGATTGATGTGTTTCACCCTGACATGAATTGTGGCTGATGCTTGAGTAGGGTTTCACCCCCTCAACAAGCAACCCTATTTCCTACATCCAAGTTTATGTTTTTGGTTGTTTGGGCACTTTTATCACCACTTCCAAGAGTCCAGGACCGGTGGGGAACCTCTTGGAGGACAGGACTCACTTCAGGCAGGGTTTAGGAGCGAGTTCAAGGTTGTTGGAGCTGTTTGTGTCCCTGTAGCTCAGAACAGAAGACGGACCAACTAGTTCTTGGAGTCACTCTGGTAGTCCTGGGATCAAGCAGCTAGGCAGGCCTCTGAGGGAACAAGGCAGGCTTCAAGCAGCAGGACAGTTCTATTGTAGCTGCAGGGTAGCCCTTCGAAGTACAAAACAGGCCTCAAGCAGCGGGCAGTCCTTTGAAGCAAAAGGCAGTCTTTCTGGCAGTCCTCTACAGGTCCAGGAGTGAAATGAAGAGTGCTACTGAGGGTACAAGTTTATACCTAGTGCCAGCTTTTAAGTGGAAGCAACTTCTCTAGTTTTCCCATCCACAGATGGCTCTGGTATTTCCTTTCTCCCTGCCCAGGCTCCAAGTGGTTGGGGTGTTAAAAGGACAGTGTGACTTTCTTTGTGAGTATGCTGAGGCAGCTCCTTTGACATGTAAGTGGGGCAGGGAACAGCTCCACGCCACACATCCTGGCAGGATGTCCCATCCTGACAACACTTAGTCCCTCTCTTTTTCACAGTTTGGGAGGAATATACAAAGGCCAACTGCAAGGCTAATCACAGTCATGTGATCCAGAACACAGGCTGCAGGCACCAAATGCTTTGGATAAGAAAATGCAAACTTTAGAAAATGGCATTTTTAGAATTGTGACTTAAAATTCGACTTTACCATTAAAGAGGATTTTAAATTACAATTCATTTGAGAAAAAACATGACATTTCCACCTGATCTCAATCAAAAGGTATCACATATTAAATGTAATGAGGTAACCCAATGTTATCCTATGGGAGAGGTAGGCCTCACAATAGTGAAAAACAAATGTAGGAGTTTTTCACTACCATGACATGTAAAACTTAAAAGCACATATCCAACTTTTTAAATACAACGTAACCCGCCATATGGGCTGTTTAGGGCCTACCCTTGAGGTGACTTATGTGTATTAAAAAGGGAGATTTAGGCCTGCCCAAACGATTATTTTGTTAGGCCAAATTGGCAGTTTATTACTGCTCATAGGCTACAATGTCAGTCATAAGACATGTTTTGAAGGACTACTTAAGTTGATTGCACAATAAATGCTGCAGGACCACTAATAGCATTTAATCTACAAGCACAGGGAACATGTTGTACCACTTTACTGGGAACTTATAAGTAAATGAAAGGTGGCAATCAGGTGTAAGCCAATGTTACCATGCTTAGAGAAGTGAGCACAAGCACATTAGCACTGGTTAGCAGTGGTAAAGAGTCCTAAGACCAAAAAAAAGATTTTCAGCAAACAGGAGGGGAGAAAGCAGAAGGCCTGGGGCAAGGCCACCTTAGGGCTGACAGGTCTAACAGTGGTCTTGTAAATTCTGGGCATGTGCAATTGCAGTGAATGCTAGGAGTCAAGGCTCAAACTCAAGGATTTCACCTTTTAAACAAGGGCAGAGTTATTTCAAGTGGGGCTAGGTCATTTAGCCAGTAAAGAAGGAGGAATTCATTTTTAATCAGGCTTAGCTTCAGCGAGAAGCTGGCAATCCAACTATCAACATCGTCCAGGTAGATTTTATGTGATGTGATCACAGTTGGTCCACATCAGTGAGTAAGTGTCATCAGCATATTGGTGGATGAGGAGGTCTTTTGCTGTCACTATAAGCCTCAGCAGGTCTATGTTCATGGAAAATAATGAAGGCAACAGAATATAACCCTGATGACTTCTACAAAGCATGTAAAAGATAGATGTTTTTTGGGGGAGTATTATGGGCCCCCAATCCAGGCTACACTGTCTTATAGGAGAAAATACTGACCAACTTTCAATGTGTTATCTACACAATTGCAAACACAAGGAGATGATGGACGGAGTGTGCTGAAACTTTTCAAACACTCACCCCCAGTCACAGATCTGGGTTGAATCCATCATCATTCTTTAGCTCACTTTGCCACCCCAGTTCAGACACAGCTATATGCAAATCAGTCTTGACCCTGTGCCTCATGGGAACAGTCCAGTCCGAACTGCCAAGCCATGTCTTCCCTGGACCGGAAACAAGCATCCGTCCATCATCTCCTTGTGTTTGCTTTGTTCGCCCTAAGTTGGAATCACTCCGTCCATCATCTCCTTGTGTTGGCTTTGTTCGCCCTAAGTTGGCAGCGTATGCCCAGAAGTGGGTCTCTTGCTTACTTAGCCACTGGATTCAAGCTAGCCTGGCTGAAGAGGGCTGTTAGCCCGAAACCGGTCCCAGGATGCTTGTTTCCGGTCCAGGGAAGACATGGCTTGGCAGTTCGGGCTGGACTGTTCCCATGAGGCACAGGGTCAAGACTGATTTGCATATAGCTGTGTCTGAACTGGGGTGCCAAAGTGAGCTAAAGAATGATGATGGATTCAACCCAGATCTGTGACTGGGGGTGAGTGTTTGAAAAGTTTCAGCACTCCGTCCATCATCTCCTTGTGTTTGCTTTGTTCGCCCTAAGTTGGCAGGGTATGCCCAGACGTGGGTCCCTTGCTCACTTTGTCACTGGATTCAAGCTAGCCTGGCTGAAGAGGGCTGTTAGCCCGAAACCGGTCCCAGGATGCTTGTTTCCGGTCCAGGGAAGACATGGCTTGGCAGTTCGGGCTGGACTGTTCCCATGAGGCATAGGGTCAAGACTGATTGGCATATAGCTGTGTCTGAACTGGGGTGGCAAAGTGAGCTAAAGAATGATGATGGATTCAACCCAGATCTGTGACTGGGGGTGAGTGTTTGAAAAGTTTCAGCACTCCGTCCATCATCTCCTTGTGTGTGCCCTAAGTTGCCAGGGTATGCCCGACGTGGGTCCCTTGCTCACTTTGCCACTGGATTCAAGCTAGCCTGGCTGAAGAGGGCTGTTAGCCCGAAACCGGTCCCAGGATGCTTGTTTCTGGTCCAGGGAAGACATGGCTTGGCAGTTCGGGCTGGACTGTTCCCATGAGGCACAGGGTCAAGACTGATTTGCATATAGCTGTGTCTGAACTGGGGTGGCAAAGTGAGCTAAAGAATGATGATGGATTCAACCCAGATCTGTGACTGGGGGTGAGTGTTTGAAAAGTTTCAGCACTCCGTCCATCATCTCCTTGTGTTTGCTTTGTTCGCCCTACGTTGGCAGGGTATGCCCAGACGTGGGTCCCTTGCTCACTTTGCCACTGGATTCAAGCTAGCCTGGCTGAAGAGGGCTGTTAGCCCGAAACTGGTCCCAGGATGCTTGTTTCCGGTCCAGGGAAGACATGGCTTGGCAGTTCGGGCTGGACTGTTCCCATGAGGCACAGGGTCAAGACTGATTGGCATATAGCTGTGTCTGAACTGGGGTGGCAAAGTGAGCTAAAGAATGATGATGGATTCAACCCAGATCTGTGACTGGGGGTGAGTGTTTGAAAAGTTTCAGCACTCCGTCCATCATCTCCTTGTGTGTGCCCTAAGTTGCCAGGGTATGCCCGACGTGGGTCCCTTGCTCACTTTGCCACTGGATTCAAGCTAGCCTGGCTGAAGAGGGCTGTTAGCCCGAAACCGGTCTCAGGATGCTTGTTTCTGGTCCAGGGAAGACATGGCTTGGCAGTTCGGGCTGGACTGTTCCCATGAGGCACAGGGTCAAGACTGATTTGCATATAGCTGTGTCTGAACTGGGGTGGCAAAGTGAGCTAAAGAATGATGATGGATTCAACCCAGATCTGTGACTGGGGGTGAGTGTTTGAAAAGTTTCAGCACTCCGTCCATCATCTCCTTGTGTTTGCTTTGTTCGCCCTAAGTTGGCAGGGTATGCCCAGACGTGGGTCCCTTGCTCACTTTGCCACTGGATTCAAGCTAGCCTGGCTGAAGAGGGCTGTTAGCCCGAAACTGGTCCCAGGATGCTTGTTTCCGGTCCAGGGAAGACAGGGCTTGGCAGTTCGGGCTGGACTGTTCCCATGAGGCACAGGGTCAAGATTGATTTCCATATAGCTGTGTCTGAACTGGGGTGGCAAAGTGAGCTAAAGAATGATGATGGATTCAACCCAGATCTGTGACTGGGGGTGAGTGTTTGAAAAGTTTCAGCACACACCGTCCATCATCTCCTTGTGTTTGCTTTATCTACACAATTAACAGTATTGCAACTGGTGCTCGTGTAAAGCGCTCTGATACCCAATACCTTTGGGTCAAGTTTGCGCTATATAAAACTCCGCAAAAAAACCCCAAAAAAACAGTGTTTATTTTATTAGTTTCATTTATCGCCACAACTGCTTCCACAATCGCTGGCAACAAAAGCTCAATGTATTGGGGAGCATTACCATTTATAACCTATAAGGAAGAAATCATAATATCTACATAAAACCAACAGCTAATTACCATTAAAAAACACTGGATCAATTCATATAACCTGCCTACAAATCAAAAATCTTGACAGTTAATTTTTTTCATTCCACATAATTTACATGTTCCTCTACTACCATCCAAGGTGCTGTCCATAGTCCCTTCAGATATCAATGTGAGTCTCCATTCTCAACACTGCATGGCATTTACTCACAGATCTTGTATTAGTAGCTTTCCAACAGTGCTAATATGAACAAGTTCAATGTTCCATACTATGTACAGTGTATGCAATGTAACTGACCATCCAGTCTTCCCTTACTACACCTCTCTGCTACTGATTATGTTATTTACTCCAGTAACCATTCCGGTTTGCCAACACTGTTGTGTTGTTCACCCACTAGTAATCCAGATGTCATTCTGACACATAAAAATGCTGCTCCACGATTTCATGATTCAGCGTAATGAGATTGTCATGACGTCATGAAGACTCCATGATTCGAGCAATTTCCTTGCTCTCTCTTTTTATTGTGCAATGGAGTAATCCATTCACACAAATGTTTGCCACTACTTCAATTAGTTTTTAGGTGTTTATTGTAGTTCTTTTGTGAAACTTATAAACCCCTGATGCATATCATCAATTTCCCACCCAAGAAAAAACATCCCTATTATGGATTCACATCTGTGGCAGTGCTCCCTGAAATGTTTTTAACACATGCCCATGTCTAAAATGTACGTGCATGCTACTCACTGGACTTTGTCTTACAAATCAAATAAGATATGTGAAGTCAGTGTTCAAACACCAGAGTCAGTGGCAATCCAAAATACGGTAATAAGACTAAATGTTGTATGTAGTGCTTATGTTACATAAAACCTGTGAATTCTCATTTTTCATTGAGATCTCAGAGATTTACTGTATCCAGTTGTGTTATCCACATACCTCACAGCTCAGAAACACTCTCACATTATTGCATTGTTCAATCACCTTCAAAACCTGAAATCTAAATTGATCGAGATTACATCCCTTCTCATTGAAGTGCCTAGCCACTGTTAACATTTCATGTTTCTGTTTTATTTTCCACTTATGGTCCGTCAAACCTAATTTCACAGCTTTTTTGAAGGGAGGGCTTTGTGTTACTTTTATTTTTTTTTTAGAAGAGGAGGGTTACTGCGCAGATCATGGGTGATGTTGGGCTGGAGACACACTTCACTAAAAAGTACTCAAAAGGCAAAGGTTGAAAGCACTGTCCTGATATCTATTTTGCCTGCTTCCAAATTTTTGCATGTGAAGATGCAATAGGGTCTTGTTAGATTGGAGTTTATTGCTCTGAATGTGTTATTAAACTAGCGCACTGCGAGTACAAGGAGGCGCACCTTTATAGTTTAGGGATGTTAATAACATGTTTGGCGGACAAAATTTCATTGAGAATAAGCCCCTGCAAAGGGGGTCGGACCTTTGGGTACATGTGTGGAAGCTTTGGTGGGTACTGGGGATTGCTGTAAATCATCAATACATTGCTTTCCGGACCCATTCAGAAGTCTTGAGTTAGTTCTCAGAGGAGACGTATGGGTAAGAAACAAAGAAGGAGTAAGTCATATTGACCCTATAAAGAAAAGCATACCAAGGGCTGGGTAGTCTGTACAGTAGGGCTAAGGACATAGAAGAGTTGGATTACTGACATTGCAAATGAAAGGAGATGCTGAAATACCAATAATATGTAATAGCAAAACTGTCAAATCCAGATATGAATATGAGCATTGAACAATCAGCACGGAGTATTATGTATTGGGGTGTAACACAGAAAACACACGCTGGTCCTTAACAAAGGAAATGTGCAGTTACCATCAACTAAGTCCACATAATGACCAAATGAAAATGCATGACAACTATAAGGAGCCAAGATAGACCGAGATGCAATCTGTAAAACTAGTGTTTCAGGAAACAATAACTATCAGAAGTAATCTAAAACTAATCAGAGATTCAAATAAATTGTATTAGGCACAAGTTAATTGTTCCAATACTATACAAGAACAGAGGCCGCGTTGTGCTGTTCAATAGAATAAACTTGGAATTTCCCACCAATATATTTGAGGCCCAGAAATCAAGTACAGAACACCTTCTAATGCAGCTGGGAAGCACAACAAAGGTAAAGAAAAACGATTATGTTCTTGAAAGAATGTATACTCTTGACATACCAGTTGAAATGTGTTTAAATCATAAAGTAATGAGGATAGAAACCACACTATCCCAAGTGGATTTTTTTTCCCAAAATGCATTAATGTCCCCAAGAGCAATAACCAAATCAATGCTGCACAAGTGGCTTTCAGCAGAAAAGGTACAGAACAAGTAAAAATAATCAAGGAAGGAATCATGTTTAAACGTCTTAGAGCAGCATTCAACCCTTGCAATAGTGGTCGGAATGGCACATAAATTCAGGGAAATTATAATACAGCAAGGACTGCAGGGACCGCACTATTACAGGGTATATGCCAACGAAGCTTATATGTAATCGGTGCAGTGCATGCCTTATTAGCTAGTCGGGGTACATGAACCATGAAGGTACATGAAACTGTAAAATCAATCAGGCTAATTTGGAAATACTCATCTCTCCTTACATGAACATCAGTATACATTCCATATGCTCCTGCGAGGCACAGAGAATGCCGCGCTGCTGTGGATATTTGTAGCCCTGGTAAAGACTAGAAAAATGATCAAAGTTAAATGCAGAACACTTGTCGTGGATTACAACAATAACATACTGATGGCTTCAAGCAGATAATGAAATGGGAGAGAGACTGGAAAAATCAGTGCAGCAGCCTAAGCTTTGACTCAGCAAGGGAAAATGACATAACATCAAAGGTAAAGAGAGAGAGAAAGAGGGGAAAAGATATGAGAAATGCTGTATGGCGTTAATGAGAGCAGTAGCTTAAATAGAGCGGAAACACCTACTAATAAACTACAGGAGCTGAAAAGGAATCTAAATCAAAGACAAAGACCACAAAAATAGGGAACATCAATTATACCAAGGAACTCAATTAAATTAGCTGTCCTTTGTGGTGCAAATCAAAAGCGGGCCTTCACAGGTCCATCTTAGTAGTCAGTAAAAAAAACAATCACCATTTGCCAGTATCACATGTTCCGCATACTAATACACACCTCTAGGGTCAACCAGAGAGAAATTCAGGCTGCTCCATTTCATGATAATCAGTAAGCCATACCTGACTGCAGCAAGGTAAGTCATGCTGTGTTTATCAGAAGATGGCGATCAGACCGACTTCAAAGGTTTGTGGAAATACAGGAGGTCACAGCACAAAGATTCACTATATTACCATATGCATGCGCCACTTTTGCTTCCATCTTGGAATGAGGAAGGCCTGGGAGAACACCACTGACATCTGCAGCCACTATAAACATTATCATGAAAGGACACACTGATGTGTTTCATAAGGCTATGCTGTTAGAAAGGTGAAAAGTACATCTCCAAGTGCTTCCACAGGCTGCAGCAACATCACCATAAAACTACAAACATACGAGAGGAACAGCAGACACCCAACTGATGCCAAAGTAATCCCCTTACATCAGTACCAAAAAATGCCGTTCAATGTGGGTCCCCTTTCCTTGGAAATTTGGATATGCATATATGTCCTAACCATATAACACTGAGGAGGAATCGCAGAAGAGTGACTTGTCAATGGCCAAAAAGAAAGACCCATTCTCTTCATACAAATGTTTTTTCAGATCCAGTGGAACGCACTAAAAGGCAGACAGAAAATTGTGAGTCAGATGGGCATGAAAGGGTTTGACAGAATTATGTCATAGCAGTTATCCAGCATATTACAGTATTCTACCACTCCCCAAAGAAATCTACAGTTACAGGACATTTTACCTGGTTCTCAAAATTATTGTAGGAATTGACTGTGAATATGTGCTTTCTTCTTGCTCTGTGTGAATTTTCAACAGTTTTATCCGTCTTTCAGAGATTTTACTTTGATGTTGCATCACAGTCAGTTGGGGGAAGGCTATCTTTTAGTTGAACTCTGTCTTACAATGGGCGATTAACATTTGCAGTTCTAAAAGTTTCCTCACATTGCCTGAGACTCGACAGGTAAGTGGTTTTCGCACCACTGCACCTTCTCTCGATCTGTCACAGAGAACTGTTATGAGGGTGATGAGCTGGCAGGCCAACGGCGCAACATCAAACGGACAAAAGGCGACAGGAGGAATGCTTGCAAATAGTCTAAAACCACTGGCAATCGCTCCGGGTAGCATTGCAACCGTTCGTTTTTTTGACCACCGCGCTGCTCTAGACAGATGCCTGCCTTAGACAAATCAGCATTGATGTTAATGCTCAAGGGAAAACCCCATCCCAAACTACCAGACGAGGTTCCCTTCAGAAAGGAACACAAGCAACCCCATGCCGGTTTCTGCCTTGTTAAACCTCATCACTGAGGCAGCAACTCTGTGAAAGAAACCGAGCATTATTGCTGCAGAGTACTGTAGGGATCCACTATGTACATCATGGGTTCCAAAAGAGAGGGAGGGTGGAGCTGGCAAGGATTCACTCACCAATCCATTGCTTCCCTCAAAACTTTAGGGATCCAAGGGAAAGAAGGTATATCTGTGTCTGTCGCACAAGTTACTAACTTGTGTAACGAAATATCTGTAAGGGACAGTAGTTAGTGACAGATTCCTTACCTTAAAATATCCCCAGGCGTCAGGCTGGATCCGGAAAGTTTTTTGCGTAGCAGTACCCTTGCACATCGGTAGGCGGCGTCGTGCGGCTCCGCGTCCGTCGTCGGCGTCGTGATTGCCGGGATGACGTCGCGGGCAGTACTTAGACGCCGCCCCTGCGCGCTGACGTCAGTTCTGTACACGACTTTCCACGCCAGGAACGCAGAGCCATGCAAGAAGCTGACATAGGTGTCTGAAAAATACTAGGGCCCTGAAAGGGATGTCCTTAACCCTAGAAATCAGTTCGCAGAACGGGGAGGATGGGTGGGGCGGTAAGGAATCTGTCACTAACTACTGTCCCTTACAGATATATCGTTACACAAGTTAGTAACTTGTGCATCTGAAAGAGACACGTTAGTGACAGATTCCTTACCTTAGAATAGATACCCCAGCAATACCAACCCCGGTGGTGGGTCTGCGAACAAAGATCAGACAAGGAAGTCCCGGAGGACAGAACGGCCAAAGAAGCCGTCCCTCCGGACCTGACTGTCAAGGCAGTAATGCTTTGTAAACGTGTGCAGCAAGGCCCACGTAGCTGCCTGACAGATAACCTGCAGCGGAACACCGCGGCCCAAAGCCGTGGTCGCAGCCGTTGCCCTGGTGGAATGGGCACGCAGCCCAACAGGAGGCTCCTTCTTAGCCAAAGAATAGCAGGCCTTGATGCACAAGGTAACCCAGCGGGAGATGGTTCGTTTGTGCACCGCCCGACCTTTTTTGGCGCCCACGCAGCCAACAAAGAGCTGGTCATCCACCCGGAAGTGTTTTGTGCGGTCGATATAGAAGGAGAGCGCACGTTTTGGGTCCAGACGGTGGAGCCTCTCTTCCTCTCTGGAAGGATGCGGAGGCGGAAAGAAGGTAGGCAAAGTGATGGTCTGCCCAATGTGGAAGGCAGTAACCACCTTTGGCAAGAAGGACGGACGCGTCCTAAGAACAACCTTGTCTGGATGGACAGACAGAAAGGGAGGTTTGCATGAAAGAGCCTGGAGCTCACTCACCCGCCGAGCGGAGGTGATGGCCACCAGAAAGGCTGTCTTCAGAGTCAGAAGACGAAGAGGACAGTTGTGTAGAGGCTCAAAGGGAGCGCACATTAAAAGGTAAGAACCAAGTTCAAGTCCCACTGAGGCATCACAAACGGAACAGGAGGGAAGAGGTGTGTAATGCCTTTTAAGAACCTGTTAACAACAGGGGACTTGAAAAGGGAGGGCTGATCAGGGAGCCTGAGGAAGGCCGAGATAGCACAGAGATAACCCTTGATGGTACCCAGGGCAGAACCCTGTTGGGCCAGAGAAAGAAGGAACAGAAGGACCTCAGAAAGAGGGGCAGAAAGGGGATTCACAGCCTTTGCTGTGCACCATGCCACAAATTTGTTCCACCTGCAGGCGTATACCACCTTAGTGGAGGGACGCCTGGCTGCCAGAATCACATCACAAACTTCGGGAGCCAAGTCGAAAGGAATCAACTGCCGCCGCTCAATCTCCACGCAAGCAGGTGTAGACTGGACAGGTTCGGGTGGAGGACTGTCCCCTGCTGCTGCGACAGAAGATCCTCCCGAAGAGGCAGACGGATCGGGGGATCTACGCTCATACTGAGTAGCTCGGGATACCAAACTCTTCGAGCCCAGTCCGGAGCCACAAGGATGACTTGGGCCCGGTCGTGCCGAATCTTCTTCAACACTCTGGGTAGAAGTGGTATAGGCGGAAAGGCGTACAACAGACCGCAACTCCACTCGCGACAAAAAGCGTCGCCGAGCGAGTGCCGCCTTGGAAATTCCAACGCGCAGAACTGATGACATTGCGCGTTCTCTTCGGTGGCGAATAGATCTAACCAAGGCTCTCCCCATTGTTGAAAGAGTCCTTGCGCCACTTCCGAGTGAAGACGCCATTCGTGATCCATCATGCACCTGCGGCTGAGGTTCATCCGCCCTGGCGTTCAGGGAACCTGCCAGGTGTTGAACCATCAGGAACATGTCCTGATGTTCCAGCCAAGTCCAGAGGCGCAGAGCCTCCTGACAGAGGGTCCACGACCCCACCCCGCCCTGTTTGTTGCAGTACCACATGGCGGTGGTGTTGTCTGTGAACACCTGCACTACCTTCCCTTTGACAGAGGGAAGGAATGCCTTGAGTGCAAGTCGGATCGCCCGGAGCTCCAGAAGGTTGATATGGAGCCGGGACTCCGCCGGAGACCAGAGGCCTCTGATCTCCGCCTCTCCCATGTGACCGCCCCATCCCAGAAGGGACGCGTCCGTCACAACTGTGTGCTCTGGCTGGGGAAGGGAGAGGGATCTGCCCATGACCCATTGCCGGTTCGAGAGCCACCACTGCAACTGTTTTGCAGTCCCCACCGAGATCTGGACGTGATCGGACAGGTTGCCCTGGTGCTGCGCCCACTGGAACTTCAGGTCCCACTGCAGAGCCCGCATATGCCATCTGGCATGATCGACCAGCAGGATGCAGGAGGCCATGAGGCCCAGCAGCCTCAGGGTCATCCGTGCCGAAACCCAGGAAAAAGGCTGAAAGATCGGAATCATAGCCTGAATATCCCGGACTCGCCGTTCGGGAGGATAGGCCCGAAACTGCGTCGTGTCCAGAACTGCTCCGATGAAAAGGAGCTGTGGAGAAGGAACCAGATGCGACTTCGGCACATTGATGGAGAACCCCAGCGAGTGCAGGAGTTCGGCCGTAGTCTGGAGGTGGGAGACGACTGCCTGGGACGAGCCCGCCTTCAGCAGCCAGTCGTCGAGGTAGGGGAAGACTGAAACCCCTGCCCGGCGCAGATGAGCTGCGACCACCGCCATCACTTTCGTGAACACCCGAGGGGCACTGGTAAGGCCAAAGGGGAGCACGGTGAACTGAAAGTGCTCGAGGCCTACCGTGAACCGTAGGTAACGCCGGTGGGCCGGCAGGACGGGGATGTGGAAATAAGCGTCCTGCAAGTCCAACGCTACCAGCCAGTCTCCAGGGTCGAGGGCAGTCAAGACCTGAGCTAGGGTGAGCATCTTGAACTTCTCCTTCCGGAGGAAGCGATTGATGTTCCGGAGGTCCAAGATAGGACGCATGTCCTCCTTGTCCTTTTTGGGCACCAGAAAGTAGTGGGAGTAGCAACCACGCCCTCCTTCTGGGGTCGGAACATGCTCGATGGCCCTCTTGGCGAAGAGGGCCGTGACTTCCTTCTGTAGAAGCACCAAGTGATCCCCTGATAAGCGTCCTGCAAGTCCAACGCTACCAGCCAGTCTCCAGGGTCGAGGGCAGTCAAGACCTGAGCTAGGGTGAGCATCTTGAACTTCTCCTTCCGGAGGAAGCGATTGATGTTCCGGAGGTCCAAGATAGGACGCATGTCCTCCTTGTCCTTTTTGGGCACCAGAAAGTAGTGGGAGTAGCAACCACGCCCTCCTTCTGGGGTCGGAACATGCTCGATGGCCCTCTTGGCCAAGAGGGCCGTGACTTCCTTCTGTAGAAGCACCAAGTGATCCCCTGACATGCGGTGGAATTGAGGTGGCATGGCTGGGGGGGTGGTCTCGAAGGGGGGGAGTAGCCCCTTCGGACAATGTCCAAGACCCACCTGTCCGAGGTGATGGGACGCCAGTGGTGAAGGTGATGGCGGACCCTGCCCCCGACTGGCGTGCTGTGCACCTGAAAGGAGGGACTAGGAGGGCTTGGAGGCCGCGGACGGGTTGGAGGTGGTGGCCTGACCCGCACGCTGGTTGCCCGAACCGCCACGGCGGTATCCACGTCCTCGGCCACGCGAAGGCGCTTGCTGCGCGGGCCGTTGGCCGGGCTGTTGACGTGACTGGGCGCCCCTTCCGTGGCCACGAAAGGGGCGAAAAGCAGACGTGAGCGGAGGGCGCACAACAGCAAGGCCCAGGGACTTAGCAGTGGCCAAGGGACTTAGCAGTAGCCCGCGAGTCCTTGAAACGCTCCAGCGCATGGTCTGCCTTCGAACCAAAAAGACCGACTCCATCAAAGGGCATGTCCATGAGTGTATTCTGGACATCCCCTGAAAAACCAGTGGTTCTCAGCCAGGCGTGGCGACGCAGCGCCACCGTCGTTGCAAGCGATCTGCCCAGCAAGTCGGCGGTATCAAGGCCACAGCGGATGGTGTATTTAGCCGCATCACGCCCTTCCGCAATGGCGCGGGTAAGCAGTGTCTGGACCTCCTCAGAGCACTGCGGCAAAACAGTCGGCACCGAATCCCACAGGGAGTGGGTGTATCGGCCCAAGAGGCAAGCGGTGTTAACGGACCGCAAGCCAGTACTGGAGGAAGAGAAAGCCTTCTTCCCAAAGTGATTCAGGCGCTTGGATTCCCTATCCGGAGGGGCGGTAGGGAAGGCGGTTTGGGAGGCAGAGGCTTGGACAACCAAGCTCTCAGGGGTGGGGTGTTGGGAGAGAAACAGGGGGTCGCCCGGAGCAGGGCGATGGCATCGGGCCACGTTCCTATCCACAGGAGCCCCTGTGGTGGGTTTGGACCAGGCACCCAAAAGAACGTCAGTGAGTGCATCGTTGAACGGCAGCACAGTCTCCGAAGAGGAGGCCGCCGGCTGAAGCCCTTCAGTCAGGAGGTTAGTCCTGACGGCCACTGTAGGCAACTGGAGATTCAAGGCTCCAGCAGCTCTACGCAACACCGTTGCAAAATTAGCCCCCTCCTCCGTAGCCACGGGAGGAGACAGCATGCCAGAGTCAGGGAGGTGTCCAGACCACTGGCATCCCCAAGTTCCTCAACCCAGTCCGGGTCAAACTCGCACTGTTGTGTGAGAGGGTCCTCAGACCCCTCCCAGCTCTCCTGGTCCTCCTCAGGTTCAAAATATGGAGGAGGAGGGACATTAGGGACCCAAGGTCTCATCGGCGCCGGAACCGGCGTCGGGCGACGCCGGTCCGGCTCCATGTCCGGAGCGAACCGGGGAACGACGCCGTCCGGAGCCCCGGACGGCGTCAGGAACGGCACCGGGGACATCGGCGTCGGCGGAGGCGTGGTTAGGTCAACCGGCGTCGATGGGGGTTGCGGCACCACCGGAGCCGGGATCGAGGCCGGGGCCGGAGCCGAGGCCGTGATGAAGGCCGGTGGGACAGGCGACACCGGGACCGGAGTCGACGGCGACGCCGGAGCAACCCCATCAGGGCCCGCGGGGCCCGAAGGCGCACCGGAGGGACCTTGAGGCCCGAAGAGGCGGGCCATGGCCGACAGGAACTCCTGTATTTGGGCCTGAGTCGCCCCCAAACCCGGGAAGGACGGGTAATGCGGGGGTAACTCGACAGGCACGTCCGAGGCCGCGGGGACGGTGCCGACAGGGACCTCAGCCGAGTCGCGAGACCGGCGAGGCGAAGTTTTAGAGCGATGATGCCGCTTAGACTTCTTGTGCTTCGACTTACCGGAGGAGCGCGAAGACTTGGATTCCGACGAACGGCGGGGACTCCGCGTCCGGCCCCTCGACCTCTCCCGGGACCGGGGCTTGGTGCGGCGCGGAGCCGACTGCCGGACTTCGAGGAGCTTTCGAGACCGCTCTCGCAAAGCCTTCGGATTAAGTTTCCGGCAGTCAGGGCACGACTTCGTGTCGTGGTCTCGGCCGAGACAGAAGAGACACTCGAGATGCGGGTCCGTGATCGACATCATGCGACCACATTCCTCGCAGGGTTTAAAGCCGGGCATCCCTACGACACCTTAGGAGTCGTGAAGACTCGTTGAAGAAACAGTGAAAAAATTCACAAAAAGATAGTCAAAAAGTGACTAGGGCACTGCACTTCCCGGATCTGCGCTTACTGGCGCGGAAAAAGAAGAACTGACGTCAGCGCGCAGGGGCGGCGTCTAAGTACTGCCCGCGACGTCATCCCGGCGATCACGACGCCCGACGACGGACGCGGAGCCGCACGACGCCGCCTACCGACGCGCAAGGGCACTGCTACGCAAAAAACTTTCCGGATCCAGCCTGACGCTTGGGGATATTCTAAGGTAAGGAATCTGTCACTAACGTGTCTCTTTCAGATCTTCAATTACTTCCCTGGAATAGAAGGGGAGAGGATGGCAAGGAGTGCGTTAGAAGGGATTGCCAACACTGACACCACAGCAGTAAAAACACATGTTGTTTTACTCTGCTTTGATGTCACTGCAGAAAATAAGAAGGATTTAATTCCATGATTCATCCCAGAGGTTTCCTACAAAAGTCACAGAAGAAACAAATGTACGGTTCAGGCGCTTTGCTCTGTTGTGCCTTGAAACTTTTTCAAATGTATGTTACTTATAGGAGGCTGGAAACCATACAATACTGCATCCTTTGTAGGGTATGCAGAAAAATCTGCCATCCATTATGGTGCCATTAGGCAGCCAGCAGTACTCGCTGATCCACAAACAAAATCCTGAAACAGCATTCCATTTCCTCATAGGTCTGAGGTCTTTCCCTCTTGGCCACAGCTCCATGTGTGCAGCAACGAAAAACGGGGAGTTCAGAGTGGGGATATAAAAATATCATTAAAATGGTTTTGTTAAATATATTAGGGTAAAAAGATCCTGGTGAATGTCCTGGACCCACTGGACTCTTTGGGTGCAAAAACAGGTTAAATGAAAAAAGAGGCAAGAAAAAAATCCCCTCACATATTCAGCTTTTAACCGTATCAGTTCAGATGCCTTCAATAAAGAAAACAGTACCTGACTGTAGACATTTTGGCAGATGAATATTCCTGATGTTCAGATAGAGTTTGAACTTGAAAGACGTGAAATGGTAAAAAAATGCAATAACATCAGACCTTTGACAGATAACTTTAAAAAGGTGGATAGTAATTATATCAATTTTCCAGTTTCCCCCTTGAATATCCTCAGGCAATCTAATGATCATTACCCATGATTACAATCAAAGACAGCTAAAGAGACTTGCTCCCAGTCCGGCCTAATATAGGTGAGGTGAATATTTTGTCAATAAAATACACCCTTTGGGTGATAGGTTATTTAAAGACCTTTAGAAATCACATAAATAGGTGATTAGATTAGTTCTCCAAGGTTTGTTATTGGAACTCACCTTACCCACATAAGTACTAAATTAGAGAAGGCCTTACAGGGCAGTACTTAGGGTAGCGAATTATCATATGCTAAACAAGTGCATTATGAAACTGTACATTATGTGTTATAGGTAGTATTATGAAGAAAAAAGCTTATCCCTGGCCAGTCCAGAAAGCTGAGTACTAGCAAGAAAATAATGGCCTGCACAATGGTCGTGCCGCAGGTAGGAAGGAGAAAGGAGTGATTTGCAACATAATGAGGGAAAAACAGTTAGAACTGGGTGAGTGGGAGATATTGTGTAAAATGAAAAGCAAGGTTCGCACTGTGAGCAAAGGTGGATGGGGAGCCGGAATCTGAACAATCCAGGCTAAGTTTGGCATTTTTCCAAGGCAAGAGTGTTAGATGTTGAAAATACACTTTCACAAGGGTTTCCAATTACCTCTTGTGTTGTGGACAGGAATCAGATCGGTGATGCAAGGAGGAAGGGCAAAGTCTTTGTTTCCTGATTTTCTTCTGCTTGGGCAGGCGTTGAGATTAATCCTCTTGAACAAGAAATTGTCGGACCAGATACAGAAGGGCAACAAAGACCCTCTCTCATGCAAGTCAGAAGCACAAAATAACTTGGTTTCTCTTTTTTGCCGATGTTCGTTGAGCCAATGCGGAGCAATCACTGATTTTGTCTACGAGTGACTCACACTTTCTATGTGGTTTGATACATATCTAAACTTAGATTTTCCTGGAAGAATTACTGTATTTGAATGCTCCAAATCTTTGATGGTAATTTCTGGAACCAAGAAAATGGCCCACTGTTATATCTTCATATGCAGTTGCCAAGTTTTGCTCTATCACTTTCTAATATTTGTAAGACTGTATTGAACATGAATTAACCCCAATATACTATTTGCCAAATGAAAAGATTTATGGCAAAGGATATACCATGTTGGTAAATAATTTCTTTTATTTACTTAAGGTCTTTAAATGTTAATTTTCCATGAATTATGTAGAATTGTGTTTGTGTGACGATGGACAATCCGAATAAAGTCAAACAGAAACAGAATTAAAATTGAATAGAATTATTCTGTCTCTCCTAATTGACAATTAAGTGCATTGATAAGGCGTGGGCATAGGCCTCTGCGTCATTCTCCAGGCCCTGACACCCTGACAACATAAGCAGGACACAAGCATGTGCTCCAGAAATAGCCCTGTTAGATGACTTACCTCAAAACCTGAGGGATTCAGTTCCTATTTGACTTCAAAAGATCTGGATGAATTTATGTTACTAATTGTGAAGTCATTACATTAGTTTAAAGAGTGACAACGGTTACTCCAAGGCTGATCTCAGTTTCCGCTGGACACCAGAGGAGTGAACTCCTGTACAATTTCAGATCTAGTCTAATGCCTGGGGAAGCTTTGAAGCTGATGAATAGATGCAGAAACAAACACATTCAACGACATGTCCAGACCGCGTCCAGACCGGGTGGCTCTCGGCAGCCAGGAAGCCTGCAAGCCCGCAAAGTCGTCTCTCCGCTTTTCTCGAGTCACCGCTGCCCGCTCCAGCTTCAGCCTCCTGGCTTCGTCTCTGTGCCCAGTGCTGCGGACCCAGGCTTGTTTAGTATGAATACGAGTTCAGAGCACACAGCACATAGCGGAGCGGAGAAGAGCCTGGGGCCGGTGCCTGGAGCCCACGGAGCCCTGGTTTCCCGGGGAAGGGGGTGGGGGCGTGCGACATCGCGAGGGGGGTCGTGAGTCCCCAACAATAGCCCGCAGCGCTGAGCCAGTAAGTGAGTGAACTGGGGCACCATATGAACAGTGGGCATTGTGGGATCACTGCTGACCCCTTGTCCCTCCCACTTCCCCTTCCCCGCAAAGGGACCCCTCTCACCTCACCCACTAAGTATACACACGAGGTGAAAGGGCATCAGTTACACCAGCTCAGACAGCCCAGCTGGAGTTAAAAGGGAGTTCAAAAGGGGGGCACTCCCCTTCCCGCTAACTGCCCGCCCCACAGAAGGCAAACACAGTACTCTGTCCGCTGTCAACAACCCAACCACCAAACTCTGCCCACGATGAGGTCGGGGAGAGTCAGGAAGGAACCAGCTAAAACCCACAATAAAAACTCAAGGACGGTGCCCATTCACGTCATCATGGACTCGGCGGTGGTCTCATCACAGCTAGATACATCACAATTACAATCCAGCATATCACTGGGACTAGAGCAGCAACTCTTTAACCATCCATTAACTCCCCACAGTATACCAGCCTTACAAGCATCGTCGGGGGCGTCATCATCCATTAGTTCCAATCCCCATAAGTCGAATCCTGGAAGGTCAGCCCCTGCAGTCTCCAGCTCAAATAGGGCGACATTGAGGGATTACTTCAGGAGCACTGCTGCCCTAAAATCAAGATCAAACATCCCTTCCGAGACGTCGGACATCACCCAGGCAAGCCTTGCCTTAGACCTGCCTCAAACACAGGTTCAGGCCATGATTCACGACGTTCCCAGTGGGCCAGGTTACAGCCCACCCCTGTCCGGCACGCCAATAAAAGTTGAACATTTCCTAAAGGAAGCTGCCATGGGCTGTCCACCACTCCAGGACCCCGAAGAATTCCCTCATGATCTACCAGTCGCGCACCCACATGTCGCACCTGTCTCCTCACCAATCACCAACTTAAGTGAGGACTCGCAGTCTACTTTTAACCCAAGCCCGTTCTCGCCCTTTATACCTAAAGCACAAACTAAATCACAATCCAACATAGATGATCCCGTAGAGAGCAGCAAAGCACCCAGCCCTCAAGTTGCGAAGCGAGCAAGGTCTCCTTCAGGCAAAATCAAACCACTGACTCCAACAATTGCATCAAACCTAGCCAACCAGTGCTTTCACACGGCCCCCCCAGGGGGGGACTGCAACATCACCTTCAATTCCTCCCTAGATGTATCTTTTTTTACCACAGATCCTAACAAGTCCACAGATCAGGAAGGTCGCCCCCCAATCGATATGAATGTGCTCTGGTCACAACTTCTGCAAACCCTCCAATCAACGGTATCAGCGCTAAATTACCATTCGGACAAATTGGACCTCCAGGTTGACCTCTTAAACGCACTTTCTGTGTACACCGCTGGGATCGATCAAAAACTAGAGGCTCTCAACACGCTGATCATAAAAGCCCAATCTAAAGCTCAACTAGCGCAAGCAGTATGCTGCTGCTCTCCAATAATCGACTCCCTGTCCTTGCTACCCCAATTTCTTTCGTCAGTATTAACCAAAGTTAAGAAGCTACCGTTATCGGGGCAGGCTTTCACCCCGCAACAGGTCCTTTGTTCGGAAGACACCCCAGAACCGGCCGCCCAGAAGGAGCATAGTAGGATGAAAGGCTCACCCAGCTGCAAAGCCCCGCCCGACTGCTCGATGTCAGTCAAACAAACAGTCCCCCCAGTTACTAACCTTACTCTTGAAATTCAAAGTGCTACCTCAAAGAGTTTTTCTACCCACCAACATATACCAACCAATGTGGTCTCAAATGCTTCAGGCTCAGACCAGGCGACCGTGCAAAAAACGAGCACTTTCAACAGGCAACGGGGCGTCAGAATGTGCTAACATGGACACCAGTAGAACAACCAACTTACCACAAGCTCATAGGTTAACCAAGCGGGAAAAGAAAAGACTTCGGAAAAATCGTAACAGACACTGTCAAAACCCAAAACACAATTAGCAGCTACTTTTCAAAAAATAAATCCACCACACCACCTGTTTTGACTACCTCATCTAGTATTAACAGTATTAACGGTAGTCTGTCACCAGTTTATCAACCACCTATGCTCCAAAAACCAATTCTAACAAACAGTTTATCATCAGCTGTACACCCACAGACAGCTCCAAGTTAATCATCAAAGTACATCCCCCCAGCAGCACCAAGGAACGGTCAACCTCAACCCAATTTGGAGCCTGAATCTGCTCAGGAGCGAGCCCCCGCTGCGAACTATTCAGCTGCAAGCCCCGGTACAGAACCTCTTTTTTATCACCAGCTGGAAAGTCTAGACCAGCACAGCAATCGGTGGTCCCAGAATACTCCACAGGTAACTCAAATAAAGACGTCGAAGAGAGGCCTCCGACAACACTATCTAAGCGTTCCGACTCGGTGACCTTATGTAAAACAGTCCTTAATACAGCGACTGTAAGCCCCACCAATGACCAAGTAGCCATCTGCAACAATTACCCACATTCCGATCGAGAATGGTTCAAACTCCAAAATCGACCGACTCCTCAGCCACAGTATTAGAGCACAGCTTGACCGCAGACAGCTCTCAGACCAAATTGCTGCTAATCCCGGAGTACACTTCCCAAGGTCCCCACGATATTTTAAGTCGCTGGAACATTCTCAGACTCTTTAAATCAATTCCAGAATTACGTAATCTGGAATCCAAAGATATAACCTCAATCGAATTCAAACCCAGCGATCAGCAATCAAACAACCGAAACAACTCTAATTACCTTAGCATCCAATGTAATAAAGGAGTTGGTACAATCAAAGGCAGACCAATTTAACAGCTGGGGCATCAAACTAACAATGCCGAGCGACCTTCAGTATCCTTCAATACTAGCAATCCCCCAGGCTCTTCCCAGCAACCCAGGAAATCCTCCCTTTTCAGTATTAAAATCAGCCCGAAGCCGCTCTCCAGCCAGAAACGACGAGCCAGTGGTAGATCGTCAACCCACAACAAGGGCTGACTGGACCTGGCTGTCAGCTGCCCTGTCTCGGGGCCAGAAAGACTGAAATAACACCTATCTCGGTATAACAATATGCTCCTGGAACATCAACGGCTTCCCCTCGAAAACTCAATCTTCTGATAAGCTCGAATTTCTAAAAAAAAAAATGACATCATACTTCTTCAGGAAACCTGGTCGGCGATAAGCATCCTAATAGAAGGCTACCTGGAATTCAGGTCCCCCGCCTCAAGACTGCAGAGGCATGGTAGACTGCAAGGTGGGCTCTCGATCTACGCTGCCTGTAAATTATCTCTAAACATCAACCAGCTAGAATTTGACGAAGACTGGATCACCGGTATTAGAGTCAGAAGCCCCAACTCGGCCAGACAGCTGCTTCTGCTCAATGTTTACATTTCTCCCTATCCCAGCGACAAAGTCCAAACTGGTTCGTCTGATTGATATCATATGCAATTCTGTAAGCAAATATGGCAGCTAACCCTGCCTAATCTCAGGCGACTAACACAAACCTCTTTCAAAATATCACCGAGGACTTCAACAATACACTCCCAGTGGTTCCATTGCACCTTGCGGTGCAATCGATACCCGCAGGTAACAGGCCGAGCAAACTGGGAGAATACATAGTTCTTCAACTCAGTAGTGTGGGTTACACCGTATTGAATCGCCGCTTCCCCACGGACACTCCACTAGCGTGGACAAGAACAAATGGCCACACCCACTCATTTCTAGACTTCACGCTAAGCAACAAGGAAATGCTCACCTTGATAGAGAATTACTGTATCGCAACACCGTGCAAGAGCGATCACCGTCCACAAATAATAAGTCTATCCTTCAATGTCGTCCACCATTCGGCAATCGGCCACACAATAACAGGCACTCACACAGAGACTCTTAAAAGGTTGAAATGGACAGACCGCTAAATCCCTACAACAATGGAAAAATGCTGATTTCTCCTATGTGTCTGGCGCGAAGTGGACGCTGTACCGACAGATGTATGGGAGCTTCTAGCAAACCGACTGCTCAGTGAATTTCCGTCCTCGTCACGAAACTTACCAACTTCCAATCGATTGCGCACTTCAACAGACACCAAAATATTAAAAACTCGAAGGAACTCTGCTTTACGCCACGCCAGGAAGTGCCCGGGAGACGCTCATTTATTTAACAACTACATGCAAGCTCAAAAAGCATCCAGGGTATCCATCCACAGAGACGAACGAAAAGCTGCTGATCAGTTCTGGTCGAAATTAGTATACACCAGTAAATCCTCCAACTCAAAGTTATTCTGGTCGCTTGTGAATAGGTCGTCACTGGGCACAATCGGGCAAGCCAGCGCAAACATAAGCGAAGCCGAATGGGTCCTCTTTTTAAATGACCACTTCAAAGAACACACAATTAGAGATGATCAACCCCGAAGCTACTCATCACCTGAACTAGAGCAGCCATTATTAGAACCAACAAGCAACGGCAAGCCAACTGTGCAAATCAAATTGCCTGCCCATGTTCCTGCCGCCATCACCATTGACACAGGGACCAGCCAGATGATCCCCTGACTAAGACCATGATGGCTCCGGAAGCGTTGAGAAATAACATCGCCCGCACCATCAGTAAAGCCCGGTCAGACAAGGCCCCCGGGCCCAATGGCCTCCCTCAGGCCCTGTTCAAAGCAGATTCTAAAATGTGGTCCGAACATCTGGCCCCTCTGTTCTCATACTGCTGGCTCAACCAAAGCATACCGGAGTCGTGGAAAGGAGCCAAAATTCATCCTATCTACAAAGGAGGCAGGAGAGCCGACCCTAAAAACTACAGGATGATAGCTCTCCTAGATGTCGAATCTAAACACTATGCCAGTCTATTGCTCGAAGAGCTGTCGACCTGGGCACACAACACCCAGCGCCTACCTTTTAATCAGACCGGCTTCGTGGCCAAATCAGGAACCACAAGCAACCTACTTTCACGATCAGTACCGATGGAAAAAGCAGCGGCCCAAACAACACCATTGCACTGTTGTTTCGTCGACTTTAAAGCGGCTTTTGACCCTGTGCCTAGGGGCCTGCTATGGCATAAACTGCAGAACTGGGGAATACCCTCCGTCCTTTTAAAGGCTATAATCCAACGCCACTCAAACAAATGGATCCGTATAAAGTTGGGAGTGGGACTCCACGTCTCAAGAAAAATACAGACCTCTTGTGGCGTCAAACACGGTGCGTTCTGGCTCCCCTCCTTTTCAATCGTTTTATCTCAGATTTATATCAGTTAATGGACAACGTCAACTCCCATTCCCCTCAACTGGGTGGAACCAGCATCAGTAACTTGCTATATGCCGACGACCTGGTTTTACTCAGCCACACAAGGGTTGGACTGCAGAGACTACTTGATCAGCTGCTTCCCTACACAATAAGTAATGCCCTGGAATTAAATTTGTCGAAAATAAAGTCAATTACCTTCGGGAAGCAGGAGCAGCTGAGCGGCGGGTGGCTCCTTAATGGCAAAAACATCAAAGCTGTGACATCCTATAAATATCTGGGGACCTACATGGACTCTAAGGGAACTTTTTTAAAACAGAAAGAAGTGGTTAGGGCAAAAGCCCTGTCACTTGAGGCCGCACTAATGAAGTTCGCGAGACAGCTGCTCGGCCCAAGCCTAACCCCACACCTAACAGTAATGAAAGCCAAGATCACAAACTATCTAACATATGGCCAAGAGATTACACTGGGGACCAATTTTAACATGCTGAACCAAATAACAACCAGAATCTTCAAGCAAGTGTGGCACCTGCCAAAATCTGCATCGCCAGCCCAGGTAAGGCTTGAGTTTGGGCTACTAGATCATTGAGGCCTCGAGGCCGGCGCATACATCAAGGTGTGTAATAGATTGCGTAACTCCAGAAAAGTGGTCAGGAGGCCGGGCTATGGCAAGAAATATCGGCCGGGCTAATCGGCCCAAAACACCGATGCCACCTTGAACACTCCCTGGGGAACAAACCCATCCCAGCAGGCTTTAAAACTCTCCATCTAAAGAAGTCTGGTCCTTTCATTCAGATACTGCACAATTGTCCAAAAGAAAACACGCCTGGTCAGTTATCTCGGAATTCAAACCTGGGGCAGAGGTGCCCTATCTATCAAGCACTTATGCACTTTCATGGAAGAAAAGGTTCATGCCACTGAGGATGGGCGAATGGCCCTTCTTAAGACACCTACCAGTATGGCGCTGCTCAAGTGACAGCACCGAGTGCAGGGGGTGCGGCTACAACTCGGAATCAATCGAGCACGTGGTCTGCATCTGCCCCGCACTGCTTAACGATAGAAGGATCCTGCTGCGGGGCGAATGGAACAAACACAGAGCGCAATCGTGTCGACAATCCATCATAGCTGCTATGAACCCAGAAAACACGATGCTCAACATCCGGTTTACCAAATTTGTCACAAGAGCGGCCAAAAATCTAGGAATGACAGGTCTTCAAGCACTCCTGCCTCAACCAGCACTCCTGTGAAATCACCGAGCTTCTAACGATCCTCTGAACACTCTGAGCCAATCCTCAAATGTTGCTTTTGTTTCTACTGTTTCACTTCCTCTCATTTTATCTTTCAGAATGTTAATGTCCGGCCGTCTTTTATTTGCCCCCAATAATGATGATACTGTTCTAGCCAGCCTATGCTAATCACTAGATAAACCATGAATTCGGACAATTATGGTCATACAACCACCAGTGACATTTCGCCCTAATGAACTTTCAGCAACATCATCGCTTCTTTCTTAAACTATTTTGTATCATCGATCTGCTTTTTAATTCTTAGTAACATCACCGCTTCTTTTTAAATCATTTTGTGTCAGCTATCAGCTTTTTAACTCTTTTGTATATAAGTACAATTGAATTTAAGTAATCAGACAATAAAGACAAATTGAATATGCAGAAAGATATACCTATTATAAAGTCCAAAAAATGTTTGAGTGTTTGAACGAATGGTGTCCATTTGCCTTATCAAAACATGTCTGACATTTGCAAAAAAAATTCTCAGCCATCAACAAAAGAGGGCAGTGCAACTCTGCCTAAAAAGTTTACAAATGGCAGCTTAAGTAGAAACAATTATATTGGGCTTTTTTTTATTATTGTTATATTGACCAATATGCGAAGAGTTTAGTCGATCCGAGCTGAAGTTAAACAGCTCAATCTTTGCCGAAAGGAACAGGAACAATAATTAACCTGGGAGGAAAGAAGCAAAGGTAAGATGCCAAGAGATTACGCGTGTACATCATTACAACTGGTCTTTGCTCCGAGCACACGCTTGAACATCCACTAAAGAATCCATCTGCTGCATGCATTGCAAGAGGTATGGCACCTTGGTAGAAAAGCTGTACCTCTCTTGCTGCCCGCACAGGATCACTGGAGAACAAATCGCACATCTTTATTTCAGCTAACTAGGCTGAACAAACTAAGAAGAACCTGCCCTCCACATTATCCGTTTACTCCATGATACAGACTAGAGGGAGTTTGTGTCATCTGAGGATGGTGACCCCCACAGGAAGCAGTACCTTCCTTGTCAGGGAAGGAAGAAGATCATCACGGCACTGGTCCGTGTGACCTTTTAACTCTCAGATTAGCACTTCATTTTAATCAGAACAACCCCACAAAGGAGTCATTTTCCCTCTGAACTGCCAGTCTCCCACAAAAGAAATCCTGAAGCCTATTTCTGCTCTCAGCCAGCAACCTCAATATGTCATGTCAAATTCTCTTTACTTTTGTGAAAAAAAGCAGAGACAATTAAAACAGCAAAACGCCTGGGAGGATATTTACTGGCATAGTTCCCATTTATGGTACCACTCTTTTGTAAGGACTGGGCTGGAGAGAAACAGACAGATGAAGCAACTGAAAATCAGCTTCTGACGAGATGCTAAGAAGTATACAGACAAGCAACCGACATACAGTTGTTAGTCTACATTGCCACACTTATTTACAGTCGGGAGTGCCCTCGTTTCTAGACTGCAAAAACTGCAGCAAAAAAGCATATATTACAGACAAGCAATGTATCTTATTTTTACTATCTTAGGCTGCATATCTACTTGCAGAAAAAAGGCTGATCAAACAAACATATCCAATCATGAAAACAATACGAAAAATAAAACACACAATAATGATATAGTAAATGAATAACATCTCTTAGGGAAGCCAACTTTCAAATTTCACTGCGGGTGCGGGGGAGAGGGGAGGGAAGAGGTTGTATTTACCTTTAAAGCTTGACTTTTGACCATGTATAATAGGATGACAGATAGATTTGATGTTAACCCCTTCCCTTCTGACAGAATCTGCACTCGGACTTTCTGAAAGGCTCACAAATGCAGACCGTCAGGGAAAGGATGGAAGAAAACATGGGTAGGAAGGGAGGACATAAGGCTTCAACGGATAGTACCATGTGATCTTAACTCTTGGCTTGGACTGGGCCTTCCTGGCATCTCTTCTGGTAATGGGTGAACGCAGAGACAGATGGGTCGGATTCGTTATTATAGAATAATACAATGCAGTCCTCCTAAAACATTCAGTGGGCGTTTAATTACCAGCAAAATATTTGATGAGCTGTAACAAACCCTAAGGAGTTCCAGGGCAGTTCAGGAGCTCAATTTGTGAATAGCACAATTTATGAACACTTAGAAGATGGAAGACAACCACAGTCGACAATCTACTGGAACATAGAGTAGATTTAAGGAGCCAGGAAAATGGACACGCGAGGGAAACAAAAGCGAGAAAACAATACAGGTGAGGGAATGGGAAAGCCGGAGAATGAAACAAAGTGAACACAAGGACTGAGGCAAATGTTTACAGCTTCTTTATACAACTACTGGCTAGCGTGATATGGAACTACAATTTAAACTGGGCTTCTTAAAGGGATAACTAAATTGGAAGTAATCCTTCATGCGCCAATGGATGGTTCGCCACAGCTGTCAAACCCTAGGTTCTTCATGCGAACCATCTTACAATGGGGAAACCTTCAACTTGGTAACCATTATATCCTGTCTTGCCCTATACATCTTGCTTCCTATGTGTCTGTTGGGTGTTAATGCCTCTTGCTTTCTCTGAACTTACATGAGACCCTTTTCCTCACCTGCGGACTAGGATTCCAGACCAACATGCACAAGAAGCGACCCTCTACAACAAGTGAAAGCTATAGACATATTTTCTTTAAAGAATGGTAATGGATTAGTTAAGTTACGAAGGTTGCAAAGCTGTCCACTCTACAATGCTTTGCAATGCATATGATTTACTTATCCAGTCCTCCCTGACTGCAGCTTATATAATTAAATAATTATCTGGCTAGAGTACAATTTGTTTACCAATAACATGTCTGCCTACTCTTTTGGGGAAGTTACAAACGCCACTGCTGCCAAGTAGCTCCATGTCAAGTGTGCAAGTCCCGTCTAATCCCAAACCATGTTGCATTTTGGGACATGCACTTTTGTTTTTTCTCATTGTAAGTATGGGCTCAAATATCTAATCATGAAAAGTGCTGTTTGCTAACACATAAAAACCACTGAATTGTCTAAAGGTGTCCCACATGATGCGAGCAAATTTGGTAGCAAGGCACATAGACTGTCAAACAACACCCCATATAAAACACAGTTCTGCATAAAAAAATTTAAGTTGTCCCAAAATTGATATTTAAGCAGACAATTGTGTCTAGGACAATAAAAGTCATGAAAAATCATATCAAAACAATTTTATACATGGATATCATAAGCGATTGAGTTGTAATAGATAGAAAAAAACAGCAATGGGAAATAGAGGTGGAAAAATCTGTGGCAACAAAGTAAATGGTGTAAAGACGTGCTCGGTGCACAAGTGATTCACGCAGTACATCTTCCTAGAGGTGCGCTCACATCTTGCTAGTTTATGGTGGGATGAGAAATGTACCATTGGAGTCTTTTCATTTGAAACATTCTAATGAAAGGAATTCCTACTTGCAGTGTAAAAGCTTGTTTCTTTTACCCAGAAATATATCAAAAAGGCGTATTAAGAGAACAGAGAGCAAAGAGGTGATTTGTTTTTAATGGAGTATTATTTGATTTACTTTTTCTAGGAACACGCTGTCTCGAAGGAACAGGAACAAAACATATGGTGCCAGTATTACTTGTTTCACAATGATGTTATATTATCTGACAAAGACCATAATGGATGCAAATGAACAGCTGTAATGCTTGTCTCAGGAGGTTTATAAGTGGAGTGGGTTGTCTCGCTTCCGTTTTATAGGGTTTAAAACATTTATTTAATAGTTACTTACACAAAGAAGGGCATCAGCTTAATAAGGGTTTCTTTGTGGGGACTGCTTGTGAACTCTGGCACTGTTTGAATGATTTTGTTCATGACGCTTCGTAAATAAATTTGCAGTTGTTTCCGTCGTTCCTCAACAAACTTGGCATCCTAGAGAAATGTAAAATAAAAACAGTAAGCTAATACTTAAAAGTCCTACAATATATGCACACATACTTTAACGATTCTGTCCTCAAATGATTAACATTTATTGCTTAGAAAATTAAACCATGTATCAGATCAAGTAGTAAGTGTAATGGTTCAAAAGAGTGTTCACATTCTCAAGAGCTTAACACAAGTATAATCAGAAGAGACATTCATTTTACCAGCAACACAATGTGCAATGCATTAGAAGATTTCGACCAGCATTTGAAAACAGCAGAAGAAGAAAAGAGGAAAACGAGAATGAAGGAGGAGAAGGAGAGAGGGGAGTAAGAGCAGGGGAGGCGATGACGAGGGCAAAGAAGAGGAAGAAAAGAGGAGGAAGAAGAAGATGAGGAGGAATAAGTAGAACAGGAGAGGAAGGAGAGAATGGAGGAGGAGAGTGAAAAGTAGGAGGAGGCGGGGAGGAGAAAAATGAGATTAGGAAGAAGATTAAGAGAAGGAAGAAGATGAAGAGGAGGAAGAAAAGAGGAAAAAGAGAATGAAGGAGGAGGAGAGTGGGGAGCAGGGGAGGAGTGTGAGGAGATGAGGAGGAAGAGAAGGAAGAAGAAGAAGAAGAACAGGAGAGGAAGGAGAGAATGGAGGAGGGTGGAGAGTGGGAGGAGGGGGCAAGGAGGAGGAAAGGGAGATTAGGAAGAAGATTAAGACAAGGAAGAAGATGAGGCGGAAGGTGCAGAAGAAGAGCAAGAGGAACAGGAGGAAGAAGAAGAGAAACAGAAGGAAGAGGTAAAGGAGAAAGACAACAACCCAATAGTAATACCAATAACAACAATACTAATGATATTATAATTATTGTTATTATACAAATTATTAACATAAGCAACATTCTGAGCACTGGATGCTTGTTTGATGTGTATGCGAAAACAGATATTTTTGTTGCTGTCTAATTCAATCAAACCCCTTTCTTTCTATCAACGCAAGACAAACGAACGGTCCCACAATGACACAAACTTAACTTCATCCATAGGCGCAAATGCAGCCAAGAAACGTTTTAGATGTTTTTAATGCGCCCCGAAAACGTTTGTAAAGAATATTTTAAAATGATATGATTTCCTCTGTCGATTTCCATTGACTCTTAGTAAAAATCTGTTCCAGAGGTCCATCTTTGGCCCTCTTTCGAGTGTGGCTGACAATAGTAGTTACTTGTCCTATCGAAATTGTATAGCTCCGCGGATCTCATGTTTTTCAACCTGGAGACTCCACATGTGAACATCAAGTAGAGTCTTTAAGCGAATACTGAGGCGAACAGAGGAATAATGACAGAAATTGTGTTCTAAATGAGCTATTCCTCATTTCTAGGTGGCCTCCAAAGGTTTCATGCATTTACCCAGTAGCTGTGCCCCTGGAGCTGCTGATGGACTTGGTATCAGTAACTTAGGAAGCGGAGTTACCAGGCTAAATTCCCAGGCAATCAGAAGGTGGGCCTTGGAAGGATTTCTCAAGCTTTATTTTTAAAAAACGATTCTTGTGAAAGGGTCGTTGTAGAATTAAGGTCCTAAAGTGGCTGCGCTGGAGAGGACACCCTCACCAGGCACTCAGCCAAGTATGGGTAAAGATGGACGCCTTGACATTGCAAATGAGTGAAAGAAACTGCTAGCAATGTGGTGAAGACTGGATGGTGAAGAGAGCTCGAAAAGTACAGCAAACCAATAGTGCTCACCTTTCACCAAGAAATGAATCCATTGTGCTTTTGGGTACTGGAGATAGCGATATGAAAATACAAGACTTGTACATTCCTCAAAACCATTCAACCGCATAGAGATACTGTGCCTCAGAAGGAGTGGAATTTCTTTTTTCTGCTGAGGATAGGGCTGTTGGTGCTACTGCTACCCGCGGACATGCCAGGTGAATGCCCCAAAATGCCTATATTGTTCATGGAATTTCATTTCCATGAGGGACAGTTCGAAAGCCATAGTGGTCGTTCTTTTCAACTTGATGCATCCAAGTAAATTTTCAGCATTTTTGTCCAAGAGACATTTCCCAACAAGTGACAAGTCCAGCATCTGGACTTGAATGTCCCTGGAAAAGCCTGTGGATCGCATCCACGAATGCCGATGGATGACAACTCCTTTTGCCAAAGGCTTTGCCCCCCCTGTCCACTGTTTGTGAAACTGCCTACAAACTGCCTACAGGGATTGCTTCACAGTGCCTATGCCATCCTCAATCAGGAACTTAACAACCGCAGCATGTTCTCATACAGGCTGGGAATTGCAGAGGTGTCCACTTCCCAAAGGTCACTAGAGTATCGACCCAAAAAACAATTGACATTTGTGGCTCGAAGAGCATGAATAGCTGATGCAAAAACCTTTCTTCCATAGGCATGCAGTTTCATGGACTACACGTTAGATAGTGTGTTGGGAAAGGTCTTTTGCTTTTACTTCAAACAGGATTTTTGCCTATATTCTTACCAGGATACTGCAGGAGAAGATTCAGTTGTTTTTTTTGTGTCGTCATTTTTTATTGGTTATCAAGACACAGTTGTACAACATGGGAATATGGGTCCCAGAGATGAGGGGGGGGGGGGGAGTGCAAGTCTGAAAAAACATCAGCTCGGCGGAGGGAGCAAAAGGAATGCAAACGGGATGGAGTGGGCGGAGAGTCCATCGCCCAGGCCGTGGTGTGAAGGAGATCGCGAGTGTCGATCTGTAGTGGTGAGCATATAAAGAGGAAGCGGGGCGCACTGTGGGTGCAAGAGGGGTTCTATGGGTTGGTCTGGGAGGGGTACCAGAAGCCACCAGAGTGGCAAGATGGGCGGTGTCCCCAGGCGGGGTCAATATGTGTGATGACGAGTGTGTGGGGGCGGCTGCCCAGGCTGGGGAGGGGGGGGTGTGCCTGCCTACATGTCCGGTGGGGGAGGGAGAGGGGATGGTGGGGGGGAAGAGATTGAGGTTTGTCACAAGACTTCTTTTAAAGTTTCTGCTTTACACTGACTAACAGCAGAAATGGAGCCTGGTGTGTCAGACTGGGTCCACATATCTTGGGAATTCAAACTCCTAGGGAGATTTGAAGATATTTGCATTTTGGAGATCAGCAAAAGGTGTGTGTTAATCTAGATAAACAAAAGCAAATGGCAGACTTCATTATCGCCATCCTCATCCTTAGTGATTATCGCAGTTTCAAATTGTAATACATCAAAGTCAGACCCAAAGAAGTTCTGCAGCATGGTACATAACTCTTTTTGACATTTTTGACTTCTGAGGAAATTGAGATTCTTGTACTTAAATGAATTTTCCTGGCCAGTACTGATTAAAATATCCATCGCCGAAATTTGTACCGAGTTAAGTGAAGCGGGAACACAAATGATACGTGCATCGAAGGAGATGAATGCAAGATCAAAGCTGCAGGAACTAGTTAGAGTTGAGGCAATAGATTGCAAGTTCTAGAAAGTTGTGATCGACACCTGAAGCCGTTGGCACTACGGTAAAGGGAGAAGTACAGATTGACTCATGCTGACTTGCAAAGGTGTGCCAGAATGCTTCTTTTGGAATATAGACAGCAGAGCATTCTAGAAGCCATTATGAAAATGTGCCTCATTTGGACTGAGGCAGGCTTCAAAAAATGAATCTGTGTCCCACAATTTCTCCTTGGACCTTTTGTGCTTCTTTCTAACCTCATGAGAAGGAAGAGGAATGTTTCAATCGTGTCTCCTGTGATTTTATCCTGGAGAACAGCTACTGCTGTGTGACGATTTAAAAGGCGTCTCTGACTTCTGCAGAAAGGCAAGGGGTGAGCTTTTCCTCCTGCTCCCTGATGGCCTTTGGTTGCATTAACGACAATAAGTCACAGAACGATGCACAAGTTACTAACTTGTGTAACGATATATCTGTAAGAGACAGTAGTTAGTGACAGATTCCTTACCTTAGAATATCCCCAGGCGTCAGGCTGGATCCAGAAAGTTTTTTGCGTAGCAGTACCCTTGCGCGTCGGTAGGCGGCGTCGTGCGGCTCCGCGTCCGTCGTCGGAGTTGTGATCGCCGGGATGACTTCGCGGGCAGTACTTAGACGCCGCCCCTGCGCGCTGACGTCAGTTCTGTACACGACTTTCCGCGCCAGGAACGCAGAGCCATGCAAGAAGCTGACATAGGTGTCTGAAAAATACTAGGGCCCTGAAGGGGATGTCCTTAATTCTAGAAATCAGTTCGCAGAACGGGGAGGATGGGTGGGGCGGTAAGGAATCTGTCACTAACTACTGTCTCTTACAGATATATCGTTACACAAGTTAGTAACTTGTGCATCTGAAAGAGACACGTTAGTGACAGATTCCTTACCTTAGAATAGATACCCCAGCAATACCAACCCCGGTGGTGGGTCTGCGAACAAAGATCAGACAAGGAAGTCCTGGAGGACAGAACGGCCAAAGAAGCCGTCCCTCCGGACCTGACTGTCAAGGCAGTAATGCTTTGTAAACGTGTGCAGCGAGGCCCACGTAGCTGCCTGACAGATAACCGGCAGCGGAACACCGCGGCCCAAAGCCGTGGTAGCAGCCGTTGCCCTGGTGGAATGGGCACGCAGCCCAACAGGAGGCTCCTTCTTAGCCAAAGAATAGCAGGCCTTGATGCACAAGGTAACCCAGCGGGAGATGGTTCGTTTGTGCACCGTCCGACCTTTTTTGGCGCCCACGTAGCCAACAAAGAGCTGGTCATCCACCCGGAAGTGTTTCGTGCGGTCGATATAGAAGGAGAGCGCACGTTTTGGGTCCAGACGGTGGAGCCTCTCTTCCTCTCTGGAAGGAGGCGGAAAGAAGGTAGGCAAAGTGATGGTCTGCCCAATGTGGAAGGCAGTAACCACCTTTGGCAAGAAGGACGGACGCGTCCTAAGAACAACCTTGTCTGGATGGACAGACAGAATGGGAGGTTTGCATGATAGAGCCTGGAGCTCACTCACCAGCCGAGCGGAGGTGATGGCCACCAGAAAGGCTGTCTTCAGAGTTAGAAGACGAAGAGGACAGTTATGTAAAGGCTCAAAGGGAGCGCACATTAAAAAGGTAAGAACCAAGTTCAAGTCCCACTGAGGCATCACAAACGGAACAGGAGGGAAGAGGTGTGTAATGCCTTTTAAGAACCTGTTAACAACAGGGGACTTGAAAAGGGAGGGCTGATCAGGGAGCCTGAGGAAGGCCGAGATAGCACAAAGATAACCCTTGATGGTACCCAGGGCAGAACCCTGTTGGGCCAGAGAAAGAAGGATCAGAAGGACCTCAGAAAGAGGGGCAGAAAGGGGATTCAAAGCCTTTGCTGTGCACCATGCCACAAATTTGTTCCACCTGCAGGCGTATACCACCTTAGTGGAGGGACGCCTGGCTGCCAGAATCACATCACAAACTTCGGGAGGCAAGTCGAAAGGAATCAACTGCCGCCGCTCAATCTCCACGCAAGCAGGTGTAGACTGGACAGGTTCGGGTGGAGGACCGTCCCCTGCTGCTGCGACAGAAGATCCTCCCGAAGAGGCAGACGGATCGGGGATCTACGCTCATACTGAGTAGCTCGGGATACCAAACTCTTCGAGCCCAGTCCGGAGCCACAAGGATGACTTGGGCCCGGTCGTGCCGAATCTTCTTCAACACTCTGGGTAGAAGTGGTATAGGCGGAAAGGCGTACAACAGACCGCAACTCCACTCGCGACGAAAAGCGTCACCGAGCGAGTGCCGCCTTGGAAATTCCAACGCGCAGAACTGATGACATTGCGCGTTCTCTTCGGTGGCGAATAGATCTAACCAAGGCTCTCCCCATTGTTGAAAGAGTCCTTGCGCCACTTCCGAGTGAAGACGCCATTCGTGATCCATCATGCACCTGCGGCTGAGTTCGTCCGCCCTGGCGTTCAGGGAACCTGCCAGGTGTTGAACCATCAGGAACATGCCCTGATGTTCCAGCCATGTCCAGAGGCGCAGAGCCTCCTGACAGAGGGTCCACGACCCCACCCAGCCCTGTTTGTTGCAGTACCACATGGCGGTGGTGTTGTCTGTGAACACCTGCACTACCTTCCCTTTGACAGAGGGAAGGAATGCCTTGAGTGCAAGTCGGATCGCCCGGAGCTCCAGAAGGTTGATATGGAGCCGGGACTCCGCCGGGAGACCAGAGGCCTCTGATCTCCGCCTCTCCCATGTGACCGCCCCATCCCAGAAGGGACGCGTCCGTCACAACTGTGTGCTCTGGCTGGGGAAGGGAGAGGGATCTGCCCATGACCCATTGCCGGTTCGAGAGCCACCACTGCAACTGTTTTGCAGTCCCCACCGAGATCTGGACGTGATCGGACAGGTTGCCCTGGTGCTGCGCCCACTGGAACTTCAGGTCCCACTGCAGAGCCCGCATATGCCATCTGGCATGATCGACCAGCAGGATGCAGGAGGCCATGAGGCCCAGCAGCCTCAGGGTCATCCGTACCGAAACCCAGGATAAAGGCTGAAAGATCGGAATCATAGCCTGAATATCCCGGACTCGCCGTTCGGGAGGATAGGCCCGAAACTGCGTCGTGTCCAGAACTGCTCCGATGAAAAGGAGCTGTGGAGAAGGAACCAGATGCGACTTCGGCACATTGATGGAGAACCCCAGCGGAGTGCAGGAGTTCGGCCGTAGTCTGGAGGTGGGAGACGACTGCCTGGGACGAGCCCGCCTTCAGCAGCCAGTCGTCGAGGTAGGGGAAGACTGAAACCCCTGCCCGGCGCAGATGAGCTGCGACCACCGCCATCACTTTCGTGAACACCCGAGGGGCACTGGTAAGGCCAAAGGGGAGCATGGTGAACTGAAAGTGCTCGAGGCCTACCGTGAACCGTAGGTAACGCCGGTGGGCCGGCAGGACGGGGATGTGGAAATAAGCGTCCTGCAAGTCCAACGCTACCAGCCAGTCTCCAGGGTCGAGGGCAGTCAAGACCTGAGCTAGGGTGAGCATCTTGAACTTCTCCTTCCGGAGGAAGCGATTGACGTTCCGGAGGTCCAAGATAGGACGCATGTTCTCCTTGTCCTTTTTGGGCACCAGAAAGTAGTGGGAGTAGCATCCACGCCCTACTTCTGGGGTCGGAACATGCTCGATGGCCCTCTTGGCCAAGAGGGCCGTGACTTCCTTCTGTAGAAGCACCAAGTGATCCCCTGACATGCGGTGGAATTGAGGTGGCATGGCTGGGGGTGGTCTCGAAGGGGAGGGAGTAGCCCCTTCAGACAATGTCCAAGACCCACCTGTCCGAGGTGATGGGACGCCAGTGGTGAAGGTGATGGCGGACCCTGCCCCCGACTGGCGTGCTGTGCACCTGAAAGGAGGGACTAGGAGGGCTTGGAGGCCGCGGACGGGTTGGAGGTGGTGGCCTGACCCGCACGCTGGTTGCACGAACCGCCACGGCGGTATCCACGTCCTCGGCCACGCGAAGGCGCTTGCTGCGCGGGCCGTTGGCCGGGCTGTTTACGTGACTGGGCGCCCCTTCCGTGGCCACGAAAGGGGCGAAAGGTAGACGTGAGCGGAGGGCGCACAACAGCAAGGCCCAGGGACTTGGCAGTAGCCCGCGAGTCCTTGAAACGCTCCAGCGCATGGTCTGCCTTCGAACCAAAAAGACCGACTCCATCAAAGGGCATGTCCATGAGTGTATTCTGGACATCCCCTGAAAAACCAGTGGTTCTCAGCCAGGCGTGGCGACGCAGCGCCACCGTCGTTGCAAGCGATCTGCCCAGCGAGTCGGCGGTATCAAGGCCACAGCGGATGGTGTATTTAGCCGCATCACGCCCTTCCGCAATGGCGCGGGTAAGCAGTGTCTGGACCTCCTCAGAACACTGCGGCAAAACAGTCGCCACCGAATCCCACAGGGAGTGGGTGTATCGGCCCAAGAGGCAAGCGGTGTTAACGGACCACAAGCCAGCACTGGAGGAAGAGAAAGCCTTCTTCCCAAAGTGATCCAGGCGCTTGGATTCCCTATCCGGAGGGGCGGTAGGGAAGGCGGTTTGGGAGGCAGAGGCTTGGACAACCAAGCTCTCAGGGGTGGGGTGTTGGGAGAGAAACAGGGGGTCGCCCGGAGCAGGGCGATGGCGTCGGGCCACGTTCCTATCCACAGGAGCCCCTGTGGTGGGTTTGGACCAGGCACCCAAAAGAACGTCCATGAGTGCATCATTGAACGGCAGCACAGTCTCCGAAGAGGAGGCCGCCGGCTGAAGCACCTCAGTCAGGAGGTTAGTCCTGACGGCCACTGTAGGCAACTGGAGATTCAAGGCCCCAGCAGCTCTACGCAACACCGTTGCAAAATTAGCCCCCTCCTCCGTAGCCACGGGAGGAGAAAGCATGCCAGAGTCAGGGGAGGTATCCAGACCACTGGCATCCCCAAGTTCCTCAACCCAGTCCGGGTCAAACTCGCACTGTTGTGTGAGAGGGTCCTCAGACCCCTCCCAGCTCTCCTGGTCCTCCTCAGGTTCATAATATGGAGGAGGAGGGACATTAGGGACCCAAGGTCTCATCGACGCCGGTCCGGCTCCATGTCCGGAGCCGGAGAGAGCCGGGGAACGACGCCGTCCGGAGCCCCGGACGGCGTCAGGAACGGCACCGGGGACATCGGCGTCGGCGGAGGCGTGGTTAGTTCAACCGGCGTCGATGGGGGTTGCGGCACCACCGGAGCCGGGATCGAGGCCGGGGCCGGAGCCGAGGCCGGGATGAAGGCCGGTGGGACAGGCGACGCCGGGACCGGAGTCGACGGCGACGCCGGAGCAACCCCATCAGGGCCCGCGGGGCCCGAAGGCGCACCGGAGGGACCTTGAGGCCCGAAGAGGCGGGCCATGGCCGACAGGAACTCCTGTATTTGGGCCTGAGTCGCCCCGAACCCGGGAAGGACGGGTAATGCGGGGGTAACTCGACAGGCACGTCCGGGGCCGCGGGGACGGTGCCGAGAGGGACCTCAGCCGAGTCGCGAGACCGGCGAGGCGAAGTCTTTGAGCGATGATGCCGCTTAGACTTCTTGTGCTTCGACTTACCGGAGGAGCACGAAGACTTGGATTCCGACGAACGGCGGGGACTCCGCGTCCGGCCCCTCGACCTCTCCCGGGACCGGGGCTTGGTGCGGCGCGGAGCCGACTGCCGGACCTCGAGGAGCTTTCGAGACCGCTCTCGCAAAGCCTTCGGATTAAGTTTCCGGCAGTCAGGGCACGACTTCGTGTCGTGGTCTCGGCCGAGACAAAAGAGACACTCGAGATGCGGGTCCGTGATCGACATCATGCGACCACATTCCTCGCAGGGCTTAAAGCCGGGCATCCCTACGACACCTTAGGAGTCGTGAAGACTCGTTGAAGAAACAGTGAAAAAATTCACAAAAAAGATAGTCAAAAAGTGACTAGGGCACTGCTCTTCCCGGATCTGCGCTTACTGGCGCGGAAAAAGAAGAACTGACGTCAGCGCGCAGGGGCGGCGTCTAAGTACTGCCCGCGACGTCATCCCGGCGATCACGACGCCGACGACGGACGCGGAGCCGCACGACGCCGCCTACCGACGCGCAAGGGTACTGCTACGCAAAAAACTTTCCGGATCCAGCCTGACGCCTGGGGATATTCTAAGGTAAGGAATCTGTCACTAACGTGTCTCTTTCAGATGCCTAATGTGAGGACAAAGCACCAGAAACAGCATTTGCGGGGATCTGTCACTGGCATTTGTTTTCTGCACCCATAACAAGACTAGAAAAAGACTTCAAATGAGACATGATGTCTTGATTCTTGAGAAATATCGACTCAAAGAAGAACCAAAAAAGATGGCGGCTCCAGAGCCTGCATCTGAAGGGGAGCATAAAGAAAGGAAATGATGTCACCAGTACACTGGCGCTGTATATTAGCATTCAACATTGCTTCTTTTGGTGCCATGAGAGTCCACAAACGATACTGTGTGCCCCCACCTGACGCTGGTGACAGGATACAGCTGGGAAAAAATGTCCAAATGCAGTCTAGCACCTGGGTAGGAGGTTCATATAAGGAATCTTCAGGAACACATTTTTCTTATAAAACGCGCACACGTGGAGTGTCCACCTTCCCAAGCATTTTCCTCAGAAAAAGTAGCACACTTACTGAGAATGCCCTGTTAATTTTCCTTCCAAGGCTTTTCTGGCGATTCATCTGCCTCCAATACTCTACCTGGAACTGCTGGGTTGAGCAATATGCCCAAGAGCTCGCCATGACAACAGGAGGCAGCCTTGTAAGTTTAACGAAGAAAAACCTGACATTTTAACAAAACAATAAACAAAACAAATGTAACCCTCTTACTAAAGAGGAACGTTTTGCAGCAACAGTACAATGGATAAAGATTTTACATTGTTTTGAGGAAAAACATTGAAAGCGCTAAATGGCTTTCAAGGATAACTCTGCAAACTATCACGTGGAAGCGATCAAAACTGTCATGATGAGTGGATTCCGATGTGGACACACTCTGGCTACTGGAAAACAATATGAAAGGCTAAATGGATTATTAAATCACAACTCTTGTCTTACAAAAGTAGGGGGAAATAAAAGAAGGTATACGTTTATAAAAATAAAAAAAACATTGCTACAATAGGGGGTGCATCTTGGCCTTTTGAAACTACACATTGCTATAACACCAAGATATTCACTATTTGTATCTGCTTTTGTAACAACATTGATTTTTATTGTGAAAAACGCAATATTTTGGTGCTTAGTATATGTGCCAAATCTATAATGAGAATGAATGAAACTGTCACGGGAGAGGAAACCATGGTTTTCAAAACCACTTCTACAAATCTCAACATGATGCTTTTTAACAGTACCTTACCAAAACAGCTCTGACTCAATTAAAACAGGGCTAGAACACAATGCTGCATTATTTACAACATTAACCCCCGTGGTGATAAAAGTTAATATATATTTATTAATTCGATCTTAATGTCAGGAAATCCCTACCACCTACGCGGCATCATAATGATGGTAATATCTTCCGGCAAACTGCTTCCAAAAACCCAATACATTATTAATGAACTGTGTTTCACATCAAAATATGGGACATAAATAATACAAAACTTTAGACTATGCCTTTCTGGGGATTACTTAAATCCCCAGGGCCGCTGGAACGCTCTGGCGTGTATACGAGCATTGCCTGAGCTTTCCTCATGCTGTTTCGAAATTTAAACAGAAAGGTCTTGTCAAATCATGCCACAAGTAATGTCAGATTGGCTTACTTACCGGAAAACGAGGATACATTTTAGTGCATCGTTTCCAAAATAGTTCAGTAGTGCAAGAAGGGGTACTGAGTGCCCATCCCCTCGTTAGGCAGTAAAAAACAGGCAGGAATTAAGGTGTGTCCCGGTGTCACTGCACCTGCTGCCCCTGCGCAATATATCCTTCTCAATTATTTAGAAACAAATTGTCCATAATACTTTCCAGTGATCTCCACTACTCTTTAAGCTTTACATAATCACACTACCTAAATATTGAGGGTGACCAGTATGGGGGTGTAGGAAATTGGGCTACTGGTTTTTGGGGGGGGGGGGGTGAAACCCTACTCAAGCAGCAACCACAATTCCTGTGAAGATGCCATAATTCCTGTCAAGGTGAAGTCACAAGCAACCCCAAATTAACCTGTGCTTAACCCTCTGGTAGCCTGCCACAAAGCAGTCAGGCTTAACTTAGACGCAATGTGTAAAGTATTTATGCACCACCTCAAATAGTAATAGAGTGAAAACACAACACATGAAAAATCACACTATAATTAAAAAATAGAGTACATTTTAATAAATTATTTGATACCAAACCAACATCCAATCAATATAACAGGAGAGATCCAATTTTTAAGATTTAAGTGAAAATAGTGCCTGAAAGCACAACAATCCAACTGTGGTTATCTGGTCGTGCCGAACCGGGACAAAGTTGCACGTTCAGACCGATCATGATGAAACGCGAGCCAGATACACGGTCCAAACTAGGCCTGCTGAACAAAGTGCCTTAAATCCTGGTTGCGGAGTGTTGAGAGATCCCACATTGAAGATGCGTCATGCAGTGGCCGTTCCGATAAGCTGCGGGTGGTGATGAGAGGTCCAGTGTCGAGGATCTGTCGAGACGCGGCAGTTCCGGTGGAGCAGTCAACGATGCATGCGATGCTAGGTCCTGCGAAGTCGTCGAGGAGGCTGCCGACAGAGGCTTGCAAAGCAGTCCTTCTTGCAGCAGAGCAGCACAGCAGTCTTTCTGAGTCTTTCCAAGGTCCAGAGGTGTACTGAAAAGTTCAGTCTGAAGTTCCAATATTTATACTTGGTGCCAGCTTTGAAGTAGGAATAGGTTTCCACTCCCAGAGGTGTTTGGAATTTCCTGCCTTCCTGCCCTGCCCCCAGCTTGTCTGGGGACACACAAGATTAGTTTCAAACCCTTTGTGAGTGTGCTCAGGCAGAACCTTTGTGATGTGCAAGTGTGGTAGGTGACAGCTCCTTCCCCTTATCAAGTCATAGATGGCCCATCCCGCTAACACTTTTCTCCCCTTTGTCTCAGTGTCTGGGAGCAATATAGAAAGACTAACTGCCTAGTCATGTGACCCAGGATTCAGGCTGCATGCACCAAATGGTTGGGACAAGAAATGGCAACTTTTTAGAAAGTGGTATTTTCAGAATTGTGACTTAAAATCCGACTTAGTCATGAAAGAGGGTTTAAATTACAATTCTTTAGACACCAAACTTGACATTCCAACCTGCTATCTCTTATTAAATGTAGTAGGGTAACCCAGTGTTATCCTACAGGAGAGGTAGGGCTTGCAGCAGTGAAAAACACTTTTTAGAGTTTTTTACTACAGGGAAATGTAAAGCTTAAATGAAATCCAGTATTTGTAAAGCGCACAATTACCCGAGGGTGTCAAGGCGCTGGGGGCCGTCGGGAAGATTAAGCGAGCTATTGCTCAGAGTCACATGGTGCTGGGCTTACCTGCCGCCGGCACCAGGGATCGAACCGTGAACCCTGTGGCCCGGAGTCAGGCACCCTGGCCGCTGCGCCACACGCTGCACCACACCTCTTTAAAAGTACATGTCCAATGTTTTAAATACACTACGCCCTGCCCTATGAGCTGTTTAGGGTCTACACTATGGGGTACTTTCATGTATTAACAAGGAAGGTTTAGGCCTGGCAAGAGGTTTATTTTGCCAGGTTGAAATGGCAATTTAAAACTGCACTCACAGGCTGCACTGGCAGGCCTGAAACATGCTTAAAGGGCTACCGAAGTGGGTGGCACAACGAGTGCTGCAGGTCCAGGAGTACCATTTAACTTGGGTGCATGTTGTACCACTTTACTAGAGACTTACAAATAAAGTAAATGTGCCAACTGGGTGTAAGTTAATTTCACCATTTTTAATGGAGAGTGCACAAACACTTTAGCAGTCCTAAAAGTCAACAAATACGGGTACAGAAACAGTAGGGTGAAGGCAAAAAGTTTGGTGATTACCCTGCAGAAACGGCCAAGTCTAACAGGGGGAAAGGGACCAATTAGTTGTCCCTTTTAAATTTGGGGAAACGTGTTTCTCGCTCTTACTCAGCATACTCTCCTCGATAATCAAGTGTTTTGGATGAAATAGAGTGCACAAAAACTATTAGCCATAAGAGGAAAATAGGTGACTTGAAAAAGGTTGCATACATGTCTACGAATGATTTCCTGAGCCGTCATCAATTTAAGGAAACACATTTTGAATGCAATCTTCTACAGATGATTTTCAAAAATTATTCATAAAAACTGACAACAGACGTAAATGCAATTGTACTGAGAAGATCCTACGAGATTTAAATTTTAACTAAATCTGACATAACAGTTTAATGTTGGAGAGAAGCCTGGAATCTAGAAAAATCGAAGAGAAGTTATGTGTGTTGTTATGTTCTTGGGGTACAAGTCCTTGGTGAAAATTAAAAAAAAAGGCTAATCAGGGGCTCAGTCGAAGGAAGCCATCCATGGCTGCACATTGCTGAGCTCCACTTAACTAGGGTAACACCATGTCATCTATGGCACCATAAGTGCTGCGGCAAGCCATGTGAGATGTGAGACATTTGGAGGTGGACCTGTTTCTGAGTAAGAAGGTGGGAAACATTGTGCTTCCTTCTTAGGGAACATTGAGAATCTGAGATGCTAGGTGTGCTGCTGTGTTCTTGGCGGAGTCAGGCCAATCTACTGAAGTACCCGGGACAGAAATCTTCAGATGGTCCCCAATAAAAGGTCTTTCTTTTTTTAAAACAAACAGCTTTCTCTTCCTGTATCTATTTTCTGAAAGAAAAGTGTGATGTAAGAGTTACAGAAGGTGAGGAAGGTACTTTTGGTTGTTGGTTAGGCCTTCTGCTGAGCTGAGGGTAGTATAGTATGGGAAAGTATTTATACTAACTACAGGTCAAAGCTGATGCACCATCTGTATGAAAAAGAGCATTTTCTATGAAAAGGTGGACAAAAACATACCTGCCAGAGAATCACATACAATGTATGGCACTTAAAGTGTGTTGAGAGGCAAGTAATTGACCTGCCATAATTAATTCAATTAATTAAAATTAACTACTAAAAAAAACACAAAAAAACCAAATGTAATCTAACTAAATTAAAGAATTAAAAAATAATCAAAAGTAATACAAAAGTACCTTGTAGTATATTTCACAAAAAGGCATATTTAAAAAGTAGCTTTTTTTAATTGCAGAATAACAGATGAGGTAACCAGCGGTTCTTAACCTGTGGTCCAGTGACCCCGGTGGCCCGCAGTTGCTTAGAAAATTAAATAATGTAAACATATTAAGAAAGTGTATATAGATAAAGAATCAAACTGAGAATTAAAAAATGTAAAACGTTCCATAAACGTGAAGGATATTGAAATTGCTGGATAAAAATTTAATTGGTATCCTCAGATTGATTCATGAGAGCAGAGTATGTGTCTCGGGTATGCATGCCTCTAATGAATTATATAATCCCTCGCCCCAGAGTATTCCTTCTCACCAGAAGTGGGCGAGTACTGGGAAACAAAGTGTACAGACTAAAGTAAGTGGACAAAGACGATAAAACCCAATGTAACAGAGGTAAACAATCTCTGAAAAGACAGAGGCTCTCATTACATGAGATACAGCACCTCCCACTCACCTGTAGGCAGCACTATAGATGGGTAGTGCTACAGTCAGATTACTAAATGAGGTAGCACTCACTTGTAGAGGGTTGCGACACCCGGAAAACACTACTGTCAGCTGCCTTGTTCAGCAAATTCTAGCTGATAGGTAGTGAGGCACCAGATTCACACAGGATCCCTTGTTACTGCTGGGAATTACCGTTGGATCACCATTAAGCTGCATGTGGTGTCTGGGAATAGTCAAACCTACATTAGCCTAGATCTTGAATGGTGTATGTGAGGGGTGATGCAACAGTAGTGAGGCGCGAGGTACTAGGATACCACACCCACCCTAGGATAGAGGATACCAAATAGCTTCATCTCAGCCTGCAGAGACGTTTCTGCCTCATGCGCCTGGTGAAACCCCAATAACAAATGAAAGCAACATGGTCAACTTGGCTCTTCTCACATTCTTCTTTTGATGCACAAGTTACTACTTGTGTAACGATATATCTGTAAGAGACATTAGTTAGTGATAGATTCCTTACCTTAGAATATCCCCAGGCGTCAGACTTGATCCGGAAAGTTTTTCGTCAGCAGTACCCCTGCGCGTCGGTAGGTGGCGTCGTGCGGCTCCGCGTCTGTCGCTGGCGTCGTAAGCGCCGAGATGACGTCACGGAGACTACTTAGGCACCACACATGCGCGCTGACATCAGTTCTGTACACGACTTTCCGCACCAGGAACGCAGAGCCATGCAAGAAACTGACCACTGGTGCCATGAAACTAGGGCCCTGAAAGGGATGACCTTAACCCTAGAAATCAGTTCGCAGAATGGGGAGGATGGGTGGGGCGGTAAGGAATCTATCACTAACTAATGTCTCTTACAGATATATCGTTACACAAGTAGTAACTTGTGCATCTGAAAGAGACACGTTAGTGATAGATTCCTTACCTTAGAATAGATACCCCAGCAATACCAACCCAGGTGGTGGGTCTGCGAACAAGATTACACCAGAAAGTCACGGAGAACAGAACGGCCAAAGAAGCCGTCTCTCCGGACTTGACTGTCAAGGCAGTAATGCCTGGTAAACGTGTGCAGCGAGGCCCACGTAGCTGCCTGACAAATGTCCTGCAAGGGAACGCCGCGTCCCAAGGCAGTAGTGGCTGCCGTTGCCCTGGTAGAATGGGCACGCAGCCCCACAGGAGGCTCCCTCTTGGCCAACGAGTAACATGCTTTTATACACAGAACAACCCACCGAGAGATGGTTCGTTTGTGCACGACCCGACCTTTTTTGGTGCCCACGTAGCCAACAAAGAGTTGGTCATCCACCCGGAACTGTTGTGTGCGCTTCAGATAGAACGAGAGCACACGTTTTGGGTCCAGACGGTGAAGCCTCTCTTCCTCTTTTGAAGGATGCGGAGGCGGAAAGAAGGTGGGCAAAGTGATGGTCTGCCCGATGTGGAAGGGCGTGACAACCTTTGGCAAGAAAGAAGGACGGGTCCTTAAAACCACCTTGTCCGGATGAACAGAAAGGAAAGGAGGTTTGGAAGAAAGAGCCTGGAGCTCACTCACTCTTCTGGCACAGGTGATAGCTACCAGGAAAGCCGTCTTGAGAGTGAGAAGACGCAAAGGACAGCGATGAAGGGGCTCGAAGGGAGCGCACATCAGGTATGTCAAGACAAGGTTTAAGTCCCATTGAGGCATTATGAATGGCACGGGAGGAAATGTGTGCGTAATGCCCTTGAGGAAACGGGTAACAACCGGGGACTTAAAAAGAGAAGGCTGATCTGGAAGCCGTAGAAAGGCGGAGATGGCCGAAAGATAACGTTTGATAGTGCCCAGAGCAGAGCCCCGCTGGGCCAAGGATAGAAGGAACAGAAGAACCTCAGAAAGAGGGGCAGAGAGGGATCCACAGCCTTTGCTGTGCACCATGCCACAAATTTGTTCCACCTGCAGGCGTATACCGTCTTAGTGGAGGGACGCCTGGCTGCCAGAATGACATCACAGACTTCGGGAGGAAGATCGAAAGCTGTCAACTGTCGCCGCTCAATCTCCACGCATGGAGGTGGAGGCTGGACAGGTTCGGGTGGAGGACCGTCCCCTGCTGCTGCTACAGAAGATCCTCCCGAAGAGGCAGTCGGATCGGGGGATCGATCGCCATGCTGAGTAGCTCGGGATACCAGTATCTTCGTGCCCAATCCGGAGCCACAAGGATGACTTGGGCCCGGTCGCGCCAAATCTTCTTCAGCACTCTGGGCAGAAGTGGTATAGGCGGAAAGGCGTACAATAGACCGCAACTCCACTCGTGACGAAAAGCGTCGCCGAGCGAGCACCGCCTTGAAAATTCCAACGCGCAGAACTGATGACATTGCGCGTTCTCTTCTGTGGCGAATAGATCTAACCAAGGCTCTCCCCACTGCTGAAAGAGACCTTGTGCCACGTCCGAGGTCAGACGCCATTCGTGATCCATCATGCACCTGCGGCTGAGTTCGTCCGCCCTGGCATTTAGAGAACCCGCCAGGTGTTGAACCACCAAGGTAATGCCGTGATGTTCCAGCCATGTCCAGAGGCGCAGAGCCTCCTGACAGAGGGTCCAGGACCCCACCCCGCCCTGTTAGTTGCAATACCACATGGCGGTGGTGTTGTCCGTGAACACCTGCACTACACTTCCCCGGACAGAGTGAAGGAATGCCTTCAGTGCAAGTCGGATCGCCCGAAGCTCCAAAAGGTTGATATGGAGCCGGGACTCCGCCGGAGATCAGAGGCCTCTGATCTCCGCCTCTCCCAAGTGGCCTCCCCATACCAGGAGGGACGCATCCGTCCCCACTGTGTGCTCCGGTTGGGGAAGGGAGAGGGATCTGCCATTGACCCAATCGCGATTCGTAAGCCACCACTGCAACTGTCGTGCAGTGCTCTCCGAGATCTGGACATGATCGGACAGGTTGCACTGATGCTGTGCCCACTGGAACTTCAGGTAACACTGTAGAGCCCGCATATGCCATCTGGCATGTTGCATTAGCAGGATGCAGGAGGCCATCAGGCCCAGGAGCCGGAGGGTGAACCTGACCGAAACCCGGGATAGAGGCTGAAAGATCGGAATCATAGCCTGAATATCCCCGACTCGCTGCTCGGGAGGATAAACCCGAAACCGCGTCGAATCCAGAACCGCTCCGATGAAGGGGAGCTTCTGAGAAGGACTCAGGTGCGACTTCGGCACGTTGATGGAGAACCCCAGCAAATGCAGGAGGTCGGCCGTAGTCTGAAGGTGGGTGACAACTGCCTGGGGCGAGCCCGCCTTCAACAACCAGTCGTCGAGGTAGGGGAAGACTGACACCCCTGACCTGCGCAGGTGAGCAGCGACCACCGCCATCACTTTCGTGAACACCTGAGGGGCGCTGGTAAGGCCGAAGGGGAGCACAGCAAACTGAAAATGCTCCCGGCCTACCGTGAACCGCAGGTAAATCCGGTGGGCCGGCAGGACGGGGATGTGAAAATATGCGTCCTGCAAGTCCAACGCCACCATCCAGTCTCCAGGGTCGAGGGCAGCCAAGACCTGAGCCAGAGTCAACATCTTGAACTTCTCCTTCCGGAGGAAGCGATTGACGGTCCTGAGGTCCAAGATGGGGCGCAAGCCCCCCTTGTCCTTCTTGGGGAACAGAAAGTAGTGGGAATAACAACCACTCCCGACTTCTGGCCCAGGAACACACTTGATGGCCCCCTTGGCCAAGAGGGCCGTGACTTCCTGCTGGAGAAGCGCCAAGTGTTCCCCCGACATGCGGTGGTACTGAGGTGGCAGGGCTGGAGGGGTGGACTGAAAGGGAAGGGAGTAACCCTTGCGGATGAGCTGCAGCACCCACTCGTCTGACGTGATAGCGTGCCAGTGGGGGAGATGATGGCGGATCCTGCCACCCACTGGCGTGGGGTGCCCCAGAAAGCTCGGATTAGGAAGGTTTGGAGGCAGAAGCAGCGGAGGTGGACTGACCCCCACGCTGATTACCAGACCCGCCCCTGCGGAAACCGCGTCCGCGCTGAGGCTGGTTCTGCACAGGCTTGCTGAAGGAACGTGCCTGGGCGCCCCTTCCGTGGCCACGAAAGGAATGAAAACCAGGAGTGGCTGGGCTTTTCGTGGAAAGACCCAAGGACTTGGCCGTGGCCCGCGAGTCCTTAAAACGCTCCAGGGCACTGTCGGCTTTATCGCCAAACAGGCGAGTGCCATCAAAGGGCATGTCCATGAGTGAGCTTTGGACATCTGGCGAGAACCCGGTAGATCTCAACCAGGCGTGGCGACGAAGCGCCACAGTCGTAGAAATTGCTCTACCCAGTGAGTCCGCGGTGTCCAAACCACACCGAATGGCGAACTTAGCCGCATCTCTACCCTCGGCAACAGCTTGGGACAGCACAGCTTGGGTCTCCTCAGGACACTGAGGCAACACCTGCGCAACTGTATCCCACACCGCGTGGGAATAGCGGCCCAATAGGCATGCGGTGTTCACCGACCGCAGCCCCAAGCTGGTCGAAGAGAATAACCGCTTGCCGAACTGCTCCAGCTTCTTAGAGTCCTTATCCGGCGGAGCCGTGGGAAAGGCACTCTGGGACGTCGAAGCTTGGATGACCAGGCTCTCGGGCGTAGGATGAGTGGTCAGAAAGGCAGGGTCACCCGGCGCCGGGCGATGACGCCTGGCGACGTTCTTATCCACAGGGGCCCCTGTGGCTGGCCACGACCAAGTGTCCAGTAAGACGTCAGTGAGGGCGTCATTAAATGGCAGCAGGGGCTCCGACGAAGTGGACGCCGTCTGGAGCACCTCAGTGAGGAGATTAGTCTTCAGGGCCACCGTAGGGAGATCAAGGTTGAGGACCTCAGCGGCCCGACGGAGCACCATCGTATAAGAAGCACCCTCCTCCATGGTAGGCGGAGGAGAGGCGAACCCCGGGTCAGAGGAGATATCAAGGACGCTGGCCTCCTCCAACTCGTCCGCCCAGTCCTGCTCAGAGTCACACTGACGAGCAAGAGGGTCCTCGGACCCCTCCCAGTCGTCCTCCACCTCCGCCGTATGTGGAACAGACTGCGGCGGCAAGGCAGGGACCGGGGAAGGAACAAACAGCGCCGGGAACGGCGCCGGACGGGACCAAACCGGCGCCGTGTCCCAATGCGGATCCCAGGTAGGGACAAAATTGTCCGGGAACCTGGGCAGGGGCGGAACAAATGGCATCCACAGCGGCGGCGGAGCCGAGGGTGGCGCTAGGGCCGGAGCCAGCAGCGTGGGACCTTTCGGCGCCGTGGCCGGAGCCAGCGGCGCAGGATCCTGCGGCGCCGGAGCCGCCGACGGCCCGACAGGAACCTGACATGGGACCGCGGGGCCCAAGGGCGCGCCGGCGGGAGCCCGAGGCCTAAACAGGCGGTCCATGGTAGCAAGAAATTCTTGCACCTGTGCGGGAGTCGCCGACGGACCCGGGTAAGGTGGGTAGGCCGTGGGACTCCCGGGCTCCAAAGGAGCCGCAGGGGCAGAACCCTGTCCCCCTCGTCCGCATCCGGGGACCGACGGGGGGACGTCGGAGAGCGACAACACTTCTTCGACTTCTTTTTGTGGCGTCTCTTACCCGAATCCGAGGGTGAAGACTTGGAGCCCAAGGAGCGATGAGGGTGGCCCCGCGAGCGTTCTCTGGAGCGGCTCCTAGACCGAGAACGGCGCTGGGACGAGTGCCGGACTTCAAGCAACTTCCTGCACCGCTCCCTCAGGGCCTTCGGGGCCATGGCCAGACAGTCCATGCAGGACTGGGAGTCGTGGTCGCTCTCCAGGCAGTAGAGACAGACGTCGTGGGGGTCCGCCACCGGCATATTGCCACAGCAGGCCCCACAAGACTTAAAACCAGGCATCCCTACGTGCACCAGCTGACTTACAGGAGACAAAAGTCTCAAAAAGATAGTCAAAAAGTGACTAAGGTACGTGCTCTAACCGGATCTGCGCTTACTGGCGCGGAAAAAGAAAGAACTGACGTCAGCGCGCATGGGTGGCGCCTAAGTAGTCTCCGTGACGTCATCTCGGCGCTTATGACGCCAGCAACAGACGCGGAGCTGCACGACGCCACCTACCGACGCGCAGGGGTACTGCTGACGAAAAACTTTCCGGATCCAGTCTGACGCCTGGGGATATTCTAAGGTAAGGAATCTATCACTAACGTGTCTCTTTCAGATATGGGTTTTTCTGGTTTTCCAGATCTCAGAGCCCTTATTGGCGGAATATCTGATGGTTTTGCAATGTATAGGAAACTTTCCAAGGGCAAAACAGATCAAAGACCTTCCTTAAATGGTATAAACACTGCCCTTCCGACCCGGTTGTATCCCAAATACAGGCATACTTTGAGCTTATTCATTTTCCAAACATAACACCACAACAAAGTGAATCTCTTGAACTCCCCTTATGCTGACCTAAGTCAAGCAAGCAATAGACCAATTAGAAAGGGGAAAAAACACCAGGATCTGATGGACTTCCACTATAATTTTATGATATACAAGGTAAACGTCCCAGAGAGTATTAAGAATTAATAAGTTAGTGTTGGAAGCCGGAGTCCCAGTCACGCGCCACTGTCACAAATGCGAGACCCGGGACTCCTCACTCAACGTTAGGCCAAGCAAGGACACCGTTTGAGATAGCCCTGCTTGGCACGAGCAGCCAGGCCTATCTCCAAGGCACGAGTGTACAGTATGTGCAACCACACCCACAGCAACCCACTGGTGACACCACAAATGGACTCCACACGAGTTTGATAAAAACGAGTATAAACTTTATATAAAAAGATATACGATCAGACCACACGATACAAAAGCCAACATATAATAAAGGGTAATATTCGTTCCGGCTGGCTGGTAGGTTCAAATCCCAACCACTGCTTTCAAAATGCTATGCTGGTCGTAATGCTAGAATCACACACGTTGCAATGGACAAACAATAGTGCGCTGCGTAATGATACAATCCTGTGCTGGGCAAAGGAGAAATAATACAATGCGTAACGATACACCCCGGTACCTTGCAGTGGGAGAAATAATGTAATGCGTACCGCTACAATCATGTACTGCGCAATGAAGGAATAATGCAATGCGTCACACTCCAATCACGTACTTTGCAATGAAGAAATAATGCAATGCGCGCCGCTACAATCATGTACTTTGCAATGAAGGAATAATGCAATGCGTAGCTACAATCATGTACTTTGCAATGAAGAAATAATGCAATGCGGGCCGCTACAATCCTGTACTTTGCAATGGAGAAATAATGCAATGCGTAGCGCTACAATTGTGTACTTCGTTATGCAGAAATAATGTCAGGCATCATAAGACAGTCCGGCAGTTCGTTAGCAGCAATATTGTGTATTGCGACAGTCAGCCTCTTCGATAACAGTTGCCCCCCACACGTATCAACGATGACATAAAGTACAGCTTCTCACTCTGGCCACAGTACTGCCACTCCTGAACGCAGTACGGGCCCCCAATCGGAGCCAGAAAGACTGAGAGGCCGAGAGAGTGTGCCTCCGAGCCCGTGCCCAGCCCAGGCAGTGATCCACGTTACCTGGGGGCACGACCCCACTCTCCTCTCCTCCTTCAGCGAACTGGGCCTTTCATGTAGAACTTTCTCAAAGGGCCTCAGCGGATCGGCCTGGCAGCTCAGCTCCTCCGGGGCTGCCGGTCCGGGCTGCGACTGTTAGGAAGGTCTCAGGCAGCCGCAGGGCACACGTACCCCACGCCCCTGAGATTATGTTACTCCGGGTGCACGTTCACCACAGCACCCTTCGGGTCTCCTCTGGCACGAAGCCACACACACAACGCTGATGGGACTTCACTTCGACTCCGAGTGCATGTTCACCAGGCACCCCTTCCTGCGGTCTCAGTTGGCACCAAGACACGCACACCGCGCTGCAGAGACTCACTTTCTTCCGGTGCACACGATGATCAGCCGATCACCTCCACAGTCCCAGGTTGCACCAAAGCACGCACACTGCTTCACTGAGACTTACTCCAACTCCGGTGCCCCGATATCCAGGCGCTCTTCATCAACGCCTTTCGGCCGCACCCCGACACGCTCACTGTGTCCGAGCCTCACTTCTCCTCCGGTGCACTCGATGACCAGGCGCTCTTCACCAGCGCCTCCGGTGCACCCCGACACGCACCCTGCGCGTCCGAGACTCACTCCACTTCCGATGCACACGTTGACCAGGAGCTCCTCACAGACGTCTCCTGTGCACCACGACACGCACCCTGCGCGTCCGAGACTCCCTTCACCTCCGATGCACCCGCTGACCAGGCGCTCTTCACCAGCACCTGCGGTGCACCACGACACGCACCCGGCGCGTCCGAGTCTCACGTCACCTCCGATGCACACGCTGACCAGGCGCTCTTCACCAATGCCTGCTGTGCACCACGACACGCACCCAGCGCGTCCGAGTCTCACTTCTCCGTGTGTCCAAGATCACAGGGCACACTTCCGAGGGTCTCAAGCTGCCACACACGCGCCCACCGCGTCGCTTGAAACTTCTCCGGAAACTTTTATGTTCCTGTGTTTCCAAACAGGGAGCCAACTCACCTCGGGCCCTTGGGGTAACAAGACACAGCACAAAGCACAGTCTTCTTCAAGCAGGGGGACCCAACACACAAAGCACAGTCCCAACAGCCTCTTCCTTGGTTAAAACAGCAAACTGCAGACCAGCCCCAGATCACGAAGCAAGGGTCGGTCCTTCCCAGCAGTCTCTTCAGTTGTTCCTTCCTTAGCAGAGGTTCCTCTTGACCACGAAATGGGTCCAAGCCTTTTCAGTCTCAATCCATTTCTATTCCAACGGTCAGGGGTCTCAGCTCTCATAGTTATACCCCTAAATGTCTTTGAAGTTCGTTGTGCTCAGGGGTCCCTGACCCCTGCCTAAATCAGTTCTGGGTGTCTCCCTCCCAGTGTCACCTTTCTCCCTTTGATACTGGGGGTCTGGATCCTTAATCACTCAGCAGGAGATGGGTCAATTGTTTTATAGCCGCAACCCAGGCCTCTTCACCTCCCGGGGTTTCTCCTCGCATACTCTCCAGATGCAGGTCAGCCTGGTGCCATCTCAACCCCTCCCTGGGTCAAGACCTCCCCCGGCTCCTCTCCCCTCTCAGATCCAGACAGTCAATCCACATTCAGCAGAGACACACAGAAATGCTTAAAGCACAAAACTCAGCCACTTTCTAAAAGAGTGGCTTCTGAACACACAGTGACAAAGCCACTTTCATAGAAAGATGTATTATGACGCTGTGAGTTCATACATACTAAACTTCACCTCTCCATTGTAAACTTATGGGAAACTAGGCTAACAAACACAATACCCAGCCTCCCCCATTCTGTCCTATGGGCAGGATGGCCTTTCACCAGTGAAAAACGAAATGGAGTGTTTTTTCACTGTCAGGACATAACACACCCCTCAGTATATGTCCTGCCTTTTACTTACACTGCACCCTGCCCAGGGGTTACCCGGGACCTACCACAGGGGTGCCCACTGTGTACGCAAAAGGGAAAGTAAGGCCTGACAAGTGGTTGCACTTGTCAGGACAACATGTTAACTTCGCAAACTGCGCGCAGGCCCTACACTGCAGGCCTGAGTTCCCTTCTCCGCGCACCTTTCCATTACTAGCCCTGGCACACACAGTGCACATCACTAGGGACTTTACTAGTAAGGCAACATACCAATCATGGCCAACCAATTACCATTACACTTTACACAGGGAACACTTGTACTTTAACACTGATCAGCAGTGGCAAAGTACCCAAAGCATCTAAATTGGCAACTCTATGTCAGGAAAACGGTCTAGGGGGAAAGCAAAAAGTTTAGGGAACTTTAGCCAAAAAGGCCAAGTCCTACAGTTAGTAAAACAGAAGGGCACAGTTCATCAGGAATGCAATTATAGTGGTCTTGCCTAAACATGGTTAAGACTCACTGGGTGTCCTCCCATTTTGCTGTTTATATCTGCTAAATACCAATTACAAAATTCTGAATAAAGCACTATCCAACGGATTGGCACCGGTGCAACCCAAGATTATCCACTTAGATCAGAAAGGATTTACACCTTCCATAATCTGTGATGGATCTTTTCTGTGATGGATGGGATACCTAGGGACGGATCAGTTGCAGCGCTGGCCTTAGTAGATGTAGAAAAGGGCTTCAACATCCTCATGTGGCCTTACCCTTTTGAGGTGGTCAGGAATATGTAAATGGGATCTAAATTCTTAAAATGGCTGGCCTTCTCTATGCAGGACAGATGACAAGGGTGCACACAGGACAGGCAATATCCGAGAAGTGGTCTGTAGGTAGGGCCACTAGGCAAGAGTGCCCACTGTCTTCACTACTGTTCCCACTAGCTATAGAACCATTAGCTTGCATCCTTAGAAATAATGGCCCAAAATATGGGATGTACCCAGTGCTTAATTTGTAAAATATTAAGTGTCAGGGCTCTGACCAGGAGGCCACTGCAGCTTGCACCACCCATCGCCCTTGTCATCGCTGCCAAAACAACTACAAACCATCTCTCTCGCATGTAAATGCGAAAGTTCAGATTATTCCAGGTCCCCAAAGCTAAAGGAATGGCTGGGGAGGCAGGTATTAGCCATTTTAATGTATATTGTAGTCCTAAACTACCATTGTTCTGCTCATCTTTAAATTAGATGAGCAGCGCCACCATGTGGTGGACTGTTCTAAGAATGGTGTTGACAATTAGGTGCCGGTGCCGAGCACCGGAAAGCACCGGCTCAAATTAAGCACTGGATGTACCTAACAAACACCATACTGTATCACTTTATGCTGGCAACACATTATTCTACTTGAGAGATCAGAATGGCAGAATTAATAAGTATTTTGAAAGACTATGTGTCATTATCTGGACTAAAATTTTTAACTGGGAAAAATCCTGTCAATCCGCATTGAGGCCAATAGAAGACGGTGGATGTACACAAATAACAGCTGTACCGCTGAGATGGGAAAGGGACACATTCAAATACCTTGGCATAAAAATTTATCATGAACAAGACAAACTAAAAGTGGGCAAATAGTACGACGCAATACCTAGGATCCGGCAATTTAGCCCACTCTGGTGTAGGCTCCACATATTGTCGATAGGTAGAGCATAGATTAACAAAATAATAACAATGCAAATATTGTTGTATCATTTTGTGGCATTGTCGATTATACTACATAGAAGCTTCTTTAAAGAACATCACACATCAATTGCTAAAATTATATAAGCGCTGGACAAAAACAGGTAATTAACAAGGAAGGGCAGCACATTAACCCCTTTTGAGCTTGGGTATCAGGTATACTAAGGTATATGGCCAAGAAGGGGATCATTTGTGAGCATATTTTACTTTTTTTTTTTTAAATGTGTGTATAAATATTTAGACATATAAACAATCAATTAATCGATAAATGTTTGAACGGAGGGAATTCAAACTAGATGTACCTATGCAAAGATGAACAAGTTACTTACCTTCGTTAATGCTCTTTCTGGTAAAGACTATATCTAACCGCAAAATCCACACCTACGAATGTTCCCCAGGTGTCAGACTAGATCTGGAAACTTTTGAGCAGTACCTCTGCACACCAGTATGTGGCACGTGCAGCTCCACACTGATGTCGTTCCACCTAGGAAATGAGGCAAAGCAGAGTAGCAGCTTTGGCCCTGGTTGAATGAGCTCGCAGTCCTTCTGAAGACTTCTTTTCAGCCAATGTGTGAACGGCCTTGCCTTTTTTCATCCCAGAAAAAGCTTATCATCCACTCGTTTTTTGGTATAATCAATGTAAAACTCAGCGCTTTTTTGGGGTCCCTCCTCCTTCTTAGAGGGATGAGGCAGAGCATAGAATGCCAGCATGGTTTTGGTTTGGCCAACCCTGAACGGAGCCATAACGTTAGGCAAGAAGGATATCGTGACCGCAGAACCAGTTTGTCTGGAAAGAAGATGGTGTACAGTGGATTATTACAGTGAGCTTGCAACTCACTGACTCGCTGCACCAATGTTATGGCAACAAGGAACACTGTCTTGAGGGTATGAAGTCCTATCTGGAATTCAAAGATCCTGCCAGGTGGTTCACCACCAGGATCATCCCTTGATGGCCCAGTTATTTCCACAAGGCCCAGGACCCTACTCCGCCCTGCTTGTTGCATTACCAAATGGCGGAGGTGTTGTCCATAAGTACCTTTAGTAAGCTCCCTTGTTTGATGGACAGAAGGCTTTCAACGCCAAGCGGATGGCCCTCTGGCCCAGGAGGTTGATAAGGAGCTCGGACTCCTACCGAGACCTGTGATCTCCAGTCTCCCAGGAGCATGCCCAACCCAGAAGTGAAGCATCGGTCATCACTGTCAGCTTTGGGAGGGGTACGGAGAGGAGTCTGCCGCTGACCCTATCAGGGTCCGGTAACCATCACTTCAGATCTTTCGCAGTCTTCTCCCAAATCTGTATGAGGTCGGCCTGGTCCCCTTGATGTTGTGCCCTCTGAGACTTCAGATCCCACTGCAGAGCCATCATATGCCACTTCATGTGCATGACCAGCAGGGTGCAGGAGGCCATCCATCCCAGCAGCCTCAGAGTCAGTCTAAATGAAATCCAAGACAGAGGCTGAAAGATCGGCATTATAGTCTGAATGTCCGGGACTCTCTTTTCCAGAGAAAAGTCATTGAAGTGAACTGTGTTCAGAATGGCTCCAATGAAAGGGAGCGACTGAGGAGTTAAATGTGACTTTGGCATGTTGACAGTGAAGCCCAAAGATGACAAAAGGTTCGCCGAATTCTGGAGGTGGTTGACTGCCTAGGGTGAGCCCACCGTCAACACCCAGTTGTCTAGGGGAAGATGTGCTACCACCACCACCATCACTTTAGTGAACAACCAAGAAACAATGGTGAGACCAAAGGGGACCTGAAGGGAACTAAAAATGCTCCTGTCCCACCATGAACAGCAAGTACCATCAATTGGTCTGCAGGTCGGGTATTTGGAAAAAGGTATCCGGCAGGTCCAAAGCCACCATCCGGTCTCCAGGGCTGAGGCCAGACAAGACCTGGGCCATAGTGAGCATTCTGAAATTGTCCTTTTGGAGGAAGGCATTGAGAGGGTGCAGATCGAAAATAGGACAAAAGCCTCTGCCCTTCTTTGGCACCACGATTTAGCAGGAGTAACGACCACGGCCCATTTCCGATACAGGCATCCTCTCATTAGCCCCTTTCACCCAAAAGGGCTTGTACGTCCTGCCGTAAGACAGACAGTTGTCCTCCATCAGTCGTTTTGGGGATGTGCAAGGTGCGGTGGAGCAGCAAGGAAGGGTAGGGCATATTCCTTCTAGGTGATCTGCAAGATCGACCTATCCGATGTTATGGCCTGTCAGTCAGGCAAAAATCTTTGGATTCTGCCTGCAACTGTGTGGCTGTGTTTCACTCACGGCACGCTAAAGGGGTTTGGAAGGTGGGGCCACAGGGGAGGGGGATCCGTCTGACTGGCTTGTTGACCCTAACACCAAGGAGTCGTGGGCATCACATTCACGGCCGCGAAATGGCTGTGCACCTTGCTGAGGCTGTAGTGGCTGCAGGTATGGATTGCCTCTGCCAAAACTACAAGAGGAACAATACGGTTTATGTGGATGGCGAGATGGGGCTAGTAAGCCCAGGGAACGTGCTGCTGCCCTGTCCTTTTTGAAGCACCCTGGAGCAGAATTTGCCTTGTCCCCAAAAAGGTGAGCCCTGACAAAGGGCCTGTCCATAAAGGATGATTGGACATTGCCTAAAAAGCCTGTCAACCGCAACCAGGCATGATGACGGATGGAGCCACTGATGCTAATGCCTTATCAGATGGAATAGCTAATGTCCAGGCCCTAACATATCGTGAATTTTGGCACCTCACGGCTTTCCTGTATAGCTTGGGTGAGGACTGGTTGGAGTTCTTCCTGGACACCTGGGAGAACTTGACCCACTAAATCCCAAAGAGCATGGGAATTGGAGCCCAAGAGGCAACTGGCATTGACGTACCCGAGGGCCAAACTGATGGAAGAAAATACCCTCTTCTCAAAGGTTTCTACTGTCTTGGACTCCTCATCGTGGGGAGTAGCCTGGAATGTGATTAGGTTAATCCAGATAGTAGAGGCATGCACCCCTAAGCTCTCAGGAGAGGGGTGCTGAGACAAAAATGCAGGTTGTTGGTGTTGTGCAATCTGACGGTTTACTGGGGGCCAAAGCAAGGTTTGGCTAAAGGTATCAGTGAGTGCCCCGTTAAAAGATAGTAGGGGCTCAGTAGTGGATTGCCCTAGCTGGAGGACTTTGGTGAAGACATTGGTTTTGACTTCTAAGGTGGGGAGATTGAGGTTGAGAACTCAGGCCACCACTCTCATAACCAACGCAAAAGAAGCACTCTCTGGCATCCTGAAAGTCATCATACCAATTCTCCTCATGATAGGGTTGACCAATTTCATCACCTGCGTTCAGAATCGTGGTCAGAGTCTGTTCCAAACAAGCAATGTAATGTGTGGGATCTTTCTTGTGGAGGTGGGATATCCAGTGCAGTTTGTGGTTTTATGAACACCAAACACGGCCTCAGTCAATGTCATAGTGCTGCCGAATCGGTGTCAGAGAGCAAACTGCCACATCCTCCTCTTGCAATGGCACCAATGTTCTGGGAACTGGCTTTGGTTGTGGATCTGGAGTTGGAATTACCAGCGGGACCATCCCAGTAACTGATTCGGAGGGTCCAACTGGCGCTGTGGGCAAGCCCGCCAGCGGTAACTGAGAAGGAGGGCCTTGCAGCTCCATGGGACCCAGAGGTGCATCCGAAGCCGCATCTGGTGGCACAGAAAAAGGAACGATTGTCAGCATGTGGAAGTAGTGCCTATATGCGCCCCACATGTCATTTACTGGAGTGGAATGACATCAGTGCAGAGCATCACAATGCCACCTATCAGTGCGCAGAGGTACTGATTAAACGTTTCTGGATCCAGTCTGTAGGAATATTCAAAAGCTGAGGAGGTTTGAAATCTGTATCAGAAAATGTAATCAATAACCTATGAACAAAACAGAGCAGCATGATGAAACAAAACTGGGGTACATTAACTAGCAACGGTCATACATGAGCTATATATGGAGGACACATATGTGAATTAGTTCAAGCCGCATGCAACATGTGTTTGATCATCAACTCTTACCAAGAAATAGTTAACTTAATCCAGCCCGTTGGCTACAAATTCAATCATATCATCTGTTTCAATTGGAACATGAAGTGGAAACATGTGGCGTTTCAGTCTATCCGCTATTGTTATGAGAGTGCTAAAAATAGCTGCACACCCGAGTTTTAGCTGCAGCAGTTCACGAAGTTAAGCATTTTTAAAAGGTTGCTGTCCCAAAGCCTGCATAGGAATCCACTTCTTTATCAAAATCATCAGCCATTTCTAGCCTTTTAAAGGCCTGATTACTAGTGTAGGTGCTATTTAGCGCACCTGATAAATAACCATTCCACGGGGTACGTTATTAATCGGGTGCGATAAATAGCAGCTATTACAAATTTGTGGGGAATAACATGCGGATTTTGGGGTTTAACGCACCAAAATCCACATGATATGGTAAATACCGTATGCTTTTCCCCAGTTAAATTTCAGCAAGTTTGACTGGTCGAAATTTAACAAAGGTTGAGGTATTCAAAACATCTGATAATAACATTCAACTCGTAATTCCGACCCCTGCGCAAACAGAGGTTTATGTGGGGGTCGGACATTAACGAAACACTCATAATCAGGGCCATAGACTCCCAAACGAATCTTTCCCATTCAATCAACAGTGATCAGTGTGGTCCTATAGTCTATCTGTATCATTTAGGAGTCCACAATTTACACTCTACACAGGTCAGCCCTGAGAATGATCTCATTTATTGATCATAAGTAAGGCTCCCAGTTTCTGTTTTTACTGATTTTTACGGATAAATACATACAGAAAACAATGTGTTTCCTGTCTGCATTTTTAAAGCGGAAAAATACAGAAAACTGTGCTTCTTGTGTGCGACTCTCCATGCTGTTTTTCGTGTTTTCCAGGACAACAGCCGAGCAGATAGACAACATGGGAAGTTAAAAAACTGTTTGAGATTTCCATAAATACAGGCATATGTTGACATATAGTTGTATTATAATGCTGATATTTACCTGTAGGTGTAGTGTTTTGCTATATTTGGCTGCTTAAAGCACAAGTTACTAACTTGTGTAACGATATATCTGTAAGAGACAGTAGTTAGTGACAGATTCCTTACCTTAGAATATCCCCAGGCGTCAGGCTGGATCCGGGAAGTTTTTTGCGTAGCAGTACCCTTGCGCGTCGGTAGGCGGCGTCGTGCGGCTCCGCGTCCGTCGTCGGCGTCGTGATCGCCGGAATGACGTCGCGGGCAGTACTTAGACGCCGCCCCTGCGCGCTGACGTCAGTTCTGTACACGACTTTCCGCGCCAGGAACGCAGAGCCATGCAAGAAGCTGACACAGGTGTCTGAAAAATACTAGGGCCCTGAAAGGGATGTCCTTAACCCTAGAAATCAGTTCGCAGAACGGGGAGGATGGGTGGGGCGGTAAGGAATCAGTCACTAACTACTGTCTCTTACAGATATATCGTTACACAAGTTAGTAACTTGTGCATCTGAAAGAGACACGTTAGTGACAGATTCCTTACCTTAGAATAGATACCCCAGCAATACCAACCCCGGTGGTGGGTCTGCGAACAAAGATCAGACAAGGAAGTCCTGGAGGACAGAACGGCCAAAGAAGCCGTCCCTCCGGACCTGACTGTCAAGGCAGTAATGCTTTGTAAACGTGTGCAGCGAGGCCCACGTAGCTGCCTGACAGATAACCGGCAGCGGAACACCGCGGCCCAAGGCCGTGGTATCAGCCGTTGCCCTGGTGGAATGGGCACGCAGCCCAACAGGAGGCTCCTTCTTAGCCAAAGAATAGCAGGTCTTGATGCACAAAGTAACCCAGCGGGAGATGGTCCGTTTGTGCACCGCCCGACCTTTTTTGGCGCCCACGTAGCCAACAAAGAGCTGGTCATCCACCCGGAAGTGTTTTGTGCGGTCGATATAGAAGGAGAGCGCACGTTTTGGGTCCAGACGGTGGAGCCTCTCTTCCTCTCTGGAAGGATGCGGAGGCGGAAAGAAGGTAGGCAAAGTGATGGTCTGCCCAATGTGGAAGGCAGTAACCACCTTTGGCAAGAAGGACGGACGCGTCCGAAGAACAACCTTGTCTGGATGAACAGACAGAAAGGGAGGTTTGCAAGATAGAGCCTGGAGCTCACTCACCCGCCGAGCGGAGGTGATGGCTACCAGAAAGGCTGTCTTCAGAGTCAGAAGACGAAGAGGACAGTTATGTAGAGGCTCAAAGGGAGCGCACATTAAAAAGGTAAGAACCAAGTTCAAGTCCCACTGAGGCATTACAAACGGAACAGGAGGGAAGAGGTGTGTAATGCCTTTTAAGAACCTGTTAACAACAGGGGACTTGAAAAGGGAGGGCTGATCAGGGAGCCTGAGGAAGGCCGAGATAGCACAAAGATAACCCTTGATGGTACCCAGGGCAGAACCCTGTTGGGCCAGAGAAAGAAGGAACAGAAGGACCTCAGAAAGAGGGGCAGAAAGGGGATTCACAGCTTTTGCTGTGCACCATGCCACAAATTTGTTCCACCTGCAGGCGTATACCACCTTAGTGGAGGGACGCCTGGCTGCCAGAATCACATCACAAACTTCGGGAGGCAAGTCGAAAGGAATCAACTGCCGCCGCTCAATCTCCACGCAAGCAGGTGTAGACTGGACAGGTTCGGGTGGAGGACCGTCCCCTGCTGCTGCGACAGAAGATCCTCCCGAAGAGGCAGACGGATCGGGGGATCCACGCTCATACTGAGTAGCTCGGGATACCAAACTCTTCGAGCCCAGTCCGGAGCCACAAGAATAACTTGGGCCCGGTCGTGCCGAATCTTCTTCAACACTCTGGGTAGAAGTGGTATAGGCGGAAAGGCGTACAATAGACCGCAACTCCACTCGTGACGAAAAGCGTCGCCGAGCGAGTGCCGTCTTGGAAATTCCAACGTGCAGAACTGATGACATTGCGCGTTCTCTTCGGTGGCGAATAGATCTAACCAAGGCTCTCCCCACTGTAGAAAGAGTCCTTGCGCCACCTCCGATTGAAGACGCCATTCGTGATCCATCATGCACCTGCGGCTGAGTTCGTCCGCCCTGGCGTTCAGGGAACCTGCCAGGTGTTGAACCATCAGGAACATGCCCTGATGTTCCAGCCATGTCCAGAGGCGCAGAGTCTCCTGACAGAGGGTCCACGACCCCACCCCGCCCTGTTTGTTGCAGTACCACATGGCGGTGGTGTTGTCGGTGAACACCTGCACTACCTTCCCTTTGACAGAGGGAAGGAATGCCTTGAGTGCAAGTCGGATCGCCCGTAGCTCCAGAAGGTTGATATGGAGCCGGGACTCCGCCGGAGACCAGAGGCCTCTGATCTCCGCCCCTCCCATGTGACCGCCCCATCCCAGAAGGGACGCGTCCGTCACAACTGTGTGCTCTGGCTGGGGAAGGGAGAGGGATCTGCCCATGACCCATTGCCGGTTCGAGAGCTACCACTGCAACTGTTTTGCAGTCCCCTCCGAGATCTGGACGTGATCGGACAGGTTGCCCTGGTGCTGCGCCCACTGGAACTTCAGGTCCCACTGCAGAGCCCGCATATGCCATCTGGCATGATTGACCAGCAGGATGCAGGAGGCCATGAGGCCCAGCAGCCTCAGGGTCATCCGTACCGAAACCCAGGATAAAGGCTGAAAGATCGGAATCATAGCCTGAATATCCCGGACTCGCCGTTCGGGAGGATAGGCCCGAAACTGCGTCGTGTCCAGAACTGCTCCGATGAAAAGGAGCTGTGGAGAAGGAATCAGATGTGACTTCGGCACATTGATGGAGAACCCCAGCGAGTGCAGGAGTTCGGCCGTAGTCTGGAGGTGGGAGACGACTGCCTGGGACGAGCCCGCCTTCAGCAGCCAGTCGTCGAGGTAGGGGAAGACTGAAACCCCTGCCCGGCGCAGATGAGCTGCGACCACCGCCATCACTTTCGTGAACACCCGAGGGGCACTGGTAAGGCCAAAGGGGAGCACGGTGAACTGAAAATGCTCGAGGCCTACCGTGAACCGAAGGTAACGCCGGTGGGCCGGCAGGACGGGGATGTGGAAATAGGCGTCCTGCAAGTCCAACGCTACCAACCAGTCTCCAGGGTCTAGGGCAGTCAAGACCTGAGCTAGGGTGAGCATCTTGAACTTCTCCTTCCGGAGGAAGCGATTGATGTTCCGGAGGTCCAAGATAGGACGCATGTCCTCCTTGTCCTTTTTGGGCACCAGAAAGTAGTGGGAGTAGCAACCACGCCCTACTTCTGGGGTCGGAACATGCTCGATGGCCCTCTTGGCTAAGAGGGCCGTGACTTCCTTCTGTAGAAGCACCAAGTGATCCCCTGACATGCAGTGGAATTGAGGTGGCATGGCTGGGGGGTCGTCTCGAAGGGGAGGAGTAGCCCCTTCGGACAATGTCCAAGACCCACCTGTCCGAGGTGATGGGACGCCAGTGGTGAAGGTGATGGCGGACCCTGCCCCCTACTGGCATGCTGTGCACCTGAAAGGAGGGACTAGGAGGGCTTGGAGGCCGCGGACGGGTTGGAGGTGGTGGCCTGACCCGCACGCTGGTTGCCCGAACCGCCACGGCGGTATCCACGTCCTCGGCCACGCGAAGACGCCTGCTGCGCGGGCCGGTGGCTGGGCTGCTGACGTGACTGGGCGCCCCTTCCGTGGCCACGATAGGGGCGAAAAGCAGAAGGCAGCGGAGGGCGTGTAGCAGAAAGGCCCAGGGACTTGGCAGTAGCCCGTGAGTCCTTAAAGCGCTCCAACGCATTGTCTGCTTTGGAACCAAAAAGACCGACTCCATCAAAGGGCATGTCCATGAGAGTATTCTGGACATCCCCTGAAAAACCAGTGGTTCTCAGCCAGGCGTGGCGACGCAGCGCCACCGTCGTTGCAATAGATCTGCCCAGCGAGTCGGCGGTATCAAGGCCACATCGTATGGTGTATTTGGCTGCATCCCTTCCTTCCGCAATGGCGCGGGAAAGCAGTGTCTGGACCTCCTCAGAACACTGGGGCAAAACAGTCGCCACCGAATCCCACAAGGAGTGGGTATATCGGCCCAAAAGACAAGCGGTGTTGATGGACCGCAAGCCAGCACTGGAGGAAAAAAACCCTTCTTCCCAAATTGATCCAGGCGTTTGGATTCCCTATCCGGAGGGGCGGTAGGGAAGGCGGTTTGGGAAGCGGAGGCTTGGACAACCAAGCTCTCAGGAGTGGGGTGGACAGAGAGAAACAAGGGGTCGCCCGGAGCTGGGCGATGGCGTCGGGACACGTTCCTATCCACAGGAGCCCCTGTGTTGGGCTTGGACCAGGCGCCCAAAAGAACGTCAGTAAGTGCATCGTTAAACGGCAGCACAGTCTCCAAGGAGGAGGCCGCCGGCTGAAGCACCTCTGTCAAGAGATTAGTCTTGACCGTCACCGTAGGGAGTCGGAGATGTAAGGCTCCAGCTGCCCTACGCAACACCGTTGCAAAATTGGCTCCCTCCTCCGTAGCCACGGGAGGAGACAGCATGCCAGTGTCAGGGGAAGTATCTAGACCACTGGCATCCCCTAGTTCCTCTGCCCAGTCCTCATCATACTGACACTGCTGTGCCAGAGGGTCCTCAGACCCCTCCCAGTCCTCCTGGTCCTCCTCCGGTTCAAAATAAGAAGGAGGAGGGACATTTGGGACCCCAGGTCCCATCGGCGCCGGAACCGGCGTCGAGCGGCGTCGGTCCGGCTCCATGTCCGGAGCCGGAGAGTACATGGGGACGATGCCGCCCGGAGCCCCGGGCGGCGTCAGGAACGGCACCGGAGACATCGGCGCCGGCGGAGGCGTGGTCAGGTCGACCGGCGTCGATGGGCGTTGCGGTACCACCGGAGCCGGGATCGAGGCCGGGGCCGGAGCCGGGATCGAGGCTGGAGGCACAAGCGACGCCGGGACCGGAGTCGGCGGCAACGCCGGGGCAACCCCATCAGGGCCCGCGGGGCCCGAAGGCGCACCGGAGGGACCTTGAGGCCCGAAGAGGCGGGCCATGGCCGACAGGAATTCCTGTACTTGGGCCGGATCCGCCCCCGAACCCGGGAAAGACGGGTATTGCGGGGGCGACTCCACAGGCATGTCCGGGGCCGCGGGGACGGTGCCGGGAGGGGCCTCAGCCGAGTCGCGAGACCGGCGAGGCAAAGTCCTAGAGCGATGATGCTTTTTGGACTTCTTGTGCTTAGACTTACCGGACGACGAAGACTTGGATCCCGACGACCGGTGAGGACTCCGCGACCGACCCCTCGACCTCTCACGCGACCGGGGCTTGGAATGGCGCAGAGCCGACTGCCGGGCCTCGAGGAGCTTTCGAGACCGCTCTCGCAAAGCTTTCGGGTTGAGGGCCCGGCAGTCGGAACACGACTTCGTGTCGTGGCCTCGGCCGAGGCAGAAGAGACACTCCAGATGCGGGTCTGTGATGGACATCATCCGAGCACAGGCGTCGCAACGTTTAAAGCCGGGCATCCCTACGACACCTTGGAGTCGAGTCGAAGAAACAGTGAAAAAATTCACCAAAAAAGTTAGTCAAAAAATGACTAGGGCACTGCTCTTCCCGGGTCTGCGCTTGCTGGTGCGGAAAAAGAAGAACTGACGTCAGCGCGCAGGGGCGGCGTCTAAGTACTGCCCGCGACGTCATCCCGGCGATCACGATGCCGATGACGGACGAGGAGCCGCACGACGCCGCCTACCGACGGCGCAAGGGTACTGCTACGCAAAAACTTTCTGGATCCAGCCTGACGCCTGGGGATATTCTAAGGTAAGGAATCTGTCACTAACGTGTCTCTTTCAGATATGCTAAAATGCGACAGGCAGCAAAGTATAGGAGCATGTTCATCAGTTAAATAAATGTGGAACTATATCGCTTAACGATTCCATTTATTCGCAAAACACAAAATAAATATGGATAAATTCCTAAAAGATGGCCAAAAAATAAATATGGATAAATACAGACAGAAATGTTAAAAAAATAACTACCATAAAAACGGGAGCTCTAATCATAATAGAGACCAAAACTTTGAAGGTCAAATCCATGCAGACTTCCATACATTGCAAAACAATTAAACAGTGTGTCTTCATAAGTTCAAAACTGCACCAATTTACAAATAAGGGCCACTTTTTAGCTGTCTGATTCACTAATGGGGGGCCACTTTTATTTTGGTGCCCAGGCCTATTTTCAGTCTCACTCCCACCTTGCTACATGGTTCCAAGTGAGAAAAATAGTCAACACATTCTTACCTCTTTGTGGTTACTCTGTGTCTTTCTCAAGCAGCCTAAGTCATTAGTAAACAGAAACCCTTTATAGTTTCAGGACAGCAAATTTTTAGTTTGTATTGCAGCAAAACTCTATTACCAGCCTCATGGAATCTGTCCATGTGAAAAGAGTGCATTCTGCCCTCCATTGGCACACACTTTCACTCTAAAGAACAAGTTACTTACCTTCGGTAACGATGTATCTGTAAGAGACATAGGTTAGTTATAGATTCCTTACCTTAGAATTACCCCCAGGCGTCAGACTGGATCCTGAGAATTTTTTCTCTTAGCAGTACCCCTGCGCGTCGGTAGGTGGCGTCGGTCGACCCCCCATCCGTCGGCGGTGTCATGGTCGCCGGGATGACATCGCAGTGCCTACTTAGACACCGCCCCTGCGTGCTGACATCAGTTCTGACACGACTTTCCATGCCAAAAGCGCAGAGCTATGAAAGACACTGACCACTGGTGCGCCAAAACTAGGGCCCTGTAAGGGAGTCCCTATCCCTAGAAATCAGTTCGCAAAGCGAGAAGGATAGGTCGGGCGGTAAGGAATCTATAACTAACCCATGTCTCTTACAGATACATCGTTACCGAAGGTAAGTAACTTGTTAATCTGAAAGGGACAGTTAGTTATAGATTCCTTACCTTAGAATAGATACCCCAGCAATATCATCCCCAGAGGAGGGTCTGCGAACCAAGTTCACACCAGAAAGCCCTGGAAGACAGAACGGGCAAAGTAGTCATCCCTCCAGACTTGACTATCCAGGCAGTAATGTCTGGTGAACGTGTGCATAGATGCCCACATGGCCGCCTGGCAGATGTCAATAAGGGGACTCCACGTGACAAAGCAGTAGCTGCTGCCGTAGCTCTAGTGAAATGAGCCAGCAGCCCCACTCGAGGTTCCTTTTTCACTAAAGCGCAACAAATCTTTATACAAAGGACAACCCATCTTGAGATGGTACGCTTTTGGATAGCCCGACCTTTCTTGGCACCCACATAGCCAATGTAAAGTTGATCGTCCACTCGGAAATCTTTAGTGCGGTCAAGGTAGAAGGTCAGCGCACGTTTTGGGTCCAGATGGTGTAGTCTCTCCTCTTCTGTGGAAGGGTGCGGAGGTGGTAAAAAAGTGGGCAGAGTGATAGTTTGTCCTATGTGAAAAAAGGAGTAACTACTTTAGGAAGGAACAAGGGTCTTTTCCTAAGCACCACTTTGTCCGGATGCACAGAGAAGAAAGGGGGCTTAGAAAAAAGAGCCTGAAGCTCACTCACTCTGCGAGCGGAGGTGATGGCAACAAGAAAGGCAGTCTTCAGAGTAAGGAGCCTGAGAGGACAGTTGTGAAGAGGCTCGAAGGGAGCACACATAAGGTAAGTCTAGACAAGGTTCAAGTCCCACTGAGGCATTATGAAAGGAGATGGAGGAAAAGTGAATAATGCCCTTAAAGAACCTGTTAACAATAGGGGACTTGAACAAAGAGGGCTGATCTGATAGCCGAAGAAAAGCAGAAATGGCTGCCAGATAGCCTTTAAGAGTGCCCAGAGCAGAGACCTGCTGGGCCAAAGAAAGAAGGAACAAAAGAACCTCAGAAAGAGGGGCGGAGAGGGGATCCACAGCCTTTGCTGTGCACCATACCACAAACTTGTTCCATCGACAGGCGTATACCGTGTTAGTGGAGGGACGCCTGGATGCCAAGATGACATTACAGACTTAGGGTGGAAGGAAAAAAGCGGTCAACTGTCGCCGCTCAATCTCCATGCAAAGAGGTGAGGCTGGACCGTCCCCTGCTGCTCGACAGAAGATCCTCCCGAAGAGGCAGTCTGTTCGGAGGATCGATGGCCATGCTCAGGAGCTCGGGGTACCAGACTCTTCGTGCCCAGTCCGGGGCCACAAGAATGACTTGGGGCCCGGTCGAGCTTGATCTTCTTCAGCACTCGGGGTAGAAGTGATACAGGCAGAAAGGCACACAGGAGGCCGTAGTTCTACTTGTGACGAAAAGCGTAGCTGAGCGAGTACCGCCTTCGGAAACTCCAACGCACAAAACTGCTGACATTGCGCGTTCTCTTCGGTGGCGAACAGATCTAACCAAGGCTCTCCCCACTGCTTAAAGAGACCTTGCACCACCTCTGAGTGAAGACGCCATTCGTGATCCACCAGGCATCAATGGCTTAGTTCGTACACTCTGGCATTCAGAGAACCTGCCAGGTGTCGAACCTCCAGGGTCATGCCCTAATGTCCAGCCATGTCCAAAGGCGAAGAGCCTTCTGACAAAGGGTCCATGACCCCACCCCACCCTGTTTGTTGCAGTACCACATGGCAATGGTGTTGTCTGTGAACACCTGCACTGCATTCCCCTTGAGGGAGGGAAGGAATGCCTTCAGTGCCAAGCGAATTGCCAGGAGCTCCAACAGGTTGATATGGAGCCCGGACTCCGCTGGAGACCAGACTCCTCTGATCTCCACCTCTCCCAGGTGGCCGCCCCATCCCAGGAGTGATGCATCGGTCACCACCATGAGGTCTGGTTGGGGAAGAGAAAGGGATTTGCCTCTGACCCAATCCAGGTTCATTAACCACCAGTGCAGTTGTTGCGCAGTTCCCTCCGAGATCTGGACGTATTCGGAAAGATTCCCCTGATGCTGATGCTCACCGAAATCCAGGATAGAGGCTGAAACATCTGTATCATAGCCCGAAATATCCCAGACTCGCTGTTCGGGAGGATAAGCCCGAAACTGCACTGTGTCCAGAACAGCCCCGATGAAAAGGAGCGACTGAGAAGGATTCAGGTGTGACTTCAGCACGTTGATAGTGAACCCCAGCGAATGAAGGAGGTCCGCCGTAGTCTGGAGGTGGGAGACGACAGCGTGTGGTGAGCCCGCCTTTAACAGCCAGTCGTCGAGATAGGGAAAGACTGGAACCCCTGATCTACGCAGATGAGCTGTGACCACCACCATCACTTTCGTGAACACCGAGGAGCGCTGGTAAGGAGCATGGTGAACTGAAAATGCTCGTGGCCTACCGTGAACTGTAGGTAGCGTCTCTGGGCTGGCAGGACGGGAATATGGAAATAGGCGTCCTGCAAGTCCAACGCCACCATCCAGTCTCCAGGGTCGAGGACAGACAGAACCTGAGCCAACATGAGCATTTTGAACTTCTCCTTGCGGAGGAAGAGGTTGAGAGCCCTGAGGTCTAGGATAGGACGCAGGCCCTTGTCCTTCTTGGGCACCAGAAAGTAGCGGGAATAGCAACCACCACCTACTTCTGGTGCAGGGACCCTTTCAATAGCTCCCTTGGCCTAAAGAGCTGAAACTTCCTGGTGCAGAAGCGCCAAATGGTCCTCCGCCATGCGATCGAAAGACGGTGGCATGGAGGGAGGGGTAGTCTCGGAAGGAAGGGAGTAGCCCCTTCAGACTATCTGCAAAACCCACCTGTCTGACATGATGGTTTGCCAGTGGGGGAGGTGATGGCAAATCCTGACACCCAATGGCCGTTGATGGGCCTGAAAGGTCAGACTAGGAGGGTTTGGAGGCTGCTGCAGGAGGGGAAAGGTTGGACTGGCCCTCCCGCTGGCTCCCGACCCGCGAAGTCGCTGGGTCCCACGTCCGTGGTCACGCAGAGGCTGGGCAGCTTGCGTGGACCGGTGGCTAGACTGGGCCGGACGTGGTGGGGTGCCCCTTCCGTAGCCACGAAAGGGGCGAAAGGCAGACTATGGTGGACGGAAGGACGCCGGGAGGCCTAAGGATCTGGACGTAGCTCAAGAATCCTAAAGCCCTCCAGCGCCGAGTCTGCCTTGTTACCAAAAAGGCGACAGCTATCGAAGAGCATGTTTAGCAGAGTAGCTTGAACATCTCCTGAAAAGCCAGACGTCCTCAACCAGGCGTAGCGCCGAAGGGCTACCGACGTGGCAATCGTTCTGCCCAGTGAGTCGGTGGTATCCAGTCCACAGCGAATAGTGACTTTTGCTGCTTCTCTCCCATCTGCCACGGCTTGGGATAGAACGGCCCGGGCCTCCTCCGGGCACTAAGGCAGCACTTGTGCAATCGTATCCCAGATTGTATGGGAGTATTGGCCCAAGAGGCAGGTGGTATTCACGGACCGCAGTGCCAAGCTGGAGGAAGAGAACATGCGCTTCCCAAGATGATCCAGCTTCTTGGATTCCCTGTCTGGAGGAGCAGAAGGGAATGCACCCTTGGAAGAAGAAGCTTGGAACACCAAGCTCTCTGGGGAAGGGTGTTGGGTGAGGAAAATGGGATGACCCGGAGCCGGGCTGTGGCGGCAGGCTATCGTCCGTTCCACAGGAGCCCCTGTGCTGGGCTTGGACCAAGTGCCCAGAAGGCCTGTGAGGGCTTCGTTGAAGGGCAAGAGGAGTTCTGAGGAAGTTGCCGCAGGTTGAAGCACCTCTGTCAGGAGATTTGGCCTGACTGCCACTGTAAGGAGCTCCAGGCCCAAGGCCTCAGCTGCCCTACGCACCACCACAGCATAGGATGCTCCCTCCTCCATAGCCATGGAGAGGTGTGGTGCAGCGGCCAGGGCAGCTGACTTCGGAGCACAGGGTTCACGGTTCGATCCCCGGCTCCGGCGGCAGCTTAGCTCAGCACCATGTGACTCTGGGCAATAGCTCACTTAATTTCCACGACGGCCCCCAGCGCCTTGAGACCCTTAAGGGTGAGTAGCTGCGCTATATAAAAACGGACTTACATTTACATTTTACTTTACTTACATTTTTACATATATGGTAGGGGGAGAAAGCATGTCAAGGTCTGGGGAAGTGTCCAGACCAATTGGCGTCACCCAATTCCTCTCTCCAGTCCAGTTTTTCCAGCTGGTCTGCCAAAGTGTCCAGCGACCCCTCCCAGTCCTCATCACCACCTTCAGGGTGATAGGGAGAACCTGGGATGAACAAGGGAACAAAAGTACCCTCAGGCGTCGGATCCGAAGTCAGTCTGGCTCCGTGTCCATCTCGGGGGTGAGGATGGGGACGGCGTCGGCTGGGTCGATCCGGATCCAGGCCTGGATCCACGGGGCCCTCCGGTGCCGGAGCCGCCGGTATCAAAGGCCCAGGGCCCCTGACCGACTCCACGGGGCCTGAAGGCGCGCCAGCGGAGTCGGGCTGCCCAAAGATACGGTGGAAGACTTCGTAGAACGTACGAAGCTGGGGAGGGGACGCCCCGGCTCCCGGAAACAAGGGGAGGTGCAGAGTTGTCCCTGAATCAGGCACCGGAGACGGAGCCTTAGAGCACCGACGCTCCAGATCCTGCGTCGCGTCAGCCGACCAACATGGAGAAGGCGAAGAGCGACGGTGCTTCTTCTTGTGCTTCGACTTACCTGAGGAGTGTGAAAACTTGGACTAGGTGTGGTAGCTCCGCGAACAGTCTTGAGACTTTCCCCTCGAGCGAGACCAGGAGTGACGCAGAGCCGACTGCCGGGCCTCCAAGAGCTTTCGGCACAGCTCCCGCAAAGACTTCGGATTCATGGCCCGGCAGTCAGAGCACAACTTCCGGTCGTCATCGCGCTCCAGACACCAAAGGCACACGAGGTGCGGGTCCGTCACAGACATTAGTTTGTAACAGACCTCGCAGGGCTTAAAGCCGGTCTGACAATGGGACATCCCTCGCGCACCAGGAGTCGAGGACTCAAAAAAAGCAGTCGACAAAAGTCGAAAAAGCCTTAGTCAAAAGGTGACTAAAGGGGTAAGCTCTCTCCGGATCTGCGCTAGGCTGGCACGGAAAAAGAAAGAACTGACGTCAGCACGCAGGGGCAGGTTCTAAGTAGGCACCGCGACCTCATTCCGGCGACCACGATGCCGATGACGGACGCAGAGTCAACCGATGCCCCTTACCGACACGCAAGGGTACTGCTATGAGAGAAAATTCTCTGGATCCAGTCTGACGCCTGGGGGTAATCTATAACTAACTGTCTCTTTCAGATACCGGCATACACAACCTGCATTACTTTAAAATCAATCTTGAACATATGAAGTATAAATAACTCTATGTTCTCAACTAGACAAGATACTGAAATGATATGAGTAAGCACTCCGCTTATTGCACGTTTTTGTTATATTCCATATAGGTACCATAATATAGGCCTTGGTAACTTCATTACCCTTCACCTATATTCTTCCCTACATTACACTTGCCACGGTTTACAGGGACTGACCTTCTACCTAGATATTACACTGCATTCAGAATGCAAATTTTTCCTAGTTCGAAATCTCATACATTATGCATGAGGATTCTTGGAAGCACAGCAGGACTACCATCTCCTGTATAAAATCTATGTACAAAGTTCATGCCCAACGTCATCCTTAGGCCGACACAGTAATACAGCGAGGTAGGACCCCTGGGGAGACCTATAGGTATATATACATCACATCTTGCTAAGATAAGACAGAGGAGACCGTGACTTCTGGGCCGACACACTGACCAGAGACGCTGAGGTTCCTGCATGCAGACACTCCAGCTCGCAGTGGTCTAACATCCCTCGAGGGGTGTCCAGCTCGAGACCAGGACGGGGTCCCATAGTCTCTCACTTCAGGTAATGGGGTTGACTAAATGCTAGAGGGATTCTTGTCTTAACACCTACATACATGCTAGGTACACTTAGGTACATCCAGTTAGGGAGGCATCGTAGGAGTACGCATATTTTATCATGTATTTTATATATTTGTATGTATTCATGATTATAGTAAGATGGTAGAACTATACCATCCATTTACCTTTATCGTACTGCTTATCATTTATATCTTATACTGCCTAGCGATTGTTGCAGCTCATCTATTTTACATCAGAATAACAACTGTTCAATAAATTCTTATTGAAAACGCCCAGCCTGTTTATTCTGTGTATTTTCTCTGAGACAGACTAAGTAAGCACGAGTGACTGAGCGAAAAGTAGTATATTGTTTCCACGGTCCTGAGGGATCAGGGATGTCATGTTCGATGTTGCCAGGAACTATTCTCTCTTTGGTAAGATGAGATTCTAGTGGCACTGTGAGCTAGTTGGTACAAAAGGCCAACATACCCGGTGGGAGTGATCAGAGTTTATCTGATGCCAATCCTACAGTATATGTTGTCTAAACGCGCAGATCCTGTATACTTTTTCAACCGATGCCACCTACCGACACGCAAGGGTACTGCTATGTATACTTTTTATAGGAACTACATGACATGGCGCCGCCAACGTTGGTTGGGTACTTATTTAACAGTAGAATCTGAGTAGTTCAGTCGTGCTATTCTCAGAAATCCCCATTCACAAAACACCAGAGACGTCTGGAGGGTAGGCTGAACTCCACCACAGCTGAGTAGGCAAACATACTATTTATTAGCTGTTGGTTAATAAAGCTTGAAGGACACAGTGTTCCTAAAAATTGTGCAAAACACCTTATCGTAGTTCCCTTGGAAAATACTTCTTCCTTTAAACAATGACTGAAGACGCGGATAACGCGGGAGGAGTTGTGCAAAACTTGCACCTCACAGATGACGAGGAAGATGCAAATGCAATTCAGATTGCAGAAAATATTAGAAATGCAGTCACCCTGAAACTGCTTGCGCATGGTTTAACACCTAGGGGTGGCATAGTAGCTTTCGTGATTGAGGCACACGAATCATACAGAACAGAGGTATTTTATTCGTGGGTTACATTCCCAGCAGCAAATGCAAGAACAAAAACATTTCACTTCTACACAGAAGTTGATGCACCAGCGGAATATTGTCCGTTAGAGGACATTGAGGTTCAGCTCACGTACCAGGAACATTTATACTGGTTTAAAGCCGCCCTACCCCATACAAGAATTATAGTAAGACTCGGTCCGCTCGGAAGAGAAGGAGCGACTTGGCCAATATTAGCAGCCTACACACCACATCCTGACATTGAAACAATGCCAGGACCAGACTTACTCATACTTCACAAAGAATTAATAAAACTTTACAGAAACATGATGCAATACGTCATGAGGACACTTATGGTCCAGCCAGCAATGGTAACCACAAATACAGCTCACGTTCAAAACACAGCAACTAAAATTACACCACAAACATTACATGCGGTAATGGGTAAAATGCCTGCAAGACGTGAACAAATGCCATTCTGGATAGCTCCGAAAATCACACAGCTAGAAGCAGTATTCCCAAACACTAGCGCTTATGAAAAACACAGAATGCTGACAGTCTGCTTGCCCATGGGGATAACACCACAGATAGAGGATTGTACTTCTTGGGGTACAGTTTTCGCAGCCCTATATACCAGAACTCATGGCATACCATCCTTAGCTGTAATACCAGATGTATTAAGACAAATACAAAATGAGTACAGAGCTGAGCCTGCTCTGAACTTAGGGATGAAGTTACTAGGTAACTATGCCCAGGTCTCAGCAATAATATTAGCAAATATTAAAGGGGAGGCAGCATCAGTGGAAATCCGCCAACGCCTAAGGGAGTTCAGTCCTTTACAACAGGAGCACGAACTACCCAAAATAATTGAAACTGCGTATGCAGAGTTAGGCAGGGACAGTTTGGGTGGAAAAGCGTTAAAACCACAACTGATGGGTAGTCCGGAGAAGGAGACTTTGAAGCAGACACCTACTTCCTCTAAAAAGAAGTGGGACAATAACAAAAAACAAAAAGTTAAAGAAAACAGATCTCAATCAAGAGGTAGATCTCCTCCACAGGAGCCCTCCGAAAGGAGGTATACCCTTAGGAATAGCGATAATATTAGGAAACCTGACAGGTATCAGGATACTGATACACGTTCCTCTCGTTCCTTTCAGGGTTCATCGAAAAACTCCGAGAGGGAAGGACGGTCAGACAGACAAGAAGAGCATACAAAGTCCAGAGAGAAGCAACACGCTCAAGAATATACTTCCAAAAAAGAAGATAAACCAAAACAGAAGCCACAGTTCAAAAAGAAGAAGGTTGCAGGTCTAAAGATCAGACATGCCCAGAATTCTGAGGACTCGACTACTGAACGGGGAATGGGCTCTGACGATGCTAGACAGTGCGGCAGAAGTAACAATAGCTCGCCAGAACCTGATGGAAATTCTGGTGACAGGGGACTTGAATGATTATATCACGGTGGAAACACCTGATACTAGGGTAAGTGTCCCACATAAATTGCATGAAATAACACTCCAAATAGAGGGGGACAAATGCAGGACAGTTAGAGGTCTCGTTTGGGAGAACCGAACGTTTGGTTTAGACATTTTGTTAGCTGAACAGGATTGGCCGCCAGCATTCGTCATGGATTGCCCTAAGGGAGAAACAGTAATTTTACCAGCATTCTCCGACCATGTTCCCAAATATTTAAAATATACATATGCGCAGGAGTGGGCGGTAGCCCAAGCCCAGGCATTATACAAAAACCATGTTGGATGGGATGAGGATTCAACCCACCACATAATTCCATTGAAAAATACTCCTATGGCACAAAGGCAGTATCCAATAAAGCAAGAAGCTAAAAAACAGGTCAGGGAGATCTCAGATCAACTTGAATACCAAAAAGTGATTGAAACATGCACCTCTCAAATGAATAACCCTTTGTGTCCCGTATCAAAACCGGACAACACATACCGTCTAGTATCGGATTACAGACATTCAAACACTTGCACTAAAACATTTGCAGTACAGAATGCACACAGTGCCGCATTAATGAATAACATTGTGCGGAAAAAATACAAAACGACACTAGATATCTCAAATGGATTTTTTGGCCAAAATATAGCGCCTGAGAGCAGATATTTGACAGCATTCTCAGCGATAGGGTCCCAGCGTCAATTTTGTTGACTCCCCCAGGGGTATAAGAACAGCCCGGGGTTGTTTTCGGCTAGGGTAACTGAATTACTTCATAATCTGGATGAGAAGGCATTGTCCTACGTAGATGATATTTATCTGACGGATGATGACCTGGAGGAATACTTGAACAGAGTGAACACCATAATTTGGGGATTTGCCTCGGAGGGTTACGAATTCAACTTCAAAAAATCGAAGATTGCCCACCTTAATGTCCTTTTTCTAGGATATGAGCTTTCAAGTGAAGGGAAAAGTCTAGCAGCTAACTTTTTAGAAAAATGCGCCCTGCTCCAACCTCCAAAATCATTAGAAAATTTACAATCAATCTTGGGATTCCTGAACTTTGGCAGAACATACATTTTGGATTACGCAGAAAGAGTAAAATCTTTCTACGATTTAATAAAACCTGACTTTTCAGTTAGACAGTGGACACAGGAAAACACAGATACTCTTCGTTCCTTACAAGCTGACATGATAGCTTCAAAACACTTACAAACACGCGTAAATATACGCAACCTGGAGATCCGTATAGTTGCGGGTCAATCTGGATACACCTATCTAACATATAATGAAGGTGAGACAGTACCAATAGCGTACAAATCACATTTGTACACAAATGCTGAGATGCGTTTTGCATCAACTGAAAAAATTCTAACAACTGTACAAACTGCTGTAGTCCGAGAAAGAGCACTGGCTCAAGGGAAACGTATAATAGTCGTTACCCCGGTTCCAGCCTTAGAGGCTGCGACAAAGGCAAGCGTTCCCAACGCTCAAGCTTTACATCCAAGATGGATACAATGGGCTAATTCTCTCACTGCAACAGATGTAGAATACAGGTACGACCCAAATTTAAAAACACAAGCATTCCTGCAATACGAACAAGAATATCCTCTACCAAACAAAATAATGCCTCTAGATCAGTATGAATACATTATTTATACTGACGGTTCTGCGCAACCGGCCATAGGAGTAAACAGCAATACAGCGCCGCATGTGCTATTTTTAAAGGATGCATGCAGGATGGAAAGTTTCACCCGAAATGCACAAAAACACAGTCTCTAGGAAACTACACGGCGCAGCTGGCAGAACTAAAAGCACTAATACTGGCACTGGTAAATATGGATCGAGAATTCCCCACACTAATTGTGTGTGATTCCTTTTACTGTGTGTCATATAATGAATATTTACATCACTGGCGACAGAATGGGTTTAAGGATGCAAAAGGTGGCACAATTAAGCACAAAACGCTTTGGGAACAGGTAGTGGAGTTGAAAAATGAACTACCAAGGGCTCACATGATACACACATTGAGTCATCAACGTGATGGCATTCACGTTGAAGGGAATTCATTGGCTGACGAAGCCGCAAAGGGGGCTTTACGTACGGCTTCCGTAGCTGCAATCACTTGTTCAAAAACGAGGATAGACGGTGAGATAATGGTTGCGATTATTGCTACACGCAATAACACAGAAGTACTGAAAAGATTTCCACTCAAGTACTCCTACAAGTTAGATGCAAACAATGTTCCATTTGCTCAAATTCCAGGAGTGGGGGATAGAGTAATACCAAATATGGATCAAAGGTTAGGATTAATTCTAGCAGCACACGAGGGTATAGGTTCTGCACACGCAGGAGTTTCTGCTACGGTTTCTCTATTGAAACAACGCTACTGGTGGCCAGGACTAAGAAGGCAGACTAAGGACTATGTCTTGAAATGCAACATCTGTCAGCAGATGAAAGGCTCCACTGTAACACGTCCAGAGCCATCACCATTACTAATATCAGACAAACCACTTGCATGTATTTATTTGGACCACTGCGGTCCCTTACAATCTGATGGGGCTTACAAGTATATCATGGTTGCAGTGGATTCCTGCTCTAGGTTCCTATGGGTGTGGCCCCAGCGCTCGGCTGACGCTCGAACTGTTATAAAAGATTTGCAAGTCTTTATAGGGACATACGCAATTGGCACATTACATTCTGACAGTGGCCCCGCGTTTAGCTCTAGGGCTCACAAGGAAGCTATGGGAAGTTTGGGTGTAGCATTGTGGTACTCCTCTCCGTACCATCCCGAGGGAAATTTGGTTGTGGAGAGGAAAAACCGGGACTTAAAGCAGTCTTCAACAGCTACAGTATTAGGCTCGGGTGGAAATTGGGTAAAACATCTGTATGGAGTTCAAAGGGCATTAAATAATCAGCCAAGAAGCTCTCTAGGGGGTGTCACTCCTTATGAGGTCCTCTTTGGGACGAGAATGTGGGTACCTGATCTTGATTGTGAAGGCACAGTGGCGGATGATAAACCTTTTGACATCCATAAACGTTTGGCTGTTTTACAGGACCTAAATGAATCCAGGGCACTAAAAAGTAATGTGCAGACGAAAAGGACCGCCACTGGGGAAGTAAAAAGTGTCACGGCAAGACCTGTCTGGATCCCTAAAGTCGGGGATCTGGTCAGAGAGAAAAAAGCAGACAAAAAAGAATTTGGGCCATCAAACAGAAAGCCTGTACCTGTCCTGGCAGTTGAAGGAACAAGAACTGTACTTCTGCCACCTCTTGCCGGTAAAAAGGAGAAAAGATTTGTCTCATTTGACCTAATCAAACCACACTATGTGGCCTATACTGAACAGAAGGCAGCGTGGACTCCGGAGTAACAGACACCCTCCTCTCACAACTATACAAGAAGTTCAAACAGAAAGACTCATCATGTTTGAAGGGTCACCTGCACGGAATGAAGGACTAAGCAACAATGCAATGGAACTCGTTCCTCTTGAAACTGAAGTTCAAAATGAGAACTCAACAGGAAGACAAATTTCTATTCGACCAAACACGGATATCTACGTCAACATGCCCCAACAAGAGCAAGCTACAGTTTCCACAAAACCTGCGGAACTATCGAAAATTGATCGAACTGCATCTGGCTATTTCATTGACTTTGACACGTTTTCGTTGGATCCAAGTGAACCTGAAACAATGCCAGCCAAAAGAACTTGTCTACAGCAATGTAAAGAATTTATGAACTTTCTTAAAAAGACTTACCTGGTATCACCTTGGGTGGAACTCTGGGTATCTACAGGAATTCTTTTCTTTCTTTTCTGGATAGGCCTAGTAATTGTTTTTAGTATGCTTATTAATGGAACATATCTTCGAGAAAGCTCTGCAGCACAAAAAGTGAATGTAATTTTGAAACCACATCTATCATCACATTCTGAAAAAAGAGACCTATCACCAGTGAACATTACAGCAGTTCCTATACCTGACGGTATAGTGTGGGACAAGGTTGATTACGATATATTTGGCCGGACTGAACTTTTAAAAATACCACATTTATTTAAAATTTCCTTAAATGATATCGGCAATGACGCTGAACATCCTGTTCTGCAGTGTCCCCAGCGTATTCCCATGTTGATGGCGGTATTCCTAGAGACACCACAGGTAGTATCTGCTCCTGTTGGTATAGACACCGGTACCTCCTCTGACACCCAGGCCTTGGATGGCGCACAGACTGCCACAGCACCGGCTGTGGATAGTACGGAAGATCATCTGTGCTCAATTGACATAATCTGCGAGGTGTTACAGGGACCGTCGACAGCGGAGGCAAGCAACGAAAATGTTGCGTCTACCAGCCAGGACACAAACATTTGACTCATTTGGCCTGTCGTGTGCTGGGAAAAAATTCGACTTTTGGAAAACAAACGGAAAATTGGAACTCCGTATCAAAATTGACATTCTTTTTGAGCATGCATGGCTTTCAAATGCTTATAGTAGTTCGAACTATACCTAAGGACATATTAGAGCTATAGCTTGAGTGTCAATTTCTATTTTTTCATTTGGAAGTTTTTTGTTTTTTTTTAAACGTTTTAACTTTTTAAACATTGTTTTCTGTTTAGCAAAACAAAGAACTAATGCTTTTAACGATCTGCGTACCAATATCTAGTCAGCCTAGTAGTACATTTAGAAATTTAACTATGTCGTCCATTCGGAAGAGGAGTGGGTGTTATATTCCATATAGGTACCATAATATAGGCCTCGGTAACTTCATTACCCTTCACCTATATTCTTCCCTACATTACACTTGTCGCGGTTTACAGGGACTGACCTTTTACTTAGATATTACACTGCATTCAGAACGCAGGTTTTCCCTAGTTCGAAATCTCATACATTATGCATGAGGATTCTTGGAAGCACAGCAGGACTACCATCTCCTGTATAAAATCTATGTACAAAGTTCATGCCCAACGTCATCCTTAGGCCGACACAGTAACACAGCGAGGTAGGACCCCTGGGGAGACCTATAGGTATATATACATCACATCTTGCTAAGATAAGACAGAGGAGACCGAGACTTCCCGGCCGACACACTGACCAGAGACGCTGAGGTTCCTGCATGCAGACACTCCAGCTCGCAGTGGTCGAACATCCCTCGCGGGGTGTCCAGCTCAAGACCAGGACGGGGTCCCATAGTCTTTCACTTCAGGTAATGGGGTTGACTAAATCCTAGAGGGATTCTTGGCTTAACACCTACATACATGCTAGGTACACTTAAGTACATCTAGTTAGGGAGGCATCGTAGGAGTACGCATCTTTTATCATGTATTTTATATATTTTTATGTATTCATGATTATAGTAAGATGGTAGAACTATACCATCCATTTACCTTTATCGTACTGCTAATCATTTATATCTTATACTGACTAGCGGTTGTTGCAGCTCATCTATTTTACATCAGAATAACAACTGTTCAATAAATTCTTATTTAAAACGCCCAGCCTGTTTATTCTGTGTATTTTCTCTGAGACAGACTAAGTAAGCACGAGTGACTGAGCGAAAAGTAGTATATTGTTTCCACGGTCCTGAGGGATCAAGGTGGTCATGTTCGATGGTTGCCAGGAACTATTCTCTCCTTGGTAAGAGGAGATTCTAGTGGCACTGTGAGCTAGTTGGTAGAAAAGGCCAACATACCCGGTGGGGGTGATCAGAGTTTGTCTGATGCCAATCCTACAGTATGTGTTGTCTAAACGCGCAGATCCTGTATACTTTTTCAACCGATGCCACCTACCGACACGCAAGGGTACTGCTATGAGAAACAATTCTCAGGATCCAGTCTGACGCCTGGGGGTAATCTATAACTAACTGTCTCTTTCAGATACCGGCATACACAACCTGTATTACTTTAAAATCAATCTTGAACACATGAAGTAAAAATAACTCTATGTTCTCAACTAGACAAGATACTGAAATGATATGAGTAAGCATTCCTCTTATTGCACGTTTTAACTTTAGATTCTGCAACAGCAAAAATGTGTTGATTGCTTCCACAGAGACAATAAGGCAATCTCTTATTGGCTGGACATAAATGAACTCATTTTATTATCAAGCTTAAGATCGTCAAAGAAAACATCACCATGCAAGTGTTCATTTTCTTTTTGGGCCTACCTAATGGTGTATCATTAGCAAGTGTTACTTTCTTTCAGGTAGTTGTCAGAATTTTGGAACACTCAATAAAGCCAACTCCATTACCCTTGCTTGATTGTAATGTGGAAAAAAAGACATACAAAATCAATGGTTTCAAGAAAAGACAATCAGGTAGATTCAATAACGTTCTGTTGGAAATATTGTAGTTAATTTTAATATTCATGGCTTCGTTCATGTCAATAAATAGCAAATAGGTAACCTCTTCCTTTGGTAGGTTGCTGCTTTCTCTAAAATAAGAGCAGAGTCAGGTGGCTTTCTGCCTGCTAGTGCCCTCTTCCCTCTTGTCCCCACCGCCCCCCACTCCATGTTTCACTCAGAGAGTTAGGCTGCATTCATCTTCTGTGATCTCCTCAGGCGAAACACCATCCAGGGAACCTGTTGGGATTACTAGGTGAACTAGTAATGAGGCTCACAGAGGAATAGTTGTTAGACTTGGCTTTTTCAGCGGGTTCACCCCCAGACTTTTTGCTTTTTGGCCTCCTGTTTTTGACCCTGTTTTTGTTGGTTTTACGACTCTGGGCACTTTACCCCTGCTAATCAGTGCTAAAGTGCATATGCTCTCTGTGTAAATTGTGTTATGGATGGGTGTTTCCATGATTGGATATTTGATTTACCTGTTAGCCCCTAGTAAAGTGCACTGCGTGTGCCAGGGCTGGTGAATCAAATGCTACTCGGGGGCCTGCAGCACTGGTTGTACCACCCCCGTGAGTAGCCCTGAAAACGGTAACTCAGACCTGCTATTGCAGAAGTCTGCGCGCAGTTTGTAACTGCCATGTCGACTTGGCCAGTGCACACCCTGGCCGGTACCTAACCTTCCCTTTTCTTACATGTCAGACACCCCTCAGGTAGGCCCAAGGTACCCCTGTGGGCAGGGTGCAGTGTATGTGAAAGGTGGGACATGCCCTGGTGTGTGTGGCATGTCCTGATAGTGAATTACAGCCAATTTCGTTTTTCACTATTGCAAGGCTACCAGTTCCCCATAGGATAGAATGGGCGGTTTGTTTATAACATCTTATAAACATAACTGGCCCAGGAATTCGGTAAGAAAATAGAATTTAGTACGCCTGAACTCAGAATCTAAAGATGCATCTTTTAGTGAAGGTGATTTTTACATTCTGTGTTTGAAAATACCACTTTTAGAAAGTAGGTATTTTCTTGCTGAGTCATCCCGTGTGCCTCTGCTGGAATGTGGATTGCCTGTCTGGGTTTTGGATGACAAAAGGCTGGGGGGGCCGGAGGGGCTCCAGATGGTCTAGGTAAGTCAAGAAAGGGCTGAATAGACCTGGGCTACAATGGGGGAAGGGGGAGGAGATTTCCTTGCACCTCAAAGGGCCTGGTCTGGCTCTGACAATGCCGTCTCCACCTCCTGCCAGGAAATCACCCCAGAGAAGGCAGAACTGGTTCTGGCTGGGCACAGACACCCTCTGCCTAAAGGATCAAAGGATTTTTGGATACAAATACTGCGGACCAGACCCCTGAACTTTAGAACTCTTTTGGATCAAGAAGACTGCCAAGAAGAAGAGCCGGAGAAGCTGTGAGGAGGAACTACCACTTTGCTGTGTGCTTTGCTGTGTTGGCCTGCAGTGGCTGCTTCTGTCTTGGGCAGTGAAAGGCCTGGACTGGACTTTCTGCAATCTACTTTTGTGAGTTTCTCCAAGGGCTTGAGGTAGAGCTTGCCCCCTGTTCAAGAAGTCTCAGGCACAACAAAGACTTCAAGCTCTTCTGCCCTCAGCACTGGGGACTGTGTGTTTTGTGCTGCAACAGAAGAAAAACCACTCAACGACGTCGACGATGCCGCTGCCGACTCCGTGTCCCGAAGGCACCGCAGAGGGCACCGCCGCAACGCGACCCTGGTCTCACCGACGACGCCTGCTGACGCCGCCACCGAGCCGCTGCTCGCACCGCGACCTGTGGGCACCGCACTCCGCACCGCTTCACTTCACGACGACGCCTTGGCACCGCAGAGGGCACCGCCGCAACGCCCGCGACCCTGGTCTCACCGACGACGCCTGCTGACGCCGTCACCGAGCCGCTGCTCGCACCACGACCTGTGGGCACCGCACTCCGCACCACCTCGCTTCACGACGACGCCTGGGTATCCCCGATGCCGCTCCACGCCGAAATCTACGCCGCTGCTTGCACCGTGGTTCGAGGGCACCGCTCGTAAAGTTACACGACGCACCGCCCTCATCCCGCACCGCAGCCTTGGCCTGCCGGCGCCATCGACTCCAGTCCGTCAGCCGACGACAGCGCTTCAGCAACGACGACGCCGCTGCTTGCACCGTGACCTGCCAGCACCGTGACGAGCACCGCCTTCATCTCGACCCGCGACCCTGGTCTCACCGACGACGCCATCCGACGCCGCCACCGAGCCGCTGCTCGCACCGCGACCTGAGGGCACCGCACGCCGCACTGCTGCACTTCGCACCGCAGCACCCGGCGCCAGCGCTCCTGACTTCAACAGAGAGGAGATCGATCTGCAACGCGTGTGACTTCGAGGGCCCCGACGACTCCTGCACCGACCTCCGGAACCTACGCCTGCGGACGCCGTGCTTTCGGAAGCCCAATGAGAGGTCGCCGACGCCCTGCATTTCTAGAAGGTACTGTTTGCGGGTCTTCCCGACACCGTAGCTGGCCCGCGACGCCGCGGTCAGCCAGAACTGTTTGGATTTGTTTGCTCACGACGCCGTGATAGCCCCGGACGGAGCTATCGACATCAAGGAACTGTTTTTAAAGCATATTTTGATAACTGAAGATTTTTAAGTACTGTATGGTGGATTTTTATCGTTTCTGGTCTTGTCTTAAGTATATAAAAATATTGGATATTTTTCTAAACTGGTGTGGTGTCCTTTTGTAGTGCTTACGCTGTATTACTGTTGGTTATGTGCAAATGCTTTACACACTGCCTCTAAGATAAGCCTGACTGATCGTGCCAAGCTACCAAGGGGGTGAGCAGGGGTTATTTTAGGAGTGTAACTCCCTTATCCTGACTAGGGTGGTGGTTTTTGCCTGGCTTTGGCCCACGCCCAAGCCTACTAAAAATCCCATCTCTAACAATAATTCATAGACGTTGTTGGGTAAATAATGATGGTGCTAAGACGGGGGCCTATTTTTGGCCTTTGTTTGTCTTTAGTTGTGAACAAGTGTGACCAGCAGCCAATTGTTCCAATTTAGGGATTGATTAGCACTCAATAAGGGCGGTGTAATTCGACCATAGGATACCTCGGTCTACTCCATTGAAGGCCATCAAGAAGTCAATAAAGGAAGCAAAAAGGTTGTATTTTTAAAGTTTAATAGACTCATAGATTAGTATTGCTAGGTCACAAGTGCTATCAGTGGTACTGCTACTGCCTCTAAAACCAGTCTGTGTTGATGGAATTAGATTATTTAATTCTGGCCATGAGGCAAATTCTTCTAGTAGAATTTTGATTACTACTTGGCATCTACATTAAGTAATGCAATCTTTCTATAGTTGGTGACTTCCATTAGATCACCTTTTTTTCTATAGAATATAATATAGATCCCTGCTATGAGAAAGTAACAATCTAAACCACGATAAAAGGCAGTTACAATAGGGGCCCAGAGGCCGATGTTACACTTATACAGGATGTTTGGAAGGCTGTTTGGCGAGGAAACCCCGTCAGATCATGATGACTGTATTATGTTTGTTCAGTTGATTCCAAGGGCAAAAACTGCAGGAGCAGGAGTAAAGGGGGCATCCTACCCCTTTGAATCATCCACATGCAACATCTTAACAAGTGAAATTCAGCTTTTGTTCAGAAATTGAATTGCCTGAATCAGTTGAGCAATGAGAGAGAAGGCTAATTATACATTTCCAAAACTTTTGTGGGCATCCTGATCTCCAGATTTGAGTCATTTTATACATTGATCTTCTGTGGGGGCCTTCTAGTTTCCCAGACTTGTCTATAGAGTCTTCTTACATTCAAAAATACTATGAGTAACACTTGATTGGTAAGTTGTAATCTTATAGTTCTAAATTTCCTGCTTAGGGCTCTTTTCTGCAGTCTAAGATTGTGATTGTACCAGCTGTTGCAAGGAGCATGTCTAACAGTGGTAAAAGGTTAGATATTTGGGCTCGTCACGCCAAGGTTTAATAGAGCGTTTGTAATCTGCTCCGATCTTGCACATAGATCTAGTTGTGGTGTGTCTTCTTGCCACAGTGTTTTGTTTGAGTTACGTGATCTTAAATAGTCAGCCATTTGTTTAAACAATCAACAGTATGCCTAGCTCATATTAGCCTGTTATGTTGTGGCAGACTTGTAAATTTACCAGTAGTTACCAAACTGTGGAATGCTCTCCCCAAAGGTATCAGGCTAGAACACAATGTGATTACCTCCAAAAAGAAATTGAAACTGACCCTGCTTTAATCCTCCTAACGAATTTGCCTTTCTTGTCCCTTCCCCCTCCGTGACTACCACCCTCCCAGTGCAAGCGTGGCCCTTAAGGTTTCTTCCTGTTCTTTCTGACATGTTGTGTCTCTCTGTATTTCTCTTTTTCAGTACATATTTCTTATGACTTATTTTGACAACTGTCATTTTTCTTTATTGTCCATCTGTTGATTTGTTCATTCTGTTTTTACTCTGTTTTGTTTCCTGTGTCTTAAAGCTGGGATTCTGGAAGTGCTGTGCATTACAAATAATAATCAAATAAACTGAACTAAATAATCTGTCAGTAGATGTGTCCCAACCTACAGAACAGTATTTGGTTTGAAATGAATGCACTCAAATATCAAAAATTAACAGTACGCCATAATAAGCCACAACTGATGTCACTTGCTGGTTTGTTGGGCAGGGCATGTGTGCAAGATGTCCATGGGTTTGGTTGTTAAAACTTCCTATGTTTTGGATAGCACCTAGGCATGGGAAATGGGTGTGGCTTTTCCATGTCCAAGTGCATGACATGCAAAGTGCATAATTGTGTACATGTGGTTTACAATATTTCATACATTTTTTGTAGATAGTCGTACAACTGAGAGTGATTTGAAAGTCACCCATGCAGCTATATAAAGGTAGGTCCTCACCACGTTTGGTGATGTATCATTAGCAAGAAGTACATTCATGCCACGATTCTCAATGATTGCAAGAACATGCTGCTTGCAAAGGGTGAAGAGAACTGCCTATGATAGTCCTCTTCCTGTTGCATACTGCCAACCCTCCCAATTCAGGTGGGAGACTACCAATTTCAAGGCTAATCTCCCCCCTCCCGATTCCTGCATGTAGAACTCCAATTTTTGCAGAATCATGATGGTGACAGACAAGGCAGCTTGACTTCTTGCATAACTCCTTTGTCACTCTCTGTACCTCCTATAGCACTAACACCATGTTCTTTCCAGGTAAGGGAAAAACAAAGTATATTTTGCCATTGATCTGACATCTGATCCTGCCGCAGCATACTTGCAAGGCCAGTCCCTCTGCTGTGGCAATGGGTATGCAAGTTTGAATCAACTGCCTCAGCTCTAAAACATCCTGTGAATCACAGCAGATGTCCTGGGAGAAGAACATGTTTATCAAGCAGAGGACCAAACTCTGTTTCTGTTTGTGTTATGTAAAACTGCCAAAAACGAAATTTTGATGCATCATACATGCCAACAGACCTAATTCAGGCGGGAGACCAAAAATGGGTTTAAATCTAGCTGTCTCTCACCTGAAATTGCCTCTGCTTCAATTGAAGTCAATGGGGAAGATACATTACCTCTATTATTTTTTCAAAATTTGCCTCGTTCTAGTTCTTAAATGATGGCATGTATGCTGTTCCCATGGTATGACACACCCTCTCACTACGGTCCACCTTCATTTTCATTCCCAGCTGAGTGTTCCTTAGGACTTGGCCTCTGATAGTTGGTGGAAACTGCATTTACTATCTGTGTCAAGGCATTCAATATGGCAGCCAAAGTAATCTGGCTTGTCTTTTAAACAAGGACGTCTATAAATGTGGCCTTTTCTTTGACAAGTATGTGGATTATGCTTAAGGTTCTGCCCCATAAAAAAAGCAACCAATCGCACATTGTCATCCATGTTGGCAGTTTCTTGTTCAATGTGCAGTTATGTGTTGTAGGTGAAAGATTTCTTTGCATTGTTTCCATAACCTGGAACCGAAATTGCAACAGTGCAATTTATTTTGCCGAAATTTACACATATGTCTGTAGTGCTTGAGGCACTCTTATGGTCTGACACCACGTGATGACCTTTGACTACCATCATTTTAATTGGCTTTGGTGTTTTACTTTACCCTAGCATGAATGTACGACGTCCTGTATATGCCTTGTTTCTCTTGAAGGTTCCTTTCTTGTAATCTTGCAGTCTTACAGTGGGAGCTGTCACAGAGTAGAACAGCCTTGCCAAGAACAGAACGTGTGGGATGTGTATTTGAAAGCATGAGAGAGAGAGAGGTGTGGAATGTACTTTTCGGTCTCGAAGTGCAGTGTTATGAGCAGCGGTGCACAAATGTCTATTGTGTTGTACATTGGGAAGTATTATGAAGTTCTTACTATTGTCATCCTGAATTCTGACTCTGCCTTCCTTGAGCTTGAGCTTGCTTGAGCGCGCACAGACAGGCCCCCAGAGTGTTTGCAAGTTGTTTGGGTTCATCACATTCAAAGCTGTTTTGTTTTGGAGAAGAGGTTGTTGAATGTACCCTGGAAGGCTTTCGTAAGCTTCGTTAAGATAAAGGCTGGAACATGTGAGAATGTAGAGGGAACGTGGGAACTCCTTTTGCCCTGGAATGCTTGCATGGAAACTGGCCAGTTCCAGTAAGTTTCCTTGGCGCAGAGGGAAAGACTCTCGAACCTTCTAGTGTGTTTTGAGACTATAAAGCTGGGGGTTGTTGATTTAGAAACCGGGATTTTGGAATTCGAATGGGGACGGACGTGTCTACTTTGGCACCCTGGTTGCTGAGGCTCTTATCCCCGGCTGCTAAATCCCCCGGTCTGGAGAGGGCTAAGATGCAGTGTTTGCACCAGGTGAAGTGTTTGAGTTTTGATTATTGCCATTGTGATGTGTGGCCAGTGACTATGATCATTTGAGGTGTTTTCTTTGTGATGTGTGAGTGAGTCAGAGTGCACATCCAAAGTAATCATTTGATGTATTTAGTGTATATATCTTTCTGATTTCTTGCAGGACGTCCAGTATATTTTGCTGCTTGTTTAGTCATTATTATTATTCATGCATTTAACTGTTGCATTTACCAAGTGTGATATTATTGCTTGCATATAAATATATATATAATGCAAAAAGAGTTGCCTCTAGGTGGGATGCACTCCCAGGTGGAAATTACGCCAAAGCAAGGGCACACGCCATGAACAAAGTCCTTTTCTGGTTTCCTGCCAGACGCGTTTCGGGCCAACGCCCTCTTCAGTGGCAGACCATGTGACGTGACGGCGTGCGGCAACCACCAGTAAATCCCCGTAATAATTATGCTCAGGTGAACCACCTGAAGCAATGCTTCCTGGGACTGGTGGTTCAGTAAAACCCAAGTGGGTCGCCGCCGGCACTCACATTCAAAAATTTCTTTAAAAGGATTGCCGATGTTCGCACCGGCACCCCTGCATATAACAGGCACCTCCTGTTCCACAGTTAGCTGCCCCAATAAAGCAGCCGCGGACCCGCAAGTGTTTCGCGGTGGTGCAATCCCGCGACCAGGCAGGCTGCTATACAAAATGCAAAAAGAGTTGCCTCTAGGTGGGATGCACTCCCAGGTGGAAATTACGCCAAAGCAAGGGCACACGCCATGAACAAAGTCCTTTTCTGGTTTCCTGCCAGACGCGTTTCGGGCCAACGCCCTCTTCAGTGGCAGACTGAGTGCTTCCTGGGACTGCCTGGTCGCGGGATTGCACCACCGCGAAACACTTGCGTGTCTTTTTGCTTCATCGTGTTTGGGCCATTGTGTGGGGTGGTATTAGTATTTTGGAGACAGAGGCGAGGCAAGACATATGTCCCAGTCGCTAGTAATGTATTTAAGATTAGCACACTCAGGCATAAAGGGGGCACATGCATCAAGCATTTTTGTCTTCGCAAACGGGCTGATTCTGCAAATCGCGAACGCAAAAAATGCTTTTCAGATGCAGCAAACCCTATTTTGCGATTTGGTACCGAATCGCAAAATGGGTTTACGATCCGCTTTTAGGAAGGGGCGTGTTTAGGGTGTCCCTTCCTAATACGGAATCGCATCGGTATGTAGGAATGTTTTGTGACCGAAATGCGGTCGCAAAACATTTGCATTTTACCACCTACTTTAAGTAGGTGGAAACCCATTCGCAAATGGTTAGGGGTCCCCAAGGGACACCTTCCCCTTAGTGAATGTTTGTTACAGCATTTTTGTGAATGTTTGTTACAGCGTTTTTTAAGAGCAGGCAGTGGTCCCACGGACCACTGCCTACTCTTAAAAAATGAAAAGAAACATTTTCATTTTTGTTTTAGAAACGCAACCTGTTTTCCTTTAAGGAAAACGGGCTGCATTTAAAAAAAAAAATAGCTTTATTTAAAAGCAATCACAGACATGGTGGTCTGCTGACCCCAGCAGGCCACCATCCCTGTGATTTTAGAGATTCGTAGGGGGTCACAAATTGCGACCTACCTCATTAATATTCATGAGGTAGGTCATTTGCGATCCCTTAGGAATCCCAAAAAGTGTTCAACACACTTTCATGCATGCCGTTTTGCAATTTCCTAATTGCGAATCACAAGGAATCGCAATTAGGAAATCGCAAAACGGTTTCAGAGTATACAAGGAGTAAGAGGGAGATCAGAAAACAACAGTAAAAGGTCATGTGCCATAAAGGTGCCGAACCACGCCAGTTTGGTGAAAGTGGTGTAGTTAAACACAATTCAATTAATCTCTTCCAGTGTCTGCCAAAGCCAGGGGAGATTTAAAATGAAACCGTTTTTTAATTTAATTATTTTAAGGTTGACTGTTCTGTGGGAAAGAGAAACCCCACAGACCATTCAACTGTGTTTTGGCACCCGTGTTTTTTTTTTTTAGCTTTTAAAGGGGATGTCCCGGACACACGGACAAAATCACTCCAACAATTTCCCGATATTACCCATGAGTTAGGCGGGCTGCTGGTTACTCATCGCTCACCTTTCTCAAAAGCATTCAAAGATGTTTGTACCTTTTGCCCACACCCAGTGATCCCAGGGTAGCTGCTAGCCACCCCGGTGCCATCCCAAAAACTGCAAACAAGTCACCAAAGTAGCTGGCAGTTGTCCAGGGGCAGCTACTCCGCTTAAGCGGAGGAGAGTCGCCCCACTGCTCTCAGAGCAGAGCAGCAAAAATAAAATGATAATAACGTCGTTATTAGCATTTTATTTTTTGTAGCTGTGGGGCTGGGTAAGGCGGGTGGGGCTGATGACACAGGGAAAGGAGTGGTTTGCACACTCCCTAAGTGCACATGACTGTCTGGCCGGCCCTCTTGGGCCGACCAAACAGTCATGCGCACTTTGCATGTTCCCCACCAGGCTGCATTACACAGCCTTGTGAGGAACATGCAAAGCCTCCCTGTATTCCTGTGCCGAACCACGGCGCTCAGACCAATCACAACGCTGATTTGCAGCATTGTGATTGGCTCAGGGGAGCCGGGAGCCGAGTGCTTCCTGCTGCTAGGACTGCAGGAAGAAGGAAGCTGAACAAGATGGAGGAGAGGCGGCGGCCGGGGAAAAAGTAAGTGGTATTTTTTATATTTTTTTTCTCCCGCCACCCCGCCCCCTCCAGCGCCGTTCCCTGCCAGCCGCTACTGCAGTTGTCCCGGTCTTACTTGACTGAGGATCACGAAGGATCTGCGCTGCTACCAGCTGCTCCAGGGTTGTGGTTGTAATTACAAACAAGGCAGCATTGCAGCTGTCCCTGTCCTCTTTGTCCCAACTATTTGCAAATTATCTTTTGAGGGAGAAGGAGAAAGGGAACAGAAAACAGCTACCGGGAACCAACAAGACATTGGGATGTTACCCACCCGGTTGCCCATATCCACTGACCATGGCAAGAAGTATGGGTAAGGAGCACCAAATGTTTAAAGTCCTTGGGTAAGGTAAGGGATGGACTGAAGCAGTCTATCCGCCATTAGCCAAGGTGGGGATAGGGGCACAAATACCATCCTGGCCTTTGGTCATGGCCAGTATGGGAGAAAAATGCAAGCAAATGACCCTATCATTACCCATCCTTAGGCAAAATGCGGGAAGCACAGAGTACGCCGATGACACGCAGTTGCTGTTCACCTGCGACAAGGATAAGGCGCTGAGTGGAAGCGTGATAAATACCTGCCTGTCAAAGGTGTTCGCCTGGTTCAAACAGAATCAATTGATGTGCAACGCTGAAAAGTCAGAAATTATCTTTTTTGGCCATAACCCGGGTGAGGAATGGCGTCAATGGTGGCCGCAGAATATGTCTCCCCCTGCAAGTTTAGTAACCACCGTGAAAAACCTTGGGGTGAAACTGGACGTGGACATGTCCATGAAGTCCCAGGTCCAATCAGTGGCCGGCACATGCTTTGGCCTACTGAAAATGTTGAGGAATTTCTTCCCATTACTCCCAGTTTCTCACAGGAAAACAGTAGTCCAAGCACTGATTATATCCAGGCTCGATTATGTCAATGTTTTGTACTTAGGCCTCCCTGATTATCTACTAGGCCGCCTACAGGTGGTACAAAATGCGGCGGCAAGAGCCATACTTATGGTAGGCCTCAGGACACATATGACCCCCTCACCTAAAGTTCCTGCACTGGCTTCCGGTGCGCAAGAGGACAAACTTCAAAGCCCTGGTACTGGCTTACAAGGTCTTCCACAATATAGGGGCTCCTTATCTGAGGAACAGAATACAGCACTATGCTCCACCTAGAACTTTGAGGTCTTCTACCCAGCGGCTATCGACTTTCCCAAGGTTCTCTCGTTCCCGCATGGGTGGTCGTTCCTTCCAAGTGGTGGCTTCTCAGCTATGGAACAGCCTGCCGCCCTCCTTACGACAGGCTAAGGATCTCCTTAGTTTTAGGAGAGATTTAAAAACCTGGCTCTTCTTACATTAGATTAGGCCTCTCTGCGTGTGCCTGAACTGCTCTGTCACTGGTTTCTTCCAGCGCCGGGACACTCCATGGAGTAGCCGTGCGCTTTACAAGTGCCCAGTAACATAACATAACATACAACTATTACAGCCCTTAGGCTAGTGAGGGAGGATCATATAGCACCTTCGAATGTCTAAACTGTCGAGGCAAATTTTAAATACTCCCCTCTTACTGCCAGTGTTCTGAAATCTTGTTTTTGATATTATTTGGTTTTGACTTTGACTAGGAAATAAAAAAACAACAGTGCTGTTTTTCACAGATTAAATAGCGTGTATTTTTTAGGAATTTAATGACTGATAGACCAATGAAGAGCTATTTTGGATCTGACAGAATTTGAAATCTGTGTACTTGGTAGCTGCCTACTACTTTGATGACTGAATAGAGCAACTCTTTTAGGTTGATGGTCCCTTTGCATGTTGTATCTGCTATTTGAGGTAAATACCTGTGATAATTGGGCAACCTAATTTGCCGCTAGATCTTTTCAGGTAATACGCTAGCCACATGTTCGGAGCAGTTGCTACATGAAGTCCAATGAAGCAGGCAGTGTTATGGTACCACCATAAATGGTCACAGGATGGTGTCAGATTGCAACAACACGGCCTCCAAAAAGGCCTTGTTGTTAGTGGGAAGGCAATCCCAGAACAGCAAAACATCACTTTGCCAGGGGCTGTGAAAATCCAGTCACTTGTCCGCTGCCCATTAATAGTGAATAATTTTGATCTGTATCGAGTGTTAAGGTTTTCGCTTGATTTGCTAATTAGGCAGCATTTTAAACAAACGTAAACGCCTGACATGTATGTAGTTATAGACATTCGCCCTCACTGCTCTCATATATAAAGAAGAATTATCTGCCCTTTTTAGAGCACAGGATTAGATTTATGAAGCTACACGTCACCCGCTCATGTTTAAGCACTGATGGTCTCCAGAACTGTCAACTATCGGCCGGGCTAATGATTGCCACTCTTGAAACACTTCATGCTTCTGCAAAAAATGGTAAATGTTTGTTCGGTCAAGCAACTGAATGCAGGTTTTGTATTTATCAAGGGAATATTGGGTATTCCATTATAACCTACTAAAAATAAACATTGTCCTGTCATAGACCCTTCTGGTTGTGGGGATATTTAGGATTTGTAAGTTGTACAAAAACCAAACGTACACAAGGCTAACAACTAAGCTGCACCTTACAATGGTTTTACATTGTGTACCAAGTATAGAGCAATTCATATAATAAAATTTAAAGGGTGAAAAATGGGTAGCGAGAAAACCTATGTACTTCTGAAATGTACACCAGATACAGAGTTTAGGAGCATTGGTTATTTGTACATCTCTGAATTTGTCAGTACCCAAACTAGCATTGGATTCAGAGGTCATTTTTTAAAATGTCTTCTTTCTTACACACTGGTTTACATTTGGAGGGCACAATGCAAAGCAATCTAATTGATAACAAATGTTCTACTATTCTGTGTTCCTACATGTCTCCCAATAAAAATGGTACCTTACAGGTGTCCTGCGCAAGGATAGGTCCCAAAACGCAACATAGATGCATCATTTCCACTGAAAACTGACCCTTTTTTTGCAATATGGGTAGCTATGGATTTTGGGCCCTAGCTCAGCCGGCACCTAGGGAAACCTAGAAAATCTGTACATTTTAAAAAACTAAACACCTAGGGAAATCCAGGGTGGGGTGACATGCATGGCTCTCACCAGGTTTTCTTACCCAGAAGCCTTTGCAAACCTCAAACTTTGACTAAAGACACACATTTTCCTAACATTTCCTTGAGCAAAAGTTCTGGAATCTGCAGGGAGCAACCAAATTCCTACCACCCGGCATTTCCTCAAGTCTTCAGATAAAAATGGTACATCACTTGTGTGGGTGGGTCTAGGGCGCACAACAGGAAAGGGCCCAAAATGCAACATAGACACATTACAGTTTTCCACAGAAAACTGACCATTTGTTTTTGGACTTTGGGCCCCACCCCAGCAAACGTGTACATTTTGCAAACTAGACGCCTAAGGGAATCTAATGTGGGGTGACTTGCGTGGCTCCCACCAGTTTTTATTACCCAACAGGTTTTCAAATCTCAAACTTTGACCAAAGAACAAGTTACTTACCTTTGGTAACGATATATCTGTAAGAAACATTAGTTAGTTATAGATTCCTTACCTTAGAATTACCCCCAGGCGTCAGACTGGATCCGGAAAGTTTTTTCGTCAGCAGTACCTCTGCGCGTCGGAAGGTGGCGTCGGTCGACTCCGCGTCCGTCGTCGGGGTCGCCAGTATGACGTCGCGGCAGCTACTTAGACGCCGCCTCGCGCGCTGCAGTCAGTTCTGTACACGACTTTCCGCGCCAGAAACGCAGAGTCATGCAAGAGACTGACCACTGGTTTACAAAACTAGGGCCCTGAAAGGATGACCTTAACCCTAGAAATCAGTTCGCAGAACGGGGAGGATGGGTGGGGTGGTAAGGAATCTATAACTAACTAATGTTTCTTACAGATATATCGTTACCGAAGGTAAGTAACTTGTTCATCTGAAAGAAACACGTTAGTTATAGATTCCTTACCTTAGAATAGATACCCCAGCAATACCAACCCCGGTGGTGGGTCTGCGAACCAAAATCACACCAGAACGTCCTGGAGAACAGAACGGCCAAAGAAGCCATCTCTCCGGACTTGACTGTCCAGACAGTAGTGTTTCGTAAACGTGTGCAGTGATGCCCACGTAGCTGCCTGACAGATGTCATTTAGAGGAACTCCTATTCCCAAGGCAGTAGTGGCTGCCGTCGCCCTGGTGGAGTGAGCGCGTAGCCCTACTGGAGGCTCTTTTTTAGCCAGAGTAACAGGCTTTAATACACAACACGACCCACCGCGAAATGGTGCGTTTGTGTACGGCCCGACCCTTCTTTGCGCCCACGTAGCCAACACAAAGTTGATCATCCACCCGGAACTGTTTGGTGCGATCCAGATAGAAGGAGAGCGCACGTTTTGGGTCCAGACGGTGGAGCCTCTCTTCCTCCTTCGAAGGATGCGGAGGCGGAAAGAAGGTGGGCAAGGTAATGGTCTGCCCAATGTGGAAGGCAGTGACCACCTTAGGAAGGAAGGATGGACGGGTTCGGAGAACCACCTTATCCGGATGGATAGATAGGAAAGGAGGTTTTGAAGAAAGGGCCTGGAGCTCGCTCACCCTTCTATTAGAAGTGATGGCTACCAGGAAAGCAGTCTTAAGAGTTAAGAGCCGTAAGGGAGCGCACATTAGATAAGTTAGCACAGGATTCAAGTCCCACTGAGGCATAACGAAGGGGATTGGAGGAAAAAGATGTGTTAAGCCTTTTAAGAAACGGTTAACTACCGGGGACTTGAAAAGAGAAGGCTGATCTGGCAGCCGAAGGAAAGCAGAGATGGCTGACAGATAGCCCTTGACAGTGCCCAGAGCAGAGCCCTGCTGGGCCAAGGAGAGAAGGAACAAGAGTACTTCAGAAAGTGGATCCACAGCCTTTGCTGTGCACCATGCCACAAATTTGTTCCACCAGCAGGCGTATACCGTCTTAGTGGAGGGACGCCTGGCTGCCAAGATTACGTCACAGACTTCGGGAGGCAGGTCGAAAGACGCCAACTGCCGCCGCTCAATCTCCACGCAAGGAGGTGGAGCCTGGACAGGTTCGGGTGGAGGACCGTCCCCTGCTGCTGCGACAGAAGATCCTCCCGAAGAGGCAGTCTGATCGGAGGATCGATGGCCATGTTGAGCAGCTCGGGATACCAGACTCTTCGTGCCCAGTCCGGAGCCACAAGAATGACTTGGGCCCGGTCGCGCTTGATCTTCTTCAGCACTCTGGGCAGAAGTGGTATAGGCGGAAAGGCGTACAACAGACCGCAACTCCACTCGCGACGAAAGGCGTCGCCTAGCGAGTGCCGCCTTGGAAATTCCAATGCGCAGAATTGCTGACATTGTGCGTTCTCTTCGGTGGCGAATAGATCTAACCAAGGCTCTCCCCATTGTTGAAAGAGACCTTGCACCACCTCCGAGTGGAGACGCCATTCGTGATCCATCATGCACCTGCGGCTGAGTTCGTCCGCCCTGGCGTTCAGGGAACCTGCCAGGTGTTGAACCACCAGGGATATGCCCTGATGTTCCAGCCATATCCAGAGGCGGAGGGCCTCCTGACATAGGGTCCACGACCCCACCCCGCCCTGTTTGTTGCAGTACCACATGGCGGTGGTGTTGTCCGTGAACACCTGCACTACTCTTCCCCGGACAGAGGGAAGGAATGCCTTGAGTGCAAGACGAATCGCCCGGAGCTCCAGAAGGTTGATGTGGAGCCCGGACTCCACCGGAGACCAGAGGCCTCTGATCTCCGCCTCTCCCATGTGACCGCCCCATCCTAGAAGGGACGCGTCCGTCACCACAGTGTGGTCTGGTTGGGGAAGGGAGAGGGATCTGCCATTGACCCAATCCTGGTTCGTGAGCCACCACTGCAGTTGACGTGCAGTGCCCTCCGAGATCTGGACACAATCGGACAGATTCCGCTGATGCTGTGCCCACTGGAACTTCAGGTCCCACTGCAGAGCCCGCATATGCCATCTGGCATGATCGACCAGCAGGATGCCAGAGGCCATGAGGCCCAGCAGCCTCAGAGTCATTCTGGCCGAAACCCGGGATAGAGGCTGAAAGATCGGAATCATAGCCTGAATATCCCGGACTCACTGCTTGGGAGGATAGACCCGAAACCGCGTCGTGTCCAGAACCGCTCCGATGAAAAGGAGCTTCTGAGAGGGGATCAGGTGTGACTTCGGCACATTGATGGAAAACCCCAGCGAATGCAGGAGGTCGGCCGTAGTCTGGAGGTGGGAGACGACTGCCTGGGGCAAGCCCACCTTCAACAGCCAGTCGTCGAGATAGGGGAAGACTGAAACCCCTGATCTGCGCAGATGAGCTGCGACCACCGCCATCACTTTCGTGAACACCCGAGGGGCGCTGGTAAGGCCAAAGGGGAGCACGGTAAATTGAAAATGCTCGTGGCCTACCGTGAACCGTAGGTAACGCCGGTGGACCGGCAGGACGGAGATGTGAAAATAAGCGTCCTGCAAGTCCAACGCTACCAACCAGTCTTGCGGGTCGAGGGCAGACAAGACCTGAGCAAGCGTCAACATTTTGAACTTCTCCTTCCGGAGGAAGCGGTTGATGTCCCTGAGGTCCAAGATAGGACGGAGGCCCTTGTCCTTCTTGGGGACCAGAAAGAAGTGGGAGTAACAACCACAACCTACTTCTGGGACAGGAACGCGCTCGATGGCTCTCTTGGCCAAGAGAGCCGTAACTTCCTGCTGGAGAAGGGCCAGATGATCCTCCGACATGCGGTGGTATGTCGGTGGCATGGCTGGAGGGGTAGTCTCGAAGGGGAGGGAGTAGCCCCTTCGGACTATCTGCAAAACCCACCTGTCCGACGTGATGGTGATGGCGAATCCTGCCGCCCACTGGCGTTTGATGGGCCTGAAAGGTCGGACTAGGAGGGTTTGGAGGCTGCTGTGGGGGGGGGGGGTTGGTGGACTGGCCCGCCCGCTGGACCCCGGAACCACAACGGTTGTTCCCACGCCCCCGGCCGCGCGAAGGTTGGGTAACTTGCTGCGGCCTGTGGCTCTGGGCGGAACGTAGCAGGGCACCCCTTCTGTAGCCACTAAAGGGGCAAAAAGCAGACTGCGCAGGGTGGGTGGAGAGGCCCAAGGACTTGGCCGTAGCCCGTGAGTACTTGAAACGCTCTAGAGCGTTGTCTGCTTTGTCGCCAAAAAGGCAACGGCCATCAAAGGGCATGTCCATCAAGGTGTTCTGGACATCCCCTGAAAAGCCAGTCGACCTCATCCAGGCGTAGCGCCGAAGCGCTACCGGCGTTGAAATGGTCCTGCCCAGAGAGTCGGCGGTGTCCAGCCCACAACGTATGGCAAACTTTGCTGCATCTCTCCCGGCGGCCACAGCCTGAGAGAGCACTGTCCGGGCCTCCTCCGGACACTGAGGCAGCACCTGCGCCACCGTATCCCACACGGAGTGGGAATAACGGCCCAAGAGACATGCGGTGTTTACCGACCGCAGTCCTAAGCTGGTGGAAGAGAAAATCTTCTTCCCAAGGTGATCCAGCTTCTTGGATTCCCTTTCCGGGGGAGCGGTAGGGAATGCGCTTTTGGAAGTGGAGGCTTGGACATCCAAGCTCTCCGGGGTGGGGTGTTGGGAGAGGAAAGTGGGGTCGCCCGGAGCCGGCGTCGGGCAATCATCCTATCCACGGGAGCCCCCGTGTTGGGCCTGGACCAGGTGCCCAAAAGGACGTCGGTGAGGGCCTTGTTGAACAGCAGCAAGGGCCCCGAAGAGCTCGCAGCCGGCTGAAGCACCTTCGTCAGGAAGTTAGTCCTGACCGCCACCGTTGGAAGCTCGAGGTTGAGAGCCTCGGCCGCCCTACGCAACACCACTGCGTATGACGCTCCCTCCTCCGTAGCCACAGTAGGAGGAGACAACATGCCAAGGTCAGGAGAGGTGTCCAAACCACTGGCATCCCCCGGTTCCTCTCTCCAGTCCTGTTCACTTTCCAACTGATCAGTCAAAGGGTCACCTGACCCCTCCCAGTCCTCTTCATCGTCCTCTGGGTGCCACTGTGGTTGAAAAGGGACCCCAGGAGTGAATAGGGGCATGAAAACCCCACCCGGCACCGGATCCGGCGTCGGACGACGCCGGTCCGGCTCCGTGTCCACATCAGGACGGAGGCCGGGGTCGACGCCGGCCTGGGGGCCAACCGGCGTCGGATGCGGTAGTGGTGCCGTCGGAAGCGGCGCCGGTGGAGGCGTAACGAGGTCAACCGGCGCCGATCCGGATCCAGGACTGGATCCAAGGGGGGCCTGCGGCGCCGGGACCGGAGCCGCCGGCAGCGAAGATCTAGGCCCCCCCCCAACCGAGTCCGCGGGGCCCGAAGGCGCACCGGCGGGTTCGGTTCGCCCAAAGATGGCATGCATCGCCTCGTAGAACGTACGAAGCTGGGCGGGAGTCGCTCCGGGTCCCGGAAATGGAGGGAAAGTCGGAGTCTGCTCTGCAGGCTCCGCTCGCGGAGCCGCAGGAGGGGCACCACCCGCGTGCCTCATCAGATCAGCCGACCGACGAGGAGAACTCGAAGAGCGACGATGCTTCTTCGACTTCTTCTTGTGCTTCGACTTACCCGACCGCGAGTGCGAAGACTTCGATGATTTCGAACCGGAATGGTGGTGGCTCCGCGACCGGTCCCTCGACCTCCCTCTCGACCGGGACCTCAAACGGCGCAGAGCCGACTGCCGATGTTCAAGCAGCTTTCGGGATAGCTCCCGCAAAGCCTTCGGCGCCATTGACAGGCAGTCGGAGCACGACTTGGGGTCGTGGTCGCGCTCCAGGCAGAAAAGACACACGCAGTGCGGATCCGTCACCGACATCAGTCGGCTACAGGAACTGCAAGCCTTGAAGCCGGGCATCCCTCGTGCACCTTTTCGGAGTCGGAGACTCGAAGAAAGAAGTCGACAAAAGTCGAGAGAAAGTTAGTCAAAAAATGACTGAGGTAACGCTCTTCCCAGATCTGCACTGGCTGGCGCGGAAAAAGAAAGAACTGACGTCAGCGCGCGAGAGCGGAATCTAAGTAGCTGCCGCGACGTCTTCCCGGCGACCACGACGCCGACGACGGACGCGGAGTCGACCGATGCCACCTTCCGACGCGCAGAGGTACTGCTGACGAAAAAACTTTCCGGATCCAGTCTGACGCCAGGGGGTAATTCTAAGGTAAGGAATCTATAACTAATGTGTTTCTTTCAGATAACACACATTTTCCTTACACTCCTGTGAGAAAAACTTCAGGAATCTGCAGGGAGCCACAAAGTTCCTACCATCCAGCTTTCCCCCAAGTCTCAAAATAAAAATGGTACCTCACTTGTGTGGGTAGGCCTACAACTAGCGACAGGAAATGGCCCAAAAAACAACATAGAAACATCCCACTTTTTCACTGAAAACTGACCCTTTTTTTGAAATGTGTGTTGCTGTGGAATTTGGCCCCTACTTCAGCTGGTACCTAGGGTAGGGTGACCAGGCGTCCCGGATTTGCCCGGACGGTCCGGGTTTTTCACCAGCTGTCCGGGCAGATTTCAGGAAATTTAGCTCCTGTCCCGGTTTTTAGAGAGGGTCAGCTGAAAACGCGGGAGGTGTTTTTTATGTTGTTCAAAGCAGGGATAGTGAGCAGTTGTTTCTAGAAAGCAAGTTAATTAACAGGGAAGCTTCTGGGTTTAAAAATTGCATTTTATGTATGGTCTAACTACCTGTTCTGTAATTCCGTGCTGAGGAGCGCTGTCATTCTGTGCGCTCGCTTGAAGTAAAACTCTAATCCTTCTATTTCCATGAAATGTCCCGGTTTTTGGCTTTACAATTCTGGTCACCCTAACCTAGGGAAAACTAGAAAACATGTACAGTTTGGAAAACTAGACACCTATGGGAATCTAGGGTCGGGGTAACTTGCCAGGCTCTCACTACTTTTTCTTACATAGAGGCCCCCGCAAACCTCAAACGTTGGCTAAAAACACACATTCTAATCAAATATCTGTGCAGGAAAGTTCCATAATCTGTGGGGATCCACACATTTCATACTAGCCAGAGTTCCCACACATCTCCTGATCACAACGGTACCCCACTTGTGTGGGTGATCCAAGAGACGGCCACACAAAAGGCCCAAAAGGACTACACGGAGAGATCAGCAATAAGGATAGCTGCGGTATTTGGGGCTGTGCTGGGCTGCCACCCATGGAAACCTACCAACCACAGACATTTCTGAAAACTAGACACACCTGGGGTTTCACTGTGGTGTGCCTTGCCTGAATTCCACAAGATTTTCTTACCTACAATGCCCTGAAAACATCAAACTTCGGCTACAATCACACGTTCTTCTTATATTTCTGTAATGGAAACTTCTGGAATCAGCAGAAATCCACAAAATTCCTACTACTCAGCGTCCCCCCACTTGTCCCGATAAAAACGTTGCCCCACTTATGTAGCTGGGCCAAGTGCCAGCGACAGGAACAGGTCAAACAAAGGTCAATGGAAGGCCCACTGTAGAAAATTCATGATTTTAGGCAAAGGGAAGAGGATGTAGCCTAATGGCTAGAGCGGTCGACCTCGAAGCTGGGGAACCGGGTTCAAGTCTCCGCAACGACGCTCAACATCCTGTTATTCTGGGCAAATCACTTAATCTCCCCGTGCCTAACAAAAACGAATGTGTCCTTCTGTAACGAAACTGGTGCTCATGTAAAGCGCTCTGATACCCGATTTCTCGGGTCTAGTTCGCGCTATATAAAACTCTAAAAAAAAAAAAAAAAAAAAAAGTTTGTGGTTTGCAGGGCACTGGGGGTAAGAAAAGCTCATAGGATCCAAGCGAAGCACATCACTCTGGACTCCCAGGGGTGTCTACTTGTCAGAACTGTGTAGATTTGATAGTTTTCTCTAGGTGGTGGCGGAGCCCGGGTACAGTTAATGCAGCTACCCCCCTTGCCGAATCAAATTAGTTTTTTGACAGGAAATGTTGATGTCTCCACGTTACGTTTTGAGGATTTTCCTAATGTGAACGTAAGGCCCATCCATACAAGAAGTACAGGAACAAGTGGGGGAATGCTGGCCAGTAGGAAATTTGTGGATCCCTGTGTTTTACGGAAGTGTACACCACAAAAATGCAGGGAAAAAGCGTGATTTTACGCAGAGTTTGTGGTATGCGGAACATTGTGGGCAAGAAAACAACATGGGATCCAAGCAAGGCATACCACCCTGGACTCCCTTCCATGTTTAGTTTTCTGAAATGTCTGGGTCTAGTAGTTTTTCCCAGGTGGCAGCCTACCCAGGCCCAAAAAGTACAACCACTCACAATTGCAAATGAGACGATACTGGGATTTAGCCCCACTCTCCTGGCCCATATCTAAAAACATCCAAAAGAATAAAATCTTCCTTCGCTTGCCATTGGCATTTTTATTTTATTTTATTTATAAAGTTTTGTGTAGCGCGAACTTGACCCAAGTGGTTATCAGAGCACTTTACATGACAAGAAGTAGAGTAACAATTATAACTGGTAAACAAAAAACACATGAATGAGAGCCAAACATATAAGAAAGTAAAATAGAATAAAAAGGTTTGGTCTCGATTAAAGTCAGTAATAGAATGGTCAATTATCATAAGAGGTTGGTAAGTATACATTTTCACTGTCACCGATATATTGTCTTAGGGTAAAAACTTAGTCAGCAGAAAAGATTTTGCTTCTTTTTTAAAGGAGGAGGTAGAGGAGATTAGGTAAACGTCTGGAGGTAGAGAGTTCCATATCTTAGGTGCAATATCCGAGAATGCTCTGGCACCCGTTTTCTTTTTGTGGGTTCGTTGGGGTTTCAGAAGCAAGGTGTGCACACTTCGCGAGGATCTGCTGCCACCTGATTTTTCTAGATTTTGAACCAGGTAACTGGGGGTATTGAAGTGTAACGCTTTATGCGTCATGCAAGCAATTTTCAGTTGGATTCTTGCTTCGTACGGTAACCAGAAGGGCCGGTGAGATATGTGTGTTTCTTTTAGTTCCGAGGACAAGTCTTGCTTCCGCTTTGAGGGAGGCTCTTAGAGGGGCCAGTTTGTATAGAGGTAAGCCAAATAGTGTGGCACTACCATAATCCAGTCTGGGCAATACAAGAGCTTGGACTGCTTGTTAGGTCTTCGGGTGGAAGGTAGGGTTTAAGTTTCCGCAGGATGCTCAATTGGTAGTTCGCTCCTTTGGTGGCTGTGCTAATGTGATCCTGAATATTCAGGTCTTTGTCTAATGTAATACCCAAGGATCTAGCAGAGTCAATGATGTGGGGCGAGCATTTGAGGGCGGTAAGATGTTTCAACCAGAGATTTATCTTGGGGATGTTATTCGGCGGGGAGATGAGAAGAAATTTGGTTTTAGCAGCGTTGAGTTTGAGATGGTTATCTGTGAGCCAGAGGTGTGTATTTTGTAAGATAGAATTGAGGGATATAATGTCCTCTGGGGAGGCGATTTTGAGATACAGCTGAGTGTCATCAGCGTACATATGGTAATGGATGTTAGTAGATTTTAGGTGGTGTGCCAGTAGTTCCAGGAATAAGTTGAAGAGAATGGGTGAGAGAGCAGATTCTTGGGGCTTAGACAGAGATTGATTAATTTTGACTCTTAGGGACCTGTTTTGGAGAAATGAAGAGAACCATTGTAATACGAGCCCTGATAAGCCTATCCTTTGGTCCAGTAAGTTCAGTAGATTATAATGTTTGACGGTGTCAAAGACAGCCGATAAATCAAGCAGTATCAGAAGGCATGATTCCTTTTGATCCAGCATTTTTAGTATGTCATCCACAATATGAGTAAATGCCGATTTAGTGCTGTGATCTTGACGGAAACCTGATTGGTGTTGATCGAGGAGTTCATAGTTGTCTATGTGATTGCAGAGTTGGCTCTGGACACATTTTCTAAGAGCTTTGCCAGAGTAGGGATGTTGGAGATGGGTCGGAAGTTATTAGGGTCAGAGCAGTCTGCCATAAGTTTTTTTTAAAGTGGGGGTTACTTGTCCTACTTTTAGGCAGTCGGGGATAGTGCCTTGACGTAGTGAGGTGTTTACAATCTTGGTCCATAGGGGGAGAATACAGGGTTTGATCTCTTTGAATATGAGCGGAGGTAGAGGGTCAGTGAAATGGTTAGATGGGTTTAAAGAAGAAAGAATGTTGTATATGTCATGTTCGCTGATTGGGGAGAAGGTGTTCCAATAGGCATAGTTTTTGGAGGGGTGCCAGGATGGTTCCTTCCCTTCTGTATACTGGGAGGTGTATAAGAAACTGAATGGGGTAGTCGGTAGTAGTTCCTTCACTAGTTGTAATTCGTTCTCTATCTTTGTGGGTTTTTCCTTGAAGAAGGTGGCCAGATCTTCGCAATTTGGAAGGGTGCTGGATCCGGAGTCTAACAGGTTTGATGTGTTGCGTGATTGCTGCTTGACTATTTTGAATAGTTTTTTGGGCCTATTTCTGGCTTGGTCAAGCTGTACTCTAAAAAAGTTAGCTTTCACTTGTCTTATTCTTCTATTGTATGTGTTCCTCATTGTTCTTAAGCGTTTTAGATGTTCCAAGGATGGGGAAGATCTCCATGGAGATACATAAAGGCATGGGATGTTTTAGACTGCAGGGGAGCAGAAAGACGGTTGAAGCTTTATGGGTGACTGTGGGTCTGTTGTCAGAATGGGCCAGGCTCACCCAGTTATTTTATTAAAAATAATGATCCCGACATCCAGTATGCTTTCTGCTCCCCGGGGGCAAAATGGGGGTAAACCCCCTCTCTGCCCTCTAGGGAGGCCACAATTCTGGTTTATCCCTTGTCCCAATGTCCCTTTGTCTGCTTTGGACCTTTTGGTTTGTCCCAATGTCAGAGTGAGACACCCTTGCCCATTCTTTCGCCCCAAATGCAAAATCCCTGGTGTCTAATGGGCTTTCTACCCTCCGGGGGGGGGGATTTGGGGCAACCTCCCTATTTGGGATAAGTCCTTCATCTGCCCTCAGTGGGGCAGAAAGACACTGTGGTGGGGTGGGGCTGGATGCCAGGGGAGGCCGTCTCACCCTTTTGTTTGTTTTGGCACCATTTTCCCTGGTGTCTGGTGGGCTTTCTGACCCCCGTGACAAACTGAGGGCAAACTCCCTTTCTGCCACAGGGAAAGGGGGGCGCAGAAAGACAGTTTTGCCCGTTTTGGAGTAGGGGTATGCTCCCCTCCCAAAAAAGTATTGCATAAACAGTCTCTTGTGTATAGGGGGCTTTAAGCCCCCGAGAGACAGATTGGGTGTGAATACCCCTATCCATCCCTGGGGAGGCCAAAAGTCTGTTGGACTCCAGGGTGAGGGAGGAGCACAGGCCCATTGCCAGAGGGACCCGCTCCCCTCACCGCAATCATATCCTTGGTGTCTAGTGGGTGGATTACTGCTTGGGGATCAGCATCCTGCGGCGACCCACAAGCAGAAATCTAATAGAGAGAGATACAATTGGAAAGGGGAGATTCTCCCCTTTCGAATGATTCCAAGACAATATGTGTATTACATGTTTAGTACGATATGCTTATATAATATACTGAATATTATTAATCGATGATACCATTTAAAAATCAAGATTGATTGTACGAATAGTATCAGCTGGAGCCAGAGCAGTGATGCAGAATAAAAATCGATGCCCCTCAAAAATCCCAACTACACCTTTCATTCTCAGTATCCAACAGTCACAATTCATGAACTGGCTAAGAATTTGCAGGAAGGGATATCACTGTTTTCTCACCAAAACTGTCCTTAAAAGAAGAACCCAAGCAGAAGGACTCATTTCCATCATCTATCTGTACAGGAAGTGACATCACTGGATTTCCCTTTATTCATCTGCACAGAAAGTGACATCACTTCTCTCCCCTCACAGGACCTACTTAATGGCTGTTACAGTGTGGACGCGCACAGTGGGCGTGTCGCTGCTGTGCCAAAGGGAAGCCCAGCACCAGGAACACTGGTCCTCCCTCCCTCCTCCTGCTGCTACCACGCTACAACACTCTGTGCCCTCATCCCCAGCTGGCGCTACACATGCTGCTGCCTCGCCGCACCACACAACACCTTGGGGTATTCTTTTGCACTTTTTGCAAGTTTTCACGCACCTTCACACATCCAACACTCACAGCAGCAACAGCACCCAACACTGACATTCTCTGACATTCACACAATCCAGCAACCACCCTCACAACACCCCACACTCACATGCATGCTCCTCAACACCCGGTAACATACCAAACGCACCACAGAGATATGGGACCTGCTGCACGACAATGCCCCAGTGCTACATTTCCTCACAGAAACCTGGCTGAACCCTGCATCGGCACCTGCCATTGCCACAGCAAATGCCCCCCACCCACCCTCCCCCAGTTACAAGATTTCCAGGCAAGACAGACTTCACAAACCTGGAGGCAGAACCATCATCATCCACAAGAACACCAACAGCTGTACCACATCCATGGAGAAGCCATCCTCCAAAATAAAACACTTGTTGTTCAAGCTCCACGTGACATGCAACTTCACCTTTAGTGGCACTCTCATCTACAGACCACTGAGACTGTGCACCAACTTCACCAACACCATCACGCACTGTGTTGCACCATTTATCCTTGATGCCAGCAATTACATCCTGCTCAGAGACCTGAACTTACACCTGGAAAACCATGCAGACCTAAACTCAAGAGCACTGATTGAAGACCTTAGAAGCCTGGGCCTCACCCAACGAGTAAGGGCGCCCTACCCACATCGCCAGACACCTCCTGGGCCCTGTTTTGACCAACTGCAACAACATCTGAGCCAACAAGCCGACACCAGTGCCCGGGACAGACAACGACCTTGTCAAGTTCAGCATCCTCGTTCCGGTCCAAAGCTCACACACCACCAGACCAGCTTACTGAAACGGGAACAGCATCACTTGCAAGGACTGAAACACTGCTCAAAACACCCACCGACCATAATTCAGCAACAGCCCTCGAAGACATCAAGAATTTCAACAATTTCATCACCTACTGCGCTGACTTCCTGACCCCCCTAAAACACAGAAATACAACAAGATCCAGACCCCAGGCCAGTTGGTACACGGAGGAACTCAGACTGAAGAAACGCCACTGCAAACAAATGGAGAATAAGCCAGGGCAATGCAAACAGTAGCACGTTCAAATCCACCATAAGACGCTACCACCAAATGATCTGGACCACCAAACGTGCCACTCTGGTGGACCGCAACGATGCCAGCACTAAGAGAAGTGAAGAAATCCACCACTGAGAAAGATATCACCTCACCATTGGCCTCCTCCTACACGATTACCCCCTCGCAGTACCTCTGCACTAATCTCTCTAAATTATTCAGCAACAAGATCACAGCCATTTATAGCAAATTCAGCCCACAGAAGAGCAACGATCCAGTAAGAAAAGAAAAAGCCATCTACAAAAAGTAGAAGCTATGAGGCAACACCTAGTCCCTTCTTGGCCACATGAAAGAATAACATCAAAGAGAAGAAAATGTACAGCATTAGAGGGAAATGACCTTCAGAAACAAGAAATCTTTAGTAATAACGCAAAGCGTTATAACAACCCCAAAAGAGTCAAGAATATTAAGTACCCTTCATACTAGAAGGAATGGAATCGACAGAGAGACACGTCTCCCTGGAGACCAAGAATAACATGACACAATCCCAGGAAAAGAAACAATCATGACCAAGTGACATGTACAAACCAACCATGTCTACAGGAAGGGGTGGAAGGGCCAATCAAATAGCGATTGCTATTAAACTGTTTTAAGGCTCACAAGATGATAATCTTGTGGGCAACAATGATCATATATACTAAGACCTCCATGGAGGTATAAGTATCAAAAGTACCTAACAAGAGGTACCAAACTTCACGAATGTATGATATCATATGTCAGAGAAATAACCCAACACAGAGGGTGGAACTCTGCACCCTCAAATGAGGGTCCAATAATGCACAAGCTAAGACTCCCAACTCAGCATAAATATATTTAGAAATGCTCACATAGCATACAACGAAATGGGGCATACAAAACGTGTCCACCCTTGCCAGGTGCACAACCCAAGACCCTAGGGTTCGTGTGATATTGTAATCAAATTTTACAAGCTTAACAATAGGGTTTCCAACATTTATTTCTCTTTCTTAGTAAGTATCAATTTTCACTGCCATTCCTTATGGCTAACACTATTACATCAATCAACCACAAATAATATTCTGTCATGATACAATGTTCATGTCACATTGATACTCTGTGCTGCAATTCATGGTTGTGTTCCATGCCGCACTCCCAATGCATATTGGTGGAATTATTGATGAAAAAGACTTGTAGGATATTATTTATATCACACTTGATTTTAAGTAAGTACTGGAGTCCTTTTGAATGAATGGGACACCCCCTTTTTAGCAGTACAATACATTCATTGGGATGTTTGTTAATTCACAGTTCACCCACTTCTTGGAATCAGCGGGTTGCCGTGTTAGGATCGGGTAGGATTTGTTGTATTTGTTTGGCATTTTCAATTACTTTGACAGTCACAGTGGCATGAGCATGCGGTGGGTTACACAATGGAGCACGATTGAGAAGGTTTCTTGGTCACGCATGACACATGGATAGTGCTGGCAATCCAGGGTTCACGTTTTTGGTATGAGTTGTAAGTGCATATAGTGGACAGGCATATGTTTACAGTGAATCTAGTCATTTATAGTACCATTCTGATGCCCGAGGTTACAAGCACCGGGGCGAGAACAGGCAGCTGCATGTGCAGGCAAATTGAGCCATAGTAGATACACAGTAAATTGATGGGTCCTGGCAAGCCTTTTTTGTTTTTTGCTTTTTGACTATTAAATATACGTTCATTTGTTATTTCTAGAGTTCCCCTGATGAAGGGTTTTCCCGAAATGCATTGGGAGCGTGGCATGGAACACAACCATGAATTGCAGCACCGAGTATCAATGTGACATGAACATTGTATCGTGACAGAATATCCTTTGTGGTTGATTGATGTAATACAGTATTAGCCATAAGGAATGGCAGTGAAAATTGATACTTATTAAGAAAGAGAAATAAATGTTGGAAACTCTATTGTTAAGCTCATAAAATTTGATTACATTATCACACAAACCCTAGGGTCTTGGGTTGTGCACCTTGCAGGGGTGGACAAGTTTTGTACGCCCCATTTCGTAGATTTCACCCGGACAGGAGCAGGTCTGGTCACAAGGTAGCACACAATCTGAATACATTGTTTAATCTATTAGTATAGAATACCAGGTGTGCAGGCTGGCAATGCTTTCACATAGCATACAATACATACTCTACATAGAGTATGGAACGTACCATGAATGTATCAACTCTTGAGCTTGAACTCTTCTGCAGAGTAAAGCAAACTGCAAGACCTGTATATCAGGTATCAATCAAGAATGAAACACAGATAAACAGCCGAAAAACTGTCATCAACAGAGCTGAAGGAGAAAGTCACGACTTCTGTGCCAAGCAGTAAATAGTAATCCAGAAAGCCACGTATTGTGGAATATACTTTAAAGAATACAACTGTACTGAAAAGAATTCTGCAGAATAAATGTAATACAATAATCGTAACTAACCCGAAGTAAGGGTCAGGTAAAAATGTGTAAGGAATCACAAGGTTATTTAAACAACCATAAACTCATGCAGGAAGCAGAAACACCGCACCAGTTGCAACTAGATGAATACATATTGCAACTCAGTCATTTATAAACACTTGTGTCCACAAGTCAGAAAGAAAGAATGCAATCAGATCATTCAAAGATATGTCTAGGTGTCTTTATCACACCGTGCAGCTCTAAAGCCAAATCAGCTTGTACACCAAATAAATGTACACCATCAAAAGGCATATCTTTCAGGATATTCTGTCCAGTCTCTGAAAACCCAGACTGATGCAGCCATGCATGCCTGCGCAGTGCAACTGAATGAGTCATAGATCTACCCTCGGAATCAGTGGTGTCCATACCACATTTTATGGTGAATTTCACCACCTCTCAGACATCCTCCACCAACAGTAGCAGTTCACTTGGGGTCCTCTGGAAGAGAAGGCAGCAAACCTTACAGTGAGTCACATAAGTAATGGGAAAACCTGCAGAGAATACATGTGGTATTCAAAGACTGTAATGCTGCACTAACGGAAGAGAAAATATTTCTCCCACAACTTACCGGCCATCTGGACTCAGTGCTGGGTGAAATCAGAGGGAGGACATTTAGGTCCGCAGAGGCTGTAGCTACGTGCACAACCAGACCTTTTGTTGAGGGATGTTTTAGGAGACAAACAGGAACCTCAGGGGTGGGCCAATGCCTATGGGATATAGCACGGTCTACAGGCATTCCTGTTACCAGCCTTGCCGAAAGCTCCTAACAATATGACATGTAGAGACTCATTATAAGGAAGTGAGGGCTCCACGCCTGTCTTACCCTGGTGAAGAACATCCACCAAAGGGTCTGTGGATAATTCCACTGAGGGAAGCTGGAAATCTAAGATAACAGCTGCCCTCCTTAATACCACAGCATAAAAGGAACTCACCTCTGTTGCCATATCAGGTCGAGAAAATAAATCTGAAACTGGGGAGGACTAAACTCCACTAGCCTCACCCAGGTCAGTCAGCCAATTTTCCTCCAAGGGACTCTGTCCTGCGCCGGTGTGGCGATGTGTCGACGTGAGGAAGAATAATTGGTGCGGCGTCGATCGGCGCCGATATTGGCTGACCCTATGACTCCGACGTCGAAGGTGAAGACCCCAAAGGGCTGTGCATCAGTGCCGTCTCGAATCAGATAACAGATTCAGAGGGCCCGACTAACCGAGGGCAAACACGCTGGCGAGGATCCAGTCGGGGCACCTCCCACCTCCTTGGGGCTAGAAAGTACATAGGAGGGGAATTAAGGCCCAAAGAGTTTATGTAGGGAAATAAAATTTTCCCTCATTTGGGCTAGAGTCGCCCTGGCTCCAGGATATTTAGGGAGATGCAGGATGGACATGCTACGCAACGAAGGTTGGGAGGCAGCGTCCAAAACGAAATAACGTTTTGACAATTTGCGCTTCGGAGTCTCCCTTGATGTCGACGGAGACGGCCACTCACCCAAATGGTTCCTCGGCCAGTCTCTGGATGCTCTCTCAACGCCTTTGGCCAAAGACGCTGACAGGAACCACACTCCTCCGAATCATTGTGGTCTTCCAGGCACCACAAACACATGGTATGAGGATCTGACATATGAGTTGAGGTAGTTTCTAGTTTCAAATGTAACACCTAGCAGGTTCAGAGCAGAGTTTTAGACCCGACACCCCTGGGTGCTAGTCCCCCAAAAGTTGCCTTCACCTCTCCTGTTTTGCTGAATTTGTTTTTGGTGATTTAAGAACTCTGTGCACTTTACCACTGGTAACTAGAGCTAAAGTGCTTGTGCTTTCCCCCTAAAACATGGCACAATTGGCCTACACCTGATTGGCACATTTAAATTACTTGTAAGTCCCTTGTAAATGGTACTACATGTACCCAGAGCCTTTAAATTAAATGCTAATAGTGGGCCTGTAGCACTCATTGTGCCACCCACTCAGTCCTGCCAAGTGTCACGCCTCAGGCGTGACGCTAACGCATTTCAGTGCGGTGTTCCGCATCACTGCACTGAAATGCATTGTCACGCATTTGCCCACTCTCTGCTGACGCGCTGAAAGTTGGCTAAATTAACCCCAGGGTGCTGCTAGCACGCGCTGCCTGGCTGGTGTGGTGCATCTGACCTGTGACGTGCGCCAGTGGGGGGCTGCTCTGCTGAGAGTGCACACAGTCTGCCCTCGCTCCCCGCGGCAGACTCAGTCCAGGAGACAGTAATTGACATCGCCGGATGCTGCTCTAGCCCGTGCATGCCCAAATAAGCTTAATTGTGACGCTTCTGCTTGTTACTAGCAACAATGTTGCAAAACTGTGTTCTGCAGAGTGCTGGCTCGATTCCCGCGGCCCGGCGAGCTGACCACATGATATGACAAAGTGAGTCATGATGTCGAGACTCACCCCGCTGCCCAATTAAATTACAGGGAGTCCCCGGCGCCTGCCCTGTGACAACTCGTGCGTTAACTGGCTGGCAGTGCGGCGCCTCTCTGGCGCCATTACCTCACGTCCTGGCTGGTTAACACAGCGAGGCTCCGCCGGAGTGAGTCTGAAGAAGCCGAGCGGCGGCGGCGGGACGGACTACTCGCAGAGTCTCACAAGGCAGCGCCGCCCGCATCGAGAGGCCTGTGGCTGCATCATGATAGGGCGCGCAGCGGGAGACTGGCGCTGCAGTGTGCTGCACTGCTGCAGGCATGATGTCATGCGGTGCCGGCCGCCACTGTAGAGGCAGCAGGCCGAGGCGCCGCACATGAGTCACCCCCGTGGCTACTAGCAGCTAGAGAGAGAACTTCTCACAACTCAACACGCACTCAGTAAGTACAGTAACTAAGTACTTCTAACGCTCGTCACTTCACTTCTGACATTCTGAGTGTGTCTGAGAGGCAGCGTCCTGCTCAAGTCACGTCGCTCAGTGCTGGGTGCCAGTCTGAGACTCACTGTGTCGTCTGTTTGTTGTTGGGTCCGTCCATGGATGTGAGGGTCCTAGTTTTTGAGGCGTGGGGTCAGCTGTGGATGTGGGGGGCCCAGCTGTGGAGGGGCGGGACCAGCTGTTGGATGTGAGGTGGTTGCAGTTGAGGGTTAGGGGGTCCATCCATGGATGTGGGGTCCAGCTGTGGGGTGCTGGTGGAGGGATAGAACACGCAGCGCGCCCTAGAGCTGGCCGGCAGTGGCAGGAGAGGAGATCCGCGCCCCCACCGTTGCCATGGTGCTGGCACCGGATCCCCGCTCTCTCTGTACTTCGGGTGATTGTGTGGCGGTGACAGCTGTGCCGGCTCGTGGCCGCGCAGGTGGAAAGTAGGTTTGAGCCTCAGGTCATGGTTACAGGAGGGAGAACTAGGGTTAGCGCCCCTCCAATTCTGGTGCTCTGCAGCAGTTTCAAGAACTTCTTGGAGTTTCTTGCTGCTCAAATGGCTGTAATTTCTGATGTTTAGAAGTTTCCCTCGTCTTCATTGCATGATTTTTGCTCGCGAGAAAGTGTCACTCATAGTCGCTGAAATGTCACTCATAATTTCACTGAAATTATGAAAATGTCACACATGGCAATCTGAAACCTTGGCAGCTATGCCCACTAAAGTAGCCTTTGAAAACTGGCTCAGACTTGCCACTGCAGCCTGTAGGCAGTTTTAAACTGCCATTTCAAGCCCTATCTTTCCCATAGCATAGCAATGGGTTACCTTATCACACTTAATAAGTGATAACTTAAGTTTGGAACCAGATAGGAAACCCTTAAAGGTAAAGTCAGATTTTAAGGCACAATGCCACTTTTAGAAATTTGGCATTTTCTTGTCCTAACCAGTTGAGCCTTCTGTCAGTATACTTGGTCACATGACTGGGATTATCTTAGCTGTTGGACTTTGTGTATTCCTCCCAGACAGTGAGACAAAGGAGGACTAGGTGCTGGCAGGATGGGTCATTCTGCCAGGATGGTTGGGGCAGAGTTAGTATCTGCCCCATTTACATTTCAAAGGGCTGCCTCCAGCACACACACATAGGAACTTGACAGCAGCATTTGGTCACCCTAGACTCCTGGGAGCCCTGGCAGTGTAATAAGGAACGTTCCAGATTCAGAGGTGGGGGTAGTACAGGAAGTGCCCCCAACTTCAACGGCATACACCAGGTATAAATATTGGACATCTTGAAACACTCATCAGATCACGTATGGACCTGTGGAAGACTCGGAAGGACTGCCCTGCTGTTGGAAGGACTGCCCTGCTGCATGAGGAAGAAAACCTGGACTGCCCCTTGAACCCAGGACCTCTAGAGTGACTCCAAGGTCAGCTGGCTTGCCTCCTGGGTGAGCTACAGGGACATAACAATTTCAGAGACCTACCCTGAATCTGACCAGTTGACCAGACCTGCAATCTGACCTGCTGAGCCATGCTGGCCTTTGCTAGAGTGAGTCCCTGATCCTCAAGAGGTGCCGCCCCAGGTACTTGACCCTTGGCTGGCATCAAAGTGCGCTCCTCTGTAAAGAAGGGTGCAATCCTGAGGTTTTGGGATCTTTGCAACCACGATCAGGCCAGTTGGACCGAGACTCTGCTGCCCGCGACGACTACCAACGCAAAGCTGCGGTGAACCCAAACCTTCGCTCATCAGTGACAGTCAGCAATGACTGGCAACACGAAATCTGCACTTCGCACTACAGAACAACAGCTCGTAGTGACAGGCAACAAGAAGCTCCAGCAATAACCGTTCACGCCACCCAACTGGATCTTCACACTACAGCGATGACCATCCGGGAAGCCAGGCCTGCTCTTCGCGCTACAGTGATGACCATCTGTAACGCTCTCACTGCTCTGCCACTGCAAACTGGACTCTTTGCACTGGACTGTGAGAAGGAAACTTTTTTAGCGGATTTAACCTGGTCCCTGTATCCAGCTCGTGCTCCATCGCGGTCACCCTGAACTTGGAACTTTACCCCCGGTCTAGTACGACCAAATAACACCAAGCGGCGCTTTGTGCGTTTAGGTGCTATACTTACCTAAAACATTTTTTGTTCTGGTATCATTTTATTTATTTTTATATCTACTCTATTTCTTTAAATTGGTGTGAGATTTTTCTTGTGTGGTGTTTCCACTTTTATTACTGCTTGTGTGCTGTATAAATACTTTACACATTGCCTCTAAGTTAAGCCTGACTGCTTTTATGCCAAGCTCCCAGAGAGTTAAGCATAGGTTAATTTAGTTACTTTTTGTTGTTCATCCAGACAAGGTCTGTGGTTACTGCTTGAGAAGCGTTTCACCGCCCTTCCCACCCAACCAAGAACCCAATTTCCTACACATAGCAAAATAATAAAATGCCCTTTTAGCAAAATGAAGGTAGGCTGATAAGAGTTATGACTGCAATGTGTAAAATGCAGTATTGGTTAGAAAGAGAAAGGACTTCAATGGGACTGGGGAAAGATAGACAGCGAAGAAGAACTAGCAGAGGACGTGAGATTAAGTGAGCATGAAACTGAATGAGTGGTCTAGTTGTTACAGTGTGGAGCCGGCGGTGGAGGAGATATCCAGAAACTCACTTTATTAACAGTCTTTAAAATCTCATTTCACATCAAAATTTAAAAAAAGACCCCTTTGAAAGAACAGTGCTAAATGGAACACCTGGAACACATTATAATTCAAAACCCCCTTAGGGGGGTACTGTAGGATATATTTTTAGCACATTCTCTCTATAGAAAATGGTTCTTCAAAGGTTTAATTCTGTCTTACTTATTATTTTATCTGAAGTTAAAGCTACTATGAAGGCTCCAGATACCCACTGCCTAAAATATCACCTAAACTGAGAGAGAACTCCATTTAATTACAGAATTTCACTTAGCAAAAAGGTACATGTTCTCTTCATTGCCCTAAGAAATAAAAATAGCGTGACTGCCGTTGGAGGTACTACACCTGCAAATTAATTTTAAGCAGTGGAACATTTTTATATTAATTTGAGAAATTTTACAAGCATTTAAAGGTTTCCAAGATATTACAGTACCTTGGCTGTGATTTAAAAAAAGAAGAGAAACAGATCTTTTATACATTTTAAGGCAATAGAAATTATGCTTAAGAGGGGGCGTTATGAATATTATTACAAGTTCAGTAGATGAAAACATGTTCGGTCAAAATAAACTATCAGAGAATTGCAATGTGTATTGAATTCTATGTCAGGACCGGAGGCTCAGATTATGCCTTCTTCCTTCGCTTAACAGCAGCACATTTCCAACAACACAATAACCAACTACATTTCCCATGAACAATAGGGAAACAACGTTCCAACAGGAGTCCTTCCTCGCTGTCCGCACTCCATCCAGCCAGCATAGTCCCTTCACGCTGTTTCCTCTTCCTCTTTCTTCGCTGCTCAGCAGCAGATAAGTCGATGTTTCTTTATTCTCCTGTTATGGGGGTTGTTAGTTGGCTAATTTGGTGGCGTTTGCTAGCACTTTGTATATTTTTCTGTTTGCACAGATTCCCTTTAGTCACGGGACGTTTTTAAACGTACCTTACGTGACTGATTCCCTGCAAGGTGCGGTGTGGTCCTCCCGCCGCCAGGGGGCGTAGTGCACTCTCTATGGGCAGCACGAGTCAGGCACTAGCATTAGAGTCCTGATGAGTGCTGCCCGGTGAGAGCTCAGCCTTGCCTCCTGCCACCCGGTTTTACGCCCTGTGGAGTCTGTATTTTTCCCTGATTTTCATTGAACGCCCCTTTGAGGGTCTGTAAGACATCCTTGAACACCCTGCGGGGTCGCAATTGCACCGTGACTTGTGGTGCCTGTGGGACACTGTCCCGGGTGGCTGCCCTGTGATCAGAGGGCTGGTGTGTCCCTAGGGCTCTGCCCACTAATCGTGTGCCCTTGGCCACCCTTATTTGTCTGGGCTCCCTCCCAGCTTGTAAACAGAGCGCCTGTAGTGCCTTTAAAATAGTGCTTTCAGCACCAAGCTGCCTGTGATCCTAATTTACTTACCTGTACTACACCTATATACTTACCTAAGACTATGCAGTCGGAGCAAGATCAGTACCAGGAGGAGGATCCCTTGGCGTACCTCCCCTGGGATGATGACTTTTACCAGGCAGTGGATGACTCCATCTACAGGGCTGTCAACCAAGCCATGGAGCCTTTGGAGCAACGCCTGTCACCGCAGATAGCGAAAGAGTGCACCAATTGGGCTGCTCCCGCGCCAGTTACCCCTAAGTCCCCTCCTGCGCCTCAACCTTCTGGTTCTCCCCCTGCTAAGAAACCATGTCCTCAAGGGGTGGATGTAGATGCTTTTGCCCGTCTGTAACAGGCTTTCTTGGCGCAGGCAACCCCGCAGCCTGACCCGGTGCTCCCCGCGGACTGCACCCCAACGCCTCCACGCACCGCTTCCCCCTTTGATAATGGTGACTCCCCCGGGGACACGGACGAGGAAGCGGGTTCCTCTAGGTCTTGGCTCCCGACGCCCACTCCTGCGCCCCAGGGGGGGCCTCTGATATGTTGGACCCGGACGACATTGTCCACCCCAGGTCTACGGAGTGGGTTCCCGGGGATAAAGTGGCCCAGTATGTGGCGAACCGTCTGCGCAAACCAATGGACAAGGACGCTCGCAACCGCCTTCGGGCAGAGTGTCCCCGCCCCAGTTTGGAGGAAAAGGTTGCCCTAACACCCGAAATAGATCCCAAGATGGCAACCTTCCTAGCAAAATTCGTACGGGACCCTAAAAGGGCATTGATCGCTCCTGGCATACGTGCCAGGACAAACTGCTAGATGCAGTGGGACCTGTCACCAAAATTCTTGACATGGCCGAAGAGGCCAAGGTGTCCGGCGCCCTTATCTGCCCGGAGGTTCTCTCGAACTGGGCGCAGCGCGCGATAGTGTTTATTGGAAACGCGAATTGCGCGCTCTCCACGGAGAGAAGGCAGTCGCTCCTAATTAAGGTGGACCCCAAGTTAGGTGACCTGGCTTCCTCGGAGGCAGGCACTGTGGCCCAGGGGGGCTTATTTGGCGACCCGTAGGAAAGTTTGTGGCGACTTTCACCTCACTTGACAGAGCCCAGTCGAATATCAGGAAGGTTTTTACTCCTCGGGTTTTCCAAGGGGCCGGGCGTGGTAGGGGCCGCACCTTCGGCCGCTTCTCCAACTCTGACAGGGGCCAAGGCTCCGGGCGAGGACAATATCAACACAATGCCCGCTTCAACAATTTCTATCCCACCAGAGGGCAGAAGTTCCGTGGCCGTGGAGGCCAAAGAGGCCAGCAACAGGGTGCTGGAAGAGGTGAGTGTAATACCCTCGGCGAGCTTGAGGGTTGGGGGGGGGGGGCGCTTGCCGCTGTTTTTCCCGGCTTGGGTTGCCCTCACGAGCGATGCTTGGGTGCTGCAGACGGTCCAGGGCTTCCGTTTGGAGTTTCATGGCCGTCCACGTCAGCTAACCTGGCCCCGTCCCATCTCCTTCTCGCAACGCAATACCGAGCTGGCACGTGAAGAGGTCTCCGCCCTCCTCAAAAAAGGGGCAATTTGCAGCGCAGCGGAGCATCCCAGTGGTTTCATCAGCAATCTTTTCTTAGTCGACAAGGTCGATGGCGGCCTGTCATCAACTTGAAAAGTTTCAACGAGTGGGTGGTTTACCGCCACTTCAAAATGGAGGGGATCCACCTCCTCAGAGATGGGCTGAGACCACTCGACTGGATGGTCCGGCTCGACCTGAAGGATGCGTACCTGACGGTCCCTATTTTCCCCCCTCATCGGCGTTTTCTGAAGTTCAGTTGGGAAGGGCAGGTTTTCGAGTTCACCACGCTCCCTTTCGGGCTATCCTCCGCTCCGTGGTGCTTCACAAAGGTTCTCAGACCGGCGGTGGAGTTCCTGCGCGCGCAGGGTGTTCGAATGATCGTCTAATTGGACGACATGCTCTTTCTGGATCAGTGCCCCAGGAGGCTGTCCAACCAGTTGAAGACCGAGGTCGACCTTCTCCAGGGACTGGGGTTTGTCATAAACGAGAAAAAGTCCCTGTTGGTTCCGGTACAGTGTGCAACCTTTTTAGGCTTCAATGTGGACTCCGTGTCTTCCACTCGGAGTCTCCCCACCAGGAAGATGGCGAAGATCAGGCACGAGCTGCGTCAGACCTTGGCGAAGACGCAGATTTCCTTGCACCAACTGGCGCGTCTCATAGGTCTTCTCTCCTCCTCCATACAGGCCATTTTTCCCGGGCCTTTGCACTACCGTGCCATGCAGCGCCTGAAGGCGCATCACCTCAGGAAGGGTTTGACGTACTCCCAGTCGATACCTCTGACGGACGATGTGAGGGATGAGATGGAATGGTGGCTCACCCACATGGAGGCGTGGAATGGTCGGGCCATATTCGGTTCCGCTCCGGATATTGTCATCGAATCCGACGCCAGCCGCTCCGGTTGGGGAGCAAGGTGCGGAGAGTTCTCCACGGGTGGAGCCTGGTCCACTCACAAACAGTCATTGCACATCAACTGCCTGGAGCTGCTGAGCAGGGTCGTTTGCGGTGCAATGCTGGACGAAAGACAGGGTACAATCGTGCGTCCTTCTCAGGATGGATAACATATCTGCGGTCCGGTACATCAACCACCTAGGTGGCACCAGATCCAGGATGTTGGCGAACCTAGCCAGGGACTTTTGGCACTTCTGCCTAGACAACCAGATCTCAGTGACGGCGGAGTACCTTCCGGGGCGGGAGAACGAGGTGGCCGACTGGCACTCTCATCACCTCCTGGATGCCAGCGTGTGGAAGCTGGACCCTCAGGTCTTTTCTCAGTTGTCGGAGAAATGGGGCCCCTTCTCGGTAGAACTTTTTACATCACAACTAGATCATCAGTTACCGAGATACTTCAGTTGGCGGCCAGATCCGCAGGCGGAGGCGACGGATGCGTTTCTCCAGGACTGGCAGCAGGAGCACGGTTATGCCTTCCCTCCATTCTCCATGATCACGCGAGTGTCCGCGTTGCTTCGACGCCAGCAGGCGGAGGTGGTGTTGATCACACCCTGGTGGAGGTCTCAAGTCTAATTTCCGGTTCTACTGGAACTTTCTTGGGATTTTCCAATCCAACTCCCCCACTTTCCTCACATTCTCCTCAATCCCGATCTCGTTCCCTATCGGCTGGTAGTGGAAGGAACGTTGAGGATGATGGCCTGGCGGATCTCCGGCGTCGCTGATCGCTCCCAGGCCTTTCGGGAAAAGCTGAGGACTTGCTCACCAAGGCATGGGCAGACAGCACGACCAAGAGATACCGGTCAGCCTGGCACAGATTGCATCGTTGGTGTGTGTGACAGTGTCTCGATCCCGTGGGGGCAGATGTAGTCCACGTCCTTAATTTTCTGGCGAGTCTGGAGGAGGATGGTCTGGCCTATAGGTCAATCAATACCTTCCGCTCCGCGATTTCAGCCGGTCACATTATGGTGCAGAGCTCTCCGGTGGGTGAACACCCTTTGGTTTGCCGGCTTCTCAGAGGGATTCACCTCTCTCTCCCTCCGGAACCTCAATACTCCGTCCTCTCGGACGTGAATCGGGTGTTGAATCTTTTTCTTTCTTGGCAACCAAATAGGTTTCTGTCCTCTAAGGAGGTAATGGCCAAATTGGCAATGCTGTTATGCCTGGTCTCGTGCAGACCCGTCTCAGACGTGAGGGCTTTGGACATTTCAGCTAGAGTGTTTTCCACGGAAGGGGTATCGTTCACGGTAAGTAGAAGGACCCAGAGTAATAACAGGGTCATTTCGTACCCAGCGTTTCCGGATTCCCCTAAACTGTGTGTAGTGCAGTGCCTCCGTGCTTATGAGGAATTGACTGAGGAAACTCGCCCTCCGGGTGAGAAGCAACTGCTCATTGCGCTACATAAACCGTACAGAGCAGTCTCGTCCCCGACCATCGCAAGATGGGTGCGTTGGAGTGATGCAGGAGGCGAGGATCGATACAAAGCAGTTTGGTGCTCACTCGGCGGAGGAAGCGATGGCCTCCAAGGCTTTTTCGTTAGGTTCGCGCTTGGAAGATCTGATGCGCGCAGCCGATTGGTCCTCTGACTCCACCTTTAAGAGGTTTTATTTCAAACCAGTACTAGGGTGGCAAGGCTAGTAGTCGACAAGCTTTGAACTTGCATAGTCTGAGCCTCCGGTCCTGACATAGAATGAAAATTTGCCTAGCTGTTGTGCTGGTAAGTTTCAATTCTATTAAGGACACGGAGGCGAGGATTATCCCGCCCAATGACCTCTGAAGATGTGGACCCTCCCCGTTCTAATGTAAGTAAGCCATTCATGAATCTTTACAAAGTAGTAATGAGTTGTTGAAGTTCTTCATATAGTGTTGTTTGCTGGCGTTTTACTGCAATTGGTTCCAGCACAGTCCTCCGACACTACCTATTTTGCAGGAAATGATGGTTCCAAACAAAAAGCGTGAAAACCGACAAGAAATGGTTTGCGTGAAGAAAGAGGAAGAGGAAACAGCGTGAAGGGACTAGGCTGGCTGGCTGGAGTGCGGACAGCGAGGAGGGACTCCTGATGGAACTTTGGCCCACATGCATCAAAGAAAAAATTTGCGATTCTAAAATAGCGAAAAATAAGGAATCGCTATTACAGAATCGCTAAACCGAATGCACCAAAAAAAACAAAAAAAAAAAAAAAAAAAACGGTAAATATTTGCGATTCCTTAAAAATCGCTAAAATATTTACCGAATCGGTATTTGCGAATTCGCAAATACCGATTCGGTAAATGCAAAAGCGTCAATCGTCTCATGGAGATGACATCATACCAGGAAGTGATTCTCAGATACCACACACCTGTGCAGAGTGAGAGACTGAGGAGGAGGAAGACTGTTGGTGCACAGCCTGGAAAACACTTTTTCCTGCAGAAATTGAATCAAACAAACACCATGGACCCAGGAAAAAAAAAGCAAAAAGGAGAAGGCAGGAAGAGGAAGATTAAATTCAGTGAGAGGGAACTGGAAATACTCACTGAGGAAGTTGTCCGAAGACATGACCAGCTGTTTGGTAAACAATCCCTGCATGTTGCAGAGTCAGTCAAGCGGAAGATCTGGCTCGGGATACAAGCCCGGGTCAATTCTGTGGGGGTCACACACCGTGACATCAACAACCTACATAAGCGATGGTATGACCTTCGCAGCCGGGCAAAAGAGAGAGTGGCTGAAAGGCTGGCCTCTGCAAGTAAAACAGGAGGGGGAACATCCACTCAGCCTGCAAACACCCCAATGGACGACTTGGTGGAATCCACTCTGCAGCCCGAGGCAGTTGTCGGGGTCACGCAGATTGACACCTCAGGACATGCGGGGACCTCCCAAGGTAAGAGCACAACCAAACATATTGCAATATAATTGTAACCCAAACTGCCACAAATGCATACCCTGCGTAGTGTAGCAGACATGAGTCCAGTCCACCTCTTACTTGCAACCCCTAATGCATTGTGGGAGTTGTATGCATACAAATGTAATGGCAAAGCATGGAGGGAGTAGCACAGCTCAAATGCATCAGAGTACAGCAAGGCAGTGACAACAGTAGACTTCCTATAGCACAGAAGTCAATTTATTATACCTCTGTGAGCGCAATGTCACAAACGTGCAAAAAATCGATATTTTACATTTTACAAAACAAAATGATCTTGCACTGTTTCCCTCACAGATGCATCACAGGAGAGTGACGTGGCAGACGTCCACGAATCTGAGGGACATACAGAACAGCCAGATGAGGGACAAGAGATGCTGGCATCCTCGCCCCTACCTGTTCCCACTCATCGCAGGAGAAGAGTCCTACCACTGCCCGATTTGGATAGTGAGGAGGACACCCAAACAGGAGCGAACCCACAGGGCACTGCCCATACACCACCACCAGAGGTAACAATCCCGCAATTTCACAGTCCGTTCCGCAGGCGAAGGCCAAGTGCATTTCTGAGGTCTGCTGTGGACGATCGTGAAGCTGCCTGCAGTGTGCTTGAGACCAAGATGCTGAGGGTCCAGCGCCTGCAACAAAAGAACATGCGTATTATGCAGGAGCAACTGGGAACAATGGTCACACACATGGGTGGGATACCCGACTGCATGAAGGAGGAGACAACTGCAGTCGTTGAGGGTCTCAGGGCACACGGTGATAAACTTGACCGTGGAGCAACAGCCATTGAACAGATGTGCAGGGTCATGCAGGCTGAGCATATCTCTAATGCCAGGAGGCAACAACATTCTATGGGGCGCATGCGCGGATACACCAGGGCCATCAACAGGCTGAGTACTACAACAGCTCAGCTATACAGGCGTGCAGTCGCCATGCAGGTTGAGATGACCCACTGCTGTGGGGATGTGGCCAGGGGCCTAATCCAGGTCACCACTGCTGTGGAAGGGCTACAGACAGCAGCAGCCAGTGGGAACCTCATGCATGGAGGGGGTGACAGTGAGGAGGCCTCCAGCCTTAGCAGCCTACTGGAGCCTGTGGCACATAGCAGGAGGCGCAGTAGCCGGAGTCAGGCAGGCACAGAAGGCACCATGTCAGATGTAGCTGGGCCTACTACAAGGGCCACAGGGGGGCGTCACAGGAAGTGTTAGACATTTGGACATTCAAACAATCTGGTGAGGTAACCAGATATGCGTTAGTTATTCACACTGCAGTTGCAGTCCCAAGGCAATGGAATGTAATTGTCTGTACATGGTATGTGTGCCTTAACACAACCACACAACTGTCACATTAAACCTTTAAAGCAATTACTGTGTTGTCATGTGCTTACTCACCTTAGAAGTAATGTTGCGTCATTTCTGCTCTTCTTTGTCTGCCCTCTGCTGCATTTGGTCCGCCTGCTGCATAGGGTGGTTGTGTCGGCTGTATGTCTTGTTCTGGCTCGCTGTCAGAGTCCACCAAGGGTATGCCTCTATTGGTGGCTATGTTGTGCAACATAGCACACGTTGCCACAATCTTACAGCATTTCTCAGGACTATACTGTAATGCCCCACTGCTCTTGTGTATGATGCGGAATCGTGCTTTTAGTACCCCAAATGTCCTTTCTATCACATTGCGCGTCGCAATGTGCGCACGATTGTAACCTCGCTCCCTTTGTGTGGCAGGATTCAGGTATGGGGTGAGGATGTAAGACCTCACAGGGTATGCGCTATCACCTACAGGATGTGAGAGATCAACATACATTAGTCACTGCAATGTGTCACCATGGTGAACACTTTTGAAAAACAGTATTACATTGATTTACCCAGAAGATATCCTTCTCCGAACTCCCCTGCAAGTAGACGTCTGTGTATTCCACTGTGCCGGAAGATGTAGGCGTCATGGGCACTGCCAGGGTAACTTGCCACAATGTCAGTGATTAGTGTTTTTGAGTTGCATGTTACCTGTATGTTCAGTGAGTGGTAAGATTTCCGGTTGCAGTAGATATACTCATTCACTGCAGGGGGACATATAGGTACATGCGTCCCATCGATACAACCAATCACATGCGGGAACTGTGCAACCTGATAAAAATCTAATTTGGTTTGCATCAAATCCTGTGGTGTCGTGGGGAACCTGATGTGGTGGTGTATCCTCTGCAACATGGCATTTAGGAAACTGTTAAAAAAGCGCGATATGGCACTTTGGGAGACCCCTCCAGCTACTGCAATTACTCCCTGGAAGGACCTTGAAGCTAGGAGATGCAGGGAACACAGGACCTGCACATGGGTGGGTATGGCATGTGTCCTGCGGGTCTGCCGCTGCAGTATAGGGTCTAACTCAGCAATTAGATCTAAGATAGCTGCAGCATTCAGCCTATATTTATCATAGATCTCCTCCTCCGTCTGCCCTAGCAATGTGACGCGCACTCTAAAGATTCTCTCCTGGATCCTCCTTCTCCTCTGTGCTGCTGCTCTCAGCCTCATCCTCCTCGCCACGACGTAGAGCGCTGCCATGGTGGGTCATTGGGATGCATTCTGGGACTGTTTAAGTAGTTTGCTGATGATTTACACCTGTTTTTGCTTATGTGTAATTTTTACCACCTGATTTGATTTCTTCTAGATTAAGGAATGCAAATAGCGAATTTAGGCAGGTTCTGTATTAGCGAAAACTTGATGCATCCCATTTTGCGATTTCTTAATTGCGCTTCCTAAAATACCGAATCGGTATTACCGATTCTGTATTTTATGAAGCGCAAATATTGCGAAAACTACTATTTCTTGCGATTTTGCTTAATGCATCAGAACTAGCTAATTTGCGATCGGAAACGGCATTTTTTACCGATTCGCAATTTTGCCGGTTGCAAATTAGCTTGATGCATGAGGTCCATAGTTTCCCTATTGTTCATGGGAAATGTAGTTGGTTATTGTGTTGTTGGAAATATGCTGCTGTTAAAATAAAGCGAAGGAAGAAGGCATAATCCTCACCTCCGTGTCCTTAATAGAATTGAAACTTACCAGCACAACAGCTAGGCAAATTTTCATTACACAAGTTTACTTTATTATAGGGCTTCTGACGCTGCAGTTGGTGGGTACTGTCAATTACATAAACAAAAGACTCACTATTTTTATTATGCGTAGTGCCTTTTGATCTATGACCCACATCTTTCAGTGATGTGCCCCGTTAAAGGTTCTATGGCACAAGTGAAATGCTTGTATGCATAATGCAATACAACCTTTGATTCGATTTTTTATTACTATTCAGCGAACCGCAGTAGGAATGACTCTGTTTCGCTTTACACTTTCATACTGGAATTATCAATTAACCGCAGTGAGAACAATGAAAAATACTCCAGCAGGTCGAAAAGAGAAATTCATATCCAAGTCGATATCACGGGGCAGAGATACGGCTGTAAAATCCTGAAATACATTTTCAGACTATAATACATCTCAATAACGGAATGTGGTGAAAAGGAATTTATCGTTTAAAAGAAAGTAAGCAGATACTAAGAGGATGTGCGGAAATAAAGGAACCTTTTTCGCTTTTCATTACTCGCACATTCTTCTTTTTTCCCCTGAAGGGTTCTCTGCCTACAGACACATCATCTGAATAACCTCCTTCTATGATATCATTTCAAAAACTGTTGTGAATTTGTAAAAACAAAATGTGCTTGGCCTCTCCTTACTCGGCTTCTATCCTACAGCCCATGGCTGGTTGCCACAACAGCTTTTTTTCTCTTTTCTGTTTCAAGGCACATGCTCGTTGACTTTCCAAGGAATAGTTATTTTTGGCACATAACTCAACGGGCATCTTCTTAAAAAAGTTTTTTTTCTTTCATCCTCTCTTTCCGTAATTGTGTACTCTATTTGGACTGGGAATGCAAGCGGCAAGAGACCACTGCTTTTTAAAGTTAACAACAACAACAAAAAGTCGAATAAGACCTGGAGACTCATTTGGCACGATGCGAGGGGCGGGTACCCAGTGTTTCGCTAACCAAGACCACAAGGTCCAGAAAGCCTTTTGTACTCCCCCTTAGCTTCCTGCTGCCAGCCGCCCAGTGGCATTCATCGCTTGGCCCCAACTCCCAGTTCCTACACCAAACGAAGCAACACAACCCACAATGGTGAGGACAAAGAAGCCTTGGAGACCCGTGTTGCCAACTGGAGGGAAAACTACCTGTAAGGGAAACAAGGTCCGAATATCCTTAGGGGTCCTTCACTACTTTCTGCCTCTAGCTGTATAGTGTCACATATCTCAGCCTGTCTTGACCTCACATCCGATTCCAGCTAAGGGAAGGCTTAGTACAACAAATGGAGACTTTGTTCTCCTCCAGTCATGGTGAGGACAGAGTAGTGCTTGTGGCCTGTAATCCTGAATGGAGGCAGACTCTGATCATCTTAACCTTTAGGTCTAGAAACCAAATGTGTTCTCTTGACTATTCCACCACTTGGTGATTTTTGCTGTTCATCAAATCTTGCCTTATCCCCTCTCTCAATTCGAGCAAATACATGAAAAAATACAAAACATGGGTTGGGCATCCTGCAAGTTTGACGGTGGAGAATACCTTGGGATCCACACAACTCCTAGCTTCAACCGCACAATCAATTTCAGGCCACATGCGATTAATACAAGCACACGCAGTTTGTGACGCCCCCACGGGCTTCTTGAAAATGCTGTTTTGTTTGATACATCTAAGATTTGTTTTGCCCTCTTTTGTATTGCTGCAAATGATTTCACTCTAGATTTTCTGAGACAACTGTAACATTATGACTCCCTATGGCGCTGGGCTCCAGGCAGGTCATGTGGAAAAAGGGGAGTGACTTTCCACACCACTGCAGTGAGTGACAGTCAACAGCTCTCTGCTCCCTCCAACATGTGGCCAAGCCCAGTGATAACATTTGTTGTATAAGAGAGCCGGGGAACAGAAACCACAGCTCCCGTGTCTCTGATGGAGTGCTAGGCTGAATCTCCCAGAGAGAGTTGGCCACGCCTGATGCTGCTCTGTATTCTGTGAATTGTGTATGACAGAATACAGGCGATGGGACAGCAGACCAATCAAACTGCAGCCTTTCTTTAAACCCACAGAGTGACTGGCTATGTTTTACTTTCCTTCGGCTTGTTCTCTGTCACTGTTGTTACATGCAGCTAGTGTATCAAGAGACAAGCTTTGGTGCTAGGCATTATCTCAATGAGTCATCTACCACCACAAGCATATCACCAAAGTGCAAAATCAAACCACATTCACACCCATTCAATGAGGCGAAGGTAAGCAAAATCAGTAGGGGGCTAAGACCATTTACTTAATCTGACTTAACTGTATATATTATTTGTTCATAACCTTGGTATGTACATTTTTGCTGATGACTGCTTTCCTGTAAAACTCTGTCCTAGTTTGTATATATTTTTCTCCTCCCATTGTTTGTTTCTGTCCTTTTGAAGTCTTTTGGCATGTGAGCAGTTACTGTACAGCATACTGTCACCTTTAAAGCGCCTAACAAAAACTACAAAATAAACAAAAATAAGGAGAACAAACGAGAATCCTACTCGAACAATTGCCCTCTGAAAGACACTTCACATCAGAAATAATAGGTGTTGCCTATCTTCGATTTATTATACAACGTGTGAGGGAGTCAAGTCTAAGGAAAGAAGCTACCAAAAGTTGAGTTAAGGTCTTAATTGCTCCAACCTGACCTGCTACCAAAGGGCTGTGCTGATTAATATCCTGCACTGTTATAGTAGGGATGCTTGCACAGATCATACTTTTGCTGTATTCAGAACTGCCCGGTGTAAGTGGCTCACCAGTCCTGTGCTTTTCCTTACATACTGATTCTTGTAGTTTTGGATTTGTAGTTGGTGGGTATAAACTTGCAAGCACCATACAGCTCCTAATCAGCGACTTGGCCAGATCCAACACAAAGCCACGCAGCTCCCTCATTAAAGCCTCACTGGATCCAACACAGTGCGACGCAGGACAACGCAGAACCCCGCAGGGTCACACCACAACGTCTTCGCATCTAAGTAAGAAGGGAAAACTTACAGCTTTACAAACCTGGTCTTCTATCTGGCCCCTGCTCCACCTTGGTCAGCCTGAACTTGTGACTTTGTACTAGTCCGGTGAGACCAGTTACCCACGGTTGTTGCTTGACACCCTTTGGAGCTATTTTTACCTTAAACTTTAAGAAGTCATAACTCCAGTTCTACTGATTGGATTTTTCCATTTCGGTGTCATGTCATTTATTAAAATATCCTCTTTTTGCATAAATTGATTTGGGATTGTTCTTGTGTTGTGTTTTCACATTGTTAATGTTTGAGTGCTGCAATACTTTAGACACTGCCTTTAAGGTAAGCCTGACTGCTTCTGACCCTAGTGACTTTTGTGGTTCACCCTGACAAGGAGTATGATTATTATTTGAAGTGGGTTCTCACCCCCTCCAACCAATAATCCAATTGCTTACTCTCACACACCCCTATGCATGTTCAGACCTCAATGACCACACATACTTGCTACATAACTCATTGGAATCGGAGAGAACATACAAGGAGGGCCTCCTGCTGGGTGGGCTCTGTGCAAAGACGCACTATGAATGGCAATTACAATTCAAGTGCTATGTTCTCGGCTGTACCATTCATGCCACCACTGTCTCTGATCAACTTGGGACAATAAGAGCCAGCAAACTGAATTTGCTACTTGGCTGTAGCTTGCTGTTAGAAATGGGGGTCTCTAGTTGGCAATGGTTTGCACCTTTGTCCAAGTAGGGACTCTTCTTCCTAGTCAGAGTAAAATAACCCCTGCTCATCCCCTTGGTAGCTTGGCACGAGCAATCAGGCTTATCTCAGAGGCAGTGTGTAAAGCATTTGCACATAACCAACAGTAATACAGTGAAAACACTACAAAAGAACACCACACCAGTTTCGAAAAATATTCAATATTTTTATATATCCAAAACAAGACCAAAATGATAAGAATCCAACATACAGTACTTAAAAATATATACTTTGCAAGATATCCTCAAAACACAGTTCTTACGCGTCAGTAGCTCCGTCCGGGGCTACCGCGATGCTGAAAACAACAGAGTCTAAGAGTTCCAGCTGACCGCGTCGGTACGGGCCAGCGAAAGCGTGGACAGACTCGTGAACAGTACCTTTCTCGTTGCGGCTGGCACGTTGGTGTGAGCCGGCCGTGGCAACCGTAGCAGTTGCGTTGCAAAATGGAAGCGGTGCAGGGTGCGGTGCCCTCACGATGCGGTGCAGGCAGCGGCTCGATGACGATCGTCCAGACGGTGCCGGTGAGATCAGGGCTTACGGTGCATGGCGAGGCGGTGCTCGATGCAGTGCTGGCAGGTTGCTGTGCAAGCCACAGAGCCGGTTAGCGGGAGCTGGTGTCGGTCGGCCCAGACGGCTGTGTGGGACAACACGGTGCGTTGTGAAACTTATGAGCAGTGCCCCCAGCCACGATGTGGTCACGGTGTCGAAGTCAGCCGCAGCGACGGCGTTGGTGAGATTAGAATGGCAAAGTGAAGCGAGGCGGTGCGGAGTGTGGTGCCCACAGGTCACAGTGCAAGCAGCGGCTCGGTGGCGTCGGTCATCGTCGTCGGTGAGACCAGGGTTGCGGTGCGAGATGTGGGCGGTGCCCTCTGCGGTGCCGTTAGGACACAGAGTCTGTGACGGAGTCGGTTGCATTTCCCTTCTCTGTGGCAACTGAAACAGCGGTTCCAGAAGAGGTACCCAGAGGTTGGTGAAGACTTTGCAGTCCCTGAGACTTCAGAACAGGAGGCAAGCTCTACTTCAAGCCCTTGGAGATACTCAGCACAAGTTTAAAAAAAAGTGCAGTCCAGTCCTTTCACTGCCCAAGGCAGAAGCAGCAACTGCAGGCCAACCCAACAAAGCAACAACACAGCAAAGGGGCAGTATTCCTCCTGGCAGCTCTTCCAGCTCTTCTTCTTGATAGGTTCCTTGATTCCAGCGAGTTCTAAAGGTCTGGGCCCCAATATTTATACTCAAAATTCCTTTGTTCTCTCAGGCAGAGAGTGTCTGTGCTTAGTCAAAACCAGTTTGGCCCTCTCTGGCCCAGTTTCCAAGCAGGAGGCAGAGACAGCATTGCCTACAGCAGACCAGGCTCATTCAGGTGCAAGGAAATCTCCTCCCCCTACTCTAAATGAAGCCCAGGTCTATTCAGCCCAGCCCTGACTCATCCAGGAAAGGCAGGACACACCTCGACCCTCCCAGTGGCTGTCTGAAGAGAATGCACATCCCCAGCCCCTGTCACTCCAAAGCCAGACAGTCAATCTACAAATACAGCAGAGGCACACAGAATGACTAAGCAAGAAAATACCTACTCTCTAAAAGTGGTATTTTCAAACACAGAACACAAAAATCATCTTTACTAAAAGATGCATTTTTACATTCTGAGTCCAGGTATACTAAACTCTAGTTTCCTATCTGGTCCCAATGGGAAGTTATATTTATAAGAAGTTAGAAATTAAACTCCCATTCTACTCTATGGGACAGATAGCCTTTCCATAGTGAAAAACGAAAGGCTCTGTAATTCACTACCAGGACATGTCACACACACCAGAACATGTCCTATCTTTAACATACACAGCACCCTGCCCACAGGGGTATCTTGGGCCTACCTTAGGGGTAACTTATATGTAAGAAAAGGGAAGATAAGGGCCTGGCAAGTGGGTGCATGGGTTAATGGGAAAGATATTTGAGGAGGGGAGATTGAGTTCGGTAGAGGTTCTTTCAGGCTACATTGTTTGCAGCGTGTTATTACACTCGTAGAGGGAAAACGCTGAGTAGGGTTAGCTGTATAATATGGAATGGTTTCTTGTATGAATTTCAACATTGTTTGCAGAAACATGGATAGTTTTAAGTCATAAAATCTAATGGCACTGTTCTTTTATTTGTAGTAAACCCCTGACGAAGGGCCACTAATGGCTTGAAATGCATTGGGTATAACATCATTTATGGCTGAGGATGTTTGGTGGATTCAAACGTGCACAGAAAAAGGCCCGGATGGGCATATCTGGCGCATGAGAAACATTGTCGAAATCATCAGCATCCTACGTGTGTCTCGATAAGAACAATAAACAAGTGAATGAAAAATTGTGGAGTAGTTGGAACAATCATTTTGAAATTTAAAAACGGTGAACAATGTTATGTGAGAATCACGCAACACGCTGTGCGCTTGGAAAGGAGTGTTACAGCGCTCCCCTTACAGTTGTATTTATGAATGCGTGAAACCAGGGTGGATCACGTCGTCCAGGCTGCATGCAAGCATTTAAAAACTCGATCAGCTTTGGAAAGAATGATGAAATTGGTGTGCACTGTATCACTTTTTGGATTTAAGTGGGTGCACTTGCCAAATCGACATGGCAGTTACAAACTGCGCGCAGACTCTGCAGTGGCAGGTCTAAGATGCCTTTACAGGGCTACTTCTGTGGGTGGCACAATCAGTGCAGCAAGCCCACAAGTAGCAATTGATTTACAGGCCCTGGCACTCTCAGTGCACTGTACTAGGGACTTATTAGTACATCTAATATGCCAATCATGGAAACACCAATCCATAACACAATTTACAAGAGGAGCACTTGCACTTTAACACTGAACAGCAGTGAGAAAGTGCGCAGAGACACTAAACCAGCAAAAACAGAGTAAAAACCGGGAGGTCAGAAAGCAAAAAGACAGAGGAAACACGCCAAAAGATGCCAAGTCTAACACTAGCTATGCTGGTCAGACAGGATGAGGATTTCTAGTGTGTAAGTTTGTGAATTTGCTGCTAGAACACATCTCCCTTTCCCCCTCAGAATCAAAAATACTAATCCACAGTCTTTGGCATTCAATGTGCCAGTTAAGAATACTTTGAAGATTTCAAGGACAAGAGTCAGTGTGGGATTGTGAGTTAGTGTGTGAGTCTGAGTGACAGTGTGAGCCTGTGAAAGTGTGCATGTGAATGTGAGTGTGTGTGTGTGTGTGTGTGTGTGTGTGTGTGTGTGAGTGTGTGTGTGCAAGAGAAAGTGAATGAATGTGTGTGTGTGAGTGACAGAAGGATAGTGTGAGTGAGAGTATGAGTGAGAGTTCAAGAGTGTAAGAAAGTGAAAAAGATGGACTAATGTGAGCTTGAGTGGATGTGTAAGCTGTATCTTGAGTGAGTGTGTGTTTGTCCGAAAGGGTGAGGAAGGTTGGCTGTGGGGGATCATTGTGTCCATCCTTGGCATTTATCGCCATTTCCCACAACATTCTGGGTCACACTAGCATAATGGTGGCCAATCTATAACATATCCAGAGCATTTTTTAACAACATTCAGGAGATCCTTGGTATAATTATGTCCATCCTTGGCATATTGATGCTGTTCTTGACATGATTGCTGCTGTCCCTTGCATTACAATTGCTTTGGTTTAATGGTACCTATCCTTGACCCACTGTGGCCCTTTCTGACAATTCCTGCTATCCCAAGCATAATAGTGGTGAAAAGCTCTACAGTATGTTGGGCATCATGATATTTGATGATAAAGAGCACTAGGCATGAAAGGTAGAATCAATCTATTTGTGGCAGGATTACATATGAATGTTGATGAAAATGAAGAGCTGTTGCTTCGGGACTGTTCGCAATGGGGTTTCTAGTTCGCTACGGTATACACCTGCGCCAGTCAGAACCCAACACTCTAGTCAGGGTAAGGGAGTTGCACACAGAAGATAACCTCTGCTCACCCCCTTGGTAGCTTGGCAGAGCAGTCAGGCTTATCCCAGAAGCATTTGCACAACACACTCACACAACAGTGACACACTAGGCACACCACAAAAAGCGACTCCACACATAGTTATATAAAAATATCACTTTGTATTAGATATAAAAAACCTTAGACCATAATCACATAAATCACTGTGCCACTAGGCAATTGTCATGACTTCACATAGATCATACATCACTTTGCCATAGGGCAATTGTCATAACACATGTAGTGCACTGAATCAATGCTTATAAGTTGCACCTGTCATACTTCACTTGGTATCATACGTAAGAAAGCATCACAAAACCATTATGCCTAACCCCTCCTTGCACCATCACTGTACATATTAGGCAGTTTGTTTCTGAAAAATAACAGTACTCGTTATCCTGACACTGCAGGCCAAACGATATGCCTAAAGCCTCCAGGCATGAAATGCAGTTCAGGTTAGATCATTCACATACATCCCCCAGAGCCATCATCAGCACCCTAATCATGATATCCTTCTAGGCATATCAGCAACAGTAGACCCCAGTAGGCACATAAGCCCTCAACTTAACGTAGGGCCCAGGGGCTTCTGTCCCTGTTGCGGGCATAATCATAAAATGCGGCCAGGGAGAACCCTAGGGAAGTGCAGCTGCCCGCGACCGCGCGCAGCATCTGCTGCCAGCAGAGGGGACTGGAGAATCCTAAATAAATGCCCCCAAGGTCTGTATCAACAAGGGGCGGCTGCTGGACGAACACACAGCCTCAGCCGGGGAGGAGACCTCGGGAGCCGAGGTGCGTCTCCGGACTCCGGTAGGGTATCCGCCTATCCTGAGGCCCAACACCTACAGCAACTTCCGGCCGGAGCCCACAAGCTCCAGAGTATTGGGCGGGCTGCCCTCCACTTCAGTAGGTTGCTAGGCAACCTTTTTAAGCCCGGGGTCGCCTCGGGAGACAACGAGGCGACTCCTGCACTCTGCGGCTTCTCGGCCCCCCCCAGCGGGAACACGCACTGGAGGCTAGGGAGGGGGGAGAGAACTTCCACGTTCAAGCTCTAATAATAATAATAATAAACAAATTTATAAAGCGCATGGCTACACTCACTAGTGTGTCCCCGCGCTGCGGCATCAGAAAGACTCGTCCGGAGCAGTACTGTGAAGCAGCCAGAAGGGAAGGCCTAAGGACGGAAAAAGCCAAGTCTTGAGTTTTTTCCGAAAGATTGTCTCCGAAGGCTCCATCCGGAGACCAAGGGGGAGGTTATTCCAATGCTTTGCTGCCAGGAAACGGAAAGATCGGCCACCCATTCTCGCTCTTTTGATGGTTGGAGTTCTGACCTTTCCCGTCCCACATGATCTCAGAAGGCGGGTCAGGATATAGGGGGTAAGTAGATCATGTAGATAGGTTGGTCCTTTCCTCTGTAGGATGCGGTGACTAACACACAGGGCTTTGAAGAGAATTCTCTCCCTCCCAGGAAGCCAGTGAAGGGATGTCAAGGCCTGGTTAGAGGAAGCTCTCCTGGGCAGCATCAGAACGAGGCGGGCTGCCGTGTTCTGAATGCATTGAAGTCTTTTCATACATTTGCTACTTGCCCCCAAATAAAGGGCGTTTCCGTAATCCAAGCGGGAGGTTACCAGAGCATGGACCATGGTTTTTCTAGCCGTCATGGGAAGTACATCCAGGGTCTTCCGAAGTCCTCTCATTACCCCAAAACATTTCCCTGCCACCCATCTGGTGTGGCTCTCAAAGGAGAGCTTGGTGTCCAGCCACATCCCTAGGTTCTTAACCTGTTCACTGGGGGATGGAGTAGGGCCCAAAGTCTGAGGCCACCATGATGAGGACCAAATCGAGGGGGCTTTGCCTACCACAAGAACCTCTGTCTTATTGCCATTAAGTTTTAAACAGTTGTTCGACATCCAAGACGCCAGTTCTTGTAGGCAGGTAGAAAAGTTAGTGGCTGCCTCAACATGGGCTTGTGCCAATGACACCACCAGTTGTGTGTCATCCACATATGACACAACACTGATGCATTACTTCCCAATAATCTCTGCCAATGGGGCGATATAGAGATTAAAAAGAGTGGGGCTAAGTATGGAGCCCTGAGGGACCCCTTGGGCCAGCGCAATGCTCTTAGAATAATAAGGTTGCTGAGACACCTGAAAGCTGCGGTCATATAAGAAGGACCTCAGCCAGTCTAGGGCTCGTTCCGCCAGTCCTCCTCTCCTGAGGCGCTGTAGAAGTATTGGGTGGGCTATAGTGTCGAATGCGGCACTGAGGTCTAAGAGGACTAAGGCGACCGTCTGGCCCTCATCCACAAGTTTGCGGATGGTCTCTGTGGATAGGAGCAGTGCTGATTCCGTAGAGTAGGTCGCTCGAAAACCCGATTGTGTAGGGTGAAGTAGGTTGTGTTGATTAATATGGGCTATTAGTTGTGTTGACCACTTTTTCTGCTATTTTGGCAAAATATGGCAGAAGTGAGATCGGACGCAGGTTTTCCAATTGACTCATGCTTACATTCGGCTTCTTTTTTATGGGGAGGACAAACGCCTCTTTCCACCTTTTTGGGACTGTTCCCGAAGTGAAAGAGTCCAAGGAGGTGGCTGATGTAGGGCGCTAGGACCTCTAGGCTCTCTCTTAACACTTTAGGTGTAGTGGGGTCCCTAGGTGAGCCGGATTTGATGCTTGCAGCTATGTCTTTGAGGTTGTCGCAGGAGGGGAGAACAAAATCACAAAGGCAGTCTTCTGCCTCCGCTATGTTGGACGTCCCATCGCTATCAAAGCACCCCTTACGTGCTTCATCTGGGAAGGTAGAATAGATCTTTTCTACCTTCTCCGCAAAGAAGTCTGCCACCAAGTTGCAGGAGTCCACGGAGCTAATATTAGAAGCTGTAGTTCTTGCTAGTGACGAGATCTCTTTGAAAATAGTGAAGAGTTCCTTAGAGGAATTCTCAGCTATCTCAATCCTATCACTATAGTAGGCGGCCCGGGTTTTTGTTATGAGGGAGTGATAGTGTTTAAGGCTGATTTTGTATTCAGTCTTCTTGAGATCTGAGAAGTCTTTCCTCCATGTCCTTTCTAAACGCTTACAGGCGGACTTAGCTATCCTGAGTTCGTCATTAAACCAAGGTGCCGTTTTTAATTGTCTCCCAGGCGCACTCGAGGACCATGGAGCAATTCTATCTAATGCCTCCGTGATCCGCTTATCTAATGCGCTGCAGGCTGAGTCAATATCATTGCCACAAGGTGGTCCGCCCTGCTGGAGGGCTAGATTAAAGCTAGCTGCTGAGAACCCCTCCCATTGCAACTTGCAGTACACACCCTCCTCTTCGTGCTGCCACACACGCCTATCGTGGAGAGGGGTATTGCCCAATACAGCACTCACCACGTGCTTTCAGGAAAAACCAGTCCGCTTCCTTTTCCTCCACATGAGGAAATACAGTGCTCACCATGCGCTTGTTGTAAAAATAAAGCGCTCGCCCTGTGCTAAATTCTCCCTCCCACAGGGCAGGCCACCAAGCCCTGGGAGGTCACTGGGGCACCCAGCCAGGGTGGATGCAGCAGGCCAGCACAGAGAGTCCTCTCAAAGAAGCTGGCAGTCCTTCTTGCAGCCTCAACAGGCAACAGGTCAGCACAACAGATAAGTGAGTTCAATGGCAGTTCCTCCAGGCAGCATAACAGTTCCTTCTGGCCAGGTGCAGTCTGTAGAGCCAGCAGCGGCTGGTTACAAGTCCCACGCAGTGTTCAAATCATGGGGTCACAGCCCCTGTACTTATAGTTCCAAAGTCTTTGTTCTGGGGGCACTTCAAACTGTTTGGAAGTGCAGAACACCCCCATTCACATCTCAAGCCCTGGCCCCAGACACACTGCAGGGGGGGCGGAGACAGCATTGTATAAGGCAGGCACAGCCCTATTCAGGTGCAGGTGCAACTCTTCCCACCACTCTAAATGCAGACCAGGCCCATTCAGGTGCAAGGGAAACTCCTCCCGCTACTCTAAATGCAGCCAAGGTCTATTCAGCCTAGAACTAAGTCACCCAGGAAAGGCAGGACACACCACAATCCCCCTTGTGACTGTCTAGAGTGAATGCGCATTCCCTCTCTCCTGTCAGTCAAAACCAGAAGGTGAATACACATCCAGGCAGGGCACTAAGACTCAGAAGCCCACAGAAAAGACCACTTCTAAAAGTGGCATTTCTAAAATAGTAATGACAAATCCGCTTTCACCAATACGCAGGATTTATCCCTACTATTCCAAACATACCAAACATGGCCACGCTACCCCTCTCATATCAGAAATTACCACTGAAGCACATATCAGGGAATTCCCAATGCAAACCTATGAGAGGGCAGCCTCACAACAGTGAGAAACCAAATAGGCTGTTTGTCACTACCAGAACATGCCACACTGTTAAGGCTTATGTCCTACCTTTTACCTACACAGCACCCTGCCCATTGGGCTAGCTAGGGCCTACCTTAGGGGTGACTTATATGTAGTAAAAGGGGAGTTTGCGATGCAGCAACCACTTTGCATGCCACTTCACTGAGGCAGTGAACTGTGCATGCAGGCTATGCAGCGGTAGAGGCCTGAGACAGGTTTGAAAGGCTACTTCGGTGGGTGGCGCAAGCAGTGCAGCAAGCCCCCTAGTAGCATTTAATTAACAGGCCCTGGGTATATGGGATACCACTGTACAAGGGACTTACAGGTAAATTAAATATGCCAGGTGTAGACCAATCTTACCAAGTTTACAAGAGAGATCACATGCACTTTAGCACTGATCAGCAGTGGTAAAGTGCCCGGAGTCATAAAATCAACAACAACAGGTCAGAAAAAATACAGGAGGAAGGCAAAATGTTCTGGGATGACCCTGCAAAAAGGGCCAAGTCCAACAGGGACTAAACAAGTACTTAACTAAATCATGAAACTCTGATTATATCAGGATAAGAACACTGGTTTTTTCATGAAAATTACGTGCTGCCGTTTCGAGAAACTGAGTCCATTTGGGACATCCTTTTTTGTTCCTCTTAATACTCAGAGCCAAGAATAAAGCTTTGTTATTAACTAATACAATCTTGCGTTTTCTGGAGTTCTTTTCATTCCGAACATGTTAGTCTTGCTGTGCACTGAGTACTTGCTTTGAGATCACTAAATGTTTGTATTTATTTTCTTTTCATAGGTATCAAGCTGAAATAAGGAACAATTAAGACATAGGGATGGCCGAGTACCTTTTCACCCGACTTCAGGTGTTTCAGAATATGGCCGCAAAGCTGATTTGCAATAAAGACAAATATAACTCAGCCTCAGCTTGTCTAAAAACCATTCACTGGCTTCCTATTCAAAAAAGGGCTAAGTTTAAACTTTTGTGTCATGCGCACAGGGCTTTACAAAATTCAGCCCCTATGATTCTTCATGCTAAACTCGAATTTTAACTCCTTTAAGAAATCTGACATCCTCCAAGTTAGCACACGGATCAGAAAAGCCAGAACTGTCGGCCATTCTTTTACAAATTTGGCGTGGGCTCACTGAAATTTGCTACCTGTGAACCTTCGCCGTATAGATGATTATCTCGGCTTCAGAAAAAAGCTTAAAACTTGGCTTTTTCCTGAGTAATTGTTTTTCTCACTGTTCTCTCCCACTGTGAGATAGTAACGAAATGTGTGGCATTTGACAGTGCCGTGATACCCCTTTGGGGAGGACTGTTCGCGCTATATTAATACTGCTAAATAAAAATAAATAAATAAGATGACCAAAGAGTTCAAACTACTCCCGGTGAATGACTTGCCACCTGTTATGACAGGGCTGCTGACAAGCAAAGATTCCTATGAGCAAAAATAAGGAAAAAGATATCCAAAAATTAAACAGTGAATGGGGCCACTGCATAAAAACACCTTGTGTGGTATCTTCATCTTCATCATCATCTTCATTCTGCTCTTAGTGTTTTGTCCCCTGCTGCTCAGCCAGAATGACTGTGATGTAATTAGAATGCTGATGTGTGCCTGGTTCAGTGAAGGTCAGTTGGAGTGCGTGGGCTGAGCAGAAAGGATGCTGCTCCCGGTAGGGCTTCCTTATTACCATCTTTACTTGTATCCTGAGACTCCTACCTTGTGAATAAACCTGATCCTGTTTCACCTATACTGCTGCCAACCCTGCATCTTCATTTACCACACACCTGGCCAGGTGGCCAATTCCATCATCAGGCACCACATTCAGATGAGTTAAAACATAGTCCAGAATGATCCTACAAACTAGCACAACTCACAAAAAGCGAAAAACAACAAGTTACTACACTAAAACTATGTTCATGCGTCAAAGAAAAAAACCTTTGTCAACAAAGCACTGATGTGAGGAGGTACATGTTGGACCTGACATCCTTGGCATGTTTTTTCCCAAATTTTTGCCTTCAATCCTCACGTTTTTGCTGACTTCATTTTTGCTGGCCTTAGGACTCTGCGCACTTTATCACTGCTAACCAGTGCTAAAGGGTTTGTGCACTCTCCCATGGTACCATTGGCTTCCACCCAATTGGCCCATTTCATTTACTTATACATCTCTAGTTAAGTGGTACTACATATACCCAGGGCCTGTAAATTAAATGCTAGTAGTCGGTCTGCAGCACTTATTATGCCACCCACTTAAGAAGCCCTTTAAAACATGCCCAGGCCTGCCATTTCAGCCTGTGTGTGCAGTCTTTAGACTGCCACTTAGACCTGACAAAATAACCTTAAGCCAGGACGAAACCTTGCTTTCTAATGCATATTAGTCACCCATAGGGCAGGCACTAAACAGCCCATAGGGCAGGGTGCAGTGTATTTAAAAAGTTGAACATGTACTTTACACTTTTACATGTCCTGGTAGTGAAAACCTCTTAAATTCGTTTTTCACTACTGCACAGCCTACCTTTGCCTTATTACATTTAATAAGTGATAGCTTTCAAATGGAAGCAAGTAGGGAAGTTGAGGTTGGTCTCTAAATAACTGTAATTTAAACCCTCTTTAATGGTGAAGCTGGATTTTAAGTCATAATTCTGAAAATGAAACTATTTAGAAAGTTGCCATTTTCTTGTCCCAACCATTGGTAACTGCAGCCTGTATACTGGGTCACATGACTAGATGGACAAGTTACTTACCTTCGGTAACGATATATCTGTAAGAAACATTAGTAGTGATAGATTCCTTACCTTAGAATATCCCCAGGCGTCAGACTGGATCCGGAAAATTTTCGTCAGCAGTACCCCTGCGCGTCGGTAGGTGGCGTCGTGCGGCTCCGCGTCCGTCGTTGGCGTCGTGGTCGCCGAGATGACGTCGCGGGCGCTACTTAGACGCCGCCCACGCACGCTGACGTCAGTTCTGTACACGACTTTCCGCGCCACGAACGCAGAGCCATGCAAGATACTGACCACTGGTGCATTGAAACTAGGGCCCTGAAAGGGATGACAACCCTAGAAATCAGTTCGCAGAACGGGGAGGATGGGTTGGGCGGTAAGGAATCTATCACTACTAATGTTTCTTACAGATATATCGTTACCGAAGGTAAGTAACTTGTCCATCTGAAAGAAACACATAGTGATAGATTCCTTACCTTAGAATAGATACCCCAGCAATACCAACCCCGGTGGTGGGTCTGCGAACTAAGATCACACCAGAAAGTCACGGAGAACAGAACAGCCAAAGAAGCCGTCTCTCCGGACTTGACTGTCTAGGCAATAATGTTTGGTAAACGTGTGCAGGGAGGCCCAAGTGGCTGCCTGACAGATATCTTGCAGGGGGACACCACGTCCCAATGCAGTAGTGGCTGCCGTAGCTCTGGTGGAATGAGCACGCAGCCCCACCGGAGGTTCTTTTTTAGCCAAAGAGTAACAGGCTTTGATACATAAAACAACCGAGCGGGAGATGGTTCTCTTATGGACCGCCCGACCTTTCTTGGTGCCAACGGAGCCAACAAAAAGCTGGCCGTCCACCCGGAACTGCTGTGTGCGTTTGAGATAAAAAGAGAGCGCACGTTTTGGGTCCAGACGGTGGAGCCGCTCTTCCCCTCTGGAAGGATGCGGAGGCGGAAAGAAGGTGGGCAAGGTAATAGTCTGCCCAATGTGAAAGGCCGTAACCACTTTTGGCAAAAAGGAAGGACGGGGCCTGAGCACAACCTTGTCCGGATGGACTGAAAGGAAAGGAGGCTTACAAGAAAGAGCCTGGAGCTCACTCACCCACCTGGCGGAAGTGATGGCCACCAGGAAGGCAGTTTTTAACGTTAAAAGACGAAGAGGACAGTTGTGAAGGGGCTCAAAGGGAGCGCACATCAAGTATGTCAGAACCAGATTCAAGTCCCACTGAGGCATCACGAAAGGAATAGGAGGAAAAAGGTGTGTAATGCCTTTGAGAAATCTATTTACAACAGGGGACTTGAAAAGAGAGGGCTGATCAGGGAGCCTGAGAAAGGCCGAAATAGCAGAAAGGTAGACCTTGATAGTGCCCAGAGCAGAGCCCTGCTGGGCCAAAGAAAGAAGGAACAGTAGTACTTCAGAAAGAGGGGCAGAAAGGGGTTCCACAGCCTTTGCTATGCACCATGCCACAAATTTGTTCCACCTGCAGGCGTATACCACTTTCGTAGAGGGACGCCTGGCTGCCAGAATAACGTCACAAACTTCAGGAGGCAAGTCGAAGGGAATCAACTGCCGCCGCTCAATCTCCACGCAAAGAGGTGGAGGCTGGACAGGTTCGGGTGGAGGACCGTCCCCTGCTGCTGCGACAGAAGATCCTCCCGAAGAGGCAGTCGGATCGGGGGATCGATGCTCATACTGAGTAGCTCGGGATACCATACTCTTCGAGCCCAGTCCGGAGCCACAAGAATGACTTGGGCCCGGTCGCGCCAGATCTTCTTCAGCACTCTGGGCAGAAGTGTTATAGGCGGAAAGGCGTACAACAGACCGCAACTCCACTTGCGACGAAAAGCGTCGCTGAGCGAGTGCCGCCTTGGAAATTCCAATGCGCAGAACTGATGACATTGCGCGTTCTCTTCGGTGGCAAATAGATCTAACCAAGGCTCTCCCCACTGCTGAAAGAGACCTTGCGCCACCTCCGAGTGAAGACGCCATTCGTGATCGAGCATGCACCTGCGGCTGAGTTCGTCCGCCCTGGCGTTCAGAGAACCTGACAGGTGTTGAACCACCAGGGACATGCCCTGATGTTCCAGCCATGTCCAGAGATGCAGAGCCTCCTTACAGAGGGTCCACGACCCCACCCCGCCTTGTTTGTTGCAGTACCACATGGCGGTGGTGTTGTCTGTGAACACCTGCACTACTCTCCCCTTGACAGAGGGAAGGAATGCCTTTAGTGCAAGCCTGATCGCCCGCAGCTCCAAAAGGTTGATATGGAGCCGGGACTCCGCCGGAGACCAGAGGCCTCTGATCTCCGCCTCTCCCATGTGGCCGCCCCATCCCAGGAGGGACGCATCAGTCACCACTGTGAACTCCGGCTGGGGAAGGGAGAGGGATCTGCCGTCGACCCAATGCCGGTCCGTGAGCCACCACTGCAACTGTCGTGCAGTGCCCTCTGAGATCTGGACGTGATCGGACAGGTTTCCCTGATGCTGCGCCCACTGGAACTTCAGGTCCCACTGCAGAGCCCGCATATGCCACCTGGCATGATTGACCAGCAGGATGCAGGAGGCCATGAGGCCCAGCAGCCTCAGAGTCCCTCTGACCGAAACCCGGGACAAGGGCTGAAAGATGGGAATCAGAGCCCGAATATCCCGGACTCGCTGTTCGGGAGGATAGACCCGAAACTTCGCCGTGTCCAGAACCGCTCCGATAAAGAGGAGCTTCTGGGAGGGAATCAGGTGCGACTTCGGCACATTGATGGAGAACCCCAGCAAGTGCAGGAGGTCGGCCGTAGTCTGGAGGTGGGAGACGACTGTCTGGGGCGAGCCCGCCTTCAACAACCAATCGTCGAGATAGGGGAAGACTGAGACCCCTGATCTGCGACCACCGCCATCACCTTGGTGAACACCCGAGGGGCGCTGGTAAGGCCAAAGGGGAGCACGGTAAACTGAAAGTGCTCGTGGCCTACCGTGAACCGTAGGTAACGCCTGTGGGCTGGCAGGACGGGGATGTGGAAATAGGCGTCCTGCAAGTCTAGCTCCACCATCCAGTCTTGTGGGTCGAGAGCAGACAAGACCTGAGCTAGAGTGAGCATCTTGAACTTCTCTTTGCGGAGGAAGCGATTGACGTTCCGGAGGTCTAAGATAGGATGCAGGCCTTTGTCCTTCTTGGGCACCACAAAGTAGTGGGAATAACAACCACAACCTACTTCGTGCGTCGGAACGCGCTCGATGGCCCCCTTGGCCAAGAGGGCCGCAACTTCCTGCTGAAGAAGCACCAAGTGATCCCCCGACATGCGGTGATATTGAGGTGGCATGGCTGGGGGGGTAGTCTCGAAGGGGAGGGAGTAGCCCCTCCGGACTATCTCTAAAACCCACCTGTCCAAAGTCATGGTGCGCCAGTGGAGGAGGTGATGGCGGAGCCTGCCGCCCACTGGTGTTTGATGGGCCTGAAAGTTTGGACTAGGAAGGTTTGGAGGCCGGGGTGGTGGTGGACTGACCCGCCCGCTGGCCCCTTTGTCCGCCACGGCGGAACCCGCGTCCGCGCTGGGATGATTGCTGCGCCGGCCAGTGGCTCTGTTGCGAACGCTGCGGGGCGCCCCTTCCTGTGCCACGAAAGTAGCGAAAAGCGGAAGGCGGAGGAGGGCGGACTGCCGAGAGACCCAAGGACTTGGCCGTAGCCCGTGAGTCCTTAAACCTCTCCAACGCGCTATCCGCTTTGTCGCCGAAGAGGCGACGGCCATCAAAGGGCATGTCCATAAGGGTGTTTTGGACATCCCCCAAAAATCCAGTGGTCCTCAACCAGGCGTGACGGCGAACCGCCACCGTCGTTGCAATGGATCTGCCCAGTGAGTCGGCGGTGTCTAGGCCACAACGGATCATGAACTTTGCTGCGTCTCTCCCCTCTGCAACAGCCTGGGCGAGAGCAGGTCGGGCCTCCTCCGGACACTGGGGCAGCACGTTCGCCACCGTATCCCACAGAGAGTGGGAATAACGGCCCAAGAGGCATGCGGTGTTCACAGACCGCAGCGCAGAGCTGGTGGAAGAAAAATGTTTCTTCCCAAACTGATCCAGCTTCTTGGATTCCCTATCCGGTGGGGCGGAAGGGAAGGCGGTTGGGGAAGCAGAGGCTTGGACAACCAAGCTCTCGGGAGTGGGGTGTTGGGAGAGGAAAATGGGGTCACCCGGAGCCGGGCGATGGCGTCGGGCCACGTTCCTATCCACAGGAGCCCCTGTGGTGGGCCTGGACCAAGTGCCCAAAAGAACGTCAGAGAGGGCTTCATTGAAAGGAAGCAGCGGCTCCGCAGAAGTAGCTGCTGGCTGAAGCACCTCTGTCAGGAGGTTAGTCCTGACGGCCACAGTAGGGAGCTGGAGGTGTAGGGCCTTGGCCGCCCTACGCAACACCACTGCATAACTGGCGCCCTCCTCCGTAGCCACGGTAGGAGGAGACAGCATGCCAAGGTCTGGTGAGGTATCCAGACCACTGGCGTCACCCAATTCCTCAGCCCAGTCCTGTTCAGACTCGCAGGCGGCAGCAAGAGGGTCCTCAGACCCCTCCCAGTCCTCCCCTTGCTCCTCAGGCTGTTCAATAGGCCGAAAATAAGGAGCACGGACATGGGGATAGAATTCCCCAAGCAGGGTCGAGAACGGCATCGATCGACGCCGGCTCGGCGCCGTGTCCACCTCGGGACTGAAACTGAGGTCGACATCGTCCCGAGGAGCGGGCGGCGTCAGGATCGGTGCCGGTGGGGTCGACATCGGTGGAGGCGTAACGAGGTCAACCGGCGTCGACCGGGATCCAGGCCTGGATCCAAGGGTGTCCTGCGGCGCCGTGGCCGGAGCCGACAGCGACGCCGGGGCCGGAGCCGCCGGCGAGGAAACGCGAGGACACCCATGCGGGACCGCGAAGCCCGAAGGCGCACCGGCGGGACCCGACGGCCCAAAGAGGCGAGCCATGGCCGACAGGAACACCTGTATCTGGGCTGGAGACGCCAACGACCCCGGGAAGGGCGGATAGTTGGGCGGCGACTCCATGGACTGCGCCGGAGCTGCGGGGGTGGCACCACCCATACCCTCAGCCGCGTCGCGCGACCGGCGAGGGGAAGTCAGAGAACAATGGCGTTTCTTCGACTTCTTGTGCTTCGCCTTACCTGACCCCGAGTGCGAAGACTTGGATCCCGAAGATCGATGGTGATGACTCCGCGCACGGTCCCTCGACCTCCCTCTGGACCGGGACTTGGAACGGCGCAGAGCAGACTGCCGGGCTTCCAGCAACTTTCGGGACTGCTCCCGCAAAGTCTTCGGTGCCATGGCCCGGCAGTCGGAGCACGACTTGGGGTCGTGGTCGCGCCCCAGGCAGAAAAGACACACACGGTGCGGGTCCGTCACCGACATCATGCGGTGACAATCCCCGCAGGACTTGAAACCGGGCATCCTAACTGCACCGTAGGAGTCGAAGACTCGATGAAAAAATTGAGACAAAAGTCTCAAAAAGTCAGTCAAAAATTGACTGGGGGTTCCTGCTCTTCCCGGATCTGCGCTTGCTGGCGCGGAAAAAGAAAGAACTGACGTCAGCGCGCCTGGGCGGCGTCTAAGTAGCGCCCGCGACGTCATCTCGGCGACCACGACGCCAACGACGGACGCGGAGCCGCACGACCCCACCTCCCAACGCGCAGGGGTACTGCTGACGAAAACTTTCCGGATCCAGTCTGACGCCGGGGGATATTCTAAGGTAAGGAATCTATCACTATGTGTTTCTTTCAGATGCAGTTGGTCTTTTTTTTTTAAAACCTTTTTATTGGAGTTTTTATGTCGACAGAGTTTACAAATATAAGCAACAACATATGCAGTTTTCCATCATTTAGATACATTAAATTGCCATTGTGGTGCGGTATTGGATACGCAGTGTGTTTGGGTGTGTTGTATTGTCCTTCATACGCCTCTTGCTTGTGACTGTGGGTATCTGATCTGTAATGGTGTGCTTGGTTGTTAGGATCTCGCCTGAGTATTTCCGCCGCAGGTGTGAAACTGTGCTAGTATTGTTTTTAGTCCAGCAACTAGTGGGGATAACTTGGATGGTGGGGTCAGGGGAGGGTAGGAAAGGGGGATGCAGGGCCGTACCTACGGGTGTGCTATCATTGTCTGTGGTTTACCAGTGGTCGCTGCCACGTCACTGTTCGTGTGGGCGATGCTTGGGCAAGGGGGGGGGGGTTGGCTCCTCCCAGGTGTGTGTGCGTTGGATGTGGGGGGTTGGGGGGTATTACCACACTATAGTGGTTGACTGGGATGTTGTGGGTGTCTGGCGTGTGTGCTGAAACTCGTGTAGGAGGGTTGCCCATTCCATTGAGATTGGGTTACGACGTATCCCCTTTACCTCTTCTAGTCTAATCGCTTCCTCTTCTGCTGCGCCCCATTTTATGATCGCCTCCCTCCATGCTTCTATCGGGGGAACCGTAGGAGAACGCCAGTGCATTGTGATGTTGCGTTTTGCTAGGAGTATAGCTAATAATGCGAATCGTGTTTCTATTTTTTGTTCTTTTTTACGTTTAAATATTCCCAGGGCGCACGCCTCCCATATGTTAAGGTTTGTCAGGCCCGTGGTTGACTGTAACGTGGTGTGTATTTCGGTCCAGTAGGACTGTAGATCGGGGCATGCCCAAAGCATATGTATAAATGTAGCGCTGGGCTGGTGGCAGCGGGGGCATTCAAATTTCTCCGTAGGATAAAATCGCTGAAGCCGCTTTGGGGTAAGATACGCTCTGTGTAATATGTTAAATTGAATATTCTTGAAGCGCTGGTTGCGCAAGACTTTCTTATGGTGCTCTAGGGCTGTGAGCCATTTCTTGTCGTGAAGTGCCCGACCAAATTCCTCCTCCCATTTCTCTCTGAGCCGTGTTAGCGGTGCGGCCGTTAGCGTTATGAAGGATTTGTAAATCCATGTGATTAGGTGGCGTCTTGTACCCATGTTTAATATCGCGTGCAGGGTGGGGTGTGTCTGTGGTTCTCCATTGTCAGATTCCACGTCTTCCCTCAGTCAGTAACGAGTTGCCTATGCAGGAGAAACTGTCCCGAGGGGAGTCCACTCCCCTCTACTAGACTCTCAAAGGTGGCTAATTGGCCCCCCGTGAACAGTGACTCCACTTCTGTGAGGGCGTATTCCGACCAGACCTGCATGTCTCGGGTAGTGTAGTGATCTCTCGCCCTGGGCAGTCCCGCCAGTGGCAGCATTGGGGAGTATAATGGTTTAGCGCGGGAGAGACGAGTGAGTCTGAGCATGCAAGACCTCGCTACTTTCACCAGGATGGGATGAGCTGGATTTGGTTTCGTGCTCGGAAGTAAAAGTCTTTGTATCGCGGGGATCGTTAGGGGACCCGTTCGCGTGCCTGTCTCTTCGATCTGACGCCCCGCCGTCCAGCGTGATAGCCATTCTAATTGCGCTGCTAGGAAGTAGGCCTCAAAGGATGGGGCTCCCAGACCGCCTTGGTTGCGTAGGAGTTGCAGAGTCGCTAGGGCCACCCGGCGGCGTCCTTTCCCCCATATCAGTGATATTAGCAGGGAGTTCAACTCTCTAAAGAAGGATTGCGGGGGGACCACAGGGACGTTCGCGAAGTAATAGAGGAGGCGCGGTACTACCACCATTTTTGATAGGGCTACTCTCCCGCTGAAGGCTTGAGGTAGGGTGCGCCAGAAGTCAACCTGGGTTTTATACTTCTTAGGGCTCTGTAGTGGTTGCCCTCAAGGAGATTACTCGGGGTGTGATACAGTCTAATGCCTAGGTATCTCGGGGCATCTCCATTCCACGCAAGCCTGGCCGCTCCGGTATGTATTTCCTGGTGCGGAACATCCGGGTGGAGGGGGTAGATTGTCAATTTTCCCTAGTTTACGTTTAGTCCCGCCACCTCTCCGAACTCGTCTAGCGTGGCCCAGAGCAGAGAGAGGTCCATTGTTATGTCCCTAATATAAATGAGGAGGTCGTCCGCGTAGAGTGATACACTGTGACTGCGTCCTTGCAGTGGTATCCCCCATTGTTCCCCTCCTTCTCGCAATTTGATCGCTAAGGGCTCCATTGCAAGAGCGAATAAGAGAGGGGACAATGGGCATCCCTGATGAGTTCCTCTGGTCACTTGGAAAGAGGGTGATATACATCGGCCTATGCGAACCCGGGTCGTAAGGTCTGTGTACAATAGTTTGATGAGTGCTACTAGGTTAGGGCCAATTCCCACCCGTCGTAGGACCGCGAATAGGTATTGCCATGCTAGGGTATCGAAGGCCTTCTCAGGTCCAGCACGAGGCACGCGGCCCGTGGGAAACGGTCCCGCACTCCGTCCTGGACATGGAAGAGCCTGCGGATGTTCTGGGAAGTATTCCTCCCGGGCACGAACCTGCACTGGTCAGAGTGCACCAGGTTGGGAAGTATCTCCGTGAGTCTGCCCGCCAGGATCTTGCCTAATATTTTACAGTCCGCCGTGAGTAAAGTGATCGGCCTGTACGATGATCTGTCTAGGAGGTCTCGATTTGGCTTGGGGAACGTCACCAATATGGACTCTCGCATGGATCTGGGGAGTGATCCGGTTTAGAGTGCTGTCTTGTACACTACGTCTAGTCTTGGGGCCAGCTGGGAGGAGAAGGTGCTATAATATTCGATTGGAAAGCCGTCATGGCCTGGGGCTTTATTTTTGGCTAGATGACGAATCGCACTTTTAATTTCCGCCGTCGTGATCTGTTTCTCTAGAGCTGTCCTGTTAGCTGCAGCTAGCTGTGTCATGGTTATCGAGTGTAGAGTTTTGTCTATGTGTTCTCTCATATCCGACTGTGGTTCCCTGTATAACTCCTCATAGTACTTGCGGAAAGATTGTGTGATCTCCGATTGCGTGTAAGTAACTACTCCTGCTGAGTTCATGATGCTGGTGATAGGTTGCGCGTCTGTATTTTGCCTTATCAACCACGCCAACAGGGTTCCAGCTCGATTCCCTTCTCTATGGGCTCTAGCAGCGTAGGCGCGGAAATTTTATCTGCGAAGGTCTGAGCAGGCCTCCGCGTATTTGGTTTTGGCCTCTGCTAAGTGTGAGGGAGGGATCTTGCTTTTGCCTGCTTCTTTTGATATTTGTGCGAGACGCAGCTCTGTCGTATGGATTGTCTGTTCTAGTGTTTTCCGTACGCCTGTAATTTGCCTAATACAGGCTCCCCTCATGACTACCTTGAAGGCATCCCACTCTAATGTTCTAGAGGCTGTCGTGTTTGCGTTGTCTGTGAAATTGTGTTGTATGTTTTCCCTTTGTTCTTGCTGGAACACTGGGTCCTCCAGACAGTCGCTAGGGAGTTGCCACGTGGGGATTGGTGGCGTGGGTGGGCGCCATCTGAGGACTACCTCATGTGCATCATGATTGGAGAGCACTCTGCCTAGGTAATCAGAGTGTTGGATCATGGGGAGAATTGTGGAAGTGCAGAGAAACCGGTCCAGTCTCACTCGTAGATCATGGGGAATGGAGTGAAATGAGTAGAGTTTAGTTGTCGGGTGTGCATGTCGCCAAGCATCGGTTAACGCCCAGTGGTTTGACCATGCGCGGAAGCGGGCTGTCTGTGCGTGGGCGTGTGAGGTGGGGTTGGGGGGGATGAGATCTGTCCAGGTTGAGATTTAGCGTGCAGTTGTAGTCTCCCCCTAAAATCCATGGAGAGGTGGTGAATGGAGCCAAGCTTTTGGAGAGTGTCTCCCAGAACGCCGTTTGCTATGAGTTAGGTGCATAGATACTGCCTATTAGCACTGGTTGCCCATCTAACAGTCCCTCCAGTAGGGCGAACCTTCCTTCAGTATCCACCTTCCTCCCGGTCTCTAGAACAGGGGTACCCGGTCGGAGCCAAACCAATGCCCCCCTCGCATATGCGGAGTATGTAGTTGCGCAGAATGTGCCACGCCACTTCCTTTGGAGCTTATCGAGTTCCCCCTTAGTGAGATGGGTCTCCTGCAGGAGTATGACTTGCGCTTTCTGGCGCTTGATGTACGCTTGCAGAGCATACAGTTTTCGAGCAGTGTGAATGCCCCGGGCGTTTAGAGTGAGAAACTTAATGTCTGTTGTGGGGGCCATGGGGGCTAGTGTAGGTTACGGTACGGGAGAGGGAAGGGAACCCGGGGAGCCAACCCATTGTCTTCCGAGTAAGAGCGACCATCCCTGGCGTGAGGTCTGATTGTGCTGATGTGTAGGGTAGCCCTGCATGTTGAAGTAGGTAGTAAGTTGGGATGTGGTACGGGGATAAACCACAACTGCTGCGGGTAATAAACCCAATACATGGGATCTGCTGCAACGGACAACACATCCAAACTGGTACTAACGTGTACCCTTTCAAGTTTCGGAAAGGGGGGGATTTTGTGAGAGTTTGGCACCCGCTTAACTCCGAGACTCAAGCGCATGGTGTGGGAGTTCCGGGCCTTGTGGGTCTACGTGTGCAGTTAGCGGGGGCTGCTGCTTACTAGTGCATTGGAGGCCTGGCCGCATGCGCCACGCCATATGCGTGTTGTGATTTTGAGGTGACATGTTATCGCTGTGGGGGCGCGTGGTGTGGGCTGTTACTTGACTACTTCATATTAGAGTGTCCGCCGTTTGCGGGGTAACCGTGGGCAGTGTCTCGGAGTCCCAGTGTGAGCTGCAAGTCTCATTGGGCTCTTCTTCTGGCGTGAAGATGTGTGGGCCATCTTCGTTTTCTGATGCCGATATATTGTGTACCCAGTTCCGCTGCCGCTTGGATCGCTTTTCGTCTCTCGGCTATGATTTGTTCCAGATTTGGGGTGGTCAAAGTCTTGTTTTGTGACTGCGCTTCTGATCTGCTTTGGGCGTCCCTTGACCTGTGTCTCGGTGGTCTGGAGACCTTTGGCTTTTTTTGGACGGGTGCTCTGCGGGTTCTGATTTACTTGCTGTGGCGAGGTGCCACCTGCTGACTCTCCCTCCTGGCCTTCTACAACAGATGAGATGCCGCCTTACCTGTCACCCTCTTCCCTCCTCTGTTTTCAGGCCCCTTCATATGACGGCCGCTGTCCCTTTAAATGCTCACTTTCCCCGGCCTCCCGGCCCGATCACGTGGTTTGGTCAGCTGACTAGGTGTGTTCAAAACGGGACGAGACGGAGGAGCTGTCGTTCGCGTTCCGGAGCCGTTTGCCTGGAGAGGAGAAGCCTGAACCGGAGCTCCGAACCTTCCTTGTGAGTCCAGGACTTGGAGGACTCCGGACATCCCCCGAGCCAGGAGCCGAGCTGGAGACCGGAACCGAACGGGATACCGGAGCTGAGGAGACCGAAGGCGAGCCCATCGGCGACGAGGAAAAGAGAGAGCCGGACCCGATCCGGCACCACGTTGAAGCCCGGCACGGCCCAGGAGGGTCGTGGCTTAGAAAGGTACGGGACCAACTGGGGGCCGCGTGGGACAAGGGGAAGTCGGGTGGAAGGGACGCGCAGCCTGTTAGACCGCTGTAGCCAGCCTCTCCCATGCAACTCTGCTTTCAGTTCAGCACAGCGTCACTGGTGTCGGTCGGGTGTTTGTGTTCCTTCACTCCCCTCTCCTAGATGTCTTTAAGTGCCTCAACCGTTTCCCTAAAAAAGCCTTTTCTTTTCTTTCTCGGGTTCTGTTCCTGTATACCGAGGCAAGGACCGGAAGCACGGCTGTGAGGTTGTTCCTCCCGACACATCGAGTCAAGGAGAACCAGGAACTATACTCTCTGACGGAAGGGAGATTAAAACACCCTGTGATAACTTTATTGTTTGAAATACCCTTCTCTAACCCAACCGAATAAACCTCTGAGTTTATCAAGAAGTCCCTGTTTTCCTGTCTTCTTCTCCTCTGAGCCACACTTGCATGTGCAATTCTAGCCAGTCCAGGGCTTCTTGAGGATCTATGAAAAAGTGTGATTCCTCCTTGTGTATAATTTTGAGCCGCGTCGGGAACAGGAGAGAAAACTGCACATTGTTCTCCCTCAGTAGCCGCTTTACTTCCAGAAATGACGACCTCTTCCGTTACACTGCTCTAGCATAGTCGGGGAAGAGCATGACTTGCTCGTCTTCCACTGTGATGGGGCTGGACTGTCTGGCGGCTCCGAGTATGGCGTCTCTATCCTGAAAATGAAGAAGTTTGACTAGCATAGGACGTGGACATGAGCCCGGGGGTGGGCGTCTTGCCGGCACACTGTGTGCTCTTTCGACCGAAAAGAAGGCGGTCAGGTCTCCGCGTGGCGTGAAGGATTGGAGCAAGGCCTCTATATATTTCATCGGATCTTTCCCTTCCACCCCCTCCGGCAGGTTCAAAATCCGTAGGTTACTGTGCCTGGAGCGCCCTTCCAGATCATCTGTTTTGTCCTCTAGTAGTGCCACTCGTGCCTGCAACTCCTTCAGGGAGTCCTGTTGTGCTTTAGCTTGTGGTTGGAGGATCGCCACAGCTTTCTCCCCGTCCGCCACTTTGTCCGCTAGTTTTCGGTAGTCGTCTCGCAGCAAGTCTGTGACTAGGGTGCCGAACCGTTCCTCCATGGTTACACGCAAATGTTCTATTGCTGCCAGAACTTTATCAAGCTTCTCTGACATGGCGGCGTTGGTGACGGGGGTCTTGGGCGGGTGAATTATATTGTCCCGCATTGAGAGGCTGGGGTCCCCCGGTCGTCTTTGGACGTCCCATGCCTACGTGCCGATGGCGCTATGGTTGTTGTCTTGTGTGACTGGTGGGCTCTTGGGTGTCCAATGTGTTCTATTACACAATTGCCACAGTCGCTAACGGTTCTTCGGTTACTCTCCGTCGATTTCCCAAATCGTGCGTCTTATGTAGGTAGGGCTTCCTGGCGTCGCCGAGATGTTTTCCGATTCGTGTCGTCAGACCAGTGCCAAAGGTGTGGGGGAGGAAGACGACGCCTGATTGGGGCTTGCCTCCACTGTCCCACGCCGGCCGACCAGGGTTCAGTACGGTAGGGTTGGCTTTTTGCTGTGTTTATTCGGATACCTGTTTGTTGTGTCCTGCTGGTTGGTCTATGTATGTTTGGAGCCGTGTCTCCATTGTTCCCCGTCCGCCGACCCTCCTCTCATGCCTCCTCGTTTCCCAGAGGTCTGTCCCCTCTTTCTTGTGCTAGAATTTGCTTTGGTAGACTTTGAAGGGCCTCTCCGGGGGATACTGCTCCCTCCTCGGCGGCGGAACGTACCTGGGGCTCTTCCGATGGCCTTCGTCTTATGCGGAGAGGGGGAGGGTGGTGCTGGTGTCATCTGCGCTGGTCTTATCAGACCCGTTCTTTGGGGTAGCTGGACTTGACTCAGGAGGTGAAATCATGGGCTCCGATGAGTTGGGGGGGGGGGTGCTCACTCCCAAGGCCCCCTGATACCTGTCGTACGTACCCACCGGACACTTGCTGTTGTCACTGGTTGCGTCTACCTTGCGGCCTCCTGCTACGCCTTCCTGTCCGGCCTCGCCCTCCTCTTAAGTCTCACCACCTTCAGGTTAGTCCTCCACTCTGGCTTGTTCGTGCCCCAAGGGCCCCGCTTAGAGTCTTCCGGGCTGTTGTCCCTGTTTGTGGATAGGGATGCTAGTTTTGTGTGAAAATCCCCCCCCGGGGGCGTCCACGCCTCTGTCTGCTGTGTTGGCTCGGGCCCGTGTCTCTTAAGGCCTCCTTCCCTCCTAGTGCAGTGATAGGGTGGGCGCCATTATGGGGTCAGGCGCGCTGTTTTATGCTTGTCTGGGGGGTGTCCATGTGCTCTTGTTTTATTTTCTGCCCCCCGTCCTGTTGTTATTCCCCCGATGGGTTCACACGCACAGGGTCTCCCGCCCCCCCGGGGGGGGCTCCCTCCGTAGGCACGCTCCTCCCCGGGGGCTCCTCACGCGGGGTGTCCAACGTTGGGGACCAAAGCAGGCGGGTCCCTGGTCCTTGCGCGTTGGCTTTGAGCGCAATCCTATCTCTGGGGTGCGCTTAATTATGCTGGACGTACCTCTCGGTGTCCGATTCCCGGGGGCGCGAGGCTGTTCCTCTGATTTTGTTAGGCGGGCGCCATGTTGGAGTCAGGCGCCCGCCCCCGTGGTCGTCTTGCGGTGCTCGGCCACTCTAATCCTGCACTTCGCCGTTTCTTTCCTGGACTCCTCTGGTGTCCCGGGCCCTGGCTGATGCTGTTTGTTTACTGTACGGGCCCCCACTGTGGCGGATAAATCACGATTGTCAGGCCCTCGCGCGGAGCCTCAGCAAAGAGCGTCCGCCATCGTGGCTAGTTAAGCCACGCCCCCCCCTTGGCAGTTGGTCTTAATGTATTACTCCCAGACAGAGAGACAAAGGGGGAATAGGTCTTGGCAGGATAGTCCATCTCTGTCAAGATGAGGGAGAGGAGCTGTTACCTACAACACTTGCACATCACAAAGACTTTGCCTCAGCACACTCACAAAGGGTCTCCCACTAGTCTTTTGTGCCTCCAGACAATCTGGGGCCAGGCCAGGGAGAAAGGGAAACCCAGACACCTTTGTGGGTGGAAAACTCCAGAAGCTTCTCCTACTTCAAAGCTGGCACCAAGGATAAATAGCGGACCCTAAGACCAAACTCTTCAGTACACGTCTGGACCTGTGGAAGACTCGGAAGAAGGATTGCTGTGCTGCTCTGCTGCAAGAAAGACTGTCCTGCTACTCTGCTGCCCTGCTGTATGAGTGAGAAGGACTGGACCTGCATTTTGACTCAGGACCATCAGAGTTACTCCAAGGGCTAGTTGGCTAGCCTCCTGATTAGTGTCTCATGGACAGAAAAGGCTCCAGCCATATTGACCCCTACACCTCGACTCTGCATGCTATGAGTCCTAATCATCCAAGTGACAATGAACTTTGATGAAGAAAAACCCTCGACCTAAAAGGGTGGGCTTTTTCTAGAAAGCTCTTTCTGCCATGAAACTGTCTTTTCAGTTTAACAGTTCTCGGTTACAATCCCAGGACAATCATCGTATAGTGTGGTGCAGAGTGATCTGTCCATCTCTTTCTTTCTGTTCTCTTAAAAGATACAGAGCCCGTTGAGTACATTTGAGTGCATGATACCATGATACAGAGTTGTAATCTAAGTCTCTGATTCAGATCCAGGTATATGCCTATAATATTTTCCTTTTCCTTTAGGGAAAGGAGGAAGGCACAAAAGAAGCTCTGCAAAATATTTAAAGCTATCTATCACCATCATTGTAAAGTATAAGTATAACCCAACAAAATATTTGGAATAGGTAGTTAAATTGCATGAATCATGAAAACCTTGGGCACTCTTGGATGGAGGATGGATGCTGCATAAATTTATTAAACACTGTTATACAGTTGCATTATTAGATTTCAAGAACTTAATTTAAATGTAGCACAACTTAAACTTCGCTTACATTGTTTTGACATATTGATGTCAGATGAAGTTCATTTTTTAGGTCAATTTCAAAGTCCATAATTTTCAAGTGGATTTCTATCTAATATGGGAAGATAATACTCAAGATTATATCATTCAGAATTTGAATGAATTATTCCCACTGTAGGACAATCTAAAGTTCTCAGAGAATATATGGCAACACATATGCTCTCTGGGGAGTACACGGAGCTTTCAAAATATGCAGCTATTTAATATGCTAAGGTAATATATGGTACACTGGATCAATCATATCTGGACATACGTGGTATAATAGAAAGATGTGAAAGAACTGAATCTATAACCAGAACCCTAAATGAGTTACCAAATTCAAAAGTGGGTTTGAAAATATAGTTAATAGAAAAAGTATTAAGTAACAAAACAAAGAAAGAATGAAGATACTCTGGACTCAGAGGTAAAAACTGATAAAAAGCTTATACCAGTTCTGAGCAGGAATCCGTGCAAAAGGATAAACTCAGCTAGGTGTGGTGTTAAAATACTATGGACATGCTGGTAGTATTTCACACTCTCCAAATTGTTTAACATGTTCTATGTCAGATATTGGCTCCTAGGAGTGTGTAATTTAGTCATGCACAATACCTCACATTTTCTGGGAACACGTTCTTGTACATCCTGGTACATTACTACGAGTAGTCCTGGTACATTACTGTTACTACCTCAATAACAATCCTGATGTTTGATTACAACACTGAATGCCAGAAGGCAAGTGAATGTTGCCTATTTCACAGGCATGCAAGCATTTCAGTAGACAAGAAGTTGGCTGCAGGTTTTGATGTTATGAATTTGCATGTCTGTATTTGCATCTACAGCACACATTTCTTGCAGAGGGTGAAATGTGACAGGTTTGCCTTGTTTCGTGTACGATATACTGCTCAGAAACAATACAAAGGCACAGAAGGTAGGGAAGTCCAGATGGGACATGACAGGACAATAGCGGTATCTGGAAAAAGGTCTCAGCACCACAGTTCAGTCCAGACAAGAAGCACAAGCAAATGGAAGATGTGAAGGCACCACACTAAAACTAATGATCACCACGATTAAACAAAGTGCTGACATCCTTTTACTTTAAAAAACACACCACATCTGCCGACAGAAAAGGAAACGTAACAGAAGAGATGGCTGGGCAAAGTACATCGTGAAGGAATGTAGATTCTGGGCTGTTGTTCTCCTGTCCCATAAACGAACAAGTTACTTACCTTCGATAACGCTTTTTCTGGTGGGTACAGTATCTGCCTATTGATTCCCCACCTTTTGTATTTTGAAATACCCCCATGTGCAGCATTCCAAGGAAACTTTTCTCCATAGCTCTCCCACATCGACAAGGATGTCACAATGGGTCGGAGCCATAAGAAGACCTTGTCGGCGTGCTGACGTCAGTTCCACCCATTTTTTCCGTGCCTTTGAGGCGAACGGGTGAACCGACAACATTTCCACAAGTATACACAACCAATTAAAACTGGAAAATCTAAAATATAGACATTTCCTAGTGACCAGTATCACAATAATAAAATACATAAATTACATGTTAATCATCTTTCGGTATAAACAAGCAGGCAACGGGTAGACGGATGGGTCAGTGAGGAATCCACAGGTAGATACTGCATCCACCAGAAAAAGCGTTACCGAAGGTAAGTAACTTGTTCTTTTGATGGATACATCTGCCTGTGGATTCCTCACCTTTTGAATTTAATCCCCAAGCAATACCACTCCTGCCGGAGGATGCCTGCCTACTTATACCAAAAAATCCTGCAGCACAGAACGTGCAAAATGGCCGCTCCTCCTCACCTCTGAGTCTAAGCAATACTGCTTCGCAAAAGTGTGGAGGGAAGCCCAAGTTGGCGCCTTGCAGATGTCTACAACAGGGACACCTCTAGTTAAAGCCGAAGAGGACAACTTAGCTCTGGTGGAATGAGCTCGAATACCTTCAGGAGGCTCCTTCTTGGCCAAAGGCATAGCAGATCTTGACACAGAGGATGATCCACCTGGACAGCGTTCTTTTGTGGACCGCCTTGCCCTTCATCTTGCCCACATATCGGATGAAGAGTTGGTCGTCCAACCTGAAGTCTTTAGTCCTGTCCAGGTAGAAGCTGACCGCCCTCTTAGAGTCCAGGCAGTGAAGTTTCTCCTCCTCCTTAGAAGGGGGAGGGGGAGGATAGAAAGTGGTTAAAGTGATAGATTGCCCTAAGTGGAAGGGAGTGACCACCTTAGGCATTGGAGCTAAGAGCCTGTAACTCACTCACCCGCCTAGCGGAAGTGATTGCAATCAGAAATATTGTCTTAAACTCTAAGAACCTCAAGGGACAACTATATAATGGTTCAAAGGGAGAACCCATCAAGAAAGGGAGAACCAAATTCAAATCCCACTGAGGCATCAGAAAGGGAGTGGGAGGAAACCTATTGGTGAGACCCTTAATGAATCTCATAATTTTGGGAGATTTAAATAAAGAGGGTTGGTCTGGTAAACAGAGAAAAGTCGATAAGGCAGACAAGTAGCCTTTAACAGTAGCTACCGCACAACCCTGATGAGCCAGGGAAAGAGAGAAACTCCAAATATCAGACAAATGGGCTTGCAAAGGATCAATTGATCTCCCTCCACACCACTTAACAAACTTGGCCCACCTACCAGAATAGACAGATTTGGTGGAGTGTCTTCTGGCCGATAAAATAACATCCACCACTTCCGGCAGGAGAGAGAAAGAGCTCAGGTTGCCCAGTTCAATCTCCAGACATGAAGGTGCAGGCTCTGGAGGTGGGGGTGTAGAACCTGCCCCTGCAACTGCGAGAGGAGGTCTGCCCTGAGAGGGAGACGGAGCGGAGGATGCGATGAGAGGTAAGTGAGGTCTGTGTACCACATCCTTCTTGGCCAATCTGGGGCGATCAAATGACTTTGGCCCGGTCTTGGCGAATCTTCCTCAGAACCTGGGGAATCAAGAGTACGGGAGGAAATGCGTAAAGAAGCTGTGAGCCCCAATCTAACTGTAACGCGTCCCCCAACGCTCCCCGCATCAGATACTGGAGACTGCAGAACAACGGGCAGTGTGCTTTCTCGTAATTGGCAAACAGGTCCAACTGAGGAAACCCCTACATTCTGAAAATGTGACGGACCACCTCCGGATGGAGATGCCCCTCGTGATCGGCCGAGTACTGCCGACTGAGACTGTCTGCACGCACATTCAGCACTCCGGCCAGATGATTCGCAATCTCACAAATCTGATGGTCCTGAGCCCAGGACCAGATTCGCACAACCTCTCTGCAGAGACAAAACTTCCCCACTCCTCCCTGTTTGTTGATGTACCACATTGCGGTAGTGTTGTCTGTCAGGATCAGATCGACTGACCCCGAAGAGAGGGAAGAAAGGCCTTGAGAGCCAAACGTATCGCCCACAATTCCAGGATATTGATGTGAAACAATCTTTCCTCTGGAGACCAAAGGCCTTAGACCTCCAGATCCCCCAGACGAGCTCCCCACCCTAAAGTGGAGGCATCCGTTATCACTGTGGCCACAGGGAAGCAGGTTGAAACCGCTTCCCTTGAGACAGGTTGTCCGAGACACTCCACCATAATGGCTCCGCTGCAGTGTCTCTGGAGATTCTGACCACCTCTTTGAGATCTCCGTTGTGTTGAAACCACTACCTGCGGAGGCACCACTGGAGGGCCCTCATGTGCGAGTGTGCATGGTTGACCAACAGTATGCAGGAAGCGAACAGACTGAGCAGACGCAAGACCTTCAGGACTGGAATAACCGATTCATTGTGAAAAAGCGGAATCATAGCCTGGATGTCTTGAATCCTCTGTAGAGGCGGGAAGGCACGACTCACAGTATTGTCCGGTATTGCCCCTATGAACAGGTTGCGCTGAGAGGGCACCAGGTGAGATTTGGGTATGTTTATTGAAAAACCCAAGTCGAACAACAGACGCGCTGTTACTTGCAAATGATGCAGCACCTTCTCTGGCGACCTTGCTTTAAGCAGCCAGTCATTCAGATAGGGAAAAACAGGAATCCCAGATCTTCTGAGATGTGCTGCTACCACCGCCATCACCTTTGTGAAGACACGAGGTGCTGAAGTAAGACCAAATGGAAGGACCGCAAACTGGTAGTGTTGAGAGCCCACCGTAAAACGGAGATACTTCCGATGAGACTTCAGGATGGGAATGTGAAAATACGCATCCTGCAAATCGATCGACACCATCCAGTCTTCCTGCTGAAACGCCAGAAGAACCTGAGTTAGGGTCAACATCTTGAACTTCTCCTGCTTGAGGTAAACATTCCAGATCCTGAGGTCTAGGATTGACCGCAAGCGACCGTCCTTTTTGGGAATTAGGAAGTACTGGGAGTAGCATCCCTGACCCCTTTCCTGCTCCGGAACCACCTCTATCGCACCTTTCTGTAGCTGAGATAGAACCTCCTGCTGTAGCAGCAACAGGTGCTCCTCTGAGCACAAACCCTGGCGAGGGGGAAACTCCCAGAAGGGTAGGGCATACCCATTCTCCACGAGATTCAACATCCAAAGATCTGAAGTAACAGACCTCCAATTTCATAGAAAATGGGACACCTGTCCTCTCACGGGATCAACATGCTCTAGGATGGAGGAGCTAGAGCTGCTTCCCTGCCGGACCAGTTAGAGGGACAGGAGAGGAGGAGGAGACTTGCTGCCGAGCTGTACCTCGCAGACGACCTCTACCTTTTCCCCTGTAAGACATGTACAGAGGGTACGCTTGTTGCTATTGTTGCGGCTGCTGCTGCTTGGCTCAGAAGGATGAAGTCCTGCCAAAATCACGAAACCTGTGGTATCTGAAACCCCTCGACTGGGACTAGAAACCCAACAATCTCGCTGTGGCTCTGCTATCTTTAAAGAACTGTAGCGCTGAGTCTGCTTTGGTGCCAAAAAGTCACGAACCGTCAAAAGGCAAGTCCAATAGGGTAGCCTGTACATCCGGTGGAAACCCAGCCGCCCCCCCCCCTTAGCCAAGGGTGCCTTCTGGTTGCAACAGAAGAACCCATCACCCTGGCAACAGAGTCCGCAGTGTCCAGCCCCGATTGGATGACCTGACGGGTCGCAGCTTGAGTATTAGAAAGTAGTTCCGCGAAACGGCCCTAAACATCCTCCGGAAGCTTCGGGAGCACATCCCTCTCCGAGTCCATCAGAGCATGGATTTAGCACCCCCTCAGGCATGTCGTATTCGTTGAATTTAGAGCCATACTAGCCGAAGAAAATATTTTCTTTGCTGATTGCTCCATTAGTTTGGATTCTCTATCTGCAGGCGTAGATGGGAATGAGCCTGCAGACTGTTAAGAGGAGCACGACGTCTGGACTACCAAACTCTTAGGAGACGGGTGGGTAGAAAGGAAAGCAGGATCTCCCGGAGCCACCTTATACCTCCTCGCCACAGACCTGGACAACGCAGGAGCAGTCATTGATTTCTGCCACACCTCCAAGACAGGCTCAGTCAAAGCCTCATTAAAAGGAAGCAAGGGTTCCGAGACAGAAGAAGGAGAGTGAAGTGCCTCCTTTAAAATGTTGGATTTAAGTTCTGCAGGAGGCAATTGCAAATCCAGCAAATCCGCTGCTTTCCTCATTACAGAATGATATGAAGATACCTCCTGCGCTGGAAGGCCTTTCATTGAGGAAAGCTCCCATTCAGGAGATGTGTCCAGGCCACTAGCCTCCTGTAGGCCCTCAAACTCTTGTACAGGGTCAACAATCTCATCCTCTTCAGCGTCCTCCTGCGGCTCTTGATATTCCTCCTCTTCCAGCAGCCTTTGTGCTTCCCTTCTGGATCTCATCCTTGGGACCGGCGTCGGCGTCGCCAGACGTCGTGCCTGTGACTTAGGGACCGGTGTCGATGGAAGTTCCACTGGGATAGTAGAAGACGCCGGACGAGGTCATTTCTCTGGACGCCAGTGAAGCTCTCGGAACCGGAGACTGGGCCGGAGTCACCTGAGGCGAAGGGGAAGGAAAGACTTCGTCCTTGCAGTGACGTTGGAGAACTGGAGACCCCGACTTCGGTGTTTCATCCTTTGATGACCGACGTCAAGATCCATGGCGCTGCTTCTTTTTATGTTTCCTCGACGACTTCGAGGTGTGCGGAGTCGGTGACTTGGACCTGGATCTCGACCTCCTTCGACCTCTTTTCTGTTTTTTCACCTTGGCCATAAACAGCTTGGCCTCCTTCGCCTTTAAGGCTTTGGAGTTCATGCGCCTGCATAACGAACACTCTTCAATGTCGTGGTCCGACGAGAGGCACCATAAACAATCTTCATGGGGGTCAGTAATCGACATCTGACCCCCACATTCCCTGCATGGTTTAAAACTGGACTTCCTCTGGGTAGCCATGATCGTTGCTACAATTACACAAAGTACTTGCAACAAACGCCCAGAAATGGAGAGCCCTAGAAAAACCGCTGCGCGTTGAAGGCGTGGAAAAAAGGGAACGGCCGTCAGCACCCCAACGTGGGAGAGCTATGGAGAAAAGTTTACGTGGAATGCTGCGCATGGGGGTAATTCAAAAGGTGAGGAATCCACAGGCAGATGTATCCATCAGAAATGTAAATACCAGGGAATTCACAGCAAGTTATCATGAGGGAGGCAGATACAGCATCCTCCCTTGAAGGTTTCAACATACCTATTATAAGCACTTGTTCACCTAACCTCAGAGACTTTACTTCCTCTTTTAAGGGACCATCCTACCCCCGCCATTCACTCTTCTAGAACTATGGACAGTAGCGGTCTGTCCCCTGCCAAAGTGGCGGGGCGGGCCAGAGGAGGAATCGGGGGAAGGGGGGTGGTCAGGGGACAAATAATAAAAAAAATTAAAACTTACCTGATCATTGCCACTGCCTGCTGCATCGCACTCCTCCAGGCTTCTTCTGGCTTCTTCAGGCTTCTTCTGGGCACAGGCTGCCAAAATGCACTGCAGCCAATCCGGACGCTGAATGAAGGACTATGGCAGCGTCTGGATGACTATGGCAAATTACTGTCTCAGTATACTACTACAGACAATAATTTGCTATTTGTTTGAGATCCTGTATGTGGTGAAAACACCATGCCATTTGATATCCAGATATGACCGTGCTTAGACAAAGCAACGCTCTCTGCTGACTATCGCAATACAGCCCTCATTTCATCCGAGAAGATTCAGTCCTGCCAAGTATCACGCATCTCGCGTTAGACTAACGCATTTCAGTGTGGTACTCCGCATCACCGCACTGAAATGCATTGTCACGCATATCTGCAGATATGTCAGCTGTCACTGTGAAGCGCTGTGGAAGGCACTGTGTGTGGTAGGTGGCAGGGCGCTGCCTGCAGGCTGTGCTGTGTGAGCGCTGCTCCCGCAGGCTTGGGGGCTCCCAGTGAAGCTAAGGCGCCGCTGGGATCATTACAGTGCTACAGCGTATCTTAATATGGTAATTATGCAGCGCCGCACGGCTCCGATTCAGACAACCTGACTTCAGGGCTGGGCCCAGTCAGGTTGTTTGATACAATTGGCCGGGGTGGCGACGCGAGGAACGTGACGTCACCTCCTGCTAGAGCGCCGTGGGAAGTTTGAAAGGAAGGCCGGCGCCTCACTGGTTTGCGGGTGGCGCTGGCCTGTCTCAGCGCTGTGCTGTCTGATGCTGAATGCTCACAGGGTCTGCCTGGCGCCCGCACAGTGGGGCTTTAATGATGGCTGGCGCCCGCTGTGAATCCAATATTGCCGCCTGCCGAGGGAGAGTGCAGTGGAAGTCGTGGGAGTCACCTGTCACTCACACTCATTTACCAAACATGCGACTGACCCGACCGGCGGCTCAGCTGACCCCCGAATGGTCAGCGACAGCCGTTGGAGTTGCTGAGCCACCCCATTATACCCAGGCCGGTGTTTGCTGTCGCGGGAGTCGTTATAGTAAGGTGCGGCCCGTATCTCAAAGTTACTAAGTAGAGCCTCGCGATGATTCTCTATTCTCTCTCTGCTGCAAAATGTGTTATTAATAGCGCTCCGCAGTGCTGCTGGTCCGACTACCTGCTTTTTACGATGATTAAGCGTGGATAACTGCATGCAGCAATAGAGCAGGTATAGGAAAAACGAGGCTGTGAGCGATGATCAGTTGACGTGATGGGGCGGCTCTGCAAGAGTGACTGTTCGCCCTCTGCCTCCAGAATGCAGCAGTAGGGGGTAAGAAGGTCTACTGTGCAGGGGTTGCTAAAGTCAGACAGCAGCGAGACGGCATTGAACATATCGATGATCGAAACGGAATGTACAGTTCCTGAAGTTCACAGAATAGTGGACATTTCTGGAATGGAGATTTGTTTCCCTTTCACCATGCAATCCGTCGTAAAGGGACTAAGCACAGGTGTAAATAAAACATAACTAATGTGGGAGGGTGCAACACTGACAAAGGGTTCAAACTGCCCTTCATGAAGACAAAGGAGAACCAGACGGTTGGAGAGGGGATAGAGCCCATTATATATCTGAAAACAAATGTGTGCAGGGGCCTCTGTTCATCTGGGCAGTGTGCAGGCTGTATTCACATCACGTTATGTTAGAAATGCAAGTTATCTCATAACGTGTTGCAGAGGCCTCCTAGGGACAGGTTGAGCAACTCTTTCCTGAGAAGTTTGCATGAAGTGCAGGTTTCAACTTTGGGCCGAATTTCACTGCGCATCTTAATTTTTCTTGTCATATTTCATTTGCGCAGGCCTCCTTGATGTCACCCCTGATAGTTTTTTTTTTCTTGTGCCACAGTCATGATCATCTTCTGAGCTGCCCCGTCTGCCCTGTTACAGCTGCGAACTGTACATCACACAGCAGTCTGTCTTCTCACTGACAGTAAGCTGTGTTAGTAGTCGCTCGCACTAACTCGTTTTGGGTCAGGTGACTGTTAGAGCCACTGTGGTGCTTGCCAATGTAATTTATCAGCGCGCCAAGCATCACTGAGTCAGAAGAGCCTGTCGTGTAGCTCTGTGTGACAGGCTGTGACTGGTGTGATGATGGCACCAGCATGGCTTCGCAGGTAATGGGCAGCATGCAGGACCGGGGCGCACAACAAAGTAATACAGGTTGTGGCTTATGATGTGACTCGTCTTAGAGTTCCTTGTTGCTCACATGGGTTTAATTTCTGATATTTATGTTTCCCTCATCTTCACTGCTCGAGTTTCCTCGCGAGAAAGTGTCACTCATAGTCCTTGAAATGTCACTCATAATTACACTGAAATTAAGATGATGTCACACATAGCAATCCGAAACCTTGGCAGCTATGAAGATTCCAAAGAAAAACTTAAATTTAAATTTTTTTAGCATTTTGTCAGCTAGTGTGGAAAGATGTTGTGAGCAGTACCCTAGTTTAACAATCTGTTGCGGTCTACATACAGCAATACGTTTAGATGAGCAACCAAAGGCAATTATTTCTCACATAATAACAGATTTGATGTTTTAAAAATGTAAGGAGGTCATACAGCTGCATTTCACCGTTGGTTAACTAAAAGTTGTTTGCTAGAAGTCATTGCATTTGAGACCTCGATCTGGTATGTTTGCGGCTAACCATGAATGAGAATTGTACAGCTTTTGCGCTCTGGTATTTCAATTGCTTCACGTGATAAAGGCGGAGAATCCTTGGCATTTTAGGACCCTTTAATAATGCAAATTAGAGTGCAAATTTCTAATATTGAAGTTTATTGAGGGCACGGCCTTACCACCTGTCTATCACAGAACTTATATCAAAGCAGCACAGACTAATCCACTGTTTCGTCAGGAAATCTGAATCGGAAATGCGTTTCATGCAAATTAAATGATCAGATTACATTTTCAAAGTGCAGTTTCTGGATTTCCATTAATTCATAAGAATTTTTGAAATTTTATGTTCCAGAAACTTCACTAAAGAAGCAATTAAATTGCTAAAAAAGCTTTAACAGCATTGAAATACCGGAGTGCGGCTAAATTGTGTTTTATTCACTTGCATAAGATCATCACTGACCTCAATTTGCCAAAAATACTTACAAAGCACTAATATTGCTTAAATGGAACATAACAAAACGTTCAGCATTTCTGTATCCTCTTTCATTTCATCAAAATGCCCTCTGTATATTTATAGACCACTGGGGAGACGCACATACAATATGCTTACATTATAGAGTTACTTAAGGTAAGATTTGGAAAACAGACTATAATAATAATAGTATGCTTAGCTCAAGGGGCTAAATTTTACAATATTTTACTCACAAATTTCTTCTCAACTCACATCATGGATGCTCTCCCTAGTAAGTTACAGTTAACAAAAACAGAATAAGGACTTTTTTTCTTGTACCCTGTTAGAAATGGGGTTTCTGGTTGGCTAGGGTATGCACCTAAGCAAGGCAGAACCACCACTCTAGTCAGGGTAAGGGAGTTACGCACCCAAGATAGCCCCTGCTCACCTCCTTGGTAGCTTGGCAGAGAAGTCAGGCTTATTCCAGAAGCAATGTGTAAAGCGTTTGAGCACCACACACACACACACACACACACCAGTAACACACTAGGTACACCATAAAAGAGACTCCACACAAGGCTATATAAAAAATCTCATATTGTATATAAAACACATAGATCACATAAATCACTTTGCCAACTAGGCAATTGTGATAACACGTAGGTCATAAATCACCTTGCCAACTAGGCAATTGTCATAATATCACATGTAGTGCACTAAAGTAAATACTTAAAAGATGCACATGTCATAAGACTATCATGAAATAATTATGCATAACACCACCTTACACCACCCCTGTACATATTATGCAGTTTCTACAAATGGTACTTTTATCCTGTCACAAGGCATAAAGTGACACTTATTATGACTTCAGGGCATGAAATGCCACATAGCACCACATCAGGGCATGAAACAAAGTGCAGCAGTTTATGAAATGCCTAAATTATCACATTTCTCCCGAAGCACATAGGGGTCAGCAGACCTGCACACCTATTAGTCCCTATACGGTAATATTGTAACTGTCACCTGGGATCGGGGCCTCCGTCGAGGTTCCACCTGTCCCGACAACCAACTCGCTATCCCCCAGGTAGGTGCCCAATAAACAAAAGGAGGGGGGAGGGCCCGTTGGGGCTCTCCACGGGAGACCTTGACCGGTCTTCACCATCAACTGACCCCCTGCAGCTGCTCGCCAGCCTGCGGCACAGCTGCCGAAAGTCTCGGGCCACCCGGCCCAAGGTGCAGGGAGCCATTCCCTTGCCCCGAGTCCTTGCAGGACTCCCGGCCTCACCACACGGCTGGCAGAGGGGCAGAGGCGCTTCTTCGGCCTCCTGCACCGCTGACAGACCTCGCTCCTGGGCCTCTAGGCGGGGCTTTCTAATCAGGATTGCGGCTGCAGTCTCTCACGGCAGCCGCGTTGCTAACTCTGCTCTTCCTCCTTGCTGCCTCACCGCAGCCGCATTGCTGCCTTATGGCAGCCGCCTTGTTGAATCCGCCTTTCTCCTTTGGTTCCGGGGCTGGCCAGGTGGAGCTGAGCTCCCTCAGTCGGCACAGCGGTCCAGTTGCCAGGCAACGCCTGGGGCTTCTTGTCGCGCTCGATCAGCTGGCAAGTGGCTTGTGCTGAGTTGCCAAAGAACTTTCTCTCACCAAGGGCATTACGACGCAGCACGGCGCAGCAGCGCCTTGTGCCCTGCACCCCACTGTGAAGGGGGAGAGCGGCCCAGTGATCGGGGCCGTAGTTTCAGAAAGTGCTCGGGGAAGTTTCCCCACACCTTGAGCACCAGGGACTTCCGGATAGTACAGTACTCTCCACACGCTTGGACTCCAAATAGAGCGCTCAGCATGCGCTTACTTCTTTGCAGACAAAAAGGTACCCTTCTCCTGCTCCAGGCAGGAGTAGCCACTGCAGGCCATCCTACCCCACACACATCAGAGGCAGCACTCCACACAAAGCTTCTCTAGCTCTCCTCCCAAGCAGGTCCTTTTTAAATTTAGCAAGTATCGTCCTTGAAGTCTTTTATCTCCCTGAGATTTCTAACAGGAGGCAAGTGCAGGAAATTGCCCCTTTTTGCATGGTTACCCCCCATTTTTTGCCTGACACATGATACACTTTGACTTGGTGTGCCCTGGGTCCCTGCCAATCAGGTTCCCAGTGCCTGTGTTCTTTCCCAAAACGGTACTTTTGTACCCCCAATTGGCACATCTCTGGCCACATCTAAGCCCCTTGTAAAATATACCATGGGTACCAATGGCACTGTGACCAGGGGAGGCCTCTAAGGACTGCAGCACCTATTGTGGCCCTGTACCTTAACACCCACACCCTGCCATTGCAGGCTGCGTATTTTGGCGCAGAGAAAAGTGAAGAGTCGGCATGGCACACATCCCTGTGTGCCATGCCTGCAACCCCCTGACTGGGGCCTACGTAAGTCACCCCTCTAGGCAGGGTGAACTAGCTCCCATGTGAGGGTACAGTGGCATGAGCCCTGTACCCCTACAGTGTCTAAGTCCATTCTTAGACTTTGTCAGTGTAGTAAAGCCATAAAGAGTATATGGTCTGGGAGTTGGTCATTATGAACTCCACAGCTCCATAATGGCTTTACTAAAATCTGGGAAGGATGGTAGCAAACGTCTCAGCACATTAAACCCATACTGATGCCAGTGTGGGATTTAATGTAAAATACACACAGAGGGCATCTTATAGATGGCCCCTGAAAAACAACCAGCCCTGGGGTGGTTCCTGAATGGCTGCCCGCCACTTGCCACCACCAGACGGGTTTTTTGACCACTAGGTAGAGAGCCTCCGCTCTCTGGGACCAGATACAAAGTCCATCCTGGGCAGAGGTGTCATGCCTCCTCCCCCAGGATGGGTTGGGTCCACGAGAGGAGAAGCTTCAAAGACCTGCCGCCTTTGAAAGTTGTCCCAGCCTTTTGCTGCCCCCAGCAACTGGCTACCACCGGTTCTGACTCCCACTTTGGGCGGTAGAATCGGCGGGAAAACCGAACTAGGAGGAAAGGTGGGCCCATCTTTGCCAACCCCACCCTTCAGGTGGGAGAGGCGAGGTGAAGCACACGTCATTCCCCTCCATCTTGAAGATGAGGGGACCCAACCAGTCAGGAAGAGGCTCATGTCCCCCTCCCACTGGAGGCTGGCATATTAAGGGGTGTACCCACCCCAAGGAAGGGACCCATTGGTCCCGACCTGCACAACCCTTTTAACGCCCCTAAATTCAGTATTTAGGGTCGACCCTGAACCTTGCCTCCTAAGATTCGAGGAAGAAAGAAGGACAGAAGAGCTGTGCTGACCCAGGAAGAAGAGGACACCTACTGCTTTAGCCCCAGCCCTACAGGCCTTCCCGACTTCAACCTGCCTACAGCAAGAAACCCGGCGTGTCCAGCAGCCCGCAGATCCCAGAGCCCGGAAGACCTGCCTTACACTCATCTAACAGACTCTGTCTCCCATGAGCACCGGATTTCCTCAAGCAAAGACTCACCCACAGAATCCGGATCCAGGCGGCTCCGCAATTCTGCACCACTCTGCACCCGACGCCCACGGCCCAAGTTCGAGTGGCCCAACACCACAAGGTCTACCCAGCGATCTTGACCTGGGATCTGGTGATCCCCGACCTCCCTCAAGCTTCAAGACGACGCCTGCAGCCTCAACCTGAAGGGTCCCCCCGACCGAGAACGGAGCTCGTAAGTAGAGCCTGACGCCAAAAGACACCCCTGAACCCGACACCTCACGGCCTCGGGTGGCCTAACTGACAGTGTCCAGGCATCCCCCAAGATTCCAACTTACCTCTCCAGCTGGTAGTTGCCTCCAGGAAGCCTCCCTGCCCGAGCCTGCAGCATCTTTACTGAACCGAAGAGCTCCATTGAAATCCACAAGACTCCCGAAGCACACTACACACGGCCGCCCCTGTGCCACTGGTGGTGCAGCTCCTGCAGTGCTGATCTCTACCCCAGGAGCTTTGCTCCCACGGCCAAGTGGCCTTCTCGCAAGCAGTTCCTGACCGAATGCCCCCTTAACCTCGTTGGCTAACATTGGTCTCCTGCACTCGGCAGCCCTAGTGCCGCTGGTGGTGCAATTTGAGTGCCTACCTAGACCTTGGGGAACCTTAGTCCTGACCCCCGAAACTCCCACTCGTAAGTCGTTTACTTACCTGAGAAACCGCTAACACTATTTTCCCATAGGAACCCATGTTACGAGTTTTGTTCCTGAAAATGTTCTCTGTTGAACTGAACTTTGTATGAAAGAAAAAGTAACTGAACTGCAAACCTTAAAAAGCCTTACTTACTTTGTATTGTGAGATCCCCGGTGTGGTATCTAGGCATACCACCTCGAGTAGTCAATGTAATCCAAAAGTAATCTAAAAGTATTCCAAAAGTAATTACTGAGTAATTTAAACAGTTTTGAAAGCCAATACAAACCTGTAACGATTGCAATTTCATCCACAATTGCATTTTATTGTAAAGTCTTGCATTTGAGAATATATTTCACTTACCTGTGCCAAGTCATGCTTGGTTCTAGAAATAAAACATAAGTATACCTTTTTTATACTTATCTAATTGGTTTGGATTCAGTCTCTGAGTGTGTGCCATACGTCTTGAGTGAGTGAATACAATAAATGCTTAACACACCCTCTGGATAAGTCTAACTGTTCGCCCACACCACAAAAAGAGAGCTGTTAGTACTTACATAATTTAGCCTCTGCTATACCTCTGGGGATCCACTGGACTCTGTACACAATACCTTACTTTGGTATAGTATATATAGAGCCAGCTTCCTACAGCAAGCACACACAAGCCCTTGGAGATTCTTCCCAAGCAGGATACCACAGCAGGGCAAAAAGAGTCAGTCATTTTCTTCAACCACAGACCAAAGCAGCAACTGCAGGCCAACCCACCTCTCGCACAGAAAAGGCTGCGCTCCTCACAAGCTCTTCTTCTTGGCAGGGTCTTGTTTCTTGAAGTAATCAAAAACGTTGGGGTTTTTGGTCCAATACTTACACCCTATTTTGTCATTGTTCTCTTTGTGGCAAGGGTCTCTGAGCTCAGTCCAAACCAGTTCTGTCCACTTTGGTCTAGCATGACCACAGGGAGTGGAGACAGCATTGTGCAAAGGAGACACAGCCAATTCAGGTGCTAGCGAAACTCTTCCCACCACTATAAATGCAGACCAGGTCTATTCAGCCCAGTGACGAGTCACCCAGACAAGGCAGGACACATCTCAACCCCCCTTGTGACTGTCTGGAGTGAATGCACATCCCCAGCTCCTGCCACTTCACAACCAGACGCTGAATACACAACCAGTCAAAGGCACACAGAATGGTAAAGTAAGAAAAGGCCCACTTTCTAAAAGTGGCATTTTCAAACACACAATTTAAAATACACCTTTACTAAAAGGTGTGTTAATAAATTCTGAGTTCAGAGAGCCTAAACTCCATTTTTCGATCTTGTCCAAATTGAAAGTTACACAGGTAAAATGTTACAGTGCAGCTCCAATGATAGCCTATGGGAAAGACAGGCTTTCAACAGTCAAAAATGAAATACACAGTATTTCACTATCAGAACATGTCACACACACAAGTACATGTCCTACCTTTCACATACACTGTGCCCTGCCCATAGGGGAACCGTGGGCCTACCTTAGGGGTGCCTTACATGTAAGGAAAGGGACGGTTTGGGCCTGGCAAGTGGGTGCACTTGCCAGTTCAACATGGCAGTTTACAACTGCACGTGCAGACACTACAGTGGTAGGTCTGAGACACATTTACTGGCCTACTCATGTAGGTGGCACAACCAGTGCTGCAGGCCCACTAGTAGCATTTGATTTACAGGCCCTGGCACACACCGTACACTTTACTAGGGACTTACCAGTAAATCAAATATGTCAATCATGGATAACCAATCATAATTACAATTTACACAGAGAGCATATGCACTTTAGCACTGATCAGCAGTGGTAAAGTGTCCAAAATCCTATAGCCAACGAACACAGGGTCAGAGAAAAAGGAGGGAAAAGGCAAAATGTTTGGGATAAACCTGCAAAAAAGGCCAGGTCTAACATGCTCTCTCTCCTATAGCTTTTGGCCCGTTTCTCTTCTGGTACCTGTAATAGGAGTAATTATTAATATAAACATACTGTGAAACAAACATTGGTAAAGAGTAATCGTTGGAGACTATGGTAATTACCCTAGGGTGAAATCAGTTACCCAGATTCACACATCTGCAGCTACTGGTGGAACAGATCAATGGTTCTAAGCCTAAGAGCTCGCTCCATTCCTCTTTATAGTCCGAAGGCGCAATTATATAGTCAAAAGGGTCCTAACTCTGGCACTTCCTGTATACGTTATCTCTAGGGCAACCATAATCCAGGTATATTGTCAGGCATTTTACTGGATCCTTGCCACATAGGAACAACCAACCAATATCAAAAGTGATATTTCTGGTGTTCCTCATTAAGTAGGGCATTAGGTACACGGTTTGTCACTGAAAGCAGACAGGACACAGCTTAAAAAAGGTGGTGTATGTGTCAAGATACGTACAATACAATTACTATAACCACAATAAACATGTGAATGTCCACTCTAGGTTGTGAGTTTTAGTAATGTACAAGTATATTACAGTAAAACAAAGGGTCAAATAGCAAAAAGGTCCATAGACAAAATACCCAATAAACAGCTAATGTAGTAACAGCACAGTAGTAATCCAGAGCCCCCCCCCCATATACACTGTGTTGGACTTGGCCCTTTTGCAGGGTCATCCCTGAACTTTTTGCCTTCCTCCTGTACTTTTTCTGACCTGTTTTTGTTGGTTTGATGACTCTGGGCACTTTACCACTGCTGATCAGTGCTAAAGTGCATATGCTCTCTGTTATAAATTAATGTGTGGATTAGTGACTCCATGTTTGGCCTATTTGATTCACTGTCAGACCCTAGTACAGTGGACTGTTTGTGCCCAGGGCCTGTGAATCAAATGCTGCTGGTGGGCTTGCAGCACTGGTTGTGCCACCCACAGGAGCAGCTTGTAAAGTGTGTCTCAGGCCTGCCATTGCAGAGCCTGTGCAGTCTGGTACTGCCATGTCGACTTGGTAAGTGCACCCACTTACCAGTCCCCAAACCTTCCCTTTCCTGCATATTAGTCACCCCTAAGGTAGGCCCTAGGGCAGGGTGCATTGTATGTGTAAGGTAGGACATGCCCTGGTGTGTGTTGCATGTCCTGATAGTGAATTACAGCCAATTTCGTTTTTCACTATTGCAAGGCTACCTGTCCCCATAGGCCAGAATGAATTGATTATAACATCTTATAATCCTAACTGACCCAGGGAACATGGTAGAAAAACGAATTTAGTATGCCTGAACTCAGAATGATAAACTACATCTTTTAGTGAAGTTGGTTTTAACATTCTGTGTTTGAAAATACCACTTTTAGAAAGTAGGTATTTTCTTGCCTAACCATCCAGCCTACCTCTGCTAGCTTGTGTATTGTATGTCTGGGTTTGTGAGTGACAGGGGCTGGGGGGCTCCAGGAGACAGGGTGAGTCAGCACAGGGCTGAATAGACCTATCTGCATGTGTGGTGGGAGGAGTAGCACCTGGGCCTGAATAGGGCTGTGCCTGCCTTCCACAATGCTGGCTCCACCTCCTGTGGTGCGTCTGATGTCCCTGGCCCACATTGACAAAGGAAGAAGGTGTGCACTGGCAGAATGCACCCAGAACTGGTTTGGACTAGGTACAGGACCCTCTGCCTTCAGAGGACAAAGGATTTGCTAGTATAAATATTGGGACCCAGACCCCAAGATTTTAGATCACTTCTGGAACAAACAAGACAAACCTTTGCTGAGGAAAGGAACCAGAAAAGCTGAAGGAGGAGACTATCCCTATGCTGTGTGCTGTTTGAGGGATTGGCCTGCAGTGGTTGCCTGATTTCCAAAGAAAGGAGAAAGGAACTTTGTGCTACTTTCATCTTGCAGAACATCTCCAAGGGCTTGAAGATTGAGCTTGCCTCCTGCTGAAGTCTCAGGGACAAAAGACTTCACCAACCAGCTCCCCTGAATTCCCTTGCTTGGAATTTGAAGTGCCTTCTTTTGTGTTGGGCCTTCTGAGAGACTGCGTGTCGCTGGGAGCTGGAAGCGCGACTCAAGTGGGAGAAGCGTGTCGCCGCCGCAGCCGCTGTCGTCGCATCGCCGAGAAAGCGTGCAGCCGCTGCCGCCATCGCATCACCGAAGCGCCTCGCATCACCAGAGAAGAGTGTCGCCGTCGCAGCAGACGCCGTCGCATCACCGGAGAAGCATGTCGCAGGGCCTGTCGCGGCTCAGAAGATTCACCGAGTCGCCGCACGGCCGTCGGGCGTGCACGCATCACCCCCTAAGTGTCGCACCGAGAGAAAAGACGCCATTTTGTCTCATTGCACCGGGTCGTCATCGCATCGCGGCTAGACGCATTGCCACAGAAGCGCAGTAAGAAACCGACGCATCACCTCCCCACGCGGTGAAGAACCGACGCATCACCTCTCCGGTAAGGAACCGACGCATCACCGTCCCCTACGCAGCAGTAGGGAACCGACGCATCACCTCCCCCGAAGCAAGGAACAGACGCATCACCGTTCTTGCGTGTAAGGAACCGACGCATCACCTTCCCTGCAACTCTTTTGTTGTATAGCGTTACGCATCCAAAGGTACATTGAACGCAAAGTGTCGCATTTACCATCTTAAGAGAACTAAGCTATTTCTACCATTTTTAAGTACAGTATTGTGGATTCTTTTTGTCGTTTGTGGTCTTGTGTTAAATCTATATAAAAGATACTTATTTTTATAATACAACCTGTGTGGCGTCCCTTTGTAGTGTTGTCCCTATATTACTGTATGTGTTCACAAATGCTTTACACACTGCCTCGGAGATAAGCCTGCCTGCTCGTGCCAAGCTACCAAGGGGGTGAGCAGGGGTTATTTTAGTAGTGTATCCCCCTTACCCTGACTAGAAGCAAGGGTCCCTATTTGGACAAAGGTACCTACCTCTGCCAACTAGAGACCCCCAGTTCTAACACACAGTATCACAAAATTATGAAAATCAGAGGATCACTCATGATACTATACACAAAGGAAACACAATACAGTTACTATACAGACAAATTGGAGGGTTCATACATTATTCACACGTTATTTGCCATTTGTAAACACAACTGTGCAAAAAGAAGTACTGAGGTTCTCCCACAAAGGCCTGATTACTTTGAATTAGGTTTGCAGACCTATACCGTTGGCAATATTAAATGATCCCAATACCAAACACAGGATACAAGAAAGACAACAGAGTGTTCCCTATGATTAACAGCTGCGATTCTTGCGCAAACAGGCATTTGAGCAGGGATTTACTGTCCTACTCACAATCATGCCCTTAATGTGAACCTTGCAATGGACTAAGGTAGGCTGACTTAGGTAAATGTATTGCTCCACAGGTATCTCAGTTTTATAACTGGTAGCCATAAGACCTCCTGTTGAGCCTTGACATACAGCACAGGACCTTGACTTGCAATCGGCCATCTTAACTCGTGGCCCACAGCAGATATTGACAAGCTGACACCAATGACAGCAAACAAGGCTGCCTTCAAAGCTATAAGCTCATAGTTTATGTCTGTAAACCAGGCTGAAAAACTACATATAGGGCAGTTTTAGTGTCCAGGTGTAGTTTCTATTTTGAGTTAAGAAGGCTTTAACTATAACCACCAGTGGAATTCACTACAAGATGTCATTATTAAGGAGGCAACTGAGACCCTTAATTGAGCAAATTACCGCGGCGGCTGATGCAACAAGTTCTCAATATCTTGACGTCCATCTCTATGTGGCAATTACGATGCCTTAATACAATCCCGCCTCAACTGTGGGAATAGCAGTTACCTAATGGTCCTGTAAAGAATAGTGTCCTGACTAAAGCTGGTACTGAGATCATCAGAAACATTAATGGTAGGTCTTTGTGAACCCGACCACATTGCAGCCACTCTGCGGGCTATTCTTCATTTATAAACACACACAAGCTATTTCTGGGAACTTCGACCACAAATTTGAGAAACATACACAACCCGGTCTTGAGCTCTAAGATCTGCAAATCATGACAGCAGCATATATGTGAGAATAGGAGATAGTGCCTTTTCTGGGCCACAGGAAACCTCTAGTGGTAGATCTGCACCCAGGCCTCAATATTTCATTTAAAAAGAAAGACATGATTATATATTATGTTGTATGGAACCACCTCTCTTTCTGCTAACTGTTATCGATTGTTTCCACAGGACCAGAAACTTCAGTGAGCGCGCAGTATATAAATGAATAGAATAATATAACAACTTAGGGATTTTACTTTGACAAATGTATGACCTAAGGCTGCTCCTTATCCTTGCACACTTTGAAATATTCAGTAGGGATAGCTGCAATTATAGGGCTGCTGCATGGATGTGGCAGTGCAATTTCCGTGCTTACTCAATGCTAGTGTGCAAGTGCCGGCACAAAGCTTGTGGTTTGGCACTTCACTTCTGAGATGCAGATGAATGGACTGGGCCATAGAGTATTGCAGGGAGTATAACTACTACCCGGGCCTTTTAGCCATCCCAGACAGATCATCGCTGCCGTCTTTCTTCATCCATGTGACCACTACACTGTTTATCATGTCGTATTACGCTTTCAGAAAAAACTGTTGTTATTCATATTATTAATAATAACAACACAACTGCAACAATAATTTGTTTTATAATTTGTTTCATCTTGTACTTCTGCAACTTCTATGCGCTGTTAATAGCAAATTTTGTCATTGTCCAGTTTAAAGGTACTCAATTTTCTGCCCTGGGAAGGACAGAAGTTTGATATGGTCTTGCCGGACTCGATACTTTGACCAGTACATTATGCAAGGGGTCAGAGTGAAATGATACCTCAGTGAGACAACTTGCTAGCTCAGTTTGGAGGCACTTCCTAGTAGTATCCACAGCCACAACTGTAAAGGTTTTTAAAGAAAAGACTATAACAGAGTAAACGATTCTCTGAAGGGACCTACCCACGATGCTACAAATCTGTGGTTGTTTTACATTCAGCTATTGTGCCGGTGTGGTAGTATTACAAGAGCTGCTGGAGTTTATTTTGGTCTTCCTTCTAAAAAGACCCATTTATTTGTGTTCTTCTAGTTCCCTTCAAAACATGTTGGGAGTGGTGATTGTTACAGCATAGCATGTGATTTCTGGCAAGTTGCTTGTACACAGCAAACAAATTGTACTGCAGCACTACATTGTGCTGCAATACAGACTAAAAAGAAAACTTCCAGGATATGAGATCATTCTGAGCCTTCCAATGTGTAACTATCCTCCCTCCCAATCCCGACAATTAAGACATGTATATTGACTAGTCTGATCTCATCTAAACCTGATACACAGAACAGAATAGCACAGGCGTTCCAAGTACAAGAAATAATAATTTGGAAACATCATTTAAACTGACAAGCACTGCTAAAAAATGGATCATGATTCAAGCCCGCCCTTCAGCCCTGAGTAAAGATCAATCTGGGCATGACTGGAACAACGGAAAGTTTTTAGGATTGCTTTTAAGCTTGGCCCTGTTTGAAAAATGTCCACGAAACTATGCAAAAAAACAAAATAAACATTGGTGACCTAGGTTTGATCTTGGTAGCTTGTATAATGAATATACGAGGTAGTGGTGGTCAAAGCAGTAGCACATCAATCCTATAGATATTCAATATGGTGAGAGTTGACAATATTTGATTCACAGTCAAGGTGCCCCTCAAGGTAACAAATAAAACACCCCACTACCCAGGATGTCACCTAACGGAAGTTCAGCCGAACTCCCATATTAAACTGATTAATGCAAAAGATTGTACCTCGGCACTCTCCAAATTCAAATTACCATTTGTTTATGGCTGTAAGCCTAAAGGATACATAGAAAACTAAATGTGACAACTCACAGGAAACACTAGTCAAGAAGCATGAATTCAAAAGAGATCAGGTTTAATATTAAATAACCTTAGATAAGCCGTGTTCCACTAGAAACCTACAGTCATGTATAGGACACCAATATCTGAAACAGTAATACAAATAAGGCTAATACAGTCCTGTTGCTTATTGTTACACAGCAGAAGTATGGTTGATGTATGGAGGTCCTGTTCTTAAAGCCTCCTGGTTAGTGGCAGATGATGGCAGCCGACACGTGTTTCGTTACTTTCTGTAACTTTCTCAAGGCTTAAGCTAAGAGAGCAATACTCCAAGTTTAGGAAACTCTGCATCAGTAACAAATAATCTCACCTGTATTGCGGCAGGAAAACGTCTCGATCTGGAATCTTGATAAATCCCATGCCGGATACAGAGAGAGACCTCAGATTGAACACATTAGATGTGGAGCATAACTACTAGTTCCATAAAACAAATCTCTTTACCTGACTAAAGATTGGAGGTTGGATTTATCTAACAAGGACCCTTATTGACAGATGGTTACTGCAAACAAGGAGTTTTTGGATTCCGGTACCTTTTTATCATAATGTCTCCTGATTTTCTCACCAAAAGGTTTATAGTCCGCTCATCGTGGACGGATTTCCCAAACTTGGAGTATTGCTCTCTTGTATTACTGTTTCAGATATTGGTGTCCTAGACATGACTGTAGGTTTCTAGTGGAACACAGCTTATCTAAGGTTATTTAATATTAAACCTGATCTCTTTTGAATTCATGCTTCTTGACTAGTGTTTCCTGTGAGTTGTCACATTTAGTTTTCTATGTATCCTTTAGGCTTACAGCCATAAACAAATGGTAATTTGAATTTGGAGAGTGCCGAGGTACAATCTTTTGCATTAATTGGTAGCTTGCATGTTAGTCTGTGAAGGAGACCAAGAGTTATATTGTGGTCGCAGATGGTGCCTTTCCCCCCCAAAGCAGCTCGCGGAATATTTAGGGTGCAGAAAGAATGCTGTTGGAGGAACATTTAAGCTAGGCAAAAGCAGAGGTCATGGCCTTCTGTATCTTTTTTGTTTGTCTGTGTGAAAAAAGCCGGAGAGCATATTTTGAGAAATTCTGTAAAAGAGAAGACCACTACAATTTACAAGAAAGCTGCAATTGGTTTTACAGACCATTTTGCAACTTGCGGTCTGAGCTTAGAATCGGAATGACTGTCAGGAGCGGAAAGTGTTAGGTTCTACTGCACCTCAGAAAATTGTACCCATTCTGCAGTTCCAATTTCAGATAGATTTGCTACCCCCGATACAATTCCTCACAAATTGGAAGATCTAGGACACACATCGGAGAGATAGGAATGGGACTCCACACTGAATATGGAAGTTGTGGCCACACTATCACACTCAGTTGCACTTTTAAAAAAAAGTATTCACAATGAAACATCTGATAGATGTCTAAGGACTACAGTTATGGGTCCACAAAACCAAACAATTTAGACAACAATACATAATAAAACATAGGGCATAGACAAAAACAGGATTTGTGCACAGGGCACACATTCGGGAGCGAGACAGTTCATGACCTATGGATACTATCTGCACGTTTACCGGACACAGAGCATGGACAAATGCAATAACTTGCCTATTCTCTTCTCTTGGCCTCACACATAACATCACAAATGACACTGTGAATGAAAGAAATGGCTAGCCACAGACCATCCCCTCTGAGCACTATGCCTTCTGATACACCAAAATTGTCATTGGTTATAGCATATGGTTTGTCTTCATTTATGTAATCGATCGCAAACATAAGTCCATGAGGCATGGTGGTGGTTCAGTGTTTTTTTAAGGTTTTGGATTGCAACCATGACTTTCATTCAACTGTAATTTTTTCAGGATTTTTTTCAGGTATTTCATAATGCTGTTTATTGCAGGATGTTTTTTCAGGTATTTCATAATGCTGTTTATTGAGAGACCTTAATCGACACTAGAAAATTCCTTAATCAAATGTCTTTTCATGTAAGATAAAAATACAGATACACAGGGCCCGATTCACAAAGTTTCTGCTGTGACAAATTATTGCACTACTCCTGAATTCGGGGAGTTGGAAAGATGTACGACAAGTTTACTCCTGAAAGACATGAGTAAGCCAGGTGTTCTGCAAAAAAGGGACACGCACTCAAACTTTTGTTAATCGGATACATATTGCCTAAATGAGTAGACGAAAGTAAGAACGCATTTGTTAAAGTAGTTAGGTAATCTTCACTGTCACAAGATGGCAGCCAGAATACTGTTACGCTCGCTGCTATGAAGTAAACAACAATATGGAGAAAGCTTGCCCCCTGTCTGAAGTTCTTCTTTGCAAACCCTATATCTTGAAAGTTTGAGTTGCGATATTAACAATGCATGTGCACTCTGACTGAATTATTTTGAAATCTACCAATGAAGTAAGGGGTGAGTTTCGGTCGATTCGAACACGAGACGTACAATGTAGATTTAGCAAGCAGCATTGTTCACATTAACCCACTTGGCCACCTGGCCGTGCAGCTACTCAAAGACGGAATCCTTTCAGTACGAATTAGCTCTAAATCTACACAGCAAAAAAACAAAAAACAAAACTTGACATGATTGAAAGAACAGCACCATCTGGTGACTCGGACTAGCGCCTTCATCAACAAGCTGTGCCGAGGAGAAAAATCCGTAATTTCCTTCCTCACTTTCTCACTGCATGACCGGACACGTCACCCAGAGATAAACACCCATTTTAAATCTAATTTATGTAAAAGAACCGAATGAGAATTTAAATAGCCTTTTAATCAATATTATATATCTACGCAATTAAAAGGTACCACTTGCAGGATCACAGCCTCACCAGTCTTGCCACAGCTACGGGATACATTGTAATCTTTCGTGCAAAATTAAACACAGATGTTTAAACAGTTCAAGAAGCCAAACAGATCTACATTGTAAAAGTTGACAAGTGGTAAAAGTAAGTGATGAAATTTGGTACTGCAAACTCTGAATCCCTCAGCATTATAACTAGAGCACGTGTTATTTAGTAACCATAACTTTTCAGAAACGATAAGAAGCCAGTTCCCGAACAAGCATTGGCAAATCTCCTCCATCTTGTGAGTTGCAGCCTACCTGTGCCCCAGATTGCAGTGAGCAGAGTCCAGGAAGTGGTAAGGAGGCAGACTAGTGCTGTCTCTTCACCCCCCACCCCCCACCCCCCTAAAAAGTTTTTTAAAAAACGATTTTCCCTTTCTGTGATTACTGTCTTTGCCTGTGGTTGTTACAGTTTAAAATTGTAGTTTTAACCTGCCTGTGATTGCATATTTTATCACCTGTTTTGTGTTTTAAACTTGTGGTTTTCCTGCCCATGATTGCTTCCATTTAACGTGTTGAATTGTGGGATTTGCAGTCCAAACTCTGTAGTCTTTCCCTCTCATTCCTGGTGACTATTCAGTTTTCCCTCCAAATTTCTCCTTTGCTCTGTGCTAAGACCTGTATGTTAAACAGTGCACCTCCAGCCACCATTTTGTGTTATCAAGCCAGTGAAACCAGCCCCCCCTGCCTCCCCCCCCAGCAACAGGGATATTCTACATCAGAGGGTGCTTCTGTGAGCTGTTTAAACTGTGTTTAATAGGGACTGTGCACTTCGTTTTTTGGCCAGGAGAGGGAGTAAAGTTTTATTCAAACAGTATTGTTAGATTTCAAGTTTGTGAGGCCTTTACCTGAAGGAAGTCCAAAGTGTGGATTGAGCCTGTCTGTCTCCTAGGAGATTCTGAATAGGAGAAACAGCTCCCCAGCCCCCACCCCCAGGCCAGCAGGCCTAGGGCTGGGGATTGGCTATTCAGCTACCAGGCAACTCTGAGCCCTCCCCTCACACCTGCCCAGGCCCCTTAAGGCTTTGCTGGGTGCACCCCAAATCATTCTCCTCCATCTTGTGAGTTGCAGCCTACATGTGCCCCAGATTGCAGTGAGCAGAGTCCAGGAAGTGGTAAGGAGGCAGACTAGTGCTGTCTCTTCACCCCCCCCCCCCTAAAAAGTTTTTAAAAAAACGATTTTCCCTTTCTGTGATTACTGTCTTTGCCTGTGGTTGTTACAGTTTAAAATTGTAGTTTTAACCTGCCTGTGATTGCATATTTTATCACCTGTTTTGTGTTTTAAACTTGTGGGTTTCCTGCCCATGATTGCTTCCATTTAACGTGTTGAATTGTGGGACTTGCAGTCCAAACTCTGTAGTCTTTCCCTCTCATTCCTGGTGACTATTCAGTTTTCCCTCCAAATTTCTCCTTTGCTCTGTGCTAAGACCTGTATGTTAAACAGTGCACCCCCAGCCACCATTTTGTGTTATCAAGCCAGTGAAACCACCCCCCCCTGCCTCCACCCCCAGCAACAGGGATATTCTACATCAGAGGGTGCTTCTGTGAGCTGTTTATACTGTGTTTAATAGGGACTGTGCACTTCGTTGTTTGGCCAGGAGAGGGAGTAAAGTTTTATTCAAACAGTATTGTTAGATTTCAAGTTTGTGAGGCCTTTACCTGAAGGAAGTCCAAAGTGTGGATTGAGCCTGTCTGTCTCCTAGGAGATTCTGAACAGGAGAAGCAGCTTCCAACTCCCTGGCCAGCAAACCTTGTCTGAGGTTGCTGGGACCTTATATAGTCTGCTAGTGGTTGGTACATGTATACACTGATTGGTGGTTGTATCTGATGTTTCTATTGGATTAGGTTAGTGTCCTCATTGGTTGGGTATTTGAGGGTTCTGATTGGTTTCTGGGTCTGTGATTCAATCAAAGTAGGGTTGGGGCTAGGGTTATGATTTCTATTGGAAGTAGGGACTAGGGCTTCCTGTGTTATTGGTTGTTGGGACTAAGGTGGAACTAGGGCTAGGGTTAGGCCTTTAATTGGAAGTAGCGATTAGGGCTTCTGGTGTTATTGGTTGCTGGACTGGGTGTGGGACTAAGAGTAGGGTTAGGCTTTCTATTGGAAGTAGGGACTAGGGCTTCCTGTCCCATTGGTTGCTTGGACTAGGGTTGGGACTACTGGTAGGGCTAGGGCCTCTATTGGACGTAGAGATCAGGGGTTTGAACTTATTGGGTGCTTGGATTAGGGCTAATATTGGCTGTAAGGTCCTGGTCTCCTACTGGTTCTAGATTTTTAGGGCTAGTGTTGTGATTGGATAGTGTTAGGGCTAGGGTTCCCATTGGCTGACGGGGTCACCTGATTACTACGGCTATAAAAGGCCAGGGTTAGGGCGTCTCAGACAAGGGCAGAGAGGACAAGGGCAGAGAGGACAAGGGCAGTTGCCTGTTTGAGCCTGTTAAGGGCGGAGAGGACAAGGGCAGTTGCCTGTTTGAGCCTGTTCGAGACTGGCCAGGGCCAGAAATGCTGCCCATTTTCCCAATAAGCAACACCCAGCCCACACCATCCACATCCACAAACAGAGCAACACACACACACACCAAATGTACACCACGCACAACACTATGCACAAATTAATGTACCAGCATACACTACAAAACCAACCAAACCACATCTATACACCCTACTATCCCAACTACCACACATATCCACCATCACCTACAAACAGTACACAACCCTATCCTATACCACTAACCAATACACTCATCACTAACATAACGCCAATCGACACCATACCTAACTACATCCCATCCAGACACACGCTCCCTGCTGTTATTACACCTTACATACCACCTTTTATCACTAACAAACATATAATCATCCTTCCATCATTTGTCCAACAAACACCCTCCTCACCCTTCTACTAATAACACTAACGTACAACACACACACTGCAGACCACCACACTTTTTAACTCTTGCAACAAACCAGTCTAAGACAAACATCCTTACCTCTACTTCATTCCCACCTACACACATCATACACTCTACTCATAAACACATCACCACCCCCTCTACCGTACAACCTCCTCTCACAAACAATACTATACAACCAAATCCATTGCATGAAACATATACATCAGCACCCCTTTTCACTACTCCTCAAAAACAAAACATATCACACACACCAGCACAAGATCTTCAAAGCACAACACCTCATAATACTTACCATCACAAAATACAAACATACACCCACCTTTCAAACAACACAAAGGAACCAAATCCAATGCCAAGCTTTCTCTCTTCCACCACACCTAACACAGATACAGCAACACAGCAACTCTCTTCTAACCGCCTCTCATCCATTGGACAATTTAGAACCTTACTTCATGACCCACATGCTGCACCACCACCCCTGACTCCTACACCTTCCGCATTAAACACACGCAAACAATATAAGCAACATGCCATACCTCACAACTTCGCTTCCCCATGTCTACTTCACAACAATGTTACACCACGAAAACAACACAGCACTCCAACTCACTCTCAAACACCATCTCCACCACATACACACGCAGACCCATCAAAATGCCTTCTTAGCATGCTGGATGAGGAACATGATACAGAACAGCTACATGATTGCTATCCTAATACAGCTAATGCCAGCTCTAAAAACACACCTGCTACAAACCCACACAATACTGACCACTCTTCTACAAAACAAAGTCTCACTATCACCAAAGGCCACTCTCTAAACTGTCTACTAATAAATGCTCGATCCCTCTCTAAAAACAAACATCACATCTACGACCTTCTCACAGATGCAAAACCAGACATACTATTCATAACCGAATCATGGTTGGGAGAGGATATGGCTCCAGTCCTGCATGAAGCCATTCCTCTAGGCTATCAAACAATCACCCAAAATCGTATAGCCAAAAAAGGAGGTGGTCTAGCTGTTGTATTCAGGCAAACAATACATATCACTAAAATTGACGACATCTCCATAAAGAATTGTGAGGCTCTTCTAACAAGATGCAATTCTACACCGTCTTCCTCCTGTAACTTCCTGCTCCTTTACAGACCTCCACCTAGCAAGGCGACATTCCCAGACGCACTTCTAGACACAGTTTCAAACCTGATAACAATACACTCCAACCTATGCGTTCTGGGTGACCTCAACATTTGGTTTGACAAAGCCAATATGACCCATCCAAAAACAATAATCACTGGCCTAGACGCACTGAACCTCCATCAGATTGTCCACAAACCGACACACACCGCTGGACATATCCTAGATGTCATTTTTGCTAATACTGAACTAGTTACCTTTCAAACTATAACTCCAGTCACATGGTCAGACCACCACTTGCTTGCTTTCCAACATAAAACAACACTAAGCGACTCACCTCAAACTACCTTACATCCATCCACCTATCGGCCGTGGAACAGACTCAATTTGGAACACTTAGAAACACAACTAACATCAAGTACAAATCTAGAAACAATAAATTCTGTTCAAAAACTATATGAGTGGCTACAAGAAGCTTTTGACATCCTAATACCACTGAAAACCACACAACAGAACAAAAGAAAAAAAGCGCCTTGGAGAAACATAGAAATAAAAGACATAAAGCAACAAATTAGAAAGCTGCAACGTACCTGGCTCAAAACAAACGCCAAACAAGACAAACTTCACCTACAAAAAATTAACAGATTATACAAGTCAGCTATCAAAAAAGCTAAGAAAAGGTACTATTCAGACAGAATTCAAAACGCTAAATGTGCAAATAAAGAATTCTATAAAATACTCAATGAACTTCGCAAACCAAATTGCCTAGAAGGAACTCATCCTGTTACTCAAGATTTCACAGACAAACTGGCAAATCATTACACGGACAAAGCAGACACGTTGGACTCATACTTAAAACAGAAACAAAGCACCAGCACTAACCCTTGTACAAAACAACAATCCAAGAATACTCTAACCAAGCCTCTCCGTTCCTTCCAACACATCTCACACGATGAATTTATGGACCTGGTCAAAGCAAGCAGGCCTGCCGGCAGCCCTTCTGACCCCTGTCCACCACAAATTTTCAAGACAATTCTTTTAACAACCTCTGCTGCCACTCCAGTAAGAAGAATCAACGATTCCTTCACTACCGGAATATTTCCAGAAAAACTCAAAAAATCACACATACGCCCTTTACTGAAGAAAACAAACTTGGACACGCTGAACCCTGACAACTACAGACCCATTACAAATGGACCTTTCCTGGACAAACTGATAGAAAGAGCAGCGTTCGCCCAGATGTCACAATTCATTGAAGAGAATGACATACTTTCAGACTTCCAAACAGGATTCCGTCCGGGAAGAGGCACTGAATCTGCCCTCCTTGCCATCTGGGATGACCTGAAAAATACAATTGACCGCAACGGAGTTGCTGCGCTACTCCTCTTGGACCTCTTGGCTGCCTTTGACTCGGTTGACCATGACACTCTGAAACAAAGACTCTATGAAGCCGGCATAGAGGGAACTGCTCTAGACTGGATCGCGTTCTACCTTCGAAACAGAACTAATGTCATCCATACCCCACCTTTCTCGTCCAAACCGTACTCCACAAAAGCAGGGGTCCCTCAAGGTTCTATCATCTCGCCCATGCTTTTCAACATTTACATGAAGTCATTACCAGTACTGATCAATCAATTTCACCCCACGTGCTAGAACTATGCAGATGACACGCAAATACTCCTTCAACTGGAATGCCCCAAAGACATTGGAAAATCACCAATTTTCAGCTGTCTCAGAGCCGTGGATCAGTGGATGACTTGGAGCCATCTCAAATTGAATACTTCAAAAACGGAAATACTCACGTGTGGCGATTGGAAACATTACAACCCGCTTGCCGCATGGCCTAATGAACTGGGATCACCACCTAAAGTATCGAAGGAAGTAAGAAACCTCGGTGGAGGCAAGATGGCCGCTGACCAGTCGCAGTGAGAGGTCGCATTTCACTCCCTCTCCCTGAAGAATGTAATGAAAGGCGAGGATGCAGATGTCCCCTGTCGGGCTGGAACAAACTTCGTGCTGGGCAAAGGAATGGTTTTGGCTCTGGTATTCGTTATACAAAGGGGTCTCTATCTTTGCAGTTGAAAAGATTACTGAGACACTAAGGTTACCCTTTTGCTGGGCTACGAAGCACACGATTATGGCGCCTAGATTGCCGAAGCAGCAGAAGGAGAAAGAGAAGGACGCAGCGCTGCCTCCTTCGGGGAATCAGACGATACGGACGCAGCCTCGCAGAGTTGGAGCAGGACTAGCGGCGAAAAAACCAGAGGATGTTGAAGAGGTGCTGGGTGCAACTAACCTTACTAGCGGCGGCGGTGGTGGTGGCGGCAGGCTGGCCAGCTCAAGCACCGTCTCTGATGTTAATCAGGAAGGTAATAAGGATCCCGGAATGAAAGCGGCAAAAACTGGACAAGAAGGGAGCAGCAAAAGTAAAGAGAGCGCCCTACGGCAGCCTACCTTGATGGAGTCTTTCGCAGTAATCGGTCCAAGTTCTTCGAAGGCGCCGATAAGTGAGGACGTGGCAAACGTTGACAGACTGCAGAATGCAGCCCAGAAGGAGATTGACCTAACCTGTCAGGATGAGGATACAGACAGGCATGGGGAGCAGAGCAGCGGAAACAATGATGAGTCAGGTAGGCTGCCAGTGTATGTAGGGGACGCTGATGAATCTAGATGCGATAGTACTAGACCTGATAGCACGGATGCGAACAATGAAGTTGCGCAAAGCAGGACTGTGGGAGGAAATATCGATAGTAAAAGAGAGGGGAAGCATGCTAGTAACCCAGGAAAGCTGAAGGAGACAGTACATGCGATAGCCCCTCACACATAAGGGGCTTTGGAGATAACAGGCATCAATTTGAAGCACAGACAGGGAGCTCCTCAACAGAATGTCCTTAATCGATCATTGGAAGGAGATTGTTTCTTCTCCCTCAACGATGAGTCAGACTCTTCTTGCATGTCTGATGGTACTACTGCGAGTGATACAGACTCGGCAGATGAATTATCGGCATTAAGAGCATCAGGTGCCTATAGGTCAGCGCAACTTAAGCGCAGATCTAAATCAAGGTCTAAATCAAATTTAAGCCCTCCTCGTGTGGAAGCTACAAAAAAATTATTATGGGATTACTCGGCTACTTCACAACTTTACCAAGAAGAGACCTCAGCAGCTGGACCAGAGGGGGGCATAACAGCAGATAAAGCGCCTCAGTCTCCTTCAATGGATTTGCTCTATATCACCCTTAAGCAGATGCAGGCAGAAGCCAGGACAGAAAGCCGCAGAGCAAAACAAGCTACTAAAAAAATACAAGGCTCACTCAGGAAAATGAATAAACTCTATGAGGACATGGCAGACAGAGTTACTCAGGTGGAAGAGAGGACTGGGAGATTGGAGGATGACGTTAATAAATGGCAGGCATTTAAAGAAATGCACGAAAAAACGTCGGAGGATGTTCGATGGAAACTTGAGGACTATGAGAACCGTCAGAGACGGAATAACATCAGACTCCTGGGAGTTGCTGAAGGGGCTGAAGGGCAGGATGTTAGGGCATTTGTTGTCTCTCTTCTGCGGGGGGCTTTTCCCGAACGTAGCTCCTGGAAATGGGAAGAGGAAGTGCAGAGAGCACACCGTTATCCTCTGACTCTGAAAAAGGGCTATCAGGCATCCCAATCTAACAATCCTAGGGCGATCCTTGTCTCTGTTGGTAATTTTTTGCTTAGGCAGGAAATAATGGATAAAGCTAGGCCACAGGCTAAGCGATCATTGGAAGGCACATCATTTTTTGCGCGTCCTGATTTCTGCCATGTTACTGTGGAAAGGAGATGGAGATTAAGGCAGATGATTTCATCTTTCCAGGGGCTAGGCTGTGAGGCATATTTGTTGTACCCAGCTCGTTTGAAAGTAATTGTAAAGGGGCAAGTTAGAATGTTTTTTTCTGAAATTAAGGCTCAATCATTCTTAAATGAATTAAAAGAACAGAAGGGTGGGAGAGGGGGTGAGGTGACCTAGCTGCGGGTAAGCTGTCACACATAGGTCATGAATGACCTAATTGCCTGTAAGGGGGGGGGGGTTCCAGGGGAGGGACCTGAGGGAGGGGGTTGGAGGGGTACACGGGGGAGTAGCGGACAGCACAGCATATTGAGTGTTTTTTTGAGATGCACGGAAGGCACCATTTGGATGGAAATAAAGATAGAGGGAGGTTACCAGTTAGACTTGATGAATTTGTATACAAATATGGAACATTATTGGTGGGGAAATCTTAGCTCAAAGTATTAATGAGTATAAGAATAGCAACAATTAAGGTGTGCGGATTGAATGACCCGGCTAAAAGACAACGGCTAGCAATAATATTGAGGGCAATGAAATTAGATTTTGTGTGCCTACAAGAGACCCATCTAGAGGGATCTAGGGGGTATAATGGAGCAGATGGGGTTTCACCTATTAGCATATACAAAACAAGGGGTAAGAACTAGGGGGTCGCTATATTGGCTAAAAGAAACAATATTAATGTTATAAGGAAGATGGAAGATCAGTGGGGAAGGTGGGTGTTGGTACAATGTATGATAAATAATGAACTGATCACCCTATGCTCTGTGTATGGATCCACGGAGGACGATCCCGATATATTTGAGTACTTGGATCTAGAAATGACTACATGGCCCACGCCTATAATTTTGTGCGGGGACCTTAATATAAATGGTATGGGGGTTTGTGGACCAAAAATGGGGCGCAATATCAGGGTCGGAAAAAGAAAACATTTTGTGCGCTTACCAATCTAGTTTTTAATAATGGACTAACCGATGTTTGGGCACATTTAAAGCCACTTGATTCTGGCAGCACATATTATTCAGCACCACACAGAGTCTCGGTTAGGCTTGATTATTTTTTAGTAACACATGGTTTAGTGTCAAGATGCAAGATTGAGAAACTACCTAGGATTATTTCAGATCATAACCCTATAATCTTAACAGTAGAAATGACGGGTGTTGCTAGATGTCAACGTGAATGGACTTTTGAGAGAGGATTATTAAAAGATATAGAATATATTCAACACATGAAGGTTTGGATAATAGACTTTTGGGACATTAATAGGGGTAGTACCACTTCAGGTATGGTCTGGGATGCCTTCAAAGCGGGTGTCCGTGGGGAAACCTTGAGCTTTAGCCTCTATAGACAAAGGCAGGAAGCTTTAAGATCAGAGAAATTGACTAAAGCAGTTTTGGAGGCAGAAGAGGAATTAAACAGTGCTATTGCTACGGGAGGAAGTTTGGACCAAGCTCTCTTTAAAGTTGCATTAGCAAAGGCAGAAGCAGAGGAGGCTATTGCATTAAAGGCAGCAGCTACGTTTTTAGCAAAGAAGGAACAATGCTATGAGTTGAGTGAACGTGTAGGGCGCACTCTGGCGGCTCGTACAAGACGGAGAGAGGCCATAGGGGAAATTAAAGGGATCTTGGATGGCAAGGGTGGGACAGTTAGTGATTCAGCGGGGATACGGGAGGTTTTTAGGCAATTTTATGACTCTCTATATAAGGAAGAACAAGTTAGAGATCCGCTAGAAACCCGAAGGTATCTGGGGGATATTCCTGTATCACCTCTTAGTGAGCAAGAGCGAGAGGCTCTAGATGAGCTCTTGGTTGAGGAAGAAGTTGTAACTGCCATGAATGGCCTTCCAACAGGTAAAGCGGCTGGCCCGGACCAAATACCAATCGAATTCTATAAAATTTTCCAGGAAGTAATAAAATTGGATTTGGTCGAAACAATTAAACAGGCTCAGATGAGATTATCAGTACCTGATTCTTGGGCAGCGGCCGACATAGTGGTTATTTTAAAAAAAAGGGAAATCATCTGTAGAGCCGGGATCATATAGACCAATTACCCTGATGAATTCAGATGCAAAGATATTTTCTAAAGCTATGGCCCTTAGGCTTTGTAAGGTTATTGATAGAATAGTTAGCCCAGTTCAGCATGGCTTTATCCCAGGCAGAGGTACCACACAGCATGTCCGAAGGGTAGTTACTTTGTTTGACCTTACTGAAGTCTCAGGAGACCCTATGGCGGTTATATTATTGGATGCTGAGAAAGCGTTTGACCGGGTCTCCTGGGACTACCTTTGGCAGACATGTGAGAGGTGTGGTATAGGGGGAGGGTTTTCTCAAGCAATACAGGCTTTGTATCAGGCACCTACTGCCCGTCTCAGAATTAATGGGGGATACACAGCACCCTTGAAAATTAGGCGAGGGACGCGCCAGGGATGTCCATGCTCCCCCTTGCTATTCGCAAAATATATCGATCCATTTATTCGTAGGCTGGAAATAAATGGGGCGATCTCTCCAATAAGGGTTTACGGAACAGAATATAAGACTCTGGCATATGAGGATGACATTGCCTTAGTGACATCATTACCAGGAATTGCTATCCCTATAGTTGAACAAGAGGCTTTGGTTTTCGGGCAGGTGTCAGGGTATGTGTTAAATAAATCAAAAACGCAGATAATTAAGAATGAAGGAGCTGCCTGTAATGATATCCGAGTGGTTGAAGCAGTAACTTATCTCGGGATTAATATTTCGCCAAACTTAGATAATATAGTGGAAAGTAATATTAACCCGATAATATTAAAAGTTAAGAAAGACCTCAATAGAATGCATAATCTCCACCTCTCTCTTGTAGGACGTTGTAACGTGATAAAAATGATAGTATTGCCAAAAATTCTTTACCTCTTCCGGGCAATCCCATTGGAATTCGAGGCAAAATGGTTTACAATATTAGAACAGTTGGTAAATAGATTTATATGGGCCCACGGGAAAACTAGGAGGGCTCTCCGCTTTATGGCTCTACCTAGGGCAAAGGGTGGTTGGGCGGTCCCTGATTTTAAATTATATTATTGGGCGGCAGTTTTTCAACACATACGAGGTCTCCTGGGAGGGGATCCATCGGATCCACAGGTTCAATTAGGATCTATAGATATGTATTCTATGTTGATTGGAGTGGAGGCGGAGAACTGCTTTTTGAAATACACTGACTCTTCATATTATAAAAGAACTAGGTTTAAGACTCTATCAGCGGCTTTTAAGGTCTGGGCATCTTTTCGAAAGAAAACTGGATTGGGTAGACTGAATGCTTATACTCGACTGTCTAGAAATCCAACTCTCCCTAAGGAAATATTTGCAGATTCTGTATTGATAGAGTGGGGTTGTCGTGGAATTCGGAAAATAGGAGATTTGTTTGGAGTAAATGGTGTTAAGCAATTTGTGGAAATACAGTCTATTTTTGGTATTGATAAAAGGAATTTCTATAAGTATTTGCAAATTAGGAGTTTTTTAGGAAATAAGAAAGGGGGTCCAACAGGTTTTGATAAAAATAAAATATTGGATATCATAGAGGGTGGTGAAGATTGCACTATACGTAGATTTTATGCAGAGCTGTTAGCATTAAAAAGTGATGATCTTGAAAAATATGGAGAGAAGTGGGCAGCTAAATTAGGGATTGATCAAGAGTGTTTCCACCTCTCTTTAGAACTAGGACAAACTGCTCTGTGTTCAGCTGGGCTTCAAGCCCAGCATTATAAAACAATCTACTCTTTGTATTATACCCCCGCAAGGATAGCTCAATGGGGTGGCGGTGCAGATATAAGATGCCCGCGATGTGACAGTACAGAGGCTGAAATAATACACATATTTGCATCTTGTCCCTGTCTACAGGGTCTCCGGAGTGCTATAGAACTCTTTTTAGATAGAACATTGGGGGTTAAGATTGCTCTGACACCATCATTAATAATATTAGGGATAGATAACAGTGATAGGCAATCCCCCTTTCAGTTGTTTATTATTTATGGCTATGTCAGTTTTACGTATTTGTGTAGCATCAGCATGGCGGGACAAACTACCACCAACGTTCCAACAATGGTTGGCTAGGTTACTCTCTGCTTATAATCTTGAAAAAGGGATTTACGGGAGGAAGGGGAAAAGGGGGAGAAAACTTGGGGAACGGATTTGGGAACCCATCTCGGGGTGGAAATTGGGTAGCAAAGATGGTTGAAATATATGGTTTAGAAATGTATTGCTATGAAATGCTTTTTGGTTTTATATATTTTCTTTCTTTTTTCTCTCTTAAGTTGTTAAAAAATTGCAGTATGACTTTCTATGGTGGGCTATCCTCTGTCGGTATATTATTCTTTTCTTTTCTTCCTCTTCTCTTCCTTTATTTTCTTATTTAACGGTCATGTTTATCTATAATTATAATTATTATGATTGTTGCTCTGCTGTGCTGTAACAATAAATTGGAAAAATCTTTTAAATAAAAAAAATAAAAGGAAGTAAGAAACCTCGGAATGACCATGGACTCCAAGCTGTCGATGAATGCCCAAGTGGACAAACTAGCAAGATCAAGCTTTGTCACTATAAAAACGCTGCAACAAATTTTCCCTCATTTGGGATTTCCGCACAAGGTTCAAGCTACCATCTCCCTTGTTCTGTCCAAACTCGATTACGCCAATAGCCTCTACCACGGATCACCTTTAACAACCATGAAAAGACTACAACGGATTCAGAACTCGGCTGCCAGACTACTCTTGCAAATCAAACCGCGAGACCACATCTCCCCTGCCTTGAAAGCCCTGCATTGGTTACCGGTTGCCAGAAGATCCACGTTCAAGCTGCTTTGTATCACCCTCAAAGCAATACATGGAATGGGACCGCTCTTCATCAGGAATAAAATCACCAAACACATTCAACAGAGGAACCTCCGCTCTAAAGGAGCATCTCGCCTCAAAATCCCAAGATACAAGAAAAAAACCATGGGTGGCACATCCTTCTCTGTTCAAGCAGCCAAACTATGGAACTCTTTACCCCCCAACATAAGATCCACCTTATCTTCAGAAAACTACTCAAGAATTGGCTCTTCCCCACATAAGCACCATACGCAAACAGAAATTTACAGCATATCCCTCTGTATATAAGCATTTGTTTTCACTATAGACATGTACCTATCTTTGTGTATTGCTTTGTATAAACATGTAGAATAATTATGTTGTTGAGAGAAAAAAAAATAATAATAATAATAAATAAAAATCATCTTTGGTCTACATGTACTTACTTCCATTGTGCATCTATGTACCTTCCATGTACTTGGATCTGTGTCTGTTACTTTTCTCCTGAAAAAGCATATCCAATGCACTACCCTATTTCTCATCCTGTGCCTCTATCAATATCTTTAATCTACATATACTTACCTCCTTTATGTATCTATATACTTTCAATGTACTTATGGATCTATATATTTATCACTTTCTTCTAATTTAGCATATCCAAGGCACTACCCTAGTTCTCAGCCTATACTTATCTCAATATATCTTCTAGCCCAACCTTCTGACTCATCTCAAACTTCTTTCTACTACTCTTTCCAATGCACTACCCTATCTCTCATCCTATACATTTATCAATATATCCTCTACATCCACACTCTCATTTATCCCAAACCCCATACCACTACTATGATCCCCAAAATAACCCTTTCTAGACTCTCTCCTACTCTACCCCTCCTTGCATCATCTGACACCTCTTTTACTATACCGATCCCCTAAAACAAACCTTTCTAAACTCTTCCCTCTGACTCCTCCCTCCAAAACTCCCTTTTACTCATCCAAAAGCCTCCTCCTACTGCTAAGACCTAAAAAAAAAAAAATCCTTCACTCTTTTATCCCTCCACTATCCTTTTCAATCAAAATTAACAGACTAACATGTTAAATTCTCAAATTCCATTTTCAAATATACTAATTCACCACTAATCCTTTATGGGTTCCAGAGTAGCGTGCTACTCGCCAATAAAGCGTCTCAACACCCCATCAGGGTTAAAAGCGCTATATAAATGCAAACCTTTTCCCTTTCTACCCTCCCCAACCCTTCTCAATCCAAATAACTGACTAACATAACCACCACTAAAATTACTTTCATGTTTCACCATACTAATTCAACACTAATACTTATGGGTTCCAGAGTAGCGTGCTACTTGCGCTTCAATACCCCATCAGGGGTAGCAAGCGCTATATAAATACAAACCTCTTTCCCTCTTCTATCCCGCCACCTACCCTTCTCTACCCAAATAACTGAATAACATATCCACTACTCAAATTACTTCATATTTTACTATACTAATTTTCAACACTAATCCTTAATGGGTTCCAGAGTGGCGTGCTATTCGCCAGAAAAGCGCTTCAACACCCATCAGGGGTAACAAGTGCTATATGAATGCAAACCTTTCTTCCCTTATTATCCCTCCGCTATCCTTCTCACTCCAAATAACTGACTAATATCCACCACTGAAATTACTTTCATATTTCACCATATTAATTCACGACTAATCCTTTATGGGCTTCCGGAGTAGCGTGCTTCAACACCCCATCAGGGGTAACAAGCGCTATATAAATACAAACCTTTTTCCTCCTCCATCCTTCTGCTATCATTCCAAATCCAAATAACTGACTAACCTATCCACCACTTAAAATGTACTTGCATGTTTCACTGTACTAATTCAACACTAATCCTCTATGGGTCCCGGAGTAGCGTGCTACTCGCCGAAAAAGCGCTTCGACGCCTCGTCAGGGGTAGTAAGCGCTATATAAATGCAATTACAATACAATACAATGCCAATAGGTCTGGCTTCAAAGGATTGTTGAAGGGTAATGTGAAGCATTGCAAGTAAGTGGCATGGGACTATATATGTATTTGTGTGGAAGCAAAGAACTGTAGAATAATATTGGCGTAGGTTGAAACATTATGGGGACAGTTGCACTGTCAAGCTAGACTTAAAATTCCATGTAGGTTAATGACAGCCCTCCTCCCATCTGTCCAGCTGCCAGAGGAAAACAAAAATCATCTGGTTACTAAGGGCCCTTTAATAGCATTCCACTGTCATATGTGTGGCCCTGAAAGTTGAAGCTTAGGCAGATGGATAAATAAACACAATGATCACAGCTGTGTGGAGGGCAAACACTTACTTTGTGGAAGCACAACAACTTCTGCCCAGTCAAAACATGTCCTCCTGTCTCCCAACATGTGGGCAGACCCTCTATAGTGATACTCACATAACTGTCTGGCGACAGCTGTTCTGTCAAGCCAGACCATAAAAAGGATAATGTGCTTATGATACCTGTGTGTGAGTAAATGATACAATTCAAAATGTTCACAAAAGGAAATATAGAAGCAAATCAAACACGTAAATGTCAACTACTCCTGAGTAACAAATCTCACTGAGCCTGATGCAGACTATTTCCTGTATATATTTTGAATTCACAAAAGCAAAATAAGCATTTTACAAGCGTAAAATAACAAGCTTATACCCGATTCTCAGAACCCTGAAAGGTAGAATTGCGTTTGTAAAGACTCACTCAGGGCCCGATTTAGAGTTTGGCGGATGGGTTACTCTGTCACAAACATGCTCGATATCCCATCTGCCTTAATACAAGTGCATTAAATCCTACAACACTTGTAATAAGGTAGTCGGGATATCTGCCATGTGGGCATTCCTAGGTGGGAAAGCGTACTTAAGTAGGTGAACACCACAAAGTTGTTAATGTGTGGCTATTCAGACACGGCTTGCAGGTAACTACACACCCTAGAAACATGCAAGTTTCCTCTTGTCTAGATGTGCAGAAATGGGGAGGGAACACCCTCATATTTAATGGGGTAGAGGAAGAAGGGGTTCACTTCAGGGGAAAAAAATACCTTCAAACTAAGAGAAAAAAATATTGCCAGAGCATCCAGAAACGATGTGCTTGTCCAAAGTGCAAGACCTTTCAAATGTAGAATTCACCACCTTCAGGTAAGCACCAATCCCTTCCTGGGCTATCTAAGGGATCAAAGTTTCAAAGAGTAGAGGGCTTGAGAAAGAGGGGTCAGGAGAGAGTTTTACTTTTTTTTTTAAAGATGAAAGACACCTGAAGAACAATATCTGCAGGGTATCTAATTAGCTGTGCCTAGAAGCAGATAAGAACTGGAGAATTTGTATGCAAGACGTTTATGCAAGTGTCTCCAGGAACCTTTGGCTTAATATCACTGCCAATCAAGGGTTTGCAGATTTTAAACTTTGGTCTAAAAGTCGAATTCAAATCCCAAGATTCATCATCCCAAGAAACATCTTAAAGGATGCGGTTGCTGTTTTAATACTTTGCCAGTTTTCAATCAACCATCTCTATAGCCCTCAACAATGGTTATGTCTTATGTCACTTGTCCTTTTTCACCACCATTATTTCACTTTATTTCTCTTTAGGACCTAGAAGGCAGACGAACAAGTTACTTACCTTCGGTAACGCATTATCTAGTAGAGACTATCTAGCTGCAGATTCCTTCCCTTTGAATTTCCCAGGCGTCAGGCTGGATCCGGAAACGTTTGCTGAGCAATACCCCTTGCGCGCGACGACAGGTGGCTCCATTCGGCTCCGTGTGTCGTCAATGACGTAGGTAGCATCGGTTATGACGTCGCGGTGCCTACATAGGCGCCACCCAGGCACGCGGACGTCAGTACTGTTCGTTTTTCCACGCCAGAAGCGCAGAGTCACGAAATGACTTACGTAAACGTGTGCAAAACTAGGGCCCTGAAAGGGGAGAAACCCTGGACCTACAACATCAGTCCGCAAAGCGGGGAGGCATGGGTGGGGCTGTAAGGAATCTGCAGCTAGATAGAGTCTCTACCAGATAATGCGTTACCGAAGGTAAGTAACTTGTTCATCTGATAGAGACTTCTAGCTGCAGATTCCTTACCTTTAAATCAGATACCCAAGCCATACCATCTCAGCGGTGGGTTGCGGACTCATGGACTAGACTAAAAAGTCTTGCAGGACTGAGTGGGCAAAGTGCCCGTCCCTGCGCATTTGACCATCAAGGCAATGTTTTGCGAACGTGTGCAATGATGCCCACATCGCTGCCTGACAGATGTCTTGGACTGGGACACCCAGAGCCAAGGCTGTAGTCGCAGCCTTTCCCCTGGTGGAATGGGCCCTTAATCCCTCAGGGGGCTGCTTCTTCGCCAAGGCTTAACAGATTTTAATGCAGAGAACAACCTAGCGAGAGATGGTTCTTTTCTGCACTGCCTTTCCCTTCTTTACTCCCACATACCCCACAAAGAGTTGGTCACCCCCCCGGAACTCTCTTTTGCGGTCAAGGTAGAACGACAACGCACTTTTTGGGTCCAGTCGATGGAGACGCTCCTCTTCCTTAGAGGGATGTGGGGGAGCAAAGAAGGTGGGCAAAGTGATGGACTGACCCAGATGGAATGGGGTCACAACCTTTGGTAAAAAAGATGCCCTGGTGCGAAGCACCACCTTGTCCTGAAAAGACATAAAATAAGGAGGCAAGCTGGATAACGCCTGTAACTCACTCACCCTCCGGGCCGATGTAATCGCCACTGAGAAGGCTGTTTTGATGGTCAACAGCCGGAGGGGACAATTGTGCAAAGGCTCAAAAGGAGCGCACATCAAATAAGTGAGGACCAAATTAAGGTCCCATTGTGGCATAATAAAGGGTGTGGGTGGAAACAAGTGAACCAGCCCTTTTAGAAATCTATTTACAATAGGAGATTTAAAGAGAGAAGGTTGGTCTGGCAGCCGCAAAAAAGCAGACAGAGCAGAAAGGTAACCCTTAAGAGTTCCCAAAGCAGAGCCCTGCTGGGCAAGGGTCAGAATGAATAAAAGTACAGTAGAAAGAGGAGCAGAAAGAGGGTCAATAGACCTTCCTGTACAGTACAATACAAATTTCTGCCAACGGCAGGCGTATACCAACTTAGTGGAGGGCAGCCTGGCCGCCAGAATAACATTACAGACCTCGGGAGGAAGGTCAAAAGCCATCAACTACCGCCGCTCAATCTCCACGCATGGAGGCGCAGAGTTGACAGGTTCGGGTGGAGAACCCTCCCCTGCTGCTGCGACAGAAGATCCTCCCGAAGGGGCAGCCTGATCGGAGGATCGACACTTGTGCTCAGAAGCTCTGGATACCAGACTCTCCTTGCCCAGTCCGGCGCCACAAGGATAACTTGGGCCCGGTCGCTCCTGAGCTTCTTCAGAACCCTGGGCAGGAGTGGTATGGGCGGAAAGGCGTACAACAGGCCTGAGCTCCACTCGCGACGAAACACGTCGCCGAGCGATAACTCCTTGGAATAACGCCTTGGAAACTCCAGCGCGCAGTACTGCTGACATTGCGCGTTCTCTTCGGAGGCGAACAAATCTAACCAAGGTTCTCCCCACTGCTGAAAGAGACCTTGCGCCACCTCCGACTGGAGACGCCATTTGTGATCCGCTAGGTATCGACGGCTGAGATCGTCTGCCCTGGCGTTCAGAGAACCTGCCAGGTGTTGAACGACCAGGGTTATGCCCTGATGTTCCTGCCACGTTCAGAGACGCAGGGCCTCTCAACAAAGGGTCCATGACCCCACCCCACCTTGCTTGTTGCAGTACCACATGGCGGTGGTGTTGTCCGTGAACACCTGCACCAACTTCCCCTTGACAGAGGGAAGAAATGCTTTCAATGCCAAACGAATCGCTCGGAGCTCCAACACGTTTATGTGGAGCCCCGTCTCCGCCAAAGACCAGTGACCCCTGATCTCCATCTCTCCCAAGTGGGTGCCCCATCCCAGAAGTGACGCATCCGTCACGATTGTGAGATCCGATTGGGGAAGGGAGAGAGGTCTGCCTTTGACCCAATCTCGGTTCGTTAACCACCACTGCAGATCCTTCGCAGTTCCTTCCGAGATCTGAACCATGCCCGTGAGATTCCCCAGATGCTGTGCCCATTGGAACTTCAGTCCCACTGCAGAGCCCGCATACGCCATCTTGCGTGTCTTACAAACAGGATGCAGGAGGCCATGAGGCCCAACAGCCTCAGAGTCAACCTCACCGAAATCCAGGATAGATGCTGAAATATCGGAATCATAACCTGCATATCCTGGACTCGCTGCTCAGGAGGATAAGCCCAAATCTGCACTGTGTCCAGAACAGCTCCGATGAAAGGGAGCATCTGAGAAGGAGTCAGGTGTGACTTTGGCACGTTTATAGAGAACCCCAGCGAATGCAGGAGGTCCGCCATAGTCTGAAGGTGGGAGACGACTGCCTGGGGCGAGGACGCCTTCAACAGCCAGTAGTCGAGGTAGGGGAAGACTGAAACCCCTAACTTGCGCAGATGAGCTGCAACCACTACCATCACCTTGGTGAACACCCGAGGGACACTGGTAAGGCTGAAGGGGAGCACGGTAAACTGAAAGTGCTCGTGGCCTACCTTGAACTGTAGGTAACGCCTGTGGCCCAGCAGGATGGGAATGTGAAAATAGGCATCCTGCAGGTCCAGCGCTACCATCCAATCTCCTTGGTCTAAGGCAGACAAGACTTGAGCCAATGTGAGCATTTTGAATTTCTCCTTTTTGAGGAAGAGATTGACGGCCCGAAGATCCAAAATGGGCCAAAGTCCCTTGTTCTTCTTCGGAATCAGAAAGTAGCAGGAAGAACAGCCACTGCCTACTTCTGAAACTGGAACCCTTTCCATAGCTCCTTTGGCCAAAAGAGCCGTAACTTCCTCTTGGAGCAGTTTTAAGTGATCCTCCGCCAGTCGTTCCTGACTTGGCAGAGTAGTAGGAGGAAAAGAAAGGAAAGGAAGAGAATAGCCCTCCTGGACAATCTGCAAGACCCACTTGTCTGTTGTTATAGATTTCCAGCGGGGGAGATGATGATGAATTCTCCCACCCACTGGAGTAGTGTGGTCCTGCAGAATCAGCCTAGGAGTGCTTGGAGGCTGCGGCTGCTGGGGGCAGTGTGGCGGACGACTTCTGACCTCCATTCCGAGGACGGAATGTACCGCGTCCACGTCCATGCACGGCTTGGGTAGTCTGTGTGGGACGGTGGCTAGGATAGGGCCGACACGGCTGGAAACCCCTTCCGTTGCCACGAAAGGGGCGAAAGGAAGAGTGGCCACGAGGAGTGGAGGAGAGGCCCAAGGATCTGGCCGTAGCTCGAGAGTCCTTGAACCTGACCAGGGCCGAGTCAGCCTTTTCCCCAAAAAGGCGGGTTCCATCAAAGGGCATGTCCATCAAATTGGCTTGGACATCCCCCGAGAAGCCAGTTGTACGAAGCCAGGCGTGGCGCCTCAAGGCCACTGTCGTTGAAATAGACCTGCCCAGCGAATCGGTCATATCCAAACCACACCTAATGTTGAATTTTGCCGCATCTCTCCCGTCCTTGACAGCCTGGGAGAGCACAGCCCGGGCCTCCTCCGGGACTTGTGGCAGCACTTGCGCAACCGTCTCCCAAAGAGAGTGGGAGAAACGGCCCAATAAGCATGCGGTATTCACCGACCGCAATGCCAGACTGGAGGAAGAAAACATCTTCTTCCCCAAAGAGTCCAGTCTCTTGGATTCCCTATCCAGAGGGGCGGAAGGGAATGCGCCCTGGTAAGTAGAAGCCTGCACCACCAAACCTTCTGGGGTGGGGTGTTGGCTGAGGAACTTTGGGTCGCCCGGTGATGGCGGCATGCAATCGTCCTGTTCACAGGAGCCCCTGTGCTAGGTTTGGACCAAGTTCCTAGTAGTACGTCCGTAAGTGCCTCATTAAAGGGCAAAAGCCCCAGGTTGAAGCACTTCGGTCAGGAAATTAGTCCTGACCTGCACTGAGGGCAGCTCCAGTCCAAGGACCTAAGCTGCCTTCTTAACCACCATAGCATAGGACTCCCCCTCCTCCGTAGCCACTGTAGGTGGAGAGAGCATGCCAGTGTCTGGGGAAGTATCCAGACCACTGGCTTCCCCAAGTTCCCCATACCAGTCCATAGTCTCCTCAGAGACATCCTGGTTCTCTAAAGGGTCTCCGGACTCCTCCCATTCCTCTCCTGAGCCTAGCACATCCACATAGTGCTCAGGTGACAACATAGAACCCCTGGTTTCTATCGACGTCGGAATCGGCGTCGAGTGACGCCGTTCTGGCTCCGTGTCATCGGGGATGAGGATGGGGCTTGCGCCACGACAGCCGTCGGCGACGCCGCTAGCACCGACTTCGGGTTCGACGTCGGGGAAGGTCGCGTTGGTACGACCAGCGTCGAACCGGATCCGAGATCGGACCCCTGAGACCCCACCGGCGCCGTGGCCGAAGACGTCGAACCCAATGGTGCCCCATCCGACCCCGCGGGGCCCAAGGGCTCACCAACGGGGTCGTTCCGCTCAAATACGCGGCGCATGGCCCCGTAAAAATCCTTAATTTGAGCGGGAATCGCTCCGGCTCCCGGAAATGGAGGGAGGCGCGCAGTCGACTCTGGCTCCGGCTCCGCAGAACCGTGCCTAGAGCGTCGGTGCTCCTTACCTCTCTCGACGACAGACGCCAGTTGAGGTGAAGTCGAAGCCCGCTTGGACTTCTTCTTGTGCCTCTTCCCAGAGTGTCCAGTTGACCTCGAATGGGAGGAAGAGGACTTAGAGCTCCAAGAGCGATCCCGTGACCTCCTCTTCTTCGAACGGGATCGTGACCTCCTCGGAGTCTCGCTCAACGGTGTCGACTGCCGGGCCATGAGCAACTTCAATGCCTGCTCCCTCAAGGTCTTCGGAGCCATCACCCGGCAGTCTGAACACTACTTTGAATCGTGGTCGCGTACAAGACACCACAGACATACGCGTTGGGGATCGGTAACCGACATCGTGCGGGAACAAGTCCCGCACAGTTTAAAACCGGTCTTCCTACCCGACATCCCTTGCACACAAAGTCGTCAAAAAGTTCGACAAAAGTCAAGAAAAAAAGCCTGCCAAAAAGCGGCAGAGGGGTAGCTCTTCCCGGATCGGCGCTTAACTGGCGCGGAAAGAAAAGAACTGACGTCCGCGCGCCTGGGTGGTGCCTATGTAGGCACCGTGACGTCATAACCGACGCTACCGACGTCATCGACGACACGCGGAGCCGAATGGAGCCACCTGACGTCGTGCGCTAGGGGTATTGCTCAGCAAAAGTTTCCGGATCCAGCCTGACGCCTGGGAAATTCAAAGGTAAGGAATCTACAGCTAGAAGTCTCTATCAGATCTGTTAAATACTAACATGGGCCTTGCAGAGTATGGGCCTTTTTGCATGTTTCAGCAGCTCAAACTTAACAAGCCGGAGAAGGGATGTTTCCATTCTCTGCTATAGCTATCTTTCATGACCGTTCAATAACTATAAACAGACTTGCTCTATTCCGTATCAGAGGCACTGAAAAGACACAATAGCAGCAGCTTTTGTGTGCTTCCTGAAATCTGAACGAAATTATTGTTCATCGTTCAGTACAACTGAAAGAAAAATCAGACATGAGCGACCAGTCCTGGCTCCATCTACTACTTTTAAGGCAAGCATTGGCAAAGCCAATAGGTCTCGCAATCTGAGAGCTGGTATTTTCAATGTCAATGTCTTTTAGCCAATCTGAATAGCAGCAGAGCTGCTGTTCTGCATGGCTGAAAGTCATGTACAAATGCTACGTATAAGGCGGCCACTTTTATGTCCCTGAGTAACACACGGGCGCGCACACGTACTAAAGCCCCAGTGCTGCTGCCCACAGATTATTCACAACATGTCTCTTCGAGACAGCAACTGTGCTGTCTGGCCAAGACCTAATCAAATAAATTAGGTGAACACTTTTTTTAATTTACCTAGTTGGATCGATAAATAGAAAAAACAATAAGTAGCACTAAAGTGGGGAGGAGCATCACAAACGTTGTGGGTGGGGGAAAACATCTTAAAGGATGCGGGTGGGGGAACATCAAAAAGGATGTGGTTGGGGGAAAAAAAAACAAGGGCGTGGCTCAAGGAAACAACACAAAAGGCGCAGGAGGCGGGAAGCAACACAGAGAGCAGGGGATGGAAGCAAACAGAAGGGGCTGGGAGAAGAAACAGGTGAGAGGCAGCAGAGTGGAGCAGGTTGGAGAGAAGAAAACAGATGATAAAAGCAATGTGGGTGGAGAAGTACATGAGGGCAAGTGCAACATGGATTAGTTGGGGAGAACCACACAGGAGACAAATAACGAAACAGAGTGTGGGGGGGTGGGGGGGGAAGTACACAGAGGGAGACAGATGGAATACACTTGCACTCTAAAGCAGTGCTTAACCCAAAAGAAAAAGGTAGTGCTTTAAAAGCAAGCAGTGGAAGGACACGTGTAATGCATCCATCTTCCAGGGAAGGGATGAACAAAAGAAGAAGAAAAGCCCACACAAGCTTATGAATAAAAAACAAGTAACTGATAGTGAGAGTAAACCAGTGAGTGCTAAGCAATTGGCGGCCTCCAAGCCCACTGTAAGCTGACATAGTTCTTTTCGCCAACAACCAGCTTGGATATTTGTAATAGAAGATTTCTTTATCATAGATTTGTGGTGTTGTAGATTATGCTGACCACCTTGTGGCAATGCACGCTGTGGCACATACATCTATTTTTGGGCCAAACTACATTCTTTTTAAAATTTCCAAAGAGTGTGTGTGCTTCGTGCATGCTTTAGGCCAGGGTTCTCCAAAGTCGATCCTGAAGGGCTGGATCCATGCCAGATTTTTAGCATATCCACATTTAGATAAATGTAGCTATCTTAAAAATCTGGCATGGATCCGGCCCACCAGGACCAACTTTGGAGAATTCTGCTTTAAGCTAACGCATCAAAATTAACACTCTTGTGTAAGAGCAAATAATGTGTCAGAATCTGCATCTCAACTACATAAACAGACTTGTGTAAAAAGCCCCTGCTTCTTTATTTGAACTAAATCTGGTAACCCCAGCCTTCTTTCATGATGCACGCAGCAATAAAAGGGACTTAAAGCAGCTGCCTGGTCTGTTTGTAGTTCACTCACGTTAACTAATTCACCTTTATTGCTTCCGTGTTTTGGCCATTGTGTATTCATTTAAGGGGTTGAGGGCATGGAACGCCCCGTTTCCCAGTAGCAGCACAGAAATGCTTGACATTCTTCCTGCAGACCTGATACATGTGCCGAGCCGGTTTCGCAAGTGGAGAGGTGACGTCAGAAAAGCCAAATACTCTGAATAACAGTAATGGCACTATGGATTCAGATGCTGCAAAAATGGAAACAGGTGCGAGATAGAGCATAGGAGTAAGCACATCACGAAGGTGGGTAGCAGAAGGGCGAGCAACAAGGGGAAGCGGGGAGAAGAAGCGCTGAGGGGGGGGCGAGAAGCATCAGGAGGAGAGCAAAATGAGAAAGATGGGAACGTGCAGGAGAAGCACAAGGGTAGCGAGCATGGCAGGTGGGAAGACATACATGAGGGAGACCTCAGAAAAATACACACACCTACGCCTCCCCACTTAAAGAGAGCAATTAACAGTGCTTCCCTCAGCCCGTAAGGAGGACAGGGGTGGGGATGAAGGATCTGCACCAATCAATTAGCTGTCATACTGTAGAAGGGCTGAGCCAATCCAAGCCCACTGAACAAAGGAGGAAATTCAGACCTCTGGAGCCAACACAGGAGGGGGCTCCGCTTTGATGTTTATGGGAAAGGACTTGGCACTGATGTCAGCAAGGGGAGGAGCTGAGGCCCGCAGAGGAGATGTGACTAGTGACTCATTATTGACGCCATCTTGAATTGTTCAGCAAGCTGTGCAAGAGGGTTGGGACAGGGGCAGAGAGGGGATGTGGCACCCCAGGATTGGCCAGGGGTGCCTGGCTTCTAGAACTATTCACACCCACTTAAAACGTCTTGCATAAGTAGGAGAGCTCTCTCTTTGTTGTACTTTTAGCGAGACACTGGGACTGGAACCAGCAGCCATGGACAACTGGAAGGAGGAACTCCCTCATGACCATCTAGACCAAGGACTCTGGCTACAGTTAACCCCAGAACCAGTGGGGCTCCCACCAGGACCCGGGAAGCTGTTCCCTCTGCACCCCCTACGGACTAGCTGGGGGAAGAATTGGACTTCTGCGCCAAGGAGAAAAGAAGCACTAGAGGAGAAAGGCTGGTGCAGTGAGCCAGTGAAACCATCTCCCTGCAACGTTCACCAGCTTAAAGGCCAGGATGGCTAAGGAGAATGCTCCAGGTGGCTAGGTTTCGCCAACAGGAGAAAAAGGAGCCCAAAACCAAGCAAAACAGCCCAACAGGCTGGAGATATGAGGAGGGTAAGGATTTGAACTTTAACACCTTGAACGAAAAAGCTCAAGATGTGGCGAAGGGTCACAGTGCACTGAAGCTATTGCTTTACCAGCCCCGGGGACCCCTGCCAGGGCCGGACTGGCCGTAGCAGGCACCGGGCATTTCCCGGTGGGCGTTTTTGGGCCCCTGGGGGGCCATTTTTGTTACAGGGCGTTTTTTGCAATATCGGACCCTGTATCAAAATCAGCCGAGACCGGCCCTGGCAAACAGCTTGACCGCACCCAACGCCCCCTCCCCCCCCGGGGAAGTGTCCGAGCCGAGCACTTTGCCAGTGCAGGTTTTGGTTCCCAGTCCGGCCCGGAGCCCTGCTTTACCAGCCAGTCATCAAGATAGGGAAATACATGGATTCATGACCTTCCCATTGAAGCTGATAAAAACTGCCAGCACTTTGGTGGTGCAATGGTCAGCTGTAATCGCTGGAACATGAACTGATAGTGCTGAGACCCGAAGGCAAACCTCCGGTAAGGTGGATAGGTAGATGGAAACAGGCATCCTGGACCGCAGGACTTGACACACAGACAACATCTTGAATTTGCGTTGCAAAATGAACAGGTTCAAAAAACAGAGTTAAAGGACAGATCTCAGACGTCTGTCTTTCCTTGGGACCAAGGAATAAAGGTAGTAGATAGAGTCCCTTGCTCTGTCTTTCTGGGGCATCACCTCCATGGTTCAGATCTTCTGCCTACAAAACTGAAGCATGTGCTGAAGAGCACATCCTGTTGGAGGGAAGGTGGTCTGGAGAAGATAGGAAGGGTGGGTCCCAGCCCTTGCACATTAGCATTGTGAATGTGTCCCATATGGTGGAAAAATGAGAGACCGCCCCTTGAGAAAGTGTATATACATGCATATGTGCCTTATTGCTTTGTGTTTATTATAAAAATGCTGATACGCATGCCCTATTGAAACTACAATTGCCTTGCTTTATTTTTGAATACTTGCTGACTATTTTGCATTAAAAGTAGGTAAGACAGTATTGTGTTTTCTTTTACAGAACCTTATGCATTGTCTGCCAGGAATTGTCTCGCTAGGAGAGCCTTTGACCAGACTTCACACGGCGAACCCCCGATGCACAAGATGAGGGTGAGAGGTTTCTCCAGAGGAAATGGGTCAAGTATGGCCCAGTGCTGGCCCTGGTGATCCGCCAGACAGTGTAAGCACATTGAAACAAAAAGTAAATGAGGTCTAACTGCGTCTAGCATAATTTGTTTGTTTGCATGTTATTTATTGTCTAGCATATGTCTGACATTTGTTGAAAGTGCACAAAAGACACTGTCAGAGTACGAAATAGTGCAGTAATTTGGAAGATAGGACGTCCAAGCGTAGACCCTTGATGATGAACGAGTGTGAGAAAGAGGTCCTCTGATCTCGCCACCATGGCACTTTCGTTAACATCTCCAGGCACACAACTGAAGGTCAGCCATTCACAAGGGGGTCTTTAGGTGTAATTGTATAATACCTTTCCTCCCATTCTCTACAAGATCAGTTAGAGTAATAAAAGAGGGAACTTTTAACCTACTTTCCATTCCCACCCCTGCCCACAGAATGAGCTGTCAGCAGATCCTTTTAACCATTTCTCATGTGTGCGAGAAAGACAAGAAACAGTGATGGGGGGCTGAAAAATCTAAAGATAGCAAGCCCCCAACGAAAGAGACTTATGACCACAATATGTTTCCACCATTACAGTAAAGTCACATGCAAAATAATAATAATGGGTGGAACTCATTAATGAGGATGAGATAAAATCCTTGTCTGAAATGAAACCTTTGATGTAAAGAAATTAAGTAATCTGCAAAATAAGTTAAAAGAATATAAAACAAGATTGATGCTGAACAGTGGCCTCTCTTTTTGCAATGCATGAGGAGGCCCATGAACGTAAGCATGAATCCCAAATCTGTGGGATGAAAAATACCCTGGAGAAGGATTATGTCGCTTACCCTGTAAGCATCTGTTCTTGGCATGTAGAGTTATAGATTCAGATGCTTTGCATACTCCTGCCATCTAGTGTTGGGTCTGGGTATTTGCACGTTGTTTTTCTTCAAAGTCTTTTTGAGTCACAAGGTAAGGTGAATCCTCCTTTCAGTGATACTGCGCCTGGGCATCGACTCCATTGTTAGATTGTTTTCCTGCAAGAGGGCAAGAATGGAGTAAGTAAGTGTAAGTACAGAGATGTCCATGCATGTGTAATGTATAAAGGAACTGCAACGACCACAAGTGTCCAGGGAGGAGGGAGGGCACATGTGAATCTACAGCTCTACATGCGAAGAACAGGTGCTTACAGGGTAAGTAACATAATCCGTTCGAGGCATGTGTGCTGTAGATACACATGCTTTGCATAGAATGTATAGCAGTACTCTCCGAAAGCGATGTCTAACCAGTGGCCGTTGTAGTTGTCTGAAAAGGTGTTTTTCGCACTGTCTGCCCAACATTAGCTTGTTGGCGTGCTAACACATCCACACAATAATGTTTGGTAAATGTGTGTGGTGTAGACCATGTAGCTGCTTTACAGATGTCAGCTATAGGAATGTTACCTAAAAAGACCATAGATGCTCCTATTTTAGGAGTAGAATGGGCTCTAGGAGGTATAGATAAAGTTCTTTTTGCTTTAATATAGCATGTTTGGATACATTAAACAATCCATCTAGAAATGCCTGATTTTGAGATAGGCTTCTTTATGAGGGGTAGCAAATGCAAAAAAAAGTTGTTTTGCGAACATCCTTTGTTCTGTCAATATATTACATTAATGCTCTTTTGACATCTAATGTATGTAGAGCTCTTTCTGCTAGAGATTCTAATTGAGTGAAAAAACAGGTAGCTCAACTGATTGGTTAATATGAAAAGCTGAAACTACTTTTGGAAGGAATTTTGGATTGGTACGAAAAACCACTCTATCTTTATAAAGTTGGGAGAATGATTCTTCTAGTGTAAATGCCTGAATCTCACTTACTCTTTAGTGAGGTGATAGCAATCAAAAAGGCAACCTTCCAAGAGAGAAATTTGAGGGAACAGTTATGTAAAGGTTCAAAAGGTGGACCCATAAGTCTTGTTAAGACAACGTTAAGGTTTCATGCAGGTGCAGGTGGAACTTTTGGTGGTATCACTCTTTTAAGGCCTTCCATGAAAGCTTTAATTACTGGTACAATGAATAAAGATAAGTGTTGTCTGTTTTGAAGATATGCAGCCACAGCCACCAGGTGTAGGCATATAGAGGTATAAGCAAGGCCTGAACGTTGTAGATGCAAGAGATAACAAATAATTTGTTGCATAGATGCATCTAATGGGTCAATTGTTTGGCTATTACAATATATAACGAACCGTTTCAAATTAGCTGCATAGCACGCTCTAGTGGTAGGTTCTCTTGCTTCCTTAAGAATGATCATGCAATCTAGTGGCAGATTTAGATATCCAAATTCTATGACCTGAGGAGCCAGATGGCTAGGTTGAGCTCCTTGAGGTTTGAATGTTTGATTTCACCATGGTTCTGAGTGAGATGATTTGAGGTGTGGAGAAGTTTCTCGTGTGGAACTACTGAAAGCTCTAGTAGTGTGGTGAACAATGGTTGACAAGCCCATGTGGGAGCCACTTGAATAAGGCTGAGAGATGTCTGTCTGAGTTTCCAAACCAGAAATGGAAGAGGGAGAGGCAGAAAAGTGTAAGCAAATATTCCTGACCAGTTCATCCATAGGGCATTGCCTTTGGATAGAGGGTGGGTGAACCTGTAGGTGAAGTTTTGGCAATTTATGTTCTCTACTGTTGCAAAGAGATCTATTTTTGGAAATCCCCAACTGTGGAAGTATGGGAGGAGGACTTGAGGGTGGAGTTCCAACTCAGCATCCTGCTGAGTAGGTCGGCAAAGTCATTGTCTGTCTCTGGAAGGTATTCTGCTAGCAGTTGTATTTTGTGATGTAATGCCCAACGCCAAATGGTCTGAGAGAGGCGTGATTGCTGTAAAGAGTGCGCCCCCCCTCCCCGTTTTTGGACATAATGGCTGTCATATTGTCCATCTGGACTAGGATAACCTTGCCTATAAGGTGAGGTAGAAATGCTTTCAGCACTAGGTGAACAGCTTGAAGATCTAGGTAGCTGATGTGGTGATTCTGGTATTTGCTGTCCCAGAGTCCCTGAACTGCTAAATGTTGTAAGTGAGCTCCCCACCCTGTAAGGGAAGTGTCTGCTGTTAGCCCAATCTGTGGGACAGGGTTGACAAAGGGCTGCCCTTTTGAGAGATTTTGTGTGTTCTACCACTGCAGAGAGCGATGGGTGCGGCTGTCTACCAACACTAGATCTTGTAGTTGACTCTGTGATTGAATCCATTGACGTGCTAAGCATTCCTGTAGAGGACGCTTGTTCAAGTCTTGCATAAGGTACTATGGCAATGCATGATGCCATCATCCCTAGTAGCTGCACGAAAGTTCTGACTGTTAGATACTGCTGGAGATGGCCCTTTTGCAGGGTTATCCCTAAACTTTTTGCTTCTTCCTCCTTTGTTTTTCCTGACCTGTGGTTGTTGGCTATAGAACTCTGGGCATTTTACCACTGCTGATCAGTGCTAAAGGGCATATGCTCTCTGTGTAAATTGTTATTATGATTGGTTATCCATGATTGGTATATTTGTTTTACCAGTAGGTCCCTAGTAAAGTGCACTGAGTGTGCCAGGGCTGGTAATTCAAATGCTACTAGTGGGCTTGCAGCACTGATTGTGCCACCCACCTGAGTAGCCCTAAAATGATGTCTCAGGCCTGCCACTGCAGTGCCTGTGCGCAGTTTGTTAACTGCCATGTTGACCTGGCAGGTGTACCCACTTGCCAGGCCTGACCCTTCCCTTTTCTTGCACATTGGACACCCCTATGGTAGGCCCAAGGTACCCCCCTGGGCAGGGTGCAGTGTATGTGAAAGGTAGGACATGTACTAGTGTGGGTAACATGTCATGATAGTGAAATACTGCCAAATTCGTTTTTCACTATTGAAAGGCTATCTTGCCCATAGGACAGAATGGGGAATGCTGTGTAACATGTTTCCCTGCATATCTTCCCATAGGAGCAAGGTAGAAAATTGGAGTCTGGTATCCCTGAACTCAGAATTTAATAACACATCTTTTAGGAAGAATGGTTTTTAAATTCTGTGTTTGAAAATAGAACTTTTAGAAAGTGGCTATTTTCTTGTTCAACCTTTCTGTGTGCATCTGCCTGTGTGTGGATTGACTGTCTGGTTTGAGAGTGACAGGGGCTGGGGTGGCTCCAGGAGTCTGGGTGAGTCAGCACTGGGCTGAATAGACCTATCTGCATTTGGAGTGGGGGGAGGAGTAGCACCTGGGCCTGAATAGGGCTGTGCCTGCCTTCCACAATGCTGGCTCCACCTCCTGCGGTGTATCTGATGGCCCTGGCCCACACTCACAAAGGTAGAAGATGTGCACTGGCAGAATGCCCCCAGAACTGGTTTGAACTGGGTCCAGGACCCCTCACACATAGAGAACAAAGACTTTTGGGGTATAAATACTAGAGCTGAAACCCCTGAAAGTTAGACTACTTCCTGATCAAGAGGAATCCCTGCCAACGAAGATCAGCTGAAGAGACTGAGGAGAAGTACTGCCCAAGTGTGTTTAGGGCTGGCCTGCAGTTTGCTGTTGCTACTGAGGAGAGGACCAAGGGACTTTGCTGTGTCCCCCCTGCTTGAAGAAGGACTTTGCTGAGTGCTGTGTCCAACTGAAGATTAGTCTCCAAGGGCCTGAGAAGAGCTGGCCTCCTGCTTCTGAAGTCCCAGGCACAAAAGGACTTCACCCCCAGCTCCCTGAACTTCCTTGCTGGGAGTTCCAGTCTGCCAGGAGGGCCTGTAACTGTGTGTGAGGCCTTTTTGCTGGTGGGAGCTCGAAGCGCGACGCAACGAGAGAGAAGCGTGATGCCGCCGCAGCTGTTCGCCGCCGCATCGCCGAAGAAGTGTGCCGCCACCACAGAGGGTGCCGTCGCATCACCGGAGAAGCGTGTCGCAGGGTCGTCGCATCGGTGAGGAAGCGCGCCGCCGCTGATCGTCGCCGCATCACCGGAGAAGCGTGTCGCAGGGCCTGTCGCGGCTCAGAAAATCACAGAGTTCGCCGCACGGCGGACGGGCGTGCACGCATCGCCTCCACGTTGTCGCATCGCAACAAAGACGCCATTTTGTCGCATCGCACCGGATCATCGCAACAAGGCGCCATCTTGTCGCATCGGAACCGGAGCGCAGGAAGAATCGACGCATCACCTTCTCTGCGTAACGCATCCCAGGTACTTTGAGACTAAAGTGTCGCATTCATCATCTACAAGTTTATTTTTGCAACAACCCTTTTTAAAGACATTCTACTGAGTTTCTGTATGTTGGATTTTTGTCGTTTTGGTCTTGTTTAGTTCAGATAAAGATATTTTATTTTTCTAAACTGGTGTGGTGTCCATTTGTGGTGTTTTCACTGTGTTACTGTGAGTGTTGGTACAAATACTTTACACATTGCCTTTGGGATAAGCCTGTCTGCTTGTGCCAAGCTACCAAGGGGGTGAGCAGGGGTTATCTAAAGTGTGTATCCCCCTTACCCTGACTAGAAGCAAGGGTCCTTATTTGGTCAAAGGTACCTACCTCTGCCAACTAGAGACCCCCAGTTCTAACATTGTGGCAGCGGTGGGATTTGAACTTGTATTTGTACTTGACCCACAGTAATTGGTGTACATCTCTGGATTAGTGCAGACCACTACGCAACCACATACTGTGTTTTGTTTTTGGTTCTATTTTTGATCTGATCCTTGAGTCATCCACGCATCATGTCTCAGAAGGGTAAACCAGCAAGTGATGTTGCAGAACTGGAGTTTGATATTGAAATTTTAAGTGGCTACAAAGTAGGTCAACTCAAGCAGTTCAGGGCAAAACCAAAGGGGATGATGGACGGAGTGTTGAACATTGCAAGCACTCACCCCCAGTCAACTGATCTGGGTTTAATCCATCATCATTCTTTAGCTCACTCCGCCACCCCAGTTCAGACATGGCCAAATGCAAATCAGTCTGACCCTGTGCCTCATGGGAACAGTCCAGCCCGAACTGCCAAGCCATGTCTTCCCTGGACCGGAAACAAGCATCCTGGGACCGGTTTCGGGTTCATAACCCTCATCAGCCAGGCTATCTTGAATCCAGTGGCAAAGTGAGCAAGGGACCCACGTCTGGGCATACCCTGCCAACTTAGGGCGAACATAGCAAAACCAAAGGGGATGATGGACGGAGTGTTGAACATTGCAAGCACTCACCCCCAGTCAACTGATCTGGGTTTAATCCATCATCATTCTTTAGCTCACTCCGCCACCCCAGTTCAGACATGGCCATATGCAAATCAGTCTGACCCTGTGCCTCATGGGAACAGTCCAGCCCGAACTGCCAAGCCACGTCTTCCCTGGACCGGAAACAAGCATCCTGGGACCGGTTTCGGGTTCATAACCCTCATCAGCCAGGCTATCTTGAATCCAGTGACAAAGTGAGCAAGGGACCCACGTCTGGGCATACCCTGCCAACTTAGGGCGAACATAGCAAAACCAAAGGGGACGATGGACGGAGTGTTGAACATTGCAAGCACTCACCCCCAGTCAACTGATCTGGGTTTAATCCATCATCATTCTTTAGCTCACTCCGCCACCCCAGTTCAGACATGGCCATATGCAAATCAGTCTGACCCTGTGCCTCATGGGAACAGTCCAGCCCGAACTGCCAAGCCATGTCTTCCCTGGACCGGAAACAAGCATCCTGGGACCGGTTTCGGGTTCATAACCCTCATCAGCCAAGCTATCTTGAATCCAGTGGCAAAGTGAGCAAGGGACCCACTTCTGGGCATACCCTGCCAACTTAGGGCGAACATAGCAAAACCAAAGGGGATGATGGACGGAGTGTTGAACATTGCAAGCACTCACCCCCAGTCAACTGATCTGGGTTTAATCCATCATCATTCTTTAGCTCACTCCGTCACCCCAGTTCAGACATGGCCATATGCAAATCAGTCTGACCCTGTGCCTCATGGGAACAGTCCAGCCCGAACTGCCAAGCCATGTCTTCCCTGGACCGGAAACAAGCATCCTGGGACCGGTTTCCGGTTCATAACCCTCATCAGCCAGGCTATCTTGAATCCAGTGGCAAAGTGAGCAAGGGACCTAAGACTGGGCATACCCTGCCAACTTAGGGCGAACATAGCAAAACCAAAGGGAATGATGGACGGAGTGTTGAACATTGCAATCACTCACCCCCAGTAAACTGATCTGGGTTTAATCCATCATCATTCTTTAGCTCACTCTGCCACCCCAGTTCAGACATGGCCATATGCAAATCAGTCTGACCCTGTGCCTCATGGGAACAGTCCAGCCCGAACTCAAGCAGTTCTGCAGGAGCTTTGGATGTCCCATGAAGAGCAGCTCCAAGAAGGAGGAGCTACAGAAGGCCTTAAGGGCCTGGTGGGAGGCCAAAGAGGCTGGGGAGACAGATGGTGCAGAGGTGGATGAGGATGCACAAGGGGATGGTTTCAAGTCACAGGATCTGCCTGTGTCCAGAGCAGCCTCCAGGGCTGGCAGCGACCATTCCGCTAGAAGTTTTTCCCCAGAGGAGCTGGAGGAGAACCAAAGGGTTAGAGATCATGAGTTAGAAGTCATGAGGCTCGAGATGAAGCTAATGGAAATAGAAATCCAGACCAAGGCAGAGGAGAGCAAGAAGATGTATGCCCTGGAAGAAATTAAATTGACCTTGGCACATGAGTTAAGAATGAGGGAGCTTGATTTGGAGCTCGAGAGGCTTTAGGCCATGAGTGTCTTAGCCAAGAAAGAAGAAAAGTGTTTAGCTCAGGAAGTGAGCTTTGCTGAGGTGGAGTCCAGCTCAGACGGTGGCAGCAAGATTGTGTTATCTGGTGCTGAGGGAGAAGTACAAACACCCAGAGATGTGGCGCCTGACTTGAGGGTGGGGGTTAACATACACGAGGGGGTTCAGGTTTATGAGGTAGCTCTAGTGGTGTGCAGTGTCCCTGAAGTAGATTGGGGAACTGACACAGGGGATCATATTCCTAGTGGTGGGAGGTACGCTCTACTGATTCCAGATGAGAGGTGCAGGGAGAGGTGTTCCCCCATGGTAGAAACCTTGGTGTGTGAGTGTGGAGACTGCCCAGAAGAGTGTGGGTTGAGTGACAGAGACAGTCAGACACTGTCTTGCCAATCTCAGGAGAGTGGTGTGGGGTACTTGTGTGAGGCACTGGATGGTGAGGCAAAGGGTAGCTTGGTTAACAACTGTGGGGGGCTGTGTGATTCATTTGTTGGAGAGCATATTTTAAGTCCCTGTTTTCCAGAGCTATGCCAACACCCGGTGGAGCGTGAGTTCTCCGATTCCAGGGAGCTTGCGTTGGAGGCAGACCTCTTGGTGGATTCCCATGGGTCTGAAGAGGCATTTGGGAGTGATCCTAAAAGAAGTGACTCAGGTATCTTCCAGGTCTGTGTGGTGGAAGAGGTTCAGAGTAGCCCAGCTAGGTCCCAGTGTAGTGGGAGGGGTGTAGGGGCTCACGTCCTGTCTCAGTGGAGAAGGAGTGAGTGTGGGACTGTGTGTCCCAAGGTGCCCGAAACCCAGTCTCAGAGCCTGGAGGGTTCCCTAAGGGAACGCCAGGTCGAGGGCCTAGGCTGTACTAGTAGGCCATTTGAGGGGGATCTCCTAGTGTCAGGAGAACCTGGAGCGTCTGTAAACGGAGCTCCAGTGGTTCTGGTGTCTGGCGGTGCCGCTCCAGTTGGGAGGGTGCAGAAGTCCAGATTGAGGGGTGAGAGGGGGATGTGGTCCCTAGTGGGAGAACCAGTGGGTCAGGGACCAGCCAGAAGGGCTGAGTCTCCTAGGAGTGACCATGGTGACACCACTTCTGTCCTGGGGGATCTTCGCGCACTGTCAGATGGACAGGGGTCGGGAGATCTGCGCCAGGCAGACTGTCACACGACACATGAGTCATGTGTTACCCTCGGGGGGATACTGTGTGAGTCAACAGAAGTCCTGGTGTGCCAGGCAAGTGCTCAACCGCAGGGTTTAGTCCCTGGGTTGGGAGGCCAGGTTCAGGATCTGCCTGACCTGGAGGGAAGGACATCTGTAACCAGTGTCCTGACCGGTTTGGCTTCCAGGGGTCCTACTCCATGTGGGAGGGTGCAGAACTCTGAAGGGTGTGCAGAGGGAGGGAGGGAGGGATTCCTCGCCTCTGACCCCGGTGCAACCTGAGGGTTTAGACCCCAGGTTGGGAGACCAGTTGCTGGAGAGAGGCCCTGAACTGGTGGGAGAGTTGTGTTCTGAGGGTGCTTCTCCTGGGAGGAGAGTGCGGGACCCCAGAAGGAGCAGTAGGGGGAGGAGAGCCTCGCCCGTGACCTTTGGTCAGCCTGAGGGTGCAGACCCTGGGCTGGTGGGCCAGTGTCAGGATGCCCTACCTGACTTGGCAGGAGGGGAAGTGGAGAAAAGGTGCCAGGCACCTGGGGCTACTGCCCCCCACTTTGACGCCACAGAGGTTAGAGAGGCCTGACAGGCATGAGGCCTGGCTCCCATCACTGACAGCTGTCAGTGGCCACTGTGGCGGGTTGTCCTGGTGGACAGAGTTGCCCCTGGGGGGGGGGGGCTGGAGTCACACCCTGGGGGTGGACTGGGCCACACCACTGTGTTGGCCAGGTAGGTACTGTCTACCAGTGCGGACACATCTGTGAGCAAAGTAAGCTTAGGCGCTGCACAAATGGGGTCCCCAGGTGAGGAGAAGGGTCCCCCATGGGTTAGCCTAGTGGGCCCTGAGAGTATAGATAGAGGGATCCAACTGGGTTCAGGAAGGCGTAGAACAGGAATAGACCCCTGCTGTTCGGGCCAGGTTCCGTGTTCTATCGCCCCCAAGCAGGGAATCCCATTGAGGTATCGATTGGTCTACCCTGGCTTTAGGCTGGAAGGGGGTTGTGTTGGAGATGGCCCTTTTTGCAGGGTTATCCCTAAACTTTTTGCTTCTTCCTCCTTTGTTTTTCCTGACCTGTGGTCGTTGGCTATAGAACTCTGGGCATTTTACCACTGCTGATCAGTGCTAAAGTGCATATGCTCGCTGTGTAAATTGTTATTATGATTGGTTATCCATGATTGGTATATTTGTTTTACCAGTAGGTCCCTAGTAAAGTGCACTGAGTGTGCCAGGGCTGGTAATTCAAATGCTACTAGTGGGCTTGCAGCACTGATTGTGCCACCCACATGAGTAGCCCTAAAATGATGTCTCAGGCCTGCCACTGCAGTGTCTGTGCGCAGTTTGTTAACTGCCATGTTGACCTGGCCAGTGTACCCACTTGCCAGGCCTGACCCTTCCCTTTTCTTGCACATTGGACACCCCTATGGTAGGCCCAAGGTACCCCCCTGGGCAGGGTGCAGTGTATGTGAAAGGTAGGACATGTACTAGTGTGGGTCACATGTCCTGATAGTGAAATACTGCCAAATTCGTTTTTCACTATTGAAAGGCTATCTTGCCCATAGGACAGAATGGGGAATGCTGTGTAACATGTTTACCTGCATATCTTCCCATAGGAGCAAGGTAGAAAATTGGAGTCTGGTATCCCTGAACTCAGAATTTAATAACACATCTTTTAGGAAGGATGGTTTTTAAATTCTGTGTTTGAAAATAGCACTTTTAGAAAGTGGCTATTTTCTTGTTCAACCTTTCTGTGTGCCTCTGCCTGTGTGTGGATTGACTGTCTGGTTTGAGAGTGACATGGGCTGGGGTGGCTCCAGGAGTCTGGGTGAGTCAGCACTAGGCTGAATAGACCCATCTGCATTTGGAGTGGTGGAAGGAGTAGCACCTGGGCCTGAATAGGGCTGTGCCTGCCTTCCACAATGCTGGCTCCACCTCCTGCGGTGTGTCTGATGGCCCTGGCCCACACTCACAAAGGAAGAAGATGTGCACTGGCAGAATGCCCCCAGAACTGGTTTGAACTGGGTCCAGGACCCCTCACACATAGAGAACAAAGACTTTTGGGGTATAAATACTAGAGCTGAAACCCCTGAAAGTTAGACTACTTCCTGATCAAGAGGAATCCCTACCAACGAAGATCAGCTGAAGAGACTGAGGAGAAGTACTGCCCAAGTGTGTCTAGGGCTGGCCTGCAGTTTGATGTTTCTACTGAGGAGAGGACCAAGGGACTTTGCTGTGTGCTGTGTCCCCCCTGCTTGAAGAAGGACTTTGCTGAGTGCTGTGTCCAACTGAAGAGAAGTCTCCAAGGGCCTGAGAAGAGCTGGCCTCCTGTTTCTGAAGTCCCAGGCACAAAAGGACTTCACCCCCAGCTCCCTGAACTTCCTTGCTGGGAGTTCCAGTCTGCCAGGAGGACCTGTAACTGTGTGTGAGGCCTTTTTGCTGGTGGGAGCTGGAAGCGCGACGCAACGAGAGAGAAGCGTGACGCCGCCGCAGCAGCATCATCGAGGAAGTGTGTCTCCGCTGCTGCTGTTCGCCGCCGCATCAACGGAGTAGCGTGCAGCCGCCACAGAGGGTGCCGTCGCATCACCGGAGAAGCATGTCGCAGGGTCATCGCATCGCTGAGGAAGCGCGCCGCCTCTGATCGTCGTCGCATCACCGGAGAAGCGTATCGCAGCTCAGAAAATCACAGAGTTCGCCGGACGGCCGTCGGGCGTGCACACATCGCCTCCACGTTGTCGCATCGCAACAAAGACGCCATTTTGTTGCATCGCACCGGATCGTCGCAACGCCTCAAGGCGCCATCTTGTCGCATCGGAACCGGAGCGCAGGGAGAATCGACGCATCCCCTTCTCTGCGCCCCTTTTGTTTGATTTGCGTAACGAATCCCAGGTACTTTGAGACTAAAGTGTCGCATTCATCATCTACAAGTTTATTTTTGCAACAACCCTTTTTAAAGACATTCTACTGAGTTTCTGTATGTTGGATTTTTGTCGTCTTGGTCTTGTTTAGTTTAGATAAAGATATTTTATTTTTCTAAACTGGTGTGATGTGCAGTTGTGGTGTTTTCACTGTGTTACTGGGAGTGTTGGTACAAATACTTTACACATTGCCTTTGGGATAAGCCTGTCTGCTCGTGCCAAGCTACCAAGGGGGTGAGCAGGGGTTATCTAAAGTGTGTATCCCCCTTACCCTGACTAGAAGCAAGGGTCCCTATTTGGTCAAAGGTACCTACCTCTGCCAACTAGAGACCCCCAGTTCTAACAGATACTGATTGGTTTGGAATTGTGGTAGCAGTGTTTGGAAATTTTTGGAATCCTGGTTACATTGGGATAGACTAGACCTGCATCGCTCCTAGATAAGGTTGCAGCTGGGAAGATTGAAGATGGGATTTTTGGGCATTGACTGTGAATCTCACCTGATGTAGAAGATTTATGCTAGTTTGAGTGTGCTGTAGACACTTGTGGTGTGTGTTGGCTTTGATAAGCCAATCGTCAAGGTATGGGAAGACATGAATCTGTTGTCTCCTTAGATGAGCTGCTACCACTGCTAAGTATTTGGTGAATACACTGGGCGCAGTAGTGACTCCGAATGGGAGCACTTTGAATTGATAATGCTTTCCTGCTATCACAAATCTGAGATATTTGCGATGCGCTGGGTGAATAGGGATGTGAAAATTTGTGTCCTTTAAGTCTTGTGTTGACATAAAGTCTCCTTGTTGCAGTAGTGGAAGCACTTGTTGAAGTGTGACCATATGGAAATGTTCTGATAGTATGTAAAGGTTTAAAGGCCTGAGATTGAAAATTGGCCGTAGAGAACCGTCCTTTTTGGGTATGAGGAAGTAGTGTGATTAAACCCCTGATTCTTGATGTAGTATTGGTTCTGGTTCTAAAGCTCCTTTTGTTAAAAGAGTTTGTACTTCTTGTTTGAGCAATTGTTGATGCTCCAGAGAGAGCCTGTGATTGCGAGGTGGGATACTGGAAGGATTGCTGGTGAGCTCTAGGCAGTAGCCATGTTGGATAATGTCCAACACCCACTTGTCTGATGTTATTGATTGCTAAGTGGGAAGAAACTGTTGTAGACATCCCCAGACAGGTGTAAGATGGTTAGAGGGAATTGTTATGGAGTCACTGCTTGTTGGGAGATGGGGAGGTACGTGTTGGTGTGCCTTTACCTCTGCCTTTGGAGTTGTTGCCTCTATACCCACCCCTGTAAAATCCTCTAGAGGGAGAGGATTGAGTTTGGGGCCTGTATGAAGATGCGAAGGCATCTGTGGATGTAGTTTTTGAACCTCCTCTATAGAATGAGCGACGAAATGAACCTTTATTAGAGGGTGTCTGAAGTGCCCCCATTGATTTGGCTACTTCTGTATCCTTTTTCATCTTTTCTAGTGTTTCATCCACTTGTGGTCCAAAAAGATGTTCTTTTTCAAAAGGAGCATTAAATATTGTTTGTTGGACTTCTGGTTTAAAACCAGAGATATGCAACCATGCGTGTCTTCTGAGGACAATGCTAGTGTTGACTCCTCTGGCTACAGTGTCAGCAGCATCTAGTGCACACCTGATGGAGGAGTTGGAGATTAATTTCCCCTCCTGCACTAATTCTTGTCCTCTTTTCTTGTGTTCTTCTGGGAGGTATTGGATTAATTCTTCTATTTCGTTCCAGTGGGTCTATCATACCTGGCAAGCAAACCTTGTGTGTTAGCTATACACAAGTGATTGGCTGACTGAGCAGCCACTCTTTTGCCTGAGGCATCTATTAATTTAGATTCTTTGTCTGGAGGTGGTGCATCAGCTGATGTTTGTAAATTTGCTCTTTTACAAGCATTGGACACTACTAAAGAATCTGGTGTAAGCTGATCTCTAATAAAAATTGGGTCAGATGGTGGGGGTTTGTATTTTTTGTCAACCCTAGGTGTTATAATGCGTGCTCGTGCAGGGTCCTTAAAAATATCCTCTGCTTGACGCATCATGCCTTTTAACATTGGGAGACTGTGATGTTTTATGTGTAGCCCCTAATGTTTCAAACAGAAAGTCTTCTTCTAAGGCTTCTTTATGTAATGTGATGCCATGCTATGTAACTGCTCTTGCTATTAACTCCTGATATGAGGTGTTGTCATCACGAGGTGAAGGTTTTGCAGGGTATAGATCAGGATCTGTGTCTAAAGGAGGGTGTACACTGTAGTCATGCCTTGGGTCTGGTGGTGCTTCATAGGTGTCATCCCCTCCCTCTGTATCAGGGTCTGTGTGAGAAGAACCCTGAGGTGCAATGTTTAAAAGGGTTTCCTGGTGAATACGGTATTAATGTTACAGATGAAGATGGTGGTAGCAGGGAATGAGGAAGAGGGTGGAAGGGACTGGTAGCACTGTCCTTTTTCTTTTTGAAAGGAATTTTGTATCCAGTGTCCTCTAGAAAAGAAATTTTACTTTTGGAGGGTGGTGGTGCGCTCGTTTGGTTATGAAGCGCCCAGTCTCTAGATGAATATGAAGTTTTTTCTGTTTTGGATCCAGTCTCTCCTGCATTGTTTCCAGAATTGGTTCTGGAACCATTGGATGAACAGGTTTATGTTTCACTGCCCAAATTTTTCGAAGCCAAACCAGGCTACTCCTTTTTGTCCTCCAGAACTGAAGTTTTCGGAGCGGAGGTGGAGTCTTGGCTCGAACCGGAGCCGGAAGGCTTTATCTGTGCTTTAGGTGCCAAACCGGAGGGCGGGTGTTGGAAGCAGAATCTCGGTGCCTACCATGGCCAGATGCCAGTGGTGGCCCGGAAGCCTTTTGTTTGGTGAAAGCAGGTTTTTGTGTGGGGTTTGGATACTCACGACACCTTGACCAGGAGGAACGTCATGGGACTCCAGTTTGATTTCGAGTTCTGAATTGGAGTCTTGGAGAGAAAAAGTTTCTTCCTCTTTGGCTGCCGACGCTTCCACATCTTCCTGCTCGATATCGAGAGTGTCTTCAATGCTCTGCCTCTGCATCTCTTTTTGTCGAACACGACAGTCCCGCAATGTCATCTTGGATTGAAATGATCGACAGACATCACAATCTTCTTCTCTGAGCTCCTGGGAGAGGCACAGATTACAGACTTTGTGAAGGTGGGTACACGGGTACTTAGAGTGGCACCAAGGGCAGAATTGAAATGGAGTCCGTTCCATCTGCGGATTGCTTAATGAAGTTCGTGTCGAGAGGAAGATACATTGAACGGGCTAGGCAGGCCCGAAGGCCGCCTTTGGAGTAGTCCGACCCGACTAGGGAAAGTTTTCCGAATTTCGATACGCGATGGATGGTGAAACGCGATTGAAACAATACCGACGAGAGTAGAGTGAACTGTGCAGCAAAGGGACCCCGAAAAACGGCCTCGAACCGGAACACTGCAATACACGTCTGAACCCAATGGCGGAAAGAAAACAATCTAACAATGGAGTCGATGTCCATGAGCAGTACCACCGAAAGGAGGAGTTACCTTATCTCGTGACTCGAAAAGACTTCTTCGAAGAAAAACAACTTGCAAAATTCTGGACCCAAAACTAGATGACAGGAACATGCAAAGCACGTGTATCTACAGCACACATGCCTCAAACACAGGAATTCCAAATAGGTCGCCATGGGGACTGAGTTAGGGCTTGTGCTCCTACTTCTCTGTTTCCTCTCTACCTATTCCCCAAGATCACTTAACCACAACAGAAAGAGAAAGAGACAGAAGACCCGGGGTGGTGTCGCTGATGCAGCTAGAAGTGAAGCAGTGCAAGCGGGACCACCAGCAGATTGAGCACAAGGAGGTAGCGCATAACTGAGCACTGCAATGCGACTGACAGTAAAGCGGCACATAGGGAAGTTTGAGTGACCAAACAAGACGCAAATTCCACTACTGTGGATCTCTTTATAGCAAGTCTCAGCTGGTTGTAGAGACACTCAAATGCAAAGCTGCACAACCCCTAGAGAAAGCCTAAGACAGTTTGCAGAGCAACTGGGAAGGAGAAGCTTCTCCTCCCGTCATTCAAGCAATGCTGATGATGAAGACCTCTCCTTATCTACTCCCAATACCCTCCTTCCATTGATGGACTACCCACGGTCGTGGATAAGATTAAATCCATGTCCCTGAGATTCACCACTGGACTTAGTATTAAGGAAGAATTGCAGAGTGCCTCTGAAGTGTACTGATCAAATTGGGAAGATGTGAATGAACTGTTGCTGTTGGTGGAGCCCAGTGAGGTGACAGATCCAATGGTACAAAAGTTGGCATGGCAAAGGCAGGACCCTGGAAATACAGCAAAAGATGCATTTTTGAATGTGGATGTGTACATGGTAAAATGGTTTGCACTAACATCTTGAAATTCAAACTGATTAAGGGCAAATCGCTCACATATTAGACAGGCTTAAGGATGTGTTTGAGAGAGACAGATGATATTACTGGACGGCAAATTAAGAAGTTAGCAGAATTAGTGACTGTTGTAAACCATGGTGTGGCTTCCTTAGAACGAAAGAAAAAGAACAGTGAATCCAAATTAATGACTGCTATAGAGAAGCCCTTGCAGCCCTATGTCATAAAGGACACACTTGCAGTGGTCTAAGGAGGCCAAAAATGCTTTCGTACAAAAAAACAAGTACTGACTTCCGCACTAGCTAAGGGCCTCCCTGACTATGCAAAACCATTTTCTCTGTATTGTCATGAAGGTAGTGAATTTGCCCTAGGGCTATTGATCCAAGACCATGGGGTTCAAGCCTGTAGCCTATTATTGTGCAGGATTGGACCAGTTGCAGCTGAGCTCATTCCATGTGTCTGCTCTGTGTGCCAATCTTGTTGAAGCCTTTGAAAATATTGTACTGACCACCACTCTGATTGTTTCTGTGCTCCATGATATTATGCTCTTCTCTTCACCACCAAACGTAACACCTTAATAGTGCCAGATTGTCTAGGTATGAAACATTGTTACTGTTTGCTTCCCATATTATTGCTGTCCACTGCTCTACTTTAAATCCCACATCTCTGATGTCCACCCTTATGGAGGGGGAAACCCAGGACTGTTGAATGTCACTGTCAATGTCACCAAACCATGCATCGATTAACCTGACATTCCCAGACCAAACTGTGATTTGATGTATTTTGATGATGCTTCATGCCTCAAAAATTATTAGGGTACTCTGATGGCAGGTTATGCTGCATGTACTGCATTTCAAACTGTTGTAAGATGCTGACAGACGGATGTTAAACCTGCTCAGGTTGCTGAACTCATTGCCTTAACATCGGCCTGTACCCTGGCTGAGAAAAAAAGACTGTAACCGTGTGCACGAGCTACAAATATGTATTTGGAGTGACGCATGACTTTGGGCTCCTCAGGATGCAACATCTGCCTAAACCAAATTAAGAATTGTCAATATGTGAAGAATTTGCTGATTGCTTTAATGTTACTCATAGAGATTTCAGGTGTCAAGTGCACTGCCCATCAATATCCTTATGACGAAGTGTTCTGAGGGAATGCCCTCACTGATTCAGCCTCCAAAAGAGGCTGCTCTATCTGATACCTCTGATGCTGCTATGTATGATGTACCAACTGAATAGTTTCTCCTACCTTCCCATAAAGATGAATCTCTGTTACAGAAATGAGCCACTGAAAGTGAGAAACAGTACTGGTTCAAGCAGAAGTGCAAAAAGGATCCTGAAGGAGTGTGGAAAGGCTGTACAGCGCATGTGGTCACACAGAAAATTCAGAGTTTTATCATGGAGTTACACATGTCAACAGTGTTGACAAACTGCGGACACTGCAACCCAATGGTAGGCACCCTGCTTTCCTTCTATGGCACAAAAGTATTGCAATGCCTAAGTCACCTGTCAGTGTATAAAGCTGGAAAAGAGATCAACATCACCCCCGTTGCTCAAGTCGCTCCTGGGTGCCCTTTCATACATCTGGAGATGGATTTTAACCCGATGCCAAGGTGTGTTTCATATTCATATGTCATTGATATTAGTGACTATGTTTTCCTGGTGGGCAGAAGCTTACTCCTCTGCGAGAACAGATGTCATTCCAGTTGCAAAGCGCTTACTTAAGGATTTTAAACTGCGGTTCAGAGTTCTAAATCCCCTCGTGAGCGACAGAAGAACAAACCCCATTTCATCCATACTGCATCCAAACGGACAGTTGTTTTTTTGCTGTATTTCCTTTTCAGTACAACTAAAAGTTTAAAAGAAGGCAACCATGCATTGGAAGATGGAGGGTGAAATTCAGAGACTGACTTCTGAGTAACAATATCTAAGAATAAGAGATTGTTATAAGAACAGCACATAAACCAATACCAAAACAACAACAAGACTAGTACATACTTGATAAATGCATCAAATTATGTTAGTTCAGGCAGTTAATAGACTTAAAGCACGTTTAAGACCATCAGAAATAAAAGGTATTTTCGGGAACTACAACACAATTGCTTTCTCTATAAATGGATACAGGCAATAAACCAAATGTGAGTTTCACTTAATTGTTGTCGGCAATAAAAGCATAAGATGTTAATAACTTGGTTAAAATTAAGGCCCTAGAAACCGAAAAAAACGGAATTTCTTCTATATTGCAAGAATCCACTTTGACAGTATGATGCAGTAGCTGGTGTCGTGCCACATATACTATTGTATTTAGGACACACCAGCTTTCAAAGGTAAATGATTCAATAGAAAGACAAATACATGAAATATAGAGAAAGTGCTTATTTCTTTTCTCAAAAGGTCAGAGTTATCCAAAAATACAGTTGTTTTGTTCAGTCTATAGACGGGTTTCATTATAAAAAGGTCTACAGTATGAAAGAAGCATTTTGATGGATTATGCTTGGATTTTTGTATGGATTCCAGCATGCCATTTGTCACTACTGATTTATTCAATTTCAAGAATGGAGCAAAAGTATGAAATGCACACAATGTGAAAGCACCGAAACATTCCGAAAACAGACAAGATGTACCACTGACTAAAATGAAAATAATTACTAATCCGCTGGAAATACTACTTAACAACAAAAGGAACATCAGTGACTGAAGTCATGCATATTATGTAATAGAGAATGACTGATTGCATAAGAATACTTTTTGAACTGAACATACTCAGTGACTCAAACAAGAAAGCACATGGTTACTTACTCCCTACATACTAACCATCGGATATGAAAATCCTTGAACCCCTCAACCTCTCCTCTTAACCACTTAGTTCTGTAAATGAACGCCTTGTTTGCTTCGCACAAACCTTATGCAAACCTGCATTCATAGGGGAGTGAAAAACTGGAGGTGGTTAAGTCATATGTATACCAATTTTCTAGCCCCAACCTAATGGAAAGGAACCATATGTCCCATTTGCGCACTACAGTAATGAGCCACAAAATGGACTGAGAATATTTTATAACAACCATGGTCATAAACGTTTTTACCCCAGCTGTATAGTTTAAATATCTCTCCAAGCCTATTATGTGTTTGGAGGTCGTGCCAATCGACAGATGGTCATTTATGGATTCCATTGAGGGAAGAATCCTCCCTAGATTAGGTAGTTTGAACCTCTTAGCTCCTATAGCCAGTCTCTGTCTAGAAATGGGTCTTAATGGTACCTTTGTGATGGGTCTGGCAGCAGTCCTACGTTTGGGCTTACAGCTAATTCAGTCCAAGGCAAACTCCTTAAGGAGGTTATTCTGGAGAGATGTTTTATTGAGCATAGACAAGATAGCACTTTAGGAGAACATTTTATGCTGTCTTATACCTTTTTAAACGTAATCAAGAGACATTGGCGACCATGTCCGTGTCGGGACTCATGTTATTTCTTAAAATCTCAAGTCCAGTACTTAGCATGGAATTAGACATGGCTGCCTGCCTTCCGAATGGTAGTTGAGATATGGTTTGCGCTTCTTGTAGCATAAAGCGAATGCAACGGTATTTGAAATGGAATATAGAACATAAAGTTCAACGTCTGATACTTCTTATTAGATTTCAAATGTTACCTTTAAGGAGTATCACAGGAGCTTGGGAACGAATTAGTAGAAATAAATAAATATGTAATTTATGTACTCAGGGAATTCAAGATTTTGGCCATCTTATTTCCTGTGTGTGGCTCTGCATATGTCTCATTTAAAGTTTTTAACTGCGTCATTTATACGAAATGATACACTTACTATAGATAAATTAGGTACACTTTAAAATAGTCCTGAAAAATAAATAAACAGCTCAAAATTGTTTACATTTTTTTTTTTTAGAAGATGTTTAAAGCTATATTGACATGGGTATGATCTCCGATTCTATGACACTCCTTGATAATTATGTTTTGATGTAATGAGTAAGGTAGAGTTGTTTGTTTTAATAATTTTGTTGCTGTCACAAATTTGGGACTAAAACAATAAAGGATTTCTCTGTCTAACTGTCATAGCCTTGACCCTATGTGATTGACTGATAGATAGGAACAGAGTTGCCCGTATGTTAAAGCTGACTCTTGCCGTTGTAAGTCAAAGTCTCTCTTAGGGTCTGAAGTTCTGTAATCATCTAGAACTATATCCAGAACCAGCAAGCCTCAAAGCATCTTTGCTGTTCTATGTAAAGGGATCCGAGCCCCTGAGCCACATGTGCGAAATGTATGAATCGCAAAAAAAAAAAAAAAATGTTTTTAAAGAAGCTAAATTTGCAGAGGTATCTTGGCGAACCTGAATCCTTAAATGACTTGGTGACAAATAAATAATCATGCAGAAGGACAGTGAGTTTGGCAATACAAGAGAGAATAGGCAACTTACGAAAGAGAAAGACTGCATGAAGCAATTAATACTAGTCCCTGGAAGCCAAAATTGAGAATTAGGGATTTTGGTAGGGATAGAAAGATGAAAGACCCCCTCCCCCAAACAAAGTGAAGATGTGACTTTTTGCAGGTGTCATTCAGAAACAGAATAAAACAGAAGGGAGGAAGTGTGGTCTTCTACATTTCTGAATACGAAAAGGAGTAGTTAGTGATGTATAAGTGTGTGGAACATGTTGATCATTATGAAATTATAGTAGCTCTTGGACGTTGGACCTTTCTGCAGGGTCATCCCAGATTTTTGACTTCTGTTGCTAAACTCACTTTTTGTTGTTCATAGGACTCTCTGCACTTTCGCTCTGCTAACAAGTGGCAAACTGCTTATGATCTCCTTTCTACACATGTTGAAATTGGTATACACCTGATTGGCACATTTAATTTACTTGTAAGTCCCTGTTATATGGTACTACATGAACCCAGAGTCTGTAAATTAAATACTGCTAGTGGGCTGCACCATTTATTGTGCCAACCAATAACGGAGCACTATAAAACATGCCTCCAGGCCTATCTCTGGGGCTTAGATGTCTAGCTCAAACTGCCATTTCGACTTGGCAAATAAACCTTCTGACAGGCCTATACCTTCCTTTTTAATACTTATACGTCACCCCTAAAGTAGGCCCTCAATGCCCATAGGACAGGGTGCATGGTACTTAAAAAGTAGGACATGTATATTTAATGTTTACATGTCTTGGCAGTTAAAAACCTTCAAAGTCATTTTTCACTGTGGCAAGGCTGGCTCTCCCACAGCAAAACACTGGGGTACATTTGAACACCTTATAATGCTTAATTTCAGCTTGGGTGCAGCTAGACTTACAATTCAAGGAGTTATTTTAAAAGTAATTTAAAATGCAGCCTAATGGTCAAGTCAGATGTTATATTAATATTTTAGAAATTACACTTTTAAAAAAGTGTCATTTCTCTGCCGAAGCCGAAAGGGCTTTACTACCAATATCCAGTGTCACATGACTGTTGAATGGCTCCCATGTGGTAATAATAATGTTTTTCTCCTTGAGCAGGATGGCCTGGGGAACTGTGCCCAGCCCCTTCCTGAGCTTTAACGAATGCTTACCCTATCACTAGCAGATGTAGCTCCCACCTAGGTCTCCCTCCCTTTGTCTTCCTAGGCAGCTTCGCTCCAAATCCAATGGGAGGGGGTGCGACCTCAGAACTAGTTTGGAGTGACCACAAATGAGGGTTTGACCATTATAATCGCCACACCTCTGGGTGGGCACAGTTAGCTCTGATCAGGGTAAGAACAGTTCTGCCAAGTTGGATTTAGGTAGATAGGGGTACTGTGAATAGTTTACAGTACAACCACAGGAGGTGCTTCAAACATAGGTATGGTCGACCCTGGCAATTTTTTGCCCCATTGGTTATGGAGTGGCCAGGAGTTTTCCTCATAAACAGGCTTGCACTGGGCATAAAAGTGGACCCCACAGACACTCCTGGGCCTGTGCAGATCAGAGGAAGGACTGCCCTGCTGCCTGAATCCTGAAGAAAGACTGGACCTGCTTGCCCTGAGCCCCAGACCCTGAAAATGACTCAAAGGGTCAGTTGGCTGGCCTCCTAATTGATCTACAGGGACACAACAAGCTTCTAGAGGCCCTTTCCCTGCAACTGCCCAACTGACCAGTACCGTATGGACCTGCTGCTGGCCATTGTTGAATTGAGTCTAAACCCCCAAGGGATGCCTCCCAGATCATGGACCCTAGGCTGGAGTGTACTCCTACTCCTTCTGACCAAACGGCAAAAGCTGGGACTTAGAAACTTTTTGCCAACTTTTCCTCCAGAGAGCCAGTGGGAGACCGGGAACACTTTTGAGCCAAAGCCATCGACGTTGAATCACCAGTAAGATTCAATCTGCTGGTTTGCCCAGTTGAAGAAGATCTACTTCCACAAATGTTTTTTTAACTCCAAACATAGAGGGATTCATCTGGACCAACACGGAGCAGGAACCCGTTGACTTCAAGGTGTCCCTGGACACAGAGTTTGGAAGTCACCCGCTCAGAGCTTAGTTGCCGTTGTTGATGACCACACTGGGACTCTGCTCTTCAACATACCATCATTATTGAGCCCTACTACGTATCCAGCTTGCAGGATGCTCCACCGATGTCTCATTGGTGGCCACTTTTTATCCAAATATGTTTTTAAGTAAGAAGGTAAACCTTCTACTTGCGTGAACATGGTCCCTGTATCCAACCCACGCTCCATCGTGGTTGGCCTTAACTTTTGACTTTGACCCAGTATAGTACAACCAGATAATCGCGGCCGGTGATTTGTGCTTTTTGGTGCTAATTTAAATTCAAACTTTAAAAATACATACCTCCAGTTTTACTTGCTGGGTTTTTGTCGTTTTGACGTCATTTAATTTATTAAAATTTGCTCAGCTTTTCTAAATTGGTTTGAGGTTTTTCTTGTGTAGTGTTTTCACGTTATTACTGTTTTAGTAGTGCATAAATACTTTACACATCGCCTCTAAGCTACGCCTGGTTTCTGTGTGCCACCCTACCAAAGAGTTAAGCACAGGTTTATTTAGTGACTATTGGTTTTCACCCTGTCTTTGGTGCAAAATCCGGTGAGAAATCAATCTCCAAATGACTTCTATTAAACGTCAAAAACACCCACTCTTCCAGCATGACAAAGAGGTGGATGTACAAAACAGGTCACAGAGAACACTTTGTCTTGGGATATTATTGTGAATATCATTCATATGGTAGGCATAGATGTAATGGTGCTATGGGCTCCCTCTACTGTCTTGCTTCAGTAAGTCTTAACATTCTTTTGGACAGATTAAATACAGGGACGGTTGTCACTTTAAACACTCTCGCTACAGTTGTATATACTCTTTAAAAAGTAAGGATTTGGAGTAAGTACAGACAGCTGCTGTGATGGGACATCTATTTCCTGTGGTATGGCCAAATGTGGAAATTGTGGTTTGCTATAGCATAGGTACTTGAGTTTTATATCAAGGGTGGGGACCAACAAGAACAATGCATGCTTGTGGTTACTTGTGTTCCTTCAGAAGGGGATATGGGATGGCGGCTTGGGCTCGACATCTGGTCACCTACAAAGCTGGGCCAAAACTTGATTTGCATGTGGTTGGTCTAGATCTGTAGTAGCTAAGCGATTGAAAAAACAAAAGACTGCTATGCTGCCCGAGTAATCACCACTGGCGAAGATTTAATAAATAATATTTCATCTTCTATCAGTTAAGGATTTTCACCGACTTTCTTTTGCTTCTCCTACCTTTTGAAAGCCGTTTGCTTCACCCACATGACACTTAACATTCCTGTGTAACTTAGTACATACCTCGTGGCCAATTTATTAACAATATTGAGGTTGAATTACAAGTAGCAGTCTAGCATCCTAATAGCAATGGAGTTATTGATCCTGAGTCAGAAAACCTTCTCCCATGAAAAAAGAGAACTTATTATTTTAAGAGTAAGCCTCATCTACTCATAGGACAAAACCTTTGTGAATCGGGCCCAATGACTGCCCCATTATCCCTGCATATCTGTGCAGAACAGTATCTCTAGCTCTGTACACAAAAGCTATCGGCTTATACTCAGTAGGATCTTAAGAAACGTGGTTATTCACCCAATTTCTTATCTCAATGAGATGACAGAGGCACATGAGATCATCCTGTGCAATTTAAGGCTTTCCATTTAAATTCATTACAGATAGTCGGAGATAAATGAAAGTCTCGCTGAAGCGCACTTTACCAACGTGATTGTTTTCTGATATTGCAGCAAGGTTTCATTTGAAAAATATTCATATTAAGGATCAGACATACAACAGGACAAACAACTATTATTTCTACAAAAAAAAAGTTTTTCTTAGAAACGTACCTTATTGCCAATAGCCTTTTTGGGAGGGAAATGAAAGGTCCTAACTTGCTGGTATTTGCTTTGTAACTCGTGATGCAAACGTCTGAACTCTGTGTATCTTCGATAGACATTCCATTCATCATCTCGAATCCTAACGTAGACCTGCAATAAAGTAAAGAGGAGGGGGTTGCATACTCTTCTCTTGACATGTAGTTTATATCAGTCATAAATGCATAATGCAATTATTAACAATGTAAGAACAATTAACCTACCAGCAGTCACATTTTCGCCCATTAGGCATCATTTGCGTGTTACACAAAAAATAAATCCAGGGGAATTTATTACTACAGAGCAAGTCACTTTTCTTTCTCTCTCGTGAAGTTCAATGTACACACCTTCACAATTATAATGAATCGTGTCCTAACTGAGCAAAGAGGTTTATTGGCCCAGTGCCTGGGCAAAAAAACTATCATATACCCTAAATAAAGAGGGAATTGGCCTTGGTATCGGTTTTTAGGCAGTAATGTTTAAACAAGGAGACCTATTCACGAAGATGTTTTGGAGTACGTAAAGCAGTACTCCTGTAGTACTTTTTAAAGTACTCTTACACACTTTTGTCAATTGGCACCAAAACATCTAAAACGGAAATATTCATAGACCATTAGAACAAATAGATAGAACTGTGCCCTCTTTGCACTTTTACTAATAAGGAGTGTGACATTTCAAGGCTGATTCACAAAGGCCTGTAAGAGCACATAAAGTACTCCTTTACTACTAGTTCCGGTACTTATAATGCTTTTGTGACTCAGCCCATAATATAGATCAGGTTGAAGGGCTTATTTTACAATGCTGTGATGAGGTTCTCTTTCACACCATTGTTTGTATCTCTTCTGTTCAGAATCCGCCACTTAGGGCCTCATTACGATGTTGGTCGGTAAGCTTCCGACTGCACACTGGAGGCTTATCGACCGACATCGTAGGTTTACAGTCCAACCGTCGAATTTCAATGTTGGCGGTCGGAGTGTAAACCGGTTGTCAATCCAACTGGGTTCCCATGGGCTCAAGGAGCCCGTCGGCCAGTCAGAAGTCACAAATAAGCCCTTCGGGACGGCTTTTCCGCCGTCGGGATTATGATGTCTGTTTCTGACAGGCTTTCCAAGTCGGCCTTTCCGACATGGAAAGGCTGTTGGAAAGTGACTTAGGGCCCCCATCCCTCCGCGGCCTACGGTTGTGGGAATGGAAATCCCTGCACTGTGTGGCAGGCACCGTGAAGTGCCTGTCACACGGTGCAGGGATTTCCACAAACTCCCATTTCTCAATGGGAGCTTGTGCTGCGGGTGGTTTACGCCCACCGCACAAGCTCTCATAGAGAAATGGGAATGGTGTGGTCGCATTGCAATTAGGTGTGTGAAACCGCCGACCCATGGTCGGTCAGTTCTCACACAGAAACGGTGTCGGTCGGAGGCAACTCCGACTGACATCGTAATAGGGGCCTATGTGTCAATCAAGCAGTTTGAATCACAAAAGTAGTAAAATATGTGAAGCTATTTGTGCATCGAATTGAAACTTGGGTACACAATTAGCAGCATTTAGGAATGTAAATTTAACTTTATTTGCACTCAAATAGATTTATATTTATGGGCGGGTTATGGGTGTTCTAGTGTACGGGCACTTGTAAAAGTTGGTAAACACTCACAAACTGGTACGTTAGTGGGCATTTATAAAATTTTAGTAAATTACCCTGAAAATGGTCTGACATTTAGGGCCTTATTTAAAGTTTGACAGATGCCCTATCCACCCTAAAGTGCCTAGGGTCTCCATGAACTGTAAATACGGTGGATATCCCTCATCAGTGTAAATAAGGACTCCAGTACTTTTAAAAGCTGAAGTAACTCACTTTTCAGAGTGAGAAAGGGACACATTCAACCTATTTTGTTATATGCATACAATTGAGTCGTAATGTGGAATGAACAAGAACGAGCTTTTTGTGGATCTAACTACAATTGTTCCACTGCTTGTCCCATTGCCCATTTACTCCAAACCTTTAGCATTGCAAAGCATGTTCACCACATATGATAAAAGTAGAGCTCTTATTATCATGGTTTAATATTTAAAACTTCAAATTTGAGTTTTAATTCTCTTTTGAAACAAGCTACAGCTACCTTTTTCAGTTCTAGATACTGAGCATCCGCTGCCTTGGGTGAAATAAACATCATGCATCAGAAATACGTTTAGGAAAAGCAAAACCGCCTTGTGAAAAATTGTGTACCATATTCACTCACATTTAAACATTCTGGGCCTGATTACGATGTGAGTCGGAAAGCCTCCGACCTATGGTCGGAGGCTTTCCGACTCACATCGTTGGTTTCACTTTCGACCACCGCATTACAATGCCGGTGGTCCAAAGTCAAACCGGCCAGTCATTCTGGCTGGATTCCGATGGGCTCAAGGAGCCGGCACGTAATCCCTTGACGACGTCGAGATTACGATGTCGGTTTCTCACAGGCTTTCCATGCAGGGCCCCCTTCTCCTTGCGGCCTCCGGTTGGGGGCTGAGGGGGCACCTATGGTGCCCCCCTGTTAATCCCTGCAACATGTGGCAGGGATTAACAGAAACTCCCATTTCTCTTTGGAAACTTGTGCTGCGGCCATAAACCGGCCACAGCACAAGTTCCCATAGAGAAATGGGAGCATGCGACCACACCATGTGTGGTCGCATTATAATAGCGATGTCGGGACCGCCGACCGGAGGTCGGTCGGTCAGTTCCGAGACTGCAACGTCCGCCCGACATCGTAATCAGCCCCTCTATTGACTTTCACAATGTTTTTCTCATACACTGTGACATCTCAAATTACATTGCTGTGAAAAGGGGCCTAAGCCACTATGCAGTAGGTGCTGACAGTCTACAGAGAAATGGGTTTAGGGCCTGGCTCATTCCTGCGCTTGCAGTGGGGCTAGCTGCCTGAACAGGGTTGGGTAGAGGGCATGTAGGCCGGACCCTGTGGCTAATTGTGCAGGGCAGAGGGCAGTTTGCAGTGGGGGTTTGGCTGCTCATGAACATTTCAAACCCAGTCCTGACTGAACCCCATGCCCCGTGCTGACTGCTGCTGCCTACAGTCAAAGGTTGTGCGTAGCTGGGATTGACCAACCATGGAGGGTTTGGTGGCTGCCCTCCCTATTGGTCAGGCCCTGCAGCCAACCCAACCAAATAAGGCTGAAGGCTGTGAGTAGTGGAGGTTGGTCGCCCTTGAAGGGTTGGGCCCATTGGCCAGGCCTTCAGCCAACTCTTGATGTAATGGGTTGGCTGCCCGTGGAGGGTTGGCTTTGGGCCTCATTGTAGGTCCCGCACTGCAACCAGCCCCAGCTGTGCACAGCTGAAGGCCATGCACAGTGAAGTTGGCCACCTGAAGAAGATTGCTGCAGGTCCTAGCCAAAGGTTGGCCACCCACAAATGATTAGGTGCAGTGCCAGGCTCCAGGCAGGCCCTGTGTCCAACTCTCTTCCGCACATGGCCAAAAGCTGTGCTCAGAGGGAGAGTTGGATGAATACTATAAAAAACAAATCAGAAATTCAATGAAAAATACAAATGTTAAAATGATGTTATAATTAGGCATCATAAGAAGATCTTACTTTACGCTAAAAAATCCCTACAAATTCACTGGAAAAACACAAAGGTTAAAGTGACATTATAGTTGGGTAGGATAATAAGATTTTAGCTTACATTTAAAAAAAACCCTAGAGATTCAAAGAAAAAAATACTTTAACCTTTCTTTTTTTCAGTTAATTTCTAGGGTTTTTTAAAAGTAAGCTAAAATCTTATTACCTTACTTAACTGTAATGTTACTTTAACCTTTGTGCTTTTTCAGTGAATCAATCTCTCTCTCTGTATATAGATATATAAAACCATAATCCTGGTTCCCCTACCTCAAGCAGGGCAGCTCCCTCTCCCCAGTTCTTGTATCAAGATCACAATGCTGGTAGCATCCATTAGTCGGTGACTCTAGCATGACAGGGCCCATGCTGCTTCTCTGAACTATGGTCTATATCTAGGACCCAGCATGAAGGGCACAGTGGCCAGAGCTCAGAGCCAGCCATGTTCCCTTTCTCATTGGACCACCTGGCTCTGCATGCTCGCGGGGACCAGTGGACAAAGTGTTGTGATTTCTCCTCACTGAACTATGTGCCTTCCTTGTATTCTGGTCGGTCTCATACTGCCAGCTTTCCCTTCATGAAGGAAGCCCCTCCATCATCCTTACTGGAATGTTGGGATTTGCCTGGGTGGTAAGCAGTGACAGCTTGGCATTGATACTGTTTGTCAGTTCACACCAAGGATCCCACTAGCATATTCGTTCTGGGGAAAAATGATCAATGCAAGACAGTGAACGAGGCTGGTCCCAGCAGGCTGGTGGCACCGGGCCACATGACAGAGATGCAAAATAAGTGCTATGTGCTCCTGTTTAAGCAAGTTACAATTTTGTTGAAAACATGCAATTCCCTGTTTTGCACACATGTATGTCCAGGGGCACAGAATGGGGTCATGCGTCCATTTTCAAAGAAAATACCCTTTCTTTGAAAACAAGGGTCATGCCGCAGTGCTCATTTCTGCATGGGCACATAAAAGGATCAATATGAGCTCCTTTTACCTGATCTTTGATTGCTGGTCATAATTCTGCAGCAGCTTGGTTTGCAACTATGCCTGAGTTCCAGTCCCGCTGGGGCTTGTTATAAGGCTGATATTTTTTGCGTAAAGCAAAATCTGGAGTTAATACCAGACCATCATAAAAGGCGCATGCCGCATTCCAACACTGACTCAGAACAACACAAGATAAAGTCGATAATTGCTTCAATAGGGGTCGTCTAAATCAGTAGAGCTGTGCTGGAGGGTAGCGAGGAGGAGAGGAGGGAAAGAACAGTGGGAATACAACAGATAATATTTTGAGAATGCATCAGATGGGGGTGAGGAAAAGAAAATCCATCTGTTATCAGCATGGGTCCTTAGTCTATCGGTCTAGTGAAGTGTCCTTGCAGTGTCCTTGTCTGCCATGTCCTACGTGGCTGCATCCAGAGAGTATCTCAAGAAATCCACTGATGCCTTGTATGACCTTGGATGTTTCCACATGTGCAGGTCTACTAGAAACTAAGAGCAGGTTAAAAATCTACCTGGCCTGCATAGTGATCCTTTTCAAGCCCCCATAGTTAGTATCTAACTGCTCACCCAGTGGTGGGCAGTGGAGCCAATAAATACTAGATGTTGCCTTTTGCTCCTTCACATGAATAATTATAGTTGCAAATATATAGCATAAACATGGTGCGAAATTAAACACATCATTATAATACGATTACAGTGGTTAATTTGCAAAAAAATAAGTGCCGGGACTCTTGTCAGGAGGCAGCTTGCACCAGCCCATTCATCCTGTTAGCGTCACTTAAAAAGAAACCAACTACTAACCATGAAAGTGGGGAGAGGATGTGGCCTAATGACCAGAGCTGCAGACTTTGAAGCTGGGGAACCAGGTTCGAGTTTTGGTGTTGGCTTAACATCCTGTGATTATGGGCAAATCACCACTCCCCGGCAAACTGAGAAAACTCTCGCCAGCACCGCTCCCTTCCGCTCTTCACTCTGGCGGCCCAGGTTGCGGCAAACGCAGGGACCGCCACGGGCAGCCAGAGGGCTAGCTACGCCACTGCAAATCACTTACTCTCCCCGTACATGAATGTATCCTTAACTGGTGAAAATGGAGTAGCTCTGGGCTTATAATGGCTGGTATAAGCCCGGAGCTCCAACATTCCCATATCTGTCTTAATGTTTCTCCCTTTTTAATTTAGAATATTCTATCCTTAGTGGGTGGAATGTTCTAATAGCCTTATAGCCCTTCTGCCTCTGGCTATACAGGTTGTTAAAGTCGTTATAGGCCCTCGCCTGCGGCTCTGGCCAATAACTCGGGTTCAGGGCCTTTAGCAACCGAAATAGCCCTCGGCAGTGGGCTATAAGGCTATAGTCATTTGCTGCAAAAAACATATGAGCAATAAGTCACTTTCAAAATCAGTTCATAATGTGTGATAACAAGCAGCAAGAGTCTTGCTTTTCTGTAATGAACTATACTTTGCAAAAAATAAACATACTATCATCAGATCAGAAGAGCTAAAAAATAGTTCTCCGTTCACTACATAAATAGCAGTTATCTACCTTTCACACTTTCTTCTGGCTCTGGCAGGAGGCAAGGTGACAGCACAACTGTAATAAGTTTTACTAATAATGGTGACATGTACATGTGTATGAACATGTATATGTTACAAGTAGACTGCAATAAGAAAACTAGAGAAATGTTTTTATACAGGTACTACAGGCTTCCATGTACTATATTTTACAATTTAGATGGGTAACAAATGTTTTTCACCGAGGGGTTCAAAGTGACAAGATACAGACAATGAGAGAGAACCTTTCTTGCTCACATAAGTGTTTTGCTATTTATTTGCACCGGTAGCGCAGGTATGTAAGCACATTTCTGGCGAGCAGGAGGCAAGAAAAGATTTAATATGTTAATCACATATCAGAAATAATATTTTCTATAGTCTATCATAAAACATCTTCATTCTAAACTGTGCTGCAAAATATAACGCCAAGGACAAAAATGTGAAATCATTACTTAAGAAAATAACTACATCTATTTTGTAAGTTTAATTGTATATTGCTTATTGCTTTCACCTAAAAATCGTCAGTTGATGGAACACTGCAATCCACAATACAGCAAAAATACCTCTGATACCTAGCAAGTATGGTGAGCTACACAACCATAACTCCCACAAAGCCATGCTCATAGCCTCGCACAACATCAAACCATCCAGCATAACAAACGTGATCAATTGTATCACTGGCCACATCACATATGTGGCCGATGTTATCAGAACCAGTTATTACCAGACATAAATCCTTGCAGTACGAAACAAATGTTTCTATAAGAATATAGGGTTTAGTAACTCTCAGTGCTAATAGGTTTCTTTCTTTGCACATGTAACATGAAAATTAAACGGCAAGGAACAGATCTCTTCAAAAACAATATACAGAGACAAAATATTGCTATCTAGCGATAAAATATTGCCCTACTATAAAAATGTATATATATAGGCTAAAAATCCCCACCGTATTTTATAAGGATATTTCAAGTCACAGAGGAGCTCTTTGACCATATAGCGGAACAAGGCCGAAGATCGAGTTCCTTTATAAGGTTACTGGATGTCAAGGTGACTTGCAGTATCCATTTAATGTAAGACAGAGGGTATTTTATTCCTTATTATGCACAGTCACTCCTTCACCCTTCCCATAAACCTCTTGAATCCTTAGTTTCTTGCTTTTTCATGTTCACTGGAGAGAAGATTAAAAGCAAATTATGTACTGAGAAATGAAACACACCAAACAGCAGTTAGTTTTTTTGCAAAAGGATATTAGAATCGGTTTGATATGTCACATTAGAAAAATGCTGTGTCACTGTGTGTAGATTCTATCCTCTCATGCTCAGTGTCCGCAGAGCATGCCATTGGTGTGCAACCAATCCTCCCTCCAACAATCTATGTGAGGCAGAATCATCAGCCATGCCCAGCGAATGGCGCCCTATTCTCCCAATGCCAGCTGGACACTAAGAGAAGACTGTGGCCCAGTTCTCAGAGATCAAGCGCCCACTTCGACTGACCTTGCAGCTGCTTTCCGTAGTTCATTTTTCTCTGTTGGGGGTAGTCCCCAATATACAATTTTTCCTGAGGACAAAGGCCAGCCTACACAAGTGCTTGTTTTTTCTTTTTCAATTTTCACTGTGGGGTGGGCAGGCCACTGCCAACTCAGGAGATATCCAGAGGCGTGTAATCTAGTACCATCATACCAGTGCCAAAGATCACACTCAATAGGTCCCTTATGCGCAAGTAATGGACAAGTCTTTTTCATGGTACCACTGAGACATGACCTGTGGCCATGATTTGTGGGTAACGTGGCCTTGCATGCTGCATCCAAGGCTTGGCTGGATTTGCTGAACTGACAGGAGACAATCCGTTTTGCTACTCAAACCTCTGCAAAATACTTGGTGCTCAATTGGTTTTAATTCAACCATGTAATGTCCCATTGTATTGTAAAGTCTCTTCCAACAAATACATGCCTAATTTGACTGTAAATTCTGGAAAACATTTCACAGGTCCTGAAAACTATGGAGTTCATCATCATAATGTCAGGCTCACACCAATCTGTGCTGCTTCACTGTTGTCTATTTTTTAATCAAGTCCATTAATGAAAGATAAATAAAGCCAAAGCATAATAATTCAAATCAATGCTAACTACTGGCAGCAATTTTCAGACAAGTGGTTTAACAATCACTCCCTTCTACGGACGAAATGTGTTTTTTAACAGTACAACGGTTGTCAATTGCCCTTATCCTCCTTTGCCCACTCAACCTATTCCCATTTGGAGGCCTTCTGCCATGCTTGTTACCCAATGACATTGGCAAGTCTTATATTGCTTATGAGAGAGCAACGTGTTTGAATTTCCCCACACTTTAATCATGATGCAACCGAGAGTCCTTACATAGGAAAATCACATCTATCGGCAATCCATCTTTCTAAGATGTTCTATTTTTCACCATTCATCTATTTGACCTCAGTGTTCGCTGCAGCCCCATATTCGTTGCTTTCGAGCTAAAAATTGTGTTTTTTCACCTTAGGAATAACACTGCACACTTAAATACATGGGTGTTGAAATTTATAGCTGTATCCTTTTTCAACTCCTTTTTTCTTTCACTACCTCTGACATTAGAAAGGCCTCACTGCATATTACAGGGCCGGATTAAGACCTTTAGAGGCGCTACGCACTTTAAAGACTGATATATATGTATGTATATATATATATATATATATATAATAAACCGTAAAATAAAATTGTATTTTTCGAAATGAAACAAAGCTTACAGTAAGATGGAAAATAATGTTTATTTTTGTATTTTTCCACTTTATTTATACGTTCAACTGTGCCAATTGCAGTTTTGCACCATATGGTCCAATGTAAATCCGGCAATCGAACATTTCTGTGGTGCCCCCCCCCCTTCCCTTGATGCCCTAAGCAAGGTCAGACTGATTTGCATATGGCCATGTCTGAACTGGGGTGGTGGAGTGAGCTAAAGAATGATGATGGATTAACCCCAGATCAGTTGACTGGGGGTGAGTGTTTGATTTGCTAAGTGCTCCGTCCATCATCCCCTTTGGTATCGCTTTGTTCGCCCTAAGTTGGCGGGGGTATGCCCAGACGTGGGTCCCTTGCTCACTTTGCCACTGGATTCAAGCTAGCCTGGCTGATGACGGCTGAATAGCCAGAAACCGGTCCCAGGCTGCTTGTTTCCGGTCCAGGGAAGACATGGCTTGGCAGTTCGGGCTGGACTGTTCCCATGAGGCACAGGGTCAGACTGATTTGCATATGGCCATGTCTGAACTGGGGTGGTGGAGTGAGCTAAAGAATGATGATGGATTAACCCCAGATCAGTTGACTGGGGGTGAGTGTTTGATTTGCTCAAGCGCTCCGTCCATCATCCCCTTTGGTATCGCTTTGTTCACCCTAAGTTGGCAGGGTATGCCCAGACGTGTGTCCCTTGCTCACTTTGCCACTGGATTCAAGCTAGCCTGGCTGATGATGGCTGAATAGCCAGAAACCGGTCCCAGGATGCTTGTTTCCGGTCCAGGGAAGACATGGCTTGGCAGTTCGGGCTGGACTGTCCCCATGAGGCACAGGGTCAGACTGATTTGCATATGGCCATGTCTGAACTGGGGTGGTGGAGTGAGCTAAAGAATGATGATGGATTAACCCCAGATCAGTTGACTGGGGGTGAGTGTTTGATTTGCTCAAGCGCTCCGTCCATCATCCCCTTTGGTATCGCTAATGGTTAATCCAGCCATGGCAGAATAGCAGAATACAATTCAGATTGCATTTTTGTACGTTCACCATGCTGCCCTATGTCTTAACATTTCTAATCTGCACCAATAAAGGCAGATGAAAAAGATATGAGATAAAGCCACCACGATTTAAGATTCAAGACGCGGCATTGCTCGAAACTGCTTTACATATATTTGAAGTCAACAATTCAATCTGAAAATTCAATTTGAAAAGCTGTACACACCTCCAGGGATATTTGAGATGTGTACTTAGGTGAATAGTTTACTATCCTGTCAAATAGTCTGTATATTTCTTAAATCTGTGCCAGCTGTATGAATTGTAAATCAGCAAAAAGTAATAAACATCAGAGAACAGCTAATACATCTGATCTTTACGGTATAGTTACTACAGTAGTTCTTTGCACTCGTTTCCCATCACTTATGTAAATACATTCAACTGCTTTTTCGTCCATTTATCAAATTCGTTCTGCTCTCCAGCAATCCTATGAGGGTAGATTATGTGACAGGGTGGCAATTTGTGCCTGGCTTATCACTGTGCTTGACGTTTCACAGTGATTCATGTGTTGTTCTACCTCCATTTTGTGATTTGTGCATGCGATTTGCACTCTATCAAGTTACTGCGCTCCTTGCAAGCTATGACCTTCAGCCTAAAAGAAATGAGTACACCTTGACCTTGGAGTTAACGATCTCACGTTCAGAAGAGTTACTCACTTCAGGAGTTCACAAATGCATTCTAGATTATGACTGTAAATATAGGCCAGTCGCAGCTATCCAGGAATAATATTGGAACAGTTTTGTGAATTATTTTTATGCATATGAATTGGTGCATAAAAAAACAAGCATTTGCAATGCAATGCAATAGGTCTCGCATTTGCAAGAGTTTAAGCTATTGGCATTGTATATGACAATGCCTTTTATTTATCTGTTTTGCAAATTAACACAAATAAAAGGCATTGTCATTTACAATGCCAATAGCTCAAACTCTTGTAAATGCGAGACCTATTCAAAGAAGCTGATGCCATTGTCTCGGCTGCTCGGAAAGTGAAAGCACGTATGGCTCGCTGAATGTTGCATGAAAGCAAGTCGTGTCTGCAGTAGGAGAATCTCATTAAAGAAAATAGTGCTTACAGACTAAAAAAGACGTACCGTGTAACATCCGATGTAAAAGGGCCAGTCCTCATGGGAGGTTACAAATGAAGACAAGGCGGTACTAAGGAGGGACTAACAAGCCTATTAAGGAATCGGAAGCCAGCATTTACGAAGGACAATGACACAAGCCAATAACAAATATGGGCGGAGAGTGGTCGGGGCTTCTATTCCATACTCCAATACAGCATGCCGCAGAGCAGCGAATGCGCTGCCCAGGCTCGACCTACAAATTAGAGTAAGTGCAAATGCACTTACTAACTTTTCTTTTTTTCTTCCACAGGAAAAGTATATTTCTCGGTGTATCAACTCGATCCTCTAAGCTCGTGACAGGAGTATATCTCTGACCATTTATCCGGTGGGAACTTGTTAGAGAATGATTTGCAAAATCCCACAAACTTGTAGATCTGTGAGAGTGCAAAAAAGTTCAGGACATTTCTGCCCTGAATTGCACACTCCCAATTTACTCGCATGCAAACCCTGTGTCAGCAAATCTCTATAAAGGCACAAACCCAAGCTTCCTGAATAGGAACAATTATTTTGTACTCATAAATGAGACTGTTTGCCTGTGCAGGCCTGACTTACAAAAACGATGCCCAAATAATTCAACTGGGGAATCTGATCTTTTAATCCAGCAAACATTATGCTCCTGATTGTAAATAGGGCAGTAAAATTTGTTCTCGAACTAGAATTCTGAACTCTGTGGTAAAACCACACCCCTTCAATTTTCTCCTGGTCAGACTCTTGGGGTTAATAGGCAGGCGAAGAGTAGTGCCTTGAACTGATAGTGTTAATTGGCCATGAAATATAGTTGAAAATATGGGTCCTGAAGGTCCAGGTAAATCATGGATTGCCCTTTTTGCCGTACAGAGAGAATCTCCTGAAGTGTGACTATCCTGAAGGATTGCGACTGCAGGACCTTGTTCAGATCCCGATCATACTAAATAAGTCTCCAATCAACAGCTTCATTCTTGACTAGAAAAAACCTAGAGATGACGCCCTGACTGCAATGTTTTTTGGGTACCTTCTCTATTGTTCCTTTGAGGATAAGGTTGAGGATCTCCTGTTGCAGCTGTTCCAGGTGATAAGGTTGCTCCGAGATTTTCAAAAGGCATGATACTTTTGAAAAGTCTCTAGGGTGTGGTTGGCACTAACAATTTAGAGCGCTCATTGGTCTGCTGTGGTATTTTCCATGAGGCCAAATCTGCGATCTTCCCCTTACTGGATGGTGAGTTGAGGAAAGAGTAGGAGAGTCAGGCTCATTTGTGGATGTTTTCACCTTGTGCATTCTAAACTCCTTTTTTGTGGCGTTTTATTGTAGTTTTATATCTGAGACCTGCAGTATCCTTGATCACCGTAGGTGTGACGATATTAAGCATAATGCCCGGCTAGGATTCATACTGAGAAGAGTCTTGTTTGCATGATTGCTGCTTTTTGGAACCTTACAATTCATATCTTAAGTAAAACTACAGCAAAGCAAGGAAGTGTGCCATATGGGTGTCCATCTTGATGCCATGAAGCTCCTCATTCATGTCTTTGCTGAGGAGTGTCTGACCGCCAAAGCCATATCCAGAATTTTTTCCTTTATCTCCGGGCAAAAAGTGCTCTTTTGCTTCCTTGTCAAATGAGAACTGTAAGCCGATAAAGGTCATGTTGGACACATTCATGCTGCATGAATACCGGGGCTGGGATATTCGTAGCTTCACTCATGAAACCTTATCATCCCCACTTGTCATATGCAAGTAACTCAAAGGGCTGGATAATTTCACTCCACATCTGTTAGTGTATCGAACCAAGATGACGCGAGCGGTGGCTGCTCTGATGAATGCTGCAGCAATGAAGAGTATTATTTTGCACAAGGTGTCAATGTGCCCGCATTCTCCAGCTGAAGGATTTTGAGCAGCTGCCACAATGGCAGATTCATGGCAAGGATGACCCATGAGGCAGTCCATCACCTTGAGCTGCGACTAGTATCTACTACTTGTAGCACGGTGTCTTCTGTGATATGGTCTTGTCAATGTCCGCCTCTGTATCCTCACCTACCTTCCCGTCCTCCATGCTGGGTGCCAGAGACATTCTAAAGAACAAGGTACTTACCATTGGTAATGCATTATCTGGTAGAGACTCTATCTAGCTGCAGATTCCTTACCTTTGAATTTCCCTGACATCAGGCTGGATCTGAAAACGTTTGCTGAGCAATACCCCCTGTGCGCGCCGTCGGGTGGCTCCATTCGACTCCGCATGACGTCGTCGGCGTCAGTTATGACGCCGCAGTACCTAAATAGGTGCCAGCCAGGTGCGCGGACGTCAATATTTTTCGTTTTTTCCACGTCAGAAGCGCAGAGCCATGAAGTAACCGATGTAGTCATGTGCAAAACTAGGGCCCTGAAAAAGGGCCCTAGCCCCACAACATTAGTCCACAAAGTGGGGAGGCATGGGTGAGGCTGTAAAGAATCTGCAGCTAGATAGAGTCTCTACCAGATAATGCGTTATTGAAGGTAAGCAACTTGTTCATCTGATCGAGACTTCTAGCTGCAGATTCCTTACCTTTGAATTAGATACCCAAGCCATACCATCCCGGCGGTGGATTGTGGGCCAATACCTCAAACTAGGAAGTCCTGCAGGACCGAATGGGCAAAATGCCCCTCCCTGCGGACCTCACTGTCCAGGCAGTGGTGTTTGGAAAACATGTGCAAAGATGCCCATGTTGCTGCCTGACAGATGTCTAGGACTAGGATACCCCGAGCCAAGGCCATAGTCGCAGCCTTTCCCCTGGTGGAATGGGTCCTTAATCCCTCAGGGGGCTGCTTCTTAGCCAGGGCATAGCAGCTCTTAATGTAGAGAACGACCCAGCGAGAGATGGTCCTTTTCTGCACTGCCCTTCCCTTCTTAGCTTCCATGTACCCCACAAAGAGTTGGTCGTCCACCCAGAACTCTTTTGTGCGGCCAAGATAGAACGACAACGCTCTTTTTGGGTCCAGACGGTGGAGACACTCCTCTTTAGAGGGATGCGGGGGAGAAAAGAAGGTGGGCAACGTGATGGATTGACCCAGATGGAATGGGGTTATGACCTTTGTTAAAAAAGAAGCCCGGGTACGAAGCACCACTTTGTCTGGAAAAGACATCAGATAGGGAGGCGTGCAAGATAACGCCTGCAACTCACTTACCCTCTGGGCAGATGTAATCGCCACTAAAAAGGCTGTTTTGATGGTCAACAGCCAGAGGGGACAGTTATGTAAAGGCTCAAAGGGAGTACACATTAGGTAGGTGAGGACCAAATTAAGGTCCCACTGTGGCATAACAAAGGGCGTGGGTGGAAACAAGTGAGCCAGCCCTTTTAGAAACCTGTGTACAATTGGAGACTTAAAGAGAGAGGGCTGGTCTGGCTGCTGCAAAAAAGCAGACAGAGCAGAAAGGTAACCATTGAGAGTTCCCACAGCAGAGCTCTGCTGGGCAACGGTCAGAATGAATAAAAGAACAGTGGAAAGAGAAGCAGAAAGAGGGTCAATAGAAGTTTCTGTACAGTATAATACAAATTTCTGCAATGGGAGGCATATACCGTCTTAGTGGAGGGCCGCCTGGCTGCCAGAATAACATTACAAACCCCGGGAGGAAGGTCAAAAGCCATCAACTGCTGCCGCTCAATCTCCATGCATGGAGGTACAGAGTTGATAGGTTCGGGTGGAGAACCCTCCCCTGCTGCTGCGGCAGAAGATCCTCCCGAAGGGGCAGCCTTATCGGCTGGATCGATGCTCATCTTCAGAAGCTCTGGATACCAGACTCTCCTTTCCGAGTCTGGAGCCACAAGAATGACATGGGCCCGGTCGCTCCTGATCTTCATCAGAACCCTGGGCAGGAGTGGTATGGGCGGAAAAGCGTACAGCAGGCCTGAGATCCACTCGCAACGGAAGGCGTCAGCGAGCCATAGCTGCCTTGGAAACTCCAGCACGCATTACTGCTGGCACTGCGCGTTCTCTTCAGGGACGAACAAATCTAATTAAGGCTCTCCCTACTGTTGATAGAGACCTTGCGCCACCTCCAACTGGGGATGCCATTCGTGATCTGCTTTTTATCGAAAAGGGGTACCCCTTACACCATCAATCTAATAGTTTCTCATCTAGAAAAGCCTATGTATTGTTTTTCTAGACGTCAATTAATTGACATTTGATGATTTGAACATTCTGAAATACTATACACTGAAATTCTTATGCCCACAACATTCCCCATAAATCCAAGGAAATGAGCAAGGAGTTGTGTTTATCAATAGATTATTTCAACACTTGAAAAAGACAGAAGCAACGCACGACTTGAACCCCAAAGGAAATCTACCATTCTTTTTGAGAAAAGCAGCAGGAAGTTGCTGCACTAATGGTATGTCTCCTCATAAGTACATTCACATGTGGGAATCATTTCCACATATAACTGTTTCATGAAATATAAAGATATCTATCATACATTGTGTGATTTGAGATTTTACACAGTGTCCACTCAATAAGTCTCACAGCCCTGAAGAAGACCTTCCTTGAAATATACTCCAGGCCCAACACGAAGGTTGAAACGCATCGACGAGCCTACTGGTGTGGCCAGGAGCTATCATTAATTGTTAAATAAACTGCTACCGACTTGTGTTATTCCGGTGATGTAATTCATGACACCACTCACACAAAGAACAGCGCTCCGACCACCAGAATAGGGCCAAACAGTACGTCTTGGGCTGTATATGAGAGGGTTAAAATTGATTATAACCCCATCTATTTATTTCCAAAATGTAGGACACCATATATGTCATTTTGATTGTTTTAACTACATGTCTAAAGATGAATGTGATGCTGTATTTATGTTTGTACAGGTTGTGTCTTTAATTGATTTGTTTATATTGTACACATTTATGTGTGTGTGTAACCACGTTATATGTACATTTTCTGTCTTTTTTCAAGTGTTGAAATATTCTATTGATAAACACAACTCCTTGCTCATTTCCTTGGATTCTTAGGGAATGTTGTGGGCATAAGAATTTCAGTCTATAGTATTTAAGAATGTTCAAATCATCAAATATCAATTAATTGACGACTAGATAAACAACATATAGGCTTTTCTAGATGAGAAACTATTAGATTGATGGTGTAGGGGGTACCCCTTTTCAATAAAATATGTATTGATCCCAGCCCCCCGCGTCCTAAATTGGATCACTCTCCTTTATGATACACATTCGTGATCCGCTGGCATCGTCGGCTGAGTTTGTCCGCCCTGGCGTTCAAAGAACTTGGCAGGTGTTGAGCCATCACGGTTATGCCCTGCTGCTCCAGCCATGTCCAGAGACGCAGGACCTCTTGACAAAGGGTCCCCGACCCCACCCCGCCCTGCTTGTTGCAGTACCACATCGCGGTGGTGTTGTCCGTGAACAACTGCACTAGCTTTCTCTTGACAGAGGGAAGAAATGCTTTCAATGCCAATTGAATGGCTTGGAGCTCCAACAGATTTATGTGGAGCCCTGACTCTGCCAGAGACCAGTGTCCCCTGATCTCCACCTCTCCCAGATGGCCGCCCCATCCCAGAAGTGGTGCATCTGTCACCACTGTGAATTCTGGTTGGGGAAGGGAGAGGGATCTGCCATTGACCCAATCGCGGTTTGTCAACAACCACTGCAGATCTCTCGCAGTTCCTTCCGAGATCTGGAACATGTCGGTGAGATTTCCTCGATGCTGTGACCACTAGAACTTCGGGCCCCACTGCAGAGCCTGTATACGCCACCTGGCATGCTTTACCAACAGGGTGCAGGAGGCCATGAGGCCCAACAGCCTCAGAGTCAGACTCACCAAGATCCAGGTTAGAGGCCTTTACATCGGAATCATAACCTAAATATCCTGGACTCGCTGCTCGGGAGGATAGGCCCGAAACTGCACTGTGTCCAGAACAGCTCAGATGAAAGGGAGCGTCTGAAAAGGAGTCAGGTGTGACTTCGGCACGTTTATAGAGAACCCCAGCGAATGCAGGAGGCCCGCTGTAGTCTGAAGGTGGGAGATGACTGCCTGGGGCAAGGACGGCTTCAACAGCCAGTCGTCGAGGTAGGGGAAGACTGACACCCCTAACCTGCGCAGATGAGCTGGGACCACCGCCATCACCTTGGTGAACACCCAAAGGGCACTGGTAAGGCCGAAGGGGAGCACAATAAACTGAAAGTGCTTGCGGCCTACCTTGAACCACAGGTAACGCCTGTGGCCCGGCAGGATGGGGATGTGAAAATATGCATCCTGCAGGTACAACGCTACCATCCAGTCTCCTTGATCTAGAGCAGACAAAACCTGAGCTAGAGTGAGCATCTTGATCTTCTCCTTCTTGAGGAAGAGATTGACGGTCCGAAGATCTAATATAGGCCGCAACCCTTTGTTCTTCTTCGGAATCAGAAAATGGTGGGAATTACAATCACTGTCTACTTTTGAAACCAGGACCCTTTCTATAACTTCTTTGGCCAAGAGAGCTGTAACTTCCTCCTGGAGCAATTTCAGATGATCCTCCATCAGCCGCTCCTGATTTGGCAGAGTGGGAGGAGGCAAAGAAAGGAAAGGCAGAGAATAGCCCTCCTGAATGATCTGCAAGACCCACTTGTCCGATGTTATGGATATCCAGTGGGGGAGATGGTGATGAATTCTCCTGCCAACTGGGGTAGTGTGGTCTTGCTGACTCAGTGCCTGGAGGCGGCGGCTGCCAGGGGCAGGGTGGCCGATGACTTCTGCCCTCCTTTCCTGGATCAGAATGCACTGCGTCCACGTCCTCGAACAGCTTGGCCAGTCTGTGCAGGATGGTGGCTGGGAAAGGGCTGATGCGGCTGGAAACCCGTTCCGTTGCCACTAAAGGAGCAAAAGGTAGATTAGCCACGAGGAGTAGAGGAGAGGCCCAAGGATCTGGCCGTAGCTCGAGAGTCCTTGAACCTGACCAGGGACGAATCTGCCTTTTCCCCAAAAAGACGGGTTCCATCAAAGAGCATGTTCATGAGATAGGGCTAGACATCGCCCGAGAAGCCAGTTGTCCCAAGCCAGGTGTGATGCCTTAAGGTCACTGTAATTGAATTAGATCTGCCCAGCGAATCTGTCATATCTAGGCCACACCGAATGGTGAATTTTGCTGCATCTCTCCCATCCTTAACTGCTTGGGAGAGCACAGCCCGGGCCTCCTCCAGGATGTGTGGCAGCACTTGCGCAACCGTCTCCAAAGGGAGTGGGAGAAATGGTCCAATAAGCATGCGGTATTCACCGACCGGAATACCAGGCTGGAGGAAGGAAACTATTTCGTCCCAAATGCATCCAACCTCTTGGATTCCCTGTCCGGAGGGGTGGAAGGGAACGCTCCCTGGGAAGTAGAGGCCTGTACCACCAAACTCTCTGTGGTGGGGTGTTGGCTGAGGAACTTCGGATCACCCGGTGCTGGGTGATGGCGGTGTGCAACCATCCTATTCACAGAAGCCCTGGTGCTAGGCTTGGACCATGTACCTAGAGAGAAGTCTGTAAATGCCTCATTAAAGGGCAACAGGGGCTCAGAAGTGGAAGCCCCAGGTTGAAGCACTTTGGTGAGATTAGTCCTGACCTGCACTGAGGGTAGCTCTAGTCCAAGGATATCAGCTGCCCTTTTTACCACCACGGCATAGGATGCCCCCTCCTCCGTACCCACTGTTGGTGGAGAGAGCGTGCCAGTATCTGGAGAAGTGTCCAGTCCACTGGCTTCCGTAAGTTCCACATACCAGTCCAACTGCTCCGCAGAGTCATCCTGGTGTGTCAGAGGGTCCATAGACCCCTCCCATTCCTCTCCTGAGCCTAGCACATCCTCAAAGTGCTCAGGCAACAACATAGAACCCCTGGGTTCAATCGACGTTGGAATCGGCATTGAGCGACGTTGTTCCGACTTCGTGTTGTTGGGGATGAGGATGGGGCTGGCACTGCTGATGGGCACCGCAAGCATCGACTTCGGGTCCGACGCCGGAGGAGGTCACGTTGGCATGACCGGCATCGACACGGATCCGTGATCGGATCCATGAGGCCCCACTGGCGCCGTGGCCGGAGCAGACAGCGTTGAATCCAACGAGACCTCTTCCGACCCTGCGGGGCCAGAGGGCTCACCAGCAGGGTTGGCCTGCTCAAATATGCGGCGCATGGCCTCATAATTTTTTTTTTTATCTGAGTGGGTGTTGCTCTGGCTACCGGAAAGGGAGGGAGGCGCGAAGTCGACCCAGGCTCCGGCTCCACGGAACCGTGCCTAGAGCGTCGGTGCTCCTTACCTCTCTCGTCGATGGACGACACCCAAGGTGAAGATGAAGTCCGCTTGGACTTCTTCTTCTTCTTATGCCTCTTCCCCGATTGTCCCGAGGACCTTGAGAGGGAAGAAGAGGACTTAGGGACCCGGGAGCGGTCCGGTGACCTCCTCTTCTTCGATCAGGACCGGGACCTCTGTGGAGTCTCACTCGACTGTGTCAACTGCCGGGCCACAAGGAGCTTCATCGCCTGCTCCTTTAAGGCCTTCGGAGCCATGGCCCGGCAGTCTGAGCGCGACTTCGAGTTATGGTCGCACTCGAGACACCAGAGACAGATGAGGTGGGGTCAGTAACCGACGACATGCGGTGGCAGGCACCGCACGACTTGAAACCTGTCTTCCTCAAAGACATCACTCCCACACGAAGATGGAAAAAATTTCCGAATTCGACTACAGTCGAGAAAAAACCTGTCAAAAAGCGACAGAGGGGTAGCTCTTCCCGGATCGGTGCTTAACTGGCAAGGAAAGAAAAGAATTGACGCCCGCGTGCCAGGGTGGCACCTATATAGGTACCGCAACATCATAACCGATGACGTCACGCAGAGCCGAATTGAGCCACCCGATGGCACGCGCAAGGGGCATTGCTCTGCAAAAGTTCCCGGATACAGCCTGATGCCTGGGAAATTCAAAGGTAAGGAATCTGCAGCTAGAAGTCTTTATCAGATGAGAAAGGATCGGCAGAGTAGGATACCCATGGCATGGTACGAATACGGCATGTCCACAAGCGACCTAAAAGAAAAGAGAAGGGGCAGGAGCCCGTTTTGCCCGTGCATAGTGAGAGCCAGCACAGGAAGGGCTAGCGCCTGGCGAGAGAAGAGAAGGAACACGATCCAGGTCAGGGCCAGAGAAAGTACCTGAAGCCAAGAACTATGCATGCCCATTTCCTTGGGTCTGCTAGGGAAGAAAGGGCATCAGATAGAGATGTAGGAAGAACCCCATGGCCAGTGTGGAGAAACACTAAACAGCAAGGTGGGGGTGGGAGGAATAAGACCCCTGTGAACCATCTTCCGACTTACACCATTGCACCAAAGCACGGCATGTGATGTTCCCCATAAGGGGTACCATCGTGTCAGAAAGAGATGGAGGAATAGCTGTAAGGCATACAGACGAAGTAACCTGTAGGACAGGGAGCAAGGCAACAGCACATCTGCACAATATCAAGAAAATACCCCAATGAGAACTTGAGGAAAAAAGCAAAAGAACTCCATGCAGCCACCGGTGCAGAAACCCAACAGGGCCAAGAAATAAGATCCTTCCCAAAAACAACCAGGGGGACCACAACCTGTCATTAACAAGGTAGAGAGCAAGAAAGGAAAATACCTACTGGGGCAGGAGCACCACACCGAATGCTATTCGGAGGCAACGATTGAAAGAAAGAAGCCAAAGGGCACCACCCAATAACACGCTCACCCAGAAAATAAATCAAAGAGACCCAGAAAATAAATCAAGGAGACTGAGTATGGGGAGAAGAAGAGGATGGTATAGCAAGCAGGGATTAGGATTTCGCTGCACTCCGACTATCCTGAAAACGGCATAAAGCGAAGTCCGCTTGAGAGCCAAACAGATATTGACCATCGAAAGGCATGTCTACCAAGGCGTACTGAAAAGTCTCAGAGAAGCCAGAGGTGCATAGTCATGGCTCATCCGACAGAATCTGTGGTATATATGCCACAACGAATCAGCAATTTAGCCGCCTGATGGCCATCCTAGACCAGCTGGGTAAGAGTGTCCCAAGCATCATCAGGGACAGAGGGGAGAAGGCACGAGACCGAATCCCACAACACATGAAAAAAACGGCCCAAAACACAAGCAATATTAAGGGACTGCAAAGTGGAGCTGGTGGCAGAAAAGAGCATCTAGACTTTTAGACTCCCTGTCTGGGGGGACGTCAGGCATGACGCCGATGTTGGGGGAGGCTGTAGCAGCCGTAACCACAAAGCTGTGTGAATTAGGCTGTCAGAAAAAGCAGAGCGGGTCTCCAGGGGCAGGATGGTGCCTATGAGCTATAGACCGGTCCATGGAAGCCCTGGAAACAGGTTTAGCCCAAGTGCCAAACAGAATATCAAAGAGGGCTTTACTGAAGGGGAGCACAGATTCAATTCCCATCTGGTCCTGATGAAGCACCCCAAGTAGGGAATCAATGGCCACCTCCACAGAAGGAAGCTGCCGCCCAAGAACCACAGCAACTCTCCGCAAAAGTTCAGCAGAAGCTGAGCTAGCCTCCGAAGCGAGGATAGGAGGAGAAAACAAGCCAAAGGATGGGGAAGAATCAAGGCCACTAGCCTCACCAAGGTCAGACACCCAAATAAACTCCGGAGGAGGCTGAGGAATGTCTATTATGTCATCACAAACATCACCAAAATACCTGTGTCCCAAGGCGGAAATAGCAGGGGACTCCTCTGAAAGCAGAGGAAGGTAGCCCAAAAAGAAATGTTCCACCAATGCCGTTCCCGACGTCGACCAGAGTCAAAGAGTCAAAACCTCGGCTTCGGGGAGGAGAGACAAAGTAGGGGCAATCGGCGCCGTCGATGCTGATGGGGGTGCCAGCGGATCCAACACTGATGTCACAGGTGGGAACCCCGAAGGGCTGTGCTCCGGAGCTGATAAAGGTTTGATCACGGATTCAGAGGGCCTCACTGATATCGAGGGACATCCCGCTGGTTTGGAGTCAGTCAATGCTTCAAGACTTGCTTGGAAGGTGAGAACGCGCAACACAGGGAGGAGGAGAACTAAAAATGGCATGAACGGAGAGATAGTATTCCCTTATATGAGCCAGAGCGGCCTCTGAGCTCGGAAAGACCAGAAGACGTGGGACAGATTCTCGCTCCGACCCCGAAAGCGGAGGAATAGGAAGGCGTGTCAGGGACGCCACGAGTACGCGTAAAGTCAGGGAAGGCCGCAGCAACGACCACCTACGGCGTGACTTACCGGCCGACAGCGAGGAGGAAGGACTTTAGGAACTGGCCCTCGAATGGTCCTCGGTGGGAGAAGAGGACCGCGACCGACGAGGGACCTTCGACCACCGCCCCGCTAACAGTGCCATGCGGCGCTCCTGCAATGCCGACGACCGAAGCTGAAGACATGAGCTGCACCTTTCGGAGTCAAGGTGCATGCGCACATGCAAATAGCTTGAGGGTGTGGGGTCGACATTGTAGTCCACAGAACCCCAAAAATATCCAGAAAAGCACACTTTTTCATCAACAACGTCGAGTTAAGCCAAAAATAGCCATAGGTACTGCTCTTTGGATCCACGTGGAAGCACGGAAAGGAAGAAACTGACGTCAGCGCGTCGGGGGAGCGCTTATATGGACTCTGTTGACGTCACATCCGGTGGATGAAGTCTTTACAGAGTAGCTCAATGCCCTCTACCGACACACAGAGGTACTGCTGTAGAAACTTTTTCGAATCCAGTCTGGCATCTGGGGATAATTCTAAGGTAAGGAAACTGCAGTAGACGTCTATATCAAATTAATACATTTGAAGTGCTTGCAATGTAAGTTTTGCTATCATTTTGGTCTATTAAAAACTGGGTCCTGCAATATTGCAAATGTCATAAGCAATAATGTACTTGTAAAACGGTGGACGGGACATCCGCAATGTTAGTGATAGACTATCCCATCAACCAAACTCTAAATAAGTCCTTAAGCCTTCAATGTGGCCCGTGCTGATAAAGACTATAAAAAGGATACATTGAGCGATCTTAGCCTTCCTGCTAAAGGTATTAAACAGCGACGTTATGGCACATAAAAGGGTGCCTGGACACCCTTCACTGTAACCTAACTTGCAGGATTTATCACATATACTATCCAACCAAGGGAGGTACAAAAAAGGAAAAAATGCGAGTGCTTTCATTTTAAAAGGTGCTACACTGCAGACTCATAAAGAATGATCATTCGGTAATGTGCAACTACAATTGATTTATTGCCAGAGAAAAATGTAGGAAACACCTGATGCACCAGGGCCCCCGACCCCCAAAAAGAAAAGCGCATTACACCACTTTATAAAAACTGTGACGTGTTCATGGTACGCTTTACTGTTTGTAATTTTTAATTGGTTAATACGGATCTACGCAGCAAAGATACAAATTCGGCATTACAATTTAAACGTAAAAACGAATATTAAAAGTAACTGAGTAGTACAATGAAATAAATGTTTAAGATCGAGCTCCAAATTGGCTGAATTTCAATTACATGACAAAACAAACGTCCTTTACCTAATAAGAGATAAACACAAAAAAAACTCTTTGCATAGGTTTGTGAAACCGAAGCATCATCTGGCAATGCAATATGACAGGCTAACTTAGACAACGAAAAGGGAATGGGACAAGGTGCCAATGTCTTGGTACACACTCCAGCAAGCACAAAGCAAACCGTTCATAGTAAAAATGGCAGGCGAAATGCTCATTCAAAGCTGTCATCAGCATTTGGTATTTCAGCTCATCATTTTGCAAGAATCTACAACTTATTTTTTTCACTATCTTCTTAGGGATGTCGGCAGTGGTAGGTAAAAATGTAACTACATAAATCCTACGATGAATGTGCATTTTATGCCACTTAAAATACATTTTTTGCAGCCCACTGTATGACGTTTATAAAAAGAAATGATTTCATAAAATACAACTTCACGGTTTAGGCAGTGCAATTCAAATAAGCAATGAATATATTTTTTTTCAGAAAGGCCGTTAATGACATGATATACAGAAGGAAGACAAACAAACTAGGCGTTAGTTTGCCTTTTTTCAAATAGCAGAAAATCCATTTTGCAGCAGAATGGTTTGACGGATTTACACCAAATCTGAAAAAACACACAGAAGTAACCCGTATATGATGCATTTGGTATATTTTTGTCGGGCCACTTTGTCATTGGCTCGACTCAAAACTTTCGATGGAAATTAACATGGTTGAATCACGTTTAGATAGATCACGGCGAACCTGTCTAATGCGTGTGATTTTTCTCTTTTAAAGGATCGAACAAAAGCGAAATACACACTTCACACACACTACACACAATCCCTCTCTCTCATTCTCATCTATCTACAGCTATATACTAAATTTGAACGGGAGTCATTGAATACCATGTTAACAGTGCCTTCAACAAACATTTTAAAAATCATGTAATTCGAGCTAAGGAGCTGCCTTCACCTTCTGGCCAAACCCCCCTAGGTCACCCTTAACGTCCACCTGGTATTACTTCAACAAGCATTAAATGAGGTGCATTTGAGAAAATCACAGATTGTAGAAAAGGTTCTATGATGGTGTGACACAAAGATTTGGGTAACACGGTAAAGCATCAGTAAATTGTGTTTGATTGTGCATGTTGGTAGAGTGTTGGCAAATGATAGTGTGGTTGACCACCTTTCACGCACACTATATGCATGTGTAGAAAAACCCGCACTCTGTAGATGTGGCGACTACATACCCAATAATGGCAGTACATAGTCTACATAAACAGTCGTAAGACCAGAGAATGCAACTTGAAGAGCCACTCACCACAGACAAAATTAAAGAAGATATGAAAGAGATAAACGCCAACAAAACCCCAGGGCCGGACAGGCTGCTGGAGGTGTGGTACCGGGCATATAGCGATCAGCAAGCTGAGAAACTATTAGAGGTGTACAGAGAGGCGCTGGACATAGGTTCTCTCCCGCGCTCTGCTAGAGAGGCTGTGATAGTAGTTTTCCAAAAATCAGGATGTGGGAAATTGGATTACTGGGTGAGGGGGTGAAACCCTACTCAAGCAGAAACCAGAATCCTTGTTAGGGTGAGGCACAAGCAACTTCAAATTAACCTGTGCTCAACCCTCTGGTAGCTTGGCACAGAGCAGACAGGCTTAACTTAGAGGCCATGTGTAAAGTATTTATGCAGCACTTCAAACAGTAATAAAGTAAAAACACAACACACAAAAAGTCCCACACCAAATTAGAAAAATAAAGTATGTTGTAATAAATAAAGACCAAACCCTAAAACTCCAATTAGTAGAACCGGAGATATGCAAGTTTAAATATATATTTTTTTGATAATCAACTTAATTGATTTTTGGAAAAACAAAAAATAGTAGTAACAGTACAGCACTTTGATCAGTATTCAATGGCAAGTCAGGTAAGCCAGTGGCGGTAGTGTACATACATTCATAATGATCGAGGTTGCATCGCAGAAACAAGCATTCAAAAAGAAGAGACAAGTATACAGACCCCATCATCCCAATTGGTTCATCCATTTGCCCCATATCTTTTGGTGTTTGGTTGGGCATCCCCTGGCCTCAAACAAGGGTTTCTCCTGGGCGGCACACCAGTGTACCCCTCTACGCCACTTAGCTACTTTTGGAGGGTTGGTATTGTCCATGCCATAGCGATATCGCGTTTGGCCATCATAGTGGCCGTCCCCAAGAATAGTTTCTCCTCTCCGGACCCGTCTAGGCCATCCATGACTCCCAGGATGAGGTGTAGGGGGTTGTGGGGTACCTGTCAGCCCAGGACATGTGTGAGTTCCGATTCTATTTTATCCCAGTACTTTATAAGTCAGGGACAAGACCAGACCATGTGGTAAAAATCCGCTGGCTGTTGTCTGCAGCGTGTGCATTAAGGCAAAGCGCGCAATCCTGCCTTATGCAGGCGTTCCGGGGTGAGATAGGCGGTATGGAGGTAGTATATTTGGATGAGGCGGAGTCTGGAGGAAGTGGTGATGGTCTTGGGGGCCATAAGGGCGTCTCGCCAGTCTTCCTCCTCCAGAAGGCCCAGCCATCCCTCCCACCAGTGCATGAGCGGGTCAAGCGTTATAGGGCTGTTATTCGTAAGGGTGTGGTATATTCGTGATATTCCCCCTTCTCCAGGTTCCCCATCATGACTTGTGCCTCAAGTGAGCTGAACTCGGGGAGTGTGGTGCCTGTTGATATATGAGCATTGAGGGCGTGTCACAGCTGGAGGTATTTGTAAAATTGCGAAGCGTGGTAGGTAAAGCGCCCCTGCAGGTCTTGGAAGGTCCTACTGTGATCTCCCACCCATATGTCACCCAATTGTGATATGCGGATGTGATCCCACCTTTTGAAGCCCTCCAGTGCTACCACCTCCTCCAACCATGCACCCTGCCAGAGCGGTGTTTGCTGATTCAATTTGTTGTCCCACTTTTGTGTGTCGCAGGGCCGAGCGCCAGGCTAATAGGACTGTGGAAATCTGAAATAATTTCTGTTAGCATAGGCTGAAGCCATCTTGTTTGTGGCATCCATTTTGTTAGCTATGTAATTCTTCCGTCTTCACTGTTGCTTGCCCTTCTATTCTGCATGTGTCATCAACTCTAGTTAACTCCTTCTGTACTGAGCTAAAAGCAATGTGCTGAGCAAAGGCCTGTAGCTGCTAGAATGCACCTGGCTATAGATATAACTGTCAACTGTTTTTTGCTGATGTAAACAGTTCTGTTCCCCCTCCCACTCTGCTGACTAAGTGATCTCCCATCTGCCCATGTTTGTAGGTAGTTATTCCTGTGTATGCTTGTTCCTTCTATTTGTAACTACATGCTTACTCTGCAACAAACTCTGTATATAAGCACCATGGTCTGTGACTTCAGTGTACTACCTCAGGCAGCACTTGAGAGTGCTGTGTGGACGTAGTCCCACTCATGAGTGATTAATAAACTTGTTATTTGAATTCCAGCTTCAGTACCAATCTCTATTTTGTTGGTCTATGGACCCGTGGACAAGAGAAGGGTGACCCCTGCACCGGTGTGCTCATTAAAAAACACATTTCCACAGTTGGCGCCTGATACGTGGGGCCTCATTGAGGACGCAGCCGTCTGAAGGAGTGGTCTTGACGGAAGAGTGGAATATTACTGAGGAGACGTCTTGCATGAGGAGACCCTTGTCTTTGCAGCCAAAGTGACTTTTCCGGTTTTTCGATTTGACCCTCCAGGTGGCGGCCGGTCCTGACTGAGGTATCCTTTGGCGTTAGTTTTGCAGTGACCATTAGGTCGATCAAGAGATTGGCAGTTGGAGGGTGGAGACTTTTGTTTGGTAAGGTCGCTGGAGCGGCACTCTTGTTTGCTTGGCCAAGATTCTGGTTTTGTTTGTTTGATTTATTTTTTGCAGAAAATAAAGGCAGGTAATGTGGAGATTTTTCTCTACTTTTGAACAATTTGGAAACGTAATATTTTACAAAAACTTGGTAGCATGCCTGTTTCCAACACACTCCGTAGGTTGTGTTGCTGTCTTGGTGGTATCAAAATGGATTTAGAAAGAAGTCAGCCGGCTCCCTTAGAGGGAACACGTAATAGACATATGTATATTAAATACAGTATTTCTTCCATAATGTATAGTACACTGTGGAACAAATATACAAAGAAGAATCCTGATCTCCAATGGCCTGTGAATGGGTCATTTGACTTTAAAAAGATTCAATATGTAGAACAGTGTTTGTTTAACAAAAAAAGTCGACAAGATATGTTTGATTGTGTACGAATGTGGGAGAAAGAAGTGAATGAAAGAGCGAAGAAAGAAGCAGCTGTAGCAGAGAAAGAACAACGAAAAACGATATATCAAAAAGCGCTAGAATTAAAAAATAAGGAGATGACGGAAATAAAAGAAAAAGAAGAGAGGGAGCGTCGTTTAGAGGTAACTGGCCAGTACCCTATTAGGCACCCCCTTTATCCCATGCTTAATAAACCTCAAGATGATTCTATCTTATTATATCGACCTCCGCCCCGTATAAATTTCCCTCTGCCCCAGTGGAGGATCCTTCCGATAAAGAACATCATTCGTCCAACGATAAAGATATAGATAAGCAAGATGGGCGACAGACTTGCTCTACTTTAACTACTGATGAAAAAGCCACCATTAGATCCACTGTTTGTTCAGAAGCCCGTAAGAAAACTCTTCCTTCAGATCTTGTAGCAATGGTTCAGCAGTGGAAAGATTTAGAACAGTTATATTTTGCAGAGAAGTTTGCTTGGAAAGTTATACTTAATTTTAGAGACCTTTCTAAAAACTTAGAGCCCACTGATATAAATTCTGATTATAAATAATTGAGTGATGGAACTTTCCTTTGTTCAAACATACCTGATTTAATTAGGCGAGTGGTTAAATTACGAGATGAAACATTTCGCTTAAAAGCGGAGAAAAAAGAAGCTAGTAAAACTAAAACTGTATAAGTAGCCCAAACCCCAGCACAGATAGTAGAAACTTCAGAGACAAATAATGGATCTAGTAGTGCTGAAGTTGGTATACGAATCAATGCGCGAAGCTGCGCCTTTGTATGTTCCTCCAAAGGGTACGGGAAAAGATGAAGATAAGACTTCAGCTGATGCGAAAGGGTATTTTATTTATAATTGAGTTTATACCCCTTGGAGTAGAGCAGATGTTATGGCTCTTAAAGCCGCTTTGCCCGATCCGCGGAAAATCCTGCCGCTTTCTATGAGGAAGTAGAAGGAGCCATTAGCTCCTGTACTATGACTCTGCCAGATATGGATATGTTTTTTGGACTTATTTTGCCCCCTGATATGTGGAGAACAATTCGGAAAATAGATGATAATGTAGCATATGGTGCATTTAGAAGAAATAGATGTGGCTAGAGAGCCTGCGCAGAAACCACAACAGGAGATATTAGATCTTCCTAAAGCTATTGTGACTAAGTTGAAAACTCTTATACCCCCTAAGAAAATAGATTGGACTACGTTAGCGTCTTGTAAACAGAAAGCGGATGAGTCAGTTTCTGATTTCTTTACACGATTTGAAGAGACATTCCATGACTTTAGTGGGCAGTCCTTGACAGATGACACGGGTAAGCATCTGTTCGTCGACAAATTTGTCGCTAACATGTTGCCAGAAATAGCTAGTCGCCTTAAGGCCAGCAAGAGTTCGTGGACTACGTCTTCCCCAGTCTCCCTTTTGACTATGGCCCAGTATTATGAGCATCAGGAATTGGAAGCAAAAGGCAAGGAGGATAAGAAGGTTAAGGATCTAAAGACAAAAGTTATGTTGGCTCAAGTATATGGTCCACCATTCAGAGGTGGTGGTAGAGGTGGACGTGCAGTATATACACCTGGTGTACCCCCTTTCTCTTGATCAACTTTGTCTTCTGATCAGTGTGCTTATTGTAAAGAGATTGGACATTGGCGTTCTGAGTGCCCCCTTTTGCGAGGTCAGCAGTATCAACGGGGTAGAGGAAGTATGAGAGGACGCCCAGGGAATTCAGGAAATAGGGGAGGAATAGGAACCCGTCCCAGGTTTGAGGCAGTTGAATACGGACCAAATTATTCTAATACCTTTGATAGACGAAATCAATATCAAATGTCTGATTATTCGGCTGATGGTCTTGCGGATTCTGATTATGCATAGGAATGCCTAGGATGGGGTAAGGAACCGGTTGAGGTCCCAGTAGATCAGAAGGGTCCTTATGTTGCTGCAAATGTCTTGGGTTCTACTGATCGGTTCCTGGTTGATACAGGAGCTACTCGTAGTGCTCCGTCTAAAAAATTGGTTCCTAGGGCTCCCCTGTCTGGCGCAATAATAACATCGATAGGATTCGATGGGACACCTACACCTAGCCCACTGTCACATCCACTTGCATTTAGTCTTGATAAATTTACTGCAGCATGTCCATTTCTGTTTTCCCCTAACACGCCGGATAATATTGTGGGCATTGATATGCTTAAACATTTTCGTGCTACAATACGTTGTTCCCCAGAAAGTGTGCGTGTTATCTTAAATGATAACTATCCAATGGTTGAGAAGTCTTGTTTCATCAAAGAAGATATCGCTTTGGCATCTTTACCTAGTACTTTGTGGGCTACATCAGATACCGATGTGGGACACATGGTTATTCCACCAGTGCATATTCAAGTGAAGGAAGGTGCTTCATTGCCTCGATTGCCCCAATATAAAATATCTCGGGAAGGCAAAGCAGCATTAACACTCATTGTTCAGGATTTGATTAAGGTGGGGGTTGTGGAAGAAGTCCCTTATAACATTTGTAATAGTCCTATCCTTCCTATTTTGAAAAAAGACACCGATACTAAAATTTACAGATTTATTATAGATTTACGAGAGGTTAATAAAATCGTGGTGCCCCAATACCCGGTAGTCTCTGATATCACGACACTTCTCACCATGGTTCCTCCTACTGCCACTACATTTAGTGTAATTGATTTAAAGAATGTATTTTTCTCAATACCTATTCACCCTGACAGAAGTTATTTGTTTGGCTTCACTTTGAATAATAGATCATTCAGGTTCTGTAGAGCTCCACAAGGGTATACAGAGAGTCCTAGCATTTATAGTCAGGCATTGAAAAGGCAGCTTGATTCTTTTCCTATACCGAAAGGGGTGGCTCTTATTCAATATGTCGACAACATCTTGTTGGCTGCTGATACCCCTGAACAGTGTAAAGAAGGAACACTGTCATTATTGTTATTTCTTGCCTCTCATCATCAGAAAGTCTCTAGGAAGAAACTGCAATTTTGTAGACAGCAGGTTACCTATTTAGGTCACCTCCTGTCTAAGGAGGGATGTGCACTCATACCAGATCGCATTCATACTATGTTAAACACTCCCGTGCCCCGTACTCAGAAGGATGTCCGTGCACTGATTGGCCTTACTTCTTTTTGTAGGCAGTGGATCCCTAGCTTTTCTCACATTATTAAACCCTTGTTGGCCCTTTTGACTAAAGACACTCCGATGCCTCTCCCATGGACTACTGAGTGCCAGGATGCCTTCCAACAGTTACGTCAAGCTCTTTGTTCTGCACCAGTATCAGGAACTCCAGACTACACTAAGACCTTCACACTCTATGTACACGAGAGGGAAGGTTGCGCTCTCTCAGTTTTAACACAAACACACGGTGATAAACAACGTCCTTGTGCATATTTCTCAGCTGTCCTTGATCCAGTTGCCCGCGCGCTGCCTGGTTGTTTTCGAGCGGTGGCGGCAACGGCTGTGTCCATACGTCAGAGCGAGGGAAAAGTCTTCTCACATAGATTGCTTTTGTTAGTACCCCATTCAGTTGATGCCTTGTTAAATCAAACAAAAACACAGCATCTGACTAGTGCTCGCTTGACAAGATATGAATTGACACTTTTGGCTCCTCATATCACGTTAAAAAGATGTTTGACTCTGAACCCTGCTACATTATTGCCATTTCCAGCTACTCAGTCTCAGTCACAAGAGTTACATGACTGTATATCCCTTACTGAAGAACGAACAAAGGGTCGTGTTGACCTACAAGATACACCTCTTTCTAGTGTTGATGGGGAATTGTGGGTTGATGGATCCTGCCTGAAATTGCTGATGGCACTACATCTGCTGCTTATGCAATTACAACACTTCAGACAGTATTTGAGACAGCTCGTATCCCACAGAAGTCAGCTCAAGCAGCCGAGTTGATAGCACTGACAAGAGCATGTGAGCTTAGTACAGAGTTGCTTGTTAACATTTACACTGATAGCCAATACGCCTTCGGCCTGGCTCATAACTTCGGGCAACTTTGGAAAGAAAGAGGCTTTCTCACTTCACATGGGACACAAATAGTGCATGGGGAATTAGTACATAATCTCCTTACTGCCTTGACCTATCCTAAGAAAGGAGCAATTGTTAAATGTAGTGCACACAAGAAAGTGACTGATAAAATAGGCGCAGGCAATGCCTTTGCGGATTGCACAGCTCGTGAGACTGCAAAGCAGAGAAGTACCACATCTATGTATGTAGTTAAGTCACAGGCTGAACGTTAGCATGATGCCAGGCAAGAGGTGCTGGACATGCAGCAATCTGCTTCTGTTGATGAATTAGACCAATGGTCCAAGGAGGGAACATTGGATGACGAGGGCTGTTGGAGGAATAAAGAAATGACAAAATGGAAGTTACCCGCAGCCTATTTACATCCTATGATTCACATGGCACATGGGCCGGCACATGTTGGAGCATCCTCAATAGCAAAGCAACTTATGCAAGTTTGGGATCATCCAGAGATTGTCGGTACGGCTAAGAAAATAGTCCAGTCCTGTCTGATCTGTCTCCAGTATAATCCTGGAAAGGGAACACGAACTCCAACAGGAGGGTTGGAATCCCAACTGCACCTTTTGAGGTCCTGCAAATGGATTACATCCAGCTTGAGCGCTGTAACAACCTAAAGTATATCTTAGTAGTGGTTTGCGCCTTCAGTAAATGGGTGGAAGCATACGCTATGAAAGATAATACAGCTCTTACGACAGCAAAGGTGCTCCTAAAGGAGTTCTTTCCCCGATTCGGCATTTGCCGAGTTTTGTGGAGTGACAACGGACCCCATTTTATTGGGCAAGTTGTTGAGTTTCATGCTGCTTCTCACCCACAATCAGCAGGACTAGTGGAACGTTACAATTCTACCCTGAAACTGAAATTGGCTAAGATACAGGCTTCCACATCTTTGAAATGGCCTGATGCATTGCCCTTAGCATTGCTATCCATTAGATCAATACCACATACACGATCTGGCCTCACACCCTATGAGGTGGTTTTTGGAAGGACAATGAATATTTGGGGGATTCCTAAGCCACGCCCTATACATGATGTACCCTATGTATTGATGAATGACTATTTGTCTCAGTTGACTGACAGTTTGTCTTCTATTTATCAACAGGTTCGGGAGACTCTTCCAGACAGGTCGCAAGGTGAGGGCCATTGTTTACGGCCTGGTGACTTTGTGGTCGTAAAGTCATTCCAGAGGACCAGCTCCCTAGCACCGAGGTGGCGAGGACCGGAGCAGGTACTACTGGCTACCAGGACTGCAGTTCGAGTGACGAACCGGAAAAACTGGGTCCATGCGAGATACTGCCGAAAAGTGTTGCAAGACCTAGTGAGCCCAGCTGTGTTGGCAGATCACCGCGATATCCTGGTCACCGAGAAAGGTCGACCTGCGACACCTGAAGAATCTGAGGAAGTCTTCCCGGACCACACGATTCCTGGTACATCTCGATATCAGCTTCGACCCAGCAAGAAAGACATTTCATTGAAAGAGACTGTTTGAGCCACTGTCCTGGGTAGTTAAAGCCTAACTACAAAGGGGGGTAGTCTTTTAGTGACTACTCGTCTCAACGTTAGTGAAGAAATCAATGCCTGCCCAGGACCTTAGGGCACCATCTGCTTTGTTGTTTGTCGACGAAATGAATATGTCTAAGGAGAAGAAACCAACTGCTGCAAGAGTTTGTAGCAAAAGAACAATAATTGCTACTGGATTTACTTTTGACTATTGTTATTGTTGCTATAATAACATGGATTGTAGAGGAAGTAGCTCCTGTCCGAAATCTACTGACTACTACTACTCCTGTCCCAATTGAACATCATTATTTCACTCTACCATATCATGAGAAAAAGCATAGAATGTCCTACCTCAATAACACTTTCATTCAAATGTTGCATCATACCCACAATGCCACGAACGTTACCAATTGCTGGGTATGTGGAATGATGCCAGCTCATCAGAAAAAGGGAGGAACGCCTTTTATTCCCTTGCCGTTTTCACATAATGGCTCCTGCAGAGCCTGGTTTGCATTGTTGTGGGCTTCTGAAGTTGCTAATATTACTTATGCTGATGTAGGTGGACTAAACGCTCAGTTGAATAAAGTTTGTTACCCCGATGAGGAAGGAGATCCACCAGCTAAAGGAACTGTGTGGGAAATGGAGGAGTATCGCCGAGGAAATTCCTCCATACACTATGTTTTCCCTAACACTCGAACAACTAAGGGGAATGGGCCTCCTGTTATTGCTGTTACTAGAGCTCGAGCGGATCTCTGTGTGAGCAGTATTGGCAGTATTCCTGTGGGAAAAAGTGACTGTACTTTACTGTTGAACATTACTGGAATGAACAATAGCAGCTTTTTGTCCTCACACAACACCTATTTTATTTGCGGAAGTAAAGGTTATTACCATCTACCTATTGGTTGGTCGGGAAGCTGCTACGTGTCCTTTTTGCTTCCACCTGTGTTTTTGGCACCTGCATCCTACCATAAAGACTATAAACTGTATAATGACGATTCCAAGAACAGATTCAAAAGGACAATAAACAATGATGAGGTGGATCAAACTGATACTGCACTACAGCAGTATATTGACTTTAATTTGGGACTATTCTTCTTTGTTGGTGCGGCCTTAAACAGTAGAAACATATGGCGCTTGACACGTGTTGCAGAGGCTGTAACCAATCGGACAGCAATGGCGCTTGGAAATATCACAGAAAAACTACAAATTGCGAGAATTGTGGCGCTCCAAAATAGGATGGTCCTTGATGTCATCCTGGCCGACCGTGGTGGAGCATGTCGCATCATCGGGAGTAGCTGCTGTGTCTATATCCATGATCACACCCCTTCTGTTTTTGACGCAATTTCCAAGTTGCACAAAATAGCCACTGAAATCCATCAGGATTCAGGAACTTGGACTTTGACTGGATGGGGCTGGAACATGTTTACTGGATGGGGCTGGAAGCTATTGTCAGCCTAATGTATATTTCTTGCTATTCTTTTCATTTGTTGCCTATGTATTCAATGCGACCAAATGCTTTGTTCCCTTTGTGTTTCTACTTGCACCTCGTGTATACCGACTAAACAAAATGTTAAGAATGTAAATGCCCGATTAGCAAGTGATCAAGAAATTAATGAATTAATTGAGATAGATGTACATGATATTTTCCGTACTCCTTATAAAGCCTAGAAGATGTCTTCAGCATATGCTAAAAGGGTCATCTGTGGAAATCTGAAATAATTTCTGTTAGCATAGGCTGAAGCAATCTTGTTTGTGGCATCCATTTTGTTAGCTATGTAATTCTTCCGTCTTCACTGTTGCTTGCCCTTCTATTCTGCTTGTGTCATCAACTCTAGTTAACTCCTTCTGTACTGAGCTAAAAGCAATGTGCTGAGCAAAGGCCTGTAGCTGCTAGAATGCACCTGGCTAAAGATACAACTGTCAACTGTTTTTTGCTGATGTAAACAGTTCTGTTCCCCCTCCCACTCTGTTGACTAAGTGATCTCCCATCTGCCCATGTTTGTAGGTAGTTATTCCTGTGTATGCTTGTACCTTCTATTTGTAACTACATGCTTACTCTGCAACAAACTCTGTATATAAGCACCATGGTCTGTGACTTCAGTGTACTACCTCAGGCAGCCCTTGAGAGTGCTGTGTGGACGTAGTCCCACTCATGAGTGATTAATAAACTTGTTATTTGAATTCCAGCTTCAGTGCCAATCTCTATTTTGTTGGTCTATGGACCCGTGGACAAGAGAAGGGTGAGCCCTGCACCGGTGTGCTCATTAAAAAGCACATTTCCACAGGACCGCCCGAGTCACTGACGGCAGTGCTCTAGGTATTGGACATCCATACATGATGGATTGGAATCGGGAGTGTTAGATCTGGTACCATTGGCGTGAGTCTCCCTTCCACTTTTTTCTGATTGCCTCCTCTGTTTTGATCTGTTTGCTGGTTTTAGATGCTTTGGGCACTGTGCCACTGCTATCCAGTGCCACAGTGCAAGTGCTCCCTATTGTAAATTGATGTATTGATTAGTGACTCCATGATTGGATCATTTGATTTACTTGTCAGACCCTAGTATAGTGCACCAGGTCTGCCCAGGGCCTGTAAATCAAATGCTGCTGGTGGGCTTGCAGCACTGGTTGTGCCACCCACAGAAGCAGCTTGTAAAGTGTGCCTCAGGCCTGCCATTGCAGAGCCTGTGTGCAGTCTGTGACTGCCATGTCGACTTGGCAAGTGCACCCATTTGCCAGTCCCCAAACCTTCCCTTATCTTCATATCAGACACCCCTAAGGTAGGCCCAAGGGCAGGGTGCATTGTAAGTATAAGGTAGGACATGACCTGGTGTGTGTGGCATGTCCTAATAGTGAATTACAGCCATTTTCGTTTTTCCCTATTGCAAGGCTACCTGTTCCCCATAGGCCAGAATGGGCAGTTTGATTATTACATCTTATAATCCTAACTGACCCAGGGAACATGGTAGAAATTCGAAGTTTAGTATGCCTGAACTCAGAATGATAAAATACATCTTTTAGTAAAGTTGGTTTTAACATTCTGTGTTTGAAAATACCACTTTTAGAAAGTAGGTATTTTCTTGCCTAACTGTCCAAGCCTGCCTCTGCTAGGTTGTGTATTGTGTGTCTGGTTTTGTGAGTGACAGGGGCTGGGGGATACCAGGAGACAGGGTGAGTCAGCACAGGGCTGAATAGAGAGATCTGCATGTAGATGGGTGGGAGGAGTTGCACCTGGGACCTTGAATAGGGCTGTGCCTTCCCTCCACAATGCTGGCTCAACCTCCTGTGGTGCGTCTGATGTCCCTGGCCTACACTGTGAAAGGAAAGAAGGAGTCTTGTCAACAAAGTGCTCCAGGACTGACAAGAACTGGTTTGGACTAGGTACAAGCCCCTCTGCCTTCAGAGGACAAAGGATTTAGGGGTATAAATATTGGGGCCCTGACCCCAGAACTTTAGATCACTTCTGGAACAACAAGACAAACCTCTGCCAAGGAGAAGAACCAAAGGAAGCTGTAGAAGTTGGACTGCCCCCCCTGCCAGTGTGCTGTGTTGCTGGTTTGGCCTACAATGGTGTCGTCAGTGCCAAGGAGAGGAGAAAGGAACTTTGTGTGTACTTTCATCATCTTGCAGAATATTACTCCAAGGGCTTGATGTAAGCTTGCCTCCTGACCGAAGTCTCAGGGATACCAGACTTCACCCCCTTCTGTTTGCCTGCATCTGGAACTTGCTGTTCTGGTGATACAGAAGGAATTCGCAACACCGACGCCGGCGAGCGACGCCGTCTCCTGCATCGAAGCCGTGAGCGCTGCTCCAACTTGCAACGAAGACCCGACGCCGACCGCCGTGCCCCATCGACGCCAGCGAGCGACATCGTAAGCCTGCCATAGCCGTGAGCGCTGCTCCGACTTACGACGCCGGCCCGCTGCTGTGCCTCATCGACTTCGAAGCCGACATCATCGCGGAGCCGATCGTCGACGTGGGTGGTCAAGAATCCATCGACAACGTGACATCGTACGGAACCGTGGCTTCAGGGCCATCGTGACGTCACCTCCTCTCCGGTCAGGAACCGACGCCTCCCCTGCCTGCGCAAGCAACCAGGTCCCGACGCATCATCTCCTCCGAAGCAAGGAACCGACGCCGCAACGCGCAAACGATGCCGCACCTCCCCGACGCCGTGAGCTGTCTTGGTTTTCGCTTTTCCAAGGTACTGTTCTTTGTGGGCCTGTTTTGACTCCGGGCCCGACGCCGCGCACCTCGCGGTCGGCGCAGTACTTTGGGATTTCTTTGACCTCGACGTCGTGATAACTCCAGTTGGGGTTATTTGTTGCTAAAGACTGCTTTTAAGTGAAGAACCTATTTTTAAACCAATTCTACCATCTTGAAGTATTATTGATTACAGTATTGTGGATTTTTGTCGTTTGTGGTCTTGTGATAAATCTATATAAAGTATACTTATTTTTATAAAACCTGTGTGGTGTCCATCTGTAGTGTTTTCACTGTATTACTGTATGTGTTCACAAATGCTTAACACACTGCCTCTGAGATAAGCCTGTCTGCTCGTGCCAAGCTACCAAGGGGGTGAGCAGGGGTTATTTTAGTAGTGTATCCCCCTTACTCTGACTAGAAGCAAGGGTCCCTATTTGGTCAAAGGTGTATACCATTGCCAACTAGAGACCCCCAGTTCGAATGAGAGACAAATATTAAGTGTGTCCTGAGGAAGGTGGTTTTTATTAATTCAACACCACCGAAACGCGTCGACGCCCTTGTTTAAATAAATGGTCATATCCAAGGAACGTGTTCATGTCCAATACAGGAATCCACTTATGGACAACTGATTTATGAAACGGATTCATTTTGGAATGACCTTGTTATGATGTTGTGATTTTGTTCACATTTTTACTTTTTTGTCTCTTGTATATTGTATATGTGGTATTTTTTATCGATATATTTGTGATTTTGTTTAATTTGTAGTATTTTTAATTGATTGGTGAAAGAAAAATTTTTGCTTTGTATTTGAATAAATATAATATATTTTATAGTATATATTGTGTTTTTGTATCGCCGTGTATATTATAATTGTTCTATTGGGTCCATCATAATTTTTAGTTGTATCATTGTATGGTTTAATGGTAGAGGTGTATGTATGAATGTAGGAAATTGGAGATAACCTTTCGGGAGTCCCAAGAGAGTCCTCATTTTTATTTACTTGTGGTACCCTGTCTCTTGGGCAGTGGGGTCGCTCCCTTTATTTATACACACTTTTAATAATAAATACATGTCACGGTAAGCGTAGTGAAGATTGTCGGCAAGGAGGGGATGATTTAGGAGGTGGAGGGGTAACATACAGGGAAGAGGGCAATGAGAGAGGGTGTTATGGTTGTTTTAGGAAAGGCGTTATATGGGGGTTGAAAGGAGTTTGGGAGTGACGAAAGGGCCGCGGTTGGGAGTTTGGGTATGATCAACGAAAATGGGAGGGTAGCTGATGATTTTAAAAGATGTTTCTGTGTGAGTTAATTTTACATAACTAATCCATTCTAGTATAAGCAGTTTAAAGGAAGTTAAAAATGCAACACTCATACTGATGGTGGTAATTTTTTGCATTGAAGAACCCCCTGAAGAAGGGAACCAATGCCGAAATGCATTGGGTAATGTGAATAAAATCGTGACATGCGGAAACATGTATCTCTCCTGTGTTTGTGGTAACAAACACGTATGACAGACGAATGAGTAAAATAAATCGAAAAAAACGTTAAACATGGTAAAGAATATGGAACAAAATAAGGAGTAAAAAGAAGAGTAATTGGTTAATTTGATGTATTGGATTCATATAATCCAGGACTTGGCTGTGCAGCCGAATCGGTACCAGAATGTGGATCTATCTCTTTAAACCAGCTTTGTGGGAAATGGAAGGTGGTGTTTTGAATGACGTATAGGAAACGGGGGAGGATCATCATCTTAAATAATGCCACCCTCCTGAGAGGGTTAAGTGGCAGGGTCTGCCAGCGCCGGAGGTCTTCTTTGGCCTTTTTGACGAGTGGGGTAATGTTTAGTGCCCATTCTAGTTCGGGGAGCAGAGCAACCCATATGCCCAGGTATTTAAATGACTGTCGCCTAATGGGAATGTTTGACTGCCAATCAAAGCATTCCGTAGAAAGGTGAAGGGGTACAAGAGTCAATTTTGCTGGGTTGAGTCGGAGGCCAGAAACACTCTCAAAGGCATGTAGGGTTCGAAGACATCTAGGGCCAGAGCAGGCCGGGTTCGTCAGGAAGAGCATATGAGGCAATTTTGTCAGTGTGGTGACTCCTCCAGGTCCAGCCCTGAATCAAATCGTCCGCTCAAATGAGGCACGCCAAGGGCTCCATCGCTATTGCAAACAAGAGTGGGGAAAGGGGACAGCCCTGTCTTGTACCTCTATGGATCGGAAATGTCTCAGAGAGGGCCCCATTAATGAGTACTCTGGCTCTAGGGTTGGAGTATAGGACCCGAACAAAGCGACGAAAATGCTGACCCAGACCCATCATTTTTAGTACATCCTCTAGGTAAAGCCAATCAACTGTGTCGAAGGCTTTTCCAAATCGACAAGGAGGAGCGCTAGGTAGGGGGTGAGCACTTGGCGGTTTGCAAGGGCAAGGTGGAGGCGTTGCAAACAGTGTCTGGTGCTGCGTGCCGGCATAAAGCCGCACTGGTCCGGGTGAATCAGGTTGCTAAGGAATGGGCATAGGCGTTGGGCCAGGACCGTGGCGTATATCTTAACTTCGGTGTTGATTAGTGAAATCGGCCGAAAGAGTGCACAAGCTGACGAGGGTGGCTGGGTCTAGGGGATGCCAACAATGGTCGCCACATCGGTTTCAGGGGAAATGCTCCAACCTCTGCGATGTGGTGGAATAAGTTGGAGAGGTGGGGGACCAGTAGATCCGGGTAGGTGGCGTAGTATTCCTGAGGAAACCCATCTGGGCCCGGTGTTTTCCGGGATGCCAGTGAGGAAATTGCAGTATTTATTTCTTCTGGGGTGAAGGGGAGGTCCAGGCTGGCCGCCTCAGAGTGTGTCAGGCAGGGAATACGGACCTTCCCTGGGTCTAGTAGGTCCGGGAGGGAGGCTTCCAGATTACGTGCTGAGTATAGCCGGGCATAATAGTCAGCGAACGCCTGTGCGATCTCGGGCGATGTGTGGCGAGTGGCTCCGGAGGGGTCACGGATTTCAGGGACGATTCAGTTTGCTAGGGGGTATGAGGCCAGCCTGTGTAGCAGCTTCCCATTCTTGTCGCCCCAGCCATATCCCCGGGCGACAGTCGAGCGCCATAACAACTTGGCCGATTCCAACGAGATCTGCTTGATCCATTCGCGTAGAACCGCCAGTTTCCTGTCCTGAGCTACGTTTGGGGCCCTGGCGAGGTCAGTCTCCAGCCGGATTGCCTGCGCTTCGAGAAGAGCCAGGCGACCGTCCCGGGACAGTCGCTGTGCTCGGAGGTGGCCCCTGGCCACTCCCCGGATGGTGGCCTTGCTTGCCTCCCAGAGGGTACTCGCGGAGGGGACCGAGTCCAGATTCGTGAGGAAGTATTGCCGCAATTCCTCCCCTATAGCCTTTTTGAACGCATTGCTTTGCAGGAAGCAGGCGTTTAATCGCCACACTGCCCGCAGTGTGCCAGGGGTTTCGTCTAGGCGCAGGAGCAATGCTGAATGGTCCGAGATTCCTCGGGGGAGGATAGCAATGTCAGCCACTCTATGGCATTCGGGGGCAGGCATAAAAATCATGTCGATTCGTGCATAGGTATGATGTGCTGCTGAGGTGTGTGTGTGTATTGGGGGGTTCGGGGGTTCCAGGTTCTCCAAACATCACAGAGGCCCAGAGTGGCCGCCCATCCAACCAGCTTCTTTGCGTGTGTCGCCCTAGCCAGGGAGGGTATGCCCGTAGTATCAAGCGTGGGTTGCATAACCGTGTTAAAATCGCCTCCTAGAATCGTCTGTCCAAAGAGCAGGGTGGAAATAACGTCGGTAAGGAGTCTTAGTGTTGGTGTAAGCATAGCGGGTGGGACGTATATGGATACGAGGTTAAGGGTGCTCCCCCTCCAGTGATCCAGATATAGTTACGAACCGCCCTTGTGGGTCCCTATTGATGTGGGTGGGGACAAAGGGGAGGGTTCTTCTCAGCAGGATGGCAACCCACGTGAGCCTCTGTCAAATCCCGAGTGCCACACCCTGTCAAATCCGTAGCGTGCGAGAAAGGAACATTGGGTCCCCAAGAGGTCGGTCTCCTGAAGCAGGAGGACGTCGGGGGCATGTCGTTGGGCATACTTCAAGACTGCCGTACGCTTGATGCGAACAAGCAACCCATTGACATTCCATGACATGACTCGGAGAGAATTGCCCCTATGGTCTGTGTGCGTCATATGGAACGTGTGGTCTAAGGGAGTTATGGAGCCGGGGGCCTTTAATAAGATGCGAGGAGGGTGTGGTCCCCCTGCTCGACTTGCAATGTGTGGGATCGCGATGCATGTGTGGTATTCCTGTGTTAGAGTGCTGTAAATAATAAACGAAAAGAATAACAATACAAAACATAAATCCAAACATTGGACAATGGTCCAAGTCCCCCCTCCCCTACCTCCCCCCACCCTACACTTCTGGAACTGAAGCATCTGTCGCCCTCAAACTAGGAAAGAACAGGCTAAACTAAAACGCTTAGCTTAGGAGTTGCGTGGTGGACCCCTCCTCCGGTGTCGGATGTGGGTGCAGCATCGGCAGATCTCTCGGAGTTCTACAGTTCAATGGGACACATGTCCCGGGACCCCTTGGAATGAGGCCTATCATTTTCTTCGCTGTTGCTCCCCCGTGGATCTTCAAATCGTTAGACTTCGAGAGAGGTCTGAGTCCACAGTGGCGGAGTCCAGAGTTCTGGGGGGCTGTGCTCGATGGACAAATTGTCCGTGGATCTATTGCGTTGTTGAGGTTGGGAGCCCGTTGGGCTGATGGTGTTTCTAGGTTCTCGAGTGACTGAGCCAGGCGATTTAGAGGCTTCTTTGCAGCCTCCGCGGCCCCTGCGCGATTGTGTGCGCCTCCTGCGCTGTTTAAGAGACAGTGGACGAGGAGCCTGGGGCCCAGAAGGTGCGGGTGGAGAGGCGGGATGGACCCTGAGGGGCCGTTCTTCAGTCAGCCAGGTCCAAGCGGCCTGCGGAGAATCGAAGAATTGTGCTTTGTCCTGGAAGACAACACAAAGATGGGCTGGAAAGAGGAGTCTGTATTGGACGTTAAGGGCACGCAGCTACTGCTTAACGTCCGTGTAGGAGCGCCGTTGGACCTGAACCTCCTTGGTGTAGTCTGGGAACACCATTATGGTATGGTTTTGAAACTTCAGGGTGCCCAGAGTCCGTGCCTCTCTCAGGACAGCGTCCCGATCTTTAAAATTGAGGATCCTGGCGATTATGAGACAATGTGGGGCTCCGGGTGGTGGCTTGGGTGCAAGGGACCGATGGACCCGTTTGATGGCGAACCAGGCCGACAGTGTCTCTTTAGGCATCCATGATATTATCCATTCTTCGATGAAGGTTGCCATTTGAACCTGTTCAATCCCCTCCGGAAATCCCACCAGGCGGAGATTGTTGCGCCGTGATCGATTTTCGGCGTCCTCAGCCCTTCTGTTTAGTTCTTTAGTGTGGGTCCGTAGGTGGGCTACCTGTTCTTTTAGTTGGTGGACATCGTCCTCCACCGTAGAAAAGCGGGATTCCACCTCCGAGATACGGGCTGTGGCATTGCGCAGGTCTTGCCAGATGAGGGCCATGTCCACTCAAACCTCGCCGATCTTGCCCTCCACCCTGCTCAACTGTGGTAAACTGGTCCATTTTGGTCTGTGTTTGGGTAGTGGAGGACTGGGGGCCTCGGTTCTTCCCCATGATTAGTGGCAAGAAAGTCTCTAGCGGGACTGATGTCGAGAATTCCTTGGCCCGAATTCGGTCAGCCAGGGAGTTGGGGAACCAGTTCCGCTCCGACTCCAAAGCGTAGTAGCGATGAGGGCAAGCTCCGAGGTCCGCGGTGGGGGGTCAGTGGATAATGGGGCCCCGAGAGGCTCGCGATCAGCCAGCAGGCCCGACGGGCCGTTTGTGCGGCCTCTAGGTCCGAGAGTGTCCCCGCCCAGGGGTAAGTGGTAGTGCTTGAGAGCCCAGGGTGGAAGTGGGGCCTGGGCCTCCAGTCACCAGGCCCGCAAGGTGTTGGTAAGGCTCTGCAGCGGGGCGTCAGGCATAGCGGCAGCCCCCCGTGGCAAGGTCCTGTCGGAGGTGAGGGGGATTTTTCGACAATCCGCAGTGGGCAGTATCCTCGGTTTGTGGGAGATTGCTTCATTGCCCCCCCTCTCAAAGTCCGGCTGGAAGGCCCCCGGCTCACCTCAGTGCCCAGGCTAGGATATGGTGCCTCTGGTGTCCCTGTCTGGTCCTAGGGCCTTTCTGGTGTCTCCACCACTGCGAGGAGTAAGATGAGAGCCTCTGTGCCAAGCGGAAGGGAAACGTGGGCACCGCCGCCTCGGGCGATCCAGCAAGGCTGGGTCGGGTGTGTGGAGTGTGCCCCTGAGAGTCCTCGGAGTGGGAGTCCCGGTCCACCCCAAGCGGAGCCAGAGGGTGTCGGTGCGGGTCAGGGCGAGGCGCCTCCCCGAGTCCAGCTGTGCGGCGGAGCGTCACCTCCCAGGGGGGCCCCGGCATCAGAATGAAGGAGATGAGGGAGGAGGAGCAACAGCCCGAGGCCGATGAGCCCCCCTGCGGGCCGCCACTCAGTTCCGCCAAAGGTCTCGGGCGAGGGAAGGCCCAAGGAGCCGAGTCCTTCAGAGGCCCTCCGGGGCCACGGATCACGGTCACTGGCAAACTATTTCAGCCCCCCAGGGGGGGGGTCAAAGGATCTCTGCGGATCGCCGGTGCAGCAGCCGCCGGAGGCGGGGGGTCACTCACCACTGCTCCGGAGATCTGGTGGGACGTGGAGCCGGCCACTCCGATCGGATCTCGATGTAGGTCTCAGTAAGGTTCCACTGCGTCGGAGTCGCTCCCCTGGCCTCAAAGACATGGCGCGGGGATTGTCGTCATTCCGGATCCCCAGGCGGGCCTCCGCACTTCATCGGTCGCGCCTCCGCACCAACGCCCACAGTCCACGCCTTTCATGGGTGCGGATCGCTGCACAGGTACGGGGGGGAGAGGCCTCAAGGGTCGGAGCCAGGCCGGCGTCGTGGCAGTCAGTTGCGGGGCAGCCCCCCGCCGCCCGTCTTCAGGAGGTTGGCAGGTAAGGCGCCGGCCAGGTGTCGCTCCGGACCTCAGCCGGCCCCCGGCGTGTTACGGAGACGGGGGCAGGTCCGCCATCTTGTGCAGCCGCGCTGCAAGTTGCAGGAGGGAGGAGCGGCGACAAGCGGGTGCTACGGGGTCCCCGATCACCTCAGGGTGATGGCGCTGCAACAGGGAAGGAGCAGCCGTCTTTGGGGCAAGCATTAGGCTGTCGATGGCCGTGGATTTTGGAGTGGATGACGGAGGGGTCCGGAGCACTCTTAGAGTGCAACCGCCATCTTGACGCTCCAAGCCACACCAAGTTTAAAGATTTTAGTAAAAATAGCGCCAAAAGCACAAAGCGACAACTGTGGATATCTGGTCGTGCCAGACGAGACAAAGTCACAAGTTCAGGCAGACCACAATTGAGTGCCGGCCGGCCGGCTACATGGAACCTGTTAGGCCCACTGAACAACAGTACCTTGAGTCCTGGTTGCGAATCATTGAGGGTCCTGCACAGAGGATGAGTCGCGCAGCCGAGCAATGCACCAGTTCTGAAGAGCTGCGAGAACCTGCTTCATAGTCAAGGCTGCCGTCAAACAAGAGATGTGAGAGCAGATGTCGGGAAAAATTTGCATAAGCAGTAGTTCTGATGCGGGCTGCAAGGTCAATGCTTAGTCATTGTGTCGGGAGAATCCTTGCAGCATAGGCGTCAGTTCTGCTGGGGGTTAAGTTGCGGAGAAGAGCAGATGTGTCAGTTCTGCTGGATCCGCAGATGGGCTGGCAGACCACCTTTAGGCCCATCTCCGAGGGTCCAGGATTGAGGTGGCACCTCTTAGCAGATTAGGTCTCACAGATAGCAGAGTCCAGGTGCTGGCTTCAAGGTTGTTGGAGCCTTCTGTCCCTGAGGCTCTAGTCAGGAGGCCAGCCAACTAGCCCTTGGAGTCAATCTGGGGTTTTGGGTTCAACAGATGCAGGTCGAGTCCTTCCCAACCAGGCAGGAGGGCAGCAGGTCAGCACAGCAAGGCAGCAGTCCTTCAGAGCAGCAGAACAGCAGAGTGGCAGTCCTTTGAGCAGCACAGAAGTCCTTCTTCCTGGCAGAGTATCCACAGGTCCAGAAGGGTACTGAAGAGTTGGTGTCTGGGGTCCAAAGTTTATACCTGGGTATTCCACTTTCTAGAGGTCTCCCTTTGAAGTCCCCAGGCATCCTGCCTTGCGTGTCATAGCCCTAGGGTGTATGCAGGCCTTTGGGTGGAGGCAGGACACAGTCTAGTCAAGTGTAAGTAGTGCTGCGCCCAGCTCCGCCATCCCATCCTTCCACTGGTGACCCATCCAGGCGCATCTAAGCTTTTTATTGTGTGTGGCTGTCAAGTAGGAATACACAAAGCCCAAATGTCAGCTGCACCCAGTAATGTGACCCAGAGATAGGCTGCTGGCACTAAACGGCTAACGTAGGAAAATGCCAAGTTTCGAAAAGTGGCACTTTCAGAATTGTAATTTAAAATCCGACTTCACCCTGGGAGAGGATTTTTCATTACAATTCCAAAGACACCAAACATGAACAGGGTACCTCCTCCCATTTGGAAATTATCACTTATTAGATGTAATATGTTAACTCCAATGTTAGCCTTGGGACAGGTAGGCCTTGCATTAGTGAAAAACAAATGTAAGAGTTTTTCACAACCAGGACATGTAAACCTAAAAAGTGCATGTCCCAGTTTTTAAATACACTGCACCCTGCCCTCTGGGCTGTCCAGGGCCTACCCTAAGGGTGACTTTCATGTACTAAAAAGGAAGGCTTGGCAAAAGGCCGATTTTGCTAGATCGACATGGCAGTTTAAAAACTACAAACACAGGCTGCAGTGGCAGGTCTGAGACATGTTTAAAGTACTACTGAAGTGGGTGGCACAATCAGTCCTGCAGGCCCACTGGTAGCATTTAAGATAGAGACCCTGGGCACAGGCAGTGCCACTTTACCAGGGCCTTACAAGTAAATTAAGTATGCCAAATAGGCATAAGCCAATCCTACCAGAGCACAAACACTTTACCACTGGTTAGAACTGGTAAAGTGCGCAGAGTCATGAAGCCAGCAAAAAAGGAGGGGTGAAGGCAAAAGATTAGGGAGAAAAATCACGCCAAGGATGCCATGTCTAACATGGGGAAAGACCCACTAGATTACAGACCATATCAACCACTATTGCTACTAAATACTGACAACAAAATACTGGGTAAAGCCCTAGCTGGACGGTTGCAACACATAATAGGCACTCTACTTGATACCGAACAATGCGGTTTGATGTCAGGCAGGCACATGGTGCTTAACCTTAGGAGACTAAAGCACATCCTTGGTAAAACAAGGAAGAGGAATGAACCAATGGCACTGTCTTTGGACATAGAAAAAGAATTTGACACACTGTTTTGGCATTACATGTTTACGACACTGAAAGCCATGAATTTTGGCTCAGCATTCATAGCGATGGCCAAGCTACTATATACTAACCTTGTTGCCAAAGTAAAAACTAGTGGGCTAAGATCCGTAATACAGACTTGGAAGTGGTTAGCACCTACAAGTATCTGGGAGTGCTCATGGATAATCAACTTACTTTTCGAAACCACAATGAGACCCAAACGAAAAAGGAAATGGGCTAATATTCACCTTCTGCTCAATGGTAAGGAACCTGAAAGGTCCATTGTTTACCACGCTGCTAGCAGTTATTAAAGCTAAACTCTTGCCAACAGTGGCATACGCAAGTGAAATCCAGCATGGGAAAGATGCAGCAACTCTGGATGCCCTACAAACAAAAGCTTACAAGATAGTATTCTCTCTACCCCACAATTCCTCCCCGGCCCACGTGAGGTTAGAGTTCGGGTTGCAGCAGCAGCACGTTCACAGGCGATACATAACTATAAAAACATGGTACAAAATTTGGTCAAACCGGCAAAATCCAATTAATAATGCGCTGTGGAGGGCCCTAGATGAGGATCCTCAATCCGCCTACACTAAGTACTTACGATCATCTTTAAAACTCACAAATACTACAGGTCTTTGGCAATTGAATCTGCCATTCTCTTCCTTCCAGCTAACGCTAAAGAAAACGGCTATAAGGCACTCGGTAATGGAGGACAAAACAAGTCTGAGTAAGCGATCCCACGCATGGATGGTCCTGCAATCATATACCAAATTGAAACCGGCAATTTATTTAGGTCAGACGTATGCCCCACATTTAAAAACAAAGTTCTTAGCACTACGTCTTGGATCAATTCCATCAAATGTTGATCAACCAAGCTGGCAATATAAAGGCCCGAAAGCATGCAGTCTTTGCGGAGCACCGAAGCAGGATCTAATTCATTTAATTTGCGTCTGCCCTAACCTAAAACCATATCGCCTTTGGTTATTGAAAAAACATTTTAATATAAGTGGTGTTCGCACCTGTAAAGCGGCAATTTTAAAATGCCTCGATCCAAATGATCCACAGCTCAATTGTAACTTGGTAACATTTTTAACCCTGTATGAAAAATTAGTTACGTCCGGTCCAAGGGGAGTTACAGAATAGCAAATTGGACTATCTACAGCATATTGTTATGGTTTTAACTAACTAAAACAATAAAGAATTTTTGAATTTGGAGTGGGCTAAGATCAGTAGAATGGGAATTGGAGTGCGGCACGCACCAGTGGTGCCCGCTATCCCCTCTGCTCTATGCGCTGGTGGGCGAACCACTGGCCTATCAGCTTAGGGTCTTCCTTTCAGACTGGGCCATTGAAGTAGAGACTTTGAAGCATCTTGTATTTCTATACTGTGACAATCTGCTTGTGTACCTGCAAAACCCTGAGGAGGAGCTCTCAGCGGTACCAAAAGAACGGTCCCCCCCCCCCCCGAGATCCCATGGGAGACAGAAACGTTACAGTATCTGGGGGTTACGGTGACTACCTCAGAGCACACCTGGCATGAACTGAACACACAAATGGGAGACAGACTGCAACCAGACCTTCTCAGATACACAATACAGACAGGCGTTACTGCTGATAAAAGAGGTCTCAAGCAATGCTAGATTTTGCTTGCTCCATTTGAACTATGTGCACTGCACGCACATGACGCCTGCAATGCTACACCACCTAAACACTGACGCACCAACCCGATGCCCCGAGTGTGGCACCCTAGAGGCTACATATTATCACCTGGTATGGGAGTGCCCGAAAACTGCTGCATTTTGGGGGGCGGTGGTAGGCCGATACTTCGAACACATCATTAACTGTGCCATTGAGCTCACCTGCATTTTTATATTAGGTATTGATGTTGTAAAAGAGATTTGTACAGCTTACACTCCTGCTACCAAAGTGCGGTGCAGTGATTCACTGGCTAGGCACAAAAATACCAGAGGGCTAAAGCTGGATACAGGATGCGACAGAATGGACAAAGCAGAGGAAAGCAGAATGCCTCTAACTAGAACTCAGGATAAGTTACAGGACGATCTTGAGGTGTGGAAAGCATTGTCACGTGTTCTGATTTACCATTCGGATGATAGCCGTTCTTGAATCCCTGTACATCCCATGCCATTGTACTCTATAAAGACGAAGATCACTGTCTGCCGGCTGCTGCCGCATATTATAATGTGACCAAACAGCATTGCCTAATGCTGTGTCGACATCATACAATATATGTTGTGTTGCCTTCTGGGATAAGCACCTGTAGAATATGTGTATGTTCTGTTATGTAACCCAATATAAAGAATTTACAACAACAAAAATAATGATAGGCTTGTGATGGTGAATGTGTGCATGTATAATGATGAGTGTCTGGATGTTTGATAGGTGTGATGGCATACACTGGTGGCATTGTGCATATGATGGGGCTATGTGGACATTTAATGGTATGGATGTATAATTGTGGAACTTTTGGTGTATGATATTGGTTGACTGGACATACAGTGCTAGGGGTGTTGGCATATGTTGGCGTGAGTGATTGAAGTTATAGCATCCTAATAACCCCTGTTTGAAAATGGGTCTCCAGTTGGCAAAGGTTTGCACCCTGTCCAAGTAGGGACCACTATCCTAGTCAGGGTAGGTCAGATACACAACCTAAATTAAGCTGTGCTCGCCCTTTGGTAGCTTGGCACAGAGCAGTCAGGCTTAACTTAGTAGGCAATATGTAAAGTATTTGTGCAACACTTAATTTACAGTAACACAGTGAAAACACAGCAAAAAGATTCCACACCAGTTAAGTAAAATAGAGAATATTTATCTGAGTAAAACAAGAACAAAATGACAAAACTCCAATAAGTAGAAATTGAGATATGAATTTTTAAAGATTAACCGTAAAACAGTGATTGGAAGTCAATAGCGGTAAAAGGTTACTTGAGGTTGCTCTAGACCGGGGTAAATCCAAAGTTCAGGCCAAACCGTGATGGAAGGCAGGCCGGCTACAGGACTTACGCAGGTCCCGCTGAAAAAGTACCTTTGTATGTAGCAAGAGTCGACGTTAAAGACTCAATGCGTTGGTTCCGATTCACGCAGTCAGGTCGATGCTTCAAAGTTTAGCCTTGCAGCGGTGCCATCGAGTCGGCACAGCGTTGTCGTCGAACCTCGCAGTCAGGTCGATGTGTCGTTGTCAAGCCGAGCAGGCATGTCCTCAGATCAGCACTGTGTTGGAGGGCACTGCATCGGTTCCGATCGGCGCTGTAGTGACGATGCGTCGATTTTTTGAGAAACAGCTGCAGAACCCATTTCTGAGGCCCAGGACAAGGGTAGGACTCACAGATGGCAGAGTCCAGCAGCACCAGCAGAATTGCAAGAAGTATTTTAAGACCCTGAGGCATCAGAGAACAAGAGGAAAGCTAGCAAGCCCTTGGAGAAACTTGGGGTCAAGGATGTAGAGAGGTGGTCCAGTCTCTCTCACTCCCAGGAAAGAAGCAGCATGCTGAAACAGCAGAGCAGGTTGCAAAGTGGAAGTCCCTCTTACAGCACAGCAGCTCTTCTTCCAGGCAGAATTTCCTCGGTTCCAGCAAAGTTCTGATGTGGTGGAGTCAGGGGTCCAGTACTTATACCCAAAACTACAGGGGGTATGCAGCTCTTTGTGTAGGGACAGACACAGTCCTATTCAGGTGCAAGTGTCAGCTCCTCTCTCCCAATCTACCTCAGGAAGACCCATCCGCCTGGTGATGGGGCACCAGGATGCAAATGTCACACCCCAGGCTCCCTTTGTTTGACTGTCTAGAGGGAATGCATAAAGCTCAGTTGTCCCCCATCCCAGACGTGTATTCAGAGACAGGCAGAGGAACAGAATGGTTAAAGTAAGAAAATGGCAACTTTCTAAAACGTGGCATTTTCAGACTTACAATATAAAATCTGACTTCATCATAAGTTGTGATTTTAAATTGTGAGTCCCGAGACGCCAAACTCCAAATCGCTATCTTTTTCCAACTGAAAGTTACACCTAAAAGATGTTTTAAGGTAATCCCAATGTTAACCTATGGGAAAGATAAGCCTTGCAGTAGTGAAAAATCAATTAAGCAGTTTTCACTACCAGGACATGTAAAACTCAAAAGTACACATCCTACCTTTTAAATACACTGTACCCTGCCCATAGGACTGCCTAGGGCCTACCTTAGCGGTGACTTATATGTAATAAATGGGAAGGTTTGGGCCTGGCAAGTAGGTTAACTTGCCTGGTCGAAATGACAGTTTAAACTGCCCACACAGGCTACGCAGTAGCAGGCCTGAGCCATTTTTAAAGGGGTGGGTGGCACAAGCAGTGCTCAGGCCTACTAGTAGCATTTAATTTACAAGCCCTGGGCACATATAGTGCACTTTACTAGGGACCTATAAGTAAATTAAATATGCCAATTGTGGATAAGCCAATGTTACCATGTTTTCAGTAGAGAGCATATGCACTTTAGCACTGGTTAGCAGTGGTAAAGTGCCCATATTCCTAAAGACAACAAAAACAAATTCAGCAAAAAGGGGAGGAGGAATGCAAAAAACGTTTTTTGTGACCCTGCAGAAAAGGCATTTCCAACAACCCCCAACTTGGAGTAGGGTAGAGGTAGTGTGCAGCCACTTTTCCGCCCTCCTTCCGGAAAAGGATGTATTATTTTTCAGCTGTGCACCTTCTTTCCCATGGAAGGATCAGAGAAGTATAATTACCCACAACGTCACAAGTGTGGAATAATGTTTTGTTTGTAATCTCTACTGATATTTACGAAGATCAGGAGAAATAGTTTTTTTTAAGATGAGCCCAGAGATTTGTGTGGTGGTTCTACTATATTTTTGAATTTCAATCTAGTTTTTATATCTCTTGCAGGGTTCACAAATATCTGAGATAGTTGGCCATGCCCTGCTCCTTTAATGTGTGGCTTAAGGCCGCGCACAGCAGACACTGATGAGCGGGGACAGGGTCCTGTACCTGCTAAAAGGCCACGTTGTGGACCAAGATGGGCACTGCGCGTGGTCTTTTACTCAAATAACACTAGTTTAATAAACATAGATATCATCCTAAAATCCACAAACAGCTTTATGGCCACAACTTAAAACTTAATGTATTAGACAATAATTCATCAGTTATGATGAGTGACAAACATTCCCCCCTTCCCAGAAACTGAAAGTGACTTCATAAATAACTTCAAATCACATCACTGATTAGCCCCTTCAAGCAGACATCCAATCTCATTTCAAATGTTACACAATAATGTAAGCCATCGTTCAGTCTGCTCTCTGTGTAACGCTAGGAACAGGACTGATCCTCCTGCTTAGCCACCCTACTAAGAATGTGAACACTGTTAACAGACCAGGCTGGTACGAAATGTGCATAGTTTACTTTCAGCTTAGTATTAAAATTTTTTAACTGCTGCCAGACTACAGGGCTAACACTCCTTTCCTCTGCAAGAACATGTGGCAAAACCATACCTGGAGTGTTCAACTCACGTATCATAAAGAGGGATATGCACCCCTCACCACAGCACCATGATGAGCAGAGTACCTCTACCTTGCCTGAAGTCCAGTTGCACTAATATCCAATGGTTTGAAATTGAAGGGTACGGAGGGGTGGACTATCAGGGTTTTCCTTAAATGAGTATTAGCCGCATCCTGCTCTTCTTCTATTGGGCTTCTTAGCCACCTTCAACCATTAGGTGCTAATTAAAATATTGCCCACTTCTGTCTCCATCAGAGGAACTGCATTGACCTGGTTATCATCATTTTTTACAAAACCACTCCCATCACGTCAAAATCGACCCATTCTTCTCCTGAATAATCCCCATCAAATGTGGTGTACACCAGGACTTTATCTTTCCACCAACACTAATTAGTTCTCATATGATTCTTCTCTGAATGCAGAATAACTTGCTCTGCCTCAATAGAAAAAAACCTGAAATACTGCTTTTGGGTAGTCAACCCAATTCGCTTCCCTTTCTTATGTCCCAAAGGAAATTGGCTCACCAGATCACCAGGGTAAAGATCACAACTTCAGAGTACTCTATTACTAATTAATTATTAGTGACTGACAGATTGGAAACATTGATATTCTGTTAAATCTAACTTGAAATCTTATCAAAGTCCTAATTGTCTTCTCCACATTACAGGTAAAAGGGCTGGCGGTGAGGAATCTTTGTTTAGATAGTGCACCCACCAGAAAGAATGTTACCAATGTTACGTAACTTATTCTTCTGATGCATACTTCTAACTGCAGATTATGTACCTTGTGAACTGATACCAAAGCCAGGCCCTCTTCAAAGAGGTGGGTCTGAGGTGTGAACCTTACACCAAGACGTTCTGCAGGACGAAGCAGGCAAAATCATTTCTGTGGACCCTGGGAATCAATACCATACCGCCTGGCAAAATATGGAAGAGTGGCCATGTGGCGGTCTAGCACGTGGAACATCCTGAGCTAGGGCTGTAGTCTCTGAGTTTACTATGGTCCAATGAGCCTTTAGGGCCTCAGGAGAATCCTTTTTGGCCAAGATATACACAGTTTTTGTAACAAACAATTAATCGTGGTACAGTAAGTGTCTAAACAGTCTTCCTTTGTTTGCACCAGCGAATCCAACAAAAGGTTAATATACCATCTAGTGCTTCTTAGTCTAACCAACGAACAAGTTACTTACCTTCGGTAACGATATATCTGTAAGAAACATTAGTTAGTTATAGATTCCTTACCTTAGAATTACCCCGAGGCGTCAGACTGGATCCGGAACGTTTTTTGGTCAGCAGTACTTCTGCGCGTTGGAAGGTGGCGTCGGTCGACTCCGCGTCCGTCGTCGGCATCGTGGTCACCGGGATGACGTCGCGTCAGCTACTTAGACGCCGCCCTCGCGCGCTGACGTCAGTTCTGTACACGACTTTCCGTGCCAGAAACGCAGAGCCCTGCAAGACACTGACCATTTGTGCACAAAACTAGGGCCCTGAAAGGATGTCCTTAACCCTAGAAATCAGTTCGCAGAACGGGGAGGATGGGTGGGGCGGTAAGGAATCTATAACCAACTAATGTTTCTTACAGATATATCGTTACCGAAGGTAAGTAACTTGTTCATCTGAAAGAAACACGTTAGTTATAGATACCTTACCTTAGAATAGATAACCCAGCAATACCAACCCCGGTGGTGGGTCTGCGAACCAAGTTCACACCAGAAAGTCCTATAGAACAGAACGGCCAAAGAAGAAGTCTCTACGGACTTGGCTGTCCAGACAGTAGTGTTTCGTAAACGTGTGCAGTGATGCCCACGTAGCTGCCTGACAGATGTCATTTAGAGGAACTCCTCTTCCCAAGGCAGTAGTGGCTGCCGTTGCCCTGGTGGAGTGAGCGCATAGCCCTACTGGAGGCTCTTTTTTAGCCAGAGAGTAACAGGCATTAATACACAACACGACCCATCGTGAAATGGTGCGTTTGTGTACGGCCCGAACCTTCTTTGCGCCCACGTAGCCAACAAAAAGTTGATCATCCACCCGGAACTGTTTGGTGCGATCCAGATAGAAGGAGAGCACAAGTTTTGGGTCCAGACGGTGGAGCCTCTCTTCCTTCTTCGAAGGATGCGGAGGCAGAAAAAAGGTGGGCAAGGTAATGGTCTGCCCAATGTGGAAGGCAGTGACCACCTTAGGAAGGAAGGATGGACGGGTTCGGAGGACCACCTTATCCGGATGGACAGATAGGAAAGGAGGTTTTGAAAAAAGGGCCTGGAGCTCGCTCACCCTTCTAGCAGAAGTGATGGCTACCAGGAAAGCAGTCGTAAGAGTTAAGAGCCGTAAGGGACAGCTATGAAGCAGCTCAAAGGGAGCGCACATTAGATAAGTTAGCACAAGATTCAAGTCCCACTGAGGCATAACGAAGGGGATTGGAGGAAAAAGATGTGTCACGCCTTTTAAGAAACGGTTAACTACCGGGGACTTGAAAAGAGAAGGCTGATCTGGCAGCCGAAGAAAAGCAGAGATGGCTGACAGATAGCCCTTGACAGTGCCCAGAGCAGAGCCCTGCTGGGCTAAGGAGAGAAGGAACAAGAGTACTTCAGAAAGAGGGGCAGAAAGGGGATCCACAGCCTTTGCTGTGCACCATGCCACAAATTTGTTCCACCGGCAGGCGTATACCATCTTAGTGGAGGGACGCCTGGCTGCCAAGATTACGTCACAGACTTCGGGAGGCAGGTCAAAAGACGTCAACTGCCGCCGCTCAATCTCCACGCAAGGAGGTGGAGACTGGACAGGTTCAGGTGGAGGACCGTCCCCTGCTGCTGCGACAGAAGATCCTCCCGAAGAGGCAGTCTGATCGGAGGATCAATGGCCATGTTGAGCAGCTCAGGATACCAGACTCTTCGTGCCCAATCCAGAGCCACAAGAATGACTTGGGCCCGGTCGCGCTTGATCTTCTTCAGCACTCTGGGCAGAAGTGGTATAGGCAGAAAGGCGTACAACAGACCCCAACTCCACTCGCGACGAAAGGCGTCGCCAAGCGAGTGCCGCCTTGGAAATTCCAACGCGCAGAATTGCTGACATTGCGTGTTCTCTTCGGTGGCGAATAGATCTAACCAAGGCTCTCCCCATTGTTGAAAGAGACCTTGCACCACCTCCGAGTGGAGACGCCATTCGTGATCCATCAAGCACCTGCGGCTGAGTTTGTCCGCCCTGGCGTTCAGGGAACCTGCCAGGTGTTGAACCACCAGGGATATGCCCTGATGTTCCAGCCATGTCCAGAGGCGGAGGGCCTCTTGACATAGGGTCCACGACCCCACCCCGCCCTGTTTGTTGCAGTACCACATGGCGGTGGTGTTGTCCGTGAACACCTGCACTACTCTTCCCTGGACAGAGGGAAGGAATGCCTTGAGTGCAAGATGAATCGCCCGGAGCTCCAGAAGGTGGATGTGGAGCCCGGACTCCGCCGGAGACCAGAGGCCTCTGATCTCTGCCTCTCCCATGGGGCCGCCCAATCCCAGAAGGGACGAGTCCGTCACCACAGTGTGGTCTGGTTGGGGAAGGGAAAGGGATCTGCCATTGACCCAATCCTGGTTCGTGAGCCACCACTGCAGTTGACGTGCAGTGCCCTCCGAGATCTGGACACAATCGGATAGATTCCCCTGATGCTGCGCCCACTGGAACTTCAGGTCCCACTGCAGAGCCCGCATATGCCACCTGGCATGATCGACCAGCAGGATGCAGGAGGCCATGAGGCCCAGCAGCCTCAGAGTCAATCTGACCGAAACCCGGGATAGAGGCTGAAAGATCGGAATCATAGCCTGAATATCCCGGACTCGCTGCTCGGGAGGATAGACCCGAAACCGCGTCATGTCCAGAACCGCTCCGATGAAGAGGAGCTTCTGAGAGGGAATCAGGTGCGACTTCGGCACATTGATGGAAAACCCCAGCGAATGCAGGAGGTCGGCCGTAGTCTGGAGGTGGGAGACGACTGCCTGGGGCGAGCCCACCTTCATCAGCCAGTCGTCGAGATAGGGGAAGACTGAAACCCCTGATCTGCGCAGATGAGCTGCAACCACCGCCATCACTTTCGTGAACACCCGAGGGGCGCTGGTAAGGCCAAAGGGGAGCACGGTAAATTGAAAATGCTCGTGAGAATGGTGGTGGCTCTGCGACCGGTCCCTCAACCTCCCTCTCGACCGGGACCTCGAACGGCGCAGAGCCAACTGCCGATGTTCAAGCAGCTTTCGGGACCGCTCCCGCAAAGCCTTCGGCACCATCATCCGGCAGTCGGAGCACGACTTGGGGTCGTGGTCGCGCTCCAGGCAAAAAAGACTCACGCGGTGCGGATCCGTCACCGATATCAGTCGGCTACAGGAACTGCAAGCCTTGAAGCCGGGCACCCTCGTGCACCTTTTCGAAGTCGGAGACTCAAAGAATGAAGTCGACAAAAGTCGAGAAAAAGTTAGTCAAAAAATGACTGAGGTACCGCTCTTCCCGGATCTGCGCTGGCTGGCGCGGAAAAAGAAAGAATTGACGTCAGCGCGCGAGGGCGGAGTCTAAGTAGCTGCTGCGACGTCATCCCGGCGACCACGACGCCGACGACGGACGCGGAGTCGACCGACGCCACCTTCCGACGCGCAGAAGTACTGCTGACGAAAAAACTTTCCGGATCCAGTCTGACGCATGGGGGTAATTCTAAGATAAGGAATTTATAACTAACGTGTTTCTTTCAGATATAGAAGTTAAGGAACCCCTATTTATCCAGCTGCTGCAGCCGCTCCTCTTCCTTAGAGGGATGTGGCAGAGAGAAAAACGCAGTGTGTGTGATGGACTGTCCCACATGAAAGGATGGCAACATGAATGCATGAGTTCCGAGTACTAGCTTGTCAAGGGAGAAGACAGTGTACAGAGGCTAGACTGACAGTGTCTGCTGCTCGCTAAATTGATGCACAGAATTAATTGCAATGAGGACCACAGTCTTCAGAGTCAAGAGTCTAACAGTACAAATATGAAGAGACTTGAAGGATCACATATCAAAAATATCGAACCAACCTGAGGCCCCACTATGGCATAATATAGAAGGCAGGAGGAAAACATGTGTAAAAGCCATTTTTAAGTAACTCATCAGAATCGGTGATTTGAATTAGCAGGGCTGATCAGGTAAACAAAGAAAGATTTAAAAAGCTGACAAGTAATCTTAAACATCCTCCTGCCTTGTTGGGCCAAAGTTTGATTGATCAATATGATATTAGACAAGTAAGCTTTTAGAGAGTCCACCTGCCTCTTGTGACACCAGGTGATTAACGTGGGCTAATGGCCTGAGTAGATCTATTTTGTGGAAGGGCAGGAAGCCAAAATAACATCTACCACCTTTGACTGTAACTCAAAAGCTCTCAGCTGGTTCTGTTCAATCTGCATGCATTGTGGTAAGGTTTGTGGATGACCAGGTTCGGTTGTAATACTGTGCACTGCTGTTAAGATCTCAGGCCCTTCTGAAGAGGAAGCCAAAGAGGTGGAAAGATGATAAGAGTCAGCAGTTTGGAGTACCAAACCCTCCTGGCCTAATATGGGGCCACCAGAATCAGCTGTGCCCTATCCTGCCTGACATCTTTCATTACCTGCTGTATCTGCAGCACAAGCAAAAATGCATATAAGGGGCAAGCAACCCAAATAAGGCAGAAGGCATGCCCTAATACCCTCAAGAAGGAAACTCTAGAGTGAAGAAGGTAGGACATTGGGTGATTTATGAGACAGCGACAAGGTCTACCTAACAAATGCCCCACCAAGCAAAGGTACTCAGTGCAACCTCTGGGTGCAAACACCACTCTTGATCTGAGAGGTGACATCTAGTAAGCTTCTTCAACCAGATGCTGAAGGATCTCACACAGTGGCCCACTGTCATGGAGATTTTGCAAAGATTTAGCAACTGACCACCTCGTAGCCTCCAAGCAGAGAATATGAGACCCACCCCACTCTGCTTGTTGCAGTACCTCATAGCAGTCATGTTTTCCGTGAGTACCTGGATCATCCTGCACTTGAAGGAGGGTGTTATACTTATCAGTTTAGGGTAGTCTTCCCTCAACATTTTGCCTTCCTCCTCAATTTATGAGCCAATCTTGTTTTTGCTGGCCTTAGAACTCTTAAAATCGTTTTTCACTACTGAAAGGTCTATTTCTCCAATAGGATAACATTGAAATTGCCTTATTACATTTTATAAGTGTTATTTCCAAATGGGAAGGGATCACCAGATCAATTTTGGTGAAGTTGGATGTTAAATTACATTTCTGAAAATGCCACTTTTATAAAGTTGGCAATTTCTTGCCTTAGCCATTTAGTGACTGTAGCCTGTCTCTGGTCACATGACTCAATGTAGCTGACGGTTGAGCTTTATGTATTCCTCCTAGATAGCCACACACAATAGGGAGCTTAGGTGTGCCTGGATAGGCCCTCTCTGGCAGGATGGGAGGGAGGAACAGGGCACAACCGTACTAACACCTTAACAGGCTGTGTCCTGCCTCCACACAAAGGGCTATATACCCCGTGTAGTTAGTCTGGAGCCAGGACAAGGAAGGTGGTATGCCTGGGGACTTCAAAGGGAAACCTCTAGAAGCTTCTCCCCTACTTCAAAGGCACAAGTGGGTATAAATACTTGACCACAGACACAGCCACTTTAGTACACTGCAGGACCTGGGGATACTCTGCCAGGAAGAAGGACTGCTGTGCTGCTGAAGTACCAAGTTGAAGTACCAAGTTGAAGCTGAAGTACCAAGCTGCTGGTCTCTTGCTTTGCTGTACTGACCTGCTGTATGTTGCTTTCCTGGGTGAGAAGGACTGAACTTGCATTTCTTGAACCAAGTACCCAGAGTGACTCCAAGGGCTACTTTGCTGGCCTCCTGATCCGAAGCCTCAGGGACATAACAGGCTTCCAACAACCTTGCATCTGCACCTGGTCTCTGCCATCTGTGAGTCTACCCTGCCAAGCAGTGCCACCCCAGTCCTGGACTCTTGGAAGTGGGCTTAAGGTGCTTTACCAGCTTCTTTGGATCCAGTAGAACCGGCGCATCTCCTCTGCTGCGTGGTGCAAACCAGACCAGAACCAACGCATTTCCACTGCTACATGGATTGGACTCACCGCAAAGACCTGCATCGCCGCCGCAACCCTCAATGCTTTCGGAACACTCATTGTGCAAGGCATCCTCAGTGCAGGCCCTCGCATCTCTCGTCGACGAGGCTGGAATACACATTGCAGCCTCGATGCACATTGGAACCGATGCATTGCCCCCGACCGCATTCTGCATCCTCAACCACTAACTTCACATCACAAGCCCCGTTGATGGGATCCTCGACAATGACGCAGGCCCTCGCACCCATTTTCACTGCATCTCAGGACCGATGTATTGCTACAGCTCCGCAACGCATCTTCGATGCAAATTCACGCAACGCTCTGCAAACCAGGATTGAAGGTACTCTTGTTCAGCAGGCCTAACTAGGTCCCTGTAGCCGGCCTGTGCTCCATCGCAGTTGGCCTGAACTTGTGAGTTTGTCCCAGTCTGGCGCACCCAGATATCCACAGTTGCCGTTTTACGCCTCCTGGCATTATTTTCTCTAAAAAAACTTTAAAATTCAATATCTCTGGTTCTACTAATTGACTTTTTGTTGTTTTGGTCTTGTATTTATTAAACATTACTCTATTTTTCTAATTCTATTGTGGGCTCCTTTTGTGGTGTGTTCTTGCTGTGTTGCTGTTTGAAGTGTTGCACAAATACTTTACACATTGCCTCTGAGTTAAGTCTGACTGCTCTGTGCCAACCTACCCGAGGGTTGAGCACAGGTTAATTTGGGGTTCCCTTGTGGCTTCACCCGAGAAGAATTTTAGTTGCTGTTGAGAAGGGCTTCACCCCCCCCCCCCCCAACCAGTAACCCAACTTCTTACAGGCTTATAGGGCCGGAGAATGGCGTGCTTCTCAAAAAAACTGATATGATGGTGCTGCTTCATGGGAGACCAGATACCAAGCAGTCTCAGGACCATAAAGGGTGGGACAGTAGTTTGTGCCTGAAACATCAGTTTCATAGCCCAAATGCCAAAAGTCCCGGGCTCTCAGCAGCAGTGAGAATGCCCTCATTGCAATCATGTCCAGAATGGCCCCTATTAAGATATGCCTCTGAGAAGGTTGAGATGGAATTTGGGCTCATTGATTGAAAACCTTATAGTATAAAGGCGCCGACCCTGTTGTCTGAAAGTGGTCTGAGACTAGATGAGGTGAACCTGCCTTCAACATCCAGTTGTCAAGGTACAGAAACATCTCCATCATCCGAAGTTGGGTTAACTGCACCAACATGACCGTCGTCAAGACCCAAAGGGCCAATATCAGGTCAAAGGTTAGGACTGGAAGCGGTCTGACTTCACCACAAAGCAGAAACACTTTCTGTGGGCCTGCAGGATCGCCACCTGAAAGTATGCATCCTACATGTTTAGGGACACCGTCTAGTCTTCTGAATCAAAGACAAAATAAACCAAATGATGGCCAGTGCCATTATTTTTAACTTTCCTTCCTCAGGAAAGAGTTCAACACTCTGAGATGCAATATTGGTCAAAGGTCCATCATTCATGTAGACCAGGAAGGACCTAGGACAGCACTTATAGCACCTTTTCTCAAGTCAACAAAAACTTTATTCGATTCACAGAATCATTAAAGCATAATTAAAACACGCAAGAAAACATTAGTAAATCAAAAACCTAAAATGCATTGATCCTGATAATATTTACAGTTAGCAGCAGCAAAACCATGTATCAATGTACTTCATATATTTGGGAATCTTTAGTTATTTTAGTCACAAGGATTTTTGTTCAATTCATTATATATAGTATTTAGTAAAAATTCTTTAAAGTGTCAAGTGCAAATTTGTTCGACCTTATTAAAAACAGCTATTAAACATATTTCATCATATTATTTACATTATATACACTCTATCAAGATACGATTGTATAACATACAGCCTATACGCGATTAGGAAACTTTGGTTAACCTTTAAAATGTTTCGCTATATATCATGTGCAAACTTGCGTATGCTGCTTATTAAAAAGTACGAAACTAGAAATATAAGCAATACTTCAGTAATGCTGAGTAATTAATTATAATTAAAACTCAACAAAATATACATTCAACAAACCACGATTTAAAATACACATCATGATACCAAAGTCATAGTACCCAAGGAAACCCCTATTTAAAAAGAATAATATAAAATGTCTTTAAAATTTTAGACCTTCTTTCCTTCTTATAAAATTTGTAGTCAGTAAAAATCTGCTAACCGCGAAGACAAAAAGTTTTGAGGAATCAGTTTTTAGTATGCGCAGCATATCATTAAATTTTCTAACATTCAAGCCTCTGCCTATGGGTTTTATCCATTTTCTTCTAGGGTTTGTGTATTTAGGACAGAAGAATAAAACATGGGCAGTATCCTCTCTGGCGCCCAAATGGCACAACGTACATTTAGAATCTTCATCTCTATTCTGACCATGCCCCCATTTTGATGTAAAAGCTTTTATCTGCAACGTACCATACCTGAATTTCAGGTATAAAATTTTTGCTAGTTGGGGTTCGATGTCATCCAAAAATGGTTCAAAGTGAGGATTTGTTTTAAACATCAGGAATTGAGTTGTAAGTGTTCCTGATGTACCATTTAAAGTGACACTGTGCCAAATGAAGTTCCAAAAAATAATTTTAATTTCCCGCTTTGAATCAGGTCTCAGCAGGCCTGGGCTTTCCCAAAATCTGCTCAGGCCTAAATTAGAGAGCCACTTGCGAATATGTACCAGCCATGGAAAAGTAGTATGAGTGTCAAGTGCCAATAGCTCACTCAATGCTTGTCTATATGTCACTAGTTCATCAGTAGTCCAGATTCTAATCCAGTATGACAAAGTCATCCAAATTGCCTTATGTTCAAGCCTTTTAATACCCAGATCATATATTAATGGAATCAGAGGGGTATTTTGGGAAAGTGCCACAAATCTTCTTAAAACCTTATTTTCTCCCACAATTAAAGCGGAAAGATTTTCCCCACCCCACAACTCTGAACCATATAGGGCTGCGGTTTGCGCTCTGGACTTGTAAACTTCCAGGGCTGGTGATATTGCCTTTGTCATGGTTGCATGCTGTTTCTTTATAATTGGAGCAGAATTTTGCAATAAAATTGATTTTGATTTCATTATCTGAGGGTTCCATGAGAGTTTTGAATCGATAGTTACCCCAAGATAAATGAAATTAGAGACACGCTCTATGACCACTCCGTTCAATACTATATTATTTTTAAAACATTTGTGGGGTTTTATAGCCATATATTTTGTTTTAACGGGGTTAATTTCCAAACCTTTTAATGAACAATATTCATTTAGTGAGTTTAAAAGGTTTTGCAGGCCCTTTGGGGTTTGGGATAGGAGAATAGTATCATCTGCAAAGGTGAGAGCGCAGATGTGGGCCCTTCCCAATTTTGGGGAATCATGTTGTGATTTTTGGAGGAACTGGACCATGTCATTAACGTATAAAAGAAACAAGGTTGGCGCCAGGACACATCCTTGGCGCACCCCTCTCTTGACAGGTAACTCCTTCGTAAGTTCCCCCCTTTTACCCCAACGGACTTTTGCAAAATTACCCTCATGGAGCCTAATCAATTGGATCAGAATCTCCTTAGGTACTCCCTGCTGCAGCAAATTTGACCATAATAGGTCCCTAGGGATTGAATCAAAAGCGGCCTTTAGGTCGACAAAGGCGACATATAGATGACCAGGTCTCAACTTTGTGTATTTCCAGGCTATAGTTACAAATCTAAACACTTGATCTATCGTGCTAGTTTTCTTTCTAAAGCCCGCCTGGCAAGGTGAAAGAACCTCATTATCATTCATCCAATCGTTCAGTTTATCCAAAATTTGCTTGGCATAGACTTTTTGTAATATGTCTATCAGACTTATGGGTCTATAATTAGCGGGATCATCTCTGCTGCCCTTCTTAAAAATCGGAACGATTTCCGCACCCTTCCAGGAGTCTGGGATTGGTTGACCCCTGGCAATTGCATTACATAGATGATTTATATATGGCGCCCACACCTCAGGTTCATGTTTAAAAAGATCCCCTGGTATCTTGTCGGGTCCTGGAGCTTTAGATGGCTTGATAGCCGCTATCGCTAGTATGGTATCTTCTATACTAAAGTGTAAATGCCCAACTTCCTTTAGGGTCAGCAATCCCTCGGCACTTGCTACTAATGCTCTATTTACCAGTTTTGGAAGTGCATACAAATTTGCAAAGTGACTTTCCCATGTGGAGGGATCTAAGTGGTGGTCATGGGCCGGAGTGTTTGTTTTGCTACCATGGGCTATAATCCGCCAAAACATGGCCTGATCACCAGCCTTTGCTGCTACTATCAAGTCCTCCCAGCTAGCATCTTCCCAATTTCTTCGGGCTACCTTCAATATTTTATTATATGCATTTCTTTCATGTCTGATCACAGCTATCTCTTTAGATTGGATCGCCTTAATGAGGCGTTGTTTAGCCACTACACATTCTTTATTAAACCAAGAATTAGATGATCTAATTTCAGCCTTACGATTGGTTTGCCCTGATTGTGGTTTGGTTAAATAAGGTCTTATATCTTCTATCAGCTTTTGATGAATCTGAGTTATAGTAAGATTTTTAGTACCTGAACTTAAAAAAGAAGCCAAAAGGTCACTAAAGACATTATATATTTTAGTTAGGGGTTCAACTTGGTCAACTAGGGATGGCCATTTTACTGTCCTTCTGTTATTGCTTACTAAGGGCGCTATGACCTCATCACACATTTCGAATTGTGGCGACGAGTGTGTCAAAAACCATTTTCCCGCCAGATCTAGGCACAGTGGGAAATGGTCACTTTCTCTTCTATCATCGACTTTAAAGTCCTTTACATAAGCCCAATGAGCTACACTTATCATGATGTAATCTATTCGAGACACCGAGTTACCTCTTGAGAAAGTATTTGCACATTCAAGATCCGAAGAAGATCTGCCATTACAAGATCTTAGGCCTTTCTCTATGGTGAAGTGAAATATCTGCATAGCAGAAACAGAACACCCCGCCATTTTTTCCACTCGAAGTGGCGGGATCCCCATAGTAAGGTCTTCTTCTTCGAGGATGGTATCTAATCCTAATAACGGTTCATAGCAACAATTAAAATCTCCCCCAACTATAATGGGCCCATTTAGTGCAATAGAATCGAGAATTTCATCCAATTGTTGGATTATTGACGATTCTTTCGAACGCTCCCTTGGTCTTATATATATTAAAAATAAGCATCTGCGACCTATTTGGAAAACTCAATTTTAGGCCCAGGATATCATTCGAATTAGTTAGTACCAATTCTATAGCTGCATTTATATGATTTCTTACCCAAATTAGTAGCCCGCCTGATGGTCTGCCTTTGCCTAGCTGACATGCTTCAATGCTAAAAGTTCTATAGCCCACTTTATATAATGGCTCCCTCGCCCATGTCTCCTGGAAAAGACAGAAATCAAAATTATCAATATAATCCTGCCAATCAGGTTCAAAAAGTTTTTAGGGAGTCCCGCTATGTTCCATGATACCATCTTCACACCTCCTGGTATTAATGTACTTGAGATGTGAGACGGGGAATTAGTAGTAATAATGTGCTCCAACCCTTGTGACCCCGGGATGTTGATTACTTTGCTTACCACATGATCCTTTATTTCTTGATGTGAATCCCGGATGGGTTGTACTTCCGGGTTTGTTAAATGTTGGTCCCCATATGTCAAGCTAGAAGTCCCCTCCTTTGAGTTCGATCTTACCAACAAATTCAGTCAATCTACCGCTTCAAGATTTTTTGAGCCCTCCCTTGCTTTTATAGCAAAGTTACAACTGCCTGGGCTGGCTCTATTCCGCCTAATACTCATATTAGAAGCAAATAAAGAATGGGTACGAAGATTCATGGTAATTAAATTTTCGGCAATAATTTTTGAATACAGCGTTAGTTTTATGTCGTCCAAATCCCCCTCCTCCTGGTGTAATCGCTCTGCCTTGAATATGTCAGATCTTATGACAGAGAGGCACTGCCGATCATTTCTGATCCAGTGAGTTGCCTTATTTATAAGGGAGTCATTGTCTTCCCTAACACCCTGTTTTAATCTTGGAACATTGGTTAAAAAAACATTATAGCCGGTCATCTCCCCCCCATTTACACAGTGATTTATTGGATAAGGTTCCTGATTCCATTGGGGGTCCCCATTCTTCTGCCCATAGTTTAGACACAACTTAAAATTACCTTGCGTGGCTTGTGACTGCCTCTTATCTGGTTGGGCTTCCAGGTATTCGATTTTGTGTTGTGCATGTTGGTGCAATGAGGGTAATCCAGGATGATTATATGTATTTGACATTTGAGGCCTTGGTCTAAGTAAGGGGTATGGTATACAAGTCGTGTTTTTAATCTGGTTTATTTCTTGGTTTGGTAAAAATTTCAAACCACCACAAGGTGGGATTCTATCTGTATTATTGTCTATCTGAGTGTTTTGAAGATTTCTCCTTGTATGTTCTTCTACCTCCGGTGCACTAACCTCAACAACTCGATTTTTGAATAAATTCGTTGTTAGCACCTCTATCATACTTTTAATTATCTTGACCTCTTCCTGGACTGTTTTTAATTTTGCACCAAGATCCAACACAAGCATATGTGTATCTAGATGTTGCGTGCGTGTTACAACTACACTCTCATTACCTATGTGGTTTCCATGGCCCTCTATTTCTGTTTGTTTTACTTGTAATTCCTCCATGTTGTGTGCTAATGGTGAATATCTATTAGAGCACTCTATACTTGGGATCTCCCTACAAATAGGGCTTCCCTGCAGGCTGTTTAAATTATCCAGTTCAGACAAAATTGGCTCAGGGCAACTAGGTATTATCTTCACTGCAGATGTAGATGATAATTGTGGTGGTGTTATATTGTGAGCTCTATTAACAGTAATAGAAGGAATACTTGTCATTAAATCAATCCCTTTTCCCTTTTTACTAAAAAAAGATGACATTTTGCTTTTACCCTTGGTACTAAGCTCCTTCCCACTGGCCAACATAGTTTCCACTTCTTCTATTAAGTCATCTATAGCTGCCAAGGTGCAGTTGTCCGCTGCAGATTTAGCAGGTTTGTGAACCCTAGCTATCTTTTTTCTCCCCGACATCACCTCTGCTGCTTTCCTCTTCCCCATAATTACCCCCACAGTTTCTAATAGACCAGATAACTTGGGTATTATATCTATCCCCAATGGGAACTAAAAAGATAAATGCTTTTAAGCTTACAAACTTAAATAAGCCAATAATAAAGAGTAAAAACAATATTCAAACAAGAAACAACTTATATTAAATACTATGAATAAATACTAGAAGAGTACACTTTACAACAAGGGTCAGAGCTCCTAATGAGCACCAAATACGCAATTTATGTAATGATCACAGGCGCTTTATTAATGCATAGAAATTGACCCTTAGCATTAAGACTTACAACACTCCTTAATCCACAATACCAGCAAATGTGCAATTATGCAACAGGTCCAAGACCAGGTTCCTTAATGATCGACTTACTAACTGAGGAGGTTACTAGTGTTTATAGAGTCAGGTCAGTCTTGTCAGAGAGCACTTGGCAATTATATAGTAAAAATATAGGCCGAACAGAGTCACTACAAGTTACTTACAAGTCTTACTGCAACATCCCACTTTCAGCTGGGGGAACTCAAAGGAGGTGGCCCTGCCCGGCCTCTTCCGGTCACTGACGGGCAAGGACGGGCCCGCCCTTGGCTTGGGCGCGTCCCGCGCCGCGGCGGGAGAGGCTGCGCTTTGAGCGCGATGGAAGCTCACGCGCCTCCCCCCTCACTCGCCGCACCTGTAGATGACACGTTGTACCCTGGGAGATGTAGTCTCCAACCAGGGTACAGCGACAACAGCGGTGATTCCTGCGGACCCTGGGACTCCTGTCCCACCAGGGTAGTTCTAACGGGCTGGCAGCAAGTGGCAAGTGACAGGCAGGAATGCAGGCAACAGACTCGGGCTCCCGCGCCGCCGCGGGAGAGGCTGCGCTTTGAGCGCGATGGAAGCTCACGCGCCTCCCCCCTCACTCGCCGCACCTGTAGATGACACGTTGTACCCTGGGAGATGTAGTCTCCAACCAGGGTACAGCGACAACAGCGGTGATTCCTGCGGACCCTGGGACTCCTGTCCCACCAGGGTAGTTCTAACGGGCTGGCAGCAAGTGGCAAGTGACAGGCAGGAATGCAGGCAACAGACTCGGGCTCCCGCGCCGCGGCGGGAGAGGCTGCGCTTTGAGCGCGATGGAAGCTCACGCGCCTCCCCCTCACTCGCCGCACCTGTAGATGACACGTTGTACCCTGGGAGATGTAGTCTCCAACCAGGGTACAGCGACAACAGCGGTGATTCCTGCGGACCCTGGGACTCCTGTCCCACCAGGGTAGTTCTAACGGGCTGGCAGCAAGTGGCAAGTGACAGGCAGGAATGCAGGCAACAGACTCGGGCTCCCGCGCCGCGGCGGGAGAGGCTGCGCTTTGAGCGCGATGGAAGCTCACGCGCCTCCCCCCTCACTCGCCGCACCTGTAGATGACACGTTGTACCCTGGGAGATGTAGTCTCCAACCAGGGTACAGCGACAACAGCGGTGATTCCTGCGGACCCTGGGACTCCTGTCCCACCAGGGTAGTTCTAACGGGCTGGCAGCAAGTGGCAAGTGACAGGCAGGAATGCAGGCAACAGACTCGGGCTCCTTTTCTTCTCACGCACGATTTCGAATGCGCCCTTGGCAATCCACATATTCACTTCTTGGGACAAGATAGCAGTACAATCCGGGGAAGTCTGAGCAAAAACTGGAGGGAAATAAGGTGACGGGTATGAAAACGGAAGTGTATTACAACAAAAGGTATGCACAAGACAGGGCTGTCACAAGATCAAATGGCAATGCTTCAGGACCAAAGAAGTGAAACAAACTATCTACACAATGGTTGGTTGTCTTAGTTAGTATCCAGGGTAAACCAAACACACAAATAACCTAACAGTGAGGTACCTGGTTTTTATGGACCTTCCCGATCTGGCAGAGCGAGGGTAGGTCGATCGGCGTATTAGCCGCTACACAAGCGAAGCTAGGTAGTTCTTAGCGGTCCCTCCGCCTGCACTCGATGCTGCAGGTGATCCACCCAAGTTGGGTCGGTCCATAAAAACAAGGTACCTCACTGTTAAGTTATTTGTGTGTTTGGTTTACACTGGATACTAAGACAACAAACCATTGTGTAGATAGTTTGTTTCACTTCTTTGGTCCTGAAGAATTGCCATTTGATCTTGTGACAGTCCAGGCAAGAAACATGTTGACCTCTAGACTTGAGCCACTCCTGAACATTACATCGGCAGTGCGGCGCTATCGTTTTTAATTGAGATTAGTGGACTCACTGATAAAAATGTATTCTTGAGCACCACTACATCCCATTTTATCTTTCTCACCCCCACCTTGCACAAACACTTTCCATACTCACCTACACCACAAGTCCCTATACCCGCACCACACCTTACGGAATAAAAGATCTCTGAAAAAGAGCCCCTCATAGGGAGTCCGTCAGGTATTGCAGCGCTGACCTGACGAGGAGCACGCCCTATGATGAAGCATGACACCCAGCCAGGTGTTTGAGGGCCCCAGTTCCTAAAGGGGGATCCCTCCTCAGACTTCAACTTACACCGACCAGTCCTCTCCTTTTCTGTTCAAGCCCATCCAGGAACTGTATACCTTTTGTTGTAATACATATACCCAGGTCCATCTATGCTGGACCTATAAGCGCCCCCAGTCCCTCCCTTTTGTTTGTTATATGAAAAGGGAAGGACATAAACTTGCTGAACAATTCTGAAGGACCTACTGATTCAATGCAATCGAGCAACAACATGGTAGAAAAAACAGGACTGATGGAGGCAAAACTAGAAGGGTTTTGTGTCAGTGGCACCAGGTAATGAGGAAGAGGACTGCTGCTGTTGATCAGCTCTTCCTCTACCACTGCCCATGCCCCTGGAGCCATGAATGGGCTGTACGGGGTAAAGGGGCTGCCTCTGGTGACAGCCAAGGCCTCTTGAATGGCCTCAAACATCTGATACTGTTGATGGAATTGATGGGAGAGAGACAGCAATCACAAGCAATGAGCTTTAATCCTGATATCCCTGAATTGGTCTAAGTTGGAACCTGCCTTTTCCTCCCGAAAATTGAGCCCCATCAAAGGGCATGTCCATAATGAAGTTTCAAAATCCCCGGAAAAATCAATAGCATGCATCTAACTGTGGCATCAAATGACAACACAAGTGTCCATAGCTTGGGCAACATAATCAGTGATATCCAGGCCACACCGAAAAATATATTTCACTGCATCTTGATCATCAAGTTTTGTCTGGGCACCTCAACTATGGAGGGCTTAAGGCAAAGCTGGCAACGTCTTGCTCTTTATGTCCCAGAGGGCATGGATGTGGCAACCCAGAAGACAAACTGCATACTTCTTACCCGAAAGAAACTGACGGAACACACTTTGCTCTGTAAAGATTTAATATGGATTTTACCTTAACATGGCTCAGACGTCTTACACAGGCCTCAATACTATGGGCAACCCTATTAAAAGACTGAACATGGGAGGTCAATAGATAGTCCCAGTTCAATTTATTATCCAGGCTGATGCCAAGATAACAAAATGTATTTGTATTTTCTATGAGACGGCCATCAATCATAACGGTCTTCGTTTTGGCACGTTTAGGGCCTATCACCATTGCATAAGATTTTGAGAAATTAGATTTTAGGCCCATTTTATCCATAAAATCATAAAAACAATCTAATAAAAGTTGCAGGCCATTCGCTGTACGTGCCATCAGTACAGTATCGTTAGCGTACAGCAGTGCTGGAACCAGCCTGTTTACCCATGGAACATCTTTACATCTTTCCACTAAAAATCGTTCTAATTTATTGATGTACAGGATAAAAAGCATAGGGGCTAAAATACATCGGTGGCGGACTCCTCGACTCAAACTAAAGTGCTTTGTGCCTTCCCCCAAGGGACCATATCTAACTGAGGCCTCGAGACCTGTATGTACATTACGCAGGAAAGATACAAGAGGGCTCTCCACTCCAATGTCCACCAGCACAGCCCACAGTTTCGATTTGTCAACTGTGTAAAAAATGCTGTGCTAGGATCCATGAATGCCAGATGAACTTACTTCTTCTTAACCACAGTATATTTGGAGATCAATAAATAGAGATTCAAATTTTGCTCAATGGTCCCTCGCCCTGAAGCCGTTTTGTATGTCTGATAGAATCTTTCCTCCCTTAGCCCAGTCAGTAAGACGCTTCAACACTATCCGGCCAATAATCTTTACCTCAGCGTCCACTAAAGAAATAGGCCGGTAACAAGCTGGGTCAGCCCGATTCCCCTTCTTGAAAATGGATCACTGACAGAATATCGACAACAGAAATGTCGACATACAAAAATATCGTTGTCAAAAATATCGACCTATCTACATAATGGTAAGTACAAAAATATTGCAAAAAAATATTGTTGTTAAAAATATCGTTTTTTTTAAATGTTTAAAAAATAATGTAAAATAAATTAAATAATACATATAATTAACAAAAAAAACAGTTAGAATTATTAAAAAATGTTTAAAATTATAAGTAATAAATATAATGTAAAAATAAATTAAACATACATATAATATATATATTTACTTACCAATATTAATAAATCATTATTTTAATACATTATAAAATGTTAGACAGATTAAAAATTATAAATACATATATATATATATATATATATATACATACATACACCTGTAAAATAAAAATAAAATATATATATAATAAATTAAAATATTAAAATATTTAAAAAATTTTAAAACCACATTTTACACTACATTAATTGCAACAGTAGGGAAAATGTTGGATAGCGAAGGGGATACAATTACTATTCCCACTGCAGGGAGTACAACAGTAGGGAAAGTGTAGGATAGCGGAGGGGAATAATTTACTATTCCCACTCCAACGAGTGCAACAGTAGGGAAAGTGTTGGATAGCGGAGGGAAATAATTTACTATTCCCACTCCAGCAAGTACAACAGTAGGGGAAGTGTTAGATAGCGGAGGGGAATAATTTACTATTCCCACTCCAGCAAGTACAACAGTAGGGAAAGTGTTGGATAGCGTAGGGGTAAAAACTACTATTCCCACTCCAGGGATAGCAACAGTAGGGAAAGTGTTGGATAGCGTAGGGGTAAAAATTACTATTCCCACTCCAGAGAGTGCAACAGGAGGGAAAGTGTTGGATAGCGGAGGGGATAAAATTACTATTCCCACTCCAGCGAGTGCAACAGTAGGGAAAGTGTTGGATAGCGAAGGAGTAAAAATTACTATTCCCACTCCAGGGAGTGCAAGAGTAGGTAAAGTGTTGGATAGCGAAGGGGAATAATTTACTATTCCCACTCCAGCAAGTGCAACAGTAGGGAAAGTTTTGGATAGCGGAGGGGAATAATTTACTATTCCCACTCCAGGGAGTGCAACAGTAGGGAAAGTGATGGATAGCGTAGGGGTAAAAATGTCTATTCCCACTCCAGGGAGTGCAACAGTAGGGAAAGTGTTGGATAGGGGAGGGGAATAATTTACTACTCCCACTCCAGCAATTGCAACAGTAGGAAAAATGTTGGATAGCATAGGGAATAAAATTTACTATTCCCACTCCAGAGAGTGCAACAGTATGGAAAGTGTTGGATAGCGGAGGGGATAAAATTACTATTCACACTCCAGCAAGTGCAACAGTAGGGAAAGTGTTGGATAGCGGAGGGGATAACATTACTATTCCCACTCCAGGGAGTGCAACAGTAGGGAAAGTGTTGGATAGCGGAGGGGTAAAAATTACTATTCCCACTCCAGCAAGTGCAACAGTAGGAAAAGTGTTGGATAGCTGAGGGGAATAATTTACTATTCCCACTCCAGCAAATTAATTAGCATTAATTAACAAACAATTAATTAAAAATAATTTACCTCCCAACATATTCCCCTATAAATGACACCACCAATGTCGTAAAACATGACACAATTAACATAATTAATTAACAATTAATTACTCGATTAATAACAATTAACAAGCAAATTAAAAACAATTAATACATTAATTCACACAACACTATAAAACATTAAATAAATATTATATAAAAAATATTTAAAAATGTATTCAAATTTAATTAATTCCCACCCTACTCCCCTATCAACCCACAACACGCTCCTAAATAAAATGACACAATTAACAATTAATTAAATATTAATAACCAATTAATAACTAATTCATAATGAATTATTTACCACGATTAACATTATAAAATATTAAATACATAAATGTTATTTAATCAAAATATTAATTACTTAATTATAATTAAATTACTTCCCACCTTACTCCCCTATAAACCCACAACCCGCTCCTAAAAGAATGACACAATTAACATAATTACCAATTAATAACAACCAATTAATAAATAATTAATAATAAGTTAATTCCCACAATTAACACTATAAAAATATTAAATACATAAATATTAACTAATAAAAAATATTTATTAATTATAATTAAATTACTTCCCACCCTACTCCCTATAAACCCACAACCCGCTCCTAAAAGAATGACACAATTAACATAATTAACAATTATTAATAATTAACAACCAATTAATAACTAATTAATAAATTAATTGCCACAATTACCAATATAAAATATTAAATACATAAATATTAATTAATAGAAAATATTAATTAATTAATTATAATTAAATTACTTCCCACACTATTCCCCTATAAACCCACAACCCGCTACGGAACTAAAACGCAAAATGTAATTTAAAAAAAATTAATAACTTCTAAAAATTATTAATAAATGTATTATAATTAAATTACTTCCCACCCTATTCCCCTATAAACCTACAACCCGCTACGGAACTAAAACGCAAAATGTATTTAAAAAAAAAATAACTTCTAAAAATGTAACATATATTAAAAAACAAATGCAATACTTACACCAAAAAATAGAACACATGCATTTAAAATACACACTAAAATACATAACACTAACTAAAACAACGATATTTTTGCAAACGATATTAATGACTTCGATATTTTTAAAAACGATATTACTTACCTTAAACTCGATATTCTTGACAACGATATTCTGACAGTCGATATTTTGCACTCGATATTAGTGCAAGTCGACATTTACAACTCGATATTATGTCTGTTTACCCTTGAAAATCAGCACTATAACGACAGGAGCCCATAACTCAATACAACTCTTAAAAAGGTCCCCAGGGACTCCATCCGGACCCGACGCTTTGCCAGAAGACAAAGCCTCAATCGGCTCTGTACCTTTCTAGGTTTCCAAGTATAGTTCATCCCTGCTCGGTGGGTCCCTATAGGCACTAGCTGCGTAAATAGCTTCAAAATGTTTTAACCATGCTGTGCTGGGATAACCTGCACCATATTGGGGACTGCTGCCTCACTGAATATAGGTTGGTTTAACAATTTCCTGAAAGCAGCACTATTTCTTGAGTCACAAGCAGACATTAACTTCCCAGGCTTCCACTTTAATCTTATTTTTCCTCATCCTACATGTCAGTGTATACTGGGATCTAGCCATCCTTACTTCCACTGTGGATTTCGTCGGTGGCGCAGAGCTATCATCAAATCTTTTTGGGCCTTAGGGCATCTTTTGTCAAACCATTTATTTCTCTCTCTGACGGCCCTTCTCCCTTTCTTTGTGAGGACTAGGTTGACTTCCTTACAGATATTTAGAAAGGCAGCCAAAATAACATGGTCAGGGCTATCCTGGCCTTGTTCCTTCAGCATTAGGTGTTTTCTATGGGCTGTTGGAATATCCCTCTCCAGATTAAACCACCTAAATTCTGTCATGAGAAGAATATGGTCACTGTGAATATTCCAAATAATTTTAAAGTTATTTGGGTGAGGCAGAAAACAGGCTCAGACATATATAAAATCAATGATAGAACTAGAATCCCTACCCTTAAAAGTAGGTAAAATGTCAGGGCGAAACGACAATTGATTGGTTAAGAGATTGGTGAGATTATATTCTGACAAAAGAGTGTTAAAAGCCTCTCCTTGGCTGGTGTGTATGAAATGAGACTGCTACACATCCTGGGATGAATCATCCTCTCCTAAGTTAGGCCTAAAGACCAAGCAGGGGTGCAAATTAAAATCCCCTACCAGCATAATTATAGGAGCAATGGAATGGGCGATAAACCAACCTTCAAGAAGAGATATTAGTTCCCCCTCCAATGCTTCTTTTGAGCTAGGAGAGTTATAAACATTAATAATTAGCATTGAGATGTTATTGAGGAAAATTAAAAGCACCCCTAAAACATTAATGGCTGAATGCTGAACAATTCTCATGTCGCATTCTAAGCTTAAACTCACAAAAGTTACTAACCCTCCTTTAGCTCTGCCCTGGGGAGAAGGTAATGTGTGGGCATAAAACATCTAAACAAGAGTCCCCCCCCACTATCTCATGTCTCCTGCATGCAAATAACCTCAAAGGTTCTAAGAAAGTTAACCTCATGCTCATCAGTCAGTATGGACCTGCCACATTCCAACTTAGTATTCGCAACATTCTAAGCATCTTACTCTCTGTCCCTTTGGGCACTGCCTCATTTTCAAAATTCTGAAAGGGTAGGCAGTCCAACCCGTTACGGTCCGACAGAGGAGCAAATCTAATACAAAGCTGGACAACTGGGGCTGTTCTGGGTGTCTACCCTGTTTGGATAGTCTGGCCTCTCACTACCTGTGGCACGTCTCTCCTAAATGACTGCCCAACGCCCATCCTCTTGGGAGGGTAAAAATATCCTAAGGGGAGCAGTACAATCTTAGAATTAGGTATAGAAGTGGTCCTAGAGTTGGACAGAATCTGACCCACCCTCCATGAATTTCTGAAATTAATCACAATACAGTCTCCATGTCCAACTTTTTCTGTAACACCAATCCACTCCACACTCCGCGGCATGATAATCTCTTCATGCCATAAACAATTTGCAAACCCCAATCTACTCGTGAGCCAATGGGCTACTTTGTTTTTCAGATCGTGGTAGCTTACTACTACCCCCTCTTTTAACCGGGGAACATTTGTCATGACACAGACATAAGGTGTGGAGGCTGGAGGTAATTGTAAGATCACCCTTGGGGGCTTAGCGCTATCTATCATCGAGGTGAGCTTATGGGAGTGGGGTGCTTTTGAACTTCTACTATTTATCTGGGTGGTGGAAGAAATTACACCATGTGACTTAGCCCACCCCCGTGGACTAGCACCACTCACCCTTTCCCGTGTTACAGGAGGGGATAACTGAGTTTGACTGATATTAGGCGGGGGTCGGGACTATCCTAGTTACAACAGATCCCAGGCTTGGAGTCTCCTATTTTGGGGACAGCAACGAGGAAGGATGTTCGCTGGGGGCAAAATCCACCAGCAGGTGGAGACCCGAGTTAAGCCTACCCAGCAGGGAGACTGCTTTCCCCAGTTCACCCTCCACCACCTCCAACCTTTCCTCTAGTTTCCTCACACAATTAATAAGAGAGGGTAAACAATTCTTGATTTGTGACATAAAATCCATCTATTCTTTTTTAGAATTGACCTGAGTCATCGCATTCTCCGCATTCGTCGCTGCTTTCTTGGGTTTCCTCCGTGGATATGATGAACCAGTGGTCCGGCTGACTGGTAGTAAAACTGCCTTTTTAGACTTTACACAGCCACGCGTTGAAGCCGGTGAGTTTGCAACTTGAGGACCCAGAATATTTGACCTCAATGTCTGGTTTGGAAGCTGTGGGTCTGCCTCTGCCAGTTGCTCTAATTTGCCAGTTGCTCTAAAGCACCCAAAGCTATAGGCTGGACATGTAGAGTTGAGTCAACAGTCGAGGTGCTAGCTAGAGGTTCCCCCGATGGAGTATGAGGGACAAGAGTGGCCAGTTGATCTTCCACCTGAGTAATTTCATCTGAGAGCACTCCCACTGCATTGTTAAGGAAAGTTAGTATTGTATTTTGAGTTCTAGGTCTCTCTTCTCCAACTTTGATTGCATCATCCTTCATTTTCCCCATCCTTACTCAGGATTTGCCTTGGTAACAGGGCACAAATGTTTTAGCCAGACACCAGTGTGTGAACCAGTTGGATTACTACATCAGCCACACCTTACAGTCCAGGGATAAGTACTCACTGATCCTACGATGTTAGGGAGGTGGCCCAGCCCAGCCTCTACCGGGCGCAGATGGGCCCGTCCTTGGCCCGTGCTTTGCCCGGGCATGACCGGCATACCACCCGCGCAGAGGGAGTCCGCGTAGCGCTATATAGCGCTAGGAGGGGGTGTGTCCTCTTCATCCCTCCAGTGGTTGCTGGCGCCATGAGGCGCGGTGATGGCTGGACCTTAAAGTCCACATATGGAGCAATGACTCTGTGGGCAGCACACCCCACTATTGCTCATTAACTTACTGAACAAACAGAACACCTGCTCCTTTCAGCTTAAGTTCACTCTCCAGAACAGACGAGTAGGTCCTAAAAATAGCTAGACCTGATAAAATCAGACTCGCCATAGCGAGTGGGCGAATAGATTTTTTGAGGCCTGCAAAAGACTAGAGTCAAACACCTTGTGAGTGTGCGCAGCAGAGCCTTTGTAATGTGCAAATGTGGTAGGCAACAGCTCATCCTCCTCATCAAGTCATAGATGGTCCATCCTGCCAACACCCATCTTCCCTTTGTTTCACTGTCTGAGAGCAATACACAAAGACCAACTGCCAGCTACACCAATTCATGTGACTCAGGATACAGACTGCACACATCAAATGGTTCGGACAAGAAAATGGCAACTTTCTAGAAGTGGCATTTTCAGAACTGTGACTTAAAATCCGACCGTACTATTAAAGAGATGTTTAAAGTACAATTCTTTAGACATCAAACTCGATATTCATACCTGCTCTCAATTAAAATATATCTCTTATTAAATATAATAAGGTAACCAATGTTATCCTATGGGAGAGGCAGGCCTTGTAGTAGTGAAAAACGCATTTAAGAGTTTTTCACCAGCAGGACATGTAAAAGTTAAAAACACATGTCCAACATTTTGAATACACCGTACTTTGCCCTATGGTCTATTTAGGGCCTACCCTCGGGATGACCTGTATGTATTAAAAAGTAAGGGTTAGACCTGGTGAAAGGTTTATTTTAATGTATGTTTCAAGTAAATGTGTACCTGAATCCCTATGCGCACTGCTGGAAGTTTTTAACATTCAATTTTTAACAATGTATACACATACACCTTGAATAGTTTTTCCCCAAAAAGATTCTTAATTTTTTTATAATTTTCAAATGCTTGGTGCATATTCAACAACATGACAAGTCATTAACAATCTTAATTAAGCATAAACGAAAGTAAAATACACTGATTGTTTCCTTTTGTAAAGTAAGTTTTGGTTCATAGTGTTATTTTTTGGATTTATTCTGATACAGAGGCCCCTGAGGAAGGGACCAATGTTCCGAAATGTATAGGGCGGTGCAAGAACAAAGTGGAATCCACGTATCAAGAATCATTGTATTTTACTTTTCATCATCAAGATTCTTTATTCGGTTTCAAACCATCAAAGGACCAAAACGTCCATATAATACATATAACAAGAAACATTTAATTTTCATTAAGTATAAGTACAAGGTGAAACAATACAAATAAGATTTTGAAAGATTAAATTAAATTAATAAGCACTTCAGAGATACACCCTTAATGCTGTGCTTTCACCTAAATTGCTATAACAAAGTGTTGCTCTCACTTAAAGGAAATAACTGCCCTTGCGTTCAAACGATAGGATTAATCCAAAATACAGCTTCAGAGCATTCAGTGAATGTTTTAGTTCACTATTTATGGGTGAAGGTATATTCAGCCTGTACACTACAAGTGGTATATTAATGCAGCGTGTCATACTTGGTGAGAGTTATCTTGAAAAGTCCTACTCAGTTTGTACCTTATATTTTTCATTCCTATAACTATACAAAAATTACAGACCCTTAAGGTATAAAAAATGTAAATCTGATTTCTTTTACATGCTATCAGAGAAACCAATTACATTACATCTGCCAAAAAATTATGTACTTACGTTATATTTAAATTATCTGTGTTAAAAAATGAAGGTTCAATATTTTATGTTTACAATAAACCACACTTTCTCAGTATTAAGGGTCACATGCATCAAGACCGCATTTTGCGATTCACAAATAGCAAATTTTACCGATTCGCTATTTGGGAATCGCAAAATGCTATGCATGTAGGAATCACAAACAAATTTGCGATTCCTTAACATTACCTAATAGCGATTCGGAAATTGCGAATCGCTATTAGGTAATGTGACTCCATTCATTCATTCCTATGGGCATGTAGGCCCATAGAAATGAATGGTATTGCATTCGCTAATTGCGATTACCAAATTGGTAATCGCAAATAGCGAATGCAAATCCAAGGGTGCCCGGCGGCCTAAGGCCCCCCTGAAGCACCACACAAAAAAAGGTAAGTGTGCACATGTAAAGCACACACATGCCCTAAGGGCATGTGTGCACTACATGGCACTTTGAAAAATGCATTTTTGTGCATTTTTCAAAGCATGCACATATTAGCATTTCCTAAATGCACAGTTCGCATTTAGGAAAGGCTACATGCATCGGCATTAGGGAATCGCAAATTGCGATTCCCTAAATGCATTTGCAATTTAGGTAATGGCAAAAAATTGTGATTACCTAAATTGCGAATGCCAAAACCTACATGCATAGGAAAAGGTCTTTCTCCATTCGCAAACAAACGGGAAAAGGCTTGATGCATGTGCCCTTTAAACTCTAACTGAATTTCTTCTAAAGTTTCTCAGAGCAAATCTACTTTGACAAGAAGTTAGCCTTCATATGCATCATGATAAATTTGCACCAAATGTCTATGACGAATGAATAATGTACTAGTAATTTGCCCATCCATAATAGTGAATTTAATTCTAAAATAACTTAATCAGAGATCGTGAATGTATTTCTAAGAGAGAGTTTATCTAGCCTTCTCTATTAAAATTATAAAATATGTAGAGATTCCTATGCATTATAGAAAAAATGTTACACTACAATACATAAAGTAACACAATAAATTCTCTGGCGGAACTTAAAACCCCATGAAATGACACGACATGTTCTTCTAGACTACTGAATAAAAAGTGCAGTGGAATGAAACGTAGGAATACGCCTCATCTTGGACAGTATGGTACCTTTCTTTTAGACAGCATTTTTACTCTTCAAAACCCTTAGGTATACTAATTAGCATATTTGCTAACATCATAGGAATAGATGTTATGAATGGCATTAGCAGAAAAGACTTCACATGATTAATGTGTAGGAAAGTGTATAAAACAGACATTCTGCATTTCATTGAATCGAAATGTGTTAATCATCCCAAACAGGGAAACAATCAACCGTAATGTACAGCAGAGAACAGGGCCTGGCCTCGCGCGCAGCCACTCCCCTCCTAGGCAATAGGAGGTAGAATTAACCTGTGTACATAGCGAGCTCTCAGCTCAGCGAGCTGCACTAAGGCTCTTGTGAAGCAAAATGTGGTTCTTTAAATAGGGCACAGCTCTGAGTAGAGCTGCATCTGGAGGCCAGGACCTAGCCCGCCCGAATTCCGGACTAAAAGACCTTGTCAGAGTGACGCCACACAATTGTGGCGCACCTCACCCTTGTGTTAGTTTTCCATGCACACATGTAATTTGTGTGAGTACAAAACTCGCAAGGAGGGAGCTGGTGCGTCACAACTATGCGCCCTGGGGTGAGCTAACACCTGAAATAGCAACAACAGTGTGGGGCACCCTCAGCAACCGCTGGGGGATAGTTAAGCAGCTCAGCAGATGTGCGTTTTTTAGATGGCAAACTGCACGAATGCAATACTCAGTAATATGTCAATCTTTTAGATAGTATGTGGATGTGTATTTTTAAAAGTGATCGCCGGATCATGGGTTCACGATCACAAGGTAGGACGAGCGGTTCTGCACCTACACATTCATCTTGTTCAACCCCGAAGCAGCAGCCCGGCCCCTACCACTCGCCCCTAGACACGATGCACTGCAAAATGGACACAGGAGCAAGTACAAGGTTGTCATCTCCACCCAGGGACAGACCTAGCAGCAAACGACAGCTGCAGCACAAAGGACCAGCGGAGGGCAAGAACTGACACCAACATCTACAGCTGGAATGCGCTGCATGGTTTTAACACGCCAATGGCCCTCTCCAGATCAACAGAGACTGCATGCTGGACAAGGAGCACCTCCTGCAAAACTCCAAGTAAAATCATTGAGCCCGCCTAAGAGTTCCTTTTCCTGTAAGAGGGTACAGGCCATCTTGAGAGCCGCAATTCGGGGTCTGCTTGTCTCCTCGATACAATTTTTAGCAGTGCTGGTGGCATCATGGGGGCAATGAGTCCCTAACTGTGGGACAGCATACTAGACACTGTGAGACAGAGAACAGAGACACCATATTGACAGTGATACTCTATGTGGGTCACTTGAACAGAAGTGAGGCAGACTTTGTGCCCAACAGAGAAACGCCCGGACTATTTGCTTAGCTCCACACTGACAGTGCATGGTGGCTGTGATAAGCAAGTCAGCATCCAAAAAGGAGAATCTTTATCTCTGGTGGAATGAGCTCTAATACTTTTAAGCGGGTCCTTGTGTGCAAAGAAATACCACATTTAGATGCACAGGATTATCCATCGTGACAATGTCCCCTTGTGCACTGCCCTGCCTTTCATCTTACCACTGTAGCCCACGAAGAGCTGGACGACCAGCCTGAATACACCTGTTCTGTCAACGTAAAAGCTGACCACTCTCTTAGCCTCCAGTCTGTGGAGTCTTTCTTCTTCCTTCGTGGGATGTTGCGGAGGGAATAAGGTTGGTAGGGTAATGGATTGGCTTGGGTGGAATTGGGTATCCACTTTTGGCAGGGAGGCAGCTCTGGTTCTTAGAACCAACTAGTCAGGGAAGAAAGAGGAGAAAAGGAGGTTTCAAACTCAATGCTTGTAACTCGCTGACACGTCTAGCTGATGTGACAGAGATGGAAAAGATTGTTTTGAAAGTAAGTAGCAGCAGAGGGCAACTGTGTCACGGATCAAACTGAGAAAACAAAGAACGTAAGAACAAGGTTGAGGTCCCATTGAGGCATTATAAAAAGAGTTGGGGGAAACTTGTTCATGAGCTCCTTCAAGAACCTCAGTGATTCGAAAACAGACAGCTAGTCAGGCAGACACAGGAAGGACGACAAGTAGCCCTTAATTTTGCCCACTGCACACTTGCTGGGCTAGTGAGAGGGAGAAATGAAGGATGTCTGAATGACGGGCCTGGAGAGGGAGGGTCTATTGGTTTGTCCGCACACCACTTGACAAACTTGTTCCATCTTTATAAGTACACGTTTTTGTGGAGTGTCTACAGGCACATAAGATACATCCACCACTTCATGAGGCAAAGAATAAAAACTCAGGTTTCCCAGCTGAATCTCCAGGCATTAAGGTGGAGGTTCTGGGGGTTGAGGTGTAGAACTTGCCCCTATGATTGAAAGACGTCTAAGTTCCACTTCAAGCAAAACACGTCCTCTAATGCTCCCTGCATAGGAGGATACTGGAGGGCACAGAATCTCTGGCAGTGAGGGTTCTCATGAGTGGGAAAGACATCCACCTAAAGTGTCCCCCAGTGATCGAAGATGTACATGGCTTTCTCAGGGTGTAGATGCCACTTGTGGTCAGCAAGATTACATCGGTTGAGACTCTCCGCTCATACGTTGAGTCCATCGGCTAGGCCAGAATTGATGTTCCTGAGCCCAGGATCAGTGTGGCAGAGCTTCTCGGCAGAAAAGATGCAACCCCCCCCTCCACTTGTTGATGTACCATATCATGGTTGTATTGTCCGTTAAGATCTGGACAGACTGGCTATGAAGGTAAGGGAGAAAGGCCTTTATTGTCAGCCAAATCGCCTGCAATTCCTGAAGATTGATAGGAATAATCTGCTCTTCTGGAGACCAGAGACCTCTGATCTCCAATTCCTCCAGGTGAGCTCTCTACCCTAGGGTAGAGGCATCAGTGATACATGTTGTCACCACTTGTGGTGGTTGGAATGGCTTAGACTGAGACAGGTTGCCTTCCAAACTCCAGCACTGTAGATCTGCTGCAATGTTCCTGGAGATTTTGATGCAGCCTTGAAGATCTCTATCGTGTTGAACCACTGCATGCGGAGACACCACTGGAGGTCCCTATGTGCCAGCATTCATGGGTGACCAAAACCATGCAGGAAGTTAGCAGACCAAGCAGATACAAGACCATAAGTATTGGAATGATCACTCCATTCTGAAACATCAGAATCATAGCCTGAAAGTCCTGACCCCTCTGGGAGAATGGAAGGCTTGACTTGATGCGGTGTCCGTACTGCCCCTATGAACAGGATGCGCTGAGAAGATAGGAGGTGAGATTTGGGCTTGTTGACTGACAAACCAAAATCGAACAATAATGTGACTGTCATCTGTAGGTGGTGAGATTCCGTCTCTGGGGAGCTGGCTTAGATAAGCCAGGCATTCAGGTAAGGGAATACTGGTATTCCTGCACATCTGAGATAGGCCGCTGCCACCGCCATTACCTTTGTGCTTCGTGAAGACTTGGGGAACAGAAGTCAGAAGAAATGGGAGGATCGCACACTGGCAGTGTTCGGATCCCACTGTAAAGGAAAGACAGATTCTGGGCGACCACAAGATAGGGAAGTAGGCATCCTGCAGGTTGACAGCCACCATCCAGTCTCCCGCTTACAGAGCAAGCAGACCCTGTGCTCGGGACAGCATTTTGAACTCTTCCTTTTGAAGAACCATTTCAGAACCCTGAGGTATATGATTGGATGGGGACAGGGAAGTACCAGTAGTAGAATCTCTGACCCCGTTCCTGCTTTGGAACCAACTCCATTGCACCGTTTTGGAGCAAGACATGTACTTCCTGTTTTTAGGACACGGAGGTGCTTTGGCAGAAGTGTATCGGATAGGGGCAGAAAATGTTTCGTTGAAAGGGAAGGGCATATCCGCTTTCCACAATCTGCAAGACGGTAAAGGTCTGAAGTAATGGCCCTCCATGCTTATGAAAAGGAGGATACCTGTCCTCCAACTGGCTGCCTGTGTTTTAACAAGAGGGAATTAGGGCTGTTTCCCAGAGGAGACTGGGGAGGAGGCGGAGGAGGTGGGAGGAAGGGCTCATGTTCTTCCTTTACCCCGACCCCTGTATTACCTGTACAGTGGGTTTGCCTGTTGCTGCTGTTGCTGCTGTTGTTGCTGCTTGGTCTGCTGCTCACAACCCCGATAGGAAAAGCCTCTGGAGAAAGTTCCAAAATTGGCAGTAGTCTCTTGCTTGAGTTTAATGGCCCAGTGATCTGGCAGTGGCCTTTTGACTATAAATCTCTCCAAGGCAGAGCCAGTTTTAGCACCACAGAGACGGAAACCATCGAAAGGGAGGTCAATTAGAGTTGTCTGGACATCTTGCAAAAACCCGAACATTTTTAGCTACGCAAGGCACCCAGAGAAATAGATGTCCCCAGAGCTCTAAGAATAGTTTGCTGTATCCAAGCCAGACAGCATTACTTGTTTGACAGCAGCTTGACCATCCCCCAGCAATTCTCAGAAATGACTTTGTAGATGGTCCGGTAGATTAGGGAGGACTACTTGTGCTGTGTTCCAAAGGGTAAGAACATATCTGCTGAGAAGACAGGTAGCATTGAGAGATTTCAGGGTCATGCTCCCTGCTGAAAATATCTTCTTTGTAACTGCTCCATCTTTTTAGACTCTCTGTCAGAGGGCATGGGGGGAAAGGAATGTGGTGACAGCTTGGAAGAGCAAGAGGCTTGTACCACAAGGCTATCCAGAAATGGATGCGAAGACAGGAACACTGGATCTCCTGGAACGGTCTGTAGCGCCATTCATTTGACCCGTGGACTGCAGTGGAAGTAGTTGGCTTTTGCCAAACAGCAAGCATAGGTTCTGTCAAAGCTTTGTTAAAGGTTAGCAAGAGTTCTGTGGCATGTGAAGTTGTATGTAGTAGCACAGTTAGGATGTTGGCCTTCATTTCCATGGTGGGCAACTGCAGGTCCAACATTTCTGCTGCCTTTTTAATTAACGAGTGGTAAGTGATAACCTAAGGTGGAGGTAGTCCAGCTGGAGAATACAGCTCCAGCTTCAAGGAGGTATCTAGACCACTGGCATCCCTTTGCCCTGCAAAATAAGGGACCAAAACAGCGGCGTGTCCATCCCCATCAAGATAAGGGTCTTCCTGAGGATCCGGCTCACCCCAAAAAAGTACCTGCCCTCTTCTATTAGGCGTTGGGCTTCGCTCCTTGAATGGTGATTTTGAAATTCCTTCAGAGGCAAAGGCTCTGGGCTCGAGGGTTGTGACACCGGTGGAGTCGGTTCGGGAGAAGAAGACAAGGGCTACACCAGTGATGTTGTATGCTGTACCAGTGGCATCGACTAAGGTGCAGAGGAGATGATGAGATCAGTCCTCGAAGGTGAAAAAGGAGGGATTGTTAACAGAAGTAGCATTGGTTGTGACCCTGATCCTGGAGGCTGTGGTGGCGCCCTGGTCAGAGTCTTAACCCAGGTGACTGTTCCAAGATGGCGCTGACGTTTTTCAGACGCCGGAAGTAATGGGGGCAGAGTCCCGGAAATATAAATACGAGGCGCCTAGCTGGGGAAGCAACCTGATCTAAATATCCTGTTCCAAGATGGCGCTGATGTTTTTCTGACGCCGGAAGTAAGGGGGCAGTGTCCCGGGAATATAAATACGAGGCGCCCAGATGGGGTAGCAAACGGTCGAGACAAAGCGCTCCGTGAGGCCCCAGGCGGTAAGGGTGTTCAGTATACAGGATGAGGGTAAGAGATTTTAGCTGTGAGTAGCCTGTCTGTCAAGTTTGTTGAATCATGCACGAGTGCATAGAATAGCGCTCGGAGCTGTCACGGGAAGACCGTGGTACTATGAGTCTATACTGATAAGAGCCCCGGTCTTTTAGATATGCAGATGATAGGGAGCTGAGGCTGTAAGGAGTATGTAGTGGATTAGAGTGTACACGTTGGAAGAATAACAATCTTTATTAATTTGTAGATTGGCATTACAGATGAGTGCTGATGCATTGTGAGGACTCACAGTGGGAGTCTTTTGCATTACCTGAAGAAGTTGAGCTGGTATGAAGATGGATGGCTCTTCTATGGTAATATAACAGTTGGTAGTTGTGAGGAGTGGTGGGCAGATACTTTCCTCGGAAGGACTATGTGTGAGTAATGGGTGTGTATTTGTTTTGTTTTTGCATTTGGCAGCTCTTGAAAAAAGTTATTTAAGTGTCCAGTACTGGTGCCAGGCGACCTTTCTGCCCTGAAGAAATTGCCTTGAAATAATTGTGGCAATGAAACATGTTGGCTCAGTATGAAGCGGTTTGCATGTTAGGCAACCGATTTTTAATTTGAATAAGTGCACAACGAATAAAGAAAGTGGTCATTGAGTAATGTGCAACTTATTTCAATTTTAAATTCACATGGCCGCATTGTGGGACTTGATTGTTTCACTTCACTTCTTTCTCAGCACTAATCTTTTGTTTGTTTTGGACACTTTTTTTAATCATTATTTTTCGAGGCAAGATGGCTACCAATGATGATACAAGTGGGCATTACTGGTGAGTACCAACCAGCTAGCCCGATTGGTGGTGCGCACGTGAGGTACCATCTGGCCTTCTCACTATTTTTTGAATGGGATGTGGTAATTTCCTGCACCTTTCAGATTTATTTCCCTGTACAGGGGTCAGGGTTCAAATAGTGGTTGTGAGGACTGCCTTTTGCAAAAACATTTCTATTTTATTTTAAATTGAAGGCAAAAAAAGTGGGAGGTTGCGATCTCATTACCAAAAAAAAGGAGAGACGTATATGGGGAAAGAAATGTTGAAAAACCCTACCTCCGCTTATATTGTTGAAACCTGAAGAGAGGTGCCTTACAGACCAGGTCTTTGTGGATATATTGATGTTGTATGCTGTACCAGTGGCATCGACTAAGGTGCAGAGGAGATGATGAGATCAGTCCTCGAAGGTGAAAAGGGAGGGATTGTTAACAGAAGTAGCATTGGTTGTGACGCTGATCCTGGAGGCTGTGGTGGCGCCCTGGTCAGAGTCTTAACCCAGGTGACTGGAGAAAAAGGCAGGAATGGTGCAAGGGGAACCAGATGTTATGGTGTCAGCAAGCCTCCGAAAGTAAAGGCATTTGGACCCATGGGGCAAGTCAGCGCTCCAGACGGGACCATGGATCATCAGAAGATGCAATACTTCGCATTCTTGAAGATGCTTGGATCCATTCCTGTAGTATGAAACTCTGGAAACGATTGCCTGGGTTGTGGCCTTGGAGTTTGCACTGCAGGCGGTAGCTTTCCAGGGTAGATGCTGAGTCAGATGGAGTCGAAGGCATCGTATCCTCAGTGATATCTTCCATCAGTTTCTGGTCTGATGCAGATGCTTGTGGAGACGGGGAATGACTTGGCGACTTACTTTTAGATGAATGGCATCATCCTGAAAAATGTTATCTTTTCTTATTGTGTTTTTTCTTGGACTGCTTTTGGACAGCTTTGGCAGCAGCGCTGACTCTGGTATCTTCGACCTCAGCCTGGAGTTTTGATGTCCTCGACGTTCATCCCACGCCTGGGCAATATACATCTTGGCCTCCATCTCCTTTAAGGCCTTCGGGAGCACTTTTTGACAAGAGTCGTAAGCCTTCACATTTTGATTGGACCTTGAGCAATGAAGACAGTTTTCATGAGCATGTGAAATGGACATTTGTTCATCACACTCCATACACAGTTTCATACCAGCCAGTTTGGGTGGTGACATTATGACACAAACTGCACCTGTAGTAAAATATGCGAAAAAAGGAGTCGATAAAGTTGCCAAATTCCTGAGAAGATTGAGAACTCCAGACTTGTCAATGGAGCGTAAAAAAAGGGAACTGATGCCAGCACACCATTGGGGGCACTTTATAACTCCAGTAATATCACAGGACACTGAAATGGAACCAGGGGACCCTACCGGCTTGGAGAGCTGTGGAAAAGTTTCAGAAATTAGTCTGTTGCCTGGGATATTCAAACGGTAAGGAATCTGCAGGGCGAAGTATCCAGGAAAATGTTTGGATTATTGTATAGAAGTCTTGTTAGAAATTGGGTTTTTGGTTGGTAGAGGTATGCACGCTGTGCAAGCAGGAACCACAATCCTAGTCAGGGTAAGTCAGATACACACCTTAACTTAACCTGTACTCACCCTCTGGTAGCTTGGCACAGAGAAGTCAGGCTTTACTTAAGAGGCAATGTGTAAAGTATTTGTGCAACACTTAAAACAGTAAAACAACGAAAACACTATACAAAAAGATACCACACCTGGTTAGAAAAGTAGAGCTTAATTTATTGAACAAAACAATATCAAAATAACAAAAATCCAATAAGTAGAACCGGAGTTATGAATTTTTAAAGAATGACTTGAAATATAGAGCTTCAAAGCTTAAAGAGTCAACTGGGGCTACCTGGTCGCGCTTGACCGGGACAAATTCAAAAGTTTAGGCCGACCACGATGGAACACAGGTCGGATACAGGGACCAGCCTTGGTCTGCTGAAACAGTACCTTGGTTTGAGTTTGCGTTGAGGACGAGATGCGAGGAGCAAAGGAGGCGATGAGTTGGCATCGATCCTAGAGATGTAGACGATGTGTTCGTTCCAAGCCGCGAAAATCTGAGATGCATTGTTGTCAAACCCCTCTGATGCAGTCGATGTGTCATCGTCAAGCTGCACAGCTGGCGATGTGATGTCCTCGATCCTGGCAGCAGCGGTGATGCACCAGCGCCGAAGGAGATGCACTGGTTCTGAGACGTGCACTGACAACGATGCATGGGTTTTTGCAGTTGCAGCACTTTAAACCCACTTCCAAGGGCCCAGGACTTGATTGGCACCACTTGACAGGGCAGGACTCTCAGATGGCAGTGTCCAGGTGCTGTTGATGAGTGGAGTGAAGCCTTTGATGTCCCTAAGACTTCCAACAGGAGGCAAGCAGACAAGCCCCTGGAGCAACCCTGGGTTTAAGTGGTGGAGAGATGCAGGTCCAGTCCTTCTTACTCCCAGGCAAGAGGGCAGCAGGTCAACACAGCAGAGCCGGAGTCCAGCAGAGAGTCCTTTCAGCAACACAGCAATCCTTCTTCTTGGCAGAGTACCCACAAATCCAGAATTGTACCGAAGTGGTGGTGTAAGAGGTTCTGTACCTACGCCCAGTTGTGCCTTTGAAGTGGGGGCGACTTCAAAGAGAGGCCTTTGAAGTACACAGAGCCCCTGTCCTTCCTGCCCTGGCTCCAGACTCATTACAGGGGTGTATGCAGCCCTTTGTGTGGGGACAGACCCCAGCCCATTTAAGTGTAAGTGCCAGCTCCTCCCTCCCATCCTGCACAGGATGTCCCACCAGGTTATGGATGGCACATCAGTCACACCAAAGCTCCATTTGTGTGTGGCTGTCTGGAGGGAATGCACAAAACCCAGCTGACACCCACCCCAGAGGTGCATTCAGAGACAGGCATAAGGCACCAAATGTCTAAAGCAAGAAAATGCAGACTTTCTAAAAGTGGAATTTTCTGAATCACAATTTAAAATGTAACTTCACCATAAGTAAGAATTTTAAATTGTGATACCAGAGACACCAACGGTGGGAGTCTCATCACTTCTCAATTGGAAATTACACTTACAAGATGTAATATGGTAATCCTAATGTTAACCTTTGGGGGAGATAGGAGTTGCAGTAGTGAAAATTGAATATAAGAGTTTCTCACCACCTGGACATGTAAAACTTAAAAGAACATGTCCTACTTTTTAAATACACGGCATCCTGCCCTTGGGGCTGTCCAGGGCCTAGTTTAGGAGTGACTTGAATGTATTAAAAAGGAAGGTTTGTGTCTGGTAAGAGCGTTAACTTGCCAGGTCGATAAGGCATTTTAAAACAGCACATACAGGCTCTGTAGTGGCAGGCCGGAGGCATGTTTAAAGGGTTACTAAAGTGGGTGGCATAATCAGTGCTGCAGGCCCACTAGTAGCATTTAAATTATAGGCCCTGGGCACATTTAGTGCACTTTACTAGGGACTTATAAGTAACTTAAATATGCCAATTGTGGATGAGCCACGGTTACCATGTTTTAAGTATGGAGCACATGCACTTTAGCACTGGTTAGCAGAGGTAAAGTGCCCAGACTCATAAAGTCAGCAAAAAATGAAGTCAGAAAACAGGAGGTGAGAAGGCAAAAAAGTTAGGGGAAACCATGCCAAGGATGTCAGGTCTAACAAGTCTCAAATGTGGGTCTGGGCACAGGAACATTATTCTGTGATGCTTTTTCCTTTGATAGGTTTCCAACAATCGGCACCAGTGACCTTTTGTTTGGATGTAAAGCAACAATGTAGTTGGGTGGACCATGAACTTCGACTGCCAAGCCTGTTCTTCTTTCTCTTCCCCTTTACCATTGGTGGGTTTCACACCAGTGACACTCTGGTGTTGGAGGCAAAAGCCTCATCTGCTCCATTGTGCTCCCAAAGTCGTTTCAGATATTTGACAGTAAAGGCTAGATATTTGAAATCAATTTATTCTAGGTAGCACAGTAGCTCTAGGCAATAACTTCAGTTGGTCAGAATCTATTTCATCAGAGTAATACGTGCCTTATTTGACATTCCCTTGAAATGGCAATCTGATTGCAAATCATGTCTTTATTACAGTTGTGAAACGTTACAGTGGAATGGGTTAGAATTTTTGGGCATTACTGTAACACGTGAGCACGCAAATTTTGCAATGAAGGGGACTACATTCATCAGGTTTTTACCCTTATAAGATGCAAAGTAGATCTAAGATTGTACATGCTGATGTATGTTTCATGTTCATTGTTTAATAACCTTATCTAATAAAATAACATATAGTAAGATGCAAAGAACCATTCAATTCACAAGCCACAAGCCTCAAAGTGGAAATGCTTAAATACAATGCACCTCTTTTCACACATCTACGAAATACGATCTACCCAGTCTTAATGCTGCTTTCAACATATGGCATGCTAACCAAATATCAGTTGTCACCAAAATAAATAACTAGCCATTGCTTGCTGCACTACACAGATAAAAAAGGTATTTACTTCAAGTAGCTTTCATTTTGAGTTAACGCACAGTTAAACTAGTTAGATAATTTCGTTCCCATCCACTGCATGTTTAAAAACAAGACTGCCCATATCACAACCTAGTCAATATTTTTTTAACAGGACGTAATGCATTTTTATAAGTTTATAAATGGCAAGATTTGGAATTCACCAATGTATATCAGATGCCAACAGGTCGCTGGTGTCAGTTCATGGTACTTTTTCTGTACCTCATTGAGGCATGAGGGAGGAACGAAGAAAGTGTCAACAACAGTCACAATTATTTACAGCATATAACATGACTAGGGGCTTTATTATTTGCAACACTAACTCATCAGGGCAGAAGGGAGGGAGGGCTGTGCGAAACCACAGTGAAGATTATGCATTCACCAGAAATATTGTTACTGAAAATAAATGCCTTTTTCTTCTGATGAATACATCTTCTTGCAGATTCCCCAATTTATGAAGCAATAATCTCCACAGGGTAGAACTGAGTAGTGACATTTTACCAAAGAAGTCATGCATCACAGCTCTGACAAAGTGTTCATCACTGGAAGCTTGTGTTGTGAGGAAATAAGAAACTGGGTTATTATTTGTGGTGGGTGACTACCCACCTCAAGGAATAATCACACCCATTGTCATGGTGAAGCCACAAACTCCCTAAATTAACCTGAGCTCAACCTTCTTGTAGCTAGGGGGCAGAGCAGACAAGCTTAACTAAGGGCAATATGTATTTATGCATTACTAAACCAGAAATAAAGTCAAAATGCAAAGCAATAAAAAATCCCACACAGGATTAGAAAAATAGAGTACAAATTAATAAACAAAAAAGCACCAAAATGACACAAATTCAAACAGGGAAATCAGAGCTATGAGTTTTTACAGATTTCAGTAGAAATAGAGCCAAAAAGCACAAAGCATCAATGAAAGTGATAGTCAATGGTCACTGTAGACTGGGACCTAGGTGCAATTTGAGGCTGACTGTGATGGAATGCTGTTCAGATACACCAACCAGGTTCGTCCTGGTCAAAGACTTAACCTTCTGACTTAGTCTTTTAAGCCCCAACCCACCACAGGAGTATACTTTTAAAGCACCCCAGGACCTCAGGGGAGGCACTTAAGACACAGAGTGTGTCAGGCAGAGGCCAACAGCAGGGTGCAGCCCGGCTCCAGTTGCCACTGGTCGCCTGTGTGCTTTTTGGAAACGCTTCTAGCAGTTTGTTGTCTTCCAGTAGCCACACAGGAGGTCAGCCAATTGACCATTGGAGTTCACTTCTTTGTCCTGGTTAGAAGAGGGAGTAGTTCTAGTCCTTCAGGATCCCTTTGGGTTACTGATGATAGGTCAGTCCTCTTCTGATCTTCTGAGAATCCAGAAAGGGTTCTGTAGAGGGTGCCTAGAGGTGCCACATTTATGCCTGGCACGAGCTAGTGGGTTTACGGCATCTCCTGGTCCCCTTCTTAACCAATGGTGTTAAAGTTCCAGGGGCAAACCCTACACACTTTTTCAGGAGTTTCTGTTTGCCTGCCTAAAATGCTGTGTTTCAGGCCATTTTCAAGATAGCAAAAGTCATCTTTCAGACTAAACATGGACTCTAACATTTAGGTTGAGGCAGACACTATACCCACGACAAACACAGAGGCAGAATTCTGGTAAGACAAAAGCAGGATCCTCCTGCAATCCGATAGCGAATACATAAGAATTGCCTCAGCATCCTGTTTTCTCCTTTTCAAGTGTGCCCCAAGTGTTTCATGTGGCTCACAGACCCATCAGAAAGGATGCCCAAAACTCTCACCTTGCATATTCTATGGAGTTCAGAAGAGTCATCTCTGCCTATGCAGGAGAGCTTATTGTTTGCGCCTGGGATGCATTTGTCACTTTGTTTACCCCTTTTCAAGGCTAATCAGTGTCTGTGAGAAGCTAGAGAGCCTTGTAAATTAGCATCCAGGAACCTCAGGTAAGGAAAAGGTAAATATCCAAAAGTTACTTTTCCTTAATATTTAATTAAAAATCCACCTTCAACATTGGATTGAAATTTTTAATAACAATTTTTAAAAAGTTGTTTTCATTATTTTTCTAGCTGGTCCCATTCCAGTTAGCATTTAATATTGCTTTCCAGTGTCTCTCTATGGGCCAGCCAGCCTTCATACAGTGAAAATAGCATTTATGTGCTACTCACTATAAGGACATGTTAACATTAGATTACTTCATGTTTTACTTTTAAATATCATGCACGCTGCCTTGTGGGCTACAAGGCCTACACAGGGGTGATTTATTAATTTTTAGAAAGGAAGTTTTGACCTGCCAAAAGGGTTTATTTTGACAGAAGGAATTGCAGTTTTTACAGTGCTGCAGACAGGCTATAATTGTAGTCCTGGGGACATGTCTGCACTGCCATTGTAGGGGTTGTCAAAATAGGTGCTGCAATTCACTTCTGGCATCTAATTTCCAGGCCCTAGTTACACCTTGTATCATATTCTATGACTTATAGGTGGGGTAATATACTCATTAGAAATATGCCAATTCAGCCATGTTTAAAGAGGGGGCCATGGAATATAGGGTCCAGCAAAAGGCAAAAAATCTGGGGTGACCACACAGAAAAGGGTATTTCCTATAATAATAATTAGCAGAAGAATGCCAAGATGACTATGTGGCTGGTCTACAGATGTCAGCCACCGAAAAACCTCTAGTCAGGGCATTTTAAGTCATCATGACCCGAGTGGAGGGGGCAAGAATGCACATTGGAAGGTCTAACTTGTCCAATGTATAGCTGATCTTGATAAGAGAGGATGACCCAATGAAATCTGATGCATTTGGTTATTGCCTTGCCTTACCTGGCTCCAGCGAAGCCCACTAAAACCTGATCATCACCTGAAAGGAATACTACATGCCTGGGGTCCTGTCTATCAGTGATGGACCAGCCCATGTGAAAAGCAGACACAACTTTAAGAATAAAGGATGGACAGGTGTGGAGAATTATTATTATTAGTTACATTTGTTAGGCGAACGAATCATCCCTACCGGGATCTCTAGGCGCCGTTGCAATGTGGGAGCAAGGCGAGATTGGACTACTGAGAGAAAAGCCAGGTTTTCAAGAGTTTTTTGAATGTCGTAAAATCCGTACATGCTCAAATAGATAAAGGTAGCCTATTCCAATGGTAGGGGGCCCGGAATGAGAAGGTGCTGCCTCCGTGCTTCGTTGTTCTGATGCGTTTTGGGCATAGAAGCAGTTGGTCACTCGACCTGAGCTGCTGCGCCGGGGTATATGGTTGTAATTTCTGCCTCAAATAGAGAGGGCCCTTCCCCTGCAAGGTCTTGCATACCAGGCAGAGAAGTTTGAAAAGGGCACGTTTTTTAATAGGGAGCCAGTGAAGGGAATATAGAGAGGGCTCGGAGGCGGAGCGAGGAGGAAGATTTAATATCAATCTCGCAGCTGAATTCTGCACCACCTGGAGCCTTGCCAACAGGCCTTCACTACTCCCCACCGGAAGGGCATTGCCATAATCCAGACGGCTCATTATTAGTGCTTGTACCAGTGTCTTCCTAACCTGCAGAGGAGTCCATTGAAAATTCTTTTTAAGGGTTCGCAGAATACCAAAACAGGTACCAGACACTGTCTTGACATGCTCCTTCATGGAGAGCTTGTCATCCATCATTATTCCCAAGTTCCTTGCACATTTGTTGGGAATGGGTGGAGCGCCTAGCTCAGAAGGCCACCAGTCCTCTGACCAGGCTGTCTGTGCCTTCCCGAACAAAAGAATCTCCGTTTTGGTCATGTTCAGTTGGAGACACTTCTTGGACATCCCCGAGGCTACTGTCAGTAGGCAATTTTTAAATCTCGTTTTGGTCAGGGTGAGGTCCTGGTCCATGGTGATGATCAGTTGAGTGTCATCAGCATAGGAGATGGTTTCAAAACCATAAGATCTAATGAGTTGTGCCAAGGGGGCCATATACACATTAAACAGTGTCGGGCTCAGGATTGAGCCCTGTGGCACCCCCTTGTCAATATATGAAGGGGCTGATGAATACTCACCCAAATGGACCTGGCCTGTACGTTCTGACAGAAAGTTAACCAGCCATTCCAGTGCTTTGCCTCCGATACCAAACTCCCAGAGTCTATGCACTAAGATCTGATGGGAGATGGTATCGAATGCGGCCGAGAGGTCTAAAAGAACTAACATGGTCGCTGATCCCTGATCTAGTGCCAGTTTGATGGTGTCTGTGACCTCCACAAGTGCAGCCTCCATACTGTGTGAGGTCCGAAAGCCCGATTGGGAACCGTCGATTAAGTGATTAGATTCCAGATATGATGATAATTGTGCATTCACCCCAGATTCTAATAATTTAGGGAGAAGGGAAATGGGTCTGTAGTTTGCAAAGTTCTGGGGGTCTGCTGTGGTTTTCTTTAAAAGGGGCTTAATATATGCTGCCTTCCATTTACAGGGTATGCTAGCCAATTTTAGGGAGAGATTACATAGGTCTGTGAGTGCAGTGCACAGAATAGGGGCTAAAGTGGTGATCACGTGAGGGGGTGCTGGGTCTCTCGGGGACCCTAATTTTATAGAATTAATACGGGCTAAGGTCTGCTCCTCAGTTATTGGGCCGAAACTTTCCAACATACACACAGGCGGGACTTCTATGGATTCCTGCGTGATGGAGCCTCTTGGGTTTGGGAATGCGTTATAGATCATATTAATTTTTTGTTTAAAGTAGGCTTCAAGGTTATCACAGTGCGCTTGGGATGTCGGAATGGTTTGATTGCCGCTCTTAAGGATTTGTAAATTCTTTAAGGATTATAAACAACTCCCTAGATGAATTTTTTGCAGAGTTAATTCTCTCTGCAATGTGGGTTCTTCTGGCCATATTACAATGTTTGAGGTACATTCTCAGTGCGCTTTTATAGGCTAGTTTGCCCTCATTAGTTTTGTCCTTCCTCCAGATCCATTCCAGTCTCCTTACTCTGGTTTTCTCCTTCCTTAACACCTCAGAATACCAGAGAGCCGGGGGATGTTCTCCTCGAGACTTAGGTTTTCTTAGTGGCGCAATGGAGTCAAAGGCCTGTGTAAGTGAAGCCTCAAAGGCTGTCAGGGCCAGATTAATATCATTATGATCCATAATAGTTGGAGAAACAAAAAGGCCTTACGTTCACCGACCCTACAGGATAAAGTCACTGAGTTTGATACCACTGCTGAAGAATAAAAGGAGTGGCAGGAAACGTAGAAACACCTTTCAAAAAACATGCCACTAGCTACAACTTAAGCAATTAAGGGAAAGCCACAGAGGCAGCCAAACTGTTTTTTAGTGGTAGCTACTGTTAAGCCTTGCTAGGGAAGAGTCAATGTGAACTGAAGGACATCCAAAAGATGTGAATGAAAATGGTTCAAGCCTTCTGACTCACACCACTGATCAAACTTGTTCCAGCGCCATGCATAAATTGATTTCATCACAGGTTCTCTAAGTGCCAAGATGATGTTCACACGTTCAGATAGCAGGCAAAAGGCATCTAGCTGGCACAGCTCAATCTCTAAGCATACGGCCACGGAATCTGAATAGTGGGGTTCTGTTCATGTTTGGTGAAAAGGGTGGAAGACCTTATCATTCTGCAGTGAAAGCAGGTCAAATCTGTGCAACAGAGCAAGAGGAGGCTAAATAATAAATACCAACAGTTTGTTATATCAGTTCATTATCACCCAGCCTGGGGCGATCAGAATCACTTGACCTTGATCTTCCCACACCATCTGCAAGACGTTCAATAGAAGCAGAATCTGTGGAAAAGAGCCTGAGACCAGCTAAACCTGAAGCCATTCCCCCAGAGAACTATTCAGAGGAAGGAGTATGGCATAAAACTGAAGGCTCTTCCTCTTCTGTGCTGCAGCAAAGAGCCTGCAAGGAGTGGTGCCAGGAAAAACCACTGTTGGTGAACCTACTTCCAGGAACCAAAACTACCCTGACATAGTGGGCATTAATAATGTAGTCAGATAGCATCTGAATAACGGTCCAAGATGGTAGAGAGGAAGGCCTTCCTGGCAAGGTGGCCTGCCCGCAGCTCCAGCACATTTATGTGCAGTGCTGCCTCGATGTGGATCAAAGGCTTCATGCCGTCAAGTTGCCTAGATTGCACCCCGGCCGAGAGAGGGGGCATCCGTGGCCATGGTAGCCTAAATCTGTGGAGTGCTGAAGGCACAGCCCATCAGTTGGTTGGAGGGACACAACCACCACTGCAGATACAAATAGACTGATTCAAAGCTATCTGATGTGTGGCACCAAGAGTATTCAGGAGGCTTTTAGATCTAGCAGGTGTAGGACATGCAGAATGGGATTCCGTGTGGGAGTCAGAAATGTTGGAACCAACTCCTGAATATTCATAATCCGCTGTGTAGGAAGAAAGACCTTCATGCAGATTGTGTCCAACACTACCCAATGAAGGTCATCTTTGTATGTGGGTGACAAGAGATTTCTTAGCATTGATCTAAAAGCCCAAGTAGTGGAGGCAGGTCCAAGTGCACAGGGATGTTCACTGACAAGCGCCAGAGGCCCCATTTTCACCAGCCATTCTGGAAATCCATGTACTCCTGGACCTCCTCACTGAAGCCGCCAAATCTGCTAACACTTTTCTGAAAATAAGTGGTGTGGTCATCAGGCCAAACAGCAGAACCATGAAGCGACAGTGCTGTGACCCCATGGTGAACCTCAGATAACACCTACGGACAGGGAAGATTGGAAAGTAAAAATAGGCGCCATTCAAGGCCAGCAACAATTGGCTCAAGAAAAACATCTTGAGCTTATCCCGTTGATCGAACAGGATTAAGAGGCGCAGGTTGAGGATGGGTCACAGACCTGTTTCTTCTTGGGAACCACAAAGTGATCAGAGTAGAACCCCATTCACCATTTCTTCTAGAGGCACAACGTCCAAGGCCACTTTGTTCAGCAGGGCAATCACTTCTGACTCTAAAATCAAGGTGTGTGCCAGAGAGCACGCCATGGAGTAAGGAGGGCGATCCAAAGGAAGGGACAGAAGGGAAGGGAGTAGCCTTTGAGGAATAGCTTGATGACCAAGTGACCTGTCATGATCATCTTCAACTGGTGGAAAATGTGAGAACCTCCTATCCCACTAGAAGATGGTGGAATAAGAGGGTGCAGTCAGAGAGGTTCTGAGACAATAGAGCCAGTGGAAGAAGGCAGAGAATAGATCTGCTGCTGTTATTGAGGACGGCATCCCCTAGGTTCATGCCTGCCGTGAAACTAGGGGTAGGCGTGTTAAGGTGTATGGATTAGACAACCTATCTACAAGAGGTAGCTGTGGAGCTGGTAAGTTATGAGAGGGCTAGTAGCACCACAGCTGAAGCGATTAGACTACTGAAGATAGAGCAGATCCGAAAGAGAGTCTTAGCAGCAGACCAGTGTGACAAGGGGGAAAGCATCTCTCTGAACCATAAGTTCTAAACGTCCAGCTTCCAGCCTTTGTCCAAATTGTGTGATCTGAGAATAATCTCTTGATTTCCCTGAGCATTACAACCATTAGGTTTGAAATTCGTGTATTGAAAGCAAAGTCGAAAACATGGACAGCTTGAAACAGTGTGTAAAATATTAAAATGACTTTTATGATCCATAAGGACATACATTACACGTTTGCTCGGGAGAACAAAAAATGATCATTAAAATTATGTTTTGGACATGGCTCAAGATCCGTTCATGGCACTGTAAGCCAACTGTGAGAAGGTGGAGTCGGTAGGCTTGACAAGCATTAACACACCAAGAGGACAGAAGCCTGCACGAGTCCGAAAAAAGTATAAAAAGAAACCAGAATCTCTAGGCATGTAAAATGCATGCTGCAATTAAATAATCACCGGTATGAAGATGCTGACATCGCATTTGCTTAAAGCTGATGCTCCAAACGACACTAAATATTGCCAGCGAGGAAAAGGGGCATGAAAATAAATAGCACATCTGCTTTGTTCTCAACTATCAGTTGCATATTTACAACAAAGCCCATCTGTTAGGTTATCATCAGGGCAGGCAGTGAAATATTCCATTATGTTTTAAGGAGGGAAATGTAGCGACAAGCTTCGCTGGCTATGAACAATGGTCATTTTTGGCATAAGAGCCAGCATAACTCATGCAAACACAGCCCATAATACTGAAACTTAAGCAGAATTATTTCCTTCCTGCTTAGCAATAATCATATTCAAGGGATTTAACAGTCTATTATTATTTCTATTATAGGTGCAATCCGTTTACAAAAGCAACCCGTATGAATGCAAATTAATTTTCTCCTAATTTATTCTGTCACGGCTGTAAACAAATCACAGCTGTCTGAAATTCAATAGCAAAATCAAAGGCCCCGTGGCTAAGCAAATCTGCAGCTGATTTCAAGCAGCTGTGAAAGAAACAGCTGCAGCAGAACTTTTGTCTCAGTTGGTCCACCAAATATAGTTAATGGTAACACAAGACAGATGATTTAGCTTATTAGAACCTTTTCAAGCTATCAAAGGGGTCCATCCGATGAATATGACTTGAGTATGAAGCAAGCAAAAATAAAAATTGTGCTTTTGAAGCGTAAAAGGTATTGAAAGTGTCATTAAAAAAGTGCTCGAGGGTGGTCTTATGAAGATGGGAGTTGAAGTAACATCTGCATACCCAGTCAAGAGTGACTCCTTTAACTTGTACTCTGCTGGAAAAAAAATTAACAGACATTTGCAACGCCCATAGGTCAGGGTTAACTATGCTTATGCACGTAAGGTCAGACATGTACAAGTGTGCATTTGTACGTGCCAGTGAATGAATGCTTTGGCAACACGTTAACAATCAGGAGCCAACAGAGGGAGATGCCAAATAGACCCTCATACATTCTAATGCATGCACTCCTCCTCGGTGGAAGGATACACCCAAACAGCCAGTATCATTAGCCAAAAGAATAATACTGCTCTGGGCTCAGCCAAGATGTGATTGACAAAGCCAAACCAATGACTTCAGGGCGCTGGTCAGAGAAAGCAGATGGCTGAAAGGGGTGCACCCAAAGTACACTCTGTCTGATTTGGAAGCAATTGGGCAGCTATGCTGTCAAACTAGGAATGTAAACAACGTTTCACTGAGGTATAATTAGCATTTGCTGTTGCTTATTAGGACAGTGGACAACCACCAGGTACACTCTTATACTTTTCTGCAGCAAAGAACTACACAAAGTTCTTGAGTCACTAGGTCCTGGTTCACACCCACTTTTCGCAATGAAGGTACCCAAAAAAATGCAACTCTACGTTTCACCTCCAAATTCACAGAAGCAAGTAGGATTATAAAGTGCCTTCACAGCATGGCAAGTCTACCAATATATAATATAGCAGATTTACTGCGGTCATATGATTACGGTTAGGGATGGGTAAGGGCAAATGTCAGTGGGGGAAGGAAGTGGCAGAACGCAGACATCAACACGTGCGTAAGTATGTAGCATTCACAAAATATTTCGCGACAGTTAATACTTGTAATGTTATTACTAAATTGGCTCGGGCAGGTCTAGTCCCAGTGTGGGAACGGGAAAGGGACACTTCAAAATTTCATGGGGGTGAAAAAAAATGTTACATACGCAAATTTGCAATCCTGCCAAACTTAACCAGGTGAGATTGACCACTTAGTATGATGGAGGCGGACCACTGGAAATCTACATAGGTTTACACAGTTGGGGGCCACATTATGTAAATGGCGCAGTGTCTGTGTTTGCACCGCAGCACACCTTTAAATAAGTGCGCCGGGTGCAAACAGGTGCAATGCGCCTGCTGCAGATAATGCTCTTTCCAAACTGCAGCTGTCTTAAAGAAAGTTATTTGCGAAACGCGGGGTGGCTGTTTGAGGTAGCCTCTCCATCTATCACAGCGCAGGCAGTACACAGCATGTTTTATAAGGGGCGGACAGAGATTGCCCTGCAGGTGGATGCAGAGAGTGACTGTACCCGCCTGAAGGGGGAATTCAGGGAGTCTATAGGACAAACTTTACCCCTCCTTCAGAGGCGATTCGGGGGCACACTGACTATGCGCCACCTCTTTGTGACGCAAGTCAGTGCACCATTTGACGGTTTCTTAGCTTTTGCACCATGCAAGTGAGTGAACACTCACAAAGGATCTTGCTGGCACTGTTTGTGCGCCTGCACAATCTATCTTAGAGTAGGGATCGTGCAAGCTTCGGTGGCCCTTTCTGTTGTATCAAAGTGTCCCAGGGTGGGAAGGACTCAAAAAAGTGGGTTTATTCCCTGGTGCACGTTATATAATATGTGTCAAGAAGTATTTTGCATGATTTCTGTAAAATCAAGAAATTGACCCCAAGCATAGGAAAAAACAAACTTGATTTCTGACGTTTTGGTTTTGAAATAGGCCTTACTGTGTCTGTGCCCTACCTAAATGACTGACCAGCGGCAGCCGGCACCGATCAGGGGTGGAGGGGCGGCGAGGGGGCAGGGGGTGGGGGGGTTGAAGCGGCAGGTTGGAAGTTAAATAAAAAAAAATATTTAACTTACCTGCTTGCCGCGTCCTCCTTACCACTCCTCCTGGTCGCATCTCTCCTCCTCCCACCAGCAGGAACAGGAAGCAGCCTGAAAGCACCCAGGCTCCCCTGAGCCAATTACAACGCTGCAATGCAGTGTTGTGATTGGTCTGAGGACCGTGGCTCGGCACTCACACAGTGCATGGGAGCCTGGGCATGTTCTCCACCCAAGCTGTAATGCAGCCTGGGTGAAGAAGGGTCTACCGTAAACCGCAGGTAACGCCGATGGGCAGGCAGGACGGGAATGTGAAAATAGGCATCCTGAAAATCCAACGCTGCCATCCAGTCTCCCAGGTCCAGGGCAGCTAAGACCTGAGCCAATGTGAGCATCTTAAAGTTCTCCTTTTTTTGGAGTAGTTGAGTGCTCGGAGATCTAGGATAGGACCAAGATCCTTGTCATTTTTCGGGATCAGAAAGTAGCGAGAATAGCAACCCCTGCCTACTTCAGGAACCAGAACCCTCTATGGCTCCCTTGGCCAAGAGAGCCATGAATTCCTCCCAGAGCAGAGACAGATGATCGTGAGTCAGCTGGTCATAAGATGGAGGCATGGAGGGAGGTATGTCTCAAACGGGAGGGAGTAGCCCCTTCAGACGATGTGCAGAACCCACTTGTTCGATGTTAGGGACTGCCAGTGGTGGAGGTGATGCCGGATCCTGCCACCAATTGGACGCCCATGATCTAGAAGGGTGAGACTAGGAGGGTTTGGAGGCTGCAGTGGGGGGGTTGGGTGGCTGGACCAGACCAATGGCTATCCGACCCATGAGGCCGGTAGGAACGGTGCCCTCGTCCGCGCAGAGGCTGGGAAGCATGTGCGGCTCGATGGCTGGGATAGGGTTTGTGCGGTTGAATGCCCCTTCACGTAATGAAAGGAGCAAAAGGAAGACTGGGTACGTGGGGCAACTGAGAGGCCCAAGGACTTGGCCATAGCCCACGAGTCCTTAAAGCAATCCTGCACCGAGTTTGCCTTGTCTCCGAAGAGATAGGAGCCATTGAAGGGCAGGTCCATGAGGGAACGTTGGATATCCCCCAAAACCCAGATGTTCTCAGCCAGGGTGGTGTCTGAGCGCCAACGTCGATGAAACCGATATTCCCAGAGAGTCAGTCGTATCCAAGCCACAGCGGATCGTGAACTTCGCTGCATCTCTCCCGTCTGTAACTGCTTGGAAGAGAATGGCCCAGGCCTCCTCCGGGACCTGTGGCAGCACTTGCGCAACCGTGTCCCACAGCGTGTGAGAATAGCGGCCCAATAAGCATGGGTGTTCATGGACCATTATGTAAGGCTGGCGGAAGAAAAAATTTTCTTTCCCAAGCCATACAGACTCTTGGATTACCTGTCCGGGGGAGTGGTAGGGAATGTGCCTTGGGAAGTGGAGACTTAAACCACCAAGCTCGCCGGGATAGGGTGTTGAGTGAGTAGGTTTGGGTCCCCTGGAGTGAAGCAGTGGGCAATTGTCCTATTCACAGGAGCCCCATGTGCTGGGTTTGGACCAGGTCCCCAGAAGGACTTCGGTGAGGGCATCGTTGAACAGGAGTATGGGTTCAGGAGAAGAGGCTCCTGGTTGCAACACCTCCGTCAAGATGTTAGTCTTGACTGCCACTGAGGGCAACTGAAGGTCGAGGACCTCAGCCGCCCTCCGCACCACCATTGCATATGTAGCTCCCTCCTCCATAGCCACGGTAGGGGGAGAAAGCTTGCTGGTATCTGGAGATGTGTCCAGTCCCCTGGCATCACCAAGTTCCTCACACCAGTAAACATTCTGGTCATACTGATATCCTAAAGGGTCCAGTGACCCATCCCATTCCTCCCTGATGCCTAGCCTTTCAGAATAGGGTTCAGGCTCTGATCTAGAACCCGGGAGTCATGTGGGCACCGGAGTCGATGACGGTCGATGTGGCTCCAGCTCTGTCTCGGGGGCTGGCACCGACGCTGGGTGCCTGGAGCATAGGCGTTTGAGCCAGCACCAGGGAAGGTCGCAGTGGCCATGACCAGATCCATGGGGGGCCCCATCGTGGCTGGAGCCGCCGAATCGGAACCACATGGTGGGATTTAATAGGCATCTCCACGGTCGGTGATCTATGGAGGGCGGGAGGGGTGGTTCCTTTCGCCCAACTGCAGGAGGAATATGACCTGGCCGACACAGAACAATTCAGGTATCTACAGATTAGACACGCACTGCAAGCGGCCATACCAAAGGGAGAGATGCCACCAGAATCCTCCCCGTTAGAGGATAGGATATTAGACGGGAATCACCCGGAGAAGTCAATTTCGTTGATATATAAAAAGCTTATCAACAATATGCCTGATCCTCTACTCCGACTCAGAGCTAAATGTGAATATGACGTACCGGGACTGGAAGATGAGGAATGGCTCGAGGCACTCGCCTCTCCCAAAGAAACAGCCATTTCCTCCAGGCTCAGGCTCGTACAACTCAAGATACTCCACAGAATATATCTTGCAGGCCCGACGCTGGTGAAGATGGGTTATAGGACTGACGCAGGATGCACAAGGAGATGTGGGCAAGAGGGCACATTTGTACATATGCTCTGGGAATGTCAGGTTATCCAAGGGTGTTGGGCTGATTTAACGAAAAGTATGTAGGAAGTAATGGGCAATAAGACTGATAGCAACATAAAGTTGTGTCTCTTGAATATTTGGGGCCCTACAGACTTAAATACCAAAGAGAGAATATGGGTGACACTGGGAATGATGATTGCCAAAAGGAATATTGCAAGATTGTGGGGAGCGCAGGAACCACCGTCATTGAGAGTATGGGAAAATGACATGGGCCATTGCATGTTAACTGAGAGGACAGTGTATGAATCCAGAGGATGCCCCAACAAATCGACACAAATTTGGGACAAATGGAATGGGTACAGGGGAGGGATTTGTGAACCTCCGCTTTGAAGACGACGGCAGGAGTCGAGGTAGATTAGTCCCACTTTGATCGAATGTAAAGCGTTTGTAACTGGATATTTACCTATGTCTTTCGTGGGAGCTGTACCAGCAGACGAATCTCAGGCAACTATGTTTGTACACTGTTTTACCTGTGTGACCTTGTCTTTAATAAAAAGAAAAGTAAAAAAAAAGAGACTGCACTGTAATTATATAAATGAAACAGTGAATCAACTTCATGTACCAATATCACATGCTTATCATTCCCAAAGAAAAAGGAAATCATTTTCTGTATAATATAAAATGCTTCAAAGTATCTATGTGTATAAACCAAGGATGAAACTACATTGATCTCCATGGGCCGACACTCAATAGAGAAATCAATGTGTTTGTGCGGTGTTTTCACCAACATCTAATTGTTCACTTTGACCTCCTTATTATGAGAAAAAAACAAATTCAGTGACTGTATAGTTGTAGGAAATACTCTTTGGAGGTGCAACATAAAAGTACTACCTGGCCAGTGCTGTGTATTTCAAAAAGATTAGACAATAAAATACCATGTTTACTTGATATCAGTTTTAGGGTCAATGGGAACAGGAATATCTCTTTATAGAACTGTAGCAGTAATTCACAGATAACAAAATTGGGTGTTCTTATATTATCATCTTTTATGCAACATTAAGAAGTATTTTCTAATTTGCAACAGATCTCATCTTTCAGCAACTGGTTGAATATTAACATCAGTAAGCACTTTAGCTGCATATTCCGACTTTTCTTTATGTGAAAAGGTTTATGTGTATTGCTAGTGACTTATTCTTGCATTGCCCCTTTACAGCGCATATGATTTCCACAACGCCAATAATTTTAACAACCCAATTTGACGATTTTATATAGCTCTAAATTATTGAAGCAGCAGCACGATCAGTCTTTCTGTGTAACAAATTCAAAACATCTATAGAGAATCTAAACAGTGTGGTTAGGCCTCAATGCTCAGGTTATTCATTCAGAGAAGTAATTCATATGACGGCCCACTAGAGTGAAGTTGCTACAATCCTATTAGACCCTGCACTGACACATTCTATCACTCAATTGGTTATTCAATTGAATGGCCCACCTGCTCTTGCATCACTCCCAGGTCAAAACGCAAATGAGCCTACAAACAACTGAAAGAACATATTCAAAGAGGTCCCAATTATCATATTTCAGGTGCACAGAGGCAGGCATGTTGCGGTTTCTGAACCGAGTAAATTGACTAATGAGATTAATGATTTTTTGTGGCACGTCAAGCTTCCACAGGAAGATATAATCAACAGAAAGGGAGGAAATAGAGGGAAATTCAGATGACACCCTGAAAATCACCTGGTGCTTGTTCCCAAATTAAGTCCTGCTTTCTTTTATCTACTTGTTTTCGGGGAGAAAATCAACAATTGTCTATTAAAGTTTCACATAAAAGACTTCACTAAAGACAAAAATCCCTCATGTTATTGGGTAGTTTTTAAAAACTTCAAAATATTCTGTAAACACATAACTGTAAAACATAACACAACATGTCTCAAACAATCCAGCCAACATTATATCTTACTTGCTAAATAAAACTAATATTGATTATTTAAAATCTTACCATAAAATTTTAAAGATTAAGATAAGATTACACTCGCAAGAGAATCTCAATACAAAAAAATGCCAGCTTTCTTAAAAGCAGTCATGTCACAACAAAGTCCAAACATTAAAAAAAAATGAGCAGTAATGTTTAAGTCATGGAAGCTGAAAACTAGTTGAATGACTATCCAATATAACCTAATCCCTCTTGCATTAAACTCTCCACGCAATTGTTCAACTTTTTTGCAGGGTCATCCCAGAACATTTTGCTTCCTCCTCTATTTTTTCTGACCTTTTTTGTTGGTTTTATGACTCTGGGCACTTTACCACTGCTGATCAGTGCTTAAAAGTGTGTGTGCCCTCGCTTGCGCCACCCACCGTAGTAGCCTTTCAAACCTCTTTCAGGCTTCTACCGCTGCAGGGCCTGCACACTCAGTTTACTGCCGCAGTGAAGTGGTTGCCAAGTCTGAAACTCCCCTTCTACTACATATAAGTCACCCCTAAGGTAGGCCCTAGCTAGCCTTATGGGCAGGGTGCTGTGTAGGTAAAAGGTAGGACATGTGCCTTAACTGTGTGGCATGTCCTGGTAGTGACAAACAGCCTATTTGGTTTCTCACTGCTGTGAGGCTGCCCTCTCATAGGTTTGCATTGGGGATTTCCTGATATGTGATTCAGTGGTAATTTCCGATAGGAGAGGGGTAGCGCGACCATGTTTGGAATAGTAGTAATAAATCCTACTTATTGGTGAAAGCGGATTTGTTATTACTATTTTAGAAATGCCACTTTTAGAAGTGGGCATTTCTGTGTGCTTATGAGTCTTTGTGCCCTGCCTGGATGAGTATTCAGTCTGGTTTAGACTGAAAGGAGAGAGGGGATGTGCATTCACTCTAGACAGTCACAAGGGGGGTTGAGGTGTCTCCTGCCTACCCTGGGTGACTCAGTGCTAGGCTAAATAGACCTTGGCTGCATTTAGAGTGGCGGAGGAGTTTCGCTTGCACCTGAATAGGCCTGGTCTGAATTTAGAGTGGTCAGAGGAGTCGCACATGCACCTGAACAGGGCTGTGCCTGCCTTGTACAATGCTGTCTCCGCTCCCCTGCAGTGTGGCCGGGGCCAGGGCTTGGGATGTGAATGGGGGTGTTGTGCACTTCTAAACAGTGTCTGAAGTGCCCCCCAGAACAAAGACTTTATAAACTATAAGTACAGGGGCTGCGACCCCATATTTGGGAGACACTGCGTGGACTTGTAACGAGACACTGCTGGCTCTGTATGCTGCTCCAAAGGATTGCTGTGCTGCCAGGGAACCGCCATCTGGACTGTGCCTTGTTGTGCTGTCCTGATGAAAGGACTGCCTCTTTGCCGCATGCACCCTGTGCGCTGGCCTGTGCCTGTCTCCTGCTCGGGGCCCCTAGAGATCTCCCAAGGCTCTGAGGCTTGCCCTATGTTATTTGAAACAGCATATGGTGAGCGCTGTGTTTTTCACCCTGTTATTCAGAAGCGCATGTGGAGCGCTGTTCAGGGTCTGGAGAGCTCTTTACCCCAAGCTAACTTGTCCAGAGGGCAGCACGTGGCGAAGGACACAGAAGAATGAGTGTGATAGCGCTTCCCACTTTCCCTGTGGTTGTGCTCAAAAGCGGATGGTGAGCACTTCATTTTGTTGTGCTCAGAAGTGCATGGTGAGCGCTTCATTTTGTTGTGCTGAGAAGCACATGGTGAGCGCTGCGTGTGGCAGAGGGATCAGCGCGTGGCCGATCCACTGTTAGTGCCGGCGGGGAAAGCTGCCCGGATCCCAGGTCGGGAGCGCGTGGTGAGTGCTGACCTCAGGACCTGGAAACCATGCCAGAGTCTTTGGGATTCCCCGCTCCCTAGTACCGCCTTTTCCAGGGAGCGAGTGGGAGCCCCAGCGTGGGAAAAGAGGCACGGATGGCAGCGGCGGCCGAAGGGGGTAGCGGCCTCCTCCCCAGCACCGCCCAGTTCAAGCCTCCCCTCTCCCCCCCATCACCAGACAGAGCATCGCCGGCTACTGTGAGCTGAGAGTTAAGGAAAGGAAGAGGCCAGAAAGCATCCTGCCGAAGCGGGCCCCTTCCTCGAGAAAGCCAGGCCAGTTAAGCCAAGCTGGGAAGGGAATCCTCGACGGAGGTCCCGCTCGGCCCCATCAATCAAAAATACCCTGTGATCTTCCGAAACCAGGCCGGTGGCCCGCGACCAGAGAAACAGTAGGGGTGCTCAGGAAATCGTTAGCACCGCCGTGCTGCCTGCAAAAATTGCCCACCTCAATGTCCTATTTTTGGGATATGAGCTATCAAGTGAGGGGAAGAGCCTGGCAGCTAATTTCTTAGAAAATGTGCACTGCTCCAACCTCCAAAGACTCTGAAAGGTTTACAATCCATTTTAGGATTCCTAAATTTTGGCAGAACATACATTTTGGATTATGCAGAAAGGGTTAAACCTTTCTGCGACCTAATGAGACCTGATTTTTCAGTCCAACATTGGACACAGGAACACACAGAAATTCTCCGTTCCGTACAAGCTGACATGATAGCTTCCAAATACTTACACGCATGTGTAAATAGCACTAATCTGGTGATCAGTGTATTCGCCGGTCAATCAGGGTACACTTACCTAACATTCAATGAAGGCGAAACGGTACCCATAGCATACATATCACATTTGTACACAAACGCTGAAATGAGTTTTGCATCCACAGAAAAAATACTGACAGCAGTACAAACTGCTGTAGTGAGAGAAAGAGCACTAGCACAGGGGAAACGCATAATTGCTGTGACTCAAGTACCAACCTTAGGGGCTGTTACCAAACCAAGCGTTCCAAAAAGCAAAAGCACTGCATCCGCGATGGATACAATGAGCAAATTATCTCACTGCAACAAATGTAGACTACAAATTTGATTCTACATTAAAAACACAAGCATTCCTGCAGTACGAACAAGAATATCCTTTCCCGAATGAAATAATGCCTCTAGATCAGTATGAATACATTATTTATACTGATGGATCTGCCCCGCCTGCCGTAGGAGGTAATTTTTAACATATTCAGATTCCTTAATATACTTTATAATTTGTCATATCTCTCTGAGTTAGCCCTTAATGTGAATGATCCTTTGAGCTGTTGGGCTAAGTTAATTAATTACACTGCTGCGCCTGCTGTCACATCAAAGGCCACAATAGACAACAGACACATTCCAGGAGGATTACCCCTCTCCTACAGGAGGAAGGGATGGGACCGTAATCTTCATAGCCATCATCCAGCAGTGGGTCTCTTCAAAGAGTTTTGGAGGGTACAGAAAGGCCAGGGTAACAAGAGATGGAAATTGGCTAAGAGGGGGAAATTTCTCACTTTTGGATGGAGCTGCAATTTTGCATCCTACCTTGAATGCAGCACAGGGGTGAGATGGGCAGTGGGCCTGTTCATTTTAGTGAACTCACAGTGTAGAGGGATGATGCAGCATCACTAGTAGGTAGGTACCCCACCAAGCACAGGAAGGTCCATCTCGGCTGTACCCTGGCCTCTCTCCAGGGATCATCACACAAGCTACCTGACTCCTTCCCAGGACCAATGGAGGGTAGACCTGCCAGGGACACTGAAGAAGGAGAGCCCCTGCGGTTGTGCCCCAAGAGTGGGCTCGAAGATTCTTGCATTGCATGCACTCTGCCAGCAAGCGGTGCAAGCCCTAGGAGGCCGAGGAGTGCAGTCAATGAAGGTGGTCTGCCATGTAAGACCTGAAGGTGCTGCTGAGGAACAGCCTATGCCAGGAGGCAACTGTTGCTGGACAAGAAGGCAAATTCAGGCTCATATAACTAAACAGCTGATAAGGCGAAACAAGCAATAGTGCCTGTAAGCTGCTGGAAATTATGGGAGTCAGGGAAGGTGGCTGTGGCGCAGAAGCCCACTCTTAGGAGCAGGACGCCATCATCCCTGTCAGAAATGGTGAATCAGGTACCAAATTATCACCATTAATGTCTGCCTGCTCATGAGTGGCTTTTGGATAACTGCAACAGGTGTGCAGATTCTACAGCTCCTGCTGCCAACATAATGGGGCTTATCTACAAGGGTAATCTTACATGTTTAGATTTACTAGTTGTAAATGTACGCTTACCACTTTTAAGTAACTTTACTACTTTGGGCAATTCACAAAATCCAATTGTACTGTTACTCAAAAGTTTAGACTTACATGTGTGTAAAGTTACTACTGCCAAAAGGAGCTAAAGTAAGCCAAGCACAACACATGGCCAACCACTGGTAGAGTAACACCCTACAATAAAAAAATAACAGTTATGGACTTAAAATGAAACCCCATGGGAAATATTGGTAAATTAAATCAAGTTACTTAAACTAGTTATAACTGTAATAAATATAATTTAATGTGTAAAGGAATCTAAAAAGAAAATATTGTAATAATATTGTAATAATCCTTTTTGGAATTAAAAATTAAAGTAGCTTTAATTTTCAATAAAATATAATTACACTACTTTTAGCAAATTCTATAAATCAATTTATTAATCTTTAATACAGAATAAAAATATTTTTTTACCTTAGGTGGGAAATTTTTTTATTTACATTTCAGAAAAATAACGTAAATTTAATTTAATATATTTAAACTAATCAAATATTTAATTGCAAATTAATTCAATAGTGCTGTAGCATTTTTATTTTGTCCTATATTTAAAATTAAAACATACACTTAATTTACATTAATGTTTAACATAAAAAAAGTCACTCATTTTTTTTCAATCTTAATAAACTTTTTAATTTTCTCTATACCTTACCATACTAAAGTATAAAGAAAAGTAAAACAGATTATTAGGATTGAAAAAAATAGTTTGTGAATTGACAGTTTGATTCGGTTAGTCGCCAGGGACTGTGGAGGATCATCTTTAAATGAGTCTGTCCTTACAGATCCATACTAATGGTATGGCAACTTCATGGCTCGTGTCCTGGATGATGGTGAAATATCTGAGGCCTTGCCAATCACCAACAGCATCAAGCAATTGTGTGTTCCAGCACCCAGGCTGTTCAGCATGATATTCTCTGCCACTCTGACCAATGCCTTCCAGCACTGCGCTGAAGAAATAGGCCTAAAGTACAGAACTGACAGGAAACTTCAATTTGAAGTGACTGCATGTCATCACCAAGGTGAAGGAAACTGTGCTGCGAGACTTTCTCTTTGCCGATGATTGTGCTCTGAATGCTAGTGCAGAACCAGAAATGCAAGCCAGTATGGACAAATTTTCATCTGCATGCAGCATCTTTGGTCTCGCCATCAAAATCAAGAAGACTATGGTCATGCGCCAGCCGGCTCTCCACACTCCATACACAGAACCATCCATCACTGTAAATGGACAGAGACTACATGCAGTGGACCACTTCACGTAACCGGACAGTACCCTTTCCCGAGGAGTGTCAATCAACGCTAAAGTAAACCGCAGAATTGTGAAAAACAGCTCTGCCTTCGACAGATTGTGCTCCAACATTTGGGAATGTCGTGGGATCAGCCTACCAATGAAGCTGAAGGCCTACCAAGCAGCGATACTTCCAACTCTGCCTTACGCCTGCGCGACGTAGACTGTCTACCACCGTCATGCAGACGGTTCAATCACCTCCACATGTCCTCTCTGCGCAAGCTTCTGAAAATCAGATGGCAGAAAAAAGTGCTTTCCAGAGCAAGTCTGCATCAGTTCATACATTGCTGATGGAAGCCCAGACCAAATGGGCTAGGCATGTTGTCAGAATGTCAGATGAGAGCATTCCCAAACAGCTTTTCTGCTAAGAACCACGCTGGGAAAGCGCTCCCATGATGGACAAAAGAAGTGGTTTGAGGGCATGCTTGAGGCCTCACTGAGGTCCCTTGAGATCAACACCGCCACCTAAGAAACCCTCGAACTGAACCGTCCAGCATGGAGCAGCCTCAAAGGCTGACAAACCTTTGAGGCAAGGCATACTTTTGAGGCTCAAAGAAAGCATAAGCTCTGCATGTCCAGAGCTGTCTGCACATTACCAACAGTGTCACAGCATGTCTGCCCGGCGTGTGACAGGAAGTTCCAAATCTGAATTGGACTACTCCGTCATCTTCAGATGCACAGAGCCCAGTCAACCAATCAATGAGATGTTGAGGTCTTCATCAACAACAATGGATGAACATCATGTAAGTGGTACTACTGTAGCACTACTTTACGTACTACAAAATGAAGAATTGGAATAGGGCCCAAAATCTCTAGCAAGATTATGCTACAACAGAAAATTGCCTGATTATCATGAAGTCCCTCTGGGGGATAGTGGTGTGATCCTGCATCTGATCAAACAAAATCCCATTAGTCGCAGGGGCAACAGAGCAGATCGTCCCTCTTCCCCTGTGCAAACAGAGGTCCTCCCCATAATAGCAGTTCCTCACCAGCTGCCCATACGCATAAAGAGAGGAGCACAGGAAGAGCGGAAACAGATTGTTCCCCCCTCCCCACCCAGGAAAGAAAAGTGGCAGGTGGTGAGGAAGTCAGGAATGTTAGGGTCACCGGAGCACACTACACAGTCCAAAAGTGCCTGCAGGCAGGAGGGACTAGTATGTGGGTGACACAAAGTGGGAAGGAACACCTGCATTGGAACAAAAAGTACTTGCTCACTGGGGCATAAGGTCCATAAGCCACTGCACAGGGAGAAATTAAGTTGAATATTTAATGGCTGTTGTTCATGAGGGACTTGGGAGCCCATGCCAAATCCATACTTTTTGCAAGGCACTGGGTCACAATCACACGCCCCCGGTAAAGGGAAAAAACATATGGGAGGGAGAAGCATGGATGCCCAGGACACCAAATGCAAGCAAGAGCAGAATGGCGTGAGTTTGGAAGACCCTAAGGAAAGCTGACCTTTTGCATTCCATGGTCAGGAGTGATTGCTATACAAGCATGTAAGCAAAATGAAATGTGATTGTTAAAGCCTGTAGATGTTCTATTGTATGGAAATGTTTTTCATATTGTGTTTAGGCCAATAGGCCTATGTTGTTCATAATGAAAGGTACTGTAAAAAAGGCAAAATGTCTTTCTTTTTAATAAAGAAAAGTAATATTAAAGGCCTTTCTGTTTATCTAGAAAAGGTGTCTGGTCTATTTATCTTTCTGTTTATCTGTGACAAAGTCAGGAGGCATTACTTTCAAATAGGGAAAGTCACAAATGTGCCACATGGCACAGGCTAGATTTAGGGGGCTAATTGCCTTTCATCACATTTCTTTAGGCTTTATGATTTGCACCCTGGTTATTCAGCTGAAAACTTAAAAATATCATACTTTTGTATGTGGTTATGTAGTATTTAGTTGTGTGTGCAATGAAGTAAAGCACTGACTAGACACTGATGTTTTGGGTTTTATTGTGTGTGCTGCTGAGTGCTGGGTGTCAAGCCCACAGCATCTGTCGGAGTCAGTCTTAGATTGCTCTGCCTAGTTACCCTGAGAGTCGAATACTAAATGCACTTACTATGACGACATAGTCTAAACGACAGTAGGAGAGTCCACAGAACAAAGGCCGCAGGACATGATAGATTTAAGAACTTCATTGACATAATAGGGACCCAGTAACACTGCGCATTGGACGACTTGAGGAGATTGGACGACCAGAGGAGATAGCACAACTACTAGCACTGTTGTGCTGGTATCTGATGGAGGAATAAAAGGTTTTAGTTTTCTCAGTGAATGAAGTTGAAAAGAAGCCGTTTTTGACAGTTTGGCACTGTGTTCCTTTAAGTTAGATTTTTATCAATTATAAACCAAAGAATTCAGTCATGTGGAACTAGGGAGGCGGAGATCCACATGGTAGCCATGAGCCATTCTTGAACTATGGGAGTAAGACAGACCCTGCAGTTGGGTACAGTTTTAAGAAAAGCAATGCGTATGACTAAATTATTTATCATGCAGTATTTACAACTTGGCTCTCCTGGCTAGATTAGATACCACTCTGCATCATCTGAGCATTGATTTAAGAATATGTTTTTGTCCTGGAACAAAGAACCAAGAGGTTCCATTTACAAGCCAATTTGAGGAGGAGAAATAATTGCGCCTTGTACAATGCCACATTTTAATGGAAGTGTGGGAAAGTTGTAGGAGTCCAAATTAACAAACTAAGATCCTGCAGATATAAATGATCGGAATCGTTTAGAACCATTCCATCAATACCCATTCTGGTTGACAGAATGTCTAAAAGTGTGTTGCGAATGATAGCACCGCCAAGAGATCAAGGAGAATCTGGAGATCATCCACAATTCCAAGTGTTGTGTCTTGTATTTGAAGGGTAGCTTTCTCCAAGATACCTTCGGGGTTGAAATCAGGATTTACATGTTTCTTTAAATCATTCTGGGAAATGTGATTCACAAACTGAGGAGCAATTGATTTCTCAATGATCTTGCTTTGGAGTTAAGTATTCATCTACTATATAACAGAACTGCAACCTAGGAACTCGCAAAAACAATAGGCAAAATAGTCAAAAACTCATAGGACTAAATCAAGGTCTATACTGAATAGAACAAATTATATCTTCTCTTCATTATTTCCATATTGTCGGTGGTAGATGGCATAAACTGCACTGGTGACAGGAAATTTTGCACTGGCTCTAGACCACCGGTGCCAGGATTTTTCGATGTGACAATTACACAGATGGATGGTGCAAACCAACTTTTTGACAGACTGCTAGTGCAAACGTAGCATGTTATAATAAGTAGCTGAGGAAAATGTTAGTCCAACACAGGCCTAAAATGGCAAGGCACCAGAAAAAGGTATCAAACTAGTGCAAAAATGGCCATTACTGGAGCATTTTATACAGGCCCAAAGAAATCCCCAAAGATGTAATTCTAGGATAGTCAAGCATGTTTTTACATTCACTGAATTCAATCTGAAAACAATTTGTCAATGCTGTGCAGGATTATGGGACATTTAATTCGGGCAGATACCGTAACATCAAATGTTATTTTAACTGCAAATTGTTCAAATGCCTATGTTTCTTAAACGGTTTTTATTGAATTTTGTAAATATACATGAACCCATATCGCACCATGCATATTACAAGATCAACGTTGGTAGAACATAATTTATGGATGTGACTGTTGAGGGACTCCCGACCCCCAAAGAAGTAAGTATCATGTCAGTGTCAAGGAAGGGGCCCCTAATACTTATGTTATTACAAACAATTTGCATTATAGGAACAATTTGCATTTAAAATAACATGCAGTGAAAAAATATACATTAATTAAATACCGCAAGTACATCAATCCAGTACAATAATATAAATACAACCGCATATACTACCATGATTGGGTAACTTTCAAGTGTATGGCCTCAAAAACTTTGGCCATGACAACTTCCACAAAGACAATATTTTCCTACCTGATAGACATGGAAGGCGTTGGTAGTTTTGCCTCTTAGAAAAACAGAGGGAATCCAAACATTAATAAGGGCACGATGTGATCTGGAAAAGAAAAAAATGGATTATCAGACCGACTAACAACTAAATGAAAAATTAAATAAACTGTCAGTATTAATTAAAAAATATATGTTTGAAAAATCAACAGTGGCAGAATTTCAAATTACTGATATGTACAGAAAACAGTCCACTGCATTACTGTTAGTTTGATTGCTCCTATTACAATATCATACATGTAGTATCTGAACGCTGAGTGGGACAACGAGAATACACCTAGGGGAAGAACCTACTGCTTACCTCTAAAGCTAGTTCAGCAGCATTAGGATCATTCGTAGATTCTGAAGCTATTCAAATATAAAAAGCTGGGAATCCCCATGTAAAACTAAAGCATGCAAGATAGTATTGGTCAGATTTAGAGTTTGGGGGATGGGTTACTCTGTCACAAACATGACAGATATCCCATCCACCTTACTGTAAGTGCATTATATGGAGTGTTCCCTGTTTTCAGTTTCTATTTGTTGTGAATTACAGCGGGGTATTTTCAGTTTTCCAGTTTTTTGAAAAGTTGAAAAAATCAGTGTTTGCACTTTTTTCTGCTATTAAATAATCATTGATTAGTTGTTGCTTTTATAGCCTAGGTTGGTCGAATAAATTTATTTGACTTGCCGTGATTAGGTGTTCTTCTGTTGATTACAGAGAATGCTTCTTTTATTACTGTTTACTTTCTGCATGCACTAAATGTGCATAATAGATTAAAAACACTTTCTTTGTGCTGAAGTCTTTCCTGTCTGCGGTCTCTGATGTTCTGCTTGTTGTTTCGTAACTTACAACACTTGTTGAGCATTCAGTTACCTGCAGTCTCATATCAGAGAGGAGAATAATGTGTCTATTCCCTTTTATCTGAAAGCAATCTGCATTTGCAGTTGTATTTCCGCTATAATAGGAAAAATCGATGGCAGTGGTAACTACGAACTACCAGCACATCTGTTAAGTTTAGGATAAGTGTAACATATATAAACGAGTATGGTGTGCTCAAATGGATCGACACTATGCCACCACAATAGTGTAAAAAATATATGTAACAAAGACTTGCACATATAAACAAATGATTGGGTAATCCAGAGCACCACAAGAGTATAGTAATTAAGATCTGATAATCCTGTACATCAAATTTTCATCTTTTCCAAACATTTGTATCTAACACTTTGGGGTCGATTCCGATTCGGGCCGGAAATTTCTCCGACCGAGCCGGACCCGGAGAGATTTTTGACCGAATCGGACCCGTGCAGTCCGACCGAACGAGTACGATGCGTCCGTATGTTATCGGACTCGAGTCGGTCGGACTCCCATTGAAGTCAATGGGAGCCGGTCGTACAACGCGTACGCGGGCTCCCATTGACTCAATGGGTGCGAGGTCGGACAAGGGCGCCCCCTACAGCGGGTACGCGGCGAAGCGATTCGCGCCGTACACGCACAGGTAGGGGGACCCATGGGTCCCCCCTGTGTGCGACTCGCGCGGCTACGCGTACAGGGGGTCCGACACGGACCCCCAAAGTACGGCTCCGACAGCTCTTACGAGCCGGAGTGCGCGGCTCGGTCGGACTGCTCGCGGCGCGCATCGTACTCTACCCGGCCGGGAAACGTCTCCATTGCGCGGTGCGAGTCGAGTCCGAGCGAGTCGGTCGGAGCGGTTCGAGCCGGGAGCGAGTCAGTCGGAGCGGTCGGGACGCCCGGACGAGTCGGTCGGCGATTTCGCATCGTACTCGCTCGGCCGGACCCGCGTACGGTTCGGTCGGGAAACAGGGCTCCGAATCGGATCCGGTAAAGCCGAATCCGATTCGGAGCCCTACCGGCCGAGATCGGAATCGGCCCCTTTGTTGTTACATGAATCACACAATTTGTTGACACGCAGGTCAGTAGATGATATTCACAGCCGACACGTGTTTCGTCGTTTAGATGACTTTTTCAAGGCTGTCAACAAAACCAATTAAAATACAAAGCATTAAAAACTTTGAGTCATTTGTTACAATGCCTCTTATATATTTGTAAATACCGTAACCTAGCACCACACAAAGTTGAAAGATGGGAATGGCTGGCCACCATCCCTGGGAGGGCCAGCCATTCCCAATGGGGGCGCAAATTGCAAGTGGCTCATTAATATTCATGAGCCTCGCATTTTGCGAACCCATTGCGAATCGCAATCAGTGTCTCTGACGCACAAGTTACTAACTTGTGTAACGATATATCTGTAAGAGACAGTAGTTAGTGACAGATTCCTTACCTTAGAATATCCCCAGGCGTCAGGCTGGATCCGGAAAGTTTTGCGTAGCAGTACCCTTGCGCGTCGGTAGGCGGCGTCGTGCGGCTCTGCGTCCGTCGTCGGCGTCGTGATCGCCGGGATGACGTCGCGGGCAGTACTTAGGCGCCGCCCCTGCGCGCTGACGTCAGTTCTGTACACGACTTTCCGCGCCAGGAACGCAGAGCCATGCAAGAAGCTGACACAGGTGTCTGAAAAATACTAGGGCCCTGAAAGGGATGTCCTTAACCCTAGAAATCAGTTCGCAGAACGGGGAGGATGGGTGGGCGGTGAGGAATCTGTCACCAACTACTGTCTCTTACAGATATATCGTTACACAAGTTAGTAACTTGTGCATCTGAAAGAGACACGTTAGTGACAGATTCCTTACCTTAGAATAGATACCCCAGCAATACCAACCCCGGTGGTGGGTCTGCGAACAAAGATCAGACAAGGAAGTCCTGGAGGACAGAACGGCCAAAGAAGCCGTCCCTCCGGACCTGACTGTCAAGGCAGTAATGCTTTGTAAACGTGTGCAGCGAGGCCCACGTAGCTGCCTGACAGATAACCGGCAGCGGAACACCGCGGCCCAAGGCCGTGGTAGCAGCCGTTGCCCTGGTGGAATGGGCACGCAGCCCAACAGGAGGCTCCTTCTTGGCCAAAGAATAGCAGGTCTTGATGCACAAGGTAACCCAGCGGGAGATGGTCCTCTTGTGCACCGCCCGACCTTTTTTGCCGCCCACGTAGCCAACAAAGAGCTGGTCATCCACCCGGAAGTGTTTTGTGCGGTCGATATAAAAGGAGAGCGCACGTTTTGGGTCCAGACGGTGGAGCCTCTCTTCCTCTCTGGAAGGATGCGGAGGCGGAAAGAAGGTGGGCAAAGTGATGGTCTGCCCAATGTGGAAAGCAGTAACCACCTTTGGCAAGAAGGACGGACGCGTCTGAAGAACAACCTTGTCTGGATGAACAGACAGAAAGGGAGGTTTGCAAGATAGAGCCTGGAGCTCACTCACCCGCCGAGCGGAGGTGATGGCCACCAGAAAGGCTGTCTTCAGAGTCAGAAGACGAAGAGGACAGTTATGCAGAGGCTCAAAGGGAGCGCACATTAAAAGGTAAGAACCAAGTTCAAGTCCCACTGAGGCATTATAAACGGAACAGGAGGGAAGAGGTGAGTAATGCCTTTTAAGAACCTGTTAACAACAGGGGACTTGAAAAGGGAGGGCTGATCAGGGAGCCTGAGGAAGGCCGAGATAGCACAAAGATAACCCTTGATGGTACCCAGGGCAGAACCCTGTTGGGCCAGGGAGAGAAGGAACAGAAGGACCTCAGAAAGAGGGGCAGAAAGGGGATTCACAGCCTTTGCTGTGCACCATGCCACAAATTTGTTCCACCTGCAGGCGTATACCACCTTAGTGGAGGGACGCCTGGCTGCCAGAATCACATCACAAACTTCGGGAGGCAAGTCGAAAGGAATCAACTGCCGCCGCTCAATCTCCACGCAAGCAGGTGTAGACTGGACAGGTTCGGGTGGAGGACCGTCCCCTGCTGCTGCGACAGAAGATCCTCCCGAAGAGGCAGACGGATCGGGGGATCTACGCTCATATTGAGTAGCTCGGGATACCAAACTCTTCGAGCCCAGTCTGGAGCCACAAGAATAACTTGGGCCCGGTCGTGCCGAATCTTCTTCAACACTCTGGGTAGAAGTGGTATAGGCGGAAAGGCGTACAACAGACCGCAACTCCACTCGCGACGAAAGCGTCGCCGAGCGAGTGCCGCCTTGGAAATTCCAACGCGCAGAACTGATGACATTGCGCGTTCTCTTCGGTGGCGAATAGATCTAACCAAGGCTCTCCCCATTGTAGAAAGAGTCCTTGCGCCACTTCCGAGTGAAGACGCCATTCGTGATCCATCATGCACCTGCGGCTGAGTTCGTCCGCCCTGGCGTTCAGGGAACCTGCCAGGTGTTGAACCATCAGGAACATGCCCTGATGTTCCAGCCATGTCCAGAGGCGCAGAGCCTCCTGACAAAGGGTCCAAGACCCCACCCCGCCCTGTTTGTTGCAGTACCACATGGCGGTGGTGTTGTCTGTGAACACCTGCACTACCTTCCCTTTGACAGAGGGAAGGAATGCCTTGAGTGCAAGTCGGATCGCCCGGAGCTCCAGAATGTTGATATGGAGCCGGGACTCCGCCGGAGACCAGAGGCCTCTGATCTCCGCCTCTCCCATGTGACCGCCCCATCCCAGAAGGGACGCGTCCGTCACAACTGTATGCTCTGGCTGGGGAAGGGAGAGGGATCTGCCCATGACCCATTGCCGGTTCGAGAGCCACCACTGCAACTGTCTTGCAGTCCCCTCCGAGATCTGGACGTGATCGGACAGGTTGCCCTGGTGCTGCGCCCACTGGAACTTCAGGTCCCACTGCAGAGCCCGCATATGCCATCTGGCATGATTGACCAGCAGGATGCAGGAGGCCATGAGGCCCAGCAGCCTCAGGGTCATCCGTACCGAAACCCAGGATAAAGGCTGAAAGATGGGAATCATAGCCTGAATATCCCGGACTCGCCGTTCGGGAGGATAGGCCCGAAACTGCGTCGTGTCCAGAACCGCTCCGATGAAAAGGAGCTGTGGAGAAGGAATCAGATGTGACTTCGGCACATTGATGGAGAACCCCAGCGAGTGCAGGAGTTCGGCCGTAGTCTGGAGGTGGGAGACGACTGCCTGGGACGAGCCCGCCTTCAGCAGCCAGTCGTCGAGGTAGGGGAAGACTAAAACCCCTGCCCGGCGCAGATGAGCTGCGACCACCGCCATCACTTTCGTGAACACCCGAGGGGCACTGGTAAGGCCAAAGGGAGCACGGTGAACTGAAAATGCTCGGGGCCCACCGTGAACCGAAGGTAACGCCGGTGGGCCGGCAGGACGGGGATGTGGAAATACGCGTCCTGCAAGTCCAACGCTACCAACCAGTCTCCAGGGTCGAGGGCAGTCAAGACCTGAGCTAGGGTGAGCATCTTGAACTTCTCCTTCCGGAGGAAGCGATTGACGTTCCGGAGGTCCAAGATAGGACGCATGTCCTCCTTGTCCTTTTTGGGCACCAGAAAGTAGTGGGAGTAGCAACCACGCCCTACTTCTGGGGTCGGAACATGCTCGATGGCCCTCTTGGTCAAGAGGGCCGTGACTTCCTTCTGTAGAAGCACCAAGTGATCCCCTGACATGCGGCGGAATTGAGGTGGCATGGCTGGGGGGTGGTCTCGAAGGGGAGGGAGTAGCCCCTTCGGACAATGTCCAAGACCCACCTGTCCGAGGTGATGGTGCGCCAGTGGGGAAGGTGATGGCGGACCCTGCCCCCTACTGGCGTGCCGTGCACCTAAAAGGAGGGACTAGGAGGGCTTGGAGGCCGCGGACGGGTTGGAGGTGGTGGCCTGACCCGCACGCTGGTTGCCCGATCCGCCACGGCGGAATCCACGTCCTCGGCCACGCGTAGACGCCTGCTGCGCGGGCCGGTGGCTGGGCTGCTGACGTGAAGGGGCGCCCCTACCGTGGCCACGATAGAAGCGAAAAGCAGAAGTCAGCGGAGGGCGTGTAGCAGAAAGGCCCAGGGACTTGGCAGTAGCCCGTGAGTCCTTAAAGCGCTCCAACGCATGGTCTGCTTTGGACCCAAAAAGACCGACTCCATCAAAGGGCATGTCCATGAGAGTATTCTGGACATCCCCTGAAAACCAGTGGTTCTCAGCCAGGCGTGGCGTCGGAGCGCCACCGTCGTTGCAATAGACCTGCCCAGCGAGTCGGCGGTGTCAAGGCCACAACGGATAGTGTATTTGGCCGCATCCCTTCCTTCCGCAATGGCGCGGGAAAGCAGTGCCTGGACCTCCTCAGGGCACTGGGGAAAAACATCCGCCACCGAATCCCACAGGGAGTGGGTATATCGGCCCAAAAGACAAGCGGTGTTAACGGACCGCAAGCCAGCACTGGAGGAAGAAAAACCTTTCTTCCCAAACTGATCCAGGCGTTTGGATTCCCTATCCGGAGGAGCGGTAGGGAAGGCGGTTTGGGAAGCGGAGGCTTGGACAACCAAGCTCTCAGGAGTGGGGTGGACAGAAAGAAACAGGGGGTCGCCCGGAGCTGGGCGATGGCGTCGTGACACGTTCCGATCCACAGGAGCCCCTGTGTTGGGCTTGGACCAGGCGCCCAAAAGAACGTCAGTGAGGGCGTCGTTAAACGGCAGCACAGTCTCCGCAGAGGAGGCTGCCGGCTGAAGCACCTCTGTCAAGATGTTAGGCTTGACCGTCAAAGTAGGGAGCTGGAGACATAAGGCCCCAGCTGCCCTACGCAACACCGTACCAAAATTGGCCCCCTCCTCCGTAGCCACGGGAGGAGACAGCATGCCAGTGTCAGGGAAGTATCCAGACCACTGGCCTCCCCTAGACTCTCTGTCCAGTCCTCATCATACTGACAGTGTCGCGTCAGAGGGTCATCAGACCCCTCCCAGTCCAACTGGTCCTCCTCAGGTTCAAAATAAGGAGGAGGAGGGACAGTTGGGACCCAAGGTCCCATCGGCGCCGGAGCCGGCGTCGAGCGGCGTCGCTCCGGGTCCATGTCCGGAGCCGGGAAGGAACTGGGGGACGACGCCGCCCGGAGCCCAGGGCGGCGTCGAGAGCGGCACCGGAGACATCGGCGCCGGCGGAGGGTGTCGTGAGGTCGACCGGCGTCGATGGGGGTTGTGGAGCCGGGATCGAGGCCGGGGCCGAAGCCGGAGCCGGGATCGAGGCTGGAGGCACGGGCGACGCCGGGGCCGGAGCCGTTGGCGACGCCGGAGCAACCCCATCAGGGCCCGCGGGGCCCGAAGGCGCACCGGAGGGGCCTGAGGGCCCGAAGAGGCGGGCCATGGCCGACAGGAATTCCTGTACCTTGGCCGGATCCGCCCCCGAACCCGGGAAGGGCGGGTATGGCGGGGGCGACTCCACAGGCAAGTCCGGGGCCGCGGGGGCGGTGCCGGGAGGGGCCTCAGCCGAGTCGCGAGACCGGCGAGGCGAAGTCCGAGAGCGACGATGCTTCTTGGACTTCTTGTGCTTCGACTTACCGGACGAAGAAGACTTCGACGCCGACGACCGGTGTGCACTCCGCGGCGACCCCTGGACCTCTCACGCGACCGGGGCCTCCGTGGAGCCGAATGCCGGGCCTCGAGGAGCTTTCGAGACCGCTCTCGCAAAGCTTTCGGGTTGAGGGCCTGGCATTCGGGACAAGACTCCGTGTCGTGGCCTCGGCCGAGGCAGAAGAGACACTCCCAATGCGGGTCGGTGACGGACATCATCCGCGCACAGGCGCCGCATCGCTTGAAGCCGGGCATCCCTACGACACCTTTAAGTATGGAAAAAACAGTGAAAAATTCACCAAAAAGTATGGTCAAAAAATGACCAGGGCACTGCTCTTCCCGGATCTGCGCTTGCTGGCGCGGAAAAAGAAGAACTGACGTCAGCGCGCAGGGCGGCGCCTAAGTACTGCCCGCGACGTCATCCCGGCGATCACGACGCCGACGACAGACGCGGAGCCGCACGACGCCGCCTACCGACGCGCAAGGGTACTGCTACGCAAAACTTTCCGGATCCAGCCTGACGCCTGGGGATATTCTAAGGTAAGGAATCTGTCACTAACGTGTCTCTTTCAGATACTGTAGTACATTGTAAATGGCGCCTCGCAATTTGCGACTCGCAATCGAGCGCAAATTGCGAGGCACAATTTACAAGGGTCGTACATCTGGCCCCATAAGAAGAGGCAAAAGCTTCAGTCGGCCTCACAGTTCAAATGAACGCCTGTAAACCAAACAAGCATATCACGTTTTAAAATTAGCCATAACCCGTTGCTTATAATCTAAAACGTATCAACGGTAACCCCATTCAATACAATGTGACTCACCCGTAGCGGCTCGGTAAGTAACAGCAAATGTGTGTCCCGCGGTCCGCATGGATGGCTCCCTCTTATAGAGTCACCAGCAGACATTTGAAAGTAAGTAAAAACAAACAAGGGAGTACCGATGGAACGCTCGTACCCGATAAATGGGCGTCATCTTGCAGTGGTCCTAAACGCTTATAACAATTGATATAAGCAGTTTTATATCAGTATCAAATTCGACCTTCGCAAAAACATTGGGAGTTATATTGAAACGCAAAGACCTCATTGGTGAGCAACAAAACAAGACATTCTGTACCAATAAAGCACAGCGGCCAATGCACTGCTACTTACCGAGTCGCTACGGGTGAGTCACGTTGTATTGAATGGGGTTAACGTTGATACGTTTTCGATTATAAGCAATGGGCTATGGCTAATTTTAAAACGTGATATACTGGTTTGGTTTACAGGCATTCGTTTTAACTGTGAGGCGGACTGAAGCCTTCGCCTCTTCTTTTAGTTCCCACCATAACTGGGGGAAACTTATGACAAGTTAAAGGTACGGTTTGGTTTTTTAGAATTATATATGTGTCACACAATGATATATACAACCTCATTAGGTGCAGGACCGGCGTGCTCCCAGTGCGCTGTGTGTCGACAATATGTCTTTACAGTCTGCTTTCTCAGGATTGCTAATCTGTAGCCACAAGTTGTTTCCGAGTACGCTTACTATATGAATAGCGTGAGGGATCGTATTTACTAAAGGCGCTAATTGACATGCTAAAGCACTCAATACCATGAGATTTGGTGGGGGTAATTACTTATAATGGAATGAATTATATTATGCCATATAGACGTGGTCAAACGTGTGTATGTCACTAATAAGTTTCAGTGATTACTTACCGGGCTTCCTCCTTATTGTTCTAGTCTTGGATATAACTGATTACATGCGGGTGACTGTGCCGTAGCCCACCTGGTCCTTGGCTTTCCAAGGACAGAATTGCTTACGTACTTTGATCTACAGATTGGAGATTGTCTCGCACACTGAGCATTCTAATTGGTCGGAATTGCGAAGTGACTTACGTCGTTTCATTGTGTGTTGATCATCACTTTTAGATATATATGGTGGACGCCGGGTGCACTCTCTAATTTTTTCGTGTCTGAAATGTAGGAAATCTGTTTCGTGCACGGTTTCCACAATATTATGGTCTTACTAGCACTAGATACTCTCATCTTTTCTTTCTCGTATCTATTTTCACCAATTTAGCATATCGCCTCACCATTAGATTTTCACCAGCAGATTCGGTGGCCTATGTGGGGTCCATCTTTCAACTTTTGCTGTGGTGCTAGGTTACGGTATTTACAAATATATGAGACATAGTAACAAATAGCTCATACATTTTTTAATGCTTTGTATTTTAATTGGTTTTGTTGACAGCCTTGAAAAAGTTGTCTAAATGACGAAACACGTGTCGGCTGTGAATATCATCTACTGACCTGCGTGTCAACAAATTGTGTCATTCAGGTGATAACAAAGTGTTAGATACAAATGTTTGGAAAAGATTAAAATTTGATCTACGAGATTTTCAGATCTTAATTACTATATTCTTGTGGTGCTCTGGATTACCCAATCATTGCCGCTATATACTGGTGTTGCTGTAGATTGTCACAAGGCCAGTCCTGGGGTCTGTTGCCTGCGGCTGCCAGGCTTCTTTATTGCCAAAAATTTAAAGAACTTGAGTGTAACCATCCCTCGTCCCATTCACACAGTGGACGGTTTAATAATCATTCCCTACACAACTACGATGGTGGGTTGCCACAGATAAGACTAGCATACAATGCACCCTCTGAACGAGAATAGGATTGTTCCTGCAAAAGAACAACAATTGTTCAACAGTCTAATCTGAAGCCTGAAAGCAGTCCCAAGGCCTGCTGAAACTGGGTTAGCAGGCAAAAAAAAACTTGTCACTTCAGGATTCAAACTTTGTGCTACAATCAAGCCTTGTGCTAAATCTGCCGAGTGCGAAAGTCAATTTCACATTAGTAAAATATTTTAATGAATGAGAGGAAAGACGGCATGCAAAATGACATTCATAAGTATATATCTGGTATTACAAAACTGCATTTTATTTACTTTTTCCTTTCCTAATTCAAAATAAAATCTTTAGTTAAAGTATTAATTATTTGTATTTTCAGTGTTTTGTCATCATTAAGTTTCTAAATTGCAAACTGTAGATATGTAAAAAAAAAAAAAATCTGTGACTTTTTGAAAACTATGTCAGCTGATTGGAGCATTGGTAGGGTTTCCTTAAACCGATTTCGGGAAATCTTAATTATATGCTACAGCATTTGTAATAAATCAGACGGGATATCCATCATGTTTGTGACGGTCTGTCAAACTCTAAACCAGACCCAATGTCTTTAAAGAGGAATCCCTTAAAAAAGGCTTTTTCTAGAGTAAGTTCAGCTCACTTTTACCCACACTTTCCTGTCCTGCAGTAATACCTGCCTAAGGCACCTCCCTTCATCAGACTCTGCAGCATGCAAAAACAAACATGCAATAACCAATAGTAATGATCTGCACCTCTTCTTCCAGAGGCATGACTTGTCTCCTGGATTCCAAGGGTGAGTGGTGATGAACTCCTATGTGTGGTGCAATGTTAGAATCTAGTATAATAATCTGTCCACAGTGATTACTCCCACCCCAGGCACCGTCAAACCCATCTCTTTTTCTGATTTTCACTTGAGCTATGAGAGTTACCACTCTTGGGTCTCTGTGTCAACTTGTAGCTAGTTAGTCAAGTTGTGAATACTGTAGTTGCTGCTGGTATCCCCGCTGAAGAAGGTGGAAAGGACGATGCTCTAAGCATGTGGCTATGGCCCGTTTAGGTTGAGTGAGCCTACCGTTTGACCTCAATACCTTGATACACATTTAGTGAACATTGTCACAAAGGTTTGAGGTTCATGTCTATTAGAATACACTGCATGCTTTGTCCACTTCTTTTTCAAGCAATTATTCACTGGTAAATGGCACGTCTATGGCCACTGTCTTCTCGTGGCAGAACCCTGAGTACTTCAGCCATTACTGGCCTGTCCATGGTTTGTTCGCGGCATATGTGGTTTAATCCTGAACCCACTGATTGTGCCACCCACGCCAGCAGCCTTTTAAAAGGGTCTCAGACCTGCCACTGCAGTGTCTGCGCGCAGTTTCAACCTGGCAACCTGGCAAGTGCACCCACGTGCAAGGCCATAACCTTCCCTTTTATTCCGTGAGTCACCCCTAAGGTAGGCCCAAGGTACCCCTGTGGGCAGGGTGCAGTGTATGTGAAAGATAGGACATGTACTGGTGTGTGCGACATGTCCTGATAGTGAAATACAGTGTATTTCGTTTTTCACTATGGAAAGGTTATCTGTCCCTTATAATAGAATTGAAGTTTATTTATAACATCTTATAAGTATAACTTCCCATTGTGACAAGGTAGAAAGATGGAGTTTAGTATGCATCTTTTAGTAAAGATGATTTCTATATTGAGTGTTTGAAACTTTTAGAAAGTGGGTGTTTTCTTGCTCAGCATCTCATATGTGCCTCTGCTGGGTTGTGGATTGACTGTCTGGCTTTGGAGTGACAGCGGCTGGGGATGTGCACTCTCCTCAGACAGCCACTAGGGGTAGGGGGGTTTGAGGTGTGTCTTGCCTTTCCTGGATGAGTCAGGGCTGGGCTGCATAGACCTGGGCTGCATCTTGAGTGGTGGGAGGAGATTTCCCTGCACCTGAATAGGCCTAGTCTGCCTTGGACAATGCTGTCTCCACCTTCGAGGAAGCTGGGCCAGAGAGGACAGAACTGGTTTGGAGTGAGCACAGAGCCTCTCTGCCACAAGAGAACAAAGAGAACTAGAGTATAAATATTGGGACCCAGGCCCCAGAACTTTAGATTATTTCTGGACTCAAGAGGAACTTCTGCCAAGGAGAAGAGCTAGGAAAGCTGAAGGAGAAGTGAGACGCGCGCGCATCGTGACCCAAGATGGCCGCCTAATTACGGAGCTCCGCACCGCTCCGGACATTGCGGTTCCTTCACGGCGGCTCCAGCCCCTCGCCTGACACCATGTGGGCATATTATTGAAGCGGAACACCTGCTCTGCAGGAGGTCGTCTTTTTGTACCCTTCTTCTCCAGGGACTTCGCATAAAATATGCAGGTGACTCTTTAGCTGCTTTGCGGCCGCCATTTTGTTTTTTTTCCTCATTACTTCTCCTCAAATCTCTTCATATAGCGCGCTGGAAGGCTAATTTTCAATGCTTTCTTCGCCTTTTCATCGACTAAATCCTTTCACATTGAAAGGTCTATCTATTTAATGGAATTTGCTGAAATTTTGTGAGGTAATTTTACCTTTTTCTTTTTTGGTGCCTTTTTAGGTCTCGCCTACGCAGCGCGCATGCGCTGCATAGGAAAAAGACCTTAAGCCATCGATTCAGTTTGGCTGCCAAAAACGTGCACGCATTGCATTGCCTTCAATGGCAACGCGTGCACGTTTGGCGATTCCCTTGCGGGGGCGAGCTTTGACATATGGTTCCTGCTCGCTCCCGCAAGGGAATGCGGCGCCGGCCCCCTCCTCTCCTCCCCTCCCCCTGCTGCCTCCTCCTCTCCTCCTCCGTTTGCGCTTGATTAATCTGCGTGACACTCGGCATACCGCTTCTAGACCGTGCATCTTTCCTTGACCGACTGATGCGAGCGACGCTTGGAGAACTGGGTTTCGTTCGGGTAAGTGCACAAAACCCCTCTCGCTCGTGGTACTTGACATGTAATAACAATATCGGCGATGTACAGTGCAAAGGTCAAACGACAATTCTTGCGTCACTCAAGGCAACAGTTTTTTCCTATTTCAATATGTTGAAACGTTTTTGTTTTGTTAGATAATGCTTTGCATGTGTTTGGTGTGAAATTTACGAAAAGCTCTGGTCGCGATTTGGCCCACACCGAATGCATTTAAATGTACAGAAAAATGTCTCAAAGTTGAGAAAAACGGTCTGAAGGCGCCACGGGGGCCCTGCATGCGGAGACAACCACCAAGTCTTCGCTGAAACGGAACACAGCCAGTGCCTTGTTTTATTTAATAAAAAGCAGACTTGGCCGCTGAGCGAGGCGCATTGAAGCGTCTGTGCGTCGTTTCCACAGCGCTAGCTTTCTTTATGGTGCACAAACGATGCATACACCCTCTCACCACCTTCCTGCACGGCACCCATAAATAAGGCGTGCACGGAGTACGATGAAATATTATTTTAGCACTAAAATTAAACATTGTGATTTATGTACAGTTTTCTAAGCGCGAACTGTACCCGAAGGGACTGGAGCGGGTCACAGGAGCACCAGTTACCTTACAGGATGTCACATTAAAGTACATGTGTTTTTTTAAGGCACCGGGGTGGTGTTTAAAGGGATTCGCCCAAAACCCCAAGGCGTTGATCCCGCGCTGAGAGTTGAACTTGGGGTAAAGTTCAGAGAGGGAGAAGAGAAGACGTGAGAAGTGAAGATGTGAGAGAGAAGGGGAGAAGTGAGAGGGAAGGGGAGAAGTGAGAGGGAAATGGAAGGGGAGAAGTGAGAGGGAAGGGGAGATGGCGGATTGGGGGGGGGAAGCGAAGAGACTTCTGCCAGGGCTGCTCTCGGTTCCCCAGCTGCATCTCCGGCCGCATCACCTGCAGAACAGGTGAAAAGCCATTCACACCCATGTATTGCGGTATGTTTCCGTGCCTTTTATATGGGACGATGGTCCTATATTAACGCCCCCCCACACACACACAAGTGGGGGGGTGGGAGTCAAGTACCAGCTCCAGGGCAACATGACTTGTTGCCCCCAGAGATAAGAGTGGAGGGCAGAGCAGGGGTTGGAGTTTGTGGGGCCGGGGTGCATTCGGGAGGTGAATCAGAAGGGGGTCTCTACCGTGACCGCCACCTTCGGCTCCCATCACCTGCTGCTGGACAGGGGCGGTGAGTGGAGACCGGTGCACAGTCCAGTCCTCACTGCCGTCTCTCTCCACGCTTGCGCCGGGGCTGCCGGGTCCCGGAACGCGACCATCTCCTCGCCTGGGGAGTTCCGGGGGCTTCCTCCACGGTCCGCCTCACGCCCTCCGGTTCTTGCTCCCATGCAGCGGTCTGCGCGGAGCGGACGATGAGCAGATGGACCGCATCTAGCGGACATGTGTATCCGATGGAGGCGACAATCTCCCTACTGCGCATGCGCAAAACTTAACACATTTTCTTCCTGATGCGCATGCCCGGAAGGATTGCATGCCTCAGAGAGGATGTTAGTTTTACTCTCCTCCCCAAAGCCAGGCTGTGAACAGAAAGCAGCCCCGGCAAATTGTCAAACCAGCCCCCATACGGTGCATGGCGTGCGAGTCTGACCACTACAAGGGGGGTTGGAGGGTTCTCCCCCTCTGCCCCCCCAAAAAATGGGAAAAAAGTAGGCCTTCTACAACACATTTTTCATTACATATTCAATTGTCTTAGTTTTTAAAGCATAGCAAATGATATTCTAACAGTGCACCAGGATACGGCAATCTTTATTGGGGCTCTTCAATGATTTCCTCACTATCACCCTCCAACAGTGCCTCTCATCCCTCCATAGCCCCTCTCACATGTATTTCAATTGTTTTATAGTGCCTCTCATACCAGTGTAAGGTATCAGAGCACTTTACATCACAAACACAGAGACAATGCTCCCTTTTGTAAGTGTCCGATGTTTGCGTATACAGGAGCAAAAACATACTTTTAAAGCGCCTCATGGAGGTTGGCCGTGGGAGTGTCTGAGCCCAAAAACATGGGTTTTATAGCGCCTTATGGAGGGCGGTAGTGATACATTATAAAACAAGCATTGGCATAGCCAATAGGTCTCGCCTTTGGGACCTTATAAGTGTTTAGTTATCCAGCACAATATCCTTGGTGCAACAACATCAACTGTTGCATGGCTAAACACTTATAAGGTCCCAAAGGCGAGACCTATTGGCTATGCCAATGCTTGTTAAATAAGCCTTTTCCTGATTTTTGGATGTAACGTATCATGGGTAGGAGCAAATACTTACTCCATTGCACTAAGAGACAGCAGTCCAACGATCCAGCAGCTTGCTATACCCATTCTACAGCTCCAAATAAATCCTCACACCCCTCTGAGGTTTTGGCGCAAAAGGCTTGTTCTAGTGACACTGCTCTGTCGACCATGGCATCTAAGGCACCACAACCTTCAGCTACCGTTAAGAGGATCAAACATGACCCTCCCTCCCCTCCTAAATCTGTGTCTCCGGTTTCTTTGGAGATTGTTTTGGAGGAGATCCGTGCCCTTCGACCTTTCATCGAAGAAACTAACTCTCGTCTACAGACCTTGGATAATAAATGGACATCTATGGATTCCCGCCTTACTTTGGTGGAACCACATCTTAATATGTACAAGATTCAACTTCCAGAAGAACAAGTTACTTACCTTCGGTAACGATATATCTGTAAGAAACATTAGTTAGTTATAAATTCCTTACCTTAGAATTACCCCCAGGCGTCAGACTGGATCCGGAAAGTTTTCGTTAGCAGTACCTCGGTGCGTCGGAAGGTGGCGTCAGTCGGCTCCGCGTCCGTCGTCGGTGTCGTGGTTGCCGGGATGACGTCGCGGCAGCTACTTAGACGCCGCCCTCGCGCGCTGACGTCAGTTCTGTACACGACTTTCCGTGCCAGAAACGCAGAGCCATGCAAGATACTGACCACTGGTGCACAAAACTAGGGCCCTGAAAGGATGTCCTTAACCCTAGAAATCAGTTCGCAGACCGGGGGGGATGGGTGGGGCGGTAAGGAATCTATAACTAATTAATGTTTCTTACAGATATATCGTTACCGAAGGTAAGTAACTTGTTCATCTGAAAGAAACACGTTAGTTATAGATTCCTTACCTTAGAATAGATACCCCAGCAATACCAACCCCGGTGGTGGGTCTGCGAACCAAGATCACACCAGAAAGTCCTGGAGAACAGAACGGCCAAAGAAGCCATCTCTCCGGACTTGGCTATCCAGGCAGTAGTGCTTGGTGAACGTGTGCAGCGATGCCCACGTAGCTGCCTGACAGATGTCGCTTAGAGGAACTCCCCGTTCCAAAGCAGTGGTGGCTGCCATCGCCCTGGTGGAATGGGCGCGCAACCCGACTGGAGGCTCCTTTTTAGCCAAAGAGTAACAGGCCTTGATACACAAGACAACCCACCTGGAGACGGTCCGCTTGTGTACAGCCCGACCTTTCTTGGCGCCCACGTAGCCAACAAAGAGTTGGTTATCCACCCGGAACTGTTTCGTGCGGTCTAGGTAAAAGGAGAGTGCATGTTTTGGGTCCAGACGGTGGAGCCTCTCTTCCTCTCTCGAAGGATGCGGAGGCGGAAAGAAGGTGGGCAAAGTGATGGTTTGGCCAATATGAAAAGATGTAACCACCTTTGGAAGAAAGGATGGACGAGTGCGTAGGACAACTTTGTCCGGATGCATAGCCAGAAATGGAAGCTTAGAAGAAAGAGCCTGGAGCTCGCTCACTCACTCTTCTAGCAGAAGTGAGGGCCACCAGGAAAGCAGTCTTAAGCGTCAAGAGACGAAGAGGACAGTTATGAAGTGGCTCAAAGGGAGCACACATTAAAAAGGTTAAGACCAGGTTCAAGTCCCACTGAGGCATAACGAAAGGAACAGGAGGAAAGAGATGAGTTATGCCTTTCAGGAAACGATTAACAAAAGGGACTTGAAAAGAGAAGGCTGATCAGGAAGCCTGAGAAAGGCAGAAATGGCCAAAAGATAGCCCTTGAGAGTGCCCAGAGCAGAGCCCTGCTGGGCCAAAGGAACAAGAGAACCTCAGAAAGAGGGGCAGAAAGGGGATCCACAGCCTTTGCTGTGCACCATGCCACAAATTTGTTCCATCGGCAGGCGTATACCGTCTTAGTGGAGGGACGCCTGGCTGCCAAGATGACATCACAGACTTCGGGAGCTAGGTCAAATAACGTCAGCTGCCGCCGCTCAATCTCCACGCAAGGAGGTGGAGGCTGGACAGGTTCGGGTGGAGGACCATCCCCTGCTGCTGTGACAGAAGATCCTCCCGAAGAGGCAGACGGATCGATGGCCATACTGAGTAGCTCGGCATACCATACTCTTCGTGCCCACTCAGGAGCCACAAGAATGACTTGGGCCTGGTCGCGCCTGATCTTCTTCAGCACTCTGGGCAGAAGTGGTATAGGCGGAAAGGGATACAGAAGACCGCAACTCCACTCGCGACGAAAAGCGTCGCCTAGCGAGTGCCGCCTTGGAAATTCCAACGCGCAGAATTGCTGACATTGCACGCTCTCTTCAGTGGCGAATAGCTCTAACCAAGGCTCTCCCCACTGCTGAAAGAGTCCTTGCGCCACCTCCGAGTGAAGACGCCATTCGTGATCCATCATGCACCTGCGGCTGAGCTCGTCCGCCCTGGCGTTCAGAGAACCTGCCAGGTGTTGAACCACCAGAGATATGCCCTGATGTTCCAGCCATGTCCAGAGACGCAGAGCCTCTTGACATAGGGTCCACGACCCCACCCCACCCCGCCCTGTTTGTTGCAGTACCACATGGCGGTGGTGTTGTCCGTGAACACCTGCACTACTCTTCCCCGGACAGAGGGAAGGAATGCCTTGAGTGCAAGATGGATCGCCCGAAGCTCCAGAAGGTTGATGTGGAGCCCGGACTCCGCCGGAGACCAGAGGCCTCTGATCTCCGCCTCTCCCATGTGGCCGCCCCATCCCAGAAGGGATGCATCTGTCACCACAGTGTGTTCTGGTTGGGGAAGGGAGAGGGATCTGCCATTGACCCAATCCTGGTTCGTGAGCCACCACTGCAATTGTCGTGCAGTGCCCTCCGAGATCTGGACGCAATCGGACAGGTTCCCCTGATGCTGCGCCCACTGGAACTTCAAGTCCCACTGCAGAGCCCGCATATGCCACCTGGCATGATCGACCAGCAGGATGCAGGAGGCCATGAGTCCCAACAGCCTCAAGGTCTTCCTGACTGACACCCAGGATAGAGGCTGAAAGATCGGAATCATAAGCCTGAATATCCCGGACTCGCTGTTCGGGAGGATAAACCCGAAACTGCGTCATGTCCAGAACCGCTCCGATGAAGAGGAGCTTCTAAGAGGGAATCAGGTGCGACTTCGGCGCATTGATGGAGAACCCCAGCGAGTGCAGGAGGTCGGCCGTAGTCTGGAGGTGGGAGACGACAGCCTGGGGCGAGTCCACCTTCAACAGCCAGTCATCGAGATAGGGGAAGACTGGAACCCCTGATCTGCGCAGATGAGCTGCAACCACCGCCATCACTTTTGTGAACACTCGAGGGGCGCTGGTAAGGCCAAAGGGGAGCACGGTGAACTGAAAATGCTCGTGGCCTACCGTGAACCGCAGGTAACGCCAGTGGGCCGGCAGGATGGGGATGTGAAAATAAGCGTCCTGCAGGTCCAACGCTACCATCCAGTCTCCGGGGTTGAGGGCAGACAAGACCTGAGCCAGGGTCAACATCTTGAACTTCTCCTTCCGGAGGAAGCGGTTGACGTTCCTGAGATCCAAGATAGGGCGCAGGCCTTTGTCCTTCTTGGGTACCAGAAAGTAGTGGGAATAACAACCACGACCTACTTCTGAGACAGGAACGCGCTCGATGGCTCCCTTGGCCAAGAGAGCCGTAACTTCCTGCTGGAGAAGGGACAGGTGATCCTCCGAGATGCGATGGTACTTGGGTGGCATGGAGGGAGGGGTAGCTTCGAAGGGGAGGAGTAGCCCCTTCGGACTATTTGCAAAACCCACCTGTCCGACGTGATGGTGCACCAGTGGGGGAGGTGACGACGAATCCTGCCGCCCACTGGTGTTTGGTGGCCCTGAAATATCGGACTAGGAGGGCTTGGAGGCTGCGGTGGAGGTGGACTGGCCCGCCCGCTGGCCCCCAGAACCACGTCCCCGGCTGCGCTGGGATGAAAAGCTCTGCGCAGGCCTGTGGCTCTGAAGGGAACGCAGTGGGGCACCCCTTCCGTGGCCACGGAAGGGGCGAAAAGCCGACTGTGCAGGATGCAGGGTGGAAAGACCCAAGTACTTGGCCATATCCCGCGAGTCCTTGAAACGCGTCAATGCACTGTCCGCCTTGTAGCCGAACAGGCGACGGCCATCAAAAGGCATGTCCATCAGAGTGTTCTGGACATCCCCCGAAAAGCCAGTCGTCCTCAACCAGGCGTGGCGTCTGATCGCCACCGACGTGGAAATCGTTCTGCCCAGTGAGTTGGCGGTATCCAGCCCACACCGAATGGCGAACTTAGCTGCGTCTCTCCCTTCAGCAACAGCATGGGAGAGCACGGTCCGGGCCTCCTCCGGACACTGAGGCAGCAGCACTTGCGCCACCGAGTCCCACACAGAGTGGGAATAACGGCCCAAGCGGCATGCGGTGTTCACCGACCGCAGCCCTAAGCTGGAGGAAGAAAACAACTTCTTCCCAAGGTGATCCAGCTTCTTGGATTCCCTATCCGGGGGTGCGGTAGGGAAGGCGCTCTGGGACGTCGAGGCTTGGACCACCAAGCTCTCAGGGGAAGGGTGTTGGGAAAGGAACAAGGGGTCGCCCGGAGCCGGGCGGTGGCGTCGGGCAATCATCCTATCCACAGGAGCCCCTGTGGTGGGCTTGGACCAAGTGCCCAAAAGGATATCTGAGATGGCTTCATTAAAAGACAGCAGGGGCTCCGAAGAGCTCGCTGCCGGCTGAAGTACCTCTGTCAGGAGGTTAGTCCTGACTGCCACCGTAGGAAGCTCGAGGTTAAGAGCCTCGGCCGCCCTACGCAACACCACTGCGTAAGACGCTCCCTCCTCCGTAGCCACGGTAGGAGAAGACAGCATGCCAAGGTCTGGCGAGGTGTCCAAACCACTGGCATCCCCCAGGTCCTCTCTCCAGTCCTGTTCCAGCTGTTCCGTTAAAGGGTCACCTGACCCCTCCCAATCCTCCTCCTCCTCGTCCTCTGGGTGCCAATATGGCCTAAAAGGGACTCCAGGAGTGAACAGGGGCACAAAAACCCCGCTCGGATCCGGCGTTGGTCGACGCCGGTCCGGCTCCGTGTCTTCATCCGGAAGGAGGTCGGGGTCGACGCAGGCCAGGGGGCCGGCCGGCGCCGGGCGCGGTAGTGGTGCCATCAGAAGCGGCACTGGCGGAGGTGTGATAAGGTCAACCGGCGCCGATCCGGATCCAGGCCTGGATCCACGGGGGGCCGTCGGCGCCGGGGCCGGAGCTGCCGGCAATGAAGGTCCCGGCCCCCCAGCCGAGTCCGTGGGGCCCGAAGGCGCGCCGCCGGGTTCGGGCCGCCCAAAGATGGCATGCATCGCCTCGCAGAACGTACAAAGCTGGGCGGGAGCCGTCCCGGGTCCCGGAAAGGGAGGGAAACCCAGAGTCGACTCTTCGGGCTCCACACGCGGAGCCGCGGGAGGGGCACCACCCGCGGGCCTCGTCGGGTCGGCCGACCGACGAGGAGAAGTTGAAGAGCGACGACGCTTCTTTGACTTCTTTTTGTGCTTCAACTTACCCGACCCCGAGTGCGAAGACTTCGATCCTGACTGATGGTGGCTCCGCGACCAGTCCCTCGACCTCCCTCTCGACCGGAACCTCGAACGGCGCGGAGCGACTGTCGGCGTTCCAGCAGCTTTCGGGACTGCTCCCGCAAAGCCTTCAGCGTCAACAACCGGCAGTCGGAGCACGATTTGGGGTCGTGGTCGTGCTCCAGGCAGAAAAGGCACACGTGGTGCGGATCCGTCACCGACATTAGTCGCCTACAGGAGCCGCAGGCCTTGAATCCTGGCATCCCTCGTGCACCTTACGGAGTCGGAGACTCGAAAAAAACGTCGACAAAAGTCGAGAAAAAGTTAGTCAAAAAATGACTGAGGTACCGCTCTTTCCGGATCTGCGCTGGCTGGCGCGGAAAAAGAAAGAATTGACATCAGCGCGCGAGGGCAGCGTCTAAGTAGCTGCCGCAACGTCATCCCGGCGACCACGACGACGGACGCGGAGCCGACCGACGCCACCTTCCGACGCGAAGAGGTACTGCTAACGAAAACTTTCCGGATCCAGTCTGACGCCTGGGGGTAATTCTAAGGTAAGGAATCTATAACTAACGTGTTTCTTTCAGATTTTCCTCTTTGGAGAAAGAGGTTCTACAACTGAGAAGATCTACCGAAGACCTTGAAAATAGAAATCGTCGCAATAACCTGCGCATTTATGGTCTTCCTGAAGGACTTGAAGGGGATGACCCTGTTACGCTCTTTACTTCTTTTCTTCCACAGTTCTCGAGTCTTCCCACTTCGACCAAACTAAATATTCAGCGAGCACATAGACTGGGTCCACGTTTATCCTCCTCAGCTGCTCCATCTAAACCTCGTGGAATAATTATTTTATTTCTACAGTTTACGTACCTCCTACTAGTGCTGAATGCAGCTAAATCCAAAAAGCAACTGACTTGGTATGGCACAAGAGTATTTTTCTCTCAGGATGTTTCAACGGTCACCGCCAAATGACGAAAGGAATTCCTTGATCTTCGCCCTGCTCTTCGTTCCTTGGGTGCGCGGTATGGATTATTCCATCTGTGCCTGCTTAAGGTTACCTTCTTAAACAAATCTTCTACTTTTGAGGAACCGGCGGATCTGAGAAAATGTATTCAGTTGCATTCTACTGCTTCGATGGAGATTGCTGGCACTCCTCCTGACACTTGAATTTAATGTCCCTTTTGTTGGGCTTATATAGTTGTTAATACTTTTAATGTTATATGTTATTTTACTCCAATGCATTTCTTGTTAACATAACTCTTTATTTCCTATTACAGGTCTTTTTGGAACCCATTGTGCTCCTACTTCATGTTTCCGCCTTTGTCTATGTCTCAATGACGTCCTGGTGTGGTGCGTTGCCCTTTGTTGGGTGTGCTGTTTTCATATGTCTGTTGCCGCCTCTCATCCTTCCTTTTGTTCCCCCGTAAAGGTATGTAACGCAGTCATTTTTGACATGTACTGTCTCTTTTTATTCTTATTCTTCTTTCCCGCTTCTTCTTCCCGTTTTATTCACATCTTCCTCCTCTTCCTCCTGGTGTTATTGCTCTTCTCCGCTTATATACTTCTTTCAAAGGAATCTTCATCATCTCTCTTTTCTGTAGTTCTTCCTTATTCCTCAACACCATTGCAGTTCTTTCATCTTCCTCTCCCTTTCCTTCCGTTTCTCTTACTTAAAACTTTTAATGTTGAACTCATTGTTCTTTATATATTGTTAGCATTCTATATTCAGAGTAATTTCGTGGAATGTGAAAGGTTTTATTAATCCAATCAAAAGACAGAGAATATTATTACATCTTGCCTCCTATAACCCTGATCTGTTTTTTTTACAAGAAACTCATCTTACAGAACCGGAGGCCTTAAAATTGAAAAAAGGTTGGGTTGGTTCAGTTTTAGTTTCTCCCACCTCATCAAAAAAAAATGGTGTTATAATTTTATGTCACAAAAAATTGAAATGTAAGGTTGTATCGCAGGAGACAGATACAGAGGGTAGATGGTTGTTAGCTAAATTGCTTATTAATAATATTTCTTTGACTGTATTTAATGTTTATGGCCCTACTCAACCAGATTACTCTTTTTGGCCTATGGTTACACAAAAATGTATTCAGTTTAGAGATTATCTCTTTATTCTAGGAGGTGATTGTAATCAAATTGTCGATCCTTTTATTGACCGCCAATCCCAGGTATGCTTCATTCCTCATAAATCTCAAACAATTTCTTGATTCTATTTCCCAAATACACCTTGTAGATGCTTGGAGACTTTCTCACCCTGATGCTATTGACTTCTCATTTTTTTCTCCTCCTCACAATTCTCTATCTCGTCTAGACTATATCTTTCTTTCTCAATCTTTATCTCAATCTCTTCCTCTATTGAACCTATTGTCATTTCTGATCACGCTCCGATTTTGACTGACTTTGATTTGCTCCCTCCTCATCCTAAATCCTCCCGTTGGCGTTTTAATAATTTCCTATTGCTTGATCTTCTTTTCTCATCTTCTTTTATTTCCTTCGCTGAAGAATTTTTTTAACTGAACAGTGCCCATACTACTTCTCCCCATATAATATGGGATTCTTTTAAAGCCACTGCTAGGGGTTTTATTATAGACTTTGGGGCCGATTCCGATCTCGGCCGGTAGGGCTCCGAATCGGATTCGGCTTAACCGGATCCGATTCGGAGCCCTATTTCCCGACCGATTCGTACGCGCGTCCGGGCGAGCGAGTACGATGCGTATTCGCCGACCGACTCGTCCGGGCGTCCCGACCGCTCCTACCGACTCGATCCCGGGTCGAACCGTACCGACCGACTCGCACGGACTCGACTCGCACCGCGCAATGGAGACGTTCCCCGGCCGGGTAAGTACGATGCGCGCCGCGAGCAGTCCGACCGAGCCGTGCACTCCGGCTCAAAAGAGCTGTCGGAGCCGTAATTTGGGGGTCCGTGTCGACCCCCCTGTACGCGTGGCCGCGCGAGTCGCACACAGGGGGGACCCATCTGTGCGTGTACGGCGCGAATCGCTTCGCCGCGTACACGCTGTAGGGGGCGCACTTGTCCGCATCGCACCCATTGAGTCAATGGGAGCCCGCGTACGCGTTGTACGACCGGCTCCCATTGACTTCAATGGGAGTCCGACCGACTCGAGTCCGATGGCATACGTGCGCATCGTACTCGTTCGGTCGGGCTGCACGGGTCCGATTCGGTCGGAAATCTCTCCGGGTCCGGCTCGGTCGGAGAGATTTCCGGCCCGAATCGGAATCGGCCCCTTTGTCCTAAAAAAAAAAAAAAGAAACGTTTTCTCCAACAACACAAAGATGCACTAGCAAATATTAAAGCCCATGAACACAAATTTTACACCTCCTCGTCAAAATCTATTATACAAGATCTCATTTGCGCCAAACTGAACTTTAATAAAATTTCCACGGATAATGCCTCATCCATACTTCTCCGAAGTAGTGCTAGATATTACGGAGGACGTAATAAATCCGGACCCGGCAAATTTTTGGCTAATTTCCTTAAATCCCGGAAAGATCGTACTTTAATTGACTCTATTTACTCCTCAGATTGGAATCTTGTTCATAAAGATCAGGACATTCTTAATGAATTTAAGTCCTTTTATCAAGAATTGTACACTCCAGAATCCCCTCCTTCTAATCCTCTTATTCACTCTTATCTCAATAATATTCCTGCCTCCTCTACTGGCCATCTTAATTTTTCTACACTTGTAACGGATCTATCCCTTAAAGAAATTTCCAATGCCTTAACTGTTCTAAAGAAAAGCAAAACACCCGGACCAGATGGCTTTTCAGTCGAATTTTATTTACATTTTTCTAACTTATTATTCCCTAAACTTTTAGATCTTTTTCATTCTTTTTTTCTTTCTGGTCAGACCTACGGTACTTTCCAAGAAGTTACGATTTGTTTGATACATAAAGAAGGCCGAGATCCCATGTTTTGTAAAAATTATCGTCCCATATCCTTGGTTAATGTAGATTACAAAATATTTGCTAAATTACTTGCTCTACGTTTAGAACCGCTTATGCCTCATTTGGTTGGTAAGGAGCAGTGTGGATTTGTCAAGGGTAGATTAACTTCGGATAACTCTCGTCTCTTTCTTAATGTCTTAAATAATATTCCTTCTCTATCCACCTCCCTAGCAGCAATCTCCGTTGATGCTGAAAAAGCATTTGATAGGGTAGATTGATTCTTTTTATTTGAATCTTTGAAGTGGCATGGCTTTGGGCCCAAGATAATTTCTCTTATTTCCTTATTATTTTCTGCCCCTAGAGCCTCAGTGCTAGTTAATGGTTGTATTTCCTCCTACTTTCCTTTACAACACGGTGTCCGTCAAGGCTGTCCTCTTTCCCCTCTTTTATTTATCCTAGCCCTTGAAGCTTTTTTATCATCAATCCGTAATAACGATTCTATATCCGGTTTTTCTTATGGTGATCACCATTTAAAAGTTTCTGCTTATGAAGACGACATTTTACTTTTTATATCCAACCCTGATGTATCTATTCCTCCCTGGATGCATGAATTCTCTTCATTTTCCCTGGTCTCTGGTTACAAGATTAATTCAGATAAAACAGAAATTCTCCCTCTCACGAAACTATGCACTCAACACTCCTTTTCTTCCACTGGATTCTCTTGGAACAGATCTAAAATTAAATACTTAGGAATATGGTTCTCTAACTCCATTTCTTCTTCAGTTAAATTGAATATGGTCGCGGCCTTATCTTGTATAGATAAATTGTTTTCATCCTGGAATCCCCTCTTTCTTTCTTGGTGGGGTCGATTAGACTCAATCAAGATGATGATTACTCCCATTTACTTTATACTCTATCTATGCTTCCTATTCATATTCCATCTTCTTATTTTAAGAAGATTGACTCTTGCCTTTCCAAATTTCTTTGGAAAAATAAAAAAGGTAGAATATCCTTATCTCTTCTTCATAAGACAAAATCCAATGGGGGTGTTAATTTCCCTGACTTTCGTACTTACCACAAAGCCTTTTGTCTCCGTCAAGTCTCCAAGTGGCTTCTCTCTGATCTCTTCCCTTTTACACCTTTATGGTTCACTATTGAACATTCTTTGCTTCTACCTTTTTCTATGAAAGAAGTCCTGGCCTTTTCAGCCAAGTCTCCTCACTCCTCCTCCCCCTTGTTTAGGCATACTTGTTCTTTATTGAAACCTTTGACTCAACCAAAGACTGTTTCCAAGGAATCTTTTTTATGTTCACCATTATGGCATAATTCCCTTATTACTATTAACAATATAACTATTTTTTTGAATTCCTGGAGACGAAAGAGAATAACTTGGGTTAATGACCTATTTGATGGTCTGCCTCCCTGCTCTTTTCCTTATTTCCAGTCCAAATTTGACTGTCCTCGCTCCTTCTTGCAGAAATGTTCTACTTTAATGGCAGTAATTCTTGACACCTTCTATTCTCTTCCTTCAACTTCCTCTTCCTTGGGAGAAAACCCTCTTCTTAAGACCCTGATTACTCTTCCTAAGGCTTCCCTAATTTATAATCACATCTTATCTCCTTGTCCGGATCGTCCTAAGAGTAAAATAGAACTTGCCTGGGAACTAGATCTGGGATGTGAATGGAGCAGCAATTTCTGGGACAAATTCTGGTCCCGTTCTCTAAAAATTTCTAGATCTGCCTCTGTCACTCAATCTATGTTCTTTCTCTGTCATAGGCTTTACTTCACCCCTACTTCTATATTTACTTTCTCACACTCTACGGACACGAATTGTTGGACTTGTGGCTCCCCCAAAGCTGACCTCATGCACCTACTTTTTCTTTGCCCTCCTGTTATTTGTTTTTGGAGGAAAATGTGGTCCCATATCTCTCACATTTTTCACATTCACACTTCCTTTTCTAATCTCACCCTTTTCTTTGGAAGTTTACTAGATTCTTTGAAGTTACCCTATCATGCACTTGGTCTTTTTGACCTTATGTTAGCTTTAGCTTTTCAACAAATATCACTTAATTGGAAAAATCTGAAAAAACTTTCCGTTCAGCATTGGTGGAATAATTTATGCCATTTTCATCGACTAGATATTGCTTTTGCCTCCTCTTGTAAACCAATGATTAATAGAGATCTATTTCGGATGCCACTTACTTCATATTTAGATAAAAATGTAATAGAAAAAAAATCTTGTTTGCATTCTGAAAATTTTAAACCACCGTAATTGCCTTTTTCTCTGTTCTTTTCTCTCTAATCACTTGTTGGCATATTGTATTTACTAGTTTCTAATAAGATTACTTTTCACATTCATTTGAAGTTCTACATTATACATATTTCTCAGTTGTAAGAGTATCATCTTTTTCCCTTCCCCGCCTTCTTTTTCCCCTTTATTGCCTCTAAAAATATAAATAGCTTTCTTTTTGCTTCTATTGCTAGCTATACTCTGTATTCCATTTATTATGTCTTTGGTTTGTATTTCGCTGGTATTTTGTATTGCCTGATATTACTTAATAAAGCTTTTTAAACATAAAAAAGCTGAAGGAGAAGTACTGCCCCCTTTGCTGTGTGGGTTTGGCCTGCAGGGGTGGTTTCTGCCAAGGAGAGGACCAAGACTTTGCTGTGTATCCTGCTTGAAGAAGATCTCCAAGGGCTTGGTGTAGAGCTTGCCTCCTGTTGTGAAGTCTCAAGGACACAAAGACTTTACTCCCTCTGTTCTCCTGCATCTGGAACTGCTGTTTCCTCTGCCACAAAGGGAAAAAGCAACACCGATGCCGGCGAGCAACGCAGCCGTGGGCACCGCTCGTGATGCACACGACACACCGCCCCGAGTCGCACCACAGCCCCGACGCCGGTGCTTCATCATCGCGGAGCCGATACCTGACTGGGTGACCTACCGAATCCATTGACCCTGCATCGTCGTAAGGAACCGACGCCTTGATGACACTGTAGGAGAGTAGGATCTGCTTCACATGGGTACCCCCACTTTTTGCTGATGCTTCACTGTTTTTCGACATTAGTCTGGCTGGGGCCCTGCTAATCAGAACCCCAGCCTAGCTGCTTCCTCTCTAAAATGGTTTCCATGTGCCTTAGGCACATCACTGATTGGAATCTGGAGTGCCCTTATAAGTCCCTAGTATATGGTATACTATGTACCAAGGGCATAGGTACCTCAGAGGCCTACCAGGGGCTGCAGCATGTATTATGCCATCCCTGGAAGGCCATCCAAACTAACACCACAGGTCTGCTACTGCAGCCTGGGTAAGGTGGTGCGTGCACCCCTTACTGTGATATAGGTTACCTATATCACTAAATACATACACACATATAAACCTATAAGTCACTCCTATAGCAGGCCTTATCAATCCTAAAGGCAGAGTGCGTGGTTCCTATGTGAGAGGGTGCCCCTGCATGAGCAGGGCCCCTCTGCAGCGCTCGGAGACCCTTCTCTGATGCTGTTTGTAGTGCAGCCTGACCATATACTCTTAAGCGCATTATAACCTCGCGTTAAATGCTAACTTTGGAATGGCTGCACCTAAACATGTCGTGTTTGGTGTCAAACATCTTGGAATACTACCCCCCCCCCGCCAATTCTGGCGGCGGGGGTAGCATTCCACCCTTCTAGAGGGAAAGACATGTTAACTCTGGCTAGCCCGGTAACTTCTTTCTAAAGCCCTGGCATCACAAAATGGATGCTGCTGCCACAGACACGAGTCTGGCCTCCTGCTGCTGGACAAAACTCCGGCAGGGGAGGCCTGGACAATAGGTTTCCTGTCCCAGGGAGGTGTGACCACCTCCCCAGACAGGATAATGTGTATAGGGGCTGGGCGGGAGCACTTTCGGGTGCTTTGAAGTCCTGCCCTGGGGGCACATTTGGTGTCCCTGTGCATACCCCAGTTCAAACCGGATCAGGGGCTTGCAGCCCCTGCTTTGGCGCGAACTGGACAAAGGGAAAGGGTGTAGCCACCCCTCTGCCCTGACCCACCCATAGGTGGGGCCACAGAGTAGTCCAACCCCTAAACTTGGTATAAGTATAGGAACCCAGTCCTTAGGACTTTAGATTATCCCTGGACGAAACTCTGAAACAGAATCCTGGACCTTCGACGCTCTACTCAAGACTAGAGGACAGAAGAATCTCCCTTGGGGTCAAGGAGTGACTCCCCTGCTTGGCAGGCACCAAAGACGCATCTGTCCGGTCTGCATTTCTGAAGCTCCCGTCGGACGCCGAAGTCTTCGCATCACCAGAGGTGGATTCTCAGACTTCCCGAGGCTACCCTGAGTCCCCAGCAAAGCTGAGGCCCGTAGCTATCGTGGGTAACGTGAGACCGTGACCCCTGGACACCGAGCACATTTGCAAGTGCATCCTCTTCTGGGTCTCCCACGAAGTCGTGCTTTGGGCTCCGAGTAGCCCTAGCCTCCAGCACCAACTGCACCGAAGATCACTGGCCTCCACTCCACGAGTGTCCTGTAAGCCAGATCCACGTGCGACGTCTCGAGGCTCCTTCGCGGTCGCTAGCCCGTTGGCTAGTAGCCCTTCACGAAGGCCAATCCTTTTCTTCTTGGGCATCCTGGTTGCTCCAGGCCTGCCCTCACTTACCCTCGCTGGGTGAGTTCCTCAGACCTTGCTGGTCTGCACCATCGACGATCTTTATCTTCACCGAGACTTGCCGTTGCCAAGGCTTGTTGGGTCCAATCCGGTCGCCGACACCTCAGCACTCGACAGACATCGTGTACCTGCCCGAATCCTGCTCCTGGTCGCCGACAACGCCTCCTGGACCTCGTGGCTGAAGAGTCAACACGACCGTCAACGCACCTGAAGCACTCGACATCGGTGGGCATCCGCTCATCGCCATCCTGGTCACTGGCTAGTGACCCAGACTCTGTCCCCTCTGCTTTCAGATTCTTCAGATCTCCGATCCACTCTTGGATCCAACCGGACACTTTCCACTTGGTCGCCAGCAGCACTTTGCAGCAGATCGCCATTCAAATCGACGACGAAACCCGACCCTGAAAGGCACCTATGCACCCGGCTTCCCTGGGTGAGGTAACACGAGTACTCCGGTGCTCCCGTGGGTAGAGACTCTAGAACGACCTAGTTCTCAAAGGGTTTGCTCCAAGTCCTCCTTTAAGCGTCCCTTTTCTTTAATTTCCTAATCGCGACTTTCTCCATAGAAGTTAACGGCGTATCGCGGTTGTGTATTTACACTGCACGCGTCCCCCGTGGGTCCCCTGTGTCACTACCTTGGGTGGTTCCTTGTGGTCCAAGCACTTCTAGAGGCGCTAGGCCTAGTGTCTAGTTCAGTCGTGGTTCTTATACCACTTTATTGGTATATGGTTTGGTACGCCCCTAGGGCCCAAACGTGTATTTGTGCTATTACTGTGTTTAAATAACTTATAACTTGTGTACTTCGAACTCTAGCCTCATAAAGAGACTAGAGGGGTGTGTTTAGCAATAAATACATATATTTTGAATATATACCTGGTGTGGTGCTCTTTCATTTGGTCACTCAAGAGATTATAGACTGGTAAAACAAGCTGCTTTACATTCTTTCAAGACTTAGCCTGAAGGCTGCTCTCCATAGCTACCACTAGGATAGCTTTCAATAAGGTTGTCTTTAACCTATCTCCAATAAGGGGTTGTTTGGACTGGTGCAAGGTGCCCACTATAATTAGTGGACAGCATATGCCAGGCCAACTTCTCACAGACACTGCGACGTCTTTTCCCCGGCAACAGTAAGGAACCGATGCCTCACCTCCCCTGCATCGCAGTAATGAACCAACGCATCACCTCCCCTCTGGTCGTAAGGAACTTGCGCCGCCCGGCGCCAACGAAGCATCACCAACCCCGACACCGTCTTTGTTTTCATCGTTTATCAAGGTACTGTTCTTTGGGGATCGTGTGACTCCGGGCACGACGCTGTGCACCTCGCGGTCAGCGCCGTACTTTGGGATTTTCAGCTGTCACGACGTTGTAATAGCCCCAGCTGGAGCTATTTGTTGCTACAAGCTTTATTTTAGGGAATAATCTATTTTTGGTGATATCTTGACATATGTATGGTGGATATTTGACATTTTGGCCATGCTTGGTTTAGATAAAGATTTCCTATTTATCTAAACTGGTGTGCTGTCCATTTGTAGTGTTTTCACTCTTACTATAGGTTTGCACAAATGCTTTGCACACTGCCTATGAGATAAGCCTGTCTGCTCGTGCCGAGCTGGAGTTGTCTAAGGGCGTAACTTCCTGACTAGAAGCAAGGGTCCCTACTCGGACAAAGGTGCAAACCATTGCCAACTAGAGACCCCCATTTCTAACACATACCTCCGGTAACGCATTATCTGGTAGAGACAATATCTAGCTGCAGATTCCTTACCTTAGAATTTCCCAGGCTTCAGGCTGGACCCAGAAACTTTTGCTCGAGCAATAGCCCTTGTGCGCACCATCGGGTGGCTCCATTCAGCTCCGCGTGACGTCGTCGGCGTCGTTAGGGTCCGTTATGACGTCAATACTTTTCTTTTTCCATGGCAGAAGCGCAGAGCCATGAAGTGACTGACGTAAGTGTGTGCCAAAACTAGGGCCCTGAGAAAAGGGAGTAACCCTAGCCCTAACGAATAAGTCTGCAGAGCAGGGAGACATGGGTGGGTCTGTAAGAAACCTGCAGCTAGATATTGTCTCTACCAGATAATGCATTACTTAAGGTAAGTAACTTGTACATCTGATAGAAACTTCTAGCTGAAGATTCCTTACCTTAGAATAGATACCCAAGCCATATTCCTCACACTAGAAAATCCCGCAGGACCGACCTGGCAAAATGCCCATCCCTGCGTACCTGAATGTCCAAGCAATAGTGTTTGGCAAACATGTGCAAAGATGCCTACATTTCCACCTTACAGATGTCCAGGACTGGGACACCCCGTGCCAAGGCTGTAGTCACAGCCTTTCCCCAGGTGGAATGGGCTCTTAATCTCTCAGGGGCTGCTTCTTAGCCAAAGCGTAGCAGATCTTTATGCAGAGAACGACTCAGCGAGAAATGGTCCTTTTCTGCTCTGCCCGACCTTTCTTAGCTCCCATGTACCCCACAAAGAGTTGGTTGTCCACCCAGAACTCTTTCTGCGGTAAAGGTAGAACGACAATGCTCTTTTTTGGTCCAGATGGTGGAGACGCTTCTCTTCGTTAAAGGGATGCTGAAGAGCGAAGAAGGTGGGCAGCATGATAGATCGACCCAGATGGAATGGGAACGAAATGAAGCACGGGTGCGAAGCGCCACTTTATCTGCAAAAGTCATCATGTAGGGGGGCTTCCATGATAGCGCCCGCAACTCACTCACCCTCAGGGCAGATGTTATCGCCACCAGAAAGGCTGTCTTGATGGTAAGCATCCAGAAGGGACAATTGTGTAAAGGCTCGAAAGGAGCACATATGAAAAAAGTGAGGACCAAATTATGGTCCCACTGTGGCATGACAAAGGGCGTGGGTGTAAGCAAGTGACCCAGCCCCTTCAAGAACCTATTTACAATTGGAGAGTTAAAGAGAGAAGGTTGGTCTAGCAGCCACAAAAAAGCAGATAGAGCATAAAGATAGCCCTTAAGAGTACCCAAAGCAGAGCCCCGCTGGGCAAGCGTAAGAATAAAAAGAAGAACAGTAGAGAGAGAAGCAGAAAAAGGGGCAGTAGACTTTTCTGTACAGCACGATACAAACTTTTGCCAACCGCAGACGTATACCGTCTTAGTGGAGGACGCCTGGCCGCCAAAATAATGTTGCATACTTCGGGAGGAAGGTCAAAAGCTATCAACTGCTGCCGCTCAATCTCCACGCATGGAGGCGGAGAGTTGACAGGTTCGGGTGGAGAACCCTCCCCTGCTGCTGTGACACAAGATCCTACCAAAGGGGCAGCCTGATCGGAGGATCGACACTCATTTTTAGAAACTCTGGATACCAGACTCTCCTTGTCCAGTCTGAAGCCACAAGAATGACTTGGGCCCGGTCATTATTGATCTTTTTCAGAACTCTGGACAGAAGTGGTATGGGCGGAAAGGAGTACAACAGGCCTGAGCTCCACTTGCGACAAAAAACGTCCCCGAGCGATAGTCGCCTTGGAAACTCCAGCGTGCAAAACTGCTGACATTGCGCATTCTCTTTGGAGGCAAACAGATCTAACCAAGGTTCTACCCACTGCTGAAAGAGACCTTGCACCACCTCCGACTGGAGACGGCATTCATGATCCGCTAGGCATCGACGGCAGAGTTCGTCCGCCCTGGTGTTCAGAGAACCTGCCAGGTGTTGAACCACCTGGGTTATGCCCTGCTGTTCCAGACATGTCCAGAGACGTAGGGCCTCTTGACAAAGGGTCCACAACCCCACCCCGCCCTGTTTGTTGCGGTATCACATGGCGGTGGTGTAGTCTGTGAACACCTGCACTAACTTCCCCTTGACAGAAGATGCTTTCAATGCCAACCGAGTTGCTCTAAGCTCCAACAAATTGAAGTGGAGCCCCGACTTCGCCGGGGACCAGTGTCCCCTGATCTCCACCTCCCCCAGATGCCCGCCCCATCCCAGAAGTGACACATCTGTCACCACTGTGTGATAAGGTTGGGGAAGGGAGAGGGATCTGCCTTCGACCCAAATGTGGTTCGTCAACAACCACTGCAGATCCCTCGCAGGACCACTTCGTGAGATTTCTCTGCTGCTGCGCCCACTGGAACTTCAAGTCCCACTGCAGAGCCTGCATACGCCACCTGGCATGCTTTACCAACAGAATGCAGGCGGCCATGAGGCACAACAGCTTCAGAGTCAGTCTCACCAAAATCCAGGATAGAGGCTAAAACATTGGAATCATAACCTGAATATCCTGGACTCGCTGCTCGGGAGGGTAGACCCAAAACTGCACTGTGTCCAGAACAGCTCCGATGAAAGGAAGCGTCTGAGGAGTCAGGTGGGACTTCAGCATGTTTACAGAGAACCCCAGCAAATGCAGGAGGCTCGCCATAGTCTGAAGGTGGGAGACGACAGTCTGGGGCGAGGACGCCTTCAACAGCCAGTCGTTGAGGTAGAGGAAGACTGAAACCCCTAATCTGTGTAGATGATCTCCAACCACCGCCATCACCTTGGTGAACACCCGAGGGGCACTGGTATGGCCGAAGGGGAGCGCGGTAAACTGAAAGTGCTCATGGCCTACATTGAACCGCAGGTAACGCCTGTGGCCCGGCAGAATGGGGATGTGAAAGTATGCATTCTGCAGGTCCAACGCTACCATCCAGTCTTCTTGGTCTAGGGCAGACAAGACCTGAGTTAAAGGAAGCATCCTAAACTACTTCTTCTTGAGGAAGAGATTGACGGTCCAAAGATCTAAAATGGGCTTAACCCTTTGTTCTTTTTCAGAATCAGAAAGTAGCGGGAATAACAGCCAATGCCTACTTCTGAAACTGGGACCCTCTCTATAGCCCCATTGGCCAGGAGAGCTGTAACTTCCTATTGGAGCAATTTTAAAGGATCCTCCGCCAGCTGTTCTTGAATTGGTGGAATAGGAGGAGGAAAAGAAAGGAAAGGCAGAGAATAGCCCTCCTGAATGGCCTGCAAGACCCACTTGTCCGATGTTATGGACCACCAGTGGGGGAGATGATGATGGATTCTCCCTCCCACTGGAGTGGAGTGGTCTTGCAGAGTCAGACTAGAAGTGCTTGGAGGCTGCAGCTGCCGAGGGCAGGGTGGCTAAGGACTTCTGGCTTCCATTCGTAGGACGGAATGAGCCGCGTCCACGTCCCCGCACAACTTGGGAAGTCTTCACAGGACGGTGGCTGGGATAGGGCTGGCGCGGTTGGAACCCCCTTCCGTGGCCACAAAAGGGGCGAAAGCTAGACTGGCCATGAGGTGTTGTAGAAAGGCCCAATGAAATGGCCGTAGCACGAGACTCCTTGAACCGTTCCAGGGCGAGTCTGCCTTCTCACAAAACAGACGGGAACCATCAAAGGGCATGTCCATCAAATTAGCCTGGACATCACCCGAGAAGCCAGACATTCTAAGCCAGGTATGGTGCCGTAAGGCCACCGTCGATGAAATCACTCTGCCCAGTGAATCAGTTGTGTCAAGTCCATTATGAATTTTGCTGCAACTCTCCTATCCTTAACTGCCTGGGAGAGCACAGCCCGGGTCTCCTCCGGGACTTGTGGCAGCACTAGTGCAACCGTCTCCCAAAGGGAATGGGAGAAACGGCCCAATAAGCATACGCCATTCACTGACCACAATGCCAGGCTGGAGGAAGAAAACATCTTCTTCCCAAGTGATTCCAACCTTTTGGGTTTCCTATCTGGAGGAGCAGAAGAGAACGCGCCTAACAAAAATGAATGTGTCCTCATGTAATGCAACTGGTGCTATGTAAAGCACTCTGATACCCGATTCGGGTCAAGTTCACGCTATATAAAACTCTGAAAAAAAAAAAAAACGCGCCCTGGGAGGTAGAAGCCTGCACCACCAAGCTTTCAGGGGTGGGGTGTTGGCTGAGGAACTTTGGGGCACCCGGAGCTGGGCGATAGTGGCATGCAATTGTACTATTCACAGGAGTCCCTGTGCTAGGCTTGGACCACGTGCCTAGTAGGACATCAGTAAGTGCCTCATTGAAGGGCAACAGGGGTTCAGAGGTGGAATCCCCAGGCTGAAGCACTTCGGTCAGGAGATTAGTCCTGACCTGCACCGAGGGCAACTCTAGTCCAACGACCTCAGCTACCCTCCTTACCATCATAGCATAAGAAGCCCCCTCCTCCGTAGCCACAGTTGGCGGAGAGAGCATGCCAGCATCTGGGGACTTGTACAATCCACTGGCTTTCCCAAGTTCCTCATACCAGTCCATCTGCTCTGCAGACATATCCTGGTCTTCAAACGTGTCCATAGACCCCTCCCAGTCCTCTCCCGTGCCTGAAACATCATGAAAATGGTCAGGTGACAACATAGAAGCCCTGGGTTCTACCGGCACCGATCCAACTCAGTGTTGTCGGGGATAAGGATGGGGCTGGAGCCGCCGGTGTGCGCTGGTGGCCCCAAAGGTACCAACTTTGGGTCTAAATGCCGGGGAAGGTTGCGTTGGCACGACCAGTGTCATCCCGGATCCGGAATCAGATCCCTGAGGCCCCACCGGTGCCATTGCCGGAGCCAACGGTGTCAAATCCGATGGGCCCCCTCCCGACCCTGCAGGGCCCGAAGGTTCACCAGAGGGGTCGGCCCACTCAAATACGTGGCACATGGCCTCTTAAAACTCTTTAATTTGAGCGGGGACCGCTCTGGCTCCCGGAAAAGAAGGGAGGGGCGAAGACGACCCTGGCTCCAGCTCCGCAGAACCGTGCCTAGAGCATCAGTGCTTCTTACCTCTCTCATTGACGAACGACAGCAGAGGTGAAGATGAAGTCCGCTTAGACTTCTTCTTCCTCTTGTGCCGCTTCCCCGAATGTCCAGAGGACCTTGAGTGGGAGGAAAAAGACTTGGGGTCCGGGAGTGGTCCCTCGACCTCCTCTTCTTCGATTGGGACTGGGATCTCCGCAGAGTCTCACTGGATGGTGTCAAATGCTGGGCCGCAAGGAGATTCATAGCCCGCTCCTACAAGGTCTTCGGAGCCATGGCCCGACAGTCCGAGCACGACTTCGAGTCGTGGTTGCGCTCGAGACACCAAAGGCAGACAAGGTGGGGATCGGTAACTGAAATGGCATGGTGACGGGCCCCACACGGTTTAAAACCTGTCTTCCTCGAAGACATCCCTCGAAAGACAATGGAAAAAATCTTGAAGTCGACAAAAAGGTGAAAAAACCTGTCAAAAAGAGACAGAGGGGTAGCTCTTCCCGGATCAGTGCTTAACTGGCAAAGAGAGAAAAGAACTGACGTCCGCGCGCCTGGGTGGCGACTATAACCGACGCCAATGACGTCACGCGGAGCCGAATGGAGCCACCCAGTGGGGTATTGCTCGAGCAAAAGTTTCCGGATCCAGCCTGACACCTGGGAAATTCTAAGGTAAGGAATCTGCATCAAGAAGCTTCTAACAGATCTGACTCACTTTCAGCTGCCATGAACAAAACACATATTTGGCAAAGGCATAGAAACAAAAAATAAGTTATCTTGAGGGAAACCCAGCGGTCGAATGCGAGTTATGCTGTGTATTGTGTGGATTCCTACATAACTGGTGAATTTCAGCGGGTTTGCGCCTCAAATATAACTCACATTTTAACTGAGATATATTTATAAGTGTGTGAGTGCATCTATATACACGCGCACACACATATATATATATATATATATATATATATTCACTGAAAAAACACTGCTGATGATGTCACATATTACATCACTCATGACATGGTCAGTGACATCACTGATGACATCTCAAATGACATCACTGATGACATCACTGATGACCTCATCCACTTAATCTCTGATGCACCTACTCACACCCTAATATAACCTTTCATACACCCACTCTAAAATACAGACTACCATTCTCGAAACCATAGACGCACCAATACCAGTTAGTACATACCCACTCACTGATTCCTAGGTCTACACACAAATCCACTCACTCACCCATACAGTACTCATACATGCAGTCACTCATCAATACAGCCACTATTATATGCACTCATACACCCATACAGACACTCACATACCGCCACTCACCCATAGAGTTACTCACACACCTAGTCAGTCATGCAAAGAATCAATCACTCCCATTTACTCACCTATACAGTTATACACACACCACCTCACTTATTCATACAGATACTAACACATACTTACTCTCTTATACAATCACTGACACAAGCACACACTCATCCATACATCCACTCTCACAATCACTCACTCTCACATACAGTCACTTAAATACTCCTACACTCACATATACTGCCATTCACATATGCAGTTACTCACATATATACCACTGAGACATCCATTCACTCACCAACACAGCCATATGCACACTCACTCACAAATACAGCACCTCGCAGACGCACTCAGGAACCCATACACCCAGTGAATCACCCACTCACACATCCATGCAGGTAGTTACACAACACACAGACACTCAGGCACCCATACAGGTACTCAGACAACCAATCAATAACCCATATAGACACTCATGTACCTATTCACCAACCCATGCAGCCACTTACACACCAACTGAAAGACTGATACAGACATTCACACAGTTAGTCACTCACCCATACATTCACCCAGACACATATAATCACTCACTTATACAGTCAGTCACACACTGACTGAATCATCATATATATATCACATTTTTAAACTTTTTAGAAACACTCACAGTCACTGGATGATGTCATCAGTGATGTCATCAGTGATGTCATTTGAGATGTCATCAGTTGTGTCACTGACCATGTCATGAGTGATGTAATATGTGACGTCATCAGCACTGCATTGCGGGGGCGTGAGTTAGAGTTAGCTCAGCTAACTAGAATGGCTGAATTTCTCTGGTTTTGTACGAGTGAAATGTCAGACTAACTATAACGTCCCTGAAACCTGTGTTTTTTCCAGTGAATATCTAAGGTTTTTTAAATGCTAATTTCTAACTATAACGTCCCTAAAACCTGTGTTTTTTTCAGTGAATTTTATATATATGTATTCAATCTCCTCTCACTCTTACAAGGAAGGAATCAGCACTCAGGTTGTAGTTTGGAAGCATTTAATCTGCAAAGGACGCGATCCACTCGTTTCGGCTCGTCCGAACTTTGATAACGATACAAGACGTCATTGTAGCTTCCTTATTTAAATGTACAAATGCCTCCCGTTGCCAACATTAACAAAGCACTACATATTACATTAATCCAAAAAGCTGACGGCCATATTGGCCTGGCGACGATGTGAAAATTCAGGAATTCATACTATAAAGAATAGAAAACAAATGTTACTATGCACACAATGTCATTTAAGCATATCTTGCCCCGTGACCGCCGTACCTGTACGTTCGTCAACGTGACTTGTTCATAATAAACATACTTACGATTGCAAACATCAACATAAAAAATGGACTTCACATTACTTTAAAGTGAAAGGCTATCAGCCATATTGATCTGGGCACTTTGCGTATTATAATGGTTCTTACACGAAAGAAAAGAAAAAAAAAAGGGGTGTTAATATACACACACTATCCCTAAATAAAGTTCTAGCGATTATAGTTCCATTCCATTCACAGCTCCTTTGAGATGTCATGAGTGATGTCACTGACCATGTCATGAATGATGTAATGTCTGAGGTCATAAGCAGTCCATTGCGGGGGCGTAAGTTATAGTTAGCTCAGGTAACTATAAATGCAGAATTTCACTGGTTTTGTACGAGTGAAAGCCGAGTCTAACTATAACGTCCCTGGAATCTTTGTGTTTTATCAGGGAATTTCTAGTTTTTTTAAAGGTTAAGTAAGATGCCTATCACAATGGATGGTGGGGGGTTGGAAGCAGGGCCTGGCCTGGCATTGTGCTGCCCCCACCCAAGCTTGCTGCTCCTGACTCCCCTCCTCCTTGCCATCCATTGTCCAAGTCCATGCCCCTGCTACCTCATTACAGCCCTGTGTGGCCGTTGTTCTGCCACTGGCCTTCCCGCCTTCTCTGAACAGTTAGCTGGCTGCCCCATCCACTTCCTCCCTATCCTCTGTTGTCTGAATCCATGCACTAGCCTTCTCCCTCCTGCCATGCATGGTCTGATGTGCTGCCACTGCCCTCCATTTAGCATAGTGTCCCAGTCCACTCCTCCTGCCCTCCATTGCCCAATTCTATGCCCTAGCATTGACCTCCTGCTTAGCCTCTGTGCTTAGCTTGCTGCCCCTACTTTCCTTCCCCCTGCCCTCCGATGTCTGTGTGCATGCCCCTGCTCCATCCTTTTTGTCCACCATGTTCCATGGACCTGCCCCTCCTATCTACTCTGAGTGTTCTGTTGAGCTGCCACTCCCCTCCCATCTGCCTAGCATTGTCAGATGACTGCAACCTGTCCCTGCCACCTCCACTCTGCCTGTCCACGTTTCATGCCCCTATCTCATGTCCTTCATGGTCCATTTTACTGCCACACCCTTTTGCCCTCCCTGGTCTGTTGTGCTGCAACTGCTCATCCTGCCTGCCCCGCGTGGTCTGTTGTGAGGCCCCTTCCCTGAACTCGCTTGTCTGTGCCCAGCTCCTACCCCTCCCTTCTATCCTCCATGGTCCTTTGTGCATTCCCCTGCCCCCTCCTTCTTGCCCATCATGGCCATTGTGCTGCCACTAACCCTCCCGCTTTCCATGCATGGTCTTGTGTGCTGCCACGGCCCCTCCCACCTTCCCTGTGTGGTCAGCTAGCTGCCCCTGACCACCTCCCGCCTTCCCTCCATGGTCTGTGTGTATGCCATTATAGTCTCACTGTTGCCCTCCATGGTGTGTTGTGCTTCTAGTGCCCATCCTGCCTGACCCCCATGGTCAGCTTGCTGCTCCTGCCCTGCCCCCTTGCCCCCTGCTCTCTGTTTTCCATGTGCAGACCTATTACCTCCCTCCTGGCTTGCCTGTTCCATTGTAATGCCCCTGATCCCTCCCTCCTGCCCTTTATGGTCCGTTATGCTGCAGTTTTCTCTCCTGTCTGTCCATTATGGTCAGCTTGCTGCCATTGCCTCTTTTCCCTCTGTTCTCCGTTGTCCATGTGCATGGTCCTGTCCCCTCCCTATTGCTTTTCATGGATTGATGTGCCGCACTGCCATCCCGCATGCCCTGTGTGGTGTATTGTGCTGCTGCAAACCCTGATGCCTGCCCTTTAAGGTCAGTTTGGTGCACCTGTCCATGTCCCTCCTGTCCTCCGTTATCCCAGTCCATGTCACTACCCCAATTCCTCCAGCCTTCCTTGATCCAATGTACCATACTTGCTAACATTTTGAACTTGGTAAGAGGGAGATTTTGAAAAGAAACTGGGGAATTGATTTTCCCCATTGACTTACATTGAAAAAGAGGAGATTGTAGACAGGAGACAGATAAAATAAAGCCCATTTGGGCTTATAAACATCGGGCGTTTCCTGGCTGAATTGGGTCTGTTGGCATGTATGGTTGTACTACCACTGCCTCTTCCTTCTGCCCACAATTGTCTATTATATTGCCACAGCCTCTCTTGCCTGTCCTGCATTGTTGGTTTGTTGCCCCTGCCCCCCTTTCAACTGCCCTCCATAGTCTGCTGTGCTGCCACTGCCCTTCCTGCCTGCCCAGTGTGGTCAAATTTTTGCCTCTGCACCCTCCTACCTGCCTTCAATTTTCCAAGTCCGTGCCCCTGACCTCTCCCTCTCAACAGTATCCTAATGAACAACTAGATTGCTAACATTCTATATTTATTACAAAAGTGTGGCACGCCTGACGTCATCTTGATGTAATCAAAACTGTAATACCTAAAGCATTTCCTTTAGAAATTATAGAAATGAGAGGGTCTTATTTGCATCGACATTATGGTTAGTGCTCTAGAAAACTAAAATGAGGACATATTTTCTGAGTTCTCAAATAGCGACAAAGCACTTTTAAATTATTTGTTATCTTTATGTTTTTTTATCCAATTGACCACTTGATTAAATGTTGCACTTAGGGGAGAGGATGTGGTGTTACTTGCAGAGCTGCAGACTTTGCAACTGGGGAACCAGGTTGGAGTTTCTGCTTCAGCTCGACATTCTGTGATTCTGGTCAAATCACTTAATCTCCCCATGCCTACAACCAAAATGAATTTGTCCTTGTGTGATGTAACCAATGCTCATGTAAAGCACTCCAATACCTGACCAGTCTGCACTATATAAAACTGCAAAAAACCAAAAAATAAAAAGTGTTTTTCCACACTTCTGTCATTGGGTTATACGTGGGCTACATCTGGGTGATATTTGTGCTACATTTGGGCTCCTTTTTCTCTGGTGGCCATCTTGGGAGACTTCAATTCAAAAAACTTTATTCGATCTGATTTAGAAACATAGATCATAAATGTGTACATAAAAACAGTAAATCCGCTTTCTTAATACAATACAATGAGAATTAATTAAAACCAGTAGGTAAAAACGGGTGTTACAAAGCCTGGCTCAGAGCAACTTCAGTTTAACAGAACACTAAAGTTCAATGTTTAGCAAGATCAATCTCAAGTACTTCGCGCAAAATACGCAATAAGGGGTCCAAGTAAGATGCAACGCTCCAATACCTGACAAGTTTGCACTATAAAAAACTGCAAAAAACCAAAAAATAAAATGTGTTTTGCACACTTCTGTCATTGGGCTATTTGTGGGCTACATCTGGGTGATATCTGTGCTACATTTGGGCTCTTTTTTCTCTGGTGGCCATCTTCGGAGACATATTTGTTATGAAGTTTCCTAATTTCCTCATTTACTGCAGTCTCCTCAGTAGGAAATGCTTTCAGTTTTTTACTTTGATTCCATCAAGAAGGCATCCAGATGTGTCACACATTTGCCATAAATTCAGAATGTTAGCACTCTAGTTGCTCATTAGATCACTGTAGTAAAGCTACTGCTCACCAGGGAGTTAACTGGAAGTCTGCTGCTGGTTCTGAAAGTGCATGTTTCAGTCTGCATGTCAGAATTATTTAATGAAATAGAAGAGGATTTGAGAAGTCACTCAAAATGTGCCCTATTTTTCTTTCTGCAACACTAATCATAATTTCTATGGCAAAATGAACCCCCTCATTTTGTTCCTTTTTAAATTAAATGTTTTAAGTGTTACCAGTTTATTCCAATCAAGATGGCTTCAGGTGTGCCATACTTTTGTCATAAGTAAGACTGTTAGTGCTCTAGTTGTTCTTTAGAACACTCTGGGAAGCTGCAGTAGAACACAAAGGAATCAAATGACAGTCTCTGCCCTTGTTGGATGTACATGTTTTACTGAGAATGTCGGACTCATTCTCACATGACTGAGAAAGATAATGTGAATTTACAGAAAATATGCTCTTATTTTAGCTTCTGGAGCACCTTCCAAACCTCTATGGGAAAAGCATTAAAAAGTAGTTTTCTCTCAAACATGATTCATGATATCCCAGCAGAAGGCTTTTTCACAAGGTAAAATCACCTTCGAACACACCACAATTCCTAAAGTTAGTATGGTACCATCAACAAATGATTTATAATGTAACTAAAGTCTGTTATCACCCTTTATACATTCTCCTTTTGGTGACCCTCAAAACCTTCCATTCACTACAATGCATTTTAATGGGGTGCTATCATGTATATTGGTCCCAAGATGGCTGCCAACACTTCTTGGATGAAGTGCTGACAGCCAATCAGATCTCGCGATTAGATGTGTGGTTAGGCTCTGCAGAGATATATAAATTTATTTTTCCTTTAATATTTAAAAAGCTACTGAACGGATTTACACCATTTGAAGCAAAGAGTGCACTCTGGACCAAGAGCTACCTTTCTGCCAAATTTGGTGTAATTCCGTTCAGCAGTTCGGGCTGTAGCCGCAACAAAAGTTTCCTATGGAAATTAACATGGAGAAAACAAGTTTTGGGACCCCCTTTTTTCTCGGCCCCCGCTTGATGAATCACCCCGAAACTTTCAAGGCAGGAGCTGACCGGAGCGCCCCATTAGATTTGAAAATTTCGCGAAGATTCATCAAACGGCACCAAAGATATTGGCAAAAGAAAAAACGCTTTTCCTATGGAAACAAGGTCCTAACTATAACTACCTACTGGTGACCGCCAGTAGGATAGATAGATAGATAGATATATATATATATATATATATTACCCAGTGGCAGTCGCTACTTAGTAGTTATACTTAGGTCAGCGTTTCCGTAGGAAAAGCGTTTTATGTGTTGCTAATAACTTTGGCACAGTTTGACGAATCTCCGCACAACTTTCTATAAAAGTGCTCTTTTTTGCCTAGTGTGTGCATGGAAGGTTTCGGGGTGATCCATCAAGCGGAGGCTGAGGAAAAAAGGGGTCTCAAAACGCAAAATCCCCATGCATTTTCCATAGACTTCTTTAAGAAGCGCTACTGCAAAAACTGCTGAACAGATTTACACCAAATTTGGCAGAAGCTAGATCTTGGTCCGCAGATTGTGCTTTTTACAAGTTGGTGTAAATCTGTTCAGTAGTTTTTGAGAAATTAAGGTTTAAAAATATTTGTATATCGGAATTGTTGGGTCCGCGAGAGGTTCGCGGGAGCACCAGTCTAAAAATATAGCATTCTGATCGGCCTGGGAAGCTTTTTGTCCATTGGGTCATCTCGTTCTCGCGGGAGTCAGACTCCCCGGGAGAAAGCAATCTGATTGGATGCCAGAAACATGAGAAAAAAATTTCTGGCAGCCATTATAGGACTCCGGGACTTCGCCCTGTGTCCTGAATTTAAGAAAAAAATTATTTAAGGTGGCAGGATAGGTGTACCCTTCCCCACTAGGTCCTTGGGAACCCCCTGGGAACAAAACTGAATAAAACTGTTCCCGCAAGATCACAGCAAGAAAAAAAAAATGGTGCCCGAGCCAGGCCCAATTGAATTATTTAGGGGAGGGGGTGTGAAGACCCCCTCCCGAGCCATGCACCGGGGAACCCATCCCCCGGGGCCCAATGTATTTAATAAGGGGAGGGGGACCATGATGCTCCCCCGAGCCTTAAGAAGGCCCTGGGGAGCCCCTCCAGAGGGCTGTCACTTTAGTTAAAGATGTGGGGGTGCCCTTTAGTGGCCCCGGAAACCCAACCCTCTGGGGCTGGGTCACTTGCTGTGCCTGGGGAATCCACCCCAGGACACAGTGAGTTCCCTGCCTGCACCATTAGGGGCAGGAAAACTTGTGATTGCTCCCATTTGGCGGGATCATTTTTAAACCTCCCGCCAAACGGGTGGCAAACATTGACGCTTTGATCTTTTTGGCACTGTTTTTCACTTTAAACTGTAAAAATGCATACCTCCGGTTCCACTGACTGGATTTTTTGTTGTTTTGGTGTCAAGTAATCTATACAATTTTACTCTATTTTTCTAAATTGCTGTGGGATTTTTGTAGTGTTGAATTTTCACTTTATTACTGTTTAAGTGCTGTATAAATACTTTACACATTGCTTCTAAGCAAATTTAGTGACTTTTGTGGTGCACCCTGACAGGGATTGTGGCTGTTGCTTTAGAAGGACACCCGCTGAACCAACAACCCAATTTCTCACACAGGAAAAGAAGAAATTGATAGCATGAGTTCAGGATTCTTTTTAAAAAACAATGTTGTAGGTGTATGGAAACCTAGAACTAAACTAATAGAATTTTAAAGTTTATTACAAAGGGGAACTGTAGTTAAGTGGTGAGACATATGTTGACAGTGGGAAGACTAAGTATGGCAGAAAGTCTGTGTGACATCTGCCTCTTTCTCTCTTTCTCAAAGCCTAACTCAAGCAACAAATGAGTCACAGTGTAAGCTACTCTTTTTTTGGTCTATTTCTCTATCTCACTCTGGCTCACTTTCTCTCATAGTGCAAGTATTCATTGATTTTATCACTACATCCCTCGCAGTAGCTCCATCTCTCACACACTCAATCATTTACTGTCTCTCACTCTCTCACACTCAACTCTGTCTTTTAAACGTACACTCCACATCTTTTCCTCTCTTTGCATGTTTCTATCTGTGTCTCTGTGAGTGCCTCACTCTTACTCCCTGTGTTGCTGTCTCTCTACCGCTCTATCATTTAGTCTGTATCTTTCTCTCTCTGCCTTTCTCTCATAGTCGGTCTTATGTTAGATCCCCTTCTTCCTCCCTCTATCCCTTTCGCTCTTCATTTCTCAGTATATGTCTCTCTGTCTTTGTCTGCTTCTCACCCTCTGTGTCTTTTTCTCTGTCTTTCATTCTGTTTATCTACCTCTCCATCTTTTTCATATCTCCCTCTCTGTATTTAGGACTTCCAGTGCGTAAGGCTGATCACTTATTAACGTTCAACAAATTGCTACTAAATGATATTTATAAAGCAAAGTAAAGAAATAAAACGAAAGGTAAACATGAAGGCATGAGTTTCATAAATGCAGAATAAATGCCTCTTAAATGTATGACAACCTAGAACTAGACCATATAATAGAATTGTTAGTTACAAAGGGCAAGTGCAGTGGAGCGGTGAGACTCATGTTGACAGTAGAAAACAAACTGAATTAAAGATTAAATTATAGCAGAAGGTCACTGTCTCCAACTTACACCAGCACACACATAAATCATTTGACTATTTCTGTTAGTGTAGATTTCATTCTCTTATTTCTCAATCACAGTGCCTATTGCTCTCTTTTTGCATTTTGTACTTGTTCTGTTTGTCACCGTGTGTCTCTGTCTCATGCAGTCTAACACAATTTGCATCCATCTCTCTATTACTCTACTTAAAAGTGTATGACTGCACACTTTCCAGCACACTCTCCGTTGCACTGTCTCTTCTTCTGTCTGTGTCCCGTTCACAGTCTCTTTTTTTTAATCTCTTTCTCTTTGTTTGGATTTCTGTCCCTTTTTCTATACATCGTTTTTTCTCTCTCTTTCACTCCATTTCTACCTCTCACACACCCTATTTTCCATTCTTTGTACCAATATGCTTGTCACTCTCTCTTATGCACTTTGTTTTTCACTCTCCGTGTGTGTCTCTGTGTCTCTCTCTGTCTCGGTCACTGTCTCTATCTTGTTCTCATTATCTATCTCATCCTCTCTTTCCCTGTCTTTAATTTAATATCTGTCTCTAGCTCCTTCTTTCTCTCGGATTCTCTCAAACTCCTTCCTTTGATCTTTCTTTGTTTGTTTGTGTGTCTCCCTCTGTGTCTTTAACTGTGATTGTCCCTCTCTGTCTTTCTCTATCTCTCTCCCTTACTCTCTTTCTTTCAGTGCCTTTCTTTTTTGATCTTTCACTCTCTCTTTCACTTAGTCCTTTTTTCTTTCTACATCTCGCTATATTTCATTTGCTTTGGCTTTCTCTTCAGGTCTCTCTCTATTTGTCACTTGACTAGTTGATAATGTTTTTTTTTATGGAAAGAAAAGAGATATAATGAAAAGGGTAAATTCTATTGTATTGTAGATTTATATAGCGCTTAATAACTGACGAGGCGTTTATGCACTGTATTGACTGGTAGATTTCATATACCAATTAGTTCAATGCAATTTCTAGACTAGTTAAAAGTTAGTTGTTAATTTTTGTTATTGAAGCAAATGCTGAAGTTATGTATTGATGTAGGTAGTGCTAAATAAACTGCATATAAGACTAAACTGCAGCAGAAAGACATTGGCTTTCTGTTACTCTTACACAAATGAAACAACTATCTCTTTCCCTTATTGACTATTTCATTCCTCAACTCACTTTCTCAGTGACAGTGATTGTCACTCATCTGATGTATATTGTACTTTCTCTCTTTCTCTGCATCTCAGTGTCACACTCCTTAACAAACACATTTTTCTGTCTACTCCTGTATCCTAAATCAAACTCATTGTCTATGTTTTATTCATTTACATCACTTTCAAGCTGCAACTCTTTATTTCTCGGTCTGTGTCTCATTCTATGCCAGTCCTTTATGGACTCTTTATCACTGTCCCACTCTCTAAACACTCTCCATTCATCCCTCTATTTCGAGGTCTCTCTCATTGTCTATTTCCATACATATATTTATTCCCTTTCACTGGGTCCGACATATTCTCTACCACTCTTTTTTGTTCTTTCTATCTTGTGGGGGCTCAATTTTACTCTGCTGATGTTTTTCTCACTCTCTCACTGTAAGCCTCTCTCGTGCACAATTTGGTCCTGATTACAACTTTGGAGGTGGGGCACCAGGTCCGCCCCGACGCCGCACTGCCAAAGCAGTGGTCAGGCCGCCCGCCAGATTACAAGTTTCCTCCCATCTGGCGGGCATTGTTTTTGACGTTCCCACAGCAGTGCCCTGAAAATGGGCACCACAATGGGAACGCCAAAAACAGTTCCTGCACGGCATGGACTAAAAAGTCCATGCCGTGCAGGAACTGGGGTGCATGCATACACGGGGGGCACACGTTGTGCCCCCCTGTATGCATCCGCATGCGGAGGAGGCACAGGGGCACTGCAGGACCTCCTTTGTTCCCTCTCCGCCACTGTGATCATGAAGTAGGAACCTACATGACACCGCCAGCGGAGAGGAAACTCCTAATATGCTTGGTGGGACCACAGCGGTCCAGCCAAGCATATTGATGCCCCCTGACGGCCACAACACCGCCAGGGAACAGAGGTTCCTTGGCGGCTGCGGCAGGACAATGGCAGTCCGACTGCCCTAATTGTAATAGGGCGGTCGGAAGACCGCCGCGCCCCCATAAGTCTGGCAGTCCATGGACCGCCAGACTAGTAAATAAGCCCTTGGTGATTCACGCTCTCACATTCTCTGTTATTCACTCTCACATTCACTTTATTTTTCATGCTTAGTATTTGGTTCTTCCTTCCTCCTTCTCTATTACTTTAATTTTGTCTCACTCTCTTTTTCCCTTTCAGTCTGACTGTACATTTTTCTGTCTTTCTCTCTGACTTTTCCATGTTTCTCTTTCTCTCTATATTCATGTCTCTTGCCTTCACTTTTTCTCTTCCTATCTCTGCCGTTATCAATATGTATGGCTCCCTGTCTCGCTCTTTCTTACTTTGTTTCTCTCTCTGTCTTGCTCTCAATCCCTCTCCCTAACTGTGTTTCCCTCTGTGCATTGTTCACTCTCTGTCTCTTGCCCTCTCTGTTATTTCACTCTATGTGTATCTCCCTCTTACTGTCTGTCTCTGCTCCTGTTTGTCTTTCTGTCTTTGTATATCTCTCATTCCATCTCTCCCCATCAATGTTTTTCCTCTGTGTCTCTGGATCTCTCCATCTCTGTATTTGAGTTTACAACGGTCTTTTGATCGTCACCTTTTAATCATAGAACTCTCTCTCTCTTTCTAACTCTCACACTGTGAATCTGACTCAATGTGATACAATAACCTTGCCACCTAATTCCATCCTCCATGCTGCATAACAATAGTAAAGCTCTGCATTGTTTGGTTTACGGCTCATTTTATGATGAGGAAATCCATTTTTCACAGAGAAAACTGGAAAATGTTCCATATTTCACGGTTTTCTGTGGAAATATAGGTTTATATAACACTGTATTTTGTGCAATAAAAGCACTCAAACAAGTAATACAAATCATTGGGATGGTAAAGTCCCCTGTATTGTGTAAAGTTGCGTTCCCTTGCCCTGAATGGCATCTATCTGGTGTCCTGATTTTTAATTTATCCCCTACATCCGACTAAAGCTAGCTTGTACGCAGAGGCAGATACCTGCCCCTTGTCATTTTTAAGGGCCTGGCTTGTCCTGTGACCTGGAGGGGCGGACCAAGTGTGCCCCCATTGACAGATAGTGGACTACTGCCCATGTCGTAAGTTTAGCATGTAGATTGGTGGTGACACCATATCCTGCTTTGTGAGTGTAATGCTATAGGCAATTATATAATGTGAGATCATGTATTGACCATTGACTCCATGTTGCTTTAATTACATTTATGAGCATGGTTTCATCTTATGTCTGTCTGACCCTGCCTTTCAGCTGTGAATGCAGGCAGGCCTAGGTTACTTGCATACACACAGAATTGTTTATGTTTCTCATTTCACCGAGGGAGAGGGATAAGCTGTTCAAATAGACAGTGTGGAAGGCGAACAGTGTCCAAGGATGAGAAAGTGAAGAATTCTGCCTCAGCTCTCATCAGAGCCTGGCCAGCTCCGTTGAGTGACCCCGACACAGCGAGTGTGGCCAGCTCCTACAGTGCAGATGAAGGGAGGGGGGAGCCTCCAGAAGTCTCTCTCTGTGTTAGTAAAGAGTATAAAGACAGAGACCTCTTGGCGCTTTGACAGTAACTCTTCTAGGAGTGGACGCACTGCCTAGAGCCCTTTCCTGGCTGGGAGCTCCTGCTGAGACTGTCAAGGGGTTTCCCAGTCGTGCTGGCAGGATGATGCAAGACAGTCAGAAGATGAAGTATTACAAGTTTTAATTACTCATTTTTGTGTACGTGCAGTTATCTTTCTATGCATTTAGTCTTGTGCATATACGTTCACTATATTCATGTATTTTACTTATGCATTACTGCCATTTGATATATGGGAACTTACTGCAATAAAAATTCCCCTTTACTTAGCAAATGAGTGTTGGACTTTTGTTTATGTGGTATTTTGGTACTTTAAAGTGTGTAGAGTCCTATTTTGAAGAGTGTTCACATCGTGTCCTGGTGTTTTGAAGTCTTGCTCAGGTGTTCTGAAGAAAAAGCAAGACAGCGAATCTATAGTTGTGACAAGACATTTTTATATGGGCCACTGGAGTTGGGGTTTACTGACCCACTCATGTAAAGTTCTGTTTCTATGTGCTTTTCCAGTTCCTCGCTGGCACCCTCTGCGTATGTTGTGCATGTATGTGTGTGCCAGGGTAATAGAGGCCTGTGGGGTAGTTCTGGATACCCCAAGCCGGGCCTTTGCACAAGATGAATGTGAGGTTGTTTTCTCAGAAAGAGGAAGCGTATGGCAGACATTCCTGAGCTTAGAGGGCGGAGACCTAGACAATGATGTGTCGGAATTAGAGAGAGAGGTCCATTATAAATAAGAGTGGCCCTTTACCTTGGCATGGTGCTACTGATTAGTTTTCCTGAACGCTGCCATTAATTCGATGGTAGGGGTGATGGGTCTATTGTACAAGGTGAGTGGAACTTTTAGGTGAGGCCTGCCCTTTTGCATTTGCATGATTAGAGCCTGGTGTGGAAATCTCACCTCTTTGTGTCTCTTGTGGGTGCTCCAGCCTGAAGACTACCCTGCTATGAGAAGCATCCCTCTACACAAAGGCTGTGTCTGGGCAGCAGCTGGAGAGGACAATAAAAGTAGAACCACCTCAAACAGAATCTGAACTTACAGACAGTAGATATGCATCTCCTATCTGATCTTGGTTTATGAAGGTGGGACCTCACAACCTCACTTGTTTCAGTTCAACGTCCTCCATGGCCAAGGAAGGGAGTTATGTGTCAGTACCTGGTCGAAACTGCGAAGATCACGACCTTGACTGTCGAGGCCCAGTCAGGGCTGTGATAACATGTCATAAGTAATTGGCCTATGTACAACCATAGTTGTCCAGAATAACTGGTCTCTGCATGGCTGCATCTGCTCAGACGTAATAAGCCTGTGCAGGACCCCATCTACCCAAAGTATCCAGCCTGTGTGTGGCTGCATCTATCAAAAGAGGCTGCAACTGTTACCATCACCAAGGCCCCCGACTGCAGCATCATCCATTGGAGGTCTGATCTACACAGTGACAACCCAGGACTGTTGACTCCACGACTGCGGGGTGGACAGTAGAATGCGGGCCAAATGAATGTAGCAGCGTGCATGAATGAAGATGACGGCCGGCGTGCCGCCTGTAAGGATAGACGGGGTGAGCATGCAGCAGAGAGAGAGAGAGAGAGAGAGGCATCTGCAATGATTCAACAAGGACTGATCCACCATGTGCAGTAAGAATACAAATTGAGACTGAGCAATAAAGACAGAGTGCAATAACGTTAGAAGAGATAACGGCACCGGCACCATAATCATACTAATACTTCTTACACCAAACAGTGGGAACCAAACCTGAATCAAGGGTGAGTATTGGGGGATATAGCGGACAGAGAAGCAGCATTGTCTGACTGTGTGCAAGGTCATTAAATAGCACTTTGTTGTAATAGAGTGCAGTATTTCATTCTATTGCACATTAAAACACTTTTCTTTCCTGAAAGAAAGGAACGATGTTCGATATGTATTTGTGTTGTGTGATTGTTGAATTCTGAGCTCAAGCACCCCCATATTCCTTCCCTGATATGTCTATAGTGACATGGCTAGTGAATATGTTGCAGAGACAGTCATTCCCACATGGGGATGGACCATATTATGGAGACGGCATTTTTATTTTTTGGGTGAAGGTTTTTCTGAGGCACTGGGCTCCACCATTTGATGAATGGTTTCCCTGGCTATCGCAGATAATTATTCAAACTGGCTGCTTTAAACCCAGAACCCCTCTGAAGGAGGGAAGAACAATTTAACGTCTCAACAACCATAGAACCCTAGAGATTGCAGGGGATTGCCTGACATGGAAAGGCCAAAAAAACTGATGAATACCACCTGAAAACACTTTGGACTAGTCTTATTCCTGATAGTGGCTAAGTGGGTTGCACGGGTCTTGCAAGAATCTGGTAAAGATGAACAAGTAACTTACAGTCAGTAATGCTCTTTTTGGTAGAGACTATCTAACCGCAGGTTTCTCATCTTTTGAATATTCACCAGACATCAGACGATCCGCACATTTTTCCAGCAGTTCCTCTGCGCCTGTAGGTGGTGCTTTGCAGCACAGCAGTGACGCCGCTCGCTACCAAAATGACATGCAAAGCCTACATAGTGTCAGACTCGCTCCGTCCCAGCCCCAGTCAGCAGTAGGGGCGGAGCCCATCGGCCATAAATACCTTCTTCCGGACAGAAGGAGCGCTTCGCGTTCCAGCCTTAACGAGCACTTCCTACCCGTCCGGATTCACTTGCCTTTAACTTCTGGGTTACGGCGGCTGCAGCCGCAGTCTCTGACGCCCGGTTCTTCAAGGCTTGTTCTTCGTTTCCTTTGCTCTCTCTGCAGCCTCATCTCATGGTTTCACGGCTCCTTACTAGGGGGCACTCCGCCTTCGCAATTCCTGCAACCACTTCTCCTGGGTTGGGGGCCTTGTAATTCCCTCACGAACACCGGCATATCGAGCACCATATTCAAATGCGGTAACGCGCTTGCGATGGTGTGTTTGCAGACGTCTGTATGTATGTATACTCGCATATTCTCCTCTGGAGTTCACTTGGGGGTGATATTGAGCATCTGCATTTCCTTGAAGGGGCATTTTTCGATTGGCAATATATATATGGCAGCCAGAATAGCGTATTCCTGAGTTAAGGAGGCGCATAACGTCTGGTTGTTTCTAGTTGTCAGAAGCAGCGTTTTCAGTAGCAGTAACTCCTGAAGTAAGGAGTCACCTGATTAGCAATTCTAACTAGCAGTCCCTCCCAGAGCAGTCTACCTCTCGTACTCCTGATTACAGAAGGAGATGAGGTAAATTTTAGCCCGCACCTTTTTTGCATATTTTGGACACCTTACTCAGACCGACTTATTTTTGGTATATAGTTACTTTTTTGACACTACCCCTGCTGGTGAGCTTTATTTATATTACAACATTACACTACTTGCCAAAGTGCTTTCAGTAATTTCCTCTCTGTTCTGTTTATGCAGGGTTGTGAGTGAATTCTTGATTTCAATTGAGGACACAAGCGGAAGAGGGGAACATTCCAGGTAGACATCCAAGATATATGTTTTGTGGTTAATCGTGGGGGTGTTTGAGTTACAATAGAGCACAAAGTAGATTATTGATAATACTTTATTTCACAGGATCACTGACGTCTCCAGTAACGTATCCTTGTTGCCCGGGTCGTGCCGAGGAATCCTTTCCAGTTGCCTTGCTGCCCAGGTCGTGCCGAGGGTCCGTCTTCAGTTTCTTCTCCCCTTGTTTCCCCTCTTCCCCCTGCTCACTGGCTCAGCTTTGACTTTGTTGGGCGGGCTAGTGGTAAGGGGAAGTTGGGACCTGTTCATCGGTCTCCTTCCTCTCATTCCTGTGGAAACCTCAGGTGAGCCTTGATAGAACGCGAAGCCCACGTTGATTTTCCGCCTGAGCCAGATGGAGGAACACCAGATCACACTGGCTGACCTGGCACACATGATAGGAAACCTGCAGAAAGAAATTCAAGCTCTTTCATTGAGGGTTGATACATTACAAAGGGGTGTTACAGCTGAGACCTCCCAGGGGGCTACTAGGAGTACCTTTTCTCCTTTTTCCTCTACACCTAGCTCAGGGAGTCAGGTCGTACAGGTTACCACCCCTCCTTCTATTCCTTTAGCCCCTCCAGAGAGATTTATGGGCGACCATTCCCGTTTTGCATCTTTCATCAATCAATGCCAATTGCACTTCATGTGTAAGGCGGCATGTTTTCCCACCGAGCAGGCTAAGGTGGCTTTCGTGTTATCCTATCTAGGTGGGGTTGCAGCTACGTGGTCTATACCACTGGTCGATCGCAATGACCCGCTACTTTATGACTATGACTTATTTAAGGTGGAGTTGAAAAAGTTTTTTGATAAGCATTCCTTTATTCAATCAGTTGACACAGAACTCTTAAATCTAAAACAGGAACCAAGGATTATATATATTACTGACTTTAATCGTTTGGGAGTAGAGGCAGGTTGGCCTACGGCTAAACGAAGTGCCTTGTTTTATAAAGGATTAAGAGAAGAATTGAAAGATCTGTTAGCTCAGGTAGTGGACCCTCCTGATGACTGTAAAGCCCTCATAGATCTAGTGGTAAAGTTAGATCATAGATTACCTGAACGGAAGAAGGAGAGGGGTCGCTCCGAGGCACAAGTCATGGTATTCAGTGACAAACGAGCTGAGACAGAAAGACCTGTGACTGAAGTAGAGCCAATGCAAATCGGAAGCATTAAGGGCCCCATCAGTAATGAGGAACGACAGCGTCGTCGAGACATGAAATTGTGTCTGTATTGTGGGAAGCAGGGGCATTTTTTAAGAGAGTGTCCAGTTAAACCAAAGAGGCGAAAGGACTCGGGAAACTGTTGAGCCTGAAGTCTAAGGGGACAAGAGTTTCAGGTGGGTCAGGGCTAATAGTCTCCCAAAGTATTTCTCAGAGTGACTTTCCCTTGCAGTCTTCTCATTTGTATGTAGTCTCTCATCTATACTGGGGAGATCGGTTTGCTGACATACAAATCATGGTGGATTCTGGTGCCACAGGGAACTTCAAGGATATAAAGTGGGCACAAAAGATGGGGCTCCCTGTGGAAAAGAAAACTTCCATAGAAGAAGTGAAAACCAAAGATGGTAGCACCATTAAATCAGGGCCAGTTACCCACACTACAGAAACATTGTCTTTATGCATCAACAAGGTATACACAGAAGCCATTTCTTTTGACCTAATCCAATCCCCACAATTCCCTGCTTTATTAGGGGTTCCCTGGTTATCACAGCATAATCCTACTATAGATTGGAGGCAGCGAACCTCATCTTTTACTTCTGCTTTCTGTACCGATCACTGTCTGAACTCTCAGCTCCTACCACATGTAGTGATAGGATCATGTGTCACTGCAGAACCCAAACTCCTCTCCTGTTATCAGGAAGTAGCAGAAGTCTTTGACAAACAAAAAGCAACAGTCCTTCCTCCCCATCGACCCTATGATTGCAGGATTGACCTAATTCCTGGGGCTCAAATCCCTTGTAGTCGCATCTATGCCCTTACTGAAAAAGAGAATCTATACCTACGAGAGTACTTAGATGAGATGTTATGCATCGGAGTTATTCGGCCCTCTAGGTCCCCTGCCTCATCTCCTCTTTTCTTCATACCCAAGCGAGAAGGGGGTCTTCGTTGTTGTATTGATTACAGGACACTAAACGAAAATACCATAAAGAACAGGTACCCCTTACCTTTAATTCCCTCTTTATTGGATCAGGTTAAGGAGGCTAAAATCTTTACCAAGCTTGACTTACGAGGGGCATACCACTTGGTACGAGTTCAGCAGGGAGAGGAATGGAAGACCGCTTTCCGTACGAAGTTTGGGTTGTACGAATACTTAGTGATGCCCTTCGGGCTATGTAACGCTCCAGCAGCCTTCCAGTTCTTCATTAATGAGGCTCTGAGAGAAATGTAGGACATATATGCCATAGCTTACATTGACGACATTCTGGTTTATTCTGCTACTGTGGCAGAGCATGAGAATCATGTACGGAAGGTAGTGCTGAAACTTAAAGAAAACAAGTTATTTGTGAAGTTAGAGAAGTGCGAGTTTCACGTCCCTCAAGTAGACTTTTTGGGGTTTATCCTTTCACGAAATGGGGTAAGCATGGACCCACAAAAGGTGGCCGCGATCACACAATGGCAGTCACCCAAATCAGTCAAGGAAGTACAAAGCTTCTTAGGGTTCGCTAATTTTTACAGGCGGTTTATAGAGAGCTTTTCCGCATTAGCTTCCCCTATCACAAGGTTACTAAAAAAGGGAGTGGTATTCTCTTGGACCCCTGAAGCAGAAGTAGCCTTTAGAAAGTTGAAAAAGGCCTTTACTCAGGCTCCCATACTAAAACACCCAAACCCTTCTCACCCCTTTACTGTAGAAACAGATGCATCACAAATGGCCATCAGGGGTGTTCTGTCCCAGCGGGATGCCACTACGGGGTGCTTGCATTCAGTGGCTTTCTTTTCACACAAACTAAGTACCACAGAACTGAATTATTCAGTGGGGGACAAAGAATTACTGGCCATTAAGAGAGCCTTTGAGGAATGGCGCCAGTATCTGTTAGGGGCTTTACATAAGGTAACTGTCCTCACCGATCACAGAAATCTATTGTTTTTTAAATCAGCCAGAGCCCTGTCCATGAGACAGCTACGATGGACTCTGTTTTTTTAGTGAATTCGATTTTGTGATACAGTACCAGCCTGGTAAAAGACATGGAAAGGCGGATGCCTTATCTAGATTTGGGTATGAGGTCGAAGCGCAAGAGGTGGATCCTCCTCCTATTATAGCCTCTGAACGTTTTCTTGGGGTCATTAGTTCAGAAGAGGAATACTTACAGAAAGTTGCAGTGGCACAAGACGCAGAAGAGGTTAGAAGTTCGGAAATGAAGTACCAAGCGACAAGAGTAGAGAACCTCCTGTACATTAAGGGAGGGTTAGTGGATCCCACAACTGAATTGCAAAGACAAGCCCTAGAATGGAGTCATGATCACGTACTCACCGGTCATCCTGGTTACACAAAGACTGTGGATTTAGTCAGATGCTATTTTTGGTGGCCTTCTTTAACCACAGACACTAAGGATTACATCCAGAAATGCTATATCTGTGCACAAAGCAAAAGTTCACATCAGGTCCCAGCAGGGCTATTGGTTCCCATGCCAACTCCTCCCAGTCCTTGGCACTCCATCTCCATGGATTTCATAGTGGAATTACCCAGAACCACACTAGGAAACACTGTAGTATGGGTGGTGGTAGATATGCTGACAAAAATGTCTCACTTTATATCTTTGAAATCCCTCCCAACGTCTCAGGAGTTGGCTTTGTTGTTTGTGCAGCACATAGTCAGGATACATGGACGTCCTTCCGTGATAGTTTCTGATCGTGGCCCTCAGTTTATTTCCAATTTTTGGAAGGGGTTGGGCAGGCTTTTACGCATTGATGTGCGATTTTCCTCTGGTCATCACCCACAAACCAATGGACAGACGGAAAGGGTTAATCAATGCTTAGAGCAATACTTACGATACCAGTTTTTCCAATCCCCTTCTGATTGGGACAAGTATTTGTGAGCAGCCGAGTTCTCTGTTAACAACAGTATACACACCTCTACTGGCCAGTCCCCTTTTTTCTGTTCCTATGGTTTCCATCCCAGATTCTTGCTGTCTCTCCTTACTGCCTCTACTCCAGCTCCTGCTGCACATGACTTTGTCACACAGATTTAGGAAATACAAAAGGCTGCTACCCTAAATTTAGAGAAAGCTACAGCAGATTACAAGAGAAATGCAGATCTTCATCGCCGCCCGAGTCCTGACTACGATGTAAACCTTGTTACATAGGGCCCTACAAGATCATAAAAGTCATTAACCCTGTTGCTATGAAGTTGGAACTCCCTGTAAACATGAAAATACACACGGTGTTTCATGTGTCCTTGCTGAAACCTGTTGCGCATGGCACTGTGCAACCCATTCAACCCACTCCTGTGGAGGTGGAGGATGAAATTGAGTATGAGGTGGGGTCAATTCTGGACTCTAGAAGAGTTCGGGGCAGACTCCAATACTTGATTCATTGGAAGGGATATTGGGCTGCAGACTGTACATGGGAACCCGCAGGACATGTTCACGCTCCTCGCTTGGTTCGTCAGTTTCATCGACGATATCCATGGAAACCCAAACCAGTGGGAGGGACCATAAGGGGGTGTACTGTCAGACTCGCTCCGTCCCAGCCGCAGTCAGCGGTAGGGGCGGAGCCCATCGGCCATAAATACCTTCTTCCGGATGGGAGGAGCACTTCGCGTTCCAGCCTTAGCGAGCACTTCCTACCGGATTCACTTGCCTTTAACTTCCGGGTTACGGCGGCGTCAGAGGCTGCGGCCCAGTTCATCAAGGCTTGTTCTTCGTTTCCTTTGCTCTCTCTGCAGCCGCATCTCATGGTTTCACGGCTCCTTACTAGGGGGCACTCCGCCTTCGCAATTCCTGCAACCACTTCTCCTGGGTTGGGGGCCTTGTAATTCCCTCACGAACACCGGCATATCGAGCACCATATTCAAATGCGGTAACGCGCTTGCGCTGGTGTGTTTGCAGACGTCTGTATGTATGTAAACACGCATATTCTCCTCCGGAGTTCACTTGGGGGTGATATTGAGCATCTGCATTTCCTTGAAGGGGCATTTTTCGATTGGCAATATATATGGCAGCCAGAATAGCGTATTCCTGATGCAAGGAGGCACATAACGTCTGGTTGTTTCTAGTTGTCAGAAGCAGCATTTTCAGTAGCAGTACCTCCTGAAGTAAGGAGTCACCTGATTAGCAATTCTAACTAACAGTCCCTCCCAGAGCAGTCTACATCTCGTACTCCTGATTACAGAAGGAGATGAGGTAAATTTTAGCCCGCACCTTTTTGCATATTTTGGACACCTTACTCAGACCGACTTGTTTTTGGGCTATAGTTACTTTTTTGACACTACCCCTGCTGGTGAGCTTTATTTATATTACAACATTACACTAATTGCCAAAGTGCTTTCAGTAATTTCCTCTCTGTTCTGTTTATGCAGTGTTGTGAGTGAATTCTTGATTTCAATTGAGGACACAAGCGGAAGAGGGGAACATACCAGGTAGACATCCAAGATATAAGTTTTGTGGTTAATCGTGGGGGTGTTTGAGTTACAATAGAGCACAAAGTAGATTATTGATAATACTTTATTTCACAGGATCACTGACTTATCCAGTAACATATCCTTGTTGCCCGGGTCATGATGAGGAATCCTTTCCAGTTGCCTTGCTGCCAAGGTAGTGCCGAGGGACCCTCTTCAGTTTCTTCTCCCCTCGTTTCCCCTCTTCCCCCTGCTCACTGGCTCAGCTTTGACTTTGTTGGGCGGGCTAGTGGTAAGGGGAAGTTGGGACCTGTTCATCGGTCTCCTTCCTCTCGTTCCTGTGGAAACCTCAGGTGAGCCTTGATACATAGGTGCCACTTCTGCCCCCTGACGTCAGTTGCTTTCAAAGCCTTGTGTGCCCCAAGACACAGAGCCCCAAGACACAGAGCCCCAATAGCACCAGCAAACCCCACAGAGAGCTGATCGTCCACCTGGTGTTCTCTGGCATGATCGATGTAAAAGCTCAGAGCTCTTTTGAGGTCCCAACAATGGAGTCTCTCCTCCTCCTCCTCAGAGAGTGATCCAGAGCACAGAACACCAGTAATGTGATGGTTTGACTGACATGGAACAGCGTCACAACCTTTGGAAGGAAGTATGCTCGTATCAGCAGAACCAGTATGTCTGGGAAGAAGATAGTATATGGTGGGTAGGCACAGAATGTTGGAAGCTCACTTACCCGTCATACTGATGTTTTGGAGATGAAGAACACTGTCTTGAGAGTGAAAAGCTGCAGAAGACAGCTGTGAAGTGCCGCAAAGAGAGTGTACATCAAATATGTGAGGACCAAATTAAGGTTCCACTGTGGCATGAGAAAGGGAGACGGAGATGTTATAAACCTTTCAAATAATGTATCACCATAGGTGATTTAAATAATGAGGGTTGGTCAGGCAACTGTAGATAGGCAGAAGGAGCCAAAAGATACCCTTCAATTGTGCCCAGAGCACAACCTTGCTGGGCAAGGAACAAAACAAGCAACAAAACGTTAGATAACATTGCCTGGAGAAGGTCTATTTGCTGTGTTATGCACCAAGCAACAAATGTGTCCCAACAACCAGTGCATACAGTTTTTGATAAGGGATGCCTGGATGCCAAAACGACGACAACTACCTCCAAAAGAGTCGCCGCTCAATCTCCAAGCATGGAGGTTGAGATTGCGAAGGCCTGGGTGCAGAACCTTTCCCCGTTGCTGTGACAGCAGATCCTCCTGGAGGGGCAGCCTGATTGGAGGGCAGATGCTCATGCCCAGGAGCTCTGGATACCAACCTCTTCGCGCCCAATCTAGGGCCACTAGGACAACTTGGTCCTGGTTGGCCCTGATCTTTTTCAGAACTCAGGGGAGAAGAGGTATTGGCTTGAAGGCATTCAAGAGTTCCGAGTGCCACCCTAGGCGGAACACGTCTCCTAGCCAGAGACACATTGTGAACTCCAACACACAGAAATGCTGATATTGTGTGTTCTCGGTGGTGGGGAACAGATCGAGCCAAGGTTCTCCTCGTTCATGGAAGACAGTGTGCAACACCTCCGGATGAAACTGCCATTCATGATCAGCTAGGTGTTGACAACTGAGGCTGTTCGCCCTGGCATTCTAGGATCCTGCCAGGTGGTTTGCCACTAGGAAAATTCCCTGATCATTTTTAAAGGTGCAGGGCTTGCTGGCACAGGGTCGGTCAGTGATCTCACTCCACCCTCTTTGTTGTAATATCACATGGCACTGGTGTTGTCCATAAGCACATGTAACATCCTCTCCTTGATGGACAGAAGACAAACGGATGGCCCTCAGCTTCAGTAGGTTGATATGGAGCCAGGACTCCATCAGAAACCAGAGGTCTCAGATCTTCACCTCTCCCAGGTGGCCTCCCCAACCCAGGAGTGATGCATCGGTCACCACTGTTAGCTCTGGTTGGGGTAAGGAGAGGGTTCTGCCGCTGAGCCAATCCTGGTCCAGCAGCCACCACTGCATATCATTTGCAGTCGCCTCTGAAATCTGGATGAGGTTTGAAATACAGGACAAAGGCTGAAAGATCAGGGTCATAGCTAGAATGTCCTGGACTCTCCATTCTGAGGGAAAGGCAGGAAACTGAGCCATGTCAGAATGGCTCTTATGAAGGAGAGCATCTGAGAAGGAGTCAGGCATGACTTCAGCACATTGATAGAGAACCCTAATGATTATAGAAGGATTGTCGAAGTCTGGAGGTGGGTGACTACAGCCTGGGGCGAGCCCGCCTTCTATAGGCAGCCGTAGAGATAGGGGAAGACTTGAACCCCTGACTCCCAAAGGTGTAATGCTACAGCCACCATGCCTTTTGTGAACATCCGATGAGTGCTGGTGACATCAAAGAGGAGCAACAAGAACAGAAAACACTCCTGTCCAACCATGAACTGCAGATAGCGCCGATGAGCCTGTAGGGCGGGGCTATTGAAATACCCCGGGGCTAGGCGTCCTGCAGATCCAATACCACCATACAATCTCCAAGGTAGAGGGCAGACAATACATGGGCCAGGGTTAGCAGTCTAAATTTATCCTTCAGGAGGAAGGCCTTGAGAGGGCACTGGGCTAAAATAGGACGAAGGCTTGTGTCCTTCTTTGGCACCAGAAAGAAGCAGCACTTCTGGTACAGACATCTTCTTGCTAGCCCCTTTGGCCAAAAAGGCTTGCCTAACTTCCGTAAGGCATGTAAGATAGACAGATGGTCCTATGTCAGTCGGTCCGGAGTCAGTGGAAGGTGCGGCATAAGGGTAAAATTTATCTCTTCTGGACAATCGCAAGACCCAATTGTCTGATGTTATGGCCTTCCAACTAGGGACAACTTGTTGTATTCTGCTTTGAAACAGATGGCTGTGCTCCACTAAGGGCTTGCTAAAGGGGTTTGGAAGGAGGTGGGGTTGAGGGACGGGGGCAGTGGGCTGACTGGCTTGGTGGCCCTACCCGTCGGAATGGTAGGTGCCATGGCCTGGGCAACAAAACTGCTGAGCACCTTGCTTAGGCTGAAGTGGCTTCTGGTCTGGCGTACATCTGCTAAATACACAAAAGGAATGGTATGGCTGATGGGGCTGGCAAGGCAGGGCAGTTAATCCCAGTGAGAGTGCTGTAGTACTGCTCTATTTGAACCGCTTCAGAGAAGAATCTGCCTTGTCCCCAAAGTGGCAAGTCCCGTCAAAGGGCATGTCTATAAGGGAATGACTAAACATTGCCTGAATAATCCGTCGACCAAAGCCAAACGTGTTGACAAATGGCAACACTGGTACCAAGGGCTCAGCCCCTGGATTCGATGGTATCTAGGCCACAACAAACTGTGAATTTGGCACCCTCATGACTGTCCTGTATAACTTGAGTCAGGATAGGGTGGAGGTCTTCCAAGACACCAGAGATTAATTGAGCCACCGATTCACAAAGAACGTGGAACAGCGGCCCAGTAGGAAACTGGCATTGACGGACCTGAATGTCAAACTGGTAGAAGAAAATACCCTCTTCCAATAGGGCTCCATTCTTTTGGAAGTGGTCAGAAAAGCATTCGGGTTTGTTCGACTGATAGATGCCTGCACTACTAAGCTCTCAGGAGGAGGTGCTGAGTCAAAAAAGTAGGGAGGCCCGGGCAGGTCTCGCAATTTGGTGATTTACTGGGGGCTAGAGCAAGGTTTGGCCCAGGTCCCTAGATGGGTATAAGTGAGTGCCTTGTTAAAAGGTAGTAGTGGCTCAGTAGTCATTTGCCCCAGCTGGAGAACTTCAGTCAAGGCATTAGTTTTAACCTCTAACGTGGGGAGCTGGAGGTCGAGGATTTTGGCCACCCTCCACATGACCACCACAAATGAAGCACTCTTTTCAGTGGCAGGACATGGGGTTGTGAGTAGGCCAGAATCAGGAGAGGTGTCAAGGCCACTAGCCTCTTGGAGGTCATCATAACAATTTCTCTTCAAGGTAGGGTTAGCCAGAAAATGTCAAGTGGTGCAGGTTGTGGTTTGATGGAAACCAAGAGAGGCCTCGGTCGAAATCATAGCACACCCACTTGGAGAGCAGAATGGCACCTTGTCATGCAGTGGAAATGGAGACGGCATCAGCATGGATGCTCTGGGAACTTGCGTAGATCATAGAGCCAAAGGTGGAGTTGGTACAGGAGCCCCAGGAGGCCGAGTGGTAGTTTCGGAAGGTCCAACTGGGACAAAGGGTGAACCTGCAGGTGGTATCCCTGATAAGGGACCATTTGGCTCCTAGAGACCCGGATCACTTACACAACATTGTGTCAAACAATATAGTTGATAAAAATAGTGTGTCAAAAATATTGTTTACCCTAATATAGTGATCATATACTTCTAATGTTAAGTACAAAAATATCGGAAATAAACATTGCTGACAATATTATTTTTTTAATCTAAAGTTTAAACTAGAAAATGTTAAATATTTTAATATATAATTTTAATATAATATAAATAAAATATATTCCAATATTTAATGCTATACAAATAAATACATACTTATATAAAAACACATGTTTTTATATTTATAAATATATATATATATATATATATATATATCCAGTAGAAGGCTAGTGGAGCCGAAACGCGTAGACCGTCCTGTTTGTTCACTTTTTATGGGGTGAATAATAAATAACTTTAAAATTACCCTGCTGTGGTGCCGTGACTTTCGCAGGGAGAGGACGCGAAGGAATTGAAGATATAGATATATATATATATATATATATATATATATATATATACACATACACACACACACACACACACACACACACACACACACACAGTGTAACATAATAAAAAATATGTATTTTATATTAATTCATTTTTTATTTCAAAATTATTAATATGAACATATATATATATAAATATCAAAATTAATATAATGTAAAATACATATTGTTCTTAATTATTTCTGACATATATATATATATATATTTTTTTTCCACTGAAAAAACCAGAGGTTTCAGGGACGTTATAGTTAGGGATTAGCATTTAAAAAATCTTAGAAATTCACTGAAAAAACCACAGGTTTCAGGGACGTTCTAGTTAGTTGGACACTTCACTCGTATAAAACCCAGAGAAATTCGGGCGTTATAGTTAGTTGAGGTAACTATAACTCGCGCCCCCGCAATGCACTGCTGATGACGTCACATATTACATGACATGTTCAGTGACATCACTGATGACATCTCAAATGACATCACTGATGACATCATCCAGTGACTGAGTGTTCCTGAAAAGTTTATGATATATATATATATGTATGCTCAGTGGGGAGTGTCCAAAGAACGAGCTGCACTCGAACGCGGGTCTGCTTTCCCCAAAAGCACTTTATTGGCATGGAAGGAACACCTTACAGCAGTTACAGCATCCGACCGCAGCCTGACGTGTTTCGGGATACTCCCTTCTTCAAAGGCCATGCAGTCGCAGAGAGCATTGCGAGCTTCACCTTCCTTTATAGCAATATCGTATGTCCTGATTGGACAGCTCTGTATGAGTCTATACGTAGCATTCTGGGAGATGGAGTTCATGATATGTCCTCCGATGGATGCTCTCTTGAAATAAAATGCTAATAAAAGCTCAACATGAGCCCCGATAGGCATATCTTTCCTCAATCCATGACCAGCGCCCCACGTTGAGCTCCTCAATCCTAAGGCTCCGTGGCCCCCTGGATCTGGGGTGGTGCAAGCTCAGCGGCAGGGCGGCCGCTTGTTGTATCTATGCTCAGTGGGGAGTGTCCAAAGAACGAGCTGCACTCGAACGCGGGTCTGCTTTCCCCAAAAGCACTTTATTGGCATGGAAGGAACACCTTACAGTAGTTACAGCATCGTATGTCCTGATTGGACAGCTCTGTATGAGTCTACACTCCCCACTGAGCATACATTAAACAAGAAGGCCATGCCCCGGGGGATGGGGTCCCCGGGGCGATTAAGGCCTCGGGAGGGGGGCCACGCGCCCCCTTCCAAATTTTTTAAAAAAAAAAATAATAATTAGGGGGCAGGCCCTGGTGGATGGGGTCCCCAGGGCCAATAAATTAGAAAAAGAAGGGGGGCCACACAGTCCCCCTTCTTAAAAAAAAAAAAGGGGCCACGCCCCTCCTTGCAGCACTCTGCAAACGCGCCCCCTGGCGCGTTTGCAGATGGGGAACGAATTCCCCTTGAATACTGGGGGTCCCTGGGGGAGAGGTGTACAGAGGCCACGCCCCTTTTTACACCTCTCTGCAACGCAGCTCTGTGGCACTTTTTGGAGGTACATGGTGGGCTAGTTGGACTCCAGGGACCCTCAGGATTCAAGGGGACTTAATCCCCCAACTTAAAACGCACCACGGGGCGCGTTTGCACAGTGGTGAACGGAGGGGGCGGGGCTTCAGGTGACATGTGTGCAAACAGGCCCCGTGGCGCGTTTTAAGATGGGGAATTAAATCCCCTTCAATCCTGAGGGTCCCTGGGGGCCAACTAGCCCACCATGTACCTCCAAAAAGCGCCACAGAGCTGCGTTGCAGAGAGGTGTAAAAAGGGGCATGGCCTCTGTACACCTCTCTGCAACGCAGCTCCCTGGCGCATACTGAAGGTATAGGGTGGGCTAGTTGGACCCCAGGGACCCTCATGATTCAAGGGGACTTAATCCCCCAACTTAAAACGCGCCACGGGGCGCGTTTGCACAGTGGTGAAGGGGGGGCGGGGCTTGAGGTGACATGTGTGCAAACAGGCCCTGTGGCGCGTTTTAAGTTGGGGGATTAAGTCCCCTTCAATCCCGAGGGTCCCTGGAGTCAAACTAGCCCACCAGGTACCTTCAGTAAGCACAACAGAGTTGCGTTGCAGAGAGGTGAAAAAAGGTGCGTGGCCTCGGAACGCCTCTCTGCAACTCAGCTCTGTGGTCCTAACTGTAGGTACCTGGGGGGCTAGTTGGACCCCAGGGACACTCAGGATTCAAGGGGACTTAATCCTGCAACTTAAAACGTGCCACGGGGCGCGTTTGCACACGTCACCTCAGGCCCCCCCTCCCTTCACCACTGTGCAAACGCGCCCTGTAGCGCGTTTTAAGAGGTAGTTTTAATCCCCCTGCCCTATTATGTACTAGGGACTTACAGAGGAGGTCATGCTAATCACAGGGGTACCCCAACGCATAGTGTTCCCTAGTGTTTGTAGGTGTTTTCAATGTATTCTAAGTGTGTTTTAGCATAGCACTGGCTCTGGTTAGTCAGAGTCAGTTACCACCAGTACACGTCGGAAAAAGTTGTGGGCACAGGATGATTTTGGAACAAGGCCTCTTTCTGCTCCTCTGTTGGTTCTTTCTGCACATCTTTTGCTTCTTCCTGCACTTTTCTTTGTCTTTGTGGACTTCTGTTGCTTCTTTCTGCATTTCTTTTGCTTCTTTCTGTGCGTTTTTTCTTCTTTCTTCACATGTCCTACCTCTGTCGGCATAGTTAGAAACTAGCATTTAAAAAACCTTTGAAATTCACTTAAAAAACCATAGGTTTCAGGCACGTTATAGTTAGAAATTAGCATTTAAAAAACCTTTGAAATTCACTGAAAAAACCATAGGTTTTAGGGACAGTTATAGTTAGTTGGACATTTCACTCGTACAAAACCCGTGAAATTCCCACGTTATAGTTAGTTCAGCTAACTATAACTCGCGCCCCCGCAATGCACTGCTGATGACGTCACACATGACATGGTCAGTGACATCACTGATGACATCACTGATGACATCTCAAATGACATCATCCATGTGATAATTTGATGCATCTTCTCACACCCTAATATAACTTTTGATACACCCACTGTAAATTACAGACTGCCATTCTCAAAACCATAGACACTCCAACACCAATAACTACATACACACTCATTGATTCTTAGGTCTACACACACATCCACTCACTCACCTGTACAGTCACTCATACTTACGGTCACTCAGTACAGGACTATCATATGCACTCATACACCTACATAGACACTCACACACCGCCACTCATCCATAGAGGTACTCACACACCTAGTCAGTCATGCAAATAATTAATCACACTGCCATTTACTCACCTATACAGTGATACACACACCAGCTCACTTACTCATACAAATACTAGCACATTCTTACGCTCTTATACAATCACTGATACAAGCACACACTCATCCATACAGCCACTCTCACAATCACACACTCTCACTTATAGCCTTTTAAATACACTAACACACATATATACTGCCTTTTACATATGTCGTTACTCACACATGTACCACTGAGATATACATTCACTCACTAACACAACGATACACACACTCACCCACCCAAGCAGTCCATCACAGATGCACTCTTCAAATCATGCACCCAGTGAATCACCCACTCACACATCTATGTACAGAGTCACACACACCCCACCCACACAAACACTCAGGCACCCATACAGATACTCAGACAACCAATCAATAACCCATGTAGACACTCATGTAGCTATTCGCACACCAACAGACAAATGGATACAGACATTCACACAGTTTAGTCAGTAACCCATGCATTCAGTAAGATACGTTTAATCACTCACTTGGAGAGTCAGTCACGCACCTACTCAATCATCCATTGAGACACTTATACACCCAGTCATTCTTCAATACGCCTTTGCCTATATATATTAAACATATTTAAACTTTACAGAAACACACAGTCACTGCATGATGTCATCAGTGATGTCATTTGAGATGTCATCAGTGATGTCATCAGTGATGTCATCAGTGATGTCACTGACCATGTCATGAGTGATGTAATATGTGACGTCATCAGCAGTGCATTGCGGGGGCGCGAGTTATAGTTAGCTGAACTAAGGGAATTTCACGGGTTTTGTACGAGTGAAATGTCCAACTAACTATAACTGTCCCTAAAGCCTATGGTTTTTTCAGTGAATATATATATACGCCAAAGTGTATTGAAGAATGAGTGGGTGTATAAGTGTCTGAATGGATGACTTAGTAGGTGCATGACTGACTGTATAAGTGAGTGATTAAACCTGTTTTACTGAATGTATGGGTTAGTGACTAATCTGTGTGAGTGTCTGTATCAGTCTGTCAGTTGGTGTGTAAGCGGCTGCATGGGTTGGTGAGTAGCTACATGAGGGTTATTGATTGGTTGTCTGAGTACCTGTATGGGTGCCTGAGTGTCTGTGTGGGTGGGTGGGGGGTGCGTGACTCCCTGCATGGATGTGTGAGTGGATGATTCACTGGGTGTATGGGTTCAAGAGTGCAACTGTGAGGGGCTGTATGGGTGGGTGAGTGTGTGTATGGCTGTGTTGGTGAGTGAATGGATGTCTCAGTGGTACATGTGTGAGTAACTACATATGTGAAAGGCAGTATATGTGAGTGGTGGAGTATATAAGTGACTATATGTGAGAGTGAGTGATTGTGAGAGTGGCTGTATGGATGAGTGTGTGCTTGGGTCAGTGATTGTATAAGAGAGTAAGTATGTGTTAGTATCTGTATGAATAAGTGAGGTGGTGTGTGTATAACTGTATAGGTGAGTAAATGGGAGTGTGATTGATTCTTTGCATGACTGACTAGGTGTGTGAGTAACTCTATGGGTGAGTGGCGGTATGTGAGTGTCTGTATGGGTGTATGAGTGCATATATACTGGCTGTATTGATGAGTGACTGCATGTATGAGTGACTGTATGGGTGAGTGAGTGGATGTGTGTGTAGACCTAGGAATCAGTGAGTGGGTATGTACTAACTGGTATTGGTGTGTTTATGGTTTCGAGAAAGATAGTCTGTGTTTTAGAGTGGGTGTATCAAAGGGTATATTAGGGTGTGAGGAGGTGCATCAGATGATCACGTGGATGATGTCATCAGAGATGTCATCAGTGATGTCATCAGTGATGTCACTGACCATGTCATGAGTGATGTAATATGTGACGTCATCAGCAGTGCATTGCGGGGGCACGAGTTATAGTTAGTTCTACTAACTATAACGGCCGAATTTCTCTGGTTTTATACGAGTGAAATGTCCAACTAACTATAACGTCCCTGAAACCTGTGGTTTTTTTCAGTGAATTTCTAAGGTTTTTTAAATGCTAATCCCTAACTATAACGTCCCTGAAACCTATGGTTTTTTCAGTGACTTTCTAAGGTTTTTTAAATTCTAATTTCTAACTATGCCTACATAGGTAGGACGTGCAGAAAGAGGCAGAAAGAAGCAAGAGAAGTGCAGAAAGAGGCAACAGAAGTCCAGAAAGAGGAAGAAAGGTGCAGAAAGAAACAAGAGATGTGCAGAAAGAACCAACAGAGGTGCAGAAAGAGGCCTACTTTGACTGTACCTTACAACAGACTCATACAAAGTAGCCTAATCACTAATCCTTCTCTGAAGATGTCTTAAACCTCACTTTTCTCTTGAAGGTTCACTATTAATCGACTGCTCAGAATGTTAGGCCTACCAAATATAAAACAGCAATCCTAAGCATATCACTGTTGTAAGTTGGACCAAGTTTGTGAAGGTATGCATGCGTGTCTATGCTTTTACCTAGTGACATGTTAATTGAAAATAAAAAGGTGTATGCATTTCTTTCTGCTCACAATACAGGGCACATGGATATTCAATAGTATAGTTGAGGGGCTCTATAACACATATATACATAAGACATGTCTGCCTGTGCAACTGAATGACAGAGCAGAACTGAGAAAATTTGACCACCTATAGGAGAAGTTACCCGCTTTTTAAGCTACCATCTTCAGATGCATAACACATGTAAGAATACATATACAAGTAGATATATACCTACCTCAGTCACAAGAGCATGCAGACCTTTAAACTTGACAGCTTGCACTTCCCATTTGAGTACAGAAAGAGGCGAGAGAAGTTCAGAAAGAGGCAAGAGAGTTGCAGAAACAGGCAAAAGAGGTGCAGAAAGAGGGTACAGGGGTGCAGACAGAGGCAAGAGAGGTGCAGAAAGAGGGAAGAGGGGTGCAGAAATTTGCAAGAGAGGTACAGAAAGCAAGAGCAGTGCAGAAAGAACCAACAGAGGTGCAGAAGGAGGCAAGAGGGTGCAGAAAGAGGCAAGAGAAGTGCAGAAAGAAGCAACAGAGGTGCAGAAGGAAACAAGAGAACTGCAGAAAGAGGCAAGAGTGTTGCAGAAACAGGCAAAAGAGGTGCAGAAAGAGGGAACAGGGGTGCAGACAGAGGCAAGAGAGGTGCGGGAAGAGGGGTGCAGAAATTTGCAAGAGAGGTACAGAAAGCAAGAGCAGTGCAGAAAGAACCAACAGAGGTGCAGAAGGAGGCAAGAGGGTGCAGAAAGAAGCAAGAGAAGTGCAAAAAGAAGCAAGAGAGGTAGACAAAGAGGGATGCAGAAATTTGCAAAAGAGGTGCAGAAAGAACCAAGAACAGTGCAGAAAGAACCAACAGATGTGCAAAAAGAGGCAAGAGGGGTGCAGAAAGGGGTAGGAGAGGTGCACAAAGAGGCAAGAGGGGTACAGAAAGAGGCAGGAGGGGTCCAGAAAGAAGGAAGAGAAGTGCAGAAAGAAGCAACAGAGGTGCTGAAAAATGAACGAAGGGTGCAGAAAGAGGCAAGAGAAGTGCAGAAAGAAGCAACAGAGGTACAAAAAGAGGCAAGAGTGGTGCAGAAAGAGAGAAGAGAGGTGTAGAAAGAGGCAAGAGAGTTGCACAAAGAGGGAAGAGGGGTGCAGAAAGAGGCAAGAGGGGTGCAGAAAGAAGCAAGTGATGTGCAGAAAGAGGCAAGAGAGGTGCAGAAAGAGGCAAGAGGTACAGAAACAGGCAAGAGAAGTGCAGAAAGAGGCAAGAGAATTGCTGAAAGAAGCCACAGAGGTGTAGAAAGAACCATGAGAAGTGCAGAAAGAGGCAAGTGAGGTGCAGAAAGAAGCAAGAGAGGTGCAGAAAGAGGGAAGACGAGTGCAGAAAGAGACAACAGGGATGCAGAAAGAAGCAAGACAGGTGCAGAAAGAAGCATGGGAAGTGCAGAATGAAGCAACAGGGGTGCAGAAGGAGGCAAGAGACCTGCAGACAGAGGCAAGAGAGGTGCAGAAAGAGGCAAGAGGGGTGCAGAAAAAGGCAAGAGGGGTGCAGAAAAAGGCAAGAGGGGTGCAGAAAAAGGCAAGAGGGGTGCAGAAATTTGCAAGAGGTGCAGAAAGAAGCAAGAGCAGTGCAAAAGAACCAACAGAGGTGCAGAAAGAGGCAAGTAAGGTGCAGAAGGAGGCAAGAGAACTGCAGAAAGAGGCAAGAGAGTTACAGAAACAGGCAAAAGGGGTGCAGAAAGAGGGAACAGGTGGGCAGATTGAGGCAAGAGAGGTGCAGAAAGAGGGAAGAAGGGTGCAGAAAGAGGCAAGAGGGATGCAGAAATTTGGAACAGAGGTGCAGAGCGAAGCAAGAGCAGTGCAGAAAGAACCAACAGAGGTGCAGAAAGAGGCAAGAGAGGTACAGAAAGAGACAAGTGAAGTGCAGAGCGAAGCAAAAGAGGTGCAGAAAGAACCAACAGAGCTGCAAAAAGAGGCAAGAGGGGTGCATAAAGAAGCAACAGAGGTACAGAAAGAGGCAAGAGTGGTGCAGAAAGAAGCAACAGAGGTACAGAAAGAGGCAAGCGTGGTGCAGAAAGAAGCAAGTGAGGTGCAGAAAGAGGCAAGAGAAGTGTTGAAAGAGGCAAGAGAACTGCAGAAAGAGGCAAGAGAACTGCAGAAAGAGGCAAGAGAACTGCAGAAAGAGGCAAGAGAGTTGCAGAAACAGGCAAAAGGGGTTCAGAAAGAGGGAACAGGTGGGCAGACTGAGGCAAGAGAGGTGCGGGAAGAGGGGTGCAGAAACAGGCAAGAGGGGTACAGCAAGAAGCAACAGAGGTGCAGAAAGAGGCAAGAGGGGTGCAGAAAGAGGTAAGAGAAGTGCAGAAAGAAGAAACAGAGGTGCAGAAAGAGGCACAAGAAGTGTAGAAAGAGGCAAGAGAGGTGCAGAAACAGGCAGGAGAGGTGCAGAAACAGGCAGGAGAGGTGCAGAAAGAGGGAACAGGGGGTGCAGAAAGAAGAAAGAGGTGCAGAAAGAGAGAAGAAAGAGGGAAGAAGGGTGCAGAAAGAGGCAAGAGGGGTACAGGAAGAAGCAAGTGAGGTGCAGAAAGAGGCAAGAGAGGTGCAGAAAGAGGCAAGAGAGGTGCAGAAAGAGGCAAGAGAGGTGCAGAAAGTGGAAGAGATGAGCAGAAAGAGGCAAAAGAAGTGCAGAAAAAAAGCAAGGTGCAGAAAGAATCAACAGAAATGCAGAAAGAGGCAAGAGAGGCGCAGAAAGAAGCAAGAGTGGTTTGCACACCATTAGTACCAATTTGATATCCACATTTAGCAATAAGTAACAGGTGACCATTCTAGGTTTGCAAAGGGCCTTCCACCACGCTGTAACACTTGTCGCTGCGTTTGTGGTAGCGTTTGAGCAGTTTGAGCTAGAAATAAGTTTTTTTTTGTTCAAATCTGCAGATTATGCAGCAGAAGATGGATTATGTGGCAAATGCGGAACATGTATAATTGTGCGAAAGTCGGTGCAGCCAAATAGTCGCATAATTCCAGTGGCCCTGATCATACCTCTGACTAGGTCCAGAAGTGCTTCAGTGGTTCCTTCTTTTTTTTGTCTCATTGAGTTTATAGTTTAACCTCTATGGAAATGAGGAAGACTAAACCTGAGGTTACCACTCCACAACACAGACTACCACACCACATAATTACTCTCCATAACACATAATCCCACTCTACATAATTCCTATACACTAAATACCACATACCTTCTATCCACATCAAAGTCAAAGTCTATCCACATAAATTCACTGCACATCATACCACATAATTCCACTACACACAACCTACATCCACTCCACTCCAAGAAACATTAGTAAAACACATTTACAGCGCCTATAGCTCTAACTCTCGCTAATGTGAAATCTATTACATTGCAAATGCTTCTTTAACTAGTAGTCGCGTTTGCAGAGAGGTGGAGAAAGGGGGCTAGGCCTCCGACCAGCGCTCAGGAATTCCGCTGCGTAGGACTTATAGGCGGTACCAGGAGGGCTTCTTGGCCCTCAAAGTCCCTCAGGAGCTAAGTGGACTTCATCCCCCAACCCGTAGTGTGCCAGGAGGCGTGTTTGCAGAGCGGTGGAGAAAGGGGGCCGTGGCCTTCGAAGGCGTCTTACCAATACCACTGTGTGGGACTTCCTGAAGGTAACAGGAGGGGTAGTTGGCCCCCAAGGACAACCTTGGGGGCCAACTACCCCTCCTATTACCTCCAGTAAGTCCCACACAGCAGCATTGGTAAGTTCTGAAAGCAGGCCATGCCCGCTTTGCCCACCAGTCTGCAAACACGCTCCCTGGCACGCTCTTGGATGGGGATTAAAGTCCACTTCGCTGCTGAGGCTCCTTAGGGGCCAACTAGCCTACCTGATACCTCCAGTAAGCCCCATATAGTGGGATTGCTGAGAGGTGGACACAGGCCACGCCCCCTTTCTGCACCACTCTGCAAACGCGCCTCCTGGCGCGCTCTTGGTTGGAGGATGAAGTCCCCTTGCCTCCTGAGGGTCCCTGGGGGCCAACTAGCCCTCCTGTTACCTCCAGTAAGCCCCACACAGCTGGATTGCTGAGAGTGGTCCGAGGCCACGCCCCCTTTTTACACCACTCTGCAAATGTGCCGCCTGGCGCACTGCTGCTCAGGGGATGAAGTCCCCTTCAGTCCTGAGGTCCTCGCGTGGTAGCCATAGCCGGCCGGATTACTTGACCCCGCCCCCCGTAGGGATTTCCCAGTACCTCTCTTGTTGGTCTATCCCGCAAGAGACTATCGGTGTTACCGGTGACCCACCTCTCCCCCTACCAGGCGGGGGAAGGCGGAAAGGTGCAGAAGGGAGCCCGCGAGGCTCCGGTCCTCCTTCTGGCTGCCCTGTGTGCCAGCGAAGCTCCGTCTTACACTCGCCACCATCCCCGTCCACAACAGGACCAGAAGACATGCGGGGCTCTCCCCTTTCGCACAGGGGCCCCGCCCACAGCCAGGCGTCCTTCGCCTGACTTCCTATTTCTTCCTCTTCCTTCAAGGAAGCCCCGCCCACGGTCAGGCTTCGTTCCTGCCTGACTTCCTTCTTGCGGTGCGGCCGGTCTCGCCGTGGTCACAACAGGGGCAAAAGATGAAGCGCTCACAATGCGTTTTGAAGCAGGAGCCCCCCTCTGGGGCTCAAAGGGGCAACAAAGATGGAGCGCTCACGACGCGCTTTGAAGCAGGAGCCTCCCTCTTGGGCTCAAGGGTGCAACTAAGATGAAGCGCTCATGACGTGCTAGTTAACAGCTCACAAAATAGCAGCGCTCACCACACACTGTCCTTGAGGAACCAAGCACTAGGCTAATGAAGCACAGCACTTCTGCAAACTTTCTTCCTTGTAGCAGAAAATAAAAGTAAGGAACAGTCCAGTTCTTCTCCTGGAGTCTTTTGTCCCCCTGAGACTCCCATCAGGAGGCCAGCACGCAGGGCCTCCCAGCAGAGGGCAGCCCCTCCACCCCCTCAGGCAGCAACTGGGTCCCACGGCGGTTCCTCCTGGCAGAGTGCTCTCCACCCAAGTCAGTTCAGAAGACATGGGGTCACAGCCCCAATATTTATATTGCAAATGTCTTTGTTCTCTCCCTGGCACAGGGCTCTGTGCCCGGTCCAAACCAGTTCTGGGGGGCACTTACACATTTCTTTACAGTGTACAACATCTTCCTTTGTCAGTGTAGGCTCTGGCCCCAGACACACCACAGGGGGGCGGAGCCAGCATTGTGTAAGGCAGGCACAGTCCTATTCAGGTCCAGGTGCTACTCCTCCCACTACTCCAAATGCAGCTTGGCCTATTCAGCCTAGCGCTGACTCACCCAGCCTCTCTGGAGCCACTGCACCTCCCCAGCCCCTGTCATCCAGAGCCAGACATGCAATACACAAAAGGCAGGCACAAAGACACATAGCGCACAGAAATGCCCACTTCTAAAAGTGGCATTTCTAAAATAGCGATAATAAATCTGCGAACACCATTACGCAGCATTTATTACCACTATTCAAAACATACCAAACTTGACCACGCTACTCCTCACATATCAGGGAATCCCCAATGCATTCCTATGAGAGGGCAGCCTCACAGTAGTGAGAAACCAAAATGGCTGTTTATCACTACCAGGACATGCCACACAGTTAAGGCACATGTCCTACCTTTTACCTACAGTGCACCCTGCCCATAGGGCTAGCTAGGGCCTACCTTAGGGTGACAGATATGTAGTAAAAGGGGAGTCACAGACATGGCACCCACTTTATGTGCCACGTCACAGCGGCAGTAAACTGCGCACGCAGGTCCTGCAATGGGAGAGGCCTGAGACAGGTTTGAAAGGCTACTTTGGTGGGTGGCGCAAGCAGCGCTGCAGGCCCACCAGTAGCATTTAATTTACTGGCCCTTGGTATATGAGATACCACTTTACAAGGGGCTGATAGGTAAATTAAATATGCCAAACAGGTGTAGATCAATCTTACCACGTTTACCATAGAGAGCACATGCACTTTACACTGGACAGCAGTGATAGAGTGTCCAGAGTCCTAAAACCACCAACACCAGGTCAGAAAAAATACAAGGAGGAAGGAAAAAAGTTCAGGGATGACCCTGCAAAAAGTCCAACAGTCACTGACGCCACTGCTGGCATAAAAGAAGTTTTTGTATCCTTCTAGGAAAAAAAGATTATTTACTTCCTAGGTTTCTTGCCAACAGATGGCATGGAGTGTCCTAACAAACTGCACCCAAATACAATCACTAAACTTAGCAGACAGATCAGCGATATTCCAAGATAGTAACCTCAGATCATCCAGGTTACAAGATGGAATATCCAACAGGTGAGTTGTGGGCAGGATAGGTGAAGGGGGTGGCTCGGGGCAGTAAATCAATCACAGGGCTCAAGGTTGCTTAGGGGTGCAAATCTGTTGCATAGGGGCAGAATCAGAGACACCGGTGGTGCTGAAATAGGATGACCACAGTAAACCGACCACGCAGTATCGTAATCCACAAGGGTTGACAAACAATTTCAGGTTTGTAAAAGAAGCCAAGTGGGAATGCTTGGTCGATGTTGGTCGAGCTAGATAACCTGAGTGAGCATAACGTGGGCAAAACATGTGCCACAACAGAGGGTTTGTTAAAGTTAACCACAACACAGTCTCCCACCCATCTCTTAACATCAGAGCCCAACCAACCTACCATCCTGACCATGTTAATTGAGTCGTAAATCTCCATGGCTAGGTTGGAGTGAGAGTTAAATCAGTGTACCACTTTGTTCTTTAGCTCCAGGAAAGATTCTGGTGTGGGGTTGTTATGAGGAGGGGCATTCCCTAAAACTACCACATATGGAGAGCTTAATCACCACCCCTGGCCTAGGAGATAAAGGGTGGGTTACCACAGGGGAGGTGCCCCAGCTGGGGAGAGTGTGCTGCCTGGGGTAGGATGAGAAACAACAGAGGTAACCCTGGACTGCTAAGGTGGAAAAGAAACTAGCACACAGGGATGCGCTGACAAACTCTGTGCCAGGGCTGAGCCAGTGTTAATAGGACCCACCACAGCTGAAGGACTCCGACCCATCACATCACCCCAAGTCACCTTCAAAGTTCAACCATACACCATTAAAATACTCCTGCATGCCCTGACTCTGCCCGCAGCCTCTCTCACACTGCCCCAGACTCAACCAATAAAACAGCAAAAAACATGACTCCCTCCAGGTGTCAAAGGAAACCCCACAGCCATGTGACCTCTCAATACCCCCAACAGATTCAAAACAACCCTTGGACACATTCAAGAAACTCCTTCAAGTCATTGAAAACACCAAACACAATCAAAGTATTCTTTAGACACAATAAAAAATACCCCTCAAGCATACTGACACCGTCAACCATGTTCAAATACCCTAAAAACACACTGCAGACTCAATCAAAACCACAGAAAACGTTCATGCAACACCTCCAGACATGTTTATATGGCCAGGTGAAACTCTGCATTCTGTTAGTGAGTGGTAAGATCTTTTGAGCATTACGGATATTTAGACCAACATAGGGGGTTGGAGGATGGGGGTCAGGCCTAGAAGAATGAGTGAAACTCAACAATAATGTTGGCCTTGGTGCCTAAAGCAGAAAAGTTTGAAGCAAAACCTACGTTGAGACTGCCAGTATAGTAATAATGCAGCAGGCAACTAAATCTAGCAGTGTTGATAGCCAGTCTCTGCAGATAGTGTCACAGCATGAATATATGTGGAAGAAATGAGTGACATCTATGCCATTTACAAAGCTGTAAATACACCAGAATCCATCACTCTAACTTTTGCAAAACCCAGAGAAACAAAGCGCACATGCCTTCCTGCAGCACCACTTTGAATAACTGCTGAGAGATACAAAACACGAAGCCTGCAAATACACACATTATGGCCACAGCTGTTCACTGGGCCTCGGAGGGGATACAGGACGTGGGAGACCTTTTCCAAGATGGCACTCTCATCCCATACCAGGAACTCATTGCGGAAGAGAACCTGCGCCCTGGGCAGTTTCTTCTACATAGAACAATCATAGCCTCGTTAGCGTCTAAATGGGGTACACTCACTCAGGAACCTCCCACGCACCACACTTTGCAATACCTTCACGTGATGGGGACAGGAAAACACCTCACGCGCTGGTTCGCATCTTCTCTCCGGCAACACACGGAGGTGGACCTCACTCGGCTTCGACTTCATTGGGAGGGGGCCCTGGGGAGAGCATTTACAGATAGAGAGTGGACAGTCGTCCGGGGCAGCCCGACCTACGTTCCCCGTAACCAACGGTTCAAACAAATTCAATTCTTTATACTACATCAGGCTTACCTTACTCCAGCTCAAATCAACAGTTACTTCCTCCGCACAGATGCGGCTTGTCCCCGCTGCCGGCAGTTAGATGCCGACATTCTCCATATGCTTTGGTGTTGTCCGGTCTTGACTGACTACTGGAACAATGTGACAGTCACCCTAACAACTTGCACCTCCCGAGCCATTCCCCCTAATTGGGAGGCCCATGTGTTGCACCTCTTTAGCAGAAACAAAAACTATAGAGCTGCCATACGATTTCTAGACCTGGGTCTAATAACGGCCAAACGCTTGATCACCAAGCGATGGAAATCCCCTCTGTCGCCTCACCCGCTTGCCTGGCGCCGATCCCTGCTTAACTGGGCTAAGGCGGAGGGTGTGGCACTACGTAGAGAGGACCTGCTTGGTGTTTGTAAATTCCCCCTAGCGCCTCAGTGGGACACAATGGTTTCCAAGCTCCAAGGAATGGTCACTAACACAAGGGACCCGAATACGTTACCTGTGGCCGTTACTCAGGGTACATCCCCGCCGGCGGGAGTGTAGAGTAGTACTGACACCCGAGCTGACTTAGCCCTTCTGTTCCAGAGCTTCATTGTTACCAGATCCTGGCAGCTTTGGCCCCCCCAGCTACACTAGATGAGGCAGCAGGCCTTAAGCGACTCCCCCTTTCCCTTCCTTGACTTATGTTGTCCTCATTTTGTTGTGCCCTATGTCCCCAGTTGGGTTCGAACTGCACTATACCTGAATCGTTTACATGCCACCCGGTGTTGTGACTCACCAGCACTTCTCCGCCCTCCCTAGGGATATTGACTCATGGTTTGATGTACTCGCCATAATTTACATCTCTGTTTTTCCTGTTGCTACTGGGTATTGTGCATCGTGCTACTGGCAATCACTTTTCTTTCTTCTTCCCCTTGATGCATGATCGCTGCTCTGACTATATGTTTTACTAATAATGTGCAAAAATGTTAATAAAAAGATTTAAACAAAAAAAAAATAGTAGAAAAAAAAGAAAAAAAATTATGGCCACAGCTGTATGTTTATAGGATTTTCGATTGTGACCATTACAAATACGTGCACAAGTTACAAATCATTCAACATACTTAGCACAAGAGAGTTAGATAGAGCCATGCAACGGAGCAGTTCGAGGGCAGACAATCCACCGTCTAATTAAAATTGTTTGATATGACACAGAGGTGGGCAGCTGAAGCACATACTTCATAGCTCGCAAGTTTTCAGTTTTGTTATGTGTGACATTTCCATATTTTGAATGTGTTCATGAGTAACATTTCAATGTCTTGCTTGTGGCACTTTGAGTGACAGTTTATCACGACTGGACTAAAGTATGACATCCCTGTGATGGAATGCATTTCAGAAATGATTTTGTTTTGTGTGATTTGATAGTCTAAAAAAAGCTTTAAAACACAATTCTGTATAGACTGAAACAAACTGATTTCATTTTTACACTCTTATCACTGCAGAAACATTGCCATGGGAACAAATGAGAGTCAGGGTCCCAACTGCCTCTAAAAATACATAGGCCCAATAATGGCATACTTAGGGGAAGATGACAGATCTTTGCTCTTACCTAAGGCACACTCTTGCAAAGCTTTCAGAGACAGATGGGCAGGTCATATTAATTGCAGAACTGGCAGGACGTGGCAATTGCCGTTATCAGATTGCTGCCAACTGGACACGCTAAATCTGAACACTCAGTGAGTCCTGCATCTTAACATCTGCTTTGGCATTCTGGGACTTTTTAAGCCCAGCTATAGAATGAAAATATTCTACCTATAAGTCCCAGAATGCACAGTGTTGTTGGCTAATGCGGCAGGACAGGCCAAAGGTATCAATCATACATCAAACTAGATAACTTGCCATGTCTAGTACCTAAGGCTTCGGCTATTCCCACTGTGTACCCGAGACCCTGGGAACATGGAGGGTTTTAGCCTGGGAAAGAGACAGTCAGTGACTGTCACACTCAATCCAGAATAAACCTGCACAGAGTCTAGAGCTCTCAAGTATGCCATTTTCATGGACAATAAGATGATCCAGTCCAGTTTCTTGGTTTGCATTTTGCCACTCGCAGCAGCAAATTTATACACATGACTACAAGTAGCAGAATGCGAAGTAAATGTCTGCAATGAATAAGCTGAGCCCTGAGAGTCAGATGGAAGGTGAAAAAGCCGATGCTGGACTTCCAGGGTATTTATTTTCTCACGCAGCCAATTCTCCCAAGTAGCTCTTTACTTGTAATAAATAGAATATGTAAATAAATAAGAAAGCCTTTTCTACAGAAAGACTTTTATATGTGCCTGTTGAGGAAGGGTAGGAAGACCCATCGCAGTGGCTGGCACAGATTCCTGCAGTGTAGGAGCTAAGGGAGTGGCCTTCTCCGTGAGCTCAAAAACCTAAACTATGTTAATGGTACCTGAGCTGCAGTTAACTTGTGACCATGGTTTGTGGCTGCTCCTTCGAGCTCCAGAGTCACTCCAGGCCATACAAGGAACTTCTTCTCAGCTCGTCTGCAGCTGGGAGAGGGGCAATGTGAGACTCCAGGAAGGGCACCGCTGCCCCTCACCATTGGCTGCATGTCCGGGCCCCTCCCTGTAATACAATAAAAGCAATTCCCCCCCTAACCTGGCCCACCCTTGGGACCAAAAAAACAAGCATATTTTTTGTGGCAACAACTTTCTTTCCAATGTTGGTGCCAGCGTGCCAACCTTTCATACAATTTTTTGAGAGGAAAGCTCTTGCGAAAATCTCCCCCAAAGATGCTGAGATGGACATTCTTTCAATGCTTTCAAATGTTCTCAATTTAAAATAATCAAATTACTGGGTGTGTCATTTCTCGTCATGACTAAGTACAGCTCACCATGCCAGTCTCAGCCCGAACTCCATCCTGTCGTCCAAATGAAGAGAGGCAGTGAGTGACAAGGCCCTTCTTCCCTAACCAGTGGAAACCACCTCTCTTTGAGCCTGGGCCCTGGCGCAGCTGTTAATGTGAACACTGAGACAGTTGAGTGTCCTCGTACACGCAATGACAAATAAAGACTTATACATCAGGATGCATATTATAAAAGCAATATGAGACCTGAATTGCATTATATTTGTATTCAGTGCGGAAATGCAGGTACTTATCTCTCTAATATGTACTTCCTGAGGCCGCTTTTATTACCTTGTTGCTACACGTCTTGGATTAATTGTCCTTTGCTACCTCCTTTCACTACATTACATGCACCCAGTTGAATCGGTATTTGCTGGATGTCGGGAGGCGGGGAAAAAAGTAACAATCTTTGCAGAAGCACCACAGCTCGAGCGTCTGAGCTAGGCTTACATGAAATGTCAGAGGACTAATGAGGCAAGACTAGTCAGCAAACAGACATTGCTATAGATTTGAAAAAATGCATTTTATTTTCGGATTTTGAAATGTGTGCAAATATGATTAGGTAGCAGTTTGGCTCTTGCTACATTGGCGTGCAATTTCTACAAGCTCAGAAAATATGTTTATAAGTGTGTGTGAGAGTTTGTACATCATTAGGGCTGGACTGGTCGCAGCGGGCACCGGGCGTTTCCCCGCTGGGCCGCCAGGGTGGGGGCCGTTTTTGTTACCGGGGGCCGGCAATATCGGCCCCCTGTAACAAAATCGGCCGAAACCGGCCCTAACAAACAGCTCGGCCGCACCCCCCTCCTCCCCCCCAGGGGGGCCGGCCGAGCAGTTTGCCAGGGCCGGTTTCGATTCCCAGTCCGGCCCTGTACATCACCCTGGGAACACTTGGTACAGTAGTTTGCCTCTGTCTCAGAAGTGTTCGCAGACTGCCTTCTCAGCTGATGTAACCTTCCGAGGAGGCGATTGGTACGGCGTTACTCTGGAAAAGAAGGGCTGTGCAGACCTCAAACACCAGATATGTTCACTTGAATGGTCTGCGCAGCCCCGATGGTTCGTCCTCCCATTTATTGCTGAGATGCATTTCTCTTCTGATGCGGCTCTATCGTTCCGAATACGCCAATGAACACACAGAAAGAACAAACCTTTCGCAGACCACCTTAACACAGTGCGTGCTTTTAGAAAAGAAATGCAGCACACCTTACTCGTTTTTCTTTACATTTCTTTTAAAAATATATTTATTGGCATGTAGTTTATAATTAAATAGTTTAGGGAGAGAGCAAGGAATATGTTTAGAGCCAAACAAACGTCTCCCACTAGAGAGTGGAGTTCAGGGCCGATCTGATAAGCCGGAGCACTTTCAGTTTCAGCAGTACGCCGATTAGATCGGCCCGTGGCACTGAGTGGGTTAAATGCTTTTTGGGGCCTTGGGGGTCCCACAGGACCCCCTGAGCAGGACTAGGGAGTCAGGGTGTTTCTACCCTGCCCCCTTTTCTTTATTTTTTACCGTTTTTTTACCTTTTTCCTTGTGACTTGGTTCAACCTAGTCACAAGATGGCTGCCAACAATTCCTGGTTTGAAGTGTTGGCAGCCAATCAGATCTCAGGCTGGAGATAAGGAGGGTTCAGCCAATCAGATCTCACAATTCTTCAATATCGATATCTGTAAATGTTTAAATTTCTCAAAAACTACTGAACGGATTAACACCATTTAAAAAAAGGTCGCTTTCCTTTCTGAACCAAGACCTACCTTTTTGCCAAAATTGGTGTAATTCCGTTCAGCAGTTCGGGCTGTAGCTTTGTCTAAAGTTTCCTATGGAAATTAACATGGAGAAAACGCCTTTTGAGACCCCCCTTTTTTCTCGGCTCCCGCTCGACGAATCACCCCGAAACTTTCAAGACAGGAGCTGACCTGAGCGAACCATTCATTCTGAAACTTTCGCGAAAATTCGTAAAACGGTGCCAAAGATATTGGCAAAAGAAAAAATGCCTTTTGAATAGAAACAGGGTCCTAACTATAACTACCTACTGGCGACCGCCAGTAGGTAATATCTATATATATCTATATATCTATCTATATATCTATATATCTATCTATATATCTATATATCTATATATATATATATATATATATATATATATATATATATATATAGATAGATATATGTGTATTACTATATAAAACAAATACAAAACCATAAAAAATAAAAACATTAATAAGATAAAATATTTTAATTACTGTACAAAATAAATAAAGTAAAAAAAAATCAAAAAAACACATTTACAAAAGATACTATAAACATTAAAGTAAATTTTAAAATAAAAATAATGTAAAATATAAAAAATAAACCAATAAACTCTATTTAACCAACATTATTAAAAGTATTGTAGTCTAAGAATATTAAATATATTATTCCCCCTCCAGTTTATGCAGTGGTAGGGAACGTGTTGAACTTTGGAGGGGTGAAATTCACTATTCCCACTCAAGCCAGCACAACAGTAGGGAAAGTGTTGGACTTTGGAGGGGTAAACTTTACTAATCCCACTCCAGTCAGCGCAACAGCGCAAAAGTGTTGGACTTTGCAGGCGTGAAAGTTAACTATACCCACTACAGTCTCTGCAAATGCAGGGAGATTGCTGGATTTCGGAGGGGTAAAGATTACTGTTTCTACTCCAATCTGTGAAACATGTAGGTAAAGCATTGGATTTTGGAGGGGTGAAATTTACTATTCAGACTTCAAACAGTGCAATAGTAGGGAAAGTGTCAAATTGCAAAGACGTTAATTTTATTACCCTACTGCAGTCTAAACAAGAGTAGGGAAAGTACTTCACTTCAAACACATTACATAGATTTCTAACACAATGAATGTAGAAAAAGGTAAAATTCTCAATATAAAAATTATAATTAACATAAATGTATATATTTATATATATGTAATAAAAATGTAAAACATTAATCAATTTCCATTATTACTATTCATTAAAATAATTATCAATTAATAAATATTTGTTTTTCAATTATTAATTAACATCCCACCCTATACCCCTACAAACCTAGCAGCTCACACCTAAGATATCTTAACAAAATAAGTATTCCATAATTTACATATTTAAAATCAAATAATCAATTAATAATGATTAATTATTACTTAGTTAGCTTTCCAGCCTAGAACCCTACAAACCTAGCAGCCCGCAACTAAATACAATTCAAATGATTAAATAATCCATAATTTAAATATTTAAAAATCAATTAAATAGCTAATTTACAAATAATAATTAATAATAAAGTAATTACTAAATAAATAACTTCTCACCTTTGCCCCTATAAACCTAGCATCCCAAAACTAAAATATTAGTACAATAAATCAGTATTCCATATTTTAAATAAACATGTATTACGTAATTTATTAAAATTATTATTGAATTATTACTTAACTTCCCACCCTAGACCCCTAGCAGTCCACAATTAAAATATAAGTAAAATAAATAAGTATTCCATAAATTAAATAATTTAAACCAATTAAATAATTAACACTTAATAAGTAATTGTTATTTAATTATTAATTATTTTACTTGCCACCCCATACACCTACAAACCTAACAGCCCACAAATAACATATAATGAAAATAAATCAATATTACATATTTTACATAATAAAACATCAATCATATAATTTAACAAAAGTTATTAAATAAGTCATAATTATTAACTAATTAACTTCCCAACCTATTCCCTTATAAACCCAACCAGCTATGACACTATAAATTACTATAAAAAATTAAATGAAAAATTCTAAATCACTTAAAATTACAAGCTATATTTAAAAATAATGACTTTTAGATAAACAATAGTAACACATAAAATGTAGATTTTCCCTAAACTTTATGAAGGAAAGTCTTAATTTTATTAAAGACACAGAGGCGAGTATTATGCTTCTCCAATCTTGCATTTATTAACATAGCAGCAGTCAAGAACTGTAAAACTACAAATTCCATGAGGCATAGCAACCAACTAGCCAATGGGATAGAAAAACATAATCACAGTAACCACCAATAGAATACCAGTGAAACATATAACCCCTCACTTGACAGCGTACAGCCCACTTTTCTTGGGGGAGTAGTTACATTGAACCAGAAATCAATGGAAAAATAGATAATACAATAGAAAACATCAATGTAAAAGTAAATAGTCCTTGGCAAAAGTTAATGAAACAAACTCCAAGAAGAATCCAGCGGAACAGGAGGAAGAACACCATGGAGATCTGTTGTGGCTGAAGTGGAAGATGAATATACAGCCGGAACAGTGAGGTCCTTGAAAGGAAGCAGGTGGTAACGCTAGACTAGCTGTTAGGGAGGGAAACAAAACACCAACTCACCTCCGTGTCTTTAATAAAATTAAGACTTTTCTTCATAAATTACAAGAAAAATCTACATTTTATTTCAAAACCAGAGGCTCCTATTATGCTTGTTTAAAGCATGTTACTTACAACAGAAGATGCAGTGTGAACAGGTTTACAATAAAATGTCCAAAAAACATTATCGTTAGACCAGTCAGCTGACCTCAGAATGTCCACTAGTCTGGAATGTCCACTAGTCTCAGAAACCTTTAGAAGCCATAGCACCTCTGAAGAATTGAGCCCCAAAAACAAAGATATCAATGCCTGCCATAGACATAACTCATCTGACCCAACGGGCAAGGGTGCAGGAATAAACTTGATTGTGGGGTTTCCGGAAGGAAATGAGGAGTTGGGAAGGAGAGGATGTTCCGAGATCAAAAGTCTTCTGTTCATACACTTTAAGACTTTGTCCAACACAAAGCTTGGGTTGACCTGGGAAATAAGCCTAAAACACTGAGTTTAAATTAGTCTTAGTGAGTTTGTTAACTGTGAACATAAAACCAGTAGGAGTAGATTGGTGAGAGGCAACATCTAATGCCTTAACATCTGACAAACGTTTACTAGAGATCAGGCATAACAACATAGTAAGTTTTGCAGAAGTATTTTAGTGAAAGGTGAGTATTATCAGGCCAGGAAATAAACAATTTCAAAACAACATTTGCATCCCACATTTTGTTATATTTCGGAAATGGAGGATTATAAAATGTTACTCCCTTTAAAAGACGACATATGAGCGGATGCTCTCCCACCCATTTGCCGTTGATGGAGGGATGTTTCATGGAAACAGCCAATCTGAACAAGTTTATGGTTCTATGGGACTTACTCCACTATCTTCAGCTGCCAGAAAGTTAACAATGTAGATTATATCTCCTGAAAAGGGATTGATAGATTTTCCCAAACACCAGCTTGCCCATAAAGTCCAAGCAGATTTGTAAGCTTTGGAGGTGCCTGGGGCCCAAGCTTTGCTAATGAATTCTGAAGCCTCTGGCGAAATGAAATCGAGAGATTGGGCGACCCTGCTATTTTCCAAGTAGAGAGGGTGAGGGAATTGATTGGAACTAGGTGGTGAGGCTGGTGCAAAGGATCCAGAAGGAGATTAGTAAAGGACGGGAGGAGGACTAAAAAAAGCGGATCGACAATTTTAAAAGGGGAGGAAACCATACCTGTGATTGCCAGAATGGGACCACTATAACTAGGGTAGCTTGTTGATGTTTGGCCTGAGCTTGAACTCTGCTGATCATTAGAAAAGGAGGAAAGGCATAGTTGACTAAATGGGACCAGTCCTGTAAGAAAGCATCTGTAGCTAAAGCTAGAGGGTCTGTATGCCACCCGAAAAAACGAGGTAGATGGGAATTGAGTCTGGAGGTGAAAAGATCGATGTTAAAAGGACCCCACTTGTGTAACAGTGACTGGAACACTGACGGATGAAGACTCCAATCGCTGGAGTCTAGAAGATGACAGGAGTGCCAATCTGATATGGAATTGAGATTGCGCTGTAAGTATTCTGCTCAAACTGAGATCATGTTGAGAATGAAAGTTACCTAAAAACTTTCCACTAGTTCCGCTAGAGGCTTGGATATGATGCGGCCCAGATGATTGATATAACGGTCTGCAGAAACGTTGCCCATACGGAGAAGTATGGAACATTGCACTCTGTCTTTTGCTAGGCTTTTGATTGCAAAGGAGCCCGACAGCATCACTAAACAGTTTATATGCAATTTGGACTCCTCAAGAGACCATGTACCCTCAGTCGAGATTGGACCACATCGTGCGCCCCAGCCCATCCAACTTTCATCAGATTCTAACACACGATTGTGGGCTGACATGACGATAGTCCTGTAGTTCCAGGTGTCTAAATGGTCCATACACCATTGAAGCTCTAAATGAGATTCTGCGTTGATGCTGATGGAATGGGAGGAGGTGAGACCTTTGCGTAAGTGGCAAATCTTTAGACAGTGCAGGACCAGGTAATGAAGTGGACCCGGAAATATGGCTTGTATGGAAAAGGACAGAAGACCTACAATCCTTGCCAGTGATCGGAGAGAGATATGGGAACTGCAAAGAGTCTGAAGAATTTCACATTCGATTGCTTTTACTTTTGTTTGAGGAAGGGGAATGGTAGCGCTTGATGAATTTACAAGAAAACCTACGAATTGTATTTGTTGAGAAGGGATCATGACTGATTTCTCTGTGCTGAACAGGAAGCCCAATTCTGATAGAAGAGAACAAGTGAGATGTAGATGAGAGCGAAGAGTATGAAGATCTTGACTTATTAGCAGAACATCTTCCAGGTATATTATAAGTCTGATGCCCTGAGATGTGCTACTACCAGTTTCATTATTTTTGTAAAGCACTATGGTGTAGAAGAAAAAACGAAGGGAAGAGAACAAAACCGGTAAGTTTGTGCCTGCCACTGAAAATGAATAGTTTTTCTGTGACTGTGGTGCATGGGGATTGTAAGATAAGCGTCTTGCAAATCTAATCTTACAACCCAGTCGTGTTGGAGCAAAGAGTCTCTGAGGTGTAGTATAGTTTTCTTTTTGTAGTGGCGGTAAACCACAAACTGGTTGAAGAGTCCGAGGTTGGTAAGCGGCCTCATCTTTTTGGTCTTCTTTTTGACTAGAAACAGGGAACTGAAAAATCCTGAGGGATTTGGGGCAGAAAGTTGAATTGCTCTTTTGAGTAAGAGAGACTGAATTTCTAGACAAATCAGATTGGACATTTCGGATGAAAACCTTGGAGGAGGAGGAGTTAACACAGTTTGGAAAGGTGCTGCGTAAATCTCTATAACATAACCTTGTATTGTATTTAAAACACAAGGATCTACAGTTATGGTTTGCCACCTTGTGAGGAAGTACTGAAGATGGCCTCCTATAGGAAGAGGGCCAGAAGAAGGACTCACCTTGTTGATTGTTGGCTCTGAAGTTCTTCTGTCTGCGACCTTAATATCCTCTACCTCTAGGGGGGTAGAATTGAGGCTTGCAGACTTGGTAGCCGTAGTCTGAATTGAAGTAGCCTCTGGATCCCTGGTTACGATAGGTATGTCCGGTAAAGCAGCTCATGCCTCTACAGGCCCGTGCAAAAACATGCTGAGAGAACACTTTTTTTAGAGACTGTTGAACTTTGTCAATAGACGAAAAAGTAGTGACATATCTACTGAGGTCTGTGATAAAAGAGTCTCTAAAAAGGAGACCTTCCGCTTTGATGCCAGGATCAAGAGTAGCCAGATTTGCTAGTTTCGGATCCAACTTTAATAGAAGACCTTTTATCCGCTTGTGAGTTATGGCAGGGTTAGTGTTGCCTAGCAAGAAAGAAGCTCTTTGGATCCATGAAGAGAGATCCACAGGATCAATATCGGAATTATCCAATCTGGCCACCTTCACCATGTCAAAAATGTCAGCCAAAGGATACACTATGTCAAGTAACTTGTCCTGACAATCAACCAGGCCTTATCCACTGCCTTACGGAGATCTTTACCAGATTTCGAAAAGAAAGTAAGCAACAACGGGGTCAGAGTGGAAGTAATATTGGAAGACAGAGAAGGCCTGGACATTTCAATTTAGCCCTAGTTTGCTTGTCCAGGGGCAAACACAACCTAGAGGAGATGTAATCCCCTAAGTGAGCAGCAGGGAACCATTCCGTGGAATTTGGATGGCGTATGAGGGTTGGGTCGAACATAGGAAACCCTTCTGAGTCCAGAACTGTTTAGGCCAAAAAAGAATCAGACATGGAAGGAAGCAATTTGGCCTTTTTTGGAGGAGGGGAAGAAGATGTATCATTGATCCCAAAATTATCAGTATTATCATCTGGAATGCCCATGTCATCATCTATATCCGTGATATGAGAAATGACTATTGTTGTGGTGCATCCTGAATATTTTAGGACTTATTTTTGCACTTGGTATGAGTTATAGCATTCCCCTCCATGGGAGGAGGCCTGGGAGGAACAACCTCCTCAGTCTGGTGTGAGGAATTCTCACTATTCAAAAGTGCTAATTCAGGATTGGGGATCTTTACTTTTTTCTTTTGTGTAGATAAAGTCAGCATTTTCCTTTTTTTGATTTTCCCCGCAGAATGGGCTATTAAAGTCTTAGACATCATATTCAGTATAGAATTTTCAATTTTCTTAGACATTTTATCCATAGAGGCCGCCATGGCCTGCTCAACCAAAGAATGAATAAATTAATTTAAGTAATTCTTAAAAACATCCCCATCGTCATCATTATCATTTACCAGAGGGGAGCTGTCCAATTCCATGTTAGAATATGTGGAAAACAGTAGCGTTAGGCAGAAAAGGGGTTAATTTACAGGGGGGCGGAGACGAAGGCCTAGTTCCTTCCCCCAGGGCATGTACCCGCCGAACAAGCCTCTGAGGAGACTACAGGAGGCGGGGAAAAGAAGCTGCGCCCGTCCGGTGATCATAAACAGAGGAGGCAATGCCGAGATAGGAAGGAAAGAGGATGGGTCTGTAATGCCCCTTAGAAAAGAAAAAACAAACCACAGCAGTAAGGGAAACCAATCACCATGGGTGAGCATTGAGAAGAACACACTCAAAATGGCGAAAGTGAGACGCTTTGAAGAGAAAGCGCAGCGCGTGTCAGATAGAACAGTAGCGTAGAAAGCGTGGCAGTCAAGGAAGGTAGAAAGCGGTAAAATAACAATAATGCAGTAAATATACATCATAGAAATATCGTGACAGCCAAATAAACCATTTAAATAATGCCACAATATGTAAATAAGGTACTTAACTTGACTGCGAGCAGCAAGAAAAGAGGGATGTGTGCAGTCAAGTGAGGGGGGCTATACATGTTACTGGTATTCTATTGGTGGTTGCTGTGATTATGTTTTTCTATCCCATTGGCTAGTCGGTTACTATGCCTCATGGGATTTGTAGTTTTACAGTTCTTGACTGCTGCTATGTTAATAAATGCAAGATTTGAGAAGCATAATAGGAGCCACCGGTCTTGACATAAAATTAATATATTAACTAAAACACATTCAAATAATTTTAAAAATATATATTTTTACCACTATATTACTGAAAACTATATTAAAACCATTGATATTATTAAAAAACATATTACCTACCTAAAAACACAATTTTCTTGTCAACGATATTTGTGTTTCATAATATTTGTGTATCACAATATTTATTTTCCGATATTTCTACCTTCAGATATTTTTGATCCAATATTTTGTCCAAAAACCTAGGGGCCCGCATTCGCACCAGAGGGAGATGGCGGGATCTGAAGTCAGAGCATGGCCCTTTGGAACTCTTGGAACTGCCCTGGTGTTGCAGACGGTCCCAAAAACTTGGATTGTGCCAATGCAAGTCGGCAAGATTTGCTCCAAAGTTAACCAGCTTCAGGAGTGAGTTTGAGACATATGGTGATGCCCTTGAGCCTTCTCAGGAATAAAAAAGTGGCAGAAAGGGGTAGAGTCTCCCTTAGATTTTTAATGTATTTTCTTTGACTTACTCGAAGTTTTGGAGTGCGATGATGATCAACGTCAGGATTGACTCCTGTGACTTCTAGACCGGTAAAAAGACAGAGAACGACCTTTGGACTTGGAACAATCTCGACAAGGAGTCTTCCAGCGCTTGGGGGTGTAGAGTTTCACATCAAGGTTCCGTGTGACCTTTGGGTTCATCGATACACAGTCATTGCAGACTTTACAGTTGTTTCTCGACCCCAGGCACCACAGGCAAATCTGATGTGGATATGTCATAGACATTTGCTTGCAACAGTCCTTAAAAGGTTTAAAAACCTGTCATATTGAGAGATAACATTTCCAATGCACACTGTAAGTTTGAGGTAAAAGAGGTCTCAAAGAGACAAGAGATAGCTCCAGATCTGTGTCTGGTGACGGGGAAAGAAAGGAGCTGATGTCAGCGCACTGGAGTGGCTCCTATATACGCTCCACATGTCATTTTCGGAGCAGAATGGCATCAGTGCAGAGCCGCATGGCACCACTTACCAGTGGCAGTGCTACTGCTGGAAAAGTTTCTAGTTCCAGTCTGATGCTTGGGGAATATTCAAAAGGTGAGTAATCTGTGATAAGAAGTCTCTATCAGACATTTCCGGTTTTGGGGACACAAACGGTCAGAGTTGCTATTGCATCTAAAATACGGTTGCTTGCATGGATGATGCAAGATGGTATGAGGAAGGCTGATCAGTCCCCCAAATTCACCTTTAAGAACAACTAGTGACCAGTAGTGGCCATTGTTTCTTTGGTAGTGCATAAGCTTTGAATTTGGGTCCGAACATAAAATGCAGAATTTACCAGCTTTCGCAACAGAAGATTCTATTTAGGAACGGAGTTAACTGCCAAACTCACCACCCAGAACAAGTAGGAGATGGTGTCAATTTTTTCTTATGATATTAAATATTGTTCTTCTGTTATGTATTGTGTTTCTAGTATTAGTTAGCAACTGAAATGTGAAGGATATGCAAAGGTACCATTGATTTTTTCTATGCCAGGTGTATTTTTTTGTGCTACCTATTGTATTGAATATGTATGTATTGCATATGTAATGGTGGATCTATCACAAATTCTGAGGAATGTATTGTTTAGGGCTCAATGTAAAACCCAAAGTGCTCTATTAATGGTAGTGTGGGTGAGAAGCCTTAGGCCTGACACAGAGGAGTGTAAGACATGTATTGCACACACATAATCAATAATGGACACACGACTCAAGAAGGAGATACAGACCAATTTTATAAAATTATACTTTGTTCGTACTTTATTTTAAGACCCAGAACTTCGTAATAAGGTAAGTACGTTTTTGATAAAAAATACTTTTCAGGTTTCATAAGTTTGACAGTGCAAATTTCAGAGCAGTTCAATATTATCCTGTGGAGGAAAACAATTGTGTGGTATAACAGGTACGTTTACCACTTACAGTTCCAGTCCAGTCTTCAGGGGTCTCAGGTCAACATTGGGGCAATGTCAGTCGTGGGAGACTGGGGACATCCAAGAGGTGCAGGATTCAGTATCTGCCCTGAGGCGGTCGATACCGGCAATGAGATTTACCCTCGTGGTCTGTGGAGAGCAATAAAGCGGGTCGGTTTTCAGCAGACTGCCAATACGGTTACCGTCTGTCGATCGGATGGAGAAATTCCGCTGTCGTCAGACCGTCATGGAGAGGTTGTAGTCGGGCAGGCAGGGCAAGAGGGGCAGGAGGAGGCTAACAGGACCACTTGCAGGAGGGTACGGGCTCTCAGGCACAGGTCTGGTCACAGCTCAGGTCTTGGGGCCATGAGGATCCCTCGAGGTCGTGGAGGCCGTCCTGCTGCGAGGTGTTCTTCTGACCGGGTAGAGTCACGTCAGCACAAGTGCCGGTCGTCTACCACTGCAGTTGTGGAGTTCTTTGGTAGCAGTGAGTTGCGGCGTCACAAGGGTCGGTCCTCACCACTGCGGTTCATGGGGTTCTTTGATAGCAGTGAGTCACGTCGACCCAAAGGTCGGTCCTCACAACTGTGGATCTGGTACCAGCGGGTGCCGGGGACTAGAACCTCTAGTCCGAAGGGAGGTTATTGGCACTTTGGTGAAGGTTGAAAGGTCTCCGGGGTTTCTTGGGGGCCTTGCAGAGTTGCTGGAAGAACAGCAGGTCCAGGGGTCGAACCAGTTGCAGGTGGTGGGGTTCTTACTGGGGTTTGTCTGCAGCGGTTCAGTTCCTAGTCCGGCAGCAGTTGTCTGCTGTCTTCTTCTTTGGTCCATTGACTCTGAGGGCCAGGTCTAGAGAAGCCACCTAAATACTAAATTTAGGAGGTGTTTTAGGGGAGTAGCAGGTAGGGCCAAGGGGCACCTCACCTGGGGTGACTACACCCTCTATTATACTACCCTTCTGTTGGAGGCGGCATAGACCTAGCCCTGATTGGAGGGGTCCCCTCATCTTCAAGATGGCGGGGACTGAAAGTAGTGCTTCACCACACTTCCCCCACCATAGGGATGGGGTTGGCAGAGGTGGGCACACCTCCTCTCTTTTTGAATTTCCCCACAGGTTTTCCCGCCCAAAGTGGGGGTGTAAACCAGGAGCTGCCATCGGCTGCTAGCAGCAGAGGCTGGGGGCTGCATTACAAAGGTGGCAGGCCTTTGAAGTTTCCCTCCTCGAGCACTGGCCCAACCTGGGGGAGGACGCATGACACCTCTGCCCATGATGTGCATTGTTTCTGGTCCCAGAGAGCAGGGGCTCTCTACTCAGGGGACCAGAAACATGTCTGGTGATGGTTGGCTGCTTACAGCCGGTCAGAGACCACACCAGAGTTGGTAGGCATTCAAGGAGCACCTCTGAGGTAACCTCTGGGTACATGGTACAATAAATCCCACACTAACATCAGTGTGGATTTATTGAAAGGAGTAGTTTGGTACAAAACACTCCTGTATTCAGTAAAGCCATCACGGTGCTGTGGAACGTTCCCAGCCCATGTACTCTCTATGGCTGCACTGGCACTTACAATATTAGGAAATGGTGCCCAATATTGTAGGGGCCTCTCTGCTCATGCAGATATGCCCTCACCTGTAGTATAGTGCACCCTCGCTTATGGCTGTGAGGCCTGCTAGAGGGGTGGCTTATCTATGCTGTCAGGCAGTGCTAGCTGGCATGGCACCCAGGCAGGGTGCCATGTTGACTTTGTCGCTTTCTCCCTTACAGGGGCATGCAGGCTGCAAGGGCAGTGGCATTCTCCCAGTGAGGAGGGTCCCAAGGGACCCTCTTCAGACCCTAGGTACCCAGGGTACCATTTACTAGGGACTTACAGTGGGCAGAAGTACAATTGGGGGTTTGTTTTAGGGAAGGAGCACTTGTTGGCAAGGACCCTGTGCACTACATTTGAAACTACATCAAAACCAGGCAAAAAGTAGGGGCTAACCATGCAAAAGATACACTTTCTCACAGATAGCAATAAGATAAACGTTGCACAAAACAAGAGAAAGCAATGTGGTTTACTCGAATGTTATGTGGATAGACCAACTGTTTTTTTGGTGGCAGGTCACATGACCTCCTTGTTTCCAGTTATCTAATTTCCAGCAATTCTGGGAATTTGTAGTCAGAGAGTGGTTCACATTTTGGTGTGGCTGCTGAGTAGAGAATAAACAGCACAAAAGCAAAATCCTACCGTCTGTCTCCTTCACAAACCTTAAATGTCTGTGCAAAACAAGAAATTAAAAAACTTGCACCAACAGCACTGCGTTAATTACATGTGCAGAAGTACCAATTGGGGGTTTGTTTTTGGGAAGGAGCACTGGCCCAGGGGACCTGGTTGGCAGGGACCCTGTGCACTACATTTGAAACCACATCAAAACCAGGCAAAAAGTGGGTGGCTAACCATGCAAAAAAGGCACCTTCTCACAGATAGCAATAAGATAAATGTTGCTCGAAACAAGAGAAAGCAATGTGGTTTACTCGAATGTCATGTGGATAGACAGACTGTGCTTTTTGGTGGGAGGTCACATGACCTCCTTGTTTACAGTTACCTCATTTCCAGCAATTCTGGGAATTGTAGTCAGAGAGTGGCTCACATTTTGGTGTGGCTGCTGAGTAGAGAATAAACAGCACAAAAGCAAAACCCTACCGTTTGTCTCCTTCACAAACCTTATTAGTCGTGCAAAACAAGAAATTTAAAAACTTGCAACAACAGCACTGCATTAATTACATGTGCAATAGCAATTAAACTGCCTGACGCTTAAAAAAATGGCATTCATATCAAACGATCAGTGCAAAACCATATTTTATGAGGATCAGTCGGTCGAAATGTCAGCCCATGTTTCAGTACAAAATTGCAACTGCAGGAGCGCAATTTGTGTAATATAGAACACAATTTTCCGTCTTCACTCCGATTATCTAGTTTGACCAATAAAGAAACTTGCGAATTGCAAGTGAAACAATAAGATACCACGCTTTAAGCCCGCCACATCATGTGGCCTAATGTGATGAAAAGAGAACTGGCCTAATGGGTGGTTCCAAATAAATATTATATTTCAACCTTTGAGACTAGACTGAAATATTTGTATAGTCAAACTGATAACATGCCCAAAGAACAAGTTACTTACCTTCGGTAACAATATATCTGTAAGAAACATTAGTAGTGATAGATTCCTTACCTTAGAATTACCCCCAGGCGTCAGACTGGATCCGGAAAGTTTTCGTCAGCAGTACCCTGCGCGTCGGAAAGTGGCGTCGTGCAGCTCCGCGTCCGTCGTTGGCGTCGTGGTCACCGAGATGACGTCGCGGCAGCTACTTAGACGCCGCCCTCGCGCACTGACGTCAGTTCTGTACACGACTTTCCGCGCCAGGAACGCAGAACCATGCAAGATACTGACCACTGGTGCCTTGAAACTAGGGCCGTGAAGGGGATAACCTTAACCCTAGAAATCAGTTTGCAGAATGGGGAGGATGGGTGGGGCGGTAAGGAATATATCACTACTGTTTCTTACAGATATATAGTGACCGAAGGTAAGTAACTTGTTCATCTGAAAGAAACACGTAGTGATAGATTCCTTACCTTAGAATAGATGCCCCAGCAATACCAACCCCGGTGGTGGGTCTGCGAACCAATATCACACCAGAAAGTCCCGGAGAACTGAACGGCCAAAGAAGCCGTCTCTCCAGACTTGGCTGTCCAGGCAATAATGCTTAGTAAAAGTGTGCAGCGAGGCCCACGTAGCTGCCTGACAGATGTCTTGCAGGGGGACACCACGTCCCAATGCGGTAGTGGCTGCCGTCGCCCTGGTGGCATGGGCGCGCAGCCCCACCGGAGGCCCCTTTTTAGCCAGAGAATAGCAGGCTTTAATACACAAGACGACCCATCGAGAGATAGTCCTCTTGTGCAAGGCCCGACCTTTTTTGGCGCCCACGTAGCCAACAAAGAGCTGGTCATCCACCCAGAACTGTTGTGTGCGGTTGAGGTAGAAAGAAAGCGCACGTTTTGGGTCCAGACGGTGGAGCCTCTCTTCCTCTCTGGAAGGAGCTGGAAAGAAGGTGGGCAAAGTGATGGTCTGCCCAATGTGAAAGGCAGTAACAACCTTTGGCAAAAAGGATGGACGTGTCCGAAGGACAACTTTGTCCGGATGGACAGAAAGAAAAGGAGGTTTACAAGAAAGAGCCTGGAGCTCACTCACTCTCCTGGCAGAGATGATGGCAACCAGGAAAGCAGTCTTAAAAGTCAAGAGACGAAGAGGACAGGTGTGAAGATGCTCAAAGGGAGCGCACATTAAATATGTGAGTACTAAGTTCAAGTCCCACTGAGGCATCACAAAGGGAACAGGAGGAAAAAGGTGAGTAATGCCTTTAAGAAACCTGTTAACAACGGGACTTGAAAAGAGAGGGCTGATCAGGAAGACTGAGAAAGGCGGAAATAGCAGAGAGATAGCCCTTGATAGTGCCCAGAGCAGAGCCCTGCTGGGCCAGAGAAAGAAGGAACAGTAGGACCTCAGAAAGAGGGGCAGAAAGGGGATCCACAGCCTCTGCTGTGCACCATGCCACAAACTTGTTCCACCTGCAGGCGTATACCGACTTAGTGGAGGGACGCCTGGCTGCCAGAATAACATCACAGACTTCAGGAGGCAAATCAAAAGGAATCAACTGCCGCCGCTCAATCTCCACGAGAGGTGGAGACTGGACAGGTTCGGGTGGAGGACTGTCCCCTGCTGCTGCGACAGAAGATCCTCCCGAAGAGGCAGTCGAATCGGGGGATCGATGGCCAAACTGAGTAGTTCAGGATACCAAACTCTTCAAGCCCAGTCCGGGGCCACAAGACTGACTTGGGCCCGGTTGCGCCTGATCTTCTTCAGCGTTCTGGGCAGAAGTGGTATAGGCGGAAAGGCGTACAACAGACCGCAACTCAACTCGCGACAAAAAAGCGTTGCCGAGCGAGTGCCGCCTTGGAAATTCCAACGCGCAGAACTGCTGACATTGCGCGTTCTCTTCGGTGGCGAATAGATCTAACCAAGGCTCTCCCCACTGTTGAAAGAGGCCTTGCGCCACGTCGGAGTGAAGACGCCATTCGTGATCCATCATGCACCTGCGGCTGAGCTCGTCTGCCCTGGCGTTCAGAGATCCTGCCAGGTGTTGAACCACCAGGGAAATGCCCTGAAGTTCCAGCCATGTCCAGAGGCGCAGAGCCTCCTGACATAGGGTCCACGACCCCACCCCGCCCTGTTTGTTGCAGTAACACATGGCGGTGGTGTTGTCCGTGAACACCTGCACTACTCTCCCCTTGACAGAGGGAAGGAATCCCTTCAGTGCAAGACGGATCGCCCGACGCTCCAGAAGGTTGATATGGAGCCTGGACTCCGTCGGAGACCAGAGGCCTCTGATCTCCGCCTCTTCCATGTGGCCGCCCCATCCCAGGAGGGACGCGTCCGTCACCACTGTGTTCTCCGGTTGGGGAAGGGAGAGGGATCTGCCATTGACCCAATGTCGGTTTGTGAGCCACCACTGCAACTGTTGAGCAGTGCCCTCCGAGATCTGGACGTAATCGGACAGATTCCCCTGATGCTGCGCCCTTGGAACTTCAGGTCCCACTGCGGAGCCCGCATATGCCATCTGCATGTTCGACCAGCAGGAGGCAGGAGGCCATGAGGCCCAGCAGCCTCAGGGTCATCCTGACCGAAACCCAGGATAGAGGCTGAAAGATCGGAATCATAGCCTGAATATCCTGGACTAGCCGTTCGGGAGGATAGACCCGAAAGTGCGTTGTATCCAGAACCGCTCCGATGAAGAGGAGCTTCTGAGAGGGAATCAGGTGCGACTTCGGCGCGTTGATGGAGAACCCCAGCAAATGCAGGAGGTCAGCCGTTGTCTGGAGGTGGGAGACGACAGCCTGGGGCGAGCCTGCCTTCAACAGCCAGTCGTCGAGATAGGGGAAGACTGGACCCCTGATCTGCTCAGATGAGCTGTGACCACCACCATCACTTTCGTGAACACCCGAGGGGCGCTGGTAAGGCCAAAGGGGAGCACAGTGAACTGAAAATGCTCGTGGCCTACCGTAAACCGCAGGTAACGACGGTGGGCCGGCAGGACGGGAATGTGGAAATATGCGTCCTGCAGATCCAACGCTACCATCCAGTCTCCAGGGTCGAGGGCAGACAAGACCTGAGCCAGAGTTAACATCTTAAACTTCTCCTTCCGGAGGAAGCGATTGACGTTCCTGAGGTCTAAGATAGGACGCAGGCCCTTGTCCTTCTTGGGCACCAGAAAGTAGTGGGAATAACACCCACGTCCTACTTCTGGCGCTGGAACGCGCTCGATGGGCCCCTTGGCCAAGAGGGCCGCAACTTCCTGCTGAAGAAGTGCCAAGTGACCCCCCGACATGCGGTGGTGCTGGGGTGTCATGGCTGGAGGGGTAGTCTCGAAGGGGAGGGAGTAGCTCCTTCGGACTCTTTGTAAAACCCACCTGTCCGAAGTGATGTTGCGCCAGTGGGGGAGGTGATGGCGGATCCTGCCGCCCACTGGCGTCTGATGGGCCTGAAAAAACGAACTAGGAAGGTTTGGAGGCAGTGGTGGCTGGGGTGGAGGTGGACTGACCCGCCCACTGGCCCCCTGACCCGCCTCGGCGGGTCCCACGTTCGCGGCCGCGCTGAGCCTGTTGCTGCGCGGGCCTGTGGCTCTGAAGCAAACGTGATGGGGCGCCCCTTCCGTGGCCACGAAAGGAGCGAAAAGCAGAAGTCGGAGAAGGGCGCGTGGCGGAAAGGCCCAGGGACTTGGCCTTAGCCCGCGAGTCCTTAAAGCGCTCCAACGCACTGTCTGCTTTATTGCCAAAAAGGCGAATGCCATCGAAGGGCATGTCCATCAGGGTGTTTTGGACATCCCCCGAGAAGCCAGTAGTCCTCAGCCAGGCGTGGCGATGGAGCGCCACTGTCGGGAAATCGCTCTGCCCAGCGAGTCGGCGTATCAAGCCCACAGCGGATTGTGAACTTTGCTGCGTCTCTCCCTTCAGCGATAGCCTGAGAGAGCACGGTCAGGGCCTCCTCCAGACACTGAGGCAGCACCTGCGCAACCGTATCCCACAGAGAGTGGGAATAACGGCCCAAGAGGCATGCGGTGTTCACAGATCGCAGCCCTGAACTGGTGGAAGAGAAAATCTTCTTCCCAAATTGTTCCAGTTTCTTGGATTCCCTATCCGGTGGGGCGGTAGGGAAAGCACTCTGGGAAGTAGAGGCTTGGACAACCAAGCTCTCAGGGGTGGGGTGTTGGGAGAGGAAAAGGGGGTTGCCCGGAGCCGGGCGATGGCGTCGGGCCACGTTCCTATCCACAGGAGCCCCTGTGGCGGGCCTGGACCAGGTGCCCAAAAGAACGTCGGAAAGCGCTTCGTTGAACGGCAGCAGTGGCTCCGCAGAGGTAGCCGCCGGCTGAAGCACTTCTGTCAGGAGGTTAGTCCTGACGGACACTGTAGGGAGCTGGAGGTTGAGAGCCTCAGCCGCCCTACGCAACACCACAGCGTAACTGGCACCCTCCTCCGTAGCCACGGTAGGAGGAGAGAGCATGCCAATGTCAGGAGAGGTGTCAAGACCACTGGCATTCCCCAGATCCTCTGACCAGTCCGGGTCTAACTCGCACTGGGCGGCGAGAGGGTCCTCAGACCCCTCCCAGTCCTCCCCTTCCTCCGATGGCTGAGAGACAGGCCGAAAAAACGGAGGATGGACATAGGGATAGAAAGGTCCCATCGGCGTCGGCGTCGAGCGACGCCGTTCCGGCGCCGTGTCCACTTCGGGGCTGAAACCGGGGACGACGTCATCCGGCGGTGCGGGCGACGTCGGTGGTGGTGGTGCCGGAGGGGTCGACGTCGGTGGAGGTGTAACGAGGTCAACCGGCATCGACCAGGATCCAGGCCTGGATCCCGAGGGCCCTTGCGGCGCCGGAACCGACAGCGATGCCGGGACCGAAGCCGCCGGCAAAGGAATACAAGGACCCCCAGTCGGGACCGCGGGGCCCGAAGGCGCACCAGCGGGACCCGACGGCCCAAAGAGGTGGGCCATGGCTGACAGAAAATCCTGCAGCTGGGCCGGAGTCGCCGACGGACCCGGGAAAGGCGGGTAGGCAGACAGCGACACCGTAGGCTCCGCCGGAGCCACGGAGGTGGCACCACCCGCACCCTCAGCCACGTCGCGCGACGGGCGAGGAGAAGTCGGAGAGCGATGGCGCTTCTTCGACTTCTTGTGATGCTTCGACTTACCCGACCCCGAGTGTGAAGACTTCGAACCTGACGAACGATGGTGGTGGCTCCGCGACCGGTCCCTCGACCTCCCACGGGACCGGGACCTGGAGCGGCGCGGAGCCGACTGCCGGGCTTCAAGCAACTTTCGGGACCGCTCCCGCAAAGTTTTCGGCGCCATGGCCCGGCAGTCGGGGCACGACTTGGGGTCATGGTCGCGCCCCAGGCAGTAGAGACACACGGTGCGGGTCCGTCACCAACATCATGAGATGACAGCCCTCGCAAGACTTGAAGCTGGGCATCGCTACGACACCAGGAGTCGATCGACTCAAAAAAGATAGACACAAAAGCCTCAAAAAACTCAGTCAAAAAGTGACTGGGGGTACCGCTCTCTCTGGATCTGCGCCTGCTGGCGCGGAAAAAGAAAGAACTGACGTCAGCGCGCGAGGGCGGCGTCTAAGTAGCTGCCGCGACGTCATCTCGGCGACCACGACGCCAACGACGGACGCGGAGCCGCACGACGCCACCTTCCAACGAGCAGGGGTACTACTGATGAAAACTTTGCGGATCCAGTCTGACGCCTGGGGGTAATTCTAAGGTAAGGAATCTATCACTACGTGTTTCTTTCAGATTATTAATTATTGCAAATATTCTAGTACATGGGTTTCTTAATGTGTGGTCCGGGGACCCCTGGGGATCTGCAACACCTACCCGTGGGTTTTGCCACTGCTTACAAAACAAAATAATATTAAGAGATTAATACATTGTATATAAATAAAGATCTAAGATGTAAAATGTAACCTTTTTAAACGTTCTGCAAATGTGAAGCAATCTGAAGGAAATTGAAAATGGAGGTTAAAATGTAAGCTGGTGTTCACAGATTGATTCGTAGGAGCATGGCAAGGGTACAAACCAGAATATAGTGTGGACGAGGGCTCGCCTCATTTGGATTTAGAAAAGCTCCAACCTTCACAATAAAATTAAAATTGTGATTTTTTTTTATATTTGTTTGGGAATTAAATAAAATATTTCATCATTTGTGTATTTGTTTGATGAATGATTATTTCTGTAATTTTGTGTACACTTGTGTGGTTTAAATAATTGAAATTAAAAATAATAATAATTCCTATTTGCAAAGCGCGAACATATCACCCTTTAAGGGTTTCAAGGCGCTGGGGGCCATCAGGGAGATTTATTTTTATTTTATTTGAAAAGTTTTATATAGCGCTGGCTAGACCCGGAGGTATCAGAGCGCTTTACATGAGGATCAGCGAGTTACATGTTACATAGTTACATCAATTAAATCAAAGAATCACGGAGGAAGGAGGAGGGGGAGGGAAGGAAACACAACGGGGAAACGAGGAAAAACAATGTCAGATGACCGGCTGGGTAGGTGACGGCCGAGGGGGTGAAACCAGGGCCAGACTCATCTATAGCTGCATGTGACAGCTCCACCGGGCATCGGCCAAGGTTGCTCGTGCACCGAGGTAAGTACAAACAGTTTTGGTATCCGCCCAGAGTTACAGGTTACATAGTTACATCAATTAAATCAATGAATCACGGAGATTAAGTGAGCTATTACCCAGAGTCACATGATGCTGAGCTGAGCTGCCGCCGGTGCCAGGGATCGAACCATGAGCCCCGCACTTGGAGCCAGCCGCTCTGGCCGCTGCGCCACACCTCTCCCACATTGATTAGGCCGGGGTCCCACATTCCAATATTGACTCAGTGAGGGTCCCCGGATTCCAGTAAAGATTAAGTAGGGGTCCACAGAAGTCAAAAGGTTATGAACCACTGTAGAATCTAGTAGTTCAAGAGACGTTTCGGTTTCTCAAAAGAAACGATCATCTAGGGATTCTCACAACTGCAAAATGGATGAGTTATTTGAAATGCAAACACATATAACGGTTCTTTTAGTGACGGAGCAATGACAGAAGATATAATTATAATATGTCTGATAACGGAATATAAACTGGCAGAAAAAAACGAACCTAGCAAATGAATTTGAATTTCTGTAGACATTTTTGCAGTGAACTTACATTTCAAAATCTGATAAGCTCTGGTCCTCAGACGTCTGACTCAAATCTCCAGGTACCTGCCATGATAAGTACACATGTATTAGTTTTGACATACCTCATGCAATTATTGCAAGCAGTTTTATGAGAATGACTGTTGCATTAAGACTTTCACAAAAATCTTAAAAGCCCGTTTTGTAAAATAACAAAGGAAAACATTATGCTGATGTCGATCAACGCACCAGCTGCAAAAGATCTGAATTAACATCGCCGAAAGCTTTGGAGCCTATTGAGATATTCATACATATAAGTAAAGGCATATCATTTTAAAGAAATAAAGAACTAATAGGAATCACAGAAAACAGGTATTAGATGCTGGCACGCAACAGACAAACAGAAAGCCCTCTGGTGTGCGTTGTACCATATACACTGGATATTTATTCACTTTACAGTGAGTAGGATACTCTCCATGGAATGGCAGTCATTTTCTAAGACGAAACGGAGAAACCATTAGGTAATGCTTTATGGAGTGATAACGAACCAAGGTAGGGTTCTGTATGTTAAAGACCCTTACTGCCACTTTGTTCCTCATCCTAGCCACAGCCCTTGCAAAATAATGGTAAATAATATCAAACAAACACGACTTTGCATTAAAATGTTAGTCCTTTGCTAGGAGGACATAAAAACAGGGAAAGCAGAGGTCATCTTGTTTGGAAATAACCCCTCCCTGATGTCCCCATCCTGGTGGCCTGAGGAAATGGTCTCGCTTGCTGCTCCAGTGTGGAATATCCAAAGCGCTTGGCCACAAAATTGACGGAAGAATATGTTGAGAAATTGGTAAGCTTTCAACAAAATTTAAAGGTGGATAGCGTAGAAGGCCGCCAGGTAGCTTGGTACGTGGATAAAATAGCTCAGGCAGTGCAATGTCTTAGAGTGCACCTAAAAGACAAGAAACGGGTTACGGTAAAGCCTCAGTATAATATTGGAAGGCCCAGGTGGTTTAACCTAGCATGTCAGAATAAAAAAAGGGCCATTCGGAAAATAGAGCGACGACAGAGGATATGCTACGATTATGGGAATTTAGAGATCCTGCTTAAGCTGAAGAAAGAATATAAATCACTAGTAAGGAAGCAAAAAGGGATTTTTAAAGAAAAATGTTGGGCAAACCTACTTGAGACAATAGAGAACAAAAATATAAAAGGGTTCTGGAGGTTGATACAGGATGCCGCAGGGAGGACCTCGGAAAATATGAGCTGTGTTGTGGAAGAGGCGGCATGGGTAAATTATTTAGGTGACTTATATAAAGCCAGGAGGATCCCGGTAATAAGTAAGGAAAAACTAAGTTGGACAACATGTGTAGAAGCGCTAAAGCCAGCTTTCAATGTAGAGAAAGTAAAAGAAACAATCAAGAAGCTGAATTTATCGCGTGCAGCAGGCCCCGACAATCTTCCCGCCATCCTAATTAAAACTCAAATAGATTGGTGGGCTGGTTTCTTATCTCATATGTTTGTTGCCATCTTAGATACAGGTTGTATCCCTAAGTCTTGGAGAGGGGCCATAATCAGACCCTTACATAAAAAGGGTGAAAGGAAGGATCCAAGGAATTATAGACTAATCAATGTATTGGACATTGGAGAAAAGGTATTCTCAAGAATAATCCTTGGTAGACTAAAGGAGTGGGTGGAGCAGCGGTCGATAGTCCCAATTGAGCAGGGAGGTTTTAAGGAAGGACACTCCACCATCGATCACTGCTTTGCTCTGTGGGCTGTGGCGCGGAAGTCCATGGAGCAGCAGGGCAAGTTATACTGCTGCTTCGTGGACTTCCGCGCAGCCTTTGATCTGGTGGATAGGGAGTGTTTGTGGGAGGCCTTGAGAAATTATGAGGTCCCTGCAGATCTTTTGTTGGTAATTCAGGAGTTGCATAGCCAAAATTGGGCGCAGGTAATTAAAGATACTTCTGGTGGCCTAACACCTGCAATAGCGATAAATAACGGATTAAGGCAAGGCTGTGTCTTGGCTCCGCTTCTTTTTGCAATATTCCTAGCAGATTTGCCCCTTATTTTGGGGTCTGCCAGAGGCGCAAGCCCAAAGGTAAATGGAAGGCATTTGTCCTGTTTGCTGTATGCCGACGATTTAGTCATATTGGACCAAACTGAGGTGGGTCTACAAAGGAAGCTGAATAAATTCAGTGAATACTGTATGGCAAAACGACTTACAGTAAACATGGACAAAACAAAAATATTGTGTTTCGGGAAGAGAAATCTGAAGTTTAATTGGTACCTGGGCTAAACAAAACTAGACATCGTAAATGAATATAAATATCTCGGGATATGGTTTACAAACTCCTTGAAGTGGGGTATGCACCTGGAGGCGCAGAAAGTAAAAGCACATTTAGCGGTATGTGGGCTGAAAAGCTTTAATCACAGTTATGGGGATATGTCCCATAAACCTCTATTGACGGCCTATAAAGCAATGATTCCTCCGCAACTCCAATATGGCTCAGAAATCTTATGTATTGATGGTAAAAGCTCCTGGGATAAAGATGAAGGGAAATGCCTAAAATCTTTACTCTCTCTCCCCAGCTCGGCAATGATCCAGGCAATTAGACTGGAACTTGGCCTGACTGCGTGGAACTTTCAGGTGCAACTAAGTTTGCTTAGATTTTGGAATCGTTTGGGTCTTGGGGAGGTCACAAAGGTGTCTCAGTGGTGCATGAAAGAGATCCAATCTAGTGAGCGAAAGTGGGCTAAAGCCACAAGATGCAAACTTCAGACCATTTGTGATCACCTGAACGTGGAAATAGATCCGAAGACATTGCAAATCAACGTAACAAAGTGTACTTAGAATGCAGGGTAAAGAATTGTCACGAGCAGTAGACAGAGAGTATTTGAGTATGAAAGACTCTGTAAAATGTATGAGTAATAGCTGGGAGAAAGATATAAGCTATCCCTACCTAGACACATTACCGAATCGTTGGTTAAGAATGGATGTACTAAGGATTAGAATCGGTATTAATCCGGCCGTAATAAATAGTGCAATAAAATCTGGCCTAATTCAACAAGATGGCAATTGTATGTGTAATATAGGGATGAAATGTAATATTTTACATATTTTATTGGACTGCCGGAAATTTTTATATTTACGTAAATTAATACTTCGTCCGATCTTTTTAAAGTATGATGTTAGGGGCGCGTTCACAAGCATGGGAGCTTCTCGCGGATATGGAACATTTAGATATCGCGATAGCCATTGGGAAATTTATGCAGGGTGTCTATAGGTTCCCTGGTCCAATAGAGGCCTAAGAGAAGCGAGGTGCCTTGAAATCTAAAATGAAATTAGTGGTTTTAAAATTGGTAGGAATTAAGTATTAAGTTTTAAGGATATTATGGGTTTTATTGCTTAAGAAAACGACTTTGTAATGTGTAGACTTTTTTTTTAAATGATAATGTATGTGTTATGGTTTAAAAACAGATGGTTTAAATAAACTTTATTTTTGACTTGACTTGACTTGCTCCAGTGAGGCAGGAGAAAAACCCAGGTGTGGTCATGGATAACAAGCTGACATTTGGTCTACAGGTTAACGCAATTACATCTTCTGCTTTTTTAATCCTTAAGATGCTTAAAAAAGTCTTTCCTTTCATTTCTTTTAATTCCGAAAAAACTGAAATTACAGCTTTTGTTTTAGCCAAACTAGAATATTGTAATGCCCTTTTTAGGTCCAGCCTAGCGCAGTGCGCATGCGCTGCTCTAGGAAAACGACTTCTTGGAATCGCTCTGGACTTTTCATACGCTCGTCCGTGTGTTTTTTTTTTTTAGGCTTTCTTCCTATTGGTCTTTGCGTGGGAAGGCAGCACGCAATTGGGCAAAGGCGGGTGCATGTCCCACCTTTGCCAGGAATTGTAGTTGCCTACGGCTTGCTGTTACGCGCAGTGTGCCATCTGTTTTTCACGTGCAGCGCCGCGCACAAGCGCACGCACCACTCCCGGGCTTGTTGTTTTCTTTCAGCTCGCTCGCCGTCTCTACACCATCTACTGCCCGTAGCGCTTAAAGTACCAGAAGATGGAGCTTTAATTCCTGGACGAAACACTTTACACTACTGGCAGCTGAATCCGTTATTAGCCAGTACACGATTTATCCTCTCAGTGATTGGAATTTTATTCCGTAGCTTCACTCTTCGAGGCTAAACGCTCTTTAATATACTGCCAGGAGAATCAATGACTGCAGGCAGGGGAGCGCTGGACACTGGGGGGCGGCGCTGACAAGATGTGCACCCCCAAACCTGTGGCAGTGCACGTTCTTTACCCTCTCCTTGTCCATGCAGGGCTGCTGCTATGTTACTTCTTCTAGACTGTAGTGCTTTGAAGCCGAGTACACTGTCAACATCCGTGTGGAATTTCCAGTTCACGGACATAGAGGACTCCGCCTTTCATCCAATCCTGTAGTCTTGTAAAACAACTCCGCAGGTTACAGTTCCTGTTTCCGAGATCTTTCTGTAACTCATGCCCACTTTCTTGTATTTAATGTCCCTGCCTTTCTTCCCCTGTTCCAGTCTGAGCCGCGAAGCCACATAGGATTGACATAAGCGCTGCACTTACCAGGAAGCAGTATAACAAGGCATAATCCTCCGTCCTTGCCTTCCTTTCTCTAGGGTCCCCTCCTTTCAGCTGTTGTCCCTCTAGATGCTCTGGAGCAGCTTAGGGTTAAACACTAGCCAAGCAAGCAGTGTGACGTAGCATCATGTTCCCTCTTTTCCTCACTCCAATTTCCTAGAGTATTCCCACTCCCCCATGCCCGGTCATTCCCTCTTCAGTTGCGTTGCAGAGCTTTAAAGATGTCTTAAACGGAATAAGCACTATACAAGCAAATACATTACATAAAGTGACATCCTCCCCTCGTCACTTCTGTGTACCTCTTCCCTTCAGATGCAGCGCTTTGACCCCATCTACACGTGGCATAAGCACTATCTATGCAAACTGCTGACATATTACATCTGGTTCTCCTGTTCCCGCTCTCCAATTCCTTCTCTCCTTCCCCTTGTTTCTCCTTACCATTACTGCTTCTTTAAATTACTAAGGTGCACTTTAAATTTAGGGCAACTTTAGTGCCGTATAAGCAGCCAACGTGACATAACTCCCAGGTTCCTTTTTTTTCTCTCCGGCTCCCTCCTGTGGTGTCCACTCCTTCCCTTGCTTGCTCCCGCTCTGCGCATGCGCCAGTTATTTGCAAGCGTTTATTAACAAAAGGAAAAATAGTCTGGGAAACACAGAGGCGGGTAACAAGGGGATCCTCCAGCAGCCCAGAGTGCATGAAGCTGTCCACACACACTCGAGACACAGATGTGTATGATTGCGACAGAGATCACGTGAAGAGGCTAAAAACAACGACGTCACACGGGTGCTGGTTCTGAAGATACGGGAAGAGATTACCAACGATATTCATGCTGAAATAGAAATTTAATCTTTCAGCGATGAGCAAACTATTAAAAAATGTCTCACTTACAATGCCTGGTGTGAGAGGGAGTCTTTGTACGTCAGAGACGGACTGAGACTTGGTAGCATTGGTTAACCCCAGGGCTTCAAGTGGGCCGGGTTCTGCCGGAGCTCAGCACCGGCAGTTCTAAACAAGCATTGGCATAGCCAATAGGTCTCGCCTCTGGGACCTTATAAGTGTTAGCTATTAGTGCAGCTCCTTAAAAAAAGTGTTCTTGCTCGCCGTACAGAGACTGTTGGGACTCTTTAGAAACTATTATTAAGACTGGTGGATTATACAATAGCAGCAGCAGCAGCAATGCCAGACGGTGGGGGAGGGTGTCGCGCAGCCTGAAGGACCCGCCAAAAGCAGCTGTGCCATTTGCCTTTTAAACCCATGCTGATTTCAGCTGATTTTTGGAGAAGTTATACTTCATGGCTTTCTTATTTGTCCACGAGTTGGAAAGGAATAGTGTCTAAGGCGCTTTTTTGACACATTAACTGTTGTAAACAATATGTTTGTCGTTGCAGTGCATTCAATATCTAAAGTGTTTTACCAGTTGTGGGTTCACTCCAGTTTTTATAATCGGGTATATATTTATGCCAATGTGCAAGAAACCTTCCTCCAAATCCAACAAGCATTGGCATAGCCAATAGGTCTCGCCTTTGGGACCTTATAAGTGTTTAGCCATGCAACAGTTGATGTTGTTGCACCAAGGATATTGTGCTGGATAACTAAACACTTATAAAGTCCCAAAGGCGAGACCTATTGGCTATGCCAATGCTTGTTCTTAATATGCAGCATCAACGTCTAAACAGGCTACAGGTACTCCAGAATGCAGCTGCCAGAACTTTGGCATGCATCCCTAAACACAAGTCCCTTGCATAGGTCATCACCAAGCACCACTGGTTGCCAGTCAGGCCCTATGCCTGGCCCATAAGGCCCAGTATGGAACTGGCCCTGACTTTCTGCAGCATTCCTTTAAATGGTACAGACCAGGGAGAAAGCTTGAATCTATGGGAGCTCAGAATTTGGCGGTCAACAGATTCAGGCTTACAAAGTGGGGGGGGAGAAGTTTTGTGACTTCAATGGCAAAATAATGGAATCTACTCTCTCCTCACATCAGAGCCATATCACATTTGCTTATGTTTAGGAAGGATTTAAAAGCATAGCTTTTTGCTAATTAGGAAACCAATAAAGTGCCTTGATTTTTCTCACTTTGAGCTAGCGCCTTGACACCTACAGGTATTTGTTTGCGCTCTATAAATCATTATAACATAATACCTCACCCTTCAGTGGCCCAAAAGTCCTACTTGCCTGTTTTGACTGAGGTAGACTCAGCAGTGGAGGCTGGATGCTGCTCTAACTCTACCCATATTCCCTTTATATCTTTGTTTTACATGGTTAATCAGTATGGGATATTCAGCAGAAAGGGTGGGCTTCAGCAGTACTCATTTCTTCACACCCAGAAACCAATCTACATTCTTTAATCTTTAATTATCTAGATGGACTGAGCCTTGAATGCTGATATCCTGAACACATGGAGCTCTCATAATGGTGCACCGGGCCAAGGGCCCCTCTATCAGTGACGGCACAGATCCTCCTGTAATACCTTTTTTATCTGTGTCAATTGTGGCAAAGGGCATCTTGTTGGTGTCCATCTGTTCCTCCCTTCCCAGCCTCTTTCACTGGGATTACCCTTCTCTTCGGATACTGCAGAAGGTGGGGGCGGATGCAGCAAATGTAAAGCTGTAGGCCAAACTTTTTACACTCCAGGAGGCCAAGGGGTTTGCGCTTGTGTGTTAAATAAATGGTAGTAATGACCAGCTGTGTAGGTTTCACTCAGTCTACCCTCCCCTTCTAATTTCTTGATCTTTTTCGGACTTTGGGGGTAAGTACATTTATGAAATCCCTCTGTGCTTCTACATAGGTGGGAACCTTGCTGTGCACTTTAACCACTGCAAGCCCTTCTAACAATTTGGACAAAGCCACAGCTCCTTATATCAAACCTTCAAGGAGGTTGTGGTTCAAGGTTTTGAACCTGATGTTGCACCCCCTCTAATCAGTCTCATGTTTTAAAACACTCTGAAGTGTAATTTCCTCTCAATTGCCCTATTCAAGAGTTGTTTTTGTGAATCTCAATCAGCGCACATACGACAAGCGATATGGATATGAATTTGAGTATACAAATAATGGGGCATTTTGAAGAGTGTTAGCTTCCACTGATTGTTTTTGAATAGTTTTTATTGGCATTTTTATTTTAAACATATTTCCAGTATAGTGCAGTTGTTATACCACAATACAATATGTATATAGAGCAATTGCTCAAAAGAGCTAGATATGAACAGTACAACAATATGTAACTCTGCAGTAGGTAAAGGTTGGTCGCCTGTGTGTGGATAAAGTGATACAAAAGGGGATGATGGACGGAGCGTTTGAGCAAATCAAACACTCACCCCCAGTCAACTGATCTGGGTTTAATACATCATCATTCTTTAGCTCACTCCACCACCCCAGTTCAGACATGGCCATATGCAAATCAGTCTGACCCTGTGCCTCATGGGAACAGTCCAGCCCGAACTGCCAAGCCAGGTCTTCCCTGGACCGGAAACAAGCATCCTGGGACCGGTTTCTGGCCATTCAGCCGTCATCAGCCAGGCTAGCTTGAATCCAGTGGCAAAGTGAGCAAGGGACCCACGTCTGGGCATACCCTGCCAACTTAGGGCGAACAAAGCGATACAAAAGGGATGATGGACGGAGCGTTTGAGCAAATCAAACACTCACCCCCAGTCAACTGATCTGGGTTTAATACATCATCATTCTTTAGCTCACTCCACCACCCCAGTTCAGACATGGCCATATGCAAATCAGTCTGACCCTGTGCCTCATGGGAACAGTCCAGCCCGAACTGCCAAGCCATGTCTTCCCTGGACCGGAAACAAGCATCCTGGGACCGGTTTCTGGCCATTCAGCCGTCATCAGCCAGGCTAGCTTGAATCCAGTGGCAAAGTGAGCAAGGGACCCACGTCTGGGCATACCCTGCCAACTTAGGGCGAACAAAGCGATACAAAGGGGATGATGGACGGAGCGTTTGAGCAAATCAAACACTCACCCCCAGTCAACTGATCTGGGTTTAATACATCATCATTCTTTAGCTCACTCCACTACCCCAGTTCAGACATGGCCATATGCAAATCAGTCTGACCCTGTGCCTCATGGGAACAGTCCAGCCCGAACTGCCAAGCCATGTCTTCCCTGGACCGGAAACAAGCATCCTGGGACCGGTTTCTGGCCATTCAGCTGTCATCAGCCAGGCTAGCTTGAATCCAGTGGCAAAGTGAGCAAGGGACCCACGTCTGGGCATACCCTGCCAACTTAGGGCGAACAAAGCGATACAAAAGGGGATGATGGACGGAGCGTTTGAGCAAATCAAACACTCACCCCCAGTCAACTGATCTGGGTTTAATACATCATCATTCTTTAGCTCACTCCACCACCCCAGTTCAGACATGGCCATATGCAAATCAGTCTGACCCTGTGCCTCATGGGAACAGTCCAGCCCGAACTGCCAAGCCATGTCTTCCCTGGACCGGAAACAAGCATCCTGGGACCGGTTTCTGGCCATTCAGCTGTCATCAGCCAGGCTAGCTTGAATCCAGTGGCAAAGTGAGCAAGGGACCCACGTCTGGGCATACCCTGCCAACTTAGGGCGAACAAAGCGATACAAAGGGGATGATGGACGGAGCGTTTGAGCAAATCAAACACTCACCCCCAGTCAACTGATCTGGGTTTAATACATCATCATTCTTTAGCTCACTCCACCACCCCAGTTCAGACATGGCCATATGCAAATCAGTCTGACCCTGTGCCTCATGGGAACAGTCCAGCCCGAACTGAGCAAGGGACCCACGTCTGGGCTCGCTTTGTTCGCCCTAAGTTGGCAGGGTATGCCCAGACGTGGGTCCCTTGCTCACTTTGCCACTGGATTCAAGCTAGCCTGGCTGATGACGGCTGAATAGCCAGAAACCGGTCCCAGGATGCTTGTTTCCGGTCCAGGGAAGACATGGCTTGACAGTTCGGGCTGGACTGTTCCCATGAGGCACAGGGTCAGACTGATTTGCATATGGCCATGTCTGAACTGGGGTGGTGGAGTGAGCTAAAGAATGATGATGGATTAAACCCAGATCAGTTGACTGGGGGTGAGTGTTTGATTAGCTCAAGCGCTCCGTCCATTATCCCCTTTGGTATCGCTTTGTTCGCCCTAAGTTGGCAGGGTATGCCCAGACGTGGGTCCCTTGCTCACTTTGCCACTGGATTCAAGCTAGCCTGGCTGATGACAGCTGAATAGCCAGAAACCGGTCCCAGGATGCTTGTTTCGGGTCCAGGGAAGACATGGCTTGGCAGTTCGGGCTGGACTGTTCCCATGAGGCACAGGGTCAGACTGATTTGCATATGGCCATGTCTGAACTGGGGTGGTGGAGTGAGCTAAAGAATGATGATGGATTAAACCCAGATCAGTTGACTGGGGGTGAGTGTTTGATTAGCTCAAGCGCTCCGTCCATTATCCCCTTTGGTATCGCTTTGTTCGCCCTAAGTTGGCAGGGTATGCCCAGACGTGGGTCCCTTGCTCACTTTGCCACTGGATTCAAGCTAGCCTGGCTGATGACGGCTGAATAGCCAGAAACCGGTCCCAGGATGCTTGCTTCCGGTCCAGGGAAGACATGGCTTGGCAGTTCGGGCTGGACTGTTCCAATGAGGCACAGGGTCAGACTGATTTGCATATGGCCATGTCTGAACTGGGGTGGTGGAGTGAGCTAAAGAATGATGATGGATTAAACCCAGATCAGTTGACTGGGGGTGAGTGTTTGATTAGCTCAAGCGCTCCGTCCATTATTCCCTTTGGTATCGCTTTGTTCGCCCTAAGTTGGCAGGGTATGCCCAGACGTGGGTCCCTTGCTCACTTTGCCACTGGATTCAAGCTAGCCTGGCTGATGACGGCTGAATAGCCAGAAACCGGTCCCAGGATGCTTGTTTCCGGTCCAGGGAAGACATGGCTTGGCAGTTCGGGCTGGACTGTTCCCATGAGGCACAGGGTCAGACTGATTTGCATATGGCCATGTCTGAACTGGGTGGTGGAGTGAGCTAAAGAATGATGATGGATTAAACCCAGATCAGTTGACTGGGGGTGAGTGTTTGATTAGCTCAAGCGCTCCGTCCATTATCCCCTTTGGTATCGCTGTGTGTGGATAAAAGCGACAATGGAGATGATGGATGTTTCTGAATACATTCAATTGAGACCTAGAGAAAAACAAAGATGCCCAGGAATGCAATTATGAACAGCAATGCAACTAGGTGAGACAGGAAAACCCCTACTTAATAAGTAGGAGATGAATGAATAAAAAACATTAGAAAAAACAAAATAATGTGTGCACTCGTTGGTAGTGATGGAGCAATGTATCACAAATGTCACGTAGCCGGCGGGAACCAGCAGGGTTACACAGATTAATGACGGTCAATAGGATAAACTCAGGTTTTATGGTAAGTATATCATATAGTATGAAAAAAGGGGGAGGAGGGGAGAAGGATATAGTCTGTAGGTGTGTTCAAGGAGTGGGTGGAGTGGTTGGAGTCCTCTCACTGAACTTTTCCAGAAGCATGTCCCATATCTCTGAAATGGGGTATTTACAAAGACCTTTCACCTCCTCCCTGCGTAGTAATGTGCTCTCAGCCTGGGCCCATGCCAGCATGGACAGTACCCACACAGAGGCCACCAGGGGATTCTCCGCTTTCCATTTACAGGTGGTCAGTCGTTTCGCTAAAAGGAGGGCAAGGTCAGCGATGAGCATTGCAGCTTTATGCCTTTTGGTGCATCGGTAGAGCCCCAAAATGCATACTTTCCAGGTATAGGGCAGTACAGTCCCCGTGCAGTGTCAGGTATGTTATGATGTCATTCCATTAGCTGGTCAGTGAGGGGCAGGACCAGAGCATGTGTACTATTCCCACGTCTGGTGTTAGACAATGAGGGCAGGCAGCGTCAGCACGTTGGAAACAGTGATTTATTTTGCTGGGAGTCAAGTAGACTCGGTGTAGAATATAAAATTGAAACAATTTGAAACGAGCATTTCAGCACACTAAGGAAGGGTTTGTTAAAATAGCTTGCCACTCGCCACCCGTACAGGCACGGCCAAGATCTGCGTCCCAGTGTCCTCTCAATGTGGTGAGGTAAAGTGCTGTGTGTATCCGTAAGGCGCCCGCCAGCCATCGGGTATGGTGTAAATATTGGACGATGAATGCTGTGGGGGTTCCTGCTGCACCTCTCCCCAGGACTGGTTCAGCAGACCGATAAAGGAGGCGTGCAACAAGAACTGGCCAGGAGGGAGTTCCGAGTTAGCCATCAATTCTTCTACTGAGAGGAGGGTTCCACCATTGTATAGGTCGCATACATTGTGTAAACCTGCAGCGTTCCATGGTGTAAATTCCCTGAGGGTAGTGGACATGAGCCCTTGCGGCATACCAAGTAATGGCAGTGCCGGGGCGTATTGTGTGGTTGAACGGGTAATGAACAGGGCCCTACATTAGCACCGATAAGTGACTTGGGTGAGGGGGATGCTCGGTACTAGAGCCCTGGCAAGAGGGTGAAAGATGGGGAGTAGCCGCTCCAAGTACCAAGGGGGGAGAAGCAATGCAGCATCTATGAGATTCACACCAGCAAACCAGTGCGATACCCATTGGAGTTAGGAAGCTAAATAATAATGTTTGAAATTGGCGACTTTAAGTCTGGCATTTTCCGTAGGGAGACAGAGTTTCTGCAGTGCTACTCTGCGACGTGTATCGTGCCAAATAAGGTCACCCACCATCCGTTCTAAGGAGCGAAAAAAGGTTGATGTATATAGAGGGGGACGCGCTTACCGAGCTGGTCAGACCTGCTGTGAGGGGAACGGCTTCTGTCCATTCCACGCCGCCGTGAGGGAAACGGCTCCTGCCTATTCCACGCCGCCGTGAGGGAAACGGCTCCTGCCTATTCCACGCCGCCGTGAGGGGAACGGCCTACATCTCCCAGCTGCCCCAGCGCCTCCCGCCAGGATAAAGGCGCGGCTGCCCTCCCGCAGTGCGGGACGCGCTTACCGAGCTGGTCAGACCTGCCGTGAGGGGAACGGCTTCTGTCCATTCCACGCCGCCGTGAGGGAAACGGCTCCTGCCTATTCCACGCCGCCGTGAGGGGAACGGCCTACATCTCCCAGCGCCTCCCGCCAGGATAAAGGCGCGGCTGCCCTCCCGCAGCGCGGGACGTGCTTACCGAGCTGGTCAGACCTGCCGTGAGGGGAACGGCTTCTGTCCATTCCACGCCGCCGTGAGGGAAACGGCTCCTGCCTATTCCACGCCGCCGTGAGGGAAACAGCTCCTGCCTATTCCACGCCGCCGTGAGGGGGAACGGCCTACATCTCCCAGCTGCCCCAGCGCCTCCCGCCAGGATAAAGGCGCGGCTGCCCTCCCGCAGCGCGGGACGCGCTTACCGAGCTGGTCAGACCTGCCATGAGGGGAACGGCTTCTGTCCATTCCACGCCGCTGTGAGGGAAACGGCTCCTGCCTATTCCACGCCGCCGTGAGGGAAACGGCTCCTGCCTATTCCACGCCGCCGTGAGGGGAACGGCCTACATCTCCCAGCTGCCCCAGCGCCTCCCGCCAGGATAAAGGCGCGGCTGCCCTCCCGCAGCGCGGGACGCGCGCGGGCGAAGCCCGGGCCAAGGGCGGGCCCGTCTGATCCCGTCCGTGACCGTCAGAGGCCGGGCCGGGCTAACCCTCTGACATTGCTCATCCTCTTAGACACCGTGTGGTGAGTGAAGTAAGCCTAGTATATTTTCTGTAGTGCATATTTTTGCATTAAACATGGCCAAAAGGCCTGTTGTATCCAGCTTACGCGGCTCTGCCTCCATTGATAGTATGCTGGAGAGAGTTGTTAACATTGTCAGCACTGAAATAGAGCTGACTGAGAGGCGTATGTCCCTGTGTCCAACTACTCCCCACCCCACCCCCCAAAATATGACTCACTCCGGCTTGGCAAACAGTTCTCCTTCAACGCTAAATCCATTAGTTCTCATGTCAGCTGCGGAGGGTGGACTGGTTAATGAGCAAAACTGGGGTAACGAAGATACTGGAGCTCATGTGGGGTCAATGGATCTAACGGACCTAATATCTCCAACTCGTGGGAAGGACATTGCTGCAGCAGTGAATGTTTCCCCAGATCCAGTAATCACGGGGGCAAAGAGAAAAAAGAAAGTAATGAAGCCTGCTTGCCCAAAGAGGAAACAACCACCGCGTTCAAAGCCACAGCGTACTGCTTTGAGTGCATGGATGCAAGGGTCAGCAGCCCCAAGTGAAACAGTGACTGTTAATGCCTCTGTCAATGTTTCTGATGTTTTAATGTCTACTAGTTTGCCTAGTCAATCAATTCATACCCAAACTGAATCTATACCAGCACCTTTTAATATTTTTAAACTGGGGGACACTGCAATAGATATTATTATGGACACCATGTTTGAGCGCGTTAAGGAGCTTGTCGATAAAAATTTTACTACCCTGTGGAAACGTTTAGGTCGATTAGAATCACTAATTAGTAAGCCTAACTCACATAGTAAGGCATTTAACACGCTGCTAACACAGGGAGTGCCACACATTCCGCAAGCCTTAAATGGCTTAGCCCCCAATACATCACAGCAACCCTTAGATGCCTCACAAACGTCGTTAACTGGTTCTCGTGATCCTTGTGATGTTTGCTGTAAAGTTAATAAATGCACCCTTACCAAGGTTCTCACTTCTCAGGATGGCGTTTTAAATTTGGGCAATGATGCTTTGCATCTACCCCGCCACCAAGATGTGCATGCATCTATTAAAGCCCCAGTAAAAGACGTAAATCAAACACATAATTTACAGGGCATAGCTTCCTTACCTGGGATTAACGTTTGCAGGCCTCTCAATGCAAGAAATGATGTTTTAAATTTGCCTCCTGAGGCTTGTCCTTATGTATTAGTTTTAGCTGGGGTGCCACCTTTAAAGGAAAACCAACAAGAGTCTTGGGACCAACTGCGCAATAAGTGCACAAATTGGCTTACGAAACATAAAGGCTTTAGGGTGTCTAACATTAATGAGATTTTGATGGTACGCAGGGTTGGCTGGGTTGGATCATCAGCGAAGTTAATAAAGGGAGACTGTATTGTTGTTAATTTCCGACAACCCGCACTTGTAAAATTGATACTATCACAGAGAGAGCATGACAGTTCTACTGATGTCTGGTCATTGCCCCTTGGCTATTTTTATAAACCCAACGTCACGCAAGCCATTTCTCCGTTCATGTTACACAATAGATTTTCCTCCCTCTCGGATTTAGATACTCTAGATTGACTGGCCCCGTTATCAGTGCCTATTGAATTGGTCCCCTCCATAGTAGCACCTCTATCACTGTTAAGAGATGCCTCCAGGCAGTCTGACCAACTCTTGCAGATATTAAGTTGGAACATCGCTGGCCTAGCCTCTAAAGTAAATAATGAAGACTGGGTCGGGTTGGTAAATAAATTTGATATTCTATTGCTCCAGGAGACTTGGGCGACAAGTGAGATACATTGTGAGGGCTTCCAATGTTTTAATGTGTGTGCACTGGCTCCTAAACATGGGCGCCCGTCTGGCGGCATTTCTATTTGGGTTAAAATATCGGCAGGTGGCGTTATTAAGACTATTTCGACAAACAGCCCTAATTACCAAGCTTTGATATACACACGTGGGGCCTCAATTTGTTTTATTAACTTTTATAATAATGACTTTTTAAGTGTACCCAATAAGATTGTTGAAAATCTTTTTAAATTTGTTTCTAATATACACATTGTAGCGGGAAATCAAAATTTAGCTGGAATCTGTCTGGGGGGTGATTTTAATGTTAAGATCTCTAGAGCATATCATTTGGATACTGGCTACATACAATATGAAAATTTGAGTAAAAGGGGAACTGAATTAATGGATTATCTGTTAATGCATGATTTATCAAATGTGATGGACATTGCACCCATGGACCATAGTGATAATCAGACAGTGCCAACATATAGAGGCCGAGGCTGTGCCTCAATAATTGATTATGTTTTTATATATGCCCCACTTGAAGATATTTTAGTTGTTGCAGAGGTTATACCTACTACGTTTGGGGATCACAACCCAACTTCGGTATTGTTTAGGGTTGCCCCCAGACACATTTTCAAGGGAGAACCTGGGGCCTGTAATATATCTTCCTCAACTGATAATCTAAGAATCATCTGGAAAGGAATTGATAACAGCATGCTGTTTAAGAACATGGTAACACTTCATCGATCAGCTGTTGACGTATGTCTGTCATCTATTGACCCTAACCTTGAGGTGGTTGCAGCCTTTACCCAGTTATGTGCAGGTATTAAACAGATGATCTCTAAACCTGCGTTTAACAACAACCACCATCCCAAGTGGTTCAATAGTGTATGCTCCCGGGCTAATAGAGAACTTCGTGCCGCTTTGTCGGCAATACCTAGGGACGCAATTTTAATCAGATCACTAAGGAACCAATATAATAAAGTGGTTAAGCAAAGGAAAGAGGAGATTTTGAGAGATCAATGGGATAATTTGGCTTCCGCTGCAAGATTCAATAATACAAAAGGATTTTGGGAGGTGGTCAAAAATATGAGAAACACTGGTCAGCACTTAAGTCCCATAAGTTGTAATATAACCAGTGATGCCTGGGTCTCTCATTTCTCTAAAATATATTCTGCCCCATCGCTGGATGAGGTCCATATAGATCTTTACGTTGCGTCACGAGTCCAGATATCGCTCTCAGAAGTGGTAGACGCAATTGATCAGAGTTTAGGCAATAAGGCCCCGGGCCTGATGGATTTCCCATTGATTTTATTAAATATAAATTAGATTTCTGGGCCCCGATTTTACTTAATGTTTTTAATAACTTAAACTCCCAAATTCCTAGTACATGGTCGTCCAGCACAATAGTACCGATTTTTAAGAAGGGAGACAGGGCTAACCCTAGTTGTTATAGACCAATTTCTTTGATCGATAACACTTTAAAGATACTTGGGAGGGTGCTATTTAATAAAATTAGGAGTTGGGCTGAGGATATGCATATTTTAAATAAATGTCAGTTAGGTTTTAGAAGCAAATTAGGAACTATAGAGCAATGTCTCAATTTAAATTTGATTGTTGACAAATATACGATAGCTCGGCAGTCTCCCATTTACCTAGCTTTCATGGACCTCACCTCAGCCTTCGATTATGTGAATAGATCGCGCCTATGGTCATGTCTCCTAAATTATGGGCTGGACGAGGCCTTAGTACACTTTTTGGCCTTTTTACACAAGGATTTGGGGGCAAGGGTAAGGATTAGTAGGGATGGGGCCGTATCAGAGAATATTGTCATTGGCCGAGGGGTCAGGCAGGGGTGTGTGCTGGCCCCTCTGCTTTTCATTTTATATATTAATGAGTTGCATGATGAGCTGTCAAATTTGACTACGGATGTCCCGGTGATCAATGGTATCAAAATACCTGCTTTATTATACGCAGATGACGCGGTCCTAATGGGCCGCACACCAAATGCACTACGCACTTTAGTCGGGGGTTTTGTCGATTTTATGTCTAAATTGGACTTGTGTACAAATTTAAAAAAATCTTTTTTAATGAATTGTGGTCCAAATAAACATCGGGTTAATGTAATCAGCTCCGGCTCTGAAAAACTATTTTGCACACGCACTTTCTCATACCTGGGGCTGGTATTTGCTGACAATGGTTCTTGGACTGCCCATTTGACACATAGTCGGAACAAACTCTTAAAGGCCTCCAACTCAATCTTATGCCTCCCTCAACCCAGAAGAACTGAGGTAGTGCTATCCCTACTGAAGATATATAAAACTCAATGTAGACCAACCGCAACTTATGGAGCTGAAGTGTGGGGTTATGCGAATTGTAACAATATTCAAATAGAGGAAAATAGATTTTGTCGGAGAGTTCTGGGGGTCCCGATTAGCTCCTCTTCCTTTGTTTGTCACCGGGAGCTAAAACTGTCTTATATTGAAGATTATATTAGGGCCCGTCCAACTATTTTTTGGATAAAAGTATGGCAAAATCCAGCAACCACTTTTACCAGAGAAATAATAGCTGATTGTCTTAAATGTGACAAGGGCAGTAGCATACCTTGGTTGGCAGCTGTTAAGGACAACTTGTCCGCTGTAAATCTGCCACACATTTTCTCAAATCCAAGTGATATGTCAGGCATTAATAAAAAGACTATACAGGAGACCCTGTATGGGTATTATGCCAGTATGAGACTCAGGCATGAAGCTTCGAAAAGCTCAGTTGCCCGTTACATAACGATGTCGGACGCTGAGGGCCCACCGACAATATTGCCAGTCCGTTATCTTTTAATGGCGACCAACCGTTGGGAAAGAAGTTTGCTCTTTCGCCTTAGGGCTGGTACTTTAAAATATTTATTATGTTTTCCCCTTGGGCACACTAGTAACCTTGAGCAAACCCCTTGTCCCTGTGGTAATCGTGGCAACCAATCTATGTTACATTTTTTGTTTTTCTGTAACTTTTATCAGTTATATAGTAAACAATTGTTGATCCCGTTTTTAAGGCAGCTGCTATCTGCAACTATAAGGTGGCATATAGAGAAATTGTTGAGCTCAAAGACGAAAATTTAACTTTCCGCGTCAGCACTTTCTTGCGTTTGGCTGTCCGCTCACGCGCTTCTATGAGTTTGGTATAATTGGCCTTGATTGCCCATTTTTAACCTCTTATTTATATGTAGGTTGCACAATTGTATTGTGTGTATTCCATCGTTACATAATTTTTGATAAATTGCCCGCACTTTATAATATTATGCTGCTAGATTTAATGAATTTGTCTGATTTTAACGCTGGTCTAATGTGATAAATTGTCCGCATTTTAAATCACTATGCTGCTATATTTAATGAACTTTTTATTCTCATTTTAATATGTGTTACTATTTTAGTCTGATGTTATTTATCAAATCAGTGGATACTGGTTGCCTGTATCAGTTGATTCAAGGAACTATTATACTATTGCCCCTAACAAATTATAAGTGTAAGATAAATCCCCTGAGTATTGCGTATGTATATGTTTTGTGTATTTACTGTTTTTTTTTCTTTTTTTATCCTGCTGGTTATTACTTTGTTCTTTTATGGATATTCTTTTATCCGAATAAAGATGAATTGATTGATTGATTGGTATATAGAGAGGGATGTTGGCAAAATAATTCAACAATCTCGACAGAACCACCATTTTTGTCAGGGTAACCCTCCCCGCCACTGATAGCGGCTGAGTCTGCTGAAAAGACATCTGCGCGCATATCGTGGAGACCGCTCAGACCTAGTTGCCTTCTAAGAGGTCTTCTGGCTTGTGCTATTTATGTATCACTATGTAGCAAAACATAGCCAGTTGCCACTCAAGTTCAATGCTGTTTACATCATACATCAGGTATGGAGTATGAGTGTTGAAGGGAAAGAGACATGATTTGGTCCAGCTAGCCCCAAGGCCGAAGATGATGGCAAATTCAGTTAGTAGGTTTGCAATAGTGGTTTGTATGGTTCTAACATCCTTAAGATAGAGTAATATATCGTCTGCATAAAGGGAGACGAGTTAGCTTCCACTGACAATGATGATTCATGTGTCTGGTGTCCTCGCATGTGTCTTTCTTTTATATATATATTCATAAAAGTTGTTAATTTTTTCCTGTACCCTGTCAAAGATTTTCCGTAACATCTCAAGCTTCAAATGAATAATTCAGTAGGAATCTGCTGCACATCTGTGACAGCAAAAGCGACATGAGTGCATCGGAGGCTAGGCATCTTTTGGCGAGAGGCCCTTGCAGCCTATTGGATAATGTGCTGACTGCGGCTCAGAAGGTTGCTAGATCAAGCACCTTTGATGCTCTGTGTTCTTTGACTACTTACAGGTCTGTTTTTTCTAAATGTTGGAGTGCGGTAACAATATTTCTAATTGTTAGTATGTGATGTTTCAATGACCATCAAACTGCAACACTTTTAAAACTGCATAATCTCTTTTCTTGGCAAGCTTTGCTACCCTATTCCCTGTAATATATGTCGCTTTATCCATGAGGTCAGGGTAGGCAGGCCCTGCTTTTCTGTATGCAGTTCTTTGTTTTCTCCATGATACTCTGACTTGCTTGAAGTGGTGGGCTAGTTCAGTTGGTTGTGTGCCTGAGGTCTGCGTGGGACCTGTTGACTTGGATTGACATTAATGGCAATTCTCTGTACAGTATTTTTTTAATGTTTGGTGCTGGCGGTTAACCCTTAACAGACACTATACTGCTCAGAATATATGCTTCCGTGCATCGGCCTCTCGCATCTTGTGTATTGTGATGACTGCAGTTTTTGCTAGTTAGGTCTCGCTGAGTCAGCGCTTTGCGCTGCTCTGCGAGACATTTAGTAAGTGGGTTTTTGAAGTGCTACCAGAGAGGCTTTTGCTGGCCACCAGCTTGCGTTCATGCGAGCGTGCACGCGCGCAGCCGCCATGTGGGGTTCTGTCAAGGCTCATTAAGCCTTACAGCGCGAATACCCTCCCCTACCCCCTCCCTTCTCCCACTCCCTCCTCATCAGCTTATCTTATTACAAGCTTCCCGCGTCGCGCGGCCAATGCTCGTTTCGTTTTGTTTGTTAAACTGATGGCTACCTACCTTGCTCTAACTTCTGTTTTTTGCTCTCTTCATGATCCAAAATGACTACACTTCCTTCCTCACAGTTTGCTCTGTTCAGGTCCAGACATACTTTTGACTTTGAAAAGGAACGGTTATTTCTCTCTCGATACATACTCTCTCAATCATAATGTTTCATTTTATTCATGTTAACTTTATACTCATTACCCTGATACCCGAGAACACTTCTGCAAAGGTTCTTTGCACATTCAATAAATGAAGAAGAGGGCCGTATTTCTCAGTATCAGCAAATACTGCCCTCAAACGTTAGCATTTAACAGAAGGAGGCTCACCAGCACGGAGTGGCCAATCCCATCAAGCAATGAGCAACAACCAAAAGGACAGGCACTCAAATCAGACATCGCCTTTGCATTTCAGCCTTCAGAAAACATGCAGCCATAGCAGAGAAATCAATACGAATTTTGCTTCTGACAGACCTGCCCTGCCATCAAGTGCAGTGCATCAGTTTGGGAAGAATACCAAAACAAACAAAGCATAACAAATACATGATTTGTCCACACCACTTCTGAAAGTGCATAGCATTGCGTACAAACCGTGAGGAGAAATTTGAGAAAGGGCCCACTCCGAGCTTTGCGTCTTAGAAGTCATTGCCTCCTTTGCTCTCAATGGAATGGATAACCTTTATAATGAACAGTGCATTCCTATATCATCACACTAGAACAAATGCATCAAAGCTATTAGCCTTCGAGAAAGTGGCTGTGGAGACTGCGGTACAGGCTTTATTTACAAACTTCCTTCAATACACGCAACTGCGAAAATGAATAAGTCGATTCTTTCATCAGCTTCAACTAGCAGGGACTATCCATGTCTCGGTGTTTCAGGAGCCGATGGGGTGATTATCTGTACCAAAACAAGTAAGGGGTAAATTGCAAGTAATTCATCCTTTATCTTCACAAAGTTCCGATATTGTATGGATCACTAGAGTAATAAAACCTTTTTGAACTTACTCCACAAAAACGTAAAACCCACAGCGTAGAAAAAACTGAAGGGGTGGAGCGTTTGACGCAGATGCAATATTAACATTGAGGGCAGCCATTGGAAAACAGGTGGTGAGGCGTCATGGGGGAACATTTGTGGAGTTTCGAAGATGGGAGGCAAGGGGCGCACGTGTGTGGTCTTCTGTCCAGTCAGAAGTATACAGCATTACCCTCCCCCCCCCGGTTATTTAAGATGGGGGATGCCACGGACCAGAATAATGGACCCGCATCTTGACAAAGGGAATCGAGAGTCACACGGAGGTCACAACAACTATTCTGTTAGTCTCCTGAGTAACATTATTCTCAAATCAGCAAGGTTTAAGCTTCTGAAAACGGCAGTGACAGTGCCAACATGATCGTATCTATGTGTATTTTAGCATTATTCTTCTATCTGTAAAGGATATATGGTATTCATTCCTTCCACCAAATAAATGTGACAACTATTTTTCCTCAAAAGGAAAGATGTCCAAATACCTAGATTCTACCATGTTCAGACAAATACTCATCAAGGCCAGTCTCCTCCAATGTGGGCATACAAGTTCCTTCGTGAGCAACCCAAATCTATACGGCAAACCCTGACGGCCCAGCCAAAATTCGTCACACAGGTATTTGTAGTTTCATTTTGAAACAGAGTTTATAAATAGGGAAAGACGAGACGCTTCGCAACGTTCTATTTACAAGCAAACGTTTGTTGTTGAATCAACAACGCCGTGAAGGATTTTGCAAGTGTTTTCAATGGCTTAAATATGCCCCTACCAATTCTGTTCCCATTCTGCAAGAACTGCAAATTAGCTTGGTCTTTCCGTTTACATTTTGGTTTTACATTTTTCAAAATAAAATGCGTTAAAAAATGAAATGGATTCAGTGTAAGCATTTACTGCGTGAAAAATAAATCACAGCCACGTGCAAATACACTTGCTAGACATCCAAATATTTCGCCCAATTATATACAGAAAATTGCTTGCCAATCACAGTTTACATGAGTCTGGCATACCTCCAGGAAAGTAGCTCCGACAATGCCCAAAGCGTTCATTAGACATTAGACTGTAGGGTTTTAAAACTACTTCTGCCTTATTCCTTCCCAAAAGAAAACACATACTACGGTTCAGAACAATGTTTCAGAACCAATGTGCCCAGACCCAGTAGCAATATACTAGATTCAAGAAAGCAGACGGAAAATAAAATCCAAAAGTTCCATCCCATGGGAAAACAGGTCAATAAACACAGGAAAAAATGCCATCATCAAAGTAAAACAAGAAATGGCATAGCCAATAGGTCTCGCCTTTGGGACCTTATAAGTGTTTAGTTATCCAGCACAATATCCTTGGTGCAACAACATCAACTGTTGCATGGCTAAACACTTATAAGGTTCCAAAGGCGAGACCTATTGGCTATGCCAATGCTTGTTTTTAACAGTTTCACAGTTGTATCTTCTAGAATAAATCTTGGCCAATGGACTTCATTCCCGAGTACTCGCATAGCAGAGCAGGGACAATTTAAGGATTTTGGGGGCCCTGGGCCAAACATATTTTAGGTCCCCCTGTTCGGAACAGCTTTGAATTTATGATCCAATTTCAGCTCTTTCATGCCTCTTTGGCCAGGTCACTGACAGAGCACAGTCACATTGGTCCAAATTCTAACGGTGTTTACATCTATTCAGGGATAGTGATGTGCGTTTTCAATATTGTATTTGTAACACAGCAGTAGGTCAGTAATATTACTGCAAATAATGTCTGTGACACCCTCCAATTTCTCATGTGTGAGCGTCCTGTTTTGATCTAAAAGAAACTTCTTTTAAGGATGTTGCATGAAACAAATATACCCTTTTCTGCAAAATGTCTGTGATAGACTCTCACATATCATCCACATTAAAAATAAATTAAAGAAAAACAGCATTTAAAACAATCTATTTAAGATTTATTAAAGGTCATCACAGCAAGGCTCTCTGCAGAACAGAGCTGGCTTTATCAGGCCCCCCCCCCCCCGAAAGGCTGGGCCCTGGGCTAGAGCCCACTTTGCACATGCCTTAAAACATCTCTGTAGCAGAGCTCTAAATATATTTCATGTGTTGACATGAGTACTCTGTCCAGTCCTAGTTTTTATTAGGTCGAGCCTGGGCAGCGCATCCGCTGCTCTGCGAGCCATGCTGTATTGGAGTATGGACTTGAAGCCCTGCCCACTCTCCGCCCATATTTGTCATTGGCTTGTGTCATTGTCCTTCGTAAATGCTGGCTTCTGATTCATTAATAGGCTTGTACTGCCTTGACTTCATTTGTAACCTCACGTGAGGACTGGCCCTTTTACTTCGGTTGTTACACAGAATATCTTATTTACTCTGTAAGCACTATTTTCTTTAATGGTTTCTCCTACTGCAGGTACTACATGCTTTCCTGCAACATTCAGCGCGCCATAGACGGTTTCACGGGTGCTTTTACAAAAAAAGCATTTGTTTGTCAACTTGACAAACAAATGCTTGTTTTTGTAAAAGTGCCCCATGCTGCGCATTCACTTTATTAGCGGCTGCAGACCTTTCTTTAGACACAGCTCATCTAAAGAAAGGGGCGTGTCCTCCATTAATGTGAAAGCGCAATATGGGGCCTTGTAAACAACAAGCATTTGCAATGCAATAGGTCTCGCATTTTAGAAACTTTGACCTATTGGTATTGTAAAGGACAATGCCTTTTATTATTGCAGGTTTTTTAAACGCAAAAAAGGCATTGTCATTTACAATGCCAATAGCTCAAAATCTCGCAATTGCGAGACCTATTGCATTGCAAATGCTTGTTTTAAGTAATGCAGTGCCTATCACTCTCAGAGACATCTGTATGTCATGGTCAGGCAAAAGTCAAAAAATACATACAAAAAGTGAAGGGCCTGGTTTAATCCCCTGAAGTGGATGTCACTCTTCAGTACTTGCATTGTAATGATTTTTCTACAGGCAAGCAAGGATGACATTCTAAATTCTGATTCCGTTCTCTGTGACATTTGCTTTGTTGTCCTTAAATATTCGCTTTGCTGTGGTCATCCTAGTCCTTCTGTTCATTAGTTTTGGGTATATGAAAATGGGCAGTGAGCGGCTGTTTTGTTTTTGTCTTAGGAAGCAGGACAACTTCCTTCATCAGTGAATATCAAAGTCCTTGTCCGGTTAAGCAGCTTTGAAGAGGCATTGACGTTGCTTGGAAGTTTCTGGTTCAGCTATTTCTAGGCAAGCTTTTTTATCTCTTTATGGTTAAAGAGTTGCTGTACCTCACATATTAGGTGTACGAAGCTCCTGCGCAGGATGTAAGAGGAATGGCTTTGTTTAACAGCTCTACAATAAAGGATTTATATGCCAAACTGAATGTTTTAGTTCCAGGTTTTAAAAAAAGCAGATCTGATTACATTTCATGAAAACAAAAAAAAGAAATGGAAATGTGAACAACTTATATTATTTTTCGAGACCTTTGTTTCCTCGATTTTGATTTACGACTTCATTGGTTTGAAGGGTTTTTAACCGAGCATTGCTGGCAGCTTACTTTTCAGCCTTCATCTGCAGTCTTGATCTATTAGGTTCTGGGCAGGAAATATGGTGATTCAATCCTGCACCTCGGTGTATGAGACAGGAACACTTACGTTTTTCATGGCTGAAGAACTGCTACTGTTTCTGTGCTCTGGGTCCAATCTAGGTTCATTTTTAGGGGAACGGAGATTGGTGAAGCATGCTCTGAATGGCCAAACTGGATTGCTGCAGTTGGTCAAGATTTGAAGACCTGACCCACATGAAGCCGATGGCACAATCACTGACTGACATATAGGACAACTAACTACCCCTACCACGGTCAAGTAGTACTGGTTTTCTCTAACAATCTTTTCTCCATTGCATTCTGTCTCAAAGGGTTTCGGTGGCATTTTTGGTCAACCATCTTATAGGAGTTATACTAGACCAGTTAGACTAGTCTAGTTAGACCAGACTATACAGTTTGGCTAGACTAGACTATACAGCAGTAGTCTGGAAAATTAAGCTTGGTCTCCTCTTCTCTTCACCCTCCTTCCCAAGGTAATCTCAGTTCTTCATTTATTAGTCTACGCGTTGGAAACCATTTAAAGTACTTCCTTGTGCATACTGGTATTTTGGCCAATTAACTGTGGTAGTAAGGCTGATGATATCTTCATAGTACTTTTCTATGTAGCTATCTGCTGGGATCTAGCAAAGTGATGACTGCAATGGCCTGGCTCGCCCCACAGTTTTGTTGAACTTAATATTTGTGCCTTCGTGCATTTTTGTATTTTTATGTGCTCTGGTATTAGCAGTTACAGTCACTCCAACGTAACACTGCTTATTCTCCCTTATGTACATGTTCATGTCTCAGAGCGATCACTAGTGGTTGAGATTAACTCAAGCATTTTTTCTATCACCTTGTGGTTGCAGAAAATGCCCTAAATATGATGAATATGCCCAGATGTGGGTTCTGTGCTCACTGTGCTACAAGACTCAAGCTCTACCTCACTGACGAGGCCCAATAGTCCAACACAGATCTGGGGTTGCTTGTGTTCCGGCCTGGAGTGAGGCTCGTCTGGCAATTTGGGATAGACTGCTCCTACTGTAATGTGGTCCAGAGTGATTGCCAGTGGCCGAGATTAATCCATCCATCACTTTGTTGTTTATTATCAAACTTTTACCAGAACTTTGCTTGGTTTAGCATCGGTCTGGTGCTTTTGCCGGTTTGCTTCAGACATCAAGATCATTCCTGTTAGGAAGAGTGCGTTTGGAAACTAGGTATTTTCTGATCTCAAATTCTGGTCCTGCTTCATTTACAGGTTCCTTTCCATTTAGCTTGGCGTCTGAAATGTTCATTGATTGTTGTCAATCAATGTTAATTTTCTTGGTTCCCTTGACAAGCCAGTTACATGGTCACCCCATTACTGTGATGCTTGTTTTGTCTGTTCACTGGAATTTCTACTATCCTGTTGAATGTCTAGGAGAATGATGGAATTTGTCTCCAGGTTCATTTTCCTCCATACATTTGTAGATGGTGGCTTCAGTACCACCTTCTTCAGGGTTACTACACTGTCAAGTACGACCCTGCTTGTTTGGTGGGCTTTACATCTTGGTTATTATCCATGGGTCATGAATATCAAAAGGTAGTATCCTAACAGAAATTTGATGTTTTGCATTTATTCTTTTTACATATTATTTCTGTACTATGCTGGCGTCTTCTTTGTTTTCTGTGTAAATCATCTTTTTTCAATAAGGTCTCTGTCAGAATGGTATGTGCGTGGCTCCCTGACCACAGGTTTAGAGTAGATGTGTTCCACACTAAGGCGGGGGTCTACACTTGTGGTCTGTGAACATACTTTATGCATCATCATGCCAAGTGGCTGCACGGTTTTATGCTTATTGTCATACCCATGCATTGTTCCAGGTGTCAGTGGATGGTGTACCACCAAATCCCAAGCTGACAAAGAAGCTTATAAGCTGATATTAAAAAGCTACCACAAGCAGCCCCAAATAGCTTGCAGAGACTACCTTTTGGCTACTACTGATAATGCGAGCTGTTCAACTAAATAACTTTATAAAACATTTAACAGTTTTTTAAAACCCAGTGCTTGCACCCAGTCTATCCTGGCCTGTCATAAATTGTGTGATTCATTAGCAGACTTCTTTGAGGATACAATCAACCTCATTTATAAGAATTTTCCAATGGCCCTGAAAGGTATAGGACTTTAATCAAGCCCCCTCTAATATCATTTCATTTCCGTCTTTATTTCGATATTTTTCAATCATAAAAGACACATTAACATACATACAAAACATTGTAGCCGTATATATATTAAAATACCCATATAAGATAATCGTAAAATGATAAAATATATACAGTATACATATAAAAAGAATTCATATTTTCATAATTATAGCAGCTATTCAGTTTCGATTGTTTGTAATATATAAGTAGTTCAGATCAAGGCAGCTCATGTGTCCTTATGCACTTAACTGAACTATTGAACAGATTATAAAACAATGGAGTCATCGTTACAGGCAGATTGGTTCTTCAGGTTAATCCTTCGTATATTCCATATCCAGCTTAAATACTTTGCTAGTGCAATTACCACATCTTCATTCAGATTTGTCTTTAGAATTCGCAGAGCCGTTTTACTTAATCTAGTACCAAGATTACAACATACCGGTTTTAACCATTTTTTCCTAGGTTCTCTATACGCTTGGCATACAAATAAAATGTGCATGATAGACTCCTCCATCATCAAACAGGAGGGACATTTCATATCAGATGTATTCTGCCATTTTGATGTGAATGTTTTAATCGGGAGAGAACCTACCCTAAATTGGTGAAACAGTTTCCTGTCTTGTGGTTTTAGGACATAATTCCAATAAGCCTCAAACCTACTGTCACACTTATGTTCCAGAAAGATACTAGATAGTGATGTATTCTGAGGGACTGTTAGAAGTTTGTGGTTTACCATCTTCCAGTAAGCGGCTTTATATTCTTTTTTTGAAGGGAATTGACTTCCTGCTGGATCCTCCCACAAATAACTAAGGCCCATATCACCTAAAGTATGTTTGATTATTTGTAGCCATTTGATTTTACGTGTCACATCAGCTGATCTTACATATTTAAGTGCCTTTGCATAATGTGACAGCTCCGGAGTAGTCCATAGTCTTCTCCAGTACGATATTGGCCTGAAATGAGCTATCTCTTTTAGCGCTGTACATCCCAGATCTAAAAGGAGGGGTATGAGTGGAGTGGACTGTGGAAGGCCTGTTATAGTTCTCAAAAATTTGTTTTGAGCTAGTGTCAGAGAAGTTATATTTTCAAAACCCCAGAGTTCGCTGCCATATAGGATTGAGGCCCTAATCTTCGCATCATAAATCATTATTGCGGGGCCTACTGGATTTGTTTATGAAAGTCGGAACTCTTTTATCAGTGCTCCTGCAAGTTGAGCATGCCGGATAGTTAATAAATCTATTTGGGGCTTCCAGTTTAGTCTCTTGCCCAGGGTAACCCCCAAATATGTGAAAGTGTCAGTTTGTTCCAATGGAATGTTGTTCATCATTACTCTCCCTTTCACATTCTTATATTTGTGTAGGACCATAAATTTTGTTTTATCAACATTGACTACCAATTCGTGGTCACTACAGAAAGTCATAAATCTATCTAGTGCTCTTTGAAGTCCTGATTGTGTCTTAGATAAAATTAGGGTGTCGTCTGCAAACATTAAAAGGGGCACCTTCTGCCCTGCAAGCATTGGTGCATCCGTTGGGTAAGTTAAAAAATATTTAACAACTCTGTCAATAAATAAGGAAAAAAGAGTTGGAGCCATGACACACCCTTGTCGAACCCCTTTAGTTACTGGGAACCTATCCGTTACTTTCCCCTGAGATCCCCAACGAACCTGAGCGTAATTTGACTCATGTAATTTTACAATTAGGGCAAGTAGATCCAACGGCATCCCTAATTCCCTAAGTGATTCCCACAGCTTTCTCCGGGGTACAAGGTCAAATGCAGATTTTAAATCTACAAACGCAGCGTACAGGGTTCCGCCTGCTATAATTACTGTGCTCCAATAAATAGTCACAAACCTGAAGACTTGATCAATAGTGCTAACATGGAGGCGAAAGCCGGCTTGTAAAGATGACAATATCTCATTTTCTTCTACCCAAATTTTAATTCGGTTCAATAACAGCCTAGCCATGATCTTCTGCAATGTGTCTATTAGGCTTATCGGCCTATAATTACTTGGACTGCTGCGATCCCCTTTCTTATATATTGGAATTATTTCAGCCCCACGCCAGGACTCAGGAATTGGAGCTCCTCTCGCAACGGCATTAGCTATTGTATGAATGTACTTAAGCCAATTTTCTTTATCATACCTGAATAAATCACCGGGAATGCAGTCTGGGCCTGGGGCTCTACCCGTTGGAATCATATTCAGTGCACTTTCCACCTCCCCCAACTCAAAAATCAGAGTGGTATTTGTTGTTATTGGGGGGTAGTTGATAGGGCTATCTAAATTGGATGCAAATTGTGCCTGAAAGTAAGAGACCCACTGTTCGGGTGCTACATTATTATCCGGGGTTTGCCTAGTTTCACCATTACCCCACTTTACGGCCTGCCAAAATGTATACATATTTTTTCCATTACAAGCTTCTAAGAGTCCTGCCCACCTATTTTCATCAAAATCCTTTTTAGCTATTTGTTGGGCTTTTTTGTAGGCAGTCCGTGCGCTTTTAATCTCACCAGCTGGTTTATTTCGTATGGCATAAACCAGACATTTATAGGCATCACTGCAGGACTGATTATACCACTTAGCGGATTTGGCGACATATATGCTACCCACTTTGGTTGTTTTTGTGAAGAAGCATTTGAGCTTAACAAAGAGCTCATCATGTGCCTGCATTATCACTGCTGTATTATCAACCTTGGTATCTATGGTATTAAAAACAGTTAGTGTCTCTTCCACTGATATCTTTATACGATTTAAGATGCCTTCTTTCTCCAATAACGTTGCCCATTTTACCCTTCGCATATCGTTTGTCATAAGTACATCTGCTGTTGCTATCTCCAATGGCTCTTCCAATATTACTGGTCCCTTCATTTCTAACGATAATAATAGGGGATTATGATCACTTTCCGCTCTCTGATGGACCATCATATCAAGAAGTCGGGGCCATAACTCCAGGTCAATGAGGATGTAGTCTATACGGCTACTTCTTGCCCCGTTATCAAAGGTGTGTGCTCCCTTCCTATCAGACATGGTCCTTCCATTTGCGGCCCTAAAACCCTGCTCCAGGCAGAGGCTTTTTAGCTGCAAAACAGCTTCTGTCCACTTGGTTACCGGAGGTAATGTTAGTGATGGGATACCCCAAGTGGAATCTTCATCACAACTAAGCGCACCATCTTCATAATCCAGGGGTTCAAAGGTACAATTAAAATCCCCCACAATTATCATATTGTTATTCCCCTTGTGGGTTCCAATAAAAGAATCCAGTAAGGAAATCGTATTAGAACATTTCCCCCAGCCACCCCTCTCGCATATACATTAACCACTATTAGATCTAGATCATAGACGGAGCGTATTAGGATTGTTTGTATATCAGGACTATCCATTGGTAGCTCTTCAGTCCTGGATACTTTATTTTGCCTAACCCATATTATAAGCCCCCCGATGGTCTCCTTTTTGCCCGACAATTGCTGGTTTTGTAAAAGTTAAGTAGCCTGGGTAAAAAATAGGTCTCTGGGACCAGGTTTCCTGGAAGGCCCAGATGTCAGATCCCTCCACAAACAATGACCAGTCAGCAGATGCCAGCTTAGATTGAAGCCCAGCTATATTCCAAGATGCTATGGTTAAACTTGGCTTTGGTGGGGCACTATTTGCGATGTATTTAGCTAGATGTGTCCCCGGTCCCTGTGGATGTGGCGAGGTACTTTGTTCTCTACCCATTTGCCCGTCCAACATCACCAACGAATGTGGGGGAACTATTATTTGGCATCAATCGACCTTATCCAGGATCGAGCCCTCAGCACCTCCCCGGGCCTCCACGTGAGGATCTTTGTTAGTAATTGTAGAGGGAGGATTGTATTTTAACCTAATATTGGACGTAAGTGGATTCAGTGTTCGTAGATCAAATGCTATCATATTATCTACTAACTCCATGGATGTTAACTGCAGACAGATATAATCTGTTTTTGCATTGTGTATATCACATCTATGTGCTGAAATTATGTCTTCCCTTATCACCGATCTACACTTCCTTATGTAACGAAGCCAATGAATGACTTTATTAATCAGTGAGTTTTCATCTTCCATAGGTGAGTTAAATCCAAGCTTGGGTGGATTAATAAGATAAATTTGGGCCTTACGCTTATCTATCATGGGGGAAATTAAGACACCCTTATCCCTGTTTAAGGGGGGATTAAAATCCCAAAGCCTGTTTTGGTCAGGGTTGGCTAAATTATCTCCCCTCCTACTATTTTGCTGCTGCTGTTTGCTCTGCATGGCCACAGGTAGGATGGGACCACGAGTTATGTTGACATTTTCTAATCGGGACCTTACCCCTTGTTGAATTAGTGTGTCCTCTTGTACAATACAATTGTCACTTTTAGTGGCATTAGAGATCATACTAGCAGCGCTATTTTGTTGGCAAAGTGGTCGCTCTTGTACCTGCCTGCTCCTTTCAGGATCGTTCACTCGAGTTGTTTTTAGCAGGATATCTATTAGCTTATCTACCAACCCTTTCAGAGTGCTAACAAGGTCAACAAGAATTTTAGATAGAACCCCAACATTCCCCATAAGGTCACTACCACAAGCACAAGCACCTGACGTGCTCACTGGTTCTAAATTGGGTGTCCCCGGCAGCCCTTCATGATGACTTGGATTCACTATCTGTGTTGACATACAATTCTCTGCAAGGTTAGTCAATGGTTCAAACCTATTACTACACTCTACCTCGAACACCAAATTGGGCTGTAGTGTTTCAATCATCGATACTGGGGTTACCTGTAGAAGTGAGGAATCGGGTACTTCTCTTGATGGTGTGGTCAATATGGGAGGCTCTTTATGTTTGTTTCTTTTAAATATATCTGGAATGGTTTTTGAGCCTGTGATGGATTAGGGACTATTGTTGGGTAATCATCAAGTGATCCATTTTCTCTACCAATAGGGCTGGTTAAGATTTGCTCGCAGTCAGAAATAATATTATCAATGCGGGTCATGACACAACCATTTTTGCTATGTGAGGGATTTTTAAGTGATTTTCTTAACTTTTTGACCTTCCCTACAACACCCCCCCTGTGGCTTCCATTGCCTTCCTCTTCCCCATATCAATCCTAAGAAGACAATCTTACAATCGCTCAAGTGGTCGTGACTTGTGTGCTAGGTTCTAATGGACACTATGTCACCGTTACCCCCTATCCATTGGGGATACAATCAGGTACCTTCAATTACAACACCCCATAGGCACATACAACAGTACCTTGCAAATGTCCAGATCCTATGGTCGATGTTAGAGTGGTGGCCCTGCCCTGACTCTTCCTGGCGATGACGGGCAAGGACGGGCCCGCCCTTGGCCCGGGCTTCGCCCGGGCGCCGCCCGCGCGCGCCCGCGCCGCAGGTGTAGAAACAGCGCTATAAGCGCGGAGCGAGCTCCTCCTCCTGACTTGCGGCACCTGTGCGGGAATCAGGAATGCTGGGACTCGTGGTCTCCAGAGTGTTCCTCGGGAGCTTATTGGTGCAGAGGGAGAGAACCCTGGGACTCCAGTCCCACCAGGGCTTGTTGAGTGGCAAGAGGGTCCCCAAGCAGCAACCAGTGACCAGCACGCAGGTAGAGCAGCGAAGTAGCAACCCGCGCCGCGGGTGTAGAAACAGCGCTATAAGCGCGGAGCGAGCTCCTCCTCCTGACTTGCGGCACCTGTGCGGGAATCAGGAATGCTGGGACTCGTGGTCTCCAGAGTGTTCCTAGGGAGCTTATTGGTGCAGAGGGAGAGAACCCTGGGACTCCAGTCCCACCAGGGCTTGTTGAGTGGCAAGAGGGTCCCCAAGCAGCAACCAGTGACCAGCACGCAGGTAGAGCAGCGAAGTAGCAACCCGCGCCGCGGGTGTAGAAACAGCGCTATAAGCGCGGAGCGAGCTCCTCCTCCTGACTTGCGGCACCTGTGCGGGAATCAGGAATGCTGGGACTCGTGGTCTCCAGAGTGTTCCTCGGGAGCTTATTGGTGCAGAGGGAGAGAACCCTGGGACTCCAGTCCCACCAGGGCTTGTTGAGTGGCAAGAGGGTCCCCAAGCAGCAACCAGTGACCAGCACGCAGGTAGAGCAGCGAAGTAGCAACCCGCGCCGCGGGTGTAGAAACAGCGCTATAAGCGCGGAGCGAGCTCCTCCTCCTGACTTGCGGCACCTGTGCGGGAATCAGGAATGCTGGGACTCGTGGTCTCCAGAGTGTTCCTCGGGAGCTTATTGGTGCAGAGGGAGAGAACCCTGGGACTCCAGTCCCACCAGGGCTTGTTGAGTGGCAAGAGGGTCCCCAAGCAGCAACCAGTGACCAGCACGCAGGTAGAGCAGCGAAGTAGCAACCCCTCTAATATCACTAATACAGTAATTTTCACTTATGTCCCATGGAGCAGGTACAGAGCAGTCTATCACTAGCCAAATGAGGATCTCCTCTTGATCCGTGTCCCCCTAGGATAACGGCTAGTTTTAATATGGTGATTGCCCCAATTGTAATGAAGCTATTCAATCTCTCTTTAACCTCAACCAAACTTCCAGCAAGTTGGAAATGTGCACAAGTTAGGCCCATACTTAAGAAACCTTCAGCGAACCAAGAGGTTCTTCCCAGCTATCACCCTATCTCCTTGTTAACATCACTTGCCAAAATTTTAGAAGAGCATAAAATCTTAGACAACTCACAGTCGGGTTTCAGAGCATCCCATAGTATGGAGACAGCTCTGGTGGCTGCCTCTGATAACAGACTATCTTTAGATGCTGGGACCGCAATCACCCTGGTCCTACTGGACTTGTCTGCAGCGTTTGATAAGGTCTCTCACACCATTCTAATCCATAAACTGTATGAGGCGGGCATATGTGGAAGTGCCTTGCTTTGGCTCTGAGATTTTTTATACAACCGAACCCAAAATATCTGTCTTGACTACTTCAGGTCCAAAACCTTAAGAATGAACAAAGGAATTCCACAGGGTTCCTGCCTGAGCCCGACTTTTTTTAATATTTACATGCCGCCTTTAGCACAGATAGTTAAAGCATATGTATTTGAGATCATATCCTATGCGGATGACACACAATTGCTTACGTCCTTTTAACCTGACTCTAGGAAAGTTCAGTCGCAGTTCTCCCACTCTATGCGCGAAATTGCGACATGGATGACCAATAATTGTCCCCAGTTGAACAGAGATAAAAAGGAGATTCTTCATTTTGGCAAGGCTCTGGATATTTGGCCAGCTGGCTGCCTGAGCTTGGCCCAGCTCCTGCTCGTAAGCAGGTAGTAAAAAAATCTTGGGGTTAAAATAGATCAATCCCTATCGATGAAATCTCAGGTTGCCTCTATCTATCGTACTTGCTATGCCACCATGTGGCTCTTAAGGAATACTTTCCTCTGACTTCCCCCCCCCAGATATAGAAAGTCTCTAGTCCAGGCTCTCACTACCAGTCGCCTGGATTACAGTAATGCACTTCTTGGAGCAGCTAACGATACCTTGGTATCAAAACTCCAAGTGGTGCAGAATACTGCTGCCTGGCTTATCTGCCCATAAAACAATGCATATTCTTTATGATATGTTGCCTGGCAAAGAAAGCCTTAATCAATGCCTTGCCCACCTATTTGCATTCCATGCTTCGCTTGCATCAGGCCTCTCAGGTTTTAAGATCTTCCAACATGTCCTATCTAAAAATACCTCGCATCCGCAAGGCCAGATTTGGTGGCAGATCATTTTCCTATTAAGCACCATGTAATGGAATAAACTTCCCTTCTCTATTCGGCTATAAGAGAATCATGCAAAATTCAAGAAGCCATTAAAAATATGGCTATTTAACGTGTCTTTTTAAGCCTCTGGTGACTATTCATGCAACCTGTTGTGTCTAGCGCTGAGATGCTTCTCTGGGAGTGAGTTGTGTTTGTGCGCGAAAGCAAGTTTCCATAGGATATACTGACGACTGTTAGAACCTGTGGCGGAAATTGTTTCTACAGTGACTGCAAGATAAGAAGATTTTGCAGCAAAAGAAACTAGGAGCCCAACTAGAAGGCGCATTTTGTGGATTTTCTTGAATTCTGAGGGAGATGCCCCCAGAGCTGGGATCACTCCAAAAGACACAAGAAAAGAGAAAAGTTGCTGATGCTACAATTAAACTGCCCACTGTAAAGCACTCTGCTGGTCATTTGCACAAGTTATGTGCTGTAATCCTTATCCAAAAAGAAAAACACTTTTAAATTATACACATGCCTGAATACTATCACTTCTCCTATCATTGATTAACTATACTTCAGATGCAGGGATAATTCCAGAGTGCATTGCATTTACCAGTTAAGTGCTGTAAGTTTTGAGAAGAACGTCAGAAAAGTACATCATGTTTAGCATTTCAGGAGACTTGACTAGGTCTGTGATTGCTATGATATGCACGTCAATCAAAACTCGTTTGGAGTCACCACAGAAGGTGCCAAAAGCCAGGGGCAAGTTCGGTATTAGAATGGGAAACGATGACCTTGACAGGCATACTTAAGATCCGATTTGCCCTTGTCAATCTTAGAAACTGCAGATTCTTTAGGGAGTTGCCCGAGCAAGCCCAGCAGACCGGCAGTGGTGTAACATTAGCCCCCGCAGTTCGGCGTGGGAAGGGGGGGAGAGTTCCGAGCCCCAGGAGGCCCCCTCAGCAGAAGTGGTAGGTGGTGGGCTGGGGCCCCCCTCCATGTACTTTGCGGGGAAATGCCCTCAAGTTTCGTTACGTCACCGCAGATCGGAGTTACAACAGCATAAATAGACCCACACCAGACTTCCCGAATCACCTGTTTAATTTTATGTGAATTCTGCAACTATACAACGTACCCATCTGTTAAGAAATGGATTTATATACTTTAATTTAACCACCAAAAACATGCTTCTGATAACGTTTATGCACATATTTTTCGAACGGTTAACTGGACTGGACATCCTTCTTAACGTCTACTGTCCCATCCAGTCTCCAGACCTTTAATTCGTTTTTCATTTGTGTGTAGAAATCCTCTGATTTTCCACAGTTTGGAATGCATCAGAGCTGCAAAGAGGTTGAGTTTGTTTAACTTCTGTAGTGATGCTGCCATTTTGACATCATGCTTTGTAAGGCAGTCAGGTGCACCACAGGTTTCTGACAGATTCCATTTAAACAAAACATTTCTACTAAGGTTGAGGTCCTGTTCAGCTATAAATATGCCAGTGTGGGCACGATCAAAACAAAATATCTTTGGATGCTCTGCCCACAGCCGTTGTTAAAATGTCTCCATCAGTGGTGGAAGATTCCAGGACGAGATCATCTTGCTTCCAGAACTGGTTGATTGGGTTATTCCAACAACTGCCATTTTCCACAAGTCGGCATTCAGTTTGTCCAATTATTAACTAACAAGAATTAAAAACATATGTAATCTGAGTCCTGTGTCATGAGGGTCAAGCGTCTGCTCATGTTGCGGGTCACAGTCACGAGTTCTTCAGGCAGTGAACTTCGAACTTTTTATTGCCGCGCCCCCCCCAGTGGACCAAAATATACAATCGGGCCCCCCTCAGAATTTCTCACAATTATTCTATTAAATTGACATGTTTAAATATGTCTATACTTATTTAAACATTGCAGTGAAGTTCTGTTACCATTTTAAAAATCAAAGCTAAACGGGTATGCAGTTCCTAACAGGGAGGGGTGGGAGTGAAGTTTCAGTAAGACAATAGGTTGTCCTCTAAGAAGGGAGGGAAGGGGGGGGGGGAAATCCCTCCTTTCGGAATTAGTGCCCTCACACACCCAGCCAGCTGGGTGTCATGCTTCATCATAGGGCATGCTCCTCGTCAGGTCGGCGCTGCAATACCTGACGGGCACCCTATGAGGGGCTCTTTGGTGGAGATCTTTCATTCCTTGCCGTTTGGTGCCGTGGGTGTAAGGGGCCTAAAAGTGTAGATGTGGATGAGGTTAAGGTCAATAGACCGTGTGGATTAAAACAGGAAATGGAAGATCAGGCAGAACAATTTTAACGACCCTGTCTCCCAACCTGGTTAGAAATTGGAGTGGCGACTACCTGAAGTGATGTTTTAGGGTGTTGCGCTCAGTCTCTTGTGGTCGACATGTTTCTTGCCTGTTAGTCGAAATGATCAGGTGGAAATTCTTCAGGACCAAGTATGTGAGTTTCTATCTACACTACATGTGTGGTATTCAGGTGTACTAAGCACGATATACCACAATTGACACCTAAAGGTGAGTTACCTGTAGATGTACTGGCCAACCTAATAGAAAACAAAACAGTAACATTAAACAGTGATTGTCATCTTGTCTATTCATCATAAAAACTCCACTTTCCCCTGTAAATCACATCATAACAGAGCACGCAACAGTGTTGTGCCCCATATGGTGTATGAAAGTGATGGCAACTGTAGTCATACAATTTAGGCATGGTGCATTGCATTCACTCTATTATCCATGGTGATACGTGATCAGGTGTAGTATCCCGAGTGAAGTGATAGCTGAAAAGATGTGAGTTTTAAAAATGCAATCAAATACCGGTCTGCCAAACATACTATTCTGGTCAGGCAGGACTTACTAACTTAAAAGTATCCACAGTGTGATTATTAGAAATGGGGGTGGGGGTTTTGAAGAATATTTGAAGCCCCTTCCCTTTTGACACATACTCCCAGCTAGGATAGAAATTACATAAAATAGATGTTAGTGATGGCCCATTACAGAGCGTCTTACTGCCGCTCATTTTTTTCTGCTTGAAACAAAGCACTGTTATCAGCATAATGCTTCTTTTGGCCAGAACCTGGCACCCCCCCTCCCTCCCGGGAACACTTGAGGCTCCCTAAGTGGGGCCCGCCCCCAGTTTGAAGGCCCCTTCTTTAAGGCCTGAAGCCAAGAGGTGGGAAGGGAACAAACCTGGCAACCCCTTTGTGACACCGGTTGTATATCCAAGGCCGAATGCAGTTATGAACTTTGGTGGCTGAAGCTGATATTCATGGACCAGATCAGTGCAGGTTCAAAAAATGAAAAATGAAAAAAGGCTCGAGTAGGAAATGTGGGAGTCTTGTGCTTCATCATACGCAGAATGAGGCACAAGAAACAAGTAGAACAACTAGGCTTTGATTGAGAAAATCAAGAGAAAAATTTCACAGCAGAGTGAAATCAAATCTTCAGTGCAAATTTGGATCATTCCACATCTGTATTTGAACTCGGATGCCAAGCAGGAGTCAGTGACCAGAGATCACGCTCTCTGCTTTAATTTGATTTGAGAGAAAGCAACGAACAGCCTAGCTCAAGAAGGTAACACTTTCACCAGACACCTCCAACTCCGTCACCTGATCAGACTACCATATCTACATATAAAAAAACACTAAACCAGAAGGTATCTTCCTCTGTTAGTCAATGAGATCTCCTTCCTGCCCTTTTTAGTAACACAGCCAGATTTGGTTAAGACTTCCACGAGGACACCAATTAATTTATTTGGAAATTTTCCACCAGTAGGTTTTCAGATTCCTAGTTCAGACTTTATTTGAAGGGTCGAACCATAAATTTCTCATTGTTGAAAGTGTACATTTCATTCAGCTGCGAAAGCGATAGCATTGTTGTTTTTAGAGAGGAGGGAGTAGCCACACATTCTCATTATTTTTTTTAATGTCCTATCCATGGGCATTCCATTTTTTACATCATTAAATGTGGAAATAGATTGCATTGCGTCTTCCGCCCTCCATTGCTTTTAGATGGCTGCAGAGCATGGGCTTGGTCAAGCTACTAACCAGTGACAGAGGGGTACCTTAAGAAGTTTTGGTTCTTCTCTGCCATCGAATAATCTGAGTCCAGGTGTAGTAAGAAGTCTGGTGTGAATTCTTTTTTCTCACCTTGCTTTCTAAAGGCTACTGAGAACTTTTGCCGCCTTGGAATCAAAGTAGACAGTTCTATGACAATAATCTGTTATCTTATATAGCTGTGGACGGAAGCTGCGTCTTATATGGACCTTCATGAGTCTCACTAGATCATTTGGATATCTGCATGCTAGCAGTTCACAGGAGGTTGCAAATAATGCTACTCAAATAATGCTAGTGTTCTCACAATTCCTGGAATAACTTTAGAACGTGTGCTGCCCCTTTCTTTGGGTCTTGTTGGGTCATTGCTACTTTATTTTCTTACTGACATTTTAAAAGGATTGTTTTCTTTATGTTCGTTCTTAAAGTAACTATTGGAAGGAGTATAAAGGTCAGATTTGTAATCATCCAGATGCCATATAATGTGATGAGATTTAAAATCAAATGTAAAACAGTCTAACCACCATTCACTGTTTGGCATTTCAAAGACAAGTTTCTGTTGCCACGGGAGCAGCAGCACAGGTTTTTTGCACACCTGATGTAACAGTGATAGGAAGGTATTAGAAGTACAAGAAAGACTATCACTACCAAGTACTCCAAAGGACTTGAGATGCCGCACAGGCCTGTGCTGAGCCACAGTAAAGAGCTCCATCGATAGCAGCTCTTTGGAAGGCAGCATGGTCCCATGATAGACTGTGCTACTTCTGCAAGTGGGTTTGCACTTGCGGCCTTTGGTGCAAGGCTGGTAATAGGTAGTTCGGGTGAGGTTTACAGGAATTCAGGTCTCTGGTGCCTTGTATCTAAGCGGCAGCCATGCTGCCTTGGAACTATTTCATAATAGTCGTCATGTCTCATCCATCACTCCGCCCTTTCCAATCCCTGCTTTAGCAAACAGCAACGAGAGTATCCATCTTTCCGGCGCAAGACGGCAGCATACCATCCACAAAAGCCATTTATTCAGGGTATCGGAACATGCAATGTTTCCAATTAACCCCTAATAGCCCATATGGTCTTCACTGTTCCCACATTTCTTTTTTTTTACTCCAGCTGTATTCACAAAGGAGTTGGTGTTCTATGCTCAGTTGTATTTCTGGATGTGTTTGTGCCCTATGCCCACCTGTATACCTGAAGGAGTTTGTATCCCGTGTCCAGCTGCATTCCTGAAGGTGTTGGTGTCTTACACCCAGCTGTATTGCTGAAGGTGTTGGTGTCTTACACCCAGCTGTTTCCTTGAAAGTGTTGGTGTCTTACACCCAGCTGTATTCCTGAAGGTGTTGGTGTCTTACACCCAGCTGTATCCTTGAAGGTGTTGGTGTCTTACACCCAGCTGTATTCCTGAAGGTGTTGGTGTCTTACACCCAGCTGTATCCTTGAAAGTGTTGGTGTCTTACACCCAGCTGTATCCCTGAAGGTGTTGGTGTCTTACACCCAGCTGTATTGCTGAAGGTGTTGGTGTCTTACACCCAGCTGTATCCTTGAAGGTGTTGGTGTCTTACACCCAGCTGTATTCCTGAAGGTGTTGGTGTCTTACACCCAGCTGTATTGCTGAAGGTGTTGGTGTCTTACACCCAGCTGTATCCTTGAAGGTGTTGGTGTCTTACACCCAGCTGTATTCCTGAAGGTGTTGGTGTCTTACACCCAGCTGTATCCTTGAAAGTGTTGGTGTCTTACACCCAGCTGTATCCCTGAAGGTGTTGGTGTCTTACACCCAGCTGTATTGCTGAAGGTGTTGGTGTCTTACACCCAGCTGTATCCTTGAAGGTGTTGGTGTCTTACACCCAGCTGTATTCCTGAAGGTGTTGGTGTCTTACACCCAGCTGTATTGCTGAAGGTGTTGGTGTCTTACACCCAGCTGTATCCTTGAAGGTGTTGGTGTCTTACACCCAGCTGTATTCCTGAAGGTGTTGGTGTCTTACACCCAGCTGTATCCCTGAAGGTGTTGGTGTCTTACAGCCAGCTGTGTTGCTGAAGGTGTTGGTTCTTACACCCAGCTGTATTGCTGAAGGTGTTGGTGTCATACAGCCAGCTGTATCCTTGAAGGTGTTGGTGTCTTACACTTAGCTGTATCTTGAAGGTGTTGGTGTCTTACAGCCAGCTGTATCCATGAAGGGGTTGGTGTCTTACACATAGCTGTATCCCTGAAGGTGTTGGTGTCTTACACCCAGCTGTATCCCTGAAGGTGTTGGTGTCTTACACCCAGCTGTATTGCTGAAGGTGTTGGTGTCTTACACCCAGCTGTATCCTTGAAGGTGTTGGTGTCTTACACCCAGCTGTATCCTTGAAGGTGTTGGTGTCTTACACCTAGCTGTATTCCTGAAGGTGTTAGCATCCTATGGCCAGTTGTGCTCCTGAAGGGGTTGGTATGCTGTTCCTAATCCTGCCAGTGGCGTAACACAGGCCCCTGCGGTGCGGGTGGCCAAAGCTCCAGGGGGCCCCCCCAGCACAGAACTCTGACCGGAGAGCTCCCGATTTAATCTGGAGGGGGCCCCTCCACATACCTTACAGGGGGGCCCCCTCAAGTTTCGTTGCGCAAGTGAGTCCTGCTATCTTCCAATCTGCGTTCAACTCTCTTCATCCTCTTGTCCACACCCCTTAATTTCGAAGCGATCACAGAAAGGTGTTTTTTTTCTGCTTGAGGCTTTTTCCTTCATCTCCTAGTTCCTAAAGGCATCCTTCTATATCTCGCAGATACGATGAGACACATAATTTGGTTTCCAGAAAAGAGAGTGGTGAAAAAAAGAATCTTAATTGAGCATAAAATAAAATAAAAAAGGAATATATAAATTCATTTGTGACCACATTTCAGAGCGATGGTAATCCACAAATAAATGTATAACATGTCCATCAGGAACTGAGTGTATATGAATAATTGTGCAGGTAGTATGAAACAACAAATATACACAAAAGGTTTTCTGACGCGAATCTAAAAACTGAGAGACACTTACCGGCCCTCGCAGATCAATGAGTTCCTGCCTCATTTGAGAAACGAGGGCCTCTTTGGCCAGCAGAGAACGATGCAGCCTTTCATTGAATTCCATTAACTCTCCGTGCATTTCAGCCACCTGAAAAGCAAAATATAAAATATAGAATGAAGAGCCCATGTGATGCATAACTAGTCCTCCACACCAATTAACTGAAAAGATTCAACCATCTCAATAAGCAACAGAAAAATGGCTGCCTTAAAATACATTTTGGCTTTTAGTCACTTAACTTTATACAATTGTATTTATTTATTTATCAAAAGTGTTCTACGAGTAACAAGTGCAAGAAATATCTTTAAAGCTGGGGGCGTCAACGCAAGAAGTCAATTTGAACACAGGAACAAATTAGTCTTTAAGGTGGTGTCATAACCACCTTCAGGGAGCCTCGGATCACGCTGGTTGTTTAAGCCTTTTACTCCTGATTTTCCGAGGCCCAGCCTACTATGGATCCTGAGCAACTGGGCCAAGTAGCACTTCTGTACCTACTCTGTGGTAGGTGTGGACGAGGAGTCAAAGACTCCCTCGCAGGGGAAGTGTAGATGCAGATTAGTGAACACAACTCATAATTCAAAGTGCACATAGTAATGTAAATAAATTAATGTCCAGTCAAATACTTGCTTTTATATGAAAAAGAGGAGTTTTATTTCTACGTCTACACATGCAAAGGAATAACATTCATAAGCAACAACATAATCCCCTTTAAGGTTGGGGATCTAGTGTTTGTCAGGCAATTCCCTGTCCCGCATTCTTCCTTGCAATGTGGTTGGGGTTATTCCCCATTCACTGGTGGCCACATCCAGAAAATGCTCACTAGTAGGCCATACTCAAGAGTTCCCCCTTTGACTCTGAAATAGTCAAAAGTGTATTTGGTGCCACAGCACCTTCAGCAGTGAGGCCCTTGGGGCCCAACAGGCCCGATTCAAGTCTTACTCACTCCTGCAGCATTGAAACATTCAACGTGTCAGTGGGTGCCCTGACCATGGACCCTCGCATGCTCTAATCATGTTGCGAAGCTGGACTGCTCTCGGTACAGGTGGCAGCACCCAGCAGGGGCAGGCTCCCTCCCAAGCGGCGCTGCCAGCTTACCCCAGTGAATGGAGATGCTCCCAGCCTGCATAGAAGCAGTAAGTCAGTCTTTTCCACTGGCGGCGGGGGTGGGGGTTGGTCTGTCAGCTCCTGCCTGGAGCCCAGCGAGGGTGCACCATCTTTTTCGGGTTCCTCCTAGGTCCCCGGGGGTCGATCAGGGGAAGATCTCGATATGCGGGTCTCGACCTGCTGGTTGCAGCCTCACTCTTGTCCCAGGCAACCGTCAGAATTCTTAGCAACTTAGTACCAGAAGCTCCTCCTGGCATACAGGTTTGCAGTGGTACCTCTGCCCACACCATGGCGGCACCTCCTGCAGATGGGGCTGCTGCTAAGGCGTTCATGAGTCCTGGTACACTGGTCACACAGTTACTTCACCGGTGGCCCATTCTGGCATACAGGGTCACCGCAACGAGTCAATACGGGCTTGGCGCTCCCTGCACAGCGCTCAATGGACAGCCAAGTCCATGGCAGCCCTATCCTGGCCTACAGGGATCGCTGAATCAGTCCTGCACATGATCAGTGACCTGATCAATGTACAGCCATATCCTCACAACTCGTACAAGAAGTCTTCTTGGTAGGGCTCCCTACTGGACCTTGCTACCTCCAATGCTCTGCTCTTCCTCACAGGGCACACTGGTCTTGGCAAGCAGGCAGGCACTGGTGCTCAAAGGCAGGTTGTCTTGGTTTCCCTGGGTGATAACCCCTCACCCAGCAGGGAGATTAGAAGGACTAGCCCCTAGCCCTGGTCAGAGGCCTAAATCTTGCAGAGCTTCCCCTTCTCACACTGCTTGTCTGGTTGCTTGGCAGATGACAAATGTTGGGGCCCCAACCTCCCCTTCGTATTGTTCATTTCCAGACACCAAATGTGATTTGGGGTCTGAGTCTTTGAAGTTTTATGTTGGGGTTCTGCTTCTTTTGAAGTGTACACTTTTCTCGCTCTTCTTCCACTTGAAACCTGTCTGTCACAGCAGGAGAGACTCCAAACATGATAGTCCCATTACACAGGCCGTGGGAGTGACTAGAGTTCACACCTGGATGTCAGTCACATTGATATGTGCCTCAAAAGGAAAATCCTGGGCTCCTAGCCCCACTCTCTATGATTCCCTTATCAACCCCATATCCTTCCTGAGATGTGTTCAGGCTCCTTCCTTGTGACCTATCACTGAATCAAAGAAAATCCTTTTGAAGTGTAAAGGCAGAGTCTCTGTCTTCCTTCCTCCAGCTCCTCCGAGCTCACAGGAATGCAGCAATACACAAATCTGTCTGGGGGTATTCTTATACTCTTCATGTCTTCACCAGGCGGCCTGGCCTTCCCCAAAATGGAACTCAGAGTCCTCCATGTAATGTACCATTGCAGGCACACTTGCACTCAGTACACAGCACACATGTTGTCCAGCACTGTTACCTCCATGTACTGACGCACCACTGACACACATACATTCAGCACATAACATTCAGTCTGAGCGCATTGTTCAGTACTGTAGTTTGTCTATATTGTACCGTGGTGTGCTATTTGCAAGCACACATGCACTCACCATGTCATACATACACTCTGTACATGCACTAACCATACATGCACTTCACAGCACTACTCTATCCCTGTACTGTACCCTTCCCATTCATCCAACGAAGAGTCACTACTCCAGTGCTGCGCAGCACTCCACATCTACCTGATGTAGGCCAAGGGTTAAGATATTTCAACAATACGGACTGGTTTGAAAAAATTAAACCGCATCCAAAAGCAATCGTGTGAAAAAAACCGTTAGGTTTTTTTTTAAAAGGACCCACACCCACCCACCTAGTTGGTGGTATACTTCATCATTGTGTTCCCACCTTGGGTGCCGTGTGCATCATAGGTGTGCTTTGACGCCTGATTACAGCAGAGCAGCTTTTTTGTTTATGACAATTTGTGAAAAAGGTGGATTAAAACTGCCTCCAGGATTCCCCTCCTAACCAGGAGAAATTAAATAATGGGATCCTGGGGCAGGATTAAAACTGAACTGTGGATGTCAGGGAGATATAATTGATCTCATACATCCTAAGATGGTTCTACATAGCCAAATAGCATGACTTTGCAAAGGCTTTCTTCAGGACCAACAGTGAAGGGCCGGAAATGGGCCCCTTGGAGATGTGAGTGTACACAAGCGAAGGTGTGCTAAAAGATGGAGATACTAACTCTGTTTCTCGGGTGAAACAGTCACTTACGGTTTTCACCCAGAACGCTGTACCTGTAAGAAAAGAATGTGACAAAGTAATTGGTAGTCACAGCACACAGTAGTTTGAAATGCAGTTTTTGGGTATAGTGCACCAATGCCGTGACATGTATACCACAGGCGGTTGCATGCATAAAGAACATTACTCCTTGCATGCCACCAGTGATAATCTTTTAGTCAGTGCATTTGGGAAACTACGGCGAATGCACAGTGTTTTAACAATCAGTGCGGATGCACGTCACTCAGTCCATTGCATACAAGAATGCATTGGGAAAGAGCGTGTGGTAAACCATAATTTGTGCTAACACTCAGAACTTTTTCCACTGCAGGCATCCTAGAGGTCATCGCTCAGTTCTGAGCTCTTAACCTCTCTTCTAAGTATCAACAATATATGGTCACTTCATCTATTGTGGAAAAACCCTTTTCCATGCAGAGAACACTGGGCAGTATTTCGTATAAATTATCGGAAATGTTCAAAGTCTTGTCTAGTGTATGCATCCGGCTCATTAGAAAGAGACAACCATCGTATGTAATTAATAAAATAGAAGTCTCACTTGGGTCACTATAAAATTAAGTGACATGGATCCCGGCTGGGGCCGGTGCCTGTAGTCACACTCTGGAAAGGAGTAGAAAAAAGCCTTCAAGGTAAGTAACCCCCTTACCGGTAAATCAAAAGATAGAGAGGGTCCACCGTCCGTGTCAGATACCTATTGCGGCCCTGACACAAGACCCCGGAGATGCTCCAGTCTCGGCAACTGATGCCTAAATAATCGGCATTGCAGTGGGCCGTGCCTGGCCAGAGCGCGTGAAGACGTAGGGAGCCATCTCCCTATTGGTACAGCCGGACAGTCCTCCTGTAGGTTAACCCCTTCCGAGGAAGTGCTATGTTGTGCATGGAGTGATCTGCCTTCTGTCTAGTTTTACGTCTTTCTAGTGTGAAATGTTTAATGGGCATGTCGAAGGTCGACAATTGGAGAGTAGACACTAAATCATGATGAACAGAATATGCATATACAAGGTGATACAACCAAGTATGTTGTGTTCTTAAACTTCTAAGAAAGAAGTATGTTTAAAATGTTACTACTGTGTCAAAATGCAAAGTGGTTGGTCATTTTTGTAGTTTTTCGATTGCATCTTATATTGCTGCGATGTTCGCAGATTCTCACCTTGATCTTTCTACTAGTCATGCCAATGTATCGCAGATCACATGGACACGTGATCATATATATAACATTGACAGAATTGCAGTTGGTATGTTTTCTTAGGTTCCAGACTTTACCTGGTTCCAAATTCAGAGTCTTAGTAGTGACTTATGTAGCATACACTGCAGTTACTGCAGGAATAATGTCCTGTCACATTTGGCAGGCCCCAGGCATTGAGCACCATATTAGTGGGGTGCTCAGGGTGTTTTTTAGGGCAAGTGGATACCAGGCAGTCTTTTAGGCTTCTTGCTTTCTTTCAAGAAAACAAGGGGTTTTCCCATTTCAGTTTACCTGTTTGAAGGATGCGCCAGTGTTTGTTGATTGCTTTGGTCACTTTATTTGAGATTATACTGTAGGTTGTGACGCAAGTGAGAGGTATGGTCGCCTCTGCCTTCAATGGTTCTTCAAGTGAGGCTTCTCTGTTTTGGTTGCATGCTCGTTTTGGGGAGGTTTTTATGATTTTTTGGGTCATCTCGGTTCCTCAATTTGTCGGACAGAGCCATAGCTTGGGCATGAGTGTCTTCCACTTGGCTAAAGTTTCTTCTGAGTCGGAGGAATTGCCTGTATGGTAAGTTCTCCCTGAGTGCCCTGGGATGAAAGCTGTCAAATTTTAGAAAGGTGTTTCTCGCTGTAGGCTTGTAGAATGTCTTTGTTTTCAATTTACCATTGTTGGCAGTGATTGTTATCTCCATGAAAGTGATGGTATTTTTGCCCATTCAGTGTATAAATCTTAGGTTATTGTCGCAATTGTTAAGCACACAGCAGTGGAACTTTAAAAAGATAAGTGATCCTGTAGGCATCATTCCAGTGACACAGGGTAAAAAAGGCCTGTTTACTACTACTGATCCCTTCACGGTATGCTGCCACCACCGCGCTTGTGCTACTTAACTCTTGGTGAAAGCGGAAGCCTTCCAACACTATAACAGTATCACTTTGGGGACCCATCCTAGTCCAACAAGACTGCAATCTGTGAGACAGGCCTATGTCATGGCACACAAGCACAATCGTGTTTACCTACGACAAAAATAAGCATTAGGGATCCAGACAATAGTATATTTGGGCACTCGGGGAAGGGGTACACATTTTACCATAGAGGACTTATTCCGTCCCAACAAGTGATTTCTACATCAAATTTGGAGTAAAGTCTGTCTTTAGGTAGGCAATAGATAATACAAGAGTCTTTTCCAAGTACGATACAAAGTCAAAAGACCCAATCAATTTGACCAATTGGGATACCTTACCCAGCAACGGGGATAAGACAAAGCCCTTAGTGATTACTTAAGAAAGATGCATAATGTTTTTTAAAATTGTGTAGAAAATTATTCCACCCAACAAAGGCCTCTGTCCTTGAAGCTGCTTTGACAGTGTGTGAAAGAGGACCTTGTGGTACATGATGCCAAAGGTCTGCTAAAATTCAAGTATTACAAGGGCACTAGCAATGCCTATACCTGCCTAATGTCTCAAATCGACCAGCAGGACCAACTCTGTCATCCAAAATAGTCAGAAATCAGTGTTACAAGTACTAAGATGCCATGGTCTACCTCTTTCCGACCACGGTGCATTCCAGAGCCCTCACAGGGAAGGACCATTACATTTGGGATGATAATTCTCTGGTTTGGAGAAGTCAAAGATTTCTTTTTGTGGTAGCTGTATGAAGTGACTTATTTAAGCCTCCATGGTACCTCCAAGGTGACTAGTGAATGATTAGTAAATTCTGCTTGGATACATGCAGGATTCTGTTACAATCATTTTGTCCAGGATAGTTGTAGGTATTGTTACATGAACTGGAGCAACTTCTTTTACTCTTAGGTATAGCATATTATATTCTTAAGAATGCAGTGATGGACAATAGGTCAGCTTGCTGTGTTGGATGATGTGAAGTTGGATGTGAGATTTGTGGTAATTTCAGCATTAATCAAATGGTGTTCTTAACCAAGTGATTGTGTGGGATCAACTTCGACTTCCTCACAGTATGACAGTGGAAGACCAAAATAATTCAGACAAGATGCTTTTTGAGTAGAAGGAGTATCAGTAATCATGTTATAGTAGTGCTGTTTTTCCAACTTCTTGTCTGTTTTTGTGTTGTCCTGGGTAAAGCAAAACTTATTTTTTAATCTTGAGTATTTTCTTTCAAACTGGGTAATTAAAATGATGCTCACCCAGAGGGCAGGCTTTCTTACTTAACAATGGACTCAGAAGCAGTCAGTCATTCCATCAAAGTTAAACCTACCTTTTCAGTCCGGGAGATAATTTAGAACCCAGATTCCTGATGACTTTAAAAATGGAGTCCTGGAACATTTCCACTCAAGGTGCTATGTAAGTTCTATAGTCGCTAGTGAGTGACAGAGACAGAGGAACACCCCCAATCACAAGTGCAGGAGAAGCCTTCTTGGAAAGATGAAAGCTTGTAGCCTGGGTTAGTACATCAGGTAATGGTCCAATGTAATTATATCATAAGACTCTGGCAATAAGGAGCTCTTCCCTGGCGTTAAGTAAGGGGGGTGAGTACCATGGTGAGGGTGAAACTAAAATTGGATGTCATCTAGAAGGATTTCATCATCGAGGTCGATGGGAAGTTTCCAAAAAATATTTGCAGTAAAAAGGAAAATGTTACACCTCTCAGCCTTAGGGTGATCTTCCCTCAAACATTTTGCCTTTCTCCTCCATTTTTTCTGACCTCGCTTTTGCTGGCCTTAGGACTCGGAGCACTTTACCACTGCTAATCAGTGCTAAAGTGCGTGTGCTCTCCCCTCTAAACATGGTAATATTGGCTCATTCCAAAATGGCATATTTAATTTACTTTAAGTCCCTGTGTCACGGAGTACGGGGTTCCCCCCTGAATACTTGTCCTGATGATCAAAAAGAGAGGGGGGGATGGTGGGAGCTGATTGTTAGGTCCAGTGACCCTTGCTCCCGATTGGTAACTGGTATATAAAGGGGGGGTCACTGTTCCTTAAGAGGAGAGTTCAAAGTGGAGAAAGAAAAAGGAAAAAGTGTCCTGTGCTACTCTGTGTGGGGACAGTGTGTCCTCATCATGATGCCCTCACACACCCCAAAGGATGTCATGCTTCATCATTGGGCTTTTTGCTCCTCGTCGGGCCGGCGCTGCAATGCCCTATGGGTCCCCCGAAGGGTCTCTTTTTCGGAGATCTTTTGATGAAACAAGCCGTTAGGTGCGTGCGTGTGAGTGGAAGTGAGGTCTCAACTAGTGTGTTAAAAAATGACTGGAGGAAGAGTGACTATTATTTATTAAAGTTGTCCCTCTGTCCTTAGTAAAAGGTGTGTGGTGCTGCTAGTGGGATATTATGTCCCTCAGTAGCTAGATATGAGTCCTTAGTGGGTGTCTCTAGTGGTCGACATGTTTCGCGCTATCTGTGGCCTCTGGAGGAGATCCAAAGCGCTTCTTCAGGACCAAGGTGAGTTTAAATAAAGTATCACTAGCGGCCTAAATTTTTCAGTGCCGCCAGGTTGATGGGAAGGAGTAGTGTTTCTGAAAAGAGAAAGGGGTAGGACAGAATATGGGTATAGCTCTAATGTCAAACATGTGTATAGTCCAGGTCTGCCATTGGGGGGGCCTGGTGCATATTACCATTAGCGTGAGACTTATCGCTATAGGTCAGCATGGGTGTATGAATATCTATATTGTGTTATTATTTACAATGATGTAAAAAATAGAAAAGATAATAAGTAAATGAATACAAAGAAAGAAAGAACATAATCAACATGTAGAACATCGAGGATGAGTTTGTCGCTCTTTGGTCACAAGTATCATGCAGTGCTGTATCCAGTAGTAATTGGTCTATACACGACTTATACCGAGTGGATAATCAGTGAAAAGTTGTTTTGGTAAGGAGTTTGAAAAAATGTAGTTAAAAGTAGAAACTATGAATATCACTAGAGGGGCCCCACCATTGATGGCAAACCTAAGGACACTGTTCCTGTTCATAATAAATGAAAAACATAATCCTCACCTCTTGTTTCTATAATTATGGCCTCATGAGATCAGTGAGGGCCGATGGAAACTGTAAAAGAACAGGGAAGGAAGCATTGTTTACAAATTACATTCATTGTAAAAAAATCACGTTATCAATGTTCACAAACAGAAAAGGAAAATCACACAGTGGTCCTCATTTGTGATTTTTATCCTGCAAACTAAGAAAAAAATAGGAAAATTCTTTGGGTTCTCCTATTGTATTGATGTCATAGATCGAGAGATTCACAAATTGTGCATGTCACACTCGGGCACTGCAAGGGAAAGGAAGGAAAAAGGAAGAACATACCGGCATATTGCTAGCGTTATATTTATCTTACTTCTCTCACATTTATCCTGGGAGTGGTTGAGAGTTTAGTTCAGGCCCAGTGTTTCTTTTCTCAAGGAAAAGATTTAAAGACTAGGAAGTGACAAAGCGCAAGTGTTATCCTTGTAGTACTCACGGTTCTCCCATTCAGCTGTGCTGCTCCACCTGCATGCCTCTCTCTGTCTCCGCCGGTATTCAAGCAGTTTTTGCCGCCCTTTTTATAGTGGGAGTATGCTACTAATTAAGGAGTTAATAGGAGAGTGTATAGTGTTGTGTTTGGGCGCCATCTTGTAGCGGATGGTTTTATTGTAAAATCGTCTTAAGTCCTGGTATATTGTGATCATCTTTGGCCTTGTATGTCACGTGACTCATAATTTATGACATTTAAATACCACCGGAGTGGTTTCTAGGAGATTGATCTAGATTTTGGTTGTTATTGACATAGTTGTTTTTCTACTACGCTAATCCAAAATAGGTCGTTTTCTTGGGGGCCATTTTGAAGTGGTGTTTCTGGTTACTATATTTGTTCATAGTTGGGCATGGAGTTGTCTTTTTCAGATTCCGCTTCTGGTTACTTTGTATGTCCAAAATTTCGGATATATGTCATGATAAACTGCTGAGGTTTGTTAAAATATTGATATATACAGGTAGGGTGATTATGGTAATTTTACCATCGGTATGTTTATCGTACTAATTCAATCCAGGGTATTTCATCATTTAGGCCCTTGGTGTTAGTCCGTAAGCGATGGACCCATCCTTGTTCTTTTTGGAAAAGTGTTCTGGTTGACCATGCAGGATTTGATTCTATGATAGTCCAGTTTACTTGATCTGGTGTGTGCCCAGTCTCGATATAGTGTCTGCTCATTTTGGTGGTATTCTTTTTACATCGTATATTACTTCTGTGTTCGTTTATGCGTGTTCTTATGGCTCTGGTTGTCATTCCTATGTATAAACGATCGCATGGACATTTTACCTTGTAGACACAGGTCTTAGTATTGCAATTAGTGTGCTTATTTTGCGTCCACTCCTTATTGTTCATTTGTAAAGTTTTTGTATGTTTTGTCAAGGGGCAGATGCTGCACGTGCCGCATGGGTAATGTCCTTTTACTGTTGGTAGGTCCCACAGTGTCCTTTGAGTGTCCAATTGTCTGTTTTGGGGTCTCGTGTGGATAATCATATTTTTGATATTCTGGGTTCGTCTAAATACGAATCTTGGGCATTCCATTTGTGTTCCCCCTGCGTGTAGGATATTCCAGTGTTTCAGTAAGATCTTTTTTACTTGATTAGATTGGGGTGTGTAGGTGGTTACACATGTTATTGTATCATCGTTTTGTTTTTCCACAGTTTCTAATAGAGCTTCTCGGTGGTTGTTACGTGCGCGTTTTTGTGCCTTCTTTATAATCCTCTTGGGATAGTTCCTCTGTTCCAGGTTATGGCTAAGTTCTGCTGCTTGTGCATCGTAGTCCATGGTGTTGCTGCAGTTTCTTCTGAGCCTTAAGAATTGCCCAAAGGGGAGATTCTCTCTGAGGGCTTTTGTATGATGGCTGTCAAAGGTAAGCAGACTGTTTCTGTCAGTAGGTTTCTTGTATGTTTTCATCAGTAGTTTCCCATCCTTCAGAATGATTAGAAGGTCCAGAAAGGGGATCTCTTCACTTGAGGAGGTCAGGGTGAATTTAAGGAAAGGGTCCTGGTCGTTGATCCAATTGTGGAATTCTATGCAACGTTCCTTTGTGCCTGTCCATAGTATGAGGATATCGTCTATGTACCGCTTCCACTCTTATTTCTGGTTTAAAAGGGTTGGACAGTGGAAGGATGTGAGTTGCCTCGAAGTAAGCCATATATAGGCAGGCTAGACTAGGTGCGAAAGTGCTGCCCATACAAGTTCCGTGGATTTGTTTGTAATGTTGAACAACAAGCACCCCACAAGGCGACTGGAACAACATAGCCGCCCTGAAGCAACAACAAGTAAAAATAGCAATGCATGGGGCCATTATGACGGAATACCTACGGGCCAATATAGCACCAAATGGCCTCATTGTGAACATAGCACCAAGAATCTTCCTAGAAGATCTAATCTTTAGAAAAGACTGGAGCCAAGTGGCATGGAGATGCACACGCGACCTACTGGTACTCATAATTAATACCACAAAACGCCTGTCTGAAGCACTGATAATTAAAATAACTATCGCAGAAAATGCCCTGAAAACAACCATCAGTATATCTACTTGGAAAACACGACTAGCTGAGATAAACTCAGCAATGAATGACCACAAAGAATATCTTCTACAGAAGAAGATATCAAAACTACAGAAAGATATCAAAAATTTTGAGAGAGAGAAGATATATCCATACACCAGGGAAGACTATGTGAGCAACATCACCGACACCTCATCTGACGACGGATCAACCACCTCAACCAGATCGAAGAGATCGAGCAGCAACTCCAGCTATGATAGCTGGAAGAATCACCAAGGTGGTCGAGGAATCCTACCGACACCACATATGTTTATCTACCCAATGCCAGGCTATCAAGGTACACCGCCACCATGGTATCCTGGCTACCATGGCTCACCACCACCTCTCCCATTCTACCAACAACAACGCCCTCCTTTTTGGAACAGAGGCAGGGGCAGAGGAAGAGGCAGGCGGAAAAACAAACAAAAACAAGTACAATGGCTGGAGGACGAAGAACAACGCAGGACAAGGAGCCAGTCCAAGAAAAATTAGTGGTTAACCTATCAAACAGAACCCTGACAGAAACAGAAGAATCAGCCCTACAAAGGGGTTTAGGCTTTGTACCCACCCAGAGAGAGGATGATTTCAGACTCACTGGTGAACTACATGCCTTCTTCAGGAAACTGCGTCTGAGATCCTTTTTCCAGACAAAAGATACGAACAATATGGACATACCCACTAAAGATACTGGCCTACGGAAGCCATCCAAATTCACACCCACAACAGCGATGACAAGTGCAGAGATCCTCACATATGAAAAAGCGGTGCTACAAGACATAAGTCACTTTCAACCAAAGAAAACCTTTGACAACTTACCCGCAAGGGAAAGAAAAGCTCTTCAAGACCTAAACAATGATCAATCTATCACGATAAAACCTGCAGATAAAGGTGGAGCCATCGTGATTCTTAACACTGAGGACTACAACAATGAATGCCACAGACAACTGACTGACAACAGATACTATCGCAAAATAGACACAGATCCGACAGATTCCCTGACTAGAAAAATCACCATCTCAGTAGGTGAAGCACGAACAAATGGATGGATAAGTAAGAACGAAGCAGAATTCCTAGTCAACTCTCAACCAACAACCCCATATTTCTATGTTCTACCCAAAATCCGTAAAAACATCACACCACCACCTGGCAGACCGATAGTATCCGGCATCAACTCTCTCCTTGAACCACTCAGCCAATACTGCAATCATTTCCTACGACCACTGGTACAAGCAACACCATCCTACCTCAAAGATACCAAAGAAATCAATCAACTTGATAGAACAAATAGGAGATCCAGAGGAAATCACGCTACTAGTAACCCTCGACGTGGAGGCGTTGTATACGAACATCCCACAAGAAGCAACACTAAGAGCAGTTGAAGATAGCCTGAGAAACCATGATCCGACAAAACCACAACCGACAAACTTCATCCTGGAATGTGCGGAAATAGCACTGAAGAATAACTTTTTCAAATTTCAAGATCAACATTACCAACAAATCCACGGAACTTGTATGGGCAGCACTTTCGCGCCAAGTCTAGCCTGCCTATATATGGCTTACTTCGAGGCAACTCACATCCTTCCACTGTCCAACCCTTTTAAACCAGAAATAAAAGAGTGGAAGCGGTACATAGACGATATCCTCATACTATGGACAGGCACAAAGGAACGTTGCATAGAATTCCACAATTGGATCAACGACCAGGACCCTTTCCTTAAATTCACCTTGACCTCCTCAAGTGAAGAGATCCCCTTTCTGGATCTTCTAATCATTCTGAAGGATGGGAAACTACTGACGAAAACATACAAGAAACCTACTGACAGAAACAGTCTGCTTACCTTTGACAGCCATCATACAAAAGCCCTCAGAGAGAATCTCCCCTTTGGGCAATTCTTAAGGCTCAGAAGAAACTGCAGCAACACCATGGACTACGATGCTCAAGCAGCAGAACTTAGCCATAACCTGGAACAGAGGAACTATCCCAAGAGGATTATAAAGAAGGCACAAAAACGCGCACGTAACAACCACCGAGAAGCTCTATTAGAAACTGTGGAAAAACAAAACGATGATACAATAACATGTGTAACCACCTACACACCCCAATCTAATCAAGTAAAAAGATCTTACTGAAACACTGAAATATCCTACACGCAGGGGGAACACAAATGGAATGCCCAAGATTCGCATTTAGACGAACACAGAATATCAAAAATATGATTATCCACACAACACCCCAAAACAGACAATTGGACACTCAAAGGACACTGTGGGACCTACCAACAGTAAAAGGACATTACCCATGCGGCACGTGCAGCATCTGCCCCTTGACAAAACATACAAAAACTTTACAAATGAACAATCAGGAGTGGACGCAAAAAAAGCACACTAATTGCAATACTAAGAACTGTGTCTACATGGTAAAATGTCCTTGCGATCTTTTATACATAGGAATGACAACCAGAGCCATAAGAACACGCATAAACGAACACAGAAGTAATATACGATGTAAAAAGAATACCATCAAAATGAGCAGACACTATATCGAGACTGGGCACACACCAGATCAAGTAAACTGGACTATCATAGAATCAAATCCTGCATGGTCAACCAGAACACTTTTCCAAAAAGAACAAAGATGGGTCCATCCCTTACGGACTAACACCAAGGGCCTAAATGATGAAATACCCTGGATTGAATTAGTACGATAAACATACCGATGGTAAAATTACCATAATCACCCTACCTGTATATATCAATATTTTAACAAACCTCAGCAGTTTATCATGACATATATCCGAAATTTTGGACATACAAAGTAACCAGAAGCGGAATCTGAAAAAGACAACTCCATGCCAAACTATGAACAAATATAGTAACCAGAAACACCACTTCAAAATGGCCCCCAAGAAAACGACCTATTTTGGATTAGCGTAGTAGAAAAACAACTATGTCAATAACAACCAAAATCTAGATCAATCTCCTAGAAACCACTCCGGTGGTATTTAAATGTCATAAATTATGAGTCACGTGACATACAAAGCCAACGATGATCACAATATACCAGGACTTAAGACGATTTTACAATAAAACCATCCGCTACAAGATGGCGCCCAAACACAACACTATACACTCTCCTATTAACTCCTTAATTAGTAGCATACTCCCACTATAAAAAGGGCGGCAAAAACTGCTTGAATACCGGCGGAGACAGAGAGAGGCATGCAGGTGGAGCAGCACATCTGAATGGGAGAACCGGGAGTACTACAAGGATAACACTTGCGCTTTGTCACTTCCTAGTCTTTAAATCTTTTCCTTGAGAAAAGAAACACTGGGCCTGAACTAAACTCTCAACCACTCCCAGGATAAATGTGAGAGAAGTAAGATAAATATAACGCTAGCAATATGCCGGTATGTTCTTCCTTTTTCCTTCCTTTCCCTTGCAGTGCCCGAGTGTGACATGCACAATTTGTGAATCTCTCGATCTATGACATCAATACAATATGAGAACCCAAAGAATTTTCCTATTTTTTTTTCTCTTAGTTTGCAGGATAAAAATCACAAATGAGGACCCACTGTGTGATTTTCCTTTTCTGTTTGTGAACATTGATAACGTGATTTTTTTTACAATGAATGTAATTTGTAAACAATGCTTCCTTCCCTGTTCTTTTACAGTTCCCATCGGCCCTCACTGATCTCATGAGGCCATAATTATAGAAACAAGGGGTGAGGATTATGTTTTTCATTTATTATGAACAGGAACAGTGTCCTTAGGTTTGCCATCAATGGTGGAGCACCTCTAGTGATATTCATAGTTTCTACTTTTAACTACATTTTTTCAAACTCCTTACCAAGACAACTTTTCACTGATTATCCACTCGGTATAAGTCGTGTATAGACCAATTACTACTGGATACAGCACTGCATGATACTTGTGACCAAAGAGCGACAAACTCATCCTCGATGTTCTACATGTTGATTATGTTCTTTCTTTGTATTCATTTACTTATTATCTTTTTAATTTTTTTACATCATTGTAAATAATAACACAATATAGATATTCATACACCCATGCTGACCTATAGCGATAAGTCTCACGCTAATGGTAATATGCACCAGGCCCCCCCAATGGCAGACCTGGACTATACACATTTTTGACATTAGAGCTATACCCATACTCTGTCCTACCCCTTTCTCTTTTCAGAAACACTACTCCTTCCCATCAACCTGGCGGCACTGAAAAATTTAGGCCGCTAGTGATACTTTATTTAAACTCACCTTGGTCCTGAAGAAGCGCTTTGGATCTCCTCCAGAGGCCACAGATAGCGCGAAACATGTCGACCACTAGAGACACCCACTAAGGACTCATATCTAGCTACTGAGGGACATAATATCCCACTAGCAGCACCACACACCTTTTACTAAGGACAGAGGGACAACTTTAATAAATAATAGTCACTCTCCCTCCAGTCATTTTTTAACACACTAGTGGAGACCTCACTTCCACTCACGCACGCACCTAACGGCTTGTTTCATCAAAAGATCTCCGAAAAAGAGACCCTTCGGGGGACCCGTAGGGCATTGCAGCGCCGGCCCGACGAGGAGCAAAAAGCCCAATGATGAAGCATGACATCCTTCGGGGTGTGTGAGGGCATCATGATGAGGACACACTGTCCCCACACAGAGTAGCACAGGACACTTTTTCCTTTTTCTTTCTCCACTTTGAACTCTCCTCTTAAGGAACAGTGACCCACCTTTATATACCTACTACTTGCCCTGATGACCTGGACAATGATCCTTTACCTCATCATGCTATGCCCTCTCTTCTCTTACAGCCATTTTGTCCGTACCCGGCTTTCTCCAGGCATGACAAGAATATCAGCGGGCCCTTTAATTAAGACGTGTTCCTGGAACCCGCCCCTAGATTCAAGGGTTACGTCACAGACGCTCTCCAATCGGTGACGTCTGCTGATCAGCTGCCGACGACGTCAAAACCCGGAACTTCCCCACGACTGTGTGGTGCAAGGGAGCTCGAGAGGATGCCGACATTTTTGCTGATCGGGACACGTAATCCTGAACAACGCTATAGCCTGGATCGAGAGGACAACTGTAGAGAAGAGGACGCCAGGAGTGGAAAGTCCGAACCGGCTCCTGGACAGACGACAGCGTCTCCCGTTGCTGCCGGAAGAAGAGACAAGACCCCCCAAAGACCCCACGCAGAAGCCAGCCACGTTCCAGGAGGAGCGTGGCTCTCACAGGTAGGAGAACGTTTGAGGGGATTAGGCGGGAGGCGGGCATCTAACGCCACTTGAATTACACTGGGGTAGTCTACCCAAAGTATAGATTCCGGTCACTGGTGACGGTTATTTATGTAAGGTGTAACCATCCCAACACTACCCTCCCGTGTTTCATTTCGATTCACAGAGAAAAGGCCACTGACTCTGGTCCCCCTATTTTCTGTGTTTATTTCTGAGGCACCACCCGGCCAGACTCAGAGGAGAGACCATCCGACGCCTGTCAAGGGATAGAAGAAAGACTGGAGATACTTTGTTATTTACTTTTGAAACGAGTACATTACACGTGGTGCAATAAAACTAACGAAAAGAAAGATTTCATTTGAAGGATCTCCTTATTGCCGGGTCCAAAACCCTACACCCTAGTAAAGTGGTACTATATGTGCCCAGGGCCTGTAAATTAAATGCTACTAATGGGCCTGCAGCACTGATTGTGCCACACACTTAAGTAGCCCTTTAAACATGACTCAGGCCTACCACTGCAGAGCCTGTGGGTGCAGTTTACACTGCCATGTCGCCCTGGCAAAATAAACCTTTTGCTACGCCCAAACCTTCCTTTTGAATACATATAAGTCACCCCTAGGGTAGGCGATCAACACACTTAGGGGCTTCAGGAGTTTTAAGGACCTGCGTGGACCAACTCCCCACCAAATTAGTAACACACAAATAAGTGGGCCACGGGTCCAAATTATCAGGAGGTAATCTAGCTGTATGAATTTAATCTGCCGTGCAAAAACAGGGGATTTCCCTTTTCAGGACGGTTCCCCTCACACACTAGTACTTTTCACTTGACAGCGAATTATCAGCAATATCTTTTGTAGAGTCCTAACCTGTGCCTTTTAACATCCGAGTCGTACTCATGCTTTTTCTTTTTCTTTGAATCCCTCCCTGGGGATCTCTTGTTTTTAATACCATATGCCTCCTTTTGGCAGGTTTTGGTGCACGCACCATATGGCTAATATGCCGGGACAGACGTGGTGAATTCAACAACCGATAGTGGTGAGTCACACGTCTTTAATGAATACACATTGATCTAATATGTACATGTGTTATAGAAATTTATCATTTAGGTGTCAAAACTGTATGCTTGACTCTGACTTTTGGTACACTATGTATGCAATCGGTGACAACATGTCTTTTTGTCTCCACCATAGGTTGAATGCAGTACATACTGAACAGTCAATTATACAGGTTCAGTATTTTACTCCATTTATTCACGTGTTTTTTCATGTTTTTTTTCCACGTATTTGCACGCATTTATTGCAGTAGCTGAATAACTGACCCTGAAGAAGGCCGTGACACTATCTAGGTTTTTGGCCGAAACATGTTGGTCGAGTGATTTACACAATTGTCTCTAATGCCGACACTTGTGTTATCAGCTTTTCACTGTTTTTAATCCTGACACCGGGTAGCTGAATAAATTTGCATATAGCTAACCTTGTAGCCAGTTTTAAATTGTCACATTACAGCACTGCACTTTTTTACCCACACACCAGATGTACATGGGGGTTAAGTATATCCCGCCTGACTCACTAAAAACATCCTTGAGCTCCTCCCTCGTAGAGAGGGGGTTGTAGCCCACGTGTAGACTAGGTCTATCACGTGAGGAGGCACCCCTATGATGAAGCATGACACCTTTGGTGTGTGAGGGGAACCGTCCTGAAAAAGGAAATCCCCTGTTTTTGCACGGCAGATTAAATTCATACAGCTAGATTACCTCCTGATAATTTGGACCCGTGGCCCACTTATTTGTGTGTTACTAATTTGGTGGGGAGTTGGTCCACGCAGGTCCTTAAAACTCCTCAAGCCCCTAAGTGTGTTGATCGTCTAGCGCAGCGGCTCAGCTGCGGGCTTATCCCTCTACTTTTTTCTTTCTTTCTTCTCTTTCAAACTGTCACCCAGTGACCAACAACCATGGCCGAACGCACTGGACTCACATACGATGAGGGAGTGCTTACTGAGATTCTGACTACACCAAGCATTTTAGAAACACAATTCACTCAGACCATGGCCACCTCAGATGATTGGCAGAAAGTGACAAACCTCAAACGACTTTACATTAGAACAACCACTCACGGTTTCATCATGACCGAGTACCTCCGGGGCAATTGGGCCCCTACAGGACTCATAGTAACCAACATCCCGAGACTATTTTTAGACAATCCCTCTTTCTTGAAAGACTGGTCCCTCATTGCCTGGCGATGTACGAGGGACTGGCTCATCTTAATTATCAGCACGGCTAAGAAAGAAGCTGAGAAGGTCTTTGTCCAAATCCAGACATTGGAGGCAGAAATTAAAGTCATCATTGGTGCAACAGTCTTCAAAAAGAACGTAGACAAAACTAATAAAACAACTAAAGAATATAAAGAAACTCTCCTTACCAGCAAAATCACGAAATTCAAGAAGGATTTGGCAAAATTCTCAATGGAGAAAGTGTACCCCTACACTTATACCGCCTATCAACCTCCAGAATTTCACAGGACAGGTAGAAGATACGGGTCCAATTATTCCTCTTCCGATAGAGAAGACACCTCTAGTGACTCAGATACAAGCCAAGAAAACATCAACCAAAGACCTCAGCATCAGAACCAGAGAACCTGGCGTGGCTCTCGAGGTGGAACACCGAATAACCAATGGTGGCCCCCGAACCCCTGGAGTTATCCAACCTTTCCGTTTTTTGGACAGGGTCCACCCGGTCCACTTATGAACTTTCAACAACATCCTCAAGCAGGTTATAACCAGCCTTTTTTAGGGCAAGGCCGAGGCCGGTCCAGAGGCCGCCGGCGCTCCCAACACCAAGTACACTGGAGCTCCCCGGTCACCCAACGGAACACGAGGAGCATGACCAAGACCAATCAACAAGCAGGCCCGAGCAGGGACCCAGTTTGATTGTCAACTTGAGTAAACGAGTACTCACTCCCGAAGAAACGACAGTGCTAAACCGAGGTTTAGGTTTTGTACCTACCAACAAGGGTGACCCCTTCCAAATACAACAAGAGATACATCAATTTTTCAGGAAAATCAGACTACACTTTTTTTCGCAGACAAAGACCCCCTGACTGACAGCCAACAGACTACCAACACGAATCTACGCCCTAAATCAAAATTCAATCCATCGATTGGCATGGTTCCATCAGAGGTAGCAACGTTTGAGAAGGCTGTCTTGAAAGATCTGACTACTGGACTATCTACGCCACCGAGAACCTTCAATAACATTCCAAAAAAGGAACTAACAGCACTACGGTCCTTGACCACGGATAAAACTATCACCATCAAAGCTGCGGACAAGGGCGGTGCAACTGTCATATTGGATACAGACTAACCCTGGGCAAAGCACTACGCTACGCTCGCGTAGTTTGCGAAGTTTGCGCTACTTCGCACAACGCGAATTGCACGTAGCACAGTGCAAACACGCGTAGCGTAGCGTAGTGCAGCGGTCATTTTTTGCTTGCTCTCGGTCCTCAACATCAAGTTGGCGACCGCGAGCAAGCAAAATGACATCCCGGCGAGACTTTTTCCTCGTTCGCGATCAGCAACATCAAGTTGCCGATCGCGAGCGTGGAAAATAAACCTCCCGGCGAGATTCTCAACGCGGGGAGGTCAGGTTTCTCATTGCGAGTGGTCGCGTATGAGCGCGACCGCTCGCGATGAGAAACTACCAGTCCGCGTTGAGAAGCTGCCGCTCGAGTAAAAATCTACTCGAGCGGCAGTAAAGACAGCTTGCACTGTGCAAGATGCCGTTTTCAATGATTGCACAGTGCGGACAAGCATCCGGCACTGTGCAATCATTGCGAACAGTGCACTACGCAGTTCGCGTAGTGCTACGCGTAGCTTGCGTAGTGCGAACTGCACTTTGCGTAGCTTCGCGTAGCGCTACTCGCGAACTACGCCCAGGCTTAATACAGACATCGATACAAAAGGGGATGATGGACGGAACGTTTGAGCCAATCAAACACTCACCCCCAGTCAACTGATCTGGGTTTAATCCATCATCATTCTTTAGCTCACTCCACCACCCCACTTCAGACATGGCCATATGCAAATCAGTCTGACCCTGTGCCTCATGGGAACAGTCCAGCCCGAACTGCCAAGCCATGTCTTCCCTGGACCGGAAACAAGCATCCTAGGACCGGTTTCTGGCATTTCAGCCGTCATCAGCCAGGCTTGCTTGAATCCAGTGGCAAAGTGAGCAAGGGACCCACGTCTGGGCATACCCCCGCCAACTTAGGGCGACCAAAGCGATACAAAAGGGGATGATGGACGGAACGTTTGAGCCAATCAAACACTCACCCCCAGTCAACTGATCTGGGTTTAATCCATCATCATTCTTTAGCTCACTCCACCACCCCAGTTCAGACATGGCCATATGCAAATCAGTCTGACCCTGTGCCTCATGGGAACAGTCCAGCCCGAACTGCCAAGCCATGTCTTCCCTGGACCGGAAACAAGCATCCTAGGACCGGTTTCTGGCATTTCAGCCGCCATCAGCCAGGCTTGCTTGAATCCAGTGGCAAAGTGAGCAAGGGACCCACGTCTGGGCATACCCCCGCCAACTTAGGGCGACCAAAGCGATACAAAAGGGGATGATGGACGGAACGTTTGAGCCAATCAACCACTCACCCCCAGTCAACTGATCTGGGTTTAATCCATCATCATTCTTTAGCTCACTCCACCACCCCAGTTCAGACATGGCCATATGCAAATCAGTCTGACCCTGTGCCTCATGGGAACAGTCCAGCCTGAACTGCCAAGCCATGTCTTCCCTGGACCGGAAACAAGCATCCTAGGACCGGTTTCTGGCATTTCAGCCGTCATCAGCCAGGCTTGCTTGAATCCAGTGGCAAAGTGAGCAAGGGACCCACGTCTGGGCATACCCCCGCCAACTTAGGGCGACCAAAGCGATACAAAAGGGGATGATGGACGGAACGTTTGAGCCAATCAAACACTCACCCCCAGTCAAATGATCTGGGTTTAATCCATCATCATTCTTTAGCTCACTCCACCACCCCAGTTCAGACATGGCCATATGCAAATCAGTCTGACCCTGTGCCTCATGGGAACAGTCCAGCCCGAACTGCCAAGCCATGTCTTCCCTGGACCGGAAACAAGCATCCTAGGACCGGTTTCTGGCATTTCAGCCGTCATCAGCCAGGCTTGCTTGAATCCAGTGGCAAAGTGAGCAAGGGACCCACGTCTGGGCATACCCCCGCCAACTTAGGGCGACCAAAGCGATACAAAAGGGGATGATGGACGGAACGTTTGAGCCAATCAAACACTCACCCCCAGTCAACTGATCTGGGTTTAATCCATCATCATTCTTTAGCTCACTCCACAACCCCAGTTCAGACATGGCCATATGCAAATCAGTCTGACCCTGTGTCTCATGGGAACATTCCAGCCCGAACTGCCAAGCCATGTCTTCCCTGGACCAGAAACAAGCATCCTAGGACCGGTTTCTGGCATTTCAGCCGTCATCAGCCAGGCTTGCTTGAATCCAGTGGCAAAGTGAGCAAGGGACCCACGTCTGGGCATACCCCCGCCAACTTAGGGCGACCAAAGCGATACAAAGGGGATGATGGACGGAACGTTTGAGCCAATCAACCACTCACCCCCAGTCAACTGATCTGGGTTTAATCCATCATCATTCTTTAGCTCACTCCACCACCCCAGTTCAGACATGGCCATATGCAAATCAGTCTGACCCTGTGCCTCATGGGAACAGTCCAGCCCGAACTGCCAAGCCATGTCTTCCCTGGACCGGAAACAAGCATCCTAGGACCGGTTTCTGGCATTTCAGCCGTTATCAGCCAGGCTTGCTTGAATCCAGTGGCAAAGTGAGCAAGGGACCCACGTCTGGGCATACCCCCGCCAACATAGGGCGACCAAAGCGATACAAAAGGGGATGATGGACGGAACGTTTGAGCCATGTCTGAACTGGGGTGGCGGAGTGAGCTAAAGAATGATGATGGATTAAACCCAGATCAGTTGACTGGGGGTGAGTGCTTGCAATGTTCAACACTCCGTCCATCATCCCCTTTGGTTTTGCTATGTTCGCCCTAAGTTGGCAGGGTATGCCCAGACGTGGGTCCCTTGCTCACTTTGCCACTGGATTCAAGATAGCCTGGCTGATGACAGCTGTAAGCCAGAAACCGGTCCCAGGATGCTTGTTTCCGGTCCAGGGAAGACATGGCTTGGCAGTTCGGGCTGGACTGTTCCCATGAGGCACAGGGTCAGATTGATTTGCATATGGCCATGTCTGAACTGGGGTGGCGGAGTGAGCTAAAGAATGATGATGGATTAAACCCAGATCAGTTGACTGGGGGTGAGTGCTTGCAATGTTCAACACTCCGTCCATCATCCCCTTTGGTTTTGCTATGTTCGCCCTAAGTTGGCAGGGTATGCCCAGACGTGGGTCCCTTGCTCACTTTGCCACTGGATTCAAGATAGCCTGGCTGATGACAGCTGTAAGCCAGAAACCGGTCCCAGGATGCTTGTTTCCGGTCCAGGAAGACATGGCTTGGCAGTTCGGGCTGGACTGTTCCCATGAGGCACAGGGTCAGACTGATTTGCATATGGCCATGTCTGAACTGGGGTGGCGGAGTGAGCTAAAGAATGATGATGGATTAAACCCAGATCAGTTGACTGGAGGTGAGTGCTTGCAATGTTCAACACTCAGTCCATCATCCCCTTTGGTTTTGCTATGTTCGCCCTAAGTTGGCAGGGTATGCCCAGACGTGGGTCCCTTGCTCACTTTGCCACTGGATTCAAGATAGCCTGGCTGATGACAGCTGTAAGCCAGAAACCGGTCCCAGGATGCTTGTTTCCGGTCCAGGAAGACATGGCTTGGCAGTTCGGGCTGGACTGTTCCCATGAGGCACAGGGTCAGATTGATTTGCATATGGCCATGTCTGAACTGGGGTGGCGGAGTGAGCTAAAGAATGATGATGGATTAAACCCAGATCAGTTGACTGGGGGTGAGTGCTTGCAATGTTCAACACTCCGTCCATCATCCCCTTTGGTTTTGCTATGTTCGCCCTAAGTTGGCAGGGTATGCCCAGACGTGGGTCCCTTGCTCACTTTGCCACTGGATTCAAGATAGCCTGGCTGATGACAGCTGTAAGCCAGAAACCGGTCCCAGGATGCTTGTTTCCGGTCCAGGAAGACATGGCTTGGCAGTTCGGGCTGGACTGTTCCCATGAGGCACAGGGTCAGACTGATTTGCATATGGCCATGTCTGAACTGGGGTGGCGGAGTGAGCTAAAGAATGATGATGGATTAAACCCAGATCAGTTGACTGGGTGTGAGTGCTTGCAATGTTCAACACTCCGTCCATCATCCCCTTTGGTTTTGCTATGTTCGCCCTAAGTTGGCAGGGTATGCCCAGACGTGGGTCCCTTGCTCACTTTGCCACTGGATTCAAGATAGCCTGGCTGATGACAGCTGTAAGCCAGAAACCGGTCCCAGGATGCTTGTTTCCGGTCCAGGAAGACATGGCTTGGCAGTTCGGGCTGGACTGTTCCCATGAGGCACAGGGTCAGACTGATTTGCATATGGCCATGTCTGAACTGGGGTGGCGGAGTGAGCTAAAGAATGATGATGGATTAAACCCAGATCAGTTGACTGGGGGTGAGTGCTTGCAATGTTCAACACTCCGTCCATCATCCCCTTTGGTTTTGCTTAATACAGACATCTACAGGGCCGAATGTCTTAGACAATTAAATGACAATACCGCCTACCGACGACTGGATTATGACCCCACAGAAAGTATTACGGAAAATATCTCCATCCTAACCAATGAAGCGTTTAACAATGGCTGGATTACACAAAGGGAGGCGGATTTTCTCTGCACTAAAACACCGACGACCCCGTATTTTTATGTATTACCGAAAATACACAAGCCACAGAGGCCCCCACCCGGGAGACCTATCATCTCTGGGATAGGTTCCGCCCTGGAGCCACTGTCACAATTTGTGGATTTTTTCCTGCGCCCATTGGTCAGCCAAATGCCCACGTATCTCAAAGATACGACTGATGTACTTCGCATACTGGACGATATAGTCGTCAACCCTCAAACCGACTATCTGGTTTCCTTCGACGTGGAGTCGTTGTATACTTGTATACCTCAGGACCAGACTCTTGAGACGATCGAACAACTACTGTTAGACCATCCACCCGACACCATTACACCTATCTCATTCATAATGAGTTGCGCACGATTGGCGATGAAGGAGAATTTTTTCCAGTTAGAGTCCCAGTTATATCTTCAAATCTCTGGCACTTCCATGGGCAGCACCTTTGCGCGCAGTCTAGCGAACCTCTACATGCATGTGTTCGAAGAAGGTGTGGTCCTGGACGGACAGAATCCATTTTGTGCGCAGATATTTCTATGGAGGAGGTATATAGATGACATTTTTGTCATCTGGCGAGGGGATGAGGTCACCATTAACCATTTTCATAACTGGTTAAACAGCAGAAACGCACATCTTCGCTTCACCTGCGAATTCAGTAAGAAGAAACTGGCTTTCCTGGATCTCCATATCTATCCAGCAGAGGGAGTCCTCGATACAGAACTTTATCAAAAGCCCATGGCCCGCAATGCACTCCTCCAATATGAGAGTTACCATCCTAAGTCATTACGGGACAATTTACCATACGGACAGTTCTTGCGAATCCGTCGTAATTGCTCGACAACTGAGAATTACAACACACATGCTGCAAAACTCAGAAATAACTTACTTGACAGGCATTACCCTGCTAAATTGGTAAAGAAATCAGCCAAAAGGGCGCTTAATGCCAATCGTGAAGCCCTCCTGGAACAACCGTCTGCTAGACCCACATCTTCCAAACTGGTTTGTGTTAACACCTACAGCTCCCTGTCCAATGTAGTCAAAAAATCAATACTACACAATTGGGACATTTTGAACAAAGGACAATTGACTCTCGAAAAACCACTTTTTGCATTCAAAAGAGGACGCAATTTGAAAGAAACATTGATCCATACAAGACCAACTCTACTAGAAGCACCAAAACCTAATACGCTCTGGAATTTGCCCCCTGTTCAAGGACATTACCCGTGCGGTTCTTGCACAGTGTGTGCCCAAACCAAAATGACCAAGAGCATTGATATAGGCACTTCTAGACCCTGGGTTTTAAAACAACATACCAACTGCAATAGTGAGCGGGTGGTCTACCTTATCACTTGCCCTTGTGGCTTGAGATATGTTGGTATGACCACTAGGAAAGTACGCACCAGGATTTTAGAACACAAGAGCACAATAAGGTGTGCTAAACAAATCACCAAAATGACAAAACATTATTTAGAAATGAAACACGGACAAGATTCTTTAAGTTGGACAGTTCTAGATAAACCTAATGTGAATGCAAATACTCCCAATCTCACGACTAGGCTTCTTAGACTTGAACAAAGATGGGTGTACAGGTTGGGGACCTCTGAAGTGGGCCTCAACGACGAGATTCCTTGGTTGGCACTTTCATAAATAGCCCAGCATAGCACGGCGTATTCCTTGAGTTGCTCCCGGCTCAGACAGGCCGTACCTAGGGGCAAGAGCACCCACCTTTCTTTACCTGAGTTATATGAGCAATTTGCCTATGGCAACTTGCTCTACACAATGTACCACTTGTATTTCAATCAGAGGCACACTGCATTTGGAGTCCTCACCAATATTTTCCCTTCCCCCTTTCCCCCCCGCCCCCTTCCTTCCCACCCCTCCTTCCCTTCCTTACTCTCCCTCCTTCCCTCTTCCTTCTCCCTTCCCCCCCACAACCCACCCCTCCCCTCCCCTTCCCTTCACTTTCCTCTTCCCTTCCCCCCTCCCTCCCCTGCTAATGTGCAAATTCTGACCAGCAGCACTGGTTCCGCACTGCATGCAATCCTTTGCAGTTTCAGACCCCCTGAGACCACGTGGACTTACGTGTGATCTCACCCCTTTCTTTCTCGTCCCCTTTTCCCCCCTTCCTTTTTCTTTGGCTGCAACTTTGATCCCGCAACTGGCACCTGAATCCCCATGGGCCTTTGGCATCTGTTGCGGAAGTAGACTGATCCGCATTCACTTTTCCCACTTATACTAACGGCATGGGTTGCCCGTTCCTTCGGGTAACTCCATTTAGTCACAGGCCCACGGCTACCATGAGCCTAGGCCTGGCCGTTATTATTATTATATCCACTAGGAGGTGTAGACCACCGGCGTCTCATGTATACTACAACTCCCATGAACCTCTGGTTCTTCCGGGCTTCTGCCGCGGAAGCCAGCTGTACCGCATTAGGTACACACGCCCCCTCCCTTGATATAAAAACCAAAGCCGCGAGGGCATCTGTGTTTCCTGTCCCCGGACGTGCGCTGCCTGAAGAATATTCCACGAATCTGTGGTAAGTGCTACTCCTTCTTTCGAGCGCTTGTCTTTTGTTTTCCCTGTTAACCTCGACAGTATCAACCTTGTCCAATACGGACTCGGTTTATCCCTTGGATTTCCTTTTAGCGTTGCCTTTGTGCACGCTCCTCCCCTTTGGCCTGCTGGCAGACAGCTGCCCGGCGCACACGTCATTTTGAGGCTCCAGTATTTTACTGAGTGCCCTCTTGCTGCCAAACTAAACGCATTTTTGCTCCCTTATGAGTGAGCTTCGTTTTTAAATTACGAGCTCACTCTTTTGGCCGCGTTGTCCTTCACAAGGAGGTGTAAACCACCGGCGTTTTTACACATACTACAACTCCCATGAATCTCTGGTTCTTCCGGGCTCCTGCCGCGGAAGCCAGTTGTACCGCATTAGGTACACACGCCCCCTCTCTTTGACATAAAAACCGAAGCCGTGATGGCATCCGTGTTTCCTGTCTCTGCACGTGTGCCGCCAGATGAATACTCCACGAATCTGTGGTAAGTGCTGCTTTAGCATTTTTCATTATCCATGTCTTATCCCTTTTCTTCGAGCGCTTGTGCTCGTCCTTTGTTCTCCCTCTTTGTTATTCCCGACAGTATCAACCTTGTCCAATATGGACTCGGTTCTTCCCTTGATATTTCCTTTTAGCGTAGCCTCTGCGTACGCCCTCCTTTTCGGCTTGCTGACAGATAGCTGTGCTATGCCCGGCGCACATGTCATTCTGGGTCTTCAGTACTTTACTGAGTGCCCTTTTGCTGCCGAGTTAAACGCATTTATGCTCCCTTAAGAGTGAGCTTCGGTTTTCAAGTCACGAGCTCACTCCCTTGGCCGTGTCTCCTCCTGTTGTCCTTAGCGCCACCGGTATGATCTGCCAGCCAGATGGCCTTCATCCGGGTGCATTCACGCCCCTTCCAGCCCTTATACTAGTGGCTTCCTGCCCAGTTTCACACAGTCTTACCTTGCGCTGTCTGTCATTATTCTATTCCCTTCTTTCGCTTTTGTTCTGCATGCCAGGCCCAACAGCCACCAGCAGAATCAGCGCCACTGGTCATGTTTTGCCAGCTATTTGGCGATTACATAGGCCTTTAATCAGGTATATCCACGTCTTTTCCAGCCCTTTTATTAGTGGTTTGCCGCCCAGTCCCACACAGTTTCTTTTGGCGCGGACTGTCATTATTTAAATGCACAGTTTTGTTATTGTTTTGCAGGCCAACCAATAGTCATCAGTAGAATCTTGTTCGTTGATGGCGCACTCCTGGGGTCCCCAACTTGGATATGTGTCTGCACACACTAGTACTTTTCACTTGACAGCGAATTATCAGCAATATCTTTTGTAGAGTCCTAACCTGTGCCTTTTAACATCCGAGTCGTACTCGTGCTTTTTCTTTTTCTTTGAATCCCTCCCTGGGGATCTCTTGTTTTTAATACCATATGCCTCCTTTTGCAGGTTTTGGTGCACGCACCATATGGCTAATATGCCGGGACAGACGTGGTGAATTCAACAACCGATAGTGGTGAGTCACACGTCTTTTATGAATACACATTGATCTAATATGTACATGTGTTATAGAAATTTATCATTTAGGTGTCAAAACTGTATGCTTGACTCTGACTTTTGGTACACTGTGTATGCAATCGGTGACAACATGTCTTTTTGTCTCCACCATAGGTTGTATGCAGTACATACTGAACAGTCAATTATACTGGTTCAGTATTTTACTCCATTTATTCACGTGTTTTTTCATGTTTTTTTTTCCACGTATTTGCACGCATTTATTGCAGTAGCTGAATAACTGACCCTGAAGAAGGCCGTGACACTATCTAGGTTTTTTGGCCGAAACATGTTGGTCGAGTGATTTACACAATTGTCTCTAATGCCGACACTTGTGTTATCAGCTTTTCACTGTTTTTAATCCTGACACCGGGTAGCTGAATAAATTTGCATATAGCTAACCTTGTAGCCAGTTTTAAATTGTCACATTACAGCACTGCACTTTTTTACCCACACACCAGATGTACATGGGGGTTTAGTATATCCCGCCTGACTCACTAAAAACATCCCTGAGCTCCTCCCTCGTAGAGAGGGGGTTGTAGCCCACGTGTAGACTAGGTCTATCACGTGAGGAGGCACCCCTATGATGAAGCATGACACCTTTGGTGTGTGAGGGGAACCGTCCTGAAAAGGGAAATCCCCTGTTTTTGCACGGCAGATTAAATTCATACAGCTAGATTACCTCCTGATAATTTGGACCCGTGGCCCACTTATTTGTGTGTTACCCCTAGGGTAGGCCCTGGACAGCCCAGAGGGCAGGGTGCAATGTATTTAAAAAGCAGGACATGTACTTATAAGTTTTGCTTGTCCTTGTAGTGAAAAACTCTTAAATTCATTTTTCACTACTGCAAGGCCTATATCTCCAATAGGATAAAATTGGAATTACCTTATTACATTTTATAAGTATAATTACCTAATGGGAAGATGTAACTGGTTCAAGTTTGGTGTTTCTGGAAATCCTAACTTATGGTGAAGTCGCATTTTAAATTACAATTCTGAAAATGTCTATTTTAGAAATTTCCCATTGTCTTGCCTTAGCCATTTGGTGCCTGCCACCTGTCTCTGGGCACATGACTGGGTGCAGTTGCCAGCTGGGCTTTATGTATTCCTTTCAGACAGCCACACACATGGGAGCTTAGGTATGACTGAGTGGGCCATCACTGGCAGGATGGGAGGGAGGTGCTGGGCCCAACTTCACTTACACCTGAATAGGCTGTGTCCTGTCTCCACTCAAAGAGCTGCATACTCCCTGTAGTTAATCTGGAGTCAGGGCAGGGAAGGCAGGTCATCTATGCACTTAAAAGGCATGCCTCTAGCAGCTTCTCCCCACTTCAAAGGCACAACTGTGTATAACAGAAGGGACTCAGATACCACCACTTCAGTATACTTCTGAACCTGTGGATACTCTGCCAGAAAGAAGGACTGCTGTGCTGCTGAAGGACTGCCAATCTGCTGGTCTGCACTCTGCTAGACTTCTGCTTTGCTGTGCTTGCCTGGGTCAGAAGGACTGGACCTGCATCTCTTGAACCCAGAGTGACTCCAAGGGCTAGTTGGCTTCCTCCTGATCTGAAGCCTCAGGGACATAACAGGCTTCCAACAACCTTGCACCTGCACCTGGACTCTGCCATCTGTGAGTCTACCCTGCCAAGTGGTCCCAACCCAGTCCTTGGCCGTTGGAACTGGGCCTAAAGTGCTTGCCAGTAGAACAGATGTATCTTCTCTCTGAGCAGAACCAACGCATCTAAAGGCTGAGTGGCGCATCCCCAAGCAGAACTGACGCATCGCCACTGCTGCGTGGATTGTAGCCATCGCAAAGACCCGCGTCTCCCCCGCAGTCCTCAGAACTGACGCATTGCCAAGATGGCATGGCACATCAACAGCCCAGGAACTCGCATCTCTCAACAACTGCAGCCTGAAGGACGACGCCAGACTCCGCATCGCAGCATCTCGGAACGATGCATCGTCAGTTGCGCGCTGCATCCCTGACGCCGGACTTCACATCGCAAGCTCCATTGACGAGTTCCCTGACGACGATGCAATAGGACCTTGTAATGCAGCCTCGCTGCATCCCGAACCAATGCATCTCTTAGGCTGCTCGGGGCATCTTCGCTGCGGTTCCATGCAATGCTTCGCAACCAGGGTTTAAGGTACTCTGTTCAGTGAGCCTAACTGGGTCCCTGTAACAGGCCTGGGCTGAACTTGCGACTTTGTACAGGTCCGGCGCAACCAGATACTCCCACTTCCCATTAGGGAAGAGGTATGGCGCCGCGGCCAGGGCGACTGACGCTGGACGCTGGGGATCACGGTTCGATCCCTGGCTCTGGCGGCAGGGGTCTGCCCAGCACCATGCGACTCTGGGCAATAGCTCGCTTAATCTTCCCAACGGCCCCCAGCGCCGAGATACCCCTTCGGGGGTGATTCGTGCGCTATACAAGTACTGGATTTACATTTACTAGCGATTTGTGCTTCTTGGCGCTATTTTCCCTAAAAACTCTAAAATTCAATGTATCTGGTTGTTCTAATTGGATTTTTGTCATTTTGGTCTTGTTTTATTTATTAAAAATGACTCTATTTTCCTAAATCTGAGGTGGACTCATTTTGTGGTGTGTTTTCACTGTTTTGCTCTTTTAAAGTGTTGCACAAATACTTTACACATTGACTCTGAGTTAAGCCCGACTGCTCTGTGCCATGCTACCAAGAGGGTGAGCACAGGTTAATTTGGGGTTTGCTTGGGCCTCACCCTGACAAGGATTGTGGTTGCTGCTTAACTAAGGCTTACAACCCAGTCAACCAACAACCCAATTTCTTCCAGAAAGTAAAAAGCTAGGTTTGGCATAAATGACCCCCAGAAATAAATGTAAAACAATCCGGAAAGCAACGTAGTTGTGACGTTTTTTTTTTTTTTAGATAAAAACCTAGCTAAAGGGCGGAAGGTTCTATTGCTCTGTAAAGCAAGTGCTTCCCTACCGTCCCTAAATTGGCCTGGCAAACCCTGATAAAGTATCTAGTCTCTCAGTGGCGAAAAGACCACGTCATCTAAATACATAATGGATTTTCTGGAAAAAGCATTACCGTAATTAAAATGTGCAAGAGACTATAACCAAACACCTTATGAATCAGACAAAAGACCAGGAAAGTACTTAATGGAGTCCTCCGTCAGATTTCGCAAGGGTTCGAGTAACAGACAAAATACAGGCCATAAATTGCTTCCAGTAAACAGCAGATAACCTAAGGAGCACACAGTGATGAATTGACAAATGGCACCACAGAAGAAATTGAGACTCCCTCAAAATAAAAGCAAGTCACTCATTACCCATTTCAGTACTGGGCCACTTCAGTCAGGAGTTCAGATGTCTAGAAGAGAGCTTCTATACCAAACAGTGATAGGGTGTGATTACCAAGGCAGTCAAGTCCTGGGGAGTCAGCAGGAAGCGCTTGAACCACTTTCAAGGTTCTGCAATCACTTTTTTCAGCCTTTGGTAAGGAAGACACCCACTTTCTTACAAGACATAAGAGACATTCTGAACCTCATAGAGACTACTAATGAGGGACTCTAGATAGATCTGTTGGTAACTCTGGATGTTGGATCCCTTTACACCCACATTCCCCAGAGGGCCACCCTAGAGGTCATAGAGAGTACCCTCCTTACAGAGAAATCGGCATCGTCCACTCCCATCAGCTTCATTATGGAATGTGCTACTATAGCTCTGACAGAAAACTTTTAACAATATTCGAGAACAACTATACGATCAAACCCAGGGTACTTTGATGGGGAGTACCTTTGCTCCCAGCTTGGCATGTCTCTATGTGGGCATTTTTGAAGAACATATTCTATGCACTAATAATCTGTTTAAGACTAACATCATCCTGTGGCGCCGGTTTATAGATGACATCCTCATCTTTTGGAGAGGCAAAAGGGAGAATTGTGAAGATTTTCGTAATTGAGCCAATACATTAAATCCTTACCTATAATTTTCACACAATATTTCTGAAGAGGAACTCCCCTTCATCGACCTCATGATCAGATGGGTTGGGGACAAACTGCAGACCAGTACCTACAAAAAACCCACTGACAGAAACAGTCTGTTGATATACAGGAGTCACCATCCTAAATCCCTCAGGGATAATTTACCTCAAGGGCAATTTTTACGGATATGCCGCAATTGAAGGACACTACAAGATTATGACACACAAGCACAATCCCTTTCTGCCAATCTCAATGCATGAAAATACCCCCCTCACAGCGTGAGGAGAGCCCAGAAACGTGATAGAAACTGCAACAGGGAAGCATTATTAGAGCCTTGTAGCAGACAACAGGAGGATTTGCTGACATGCGCTACCACCTAACTCCCGATTCCAACAAAATAAGAAACATTATCAGGAAACATTGGTCCATTTTACAAACGGGAGACCTGTCCTTTAAACTCCCCATGATTTGCATTTAAACGCACTTCTAACCTCAAAGACATGTTGGTACATACAAGACCACGAGGACACAGACAACCTGCACAGCGACCATTATGGGACCTGCCGCCCGTCAAGGGTCACTACCCGTGTGGATCATGTTCTGCGTGCAAATTCACTGAATCACCAAAGAAATGCAGCTGGATACCACCTTCATCTGGACACAAATGGCACACATGAATTGCAATTGAAAAAATTGTGTCTATATGGTAGCCTGTCCTTGTGGGTTGAGATATGGGGGCATGACCACGCGACTAGTAAAAGTGAGAACAAATGAACACCATAGCAATATACGCTGCAAAAAGTTGAGTACCAAAATGAGTACACATTATCTCAACAAGGGCCACTTGAGGCACACCCTAATATGAACAGGGTATGCCCAGACATGGGTCCTGTACTCACTGCGCCTCTGGATTCAAGGTAGCCTGGCTGATGAGGGGTGACAAGAACTTTCAGAAAAACAGACTGGGCAGGGTGGGTGGAGAAGATGCTGTTATTCCATAAAGTTAATTATTTGTTTGTTGGTTATCGCTTCAATTACCTTACCAAATAATGGCAATAAGAAGATGGGGGGTAGTTAGACCTGTCATTTGGGTCGGGCTTAGGCTTTTCCAAAAGCGAAGCGACTGTGTAATACAAATATAAGGGCGTCTTCCCCCTTTGCAAGGATAAAAAAAAGCTATTTATTAGGGTAGATGCCTTTTAAGACATTTTCATCAGAAGCACGCATTACATTTTAAGGCAGGGGCGCTCAGCTTTGTATTTTACTCGGAAAACTCGGGCAAGTGAGTCTGATGAGGGCAAAAAAGGCCTCTTAAAACTAAAGAAATAAAACAAAAAGACATTATGCACTTTCTACAAACCTGCGTTAACAGAATCAACAGATAATGAGTGTCTGCACTACAATAACATTTCTCTATGCAGATGCTGTGTGGGGTGTTGTATTGCTGTGCCATAAACACAATATTCCAGCTATTGAACAGCCCCACGATTTCATGTAAGAACAAGAAAAACCCAGACTAAGTTACATTTTGTTCTGTTTATTGGGGAATGTTTACTTTGAAATCCTTTTATAAAACATCCAAATATTTACATTTTTTCTGTATAAACAATCAACCAGACTCCTGTCAGGGAACAAACAGCTTGAATCACGAGGGCCCATCTTAACTCTCTCGACTAATTTCTCATTCGGTAAACATTCTGAGCTGTTTTATATTCTCACCTCAATCAACTTCCGTTCGTAGGAGTTTGCCAGCTCTTCGTTGTCTTCGACGGATTTGAGTTCAGGGGGCGCTATTTCGCTATCAATGTTTCGAATGTTGAACATACCTGGAATGCAAGATCCGATGTTACCCGAGTAAGCAAACTGAGCTTTTCCTTAGAGGCACAATCATTTGGTGTTTATACTTAAGTGTGAGATAACTCAAATAACAATAAACGTGTCCCACCAGCAGCCTTTAACCGGTAATCACTCTATTCGATACATTTACAAGTTATTTCCCATGCAATGTTCCATCGAGCCCGGATGGCTATATCTGTCCCAGCGCTCTGATTGCAGCCTCACTGTGTTTAGTTTTTTTAGCTCTGCTCTGACACAGCACCAGAATCACTGGGTCCTATTCCTTCTGGCTCTGCAACTTCAAAATACTCCGGGATAAAAACCACACACACTCAGTTTTGACATCCTTATTGTGCAGGTACCCCTTACCCACTGGTTGCAAGTACTCCAGGGTCAGATGTGATAATTCCTTCACTCAATATAAATTCTCAAAAAAGCGAAATAACACACTTGCCAAACCAACCAAAAATCCACATGCCCTAATTAAAATTCACAGGGCATGTTTCCTGGTAAATACAGGCAGGTTTGATCTGGCGAAATGTATCTAGCATGCAGGTTTTATCACACCCGTAAATTAGTTGGTATGATAAAAATCTACACAACTCATAACTCCATTAATAGTTCAAACTTCTTTATGTGTGGTAACAGGAGTTAAAACACATCGGAATTTAACAGTTTATTCATGATCGAGGACTCGGTGCATGATTTCTATTGGAATAAGCGTTGGCAATAGTTCAGGTGCTGGTGCTGCCTGCCAGCCAATTGGCTTTACCAATGATTGTTCTTTTTATTGTTTTTTTTTAAATTTTCCACTAAGCACGGGGAGTGGGTGGTGGGGATAAAGTAAAAATAAAGGCAGGCTGAGGAGAAAAGCACCACTCAGGAAAGTGAGCAACACGGAGGGTGGGGCGAGAAGCACACAAGAGGGAAAAACACAGAGGGGAAGAGAGAACTACATGTGGGAGAGCGCGACCAAGGAGAGCGGGAGTAGAGAGGCACATGAGGGAGACAACTAGATAACATATCACTCTCATGGAGTGCTTAATCAAAAAGATAAAAGTAGTTCCATAACAGTGAGTTGTGGAAGACATAAGTCAATTAAGAGCATGGTAAAGAGGCTTTGATCCAGGGGATGGACAAACACAAGATGGAACAAGATGGACAAGGAAAGCCATTGAATGAGAAGCAGGGTGACAATAAAGACAATCAATGGTAAGTAATAGGTGGGTTTTAAGCCCATTGTAAGTTCTTGTTAAGCCCACAATAGGTATTTTCCAAACCGACAGCTTGCACTATCTGGTAGGCGAGAGCTAAAAACATCTATTTTCAAAGGATAATTTCTCAATAATAAATTGCATATTAGTGCTTGGAGAGGACTTATGTATCTGCAGGCAAACCAGCAGTTTTGAATAATTCCCTTTTGGAATCTATCCAATTCTTGCCATAATTTGCTTAGGGCTAAGATAACCATGAATTTAAAATGTATCTGGGGCTGTTTGGGATTGGAGTAGTGAATTAAACAGTAGCCTTTCAAAAAAACTTCTGTAAATAAGGGAATGGTTGTCATATCCTCGGCCAATTTCATTAATCTGTTTTTAGTACCCTTGAGTGATAGAATAGAAAATGAGTAGGCACCCATCCTCCACTCTCTGGTTACAGTTGAAGAACTTAAAGGCATGCCTGGGCATTTTTAGCCCTACATATCGTTGCATCTAGTTTCTTGGAAAAAGAATGCGGTAAATATACCCGGAGGGCTCTGAATAAATTAAGTAACTTCAGCAACAAGGCCATTGTATTCAAATTTGCATGACCTAAAAGAAAGAGTGCTAGAGACTCCCATTTTCTAATGTCTGGTTATTTCTTTAAGAATGAGCATAAAGTTTGCTGACCTCAGGATACCATATGGGCAGTTCTAAACCAGACCTCCAAGTATCACGTCGTCTGTACTCATGCAAGTTTATTTCACTGTTTAATTTGTATCCTGATACAGACCCGCATAGGCTGGTTGCCCTATCTTTAGCTAGTAGACTGAACCTAGGATTAGAGATAGTTATGAGTACATCAACAGCATAATCGAAAACTTTGACTCCCACCCCTGGAGATATTACAGATGGAATATTTAAGTGGCTGAGAAGGAGTAACAGAAAGGCTTCCAGATACAAAATGTAAAGGCATGGGGAAACTAGTTATCCTTTCTGGGTCTGTGACTGTTGTTAAATGTCGTTGGGAGTGACCATTGATAGTAACTATGTCGCATCAGTATAGATATCCTCTATACATTCGGTCACTTGTTCTGGGAACTCAAAATGCTTAATCCGACAGACCAGAGAAATGGATACTCCACCAGATCAAATACCATCTCAGTTTCTACAGATATCAAGAACAATGAATGTTGACCAGTTTCTGTTCTGTCCAGATGACAATCAGTGCTACCTTTAGATTGGTTTAACAAGTTGTATCTCTTCCCAAAATAAAGCTGCCATGCTATGTGTTACCAACATAGAAATTACCTTGTTGATCCTCTGGGCAAGTAATTGGGCATGTATTTTATAGTCTAAACGGAGATGGGTGCCTGGGCAACACTGCCCCATGTATGAAGGAGGTTTATCTCTAGAAAGGTCATAATGCTTGTTAACTCCCAGGATGATGGGATGCGATCTCCTAACATTTTTTCATGGATGACCTGAAGAGAGAAGGGAGCAATCTCCCGAGTCAGAGGTTTATATAGTACAATTGGTGCAGCATCCAAGCCTGCGACTTTTGATTGTTTCTTGTGGTACAGTATGGACAAGCTCTGATAATTCCTCCAATGTTACTGGCATTACCATATCCTTCTTGGTTTTTTTCGGGTATTATGGGAAAAGGTGTGTAGTCTAGAAAACATTTGAACCTCTTATTTTAAGTACTATTGTGGGTATTCAGTGAGGTGGAGTTGAGCTAGTGATAGAACTTGGAGAAAGCTTCCTTAATTTCAGATGTACTAAAGCAGTTTCTCTTATCAATACCTCTCTCAAGCTTGAGCCACAGAAGTAGATCTGTTGAAAGTCCCGGCTGTCCCCAACTCACTCTGGAGGTACTGACAACCGATACCTCAACAATGAAGGAGGGGGAAATTGAATAAGGGAGAGAGAGGTCATAGAAGCACCTAATATTGCAGGTCGGTATTGGCAACACTGGTGGAGTAGCATCTGCTTGTGGATTTTTCCCAAGCACGCACTCTCAAGATGGTATGTGGAGCACAGGCTACGTTAGTACAGGAAGAGGTAGAGGTCAGCAGGCTTAGGATTAATATATTAAAGTGAAGACAGTGACACCTGAAACCCACCAGTAACTACAAGCTTATCTGAATCCTGGGTGGATAATGTGGTCATGACAGCACGTGTCGAACTGGACTCCAGAATTGCTCCCCATGACGACCAAGTATTGGAGACCAAGATCAGAAGTAAATATTCATTTTCCACAATACAAATACACATAAATAAACAAATCTAAGAGCGCCTAGGCTAGCGACCATGCAAAGGAAAAAAAAGGTGAGGGACACAGAATTGGATGGACAAACAAAATGAAGCAGTGAGCCAATACGACGACAAATCATTGCCAGGCTCCGTGTCTAGTGAGATTATATATGCTCTGCCAATAGTAACTTGGTAGTCAGCGGTCTAGCCTCTTGATCCTCCAGTGCTCCACCTTCCGCAGCTTCCACCCTAGCCCATGTCAGTGATTCTGCAACATTAGGGCAACATCCTTAGCACTCATCTACTTCCCTCGTCGCTTTGGGACTGAAATCCTGACATCCTATGAAATCGTTTGGTACACTGTAAGATCACGTTTGATTAACTGAGAGTGAACCACCTTTATCACCATGCTCAGTTTAGAAATGGTTAGTAGTATGCAGCTATTGGGCCTTGCCTTGTAATATAAAAATGTAATCTGTTCCTGAATTACCAATAGCTCATCTCAGGCAGACTGATGTTGAGGAATATTAGCTCTTATCAAATTAGTAAGTAATTTCTCAATCTCATTCAGCTTGTCTCTCAGCTGCTGCTCTTCGGTTTTAGCTAATGTATGCTGCCAAGCCATATTTTGAAAGGCAAACCCTTGGATGATGGTTTTTACTGCGTCTTAGACTATGTTGCTGGAGGCCGAGTGAATGTTTATTAGTAGGAATACTTTTATACAATTCCTAATCTCCGGCATGCATCAATTATTTAAAAAAAAAAAAAATGTTATACTACTATCCACTTCTACCTCTAATAACAAAGGGGCGTGATTGGAAACCCATACTGAATGATAAATTACTTTTCAGGCTATTGTTCTACTAACCAATAAAAAAATATTTGATAGTCTTGGAAATGGACTGGGGAATAAAAAGCATAAACTCTCTCCTCTGGAGTTTTCCATCTCCATGAATCCATCAGATCAGAAGTATCCATTACTGAAAAAATAGCGCATCCTATTCACAGCGTCCAGGAACCCAAACGTTAATCAGTGGTAGCTTTAGAAGGACAACAAATGCAATTAAAATCCCCTGTTATGTTGAAATTACCAGAGGAGACATGGAGTTTATTTTTAATTTGTGTGTAGAGTTCAGGCAATTATTTTTAATGCCATATATTCTTGCCATTTATTATTAAGCCTATTGCAACCCAGTGCCTACTGGCATCAGACCGATTATGTGTAATTTGAAAGGATGGGTCAAAACTCAGAAGCGCAGTACCGTTGATGAATGAGGTTTGGGAACTGGTATAAAAAGATTTAGCATCTAGTCTCGCACAAACTGCCTGGTCTTTATATGCTACTTTAATTTCTTCCATTCATGCAATACTAAGTTTTAAATGGGTCAGCTCCAATTTAACCCTGTTTTGCCTGTCCCAAGTATTAATTCTCTCACATTAGGGGTAACTATTCTAAGCAGGCTATTTATGTCTATTTCTATGGTTGAAAAAACGTGTTCCTTATGCTATCCATTTCTCCCCCTTCCTTCCCCGCCCCACACCCACCTCATTTCCCCCTCATACAACCACTTTAACCCCAATCACCCAGACTCAGTCATTTCTGCACCTACCCCCACCCTGGATGGGATTCACTTCATTCCCTCCCATTTTGGATGTGCTGTTTATCCAGAGAAAATCAAGAGATGTCACCCAACAACCCCCACCCTCAATACTTCTCTCTGTTGCCAGAAACCCTACTCCCTCCTTAATAAGTGCATTAGTCACATTACCTATTCTGATTTAGATTAATTTTTTACTTGCAAGTGAACTGTCAGTGCTAGTCAGGTTCAGGGGGCACTTGGAAGGTCCCTTGCCAATTCATTCTAATTGACGATCCAGCTATAATCATTGCAGTTGCAGAAAGAGCCATTAGCTCTGTAATCTTTGCACATATTTCTCATTGGTGGCTTGCAGTTTCCAAAACTAGGTCTACAAACACCAAAATGTATAGCCAGTTTGAATAATAATCCTCTTATGTTCTCTACCTAAAGTCATGATCTTTTTCTTTAGCAACTAGTCTTGGAAATAGGCTATAATAGTAAATGGATTGCCGCCCGCTTTAGATGAAATAGCGAGGATTTGGCATGCTCTTGCAATGGATAAGTAAATGATTTGTGTGCTGGCTTTAAAATGTCCAGTAGGCTCGCCTTCAATAGGTGGCTAATCCATGGTTACCTCATGAGATCATATTTGAGTTTATTTGCTTCTGATCCTTCCAGGATGTCCCTACAGCTTGCAAATTATAGCATCTGGATGTTTTGCATTATTTCCGAGTTTCTAAACTGTCTCTTCGATTACAGTTTTTGCTGTTGTAAGCCAGGCACAGCTTATATTTAATTCATATGCCCTTCATTATTGAGAACCTGCGTTGATTCGTGTTTCTTAATCAATTTTATATCTCCTAAAATTATCTATACTGACTTTCTCTGCTGGGTCCTGCAAACAAATCCTGTATACCAGGCATCTATAGCCACAATAGAATGAGAGGGGTAAAAGAAGAATAACACACTAGTTTGCTTCAAGGGTGCTTGGTCAACATTAGCAACTCGTTTGGGCTCTGCATGATAAAAAGCTAGAATCAGACTGCCTGAAGGGAAAAGGTGCACCCTGAAACTAAACACAAAATTGAATAACCTCAAGAGAAGCTGAATGACGCACAGTTGAATAACCTCAAGAGAAGCTGAATGACGCACAGTTGAATAACGTCAAGAGAAGCTGAATGACGCACAGTTAAATAACCTCAAGAGAAGCTGAATGACATACATCTCTAGTAAGCATCTCCAGATATTAAATGATCAATGAATCTTTGACCAATGAAAGTTATATCAGGCCCCTTGTAACACACTGGTGATCATTCCGGGGGTGTAGACCTATTTAGGTCGAAATTAAGATATTTCGACATAGAAATTTTGAAACCTCAACAAGTGTTTGCTAGAATATAGAGGGAGCAAATCTTATTCTCAAGCATGAAATTCAATGACAACTTATTATCAAACAAAATGCCCAATTAGTCACAGTGGGTCATTATAAGCAGTCGTTGTCTAGCTAATGATGAGGATCCTTTGGAACGTGCTCTGCCAAAAGTCACAGCCCGGCTTTTGTCACAGTACTCAGACTGAACTCAGACGGTCATGTTACCACTTTTTACATCAGTTTCACAACAATAAGAGGATTCAGTGTGTTTAACTCTCGATGCTGTGCCACCGCATTCTGATAAATATAAGTAGATCACCTTCATAGTAAAGTGATGCGACATGGGCGTAACCCAACACTGGAGGCTTTAGAGATAACCCGGAGAACATAATATTGAGATCACTAAAAAAATATTAAAAATAAAGAAGGGGAAAACGCACATTCCTGAGTAACAAAAGAGTTTGGAATAACAGTAAGCTTTTCCTGAAGTGGAGTACATAGCCCATCTGTTGAAATGATGTTGGAGAGAAGATAACAAGACTAAGGTGAATAATCTTTTTCAAAGCAAAGTGCTGTTTACATATTCCAAGGCTTTGCTTCACATATGGCTATGCAATGAAGCGTTAATGCACCCGAACAAGGTGCACTGTTTATGGCGAAGTAATTATATTTTTTATATTGAATCAGCAAGTCAAATGTTTTATATGGAGCTTGGCAAACATCTTTACTCTGGTAGGATAGAGCAGGGATTCTTAACCTTTTGACATCTGTGGACCCCCACGTAATCATTACTGGAATCCAGCAACCGCCAGTGAATCATTATTGGAGTATGCAGAATCCCACTGAGGCGTTAGTGGAAGCCCAGGACCTCAGTGTTGCATTTTGTTATGTAATATTTTATGGTGCATGTACTGTGTTCATTATTACTATGTTCCTTTAATGGCATGCAACTTGTTTTTATTCTACAAGGATTCCACATTCTTCTGGAATACTAGTAATGAATAGTTCCATCAGGTTATGCCAGTTGCATCTGGACATCGACCTAGGCGGATGCCTCTTTGCCGTGCTGCAATAAACCTACTAATTTTCTACAAATCTGACTTCAGCTATTTCTTAATATTGGCGACGAGCTGGACCTACACTCCTGCCTATCCTCAGCACGGGAGCGGAGTACTACATAACCCACGAATATCTATTTTGGCTGGAGAACCGTTTGGCTGCATCGACATTTTTGTACCGACATTTTTGGAAGATCGTCTACATTTATTTTCAAAGTTACCACCGCCTATGTATTTTTAGACGATTTCAGCATTGGATTTGGATCCATTACCGGTGCGCATCATTCGAATTTCATCGCGCTACTCTCATCGTTCTTACCTGACGTAACCGATCCCCTGGAACTTCTTCGGAACTCTCTTAGTGAAGATTCTTTGAACACGCAGCAAGACCAGCGTCACATCGCTGATCTCTGCGTGCAACGTACAAGCGGGCATTTTCTTTTGGTTACCCTGGCAACATCCTACACGAATCGGCAGTGTGTCCGCACGATATTGACACACTTGCTTTTGGATTTCACTCGCAATCTTTACGGCGCTTTGGAAAGGGTCGTTATTGGCATAACCCTACACATAAATAAGCTCATTGGAGCCACGAAGAGAACTGCTTGGGTGAAAGTGAGTTTTAACAGAATTATTTATGCTATTTTATCGTTAATTTTTTACTTTTTTTTTGGGGATTACATTAATTGCAGCCATTTGCATATATGTTCTCCATGTCAATCTTTCATCTAGACATATTAGATTTGATTGCGAATTGACATTACAGCATATTACCATCTACAAAAATTACTATTTTTAATACATATTATTATTAACCTCATAATCGTACAACATGCAGTTTGAACCACCTGCAAAATTTCTTCAGATTAAAGGTGATCCACCTATTCCATGGCCCAGATGGAAAGAAGAGTTTATTACTTATATGAAAGCCATAGATGGTGAGCGCATGGGCGCAGAAAGAAAAAAAAAGTATTTTGCTTCATTGTCTTGGTTCTGAAGGACAAGTAGTCTTCAGAGCATTACCTCAGATTACGCCACAAAATGGAGAAGGTGATAACATGAATGTTTATGTGGAAGCACTTACCAGAATGGAAAAGAGGTTCAAACCCACATCTAACATTGCTTTAAATAGATTTAAGTTTACACCAGGGCGCAAAAAGATGATGAGTCATTTGATGATTTCCTAACGGCTTTGAGATCATTAAGTCTACATTGAAATTTTGGAAATATAACGGATGAAATGATACGTGATCAAATAATTGTACATATGAGAAATAAAAAGGTTCAAGAAAAATTATGGGCCATGGGTGACCCCAAGTTAGAAGAAGCAATTGCCACAGCAAAATCTACAGAACTTTCAGAAAAATGGATGGATGTTGTTAAACAAAATTCTAACAAGTCTACCACTGAAGAAGAGATTTGTGCTGTTAAAACAAAAAGTGATGTGAAAAATGATACTCCTCTAGGAAGATTTCCGCATAGGTATAACAACAATGGTTTTTTTGGTAAAAGACAAGAGTTTTCATCTAATTATAACACATGCTACAGGTGTGGAAGTAGAGTCCATGTGGCATCTTTCCAAGGATGTCCCGCAATAAACAGAGAATGCAGGGTTTGTGGCAGAATAGGTAATTTCAGTAATGTTTGCAGAGACAAACGCTTCAGTAACCAAACACAAGGCACTACTTCCGGTACTTCTGAAACTAAAAAAGTCACCAGTATCAGAGAAATCCCTGATCATAATAAAGGATTTGTTGTTTCTATTGTACAAAATGGACCAGAGAAGGAAATGTGCAGGAAATCTCCCAAATGTATGTTTCAAGTTTTAGGTATTGATCTAGAACTCATGGTGGATTCTGGATCACCTGGACAATTATCACCACATAATATTTTAAAGAAAATTTACAACATAATTGCAATTATAGTGATCTTCAAGAGCCTGATATTAATGCTGAAAGTTTTGATGGGTCAAAAATTGAAATGGAGGGTTTTTTCCGTGTACCATTATATTTCAAAGGGAGATGTGCTTATATAAAATTATACATTGCTGTGAAGGGAGTAAATGTTTTAGGTTGGCGAGACCCGTGGAAGTTGGGTATAATCCTCAATCCACGATCGGAAGATCCAGTTTCGCTTTGTAATGAACAAGATTTATACAATATTGCCACAGTTAGCAAAAACTTTATTGATTTGGGAAGAGAAACAAAATTGGTAAATACCTATAGTAACGTGTTTTGTGACAGATTAGGGAGATTGAAAAATTTCTCACATAGAATTGTATTGAAAGAAAATGCCAGTCCCATTAAACAGAAGTTAAGGGGTGTACCTATCAACATTAGAGATGAGTTGAAAGAAATGCTTAAAGAATTGTCGGATGATGGTATCATTGAGCCCATAGAGTCTTCTGAATGGGTTTCACCTATTGTTCTAGTACGCAAACCCGACCAAAAACTCAGAGTGTGTGTGGACTTGAGAGCATTAAACTCTAATACTGTGATTGATTGCCACCCTCTCCCTAATATCAATGAGGTGGTTTCATTATTGGAGGGTGCGCAGATATTTTCCACACTTGACCTAAGGTCGGCATACCACCAGATTGAATTTACAGAAGATTCAAAGAAATATACTGCTTTCATCACTCCACAAGGTCTTTTCCAATATACTAGGATGCCATTTGGCCTGGCGTCAGTTTTTCAGAGAGTTATGTTTCAAATGTTTAGGGACATTGACACATATGTTAAATGTTTTCAGGATGACATTTTAATATTTTCAAGAAATGAAGTAGAACATGAAGCCCATTTAAATGAAGTATGTAAGAGACTTGAAAGTTGTGGTCTTACCCTTAAGGCTCACAAATGCAAGTTGTTTAAACATTCTGTTGAATATTTGGGGCACACCTTATCTGGTGAAGGCCTTATTCCCAAAAAATCTAATGTCGAAGCCATCCAGAATGCTCCGTCTCCCATTAACAAAGAGCAATTACTATCATTTTCTGGAATGTGTGAATACTATAGCAAATTTGTTGAAAATTTTGCCACCAAGATGGAACCATTGAGGAAATTATTAAGGCAAAATGTTACGTATGAATGGAATGATGAACAACAGAAAGCTTTTGAAGCTATAAAAAAAGACATTATTAATGCTCCCACATTGAAACCGTTTCGCATGAGAAAAGAATGCATTATAACTGTTGATGCCAGTTTATATGGGCTTGGAAGTGTTTTATCCCAAAGTGATGGCGGAAATGAATGGAATGTAGCTTTTGCTTCAAGAACCCTCAATGAAACTGAGCGTAAGTATGCAGTAATTGAGAGAGAGTTACTGGCATGTGTATGGGCAGTGGAGCATTACAGAATTTATGTGTGGGGTAGCAAGTTTATTCTCAGGACGGATCACAAACCGCTAGTACATATTCTTTCTACAGGAGGAGGATGGAACTCCACTGCTAGAATTGCACGCTTATCCTCAAGACTTCAGGAGTATAATTTTAAAGTTGAATATGTACCGGGTAAGAAGAATGTAACTGCTGATTTTTTATCAAGCCTACCATGCAGTGATAATGTTGCCGATACAAATGTGGTTAAAGAATTTGATTTTGTTTTAGGAATCACTGACGTTATTCCTTTACAGTACCAGGAAATCACAGTGCAACACTGGAGAGAATGTCAACAAAGAGATGACAGGTGGTGTGATCTTGAGAAGTTTGTGATGGAAGGTTGGCCTAGAAAAAAAAGATGTGAGGTCAGAATGATTGCCTTTTTATAATGTTGCAGATGAACTAAGTATTGAAGGTGAATTAATTTTTAAGGCAGGGAAGTGTATTCCCCCAAAAGGTATTCAGGACGTCATTCTAAGATTAGCACACAAAACTCATCCAGGTATATCAGCTATGAAACGTTTAATTAGAACCTATTTCTGGTGGCCTGGTATGGACAGGTTTATTGATCGAACGGTCAGGGAGTGTCATGAATGTGTTTCCAGTGAAAAAATGTTAAAGGTACACATTCCTCCCCTTAAGACAGTTAAATGGCCTGAAGAGCCATGGCAAAAAGTTGCGTTTGACATTTCAGGCTCGTTCAGCATGTTACCTGAGGGTTCACGATTTGCTTTGGTCATGATTGATTACCATTCTAAATGGCCTGAGGTTAAGTTTGTTCCAAAAGCCACCACCAGTGCTGTTGTTAACTTCTTTAAAGAAGTATTTGCACGAGAAGGATGTCATTCTACCCTTGTTTCCGACAATGGGGTGCAACTCACATCATCTGAAATGGGAAATTTTCTCAAAGGCTGTGGCATTAAACACACACTCACCTCACTCTATGAACCACACGAGAACGGTCAAGTGGAGCGTTTTAACCGCGTTCTTAAGGGTTTTGTCACTGATTCTCTCAAACAAGGGGGAAATTGGTTAAGTGCACTTAGAGAACATTTGTGGGTGTATCGCATTACCCCATATTCTACCACTGAAGTCAGTCCATTTAAATTACTCAAAGGTAGAAATCCGGCGTCCAGTGTCTGTCCCTGGTGGTTCAGAGAAAAGTACAAGGCTTTGCTGCAAGAAAGAGAATTTGTACATGATACTGCAAAAAGGGTAGAAGATAAGCAGAACAAAACCAAATTATGGTTCAATAAAAAGTGGAGAACGAAGGAACATAATTTCTATGTTGGTGATTGGGTAAGAATTTTAAAACCTGGCTTTCTAAATAAAGGTTCTAATAAATATGGAAAAGCCATACAGGTCAAGAAAGTTTTTAGCAACACTATAGTCACTCAGGATGGCAAAGTATGGAACACCAGAAAGGTTGCTAAATGTCCTGTTCAATTTATTCTATGTAATTCCGATTATAAAAATGTTGAACAGCAAAATGGTAACCAGAGTAATAGACATTGTTTGGAATCTGTAGCTTCAAGAGTTGAAACCAATTCTCGCATTAGAAGTGTTCCTATATTGTATAATGATTTTATTTAATTTCCTGTTTGCTATTTTCCCTTTCATTTCCTTATGAGGGGGATGTGTTGCATTTTATGTAATATTTTATGGTGCATGTACTGTGTTCATTATTACTATGTTCCTTTAATGGCATGCGACTTGTTTTTATTCTACAAGGATTCCACATTCTTCTGGAATACTAGTAATGAATAGTTCCACCAGGTTATGCCAGTTGCATCTGGACATCGACCTAGGCGGATGCCTCTTTGCCGTGCTGCAATAAACCTACTAATTTTCTACAAATCTGACTTCAGCTACTTCTTAATACTCTGCCTAAGCAATTTTGATGATTTGAACCACAAAAACAGCACACAATAATACAGACACAAGCAATCATCAAGTAAATACACAAATTATGAAATATTTTATTGAATTCACAAAAAGAAAAAAAAAAAAAAAAAAAAAAAAATCGCAATTTTAATTTTAATGGGAAGGTTGAAGTTTTTATAAATTCAATTGAGGTCATTCATCATCCATATTATATTCTGTGTGATGCACTTGCACTGCTCCCACTAATCAATCTATCAATCTGAGGATACCAACTTAAAATTTCGCCTCCAATTTCTTTCAAATTTACAGACGGTTTTAAAAATTTAACATTTACATTTTGCTTCATTTACAAAAAAAACGTTATTTTGTTAAAATTATTTCATTTTCTAAGCAGTCGCGGACACCCGGAGTAGGGATCATGAACCCGTAGGGGGCTTAATTTGAGCGGGAGGGGGTGTGGCACCGGCACTTATTTTGTTGCATCTGATTTTACAGAGCCCAAGAGAGGGAAAAATACACAAATTTGAAAGACGGAGAAATATGGAAAAACCATCTCAAAGGGAGAATGCATGAACCCGCAAGAGTCGGACAACTGGCATCATCATGATGACGGGCAGTTGGACAGCCGGACGCTATTGCGGCAGTCAGGAGACCTTCTACAAGCATGTGGGTGGTCCGACCACCCTATTAGGATGCGACCACCGAGCTGGTGGTCAGAAACATGGCAGGGGCATGCTGCCGCCATGGGAAAGGGCTGCAGAACATGCAGACACCATGCATGCACACCCTGCAGGTCTGTGTACAATGGGCCATGCACCATGTCATGCATGGCACACGGAGGTGAGTGGGGGCACTACATGTGCCCCCAAGGCCACTTTTCAGTGGCCCAGGACAGACGGGGCTCTGTTTTGGGTCCCCCATATCCCTTTCCGACAACATTTTCATGGCGGTTTTCCCGCCATAAAAAGGCTATCGGAAAGGGATATTGTAATCCAGATGGCGATGCCTGACTCGGCACTGCTGTCATTGTCAGACGCAGCTCCGACCACCACCCTGTCGGGATCTCAGATCCTGCCGAAGGCGGCGGTCTTGCCTCTGACCGCTGTGGGTCCAACCACCAGCATAGTACTGCAGTGGTCGGACCGAAGGGATGTCGGCGGTCGGACAGAACCCGACGGCCTGTCGGTGGCCCGACTGCCCGACATCCTAATCGGGCCCAAAGGGTCAGGGAGTGTTTGGTAATGGATTACAGAGACATTAAGTGGATTTAAGACTACCAGCCTTGGTAATCGGCACGCCGACATTTAATTGCCCCGGCTGCGGGCTTCTGAGCAGAGCATCCGGCACTGTCTTTTGCAAATTAAGCACTGCTAGGGGTGTCTAGCCCACAGGTTAAGAACTGGTGTCAGTAGTGTTGACTGAAGAATACTGCGCATCGTTTCCAAACCATCCTATTTCTCTGAAACCTCCCGTCTTACTTTCGGAACAGTATCTCTGTCACCACTTAGAATTCTGAATGTGTGCAGCACTCTACAAAAACTCTAAATAAATAAATATGGTGCCCTGCGGTGCATTAGATAAGAAGGAAGTAAAGAAACGACCACCATTCCTACAAGTAAACAGAATAGAGGAGCACTGCAAAAGTAGCCTGTTGCAACAAGTGTCAAGTATTTCCCCAAAACAATAAAATATGTGAATTTAGCTAGCACTCCTAATCATGCACTTCAACAGTCGTCAGAGTCTAATTATACAGGTCTAGCAGAGAATCATCTTGCTGTTATGAGGCAAATATTACTATTTTTTCATTTAATTTCCATTTACACATATAAAGCCTGCACAATTGAAATTAGAAAATAGTAACATTAGCTTTTTCTCGCTGCCATGTGTATTTTGGAGTAATTTTCTCAGGAAATTGGAATTCTATTAATATACCATTGCTAATGTTCATCAGGCCTTATTTCACACCGCATTATTAGTAGCGCCTGTCACAATGTCGCACAATAATAGCGTGCAGTGTGTGGAAGCATACCCATTTAATGATATGAGGACAGCCGTGACTATAGAAATAACTGTCAGGCTCTTGTGGTATGTTAAAACTGACCTTTTTATGGAAACGAAGAAGGGAAAATGGCTATGTAGTCAGATGTGCCCATTCTGAGAATTCAAGAAGACATACTTCCTGGCTCATATGGCAGCGGAGAAAACTTGAATCTAGTATTTTGTTGAGATATGCGTAGCTGGAAACAGATGGAGGAATCGAATACCATGGTGGCTCGACTGGAGGGAGAGAGCAACGCCATATTTCAGTAGTTGTGGGGGTGAAAAGAAATTCGAATTTTCAGGTAATCCATAACCTGATACAGCATTCTGCAGCATATTTATTGGGACCTGGCAAGCAAGCCAAGGTGATTTGGAAGCCTTGAGACAAATGCTAGCGATGACGCAGAAAGAAAGGCACTATTTTCACTAGATATGGTCTTAGCCTTCTGTCAGGCGGAGGGATTCTCAGACGCGACATTCAAGAACAATGTCCCTTCCAGCCAAGGTGCTGGTGCTTGTGGGACCATCGATGAATAATCCTCGCAGCCAGTGCTTAATTTGTGCCGGTGCTTTCCGGTGCTTAGCACCGGCACTTATTTATCAGGGCCGGGTCTACACCTCGCGTCTGCACGTCAAATAGTATTGCGCCAAAGTAAATATAATTACCTCACTGACTAACCGCAAACAGTGGTGTTCGTCTCCCGAGTCCCCGGTGAAGAGTGTTGCGGCAGGGAGAGTCAATAATATAAAGATTCCAACCATATCCAAATGTAAATTTGCCTAAGGCCCTTGGTTCAGTGTTGCCGGTGGGCGGGACACTGATTGGGCTGGATTTGGTTCTGCCGGGGAAGGGGCTGTGCGGCAGCGTGCGTAGATCTTTTTCAAAATGCCACGCCCGTTAAACACGCACCCCACGAGTCACCAGAAGTTCAGTCCGACGTCGAGGGTAGGCTGCAGCAGGCTTATTAAGAAAGGCAGTAACCGTAAGTAGACAAACCAACGCTGCTTGATAATAAACAGACTTACTATGTATGAAGTGAAGTGAACCGAGGCCTGCCCTGAGGAATCATATATCCGGGCACCGTGTGCAATTACAATGCCCCGGGCCAGGAGGAGGCTGGAAGAGCAGGGCCTTTAACCTAACCCCTAACGTTTATTGATAAAAATGTACTGTTTTCCGTTGCGTTTCATCTCTCCCCGGTGTGCATTGCAATATGGCGGCATGCGCCAGTTGACATTTTATTTCCATCCTACCGTCGTCATGAAGCCTCGTGGTTGTTTGTGCATGCAGCGGTGCAGTGGTGGTCACTGGTTCCTGATGTCACATGAGGTACGGACTTGTTGGGTGGCGGGCTATTCCATCTGTTTCTGCATGGCCTCTCTCACTTAGTTTGCGGGTGATGTGTAAGTTGACTTCATTCATTGTGCATTTAGCTTGAGTGATGTTTTCCCGCTGCCGGCCACGTTTGGTATGTGTTTGATTTGCTGGATGGCCCGAGGCCCTGGAGGTCCGCTCTGTGCAGAGTTAAGCAGAGTGGGGCAGTACTGTGGTGACCAGATACTTTATATCTGCAGTGCTGTGGGACCTGGGGGAGCACAATAGCTGTCGATGTTAAGCATTTTCATCTCTTTTGCCAGTCAATCAGAGCTCAGATTTTGAGTTTGGATTCGGAGCACACTCGGCGCTGTCATCCTCTGCTCTGCATGCCCTTCCAACGCTAATCAAGGGACAGGAAATCTTATCAGTCCGATGAAACCTGATCCTAAAACAAAATGTGAATTATTCATCATATCAATTACTATTTGTTTAAAAAACAAACCGAATTTCGCATTTTGTTTAAGCCTCTGTTCTCATAGAAGAGCTTTGTCTCTATCCGGGAATATTAATGATTTAAATAATTGCTATGAATGTAGAATGTTCAATTAAGGAGAAGACATTCCACCTGAAGTTAAACAGTTTCACAAATGTTATCATTATTTCTTTATGAAGTAAAAATCCACACTCCGAACCAGGCCAAGCAGGAGTTAGAAAGAGTCATGTGTAACTTACCTAGCAATCTCTATGATAGAGAAAACAAAATTCAAAAATCATAACTATAAATCAAAATATGCAAAAACACATTCATATAAAAAATCCATAGACAATACTGGCCCTTCCAACTCCCGATTCAAGGAACAAGCGGGGTCTGTGTGAATACTAATTTAAAACCATAAAAACAGAACGTTTTTTGCTTAATTGAATCAGAGGAAAAGCTTAGAATAATCACATACGTTAAATGTTGGCCCACTTAACTTCACTTGGACAATCACAGACAGACATCCAGTGCTTAATTTGTGCCGGTGCTTTCCGGTGCTTAGCACCGGCACTTATTTATCAGGGCCGGGTCTACACCTCGCGTCTGCACGTCAAATAGTATTGCGCCAAAGTAAATATAATTACCTCACTGACTAACCGCAAACAGTGGTGTTCGTCTCCCGAGTCCCCGGTGAAGAGTGTTGCGGCAGGGAGAGTCAATAATATAAAGATTCCAACCATATCCAAATGTAAATTTGCCTAAGGCCCTTGGTTCAGTGTTGCCGGTGGGCGGGACACTGATTGGGCTGGATTTGGTTCTGCCGGGGAAGGGGCTGTGCGGCAGCGTGCGTAGATCTTTTTCAAAATGCCACGCCCCGTTAAACACGCACCCCACGAGTCACCAGAAGTTCAGTCCGACGTCGAGGGTAGGCTGCAGCAGGCTTATTAAGAAAGGCAGTAACCGTAAGTAGACAAACCAACGCTGCTTGATAATAAACAGACTTACTATGTATGAAGTGAAGTGAACCGAGGCCTGCCCTGAGGAATCATATATCCGGGCACCGTGTGCAATTACAATGCCCCGGGCCAGGAGGAGGCTGGAAGAGCAGGGCCTTTAACCTAACCCCTAACGTTTATTGATAAAAATGTACTGTTTTCCGTTGCGTTTCATCTCTCCCCGGTGTGCATTGCAATATGGCGGCATGCGCCAGTTGACATTTTATTTCCATCCTACCGTCGTCATGAAGCCTCGTGGTTGTTTGTGCATGCAGCGGTGCAGTGGTGGTCACTGGTTCCTGATGTCACATGAGGTACGGACTTGTTGGGTGGCGGGCTATTCCATCTGTTTCTGCATGGCCTCTCTCACTTAGTTTGCGGGTGATGTGTAAGTTGACTTCATTCATTGTGCATTTAGCTTGAGTGATGTTTTCCCGCTGCCGGCCACGTTTGGTATGTGTTTGATTTGCTGGATGGCCCGAGGCCCTGGAGGTCCGCTCTGTGCAGAGTTAAGCAGAGTGGGGCAGTACTGTGGTGACCAGATACTTTATATCTGCAGTGCTGTGCGACCTGGGGGAGCACAATAGCTGTCGATGTTAAGCATTTTCATCTCTTTTGCCAGTCAATCAGAGCTCAGATTTTGAGTTTGGATTCGGAGCACACTCAGCGCTGTCATCCTCTGCTCTGCATGCCCTTCCAACGCTAATCAAGGGACAGGAAATCTTATCAGTCCGATGAAACCTGATCCTAAAACAAAATGTGAATTATTCATCATATCAATTACTATTTGTTTAAAAAACAAACCGAATTTCGCATTTTGTTTAAGCCTCTGTTCTCATAGAAGAGCTTTGTCTCTATCCGGGAATATTAATGATTTAAATAATTGCTATGAATGTAGAATGTTCAATTAAGGAGAAGACATTCCACCTGAAGTTAAACAGTTTCACAAATGTTATCATTATTTCTTTATGAAGTAAAAATCCACACTCCGAACCAGGCCAAGCAGGAGTTAGAAAGAGTCATGTGTAACTTACCTAGCAATCTCTATGATAGAGAAAACAAAATTCAAAAATCATAACTATAAATCAAAATATGCAAAAACACATTCATATAAAAAAATCCATAGACAATACTGGCCCTTCCAACTCCCGATTCAAGGAACAAGCGGGGTCTGTGTGAATACTAATTCAAAACCATAAAAACAGAACGTTTTTTGCTTAATTGAATCAGAGGAAAAGCTTAGAATAATCACATACGTTAAATGTTGGCCCACTTAACTTCACTTGGACAATCACAGACAGACATCCAGTGCTTAATTTGTGCCGGTGCTTTCCGGTGCTTAGCACCGGCACTTATTTATCAGGGCCGGGTCTACACCTCGCGTCTGCACGTCAAATAGTATTGTGCCAAAGTAAATATAATTACCTCACTGACTAACCGCAAACAGTGGTGTTCGTCTCCCGAGTCCCCGGTGAAGAGTGTTGCGGCAGGGAGAGTCAATAATATAAAGATTCCAACCATATCCAAATGTAAATTTGCCTAAGGCCCTTGGTTCAGTGTTGCCGGTGGGCGGGACACTGATTGGGCTGGATTTGGTTCTGCCGGGGGAAGGGGCTGTGCGGCAGCGTGCGTAGATCTTTTTCAAAATGCCACGCCCCGTTAAACACGCACCCCACGAGTCACCAGAAGTTCAGTCCGACGTCGAGGGTAGGCTGCAGCAGGCTTATTAAGAAAGGCAGTAACCGTAAGTAGACAAACCAACGCTGCTTGATAATAAACAGACTTACTATGTATGAAGTGAAGTGAACCGAGGCCTGCCCTGAGGAATCATATATCCGGGCACCGTGTGCAATTACAATGCCCCGGGCCAGGAGGAGGCTGGAAGAGCAGGGCCTTTAACCTAACCCCTAACGTTTATTGATAAAAATGTACTGTTTTCCGTTGCGTTTCATCTCTCCCCGGTGTGCATTGCAATATGGCGGCATGCGCCAGTTGACATTTTATTTCCATCCTACCGTCGTCATGAAGCCTCGTGGTTGTTTGTGCATGCAGCGGTGCAGTGGTGGTCACTGGTTCCTGATGTCACATGAGGTACGGACTTGTTGGGTGGCGGGCTATTCCATCTGTTTCTGCATGGCCTCTCTCACTTAGTTTGCGGGTGATGTGTAAGTTGACTTCATTCATTGTGCATTTAGCTTGAGTGATGTTTTCCCGCTGCCGGCCACGTTTGGTATGTGTTTGATTTGCTGGATGGCCCGAGGCCCTGGAGGTCCGCTCTGTGCAGAGTTAAGCAGAGTGGGGCAGTACTGTGGTGACCAGATACTTTATATCTGCAGTGCTGTGGGACCTGGGGGAGCACAATAGCTGTCGATGTTAAGCATTTTCATCTCTTTTGCCAGTCAATCAGAGCTCAGATTTTGAGTTTGGATTCGGAGCACACTCGGCGCTGTCATCCTCTGCTCTGCATGCCCTTCCAACGCTAATCAAGGGACAGGAAATCTTATCAGTCCGATGAAACCTGATCCTAAAACAAAATGTGAATTATTCATCATATCAATTACTATTTGTTTAAAAAACAAACCGAATTTCGCATTTTGTTTAAGCCTCTGTTCTCATAGAAGAGCTTTGTCTCTATCCGGGAATATTAATGATTTAAATAATTGCTATGAATGTAGAATGTTCAATTAAGGAGAAGACATTCCACCTGAAGTTAAACAGTTTCACAAATGTTATCATTATTTCTTTATGAAGTAAAAATCCACACTCCGAACCAGGCCAAGCAGGAGTTAGAAAGAGTCATGTGTAACTTACCTAGCAATCTCTATGATAGAGAAAACAAAATTCAAAAATCATAACTATAAATCAAAATATGCAAAAACACATTCATATAAAAAAATCCATAGACAATACTGGCCCTTCCAACTCCCGATTCAAGGAACAAGCGGGGTCTGTGTGAATACTAATTCAAAACCATAAAAACAGAACGTTTTTTGCTTAATTGAATCAGAGGAAAAGCTTAGAATAATCACATACGTTAAATGTTGGCCCACTTAACTTCACTTGGACAATCACAGACAGACATCTCTGAAAGGACGTGAAAAGCACAGAAGTGAATCATACTGCGTGGCACACGCCAGTGTGATGTAGTGATGCTTTCAGAAAAATAATGCTCGAGAGGGGACCGATACTATATGAAGTCGGTCACAGCCATGAGTCTGTAACAGACTTCCAAGTTCCAACACGACTACCCCAGTGAGTTAATGCTGCATAACAAGTGACTCGAGAGCAAAACACATCTCATATTCCACATATTGTTCACATACACTGCTGCTCCCCTCAGCCAATAAATACCTAATTTATAAAAGTATATTAAACAATATGGATTTCATTTTCCTTTCTGTATTCCTCACGATTGCCACACGCTTCTGGCCAGCATGGGATCAAATGAAAGGGGCAGGAAGCAGCTTGGTTACCTCGCAGAAGAGGCTGGGGATGAGTAAATAGGGAACAGCCAGGCCTGGAAGGAAGTGCTCTTCTCTTGGCAGCAGGGCTCACAGTGGAGATTTTCATTTGCCAGGTAGTGAAGTCCTTCTGCTCTCATTGCAGTGCACCCTTTGCCCAGTGACACTGACACCTGCCGCATAGCTGCCAAAGTTTCAGATTCCTATGAGTGCCATTTTCATAATTTCAGTCAATTCAGTGTAATTATGAGTGTCATTCCAACGACTATGAATGACACTTTCTGGCGAGAAAAATCAAGCAATGAAGACGAGAGAAACATATAAATATCAGGCAGTGCACCCATTTGTGCATCAAGATTGTCTGAATCGTATGTTTTGAGCTGAATCATCACCCTTTATTAAAGTACCCGCTACATTATGCTCCCAAACAGGGTATTACACGTCCGTGATTGTTCAACACCTTTGAGCAATATTTGTAATTTTTAGGACAAGGTCATGCTGAAAATGTACTCTATTTTGCTCTGGAGCAAAAATATTTCTCTAGTGTGGCCTGCAACAAGACCTTTCTATAATACTTTAGGCCTCGGATTCTTACTCCCAAAAGTCAATAAATTGAAGTTTCTTTTGCAAATGTGTAAGTTTGGGACCTCCTATCAAAACCTTACTATGAGAAAGGCTCCCTTGCTGCAATTCAGATTGGGTATTAAATCTTACTTTTAGCAGCGCCAGTTGAGGATGTGGGTGAAGCCAATAGAATAAGTGGGTGGAGCCAGTGGAGGAAGTGGGTGGAGCCAGGGGAAAGTAGGTGTGGCCTCCGACAAACATTTGAGCACCTGCACTTCATATTTTACAAATTAAGCACTGCTCGCAGCCTAGGTGCTGGTGCTTGTGGGACCATCGGTGAAATAGGATAACTGTTCATTGCCTGAGGGAGGGTAGAAACTGCGGAGGACCGACCCCTTGACCGAAACTTAACCTGAAACAGTTCCTGAGAGCAATACATAGCCAAATGCAGTCGAGAAAAGTAGATGCAGTCGTAAGCACGGAATTTTAAATGTAATTTTTACATACATGCGAACATTTACAAACTCAAAAGTGGAAGATTTTGAAAAGAAATCGGAGAATGTATTTTCCCCCATAGGATTATATTGAAACAAAGGCAATTTTAGATGGGAGACACCTAAAATAAAGCCACTTTTGGCTTAAAAAATCGGGAGCATCCCGTCTTAATCGGGTCTGTTGGCATGTATGTTTATGTAGTGGCATTTACAACAATGCCTTTCTCTCTTTCTAGAGCTCAATTACAAAGACAATGTTCTCTCGAGGCAGACACACGGCGTGTTTGGTGTTCAGTACTGGGCTCTGAGATCCCACTGTCTAAAAAAAAAAATGCAGCACCCCAATTTTTGATTTTTTGAAGTATGGTGCCCGAAGTGCCTTATAGGAAGTTACTGCAAACAAGCTAACAACTTTTACGAAAGAGAGACAATATAACATTCTACTGCGAGTTTCTGCTCACTCTTACCTGAGACTGTTTGCTCATATAACCCACGCGCTTCTTTTATTCAAGTTACATTGTAGAAGGGCTCTATTCTCAATGTATACTTGTGACAGAGGATATTGAGCTATTAAAGCATTCCAAATTTGCTATTCGTTCACAGTATGCTACAGACATCACCGATCACTTCACAAGTACAGCACTTTATTCGGAATATACACTACCCCGTACAAACTATGGAGATATGGGAATGATGTACACGGCGCCTTTCTCATCACAGCAGGCAACCGCTCTGTTACTCACTGAGTGAGTTAGAATTGTGTGCCCTAATCCTTTCTGACTTCCTGGTACATTTTAGGGCTGGCTCCAGCACAACTAAATTAGCAGAGTAGAAAAAAAAGATGACATTTCTAGGACAGGAAATAAATACTATAACCGTGTCGGTAACAAAGGGTCAACAGGTGCTTGGAAAAAAAATGTAAAGGCTTTATAGGTGAAATTTTTTTCTAGAGTAATGAAGTGCAAATATAGCCAGAAAGTATGACAGAGTTATTATTTTTATTATTAAATGGTACATGTTTGATAATGGAGAGTGATGCATGTGAATTCATGGAAAAACAAAAACTGAGAAACCACATTGGAGGAAGCAAAATCATGGAAAAACTATTTTAAGGAAAGACAAATATAAGGAAATACAAATAAATCAAAAATGAATGGAAACATTTTAAAGCAAACATACAAAATAACACCTTTGGGTGAAGATTAGTGGTAGTGAGGGGTTTTTGGTTCAGATATGGATGAAGTTTAGGGGCAATGAGGTTTTTTTTTAGCATTTTTAGGGTTCCGAGATAGTTGGAGTTTAGGGTTGGTGTGGGTTTTTAGGGTTCATGGATGAGTGGAATTTGGATATGGGAGGGGTTTTTAGGGTTCAGAGATGGGTGGTGTGAAGGGGTGTTTTGTAAGTTTTACAGATGGGTGGAGTTTAGGGCTAGTGATTGTTTTTAACGTTCAGTGATAGGAAGAGTTTTGGAGTAGTAAAGGGTTTTTAGTGTTCGAGAATGGGTGGAGTTCAGGGTGGTGTCAGGTTTTTAGTGTTCAGGAATGGGTGGAGTTTATATGTAGAAAGTGTTTTTATGGTTCAGGGATGCAGGAGTTTAGGGGTGGTGAGGGATTTTAGGGGTTATGAATGGGTGGTTTTCAGGGGTGGAGAGGGTTTTTATAGGGTTCAGGGATGAGTGGAGTTTAGGAGTTGTGCGGGACTTTAAGGGATGGGTGGGGTTTAGGTGTAAACATGTGTTTTTGGGTTCAGGAGTGGGTGGAGCTCAGCGGTAATGAGAGGGTTTTTGGTTAAGAGATGGAAAGAGTTTAGGAGTAGAAAAGGCTTTAACGACTCAGGGGTGGGTGGAGTTTAGGTATGGTGTGGGGTTTTTAGGGTTTAGGGATGATTGGAGTTTAGGGTTAGAAAGGGGTCAGAGATGGGTGTAGTTTATCCCGGGGGAGCGATTTTTAGGAGGCAGAGATGGATGGTGCTTAGGGGTGATGAGAGTTCGGCAAATTAAAAGCATCCAAAGTAATTATTTGACAATGTAAAAGATATAAATCTGAAAAAATGTGCTCTTCTGTTTTAAATGATTAAAATAATACCTTTAACAAAAATGTTTCTGAAAATAAGATCTACAATCATTTCATTTACACCTTAAAAATAAGTATGCAGAAGTGAAATTCGAAAAAAAAGATTGGTTTCTATAAAATGGTAAATGTCATTCATCCTGAAAATTTCCATTGAACTGAATGGATGAAGTGGTTTGTCAGTAATGGTATTCCATTAAATTATTTTCAATGAAATCACTTCCAATCAATGGAGAGCTCTAACTCCGTAAGGTTCCCAGGCACTCCAAGTCAACCTGGCTTAGAAGAAGTACAAAAATGTTTTAAGATTTTTTATCCAACCATCATAAGAGTAGGTATGAAGGGCAGAGCAGCTGGGCAAACCACATCATATTGTATGACTGCACACCACACATGCCCGTGCCTACAAAATGACACGGCTGCTGTTTTTTCTCTCATGTTAGTTACCAATCTGAGTTAGATCCGGAAGTAAAAAAAAAAAAAAAATGCACAAAAAGCATTTGTTTTTAAAGCGCTGGGAGATGCAACATGGGGGAGCGCATGTGTATGAAGAAGCAATATGGGGTACGATGGGTAGAAGCAACACAGATATGGCTGGAGAGGTGGCAAAAGCAACACGAGAGATGAGGCCCAGAAGAACCGCAGTGGTAAGCAACACTAGGGCAAGGGGGGGTCAAATGGGCGGGGAGAAAACATACGGGTGAGATGGCAATGCAGGAGGAGTGGAGAAAAAGCACACTGACGAGAGAGAGCAACACAGAGGCCAACGGAGGGAGAGACGAACACTAGGGAGACAGAGGGAAAACACATGCACTATCAGAGTGCTTAAACAAAAAGAAAAAAGTAGCACCTGAAAAAGCAAGCAGGATGAAGGACATAGTAATTCGTCCATGCTACAGGGCCATGACAAACAAAATGGGGATCACCATCCACAGTGCTAGGCTGGCGGAACAGAAAACCCTCTCACCAAAGTTATCCATCCTTTTTGATTCCCTATCCGGAGGAGTGGTAAGGAACACACTAGGACTGACCCTGGAAGTGGAGGCTTGGCCCACCAAGCTCTCCTTGGTGGGGTGCTGATTGAGGAAACTGAGGTCCCCAGGAGTGAGGTGATGGTGGCGGGCAATTTTCCTATGCAGGGCGTGGACCAGGCACCAAGGAAGACATCTGTAAGGGCTTCATTAATTGGGAATAAAGGCTCAGAAGATGCGACTCCTGGTTTAAGCACATCTGTCAAAATGTTTGTCTTGACTGCCATTGTGGGCAATTGGAGGCCCAAGACCTCAGCCGCCTTCCGCACCAACCACTGCGAATGAAGCACCCTCTTCTGTAGCCACTGTAGGGGGTAGAAACCAGGCCAATGTCTGGTGATATGTCCAAAACCACTAGCAGCTGCCAGTTCCTCATACCAGTTGTCCTCTAGGTTACTAAGGACATAGTGGTAACCATAAGGGTCCTCTGACCCCTCCCAATTGTCACCCTCTCCAGACATGTCCAAGGAAAAAGGCACTGGCACTGGCTCGGAAGGCATGGTACCAGTTAGCATCTAAGTCAGCGTCGGACAACACCCATCTGGCTCCGTGTCAGATTTGAGTATGACTATGGGGACTTCGCTGCTGTGACACATCAACAGTACCAGCACTGGAGCGGGCACTGAGGAAGGTCACAGCTTTACGGGCTCCATCGCTCCGAATCCAGCACCGGATCCAAGGGGGCCAGCTGGCGACGAGGGCAGACCCACCGTCGGAGGACCAGTAGGAGCCCCTCCTGCACCCATGGGGCCCGAAAGCACTTCAGAGGAGTCAGGACACCCATTTATGAGGCGCATTGGCCCATGAAATGCCTTGAATCGGGCGTGTGTCACTATGGCTCCAGGAAACTCTAGGAGGCGAGGAGCAGTCCCTTGAACAGGCTCCACCGCAGAGCGAGGTCTTGAGTGTGATGCTCCCGCACCACGTCCAATGACTTGGACTAGTATGGGAAGTTAAAGACCGCTTCGACTTCTTCCGCTTGTGGGACTTACCCGACAACTTGGATCATAGCGACGATCATTGGGAGTGGCTCTGCAAGCGATCCCAGGACCTTTCGAGCGGCTGGAATCGAGAGAGTTGTGGGGTCATCTGACGTTAGGCAGTGAGGTTCTTCAGGGACTGTTCCCTCAGCACCTTCGGGATTATGGCACGGCAGTTCTCACAGGTCTTGGAGCCATGGTCCCGCTCGAAGCACCATAGGCAAACCAAATGAGGGTCTGTTAAAGATATCGGTCTGTGACAGGCACAACAAGGTTCGAAGCCTGTTGGCTTTTTAGGGGAAATCCCTGACACACCAGGAGATGAAAATCTCAAAAAAACCTTCGACCAAAAAGTCAAGGAAAACGTCAGTTGAAAAATGACTGGGGGTAGCTCTCTCTGGAATTGCGCTGACTGGAGTGGAAAGAAAAGAACTGACGTCTGCATGCTTGGGAGGTGCCTAAATAGGCACCACATACTTTACTTCCTGCGCGGACGACGCCGATGCGGAGCCAAACGATGCCATGTACCTGGCACGCAGGGATACTGCTTGAACATTTTCTGGATTCAGTCTGACGGCTGGGGAATATTCCAAGGTAAGGAATCTGCAGCTAGAAGTCTCTATCAGATTCTCAGCTTAGCAATGCTGTTTCTAGTTTGTTTGCTCTGGTAGTGCGCGGAGGCAGATATGGTTGTTAGTAGTGTGTTTTGCTTTTTGAGTGCAACAAGCTGTGATTGCTCAAATACTGAACAGGTGATTGTTCAAATATGTAAATACTCTGAAACCTTGTATCAGACTGAAGCTCTGTGTGAAAGTCAATTTCCAAGATGGCCACACATTCACACCTTGCGGGACAAAATGCATAAGAGATTTGTCTTAGCAGTCTTTCTTTGATTTTCACGCTGAATTCTTTGTTTGCACTGGAGACAAGTTTAAAGGTGTCACTTTCAGTCCCTTCGGTTTTGCATGTACTACATGATGATGGAGATCACAGGTACTATTATTGAAGCAAGGAAGTGTTGATATGTGTTTAGAGCTGAGCAACTTGTAATATAACAGGAGGGCTGGTGACGCAGCACTTAGTATGCCATCATCGGAGAATCAGCATATATTTGAGCTGCTTTACTGGTGATTGGGAGCATTCTTATCTCATGAACTGTGAGGGGAAATGCAGGCTGCAGTTCTAAAGCGGGATATTCTCATCTCATCTAACCTGAGAGCAATCATGAGCCTCTGCTTGTGCAGACTGCTAAGCAAAAGGGCACAACTTCCAGTGACCTGAACGTTTGTGTCTGCAAGCAGTGACACTATGGGGGATTAAAATGCTAAAAGATGACCTGAAAGTGCAACACTGCTTTATTTTCTTTATAAAACGTGAGATGCACGGTCCTAGTGAAAGCTCCATAATGAAGCGTTCTGGGTTTTTACAATGAGTACCTGTGTTCAGACACTCAAAAGAAATGCATATCAGTTTTTGCAGACAGCCTTGTGTGTGCATGCAAATGATAGTACAAATGTTGTGTATACTCACACAGCACTCCATTTACAGCATTTCTGCCATGTTATGTGATGTTATTTTTATAGTCCGACTTTTGACATTGTGATTAAAAATGGTGTTCATTGTCTTCTTATTGATAATGTCAATGGTGGGCATCTCATTCTAGGACAATAAATCCAAGCCCCACCAGCATCTCTGGTTGTTATAGTCTTACATGCCCCATCCTTGGAATCGGCTTGTGCGAGTTTTCATCTACCCAGGCCCATGGTCTTCTTTCTTACAGCACCCTATCTCTCCTTGTGAGATTTGCAGGTGATGATGTCATGTGTGGGGGAGATATCAATGCAGCTTTGGACCCATAGATCATCCTATGCATGGTGATCATCCCACCTTAATGAATAGAATTATACCTTCTGTTTGAAAGGTCACAGATCTCACTCTCACATTGATTATTTCCTGGTATCATTAGCACTGACTGATTACATTATAACTGTAGATTCTTTTTAAAGATCCCCATATCTTTCCTAAATTCCACAATGTAGAAACGTATGACTCCTTCCGTAGAGGGGGGCATCTGGGCTGCTGTCAATCAGAAGATCGGTCACGGGTTCTGTAAAGGGTGCATCGGGTCATTCACTAGGTTTATGATAAGGTGGGTAAGGTGAGTATGTCTTTAATTTCTAGCTCCCTTAGTCACCTTGCTTCAGGCTGCTGACATGCTCATTTGGGGCACCTCAGGCCCGATAGTTTTGGCTGTAGTACATGTATCCAGATGTACCAGGAAGAGTGAAAGTCTCAGTGGTCAGACTGCAACCTCCCAGACTCCAGGTGACCCTTCTTGAGTTGTTAAGAATGACAGTAGCTTAAAGCCCAGCCGTTAAGTTGGGTGACATGAGTGGCCTTTGGCATCCGCTGTTATTTAGCACTCCTGAACTCCTCCTGGCTTTTTAAAAGCTTCTGCACCCAGTGGCAGTTCTTTTTAAAAGCCACAGCTATTTTAACTCTCCCTCAAAACTAGATGGAAAATAACAGTGAAAAATCTATTGCCCCAGTATCCATTATGTCAGGATGTCGATGGAAGCTTCAATATATATGAGAGGCCCCTGAACCCCTCATCCTGGAGAGCACTTGTTGTTCTGTATTAGTCTGTTGGGACGGAAAAGTCCCTTGCTTGGTGATGGACATGTACCCCTGCCCTGAGTGCCTCCAACTACAGTGAAGACTGAATCCCTGGTGCTGATTTTTGCTGTCTTTGGGGAACACGGATGGTGCATGAGGGCCATGACATAGACCTGTGTCACAGATTGCAGTCTTTTCGGACCAGGAGATGCGTCCAAAGCGCTACCCTCATAGTGGTGAAAGGCTACAGCCTTTGTCAGGAGTTAAGCTCATGTAAAGTTCAGCTGTTGCGTGTTTAATTCACCCTTGGCCTACATCAGGTTAGCATATAGTGCTGTGCTGTGGATGTGTTATATGCCTGTGCTGGGTGTATGTGTGGCTGTAAATGGTATAATTTGTGGAAGATGTAGTCCTGTTCAGTGAATGTGTGATATATGCACGTGCTGGGTGGGTGTATGTGTGCCTGTGAATGGTACAATACAGGGAAGATTTGGGATTTCATTTTGGGAGACCCAGGGCTGACTGGAGTTGCATGAGGAGATAGAGGAAACCCCCCGCTCCCAAGACAGATTTCTGTATCGCTGCATTCCTGTAAGCTGTGTGGGACACACTGGAGGAAAGGAGAGCCAGGCTCGTCAGTATACTTCAAAGGGTGCTCCTTGATACAAAGAGAGGTCACTGGAAATGGGCCGGGGCACATCTCAGAAAGGAGATGGGGCTGATAAGAAAATCGTAACAAGTAGTTCTGATGCCCTAGGCTAACCTTTTGATACACATCACTGAGGCTGAAATCCAGGTGTGAACGTCTAGTCTCTCCCATGGCCTGCATTGTGGGACTATCAGATTTGGCATAGCTCCTGCTGTAACAGACTGTTTTCAGGAGGAAAAGCAGGGCAGAGAAGAGGGCGCTTCAGAAGGAAGCAGACCCCCAATGTAAACTTCAAAGACTCAGACCCTAAATCATATTTGGTGTCCGGAAATGGACCATGGGAAAGGGAGATGGAGGTCCCCAAAATTGTGAACTGTCAAGAAGCCAGACAGGCTGTGAGAGAATGGGAACCTCTCCAAGACTTCGGTCTGTGACAACAGCTGGAGGCAGATGCTTGTCAGTCTCCCAGTTTGCTGAGGGGACATGACCCAGGGACAGCCAAGACCACATGCACCTAGAGCCCGTAGCACCAGTGTCAGCCTGCTTGCCATGTTCAGTGCGCCCTGGAAGGAAGAGGAGAGCTGGATTGAGCGAGGTCCAGTGGGGAGATCCTGGTGAGTGGATCACCAAAGGGAGGTGTGAGGAGATGGCTGGTGCACCATTGGGTTGTTGCCTGTGTGCAGGTTTAAGTCGGCGACTCTTTAATGACAGAGGGGGCCGCCGTGAAGAGGAACCTGCCGCAGTGCAGATCAGACTATCGCCCGAGTGAAGAGCAGGTGTGTTGACCCTGTATGCCGGAGGAAGACAAGGAGCGCCGCCTGGTGCATGCCATCGTCAAGAGGAGAGGCCGCCGTGGTCACTTGTTAGGGCCTGAGTCACAACTGAGGATTGGAACCAGGAAACACAGACAATCCCCCAGTCCCCCCACCCCCCCTTTGAGGGGAAGACCAAAAGAGACTTAACGTTGCACTGGAGGAGGGCTGAGGTCACCCAGCCAATGTTGCAGCAGAGCCGCACATGTGAAACTCATGAGAGGCAACCGTTGCAGCTGCTGCACGCCCATGAAAGACGCTCTCAGAGACTTCGGTCAGACAATCCCTGCTGGCACAGGTAAAGCTGAACTAATGGTCGAAAGGCCTCGGGGAAACTTATCAGGCATATAGTGCTTCAGTAGTTAGAAAGGCATCCCCTTTGGGCAGCTTAATTCAACACGGCAGAGACACTCATCACAGCAAATATATCACCAGAACAAAACACCACCACCCTCAAAGGCCAAGTGCTCACAATTATAAAAATATTTTATTAAAATTAACCAAACATATGGTCCAATACAATGGATTGTCATACAATATACAAAAATAGGTTAAAATCTTACAGACATTTAAAACAAAAACATGATCTGTAGATTGTGAAGACATTTTCAGACATTTTCCGAATTTTTATTGTTCAAGTTCTCTGTGCAAGAACTATATGTTGAAATATCGATCTTGATCTAATGTACTTGCCTTCATTTTTTGATTAGAAACCATCTTTTCTTGCAGGTTCTCCCTATGATCATGTTTTTGTTTTAAATGTCTGTAAGATTTTAACCTATTTTTGTATATTGTATGACAATCCATTGTATTGGACCATATGTTTGGTTAATTTTAATAAAATAATTTTAGAATTGTGAGCACTTGGCCTTTCAGGGTGGTGGTGTTTTGTTCTGGTGATATATTTGATGTGATGAGTGTCTCTGCCGTGTTGTATTAAGCTGCCCAAGGGGATCCCTTTCTGACTAAGGTCTATTTGGTGCCCTACTCCTTTGTGGTAAAGGGGCCCCTCTCACTTTCTTTGTGTTATATAGTGCTTCAGCACTGGAACACTTCTGACTTTTCTAATGGAGCGGGGTTCGTGAGACTCAGACTGCTAAAAGGGGCTAATCCGAATGGTGCCTATAGTAAATGGGGAATAACCACTACCGCTAGTGAGAGGGAAGTGGGACTCAGGCGATGCCCATTAAACACTACAGTCCTGACCTCAGGGGGCTATGTGTATTGTTTGTGTATGACATATTTCACTTTGTGTTCATATATAAATATTACTTTTGTCATAATAGAAAGCATTTGACCGGACAATCATTTATTGCTGCCACCTCCCCCTCTCAGAAGCCTTGGAATGCTGGGCCCAAGATACTACTGTCAGTCAAGTGCCAAAGGGGTACTTGGCCCAGTTGGTCTGATTCCATAGTAGTTCGGGGCCCAGGACATCAGGAGTAAAAGACCTTAACCTCTACACCTGGGCCCAATAGCTCCTGGTTGCCACATTGCTCTCTGAATAGTGTCTACTGTGAACTTTATTATTTCATATCTGGACCCTGGTTTCAGTGTATAGTGGAGCTCAGTCCAAGCTTGGATTCCAGGAGCACTTTGTGGCATTTTCCTCACTCCCCCATCTCTCTGCTTCGTTGTCAGCTTCATTTGCAGCACAGGATTGAGTTGGCTCACTTCAAAACAACCCCACACCCAGTACACAGTGCTCTTAGTATCCCTCATCATTACATAATCATGGCTCATCGAAGTGGGCTGTTCTCTGCAAACGGGCTAGTCTGCCGGCCAATCATGCCATTGGGCTCTCTGCTTCACAATCCACTAATCCGACGGTGAGCCTTGAATCCACAAAAGACAGCCGTTTCAGTCATTACAGTCATAAGTCATATTGAAATCTGCACTCTCAGTTGTTGGGCAATGAGTGCTCTTAAAAAAAATCTCAACTTTGTTTCTTCATCTACCCTGCCCTCCGGAGCCATTCTCAGCAGACTTGGCTTCACCTCACTACCTTACATATCAATAACGTGGGCTATTTCATGCCCTTAGCCACTCAGCCAGATGGGGAAAGCCTACTCCGCCAGGGCACATTCACATGGGTCCTCACCATAGCCACATCCCTTTGGTTAGAATTTTAAATCATAAGACATATTTGTGTTTATCTGTTGGCCCAGGGACTGAGTGTCGTGAAACTTAAGTCCCAGATTTCCTATACTTTTTATCGGTGAGAGATATGTGCCCAGGTGATTAGGTCAAAACAGATGTGTCCAAATGTTCTCTACATTCAACAGTTTTGCCCAAGTACTTACTTCTGCAAGTCTATCCCAGCCTTTAACACTTTTTTCACATATTTGCAGTTGATTTTGCAGAACCATGAGATCATTTTAGCTGAGATAGTCCACTTTATAAGTTATCTTAAGACAAGACAATAGCATAACATAATGAGAAGCTTTAAAGGGTTATTCACTCCAGTCCTTGGCCAACTTTACCAGATGAACAATTTACTAACCATTGTAGAAGCTCTCACTGGTAAATATTCTATCTACCCAGAGATTCCTCACCTTTTCAATTGCCTGAGACATCAAACTGGATCTAGACACTTTTCCTGCAATAGTTCACCATGCCAGCAATTAGTGCCATTGGACTCAGCAGCACACTGATGTCAGTTTACAAGGCAACTTCTGCGCCATTAGAGTGACCGACAAATTGTTAGCTGGATAGTGCTCTAATATCTAAATGGGAACGTATGATCTATCAGAAGTCTGCCCCTCAGAGCAGGGAGGAAGGTGGGCAGCGAGAAATCTGGGATTACTTATATTATCCACCAGAAAGAGAATTACCAAAGGTAAGTAACTGATGATTACTGCAAACCGCAGACTTCTCACCTTTTGAAAAGATACCAAAGCAGCAACCCTTCAAAGGAAGCAGTCTGAGGAATGGACATCACAACAGAAAGTCCTGCAGGACTGAGCAGGCAAAATGGCTTTCCTTGCGGACCTGGAGTAGATACAGTTGTGTCTGATGAAGGTGTGGACAGATGCCCACATTGCAGCCTGCAAGATGTCCAGCACCTGAACACCCTTAGCTAAAAGTCTAAGTCGCAGTTTTGGCTCAGATGAAATGATCCTGATGGCCCCCAGGAGGCCACAGCATAGCACATCTTGATAGAGAGGATGATCCATCTTGAGAGGGTCTGTTTCTGAACAGCTCTTTCTTTCTTTGCACTAGTCTGTCGCAATGAATAGTTGGTCATCCACACAGTGCTCCTTAGACTGATCGATACAGAAGCTAAGGGGTCTCATGTGGTACAACCATTGAAGCTTCTCCTCCTCAGAGAGAGAGACATGGTGGAGAAAGGAAGGACTTGCCAAACATGGAAGGGTGACACCACATTCCGAAGAAAGGATGCCCAAGTCTGAAGTAACAATGTGTTAGGGAAGATAGTGGTATAAGGAGGCTCTGCGCTAGCGCCTGTAGCTCACCGACAACGCACAGAGATGATTTCAATGATAAAACAGTCAGTAACCTCAGAGAACAACTGTGCATGTGTTCGAGGACCATGTAAAGGTCCCAGTGCAGCATAATAAAAGATGCAGGAGGAAACATTGTGAGCGCTGGATGATGTAGGCAGAACCATCTGTCGCAATTCAGGTTGGCATTCTTCATTCACCATTGGCGGTTCCAGGTCACCTCGTCTGAAACACAGATGCTGTCCTGGAGACTGGCGAAACTTCCACTGCAGAATGCCATTAGCTATGAGGACCAGGAGGCCGAAAAGCCTCAGAACAGTCCAGATTGGAACCCAGGAACAAACCTGAAACATGGGGGAAATACCCTGAATGACTTACTGCGGATAGAAAGGCTTTGAAAAACACAGTGTCCAGAAAGGCCCCTACAAAGGCAACTCTCTGTACTGGCCGAAGGTTGGATTTACACTCATTGGTGGAGATCCCCAAGGAGGGCAGTAGTGAGATTGACATCTATAGGAGATCCCCAACTGACTGTGGCAAGCCCCCCCTTCAACAGTCAATATTGTAGATACACAAGTAGATCAATTCACAACCTTAGAAGAAGAGCTGTGTCTACTGCTATCAACTTCGTGAACACCAGATGGACATAGGTGAGGTCGAAGGAAAGGATGGTGAACTGGAAGCGTTACGACCCCACCACGAAATGGAAGAAATACCTGTGGGACTGAAGAAGTACACATCCTTCAAATCCAAAGGGCTAATCTAATCCCCAGGGTCTAGAGCAGAGAGGACCTGGGCCAGAGCATTTTGAATATTTCCTTTCAAAAGAGATTGAAAATCTAGGATCAGTAACAGCCCAGCATCCTTCTTGGGCACCGGGAAGTACATGAGTAGCATTCTATATCCCTTTCTATCTTCTGGACTCTCTCTATTGCCCATTTGACAAGCAGTGTGTGTACTTCCTGTGAGAGAATGACGACATGAGCTACAAGCCTGAGCAAAAATAGGAGGAAAAGAAGGGAGCAGACACAAGAGGAAGGGCATAACTGTAACAAATTGGGTTGTTAGTTGAGAGGGCTGGAAGCCTTACTCAGACAACAACCACAATCCTTGTCAGGGCGAACCACAAGTCACAAAATTACCTTGTGGTTAACTCCCTGGTAGCTTGGCACAAAGCAGTTAGGCTTAACTTAGAGGCAATGTAAAGTATTTATGCAGCACTCAAACACTAATAAAGTGAAAACATAAAACAAGAAAAATCTCAAACTAATTTAGGACAATAGAGTACATTTTAATAAATAAACTGATACCAGAATGACAAAAAAACAATCAGTAGAACTGGAGATATTCAATTTTGAGGGTTTAGGTAAAAATAGTGCCAAGAAGCAGATAGTGCTGTCATGTGTTACCTGTATGGGACATTGTAGTTTTCCCTATGTTAGCCTAATTGTGCACGTTGTAGGCCGCATTTTCATTTGCACACGTTATTATATAAACCGGCTTGCTTTTGTGCCACACTGTACTTTCACACGGAACCTGCATATGTTTTCGTGTTCTGTTCTTTTCCTGGGATTTAGACTGAACACCACAGATAAAGTCAAACAACAATGACCCTTGTTATTCTCTCTGGTCAGACAATAGCACCTAGACGCAACACGAGAACGCAGCTGCTGCACAAGAGTTTAAGCAAATACATGGAGCAAAGGTTCTGGGTCAAAACTGCTACATCAGTTGAGATGTAGAACGTCCATCTATGAATGCTAAGGTATGGGGTCTGCCGCTTATCCCAGAGATCTTTGATATATAATCACTCAGCTTCAGTAGAAAGGAAGGGGGGGTTAACCCTTTGGGTGCTCATGACTGAATGGTTCCGTCATGAGCACCAGTGCTCCTGTGCTCATGACAGAACCATTCCGTCATGAGCACAGGCTCACAAAATCCCTCTGCTGCAGACAGCAGAGGGATTTCCTTTTTTTTTTTTTTTTGCCTTGGGAGGTGGGGAAGAGCTTCCCCAACCTCCCCAGGCCTATTTTTGGATTTCCTTGCAATGACGATCGCGCACATGGCGCGCGATCGTCTTTGCAACGAAAACAAAACTGAAACTTAGTTTCAGTTTCACAGTTTCCGTGCTTGTGGGGCTATCTCAGCCCCCCGAGCACCGAAACAGATGGGAGGGGTATCGTTAGAAAGGGGAGAATCTCCCCTTTCCAATGGTACCCTTCCCTAGTGGATCCCTGCTTGGGGATCACCCCAGGAGGGCGATCCCCAAGCAAGGATCCACCCACTAGCACCAGGGAGGGGGAGCGGCCCCTTGGGCAAGGGCCTTTGCTCCCCCCATACAGACAGTCTTTCTGCCCCCCCCTGGGGAGCAGATGGGGGCAGTAGCCCTCAATCTGCCCCCCCCGGGGGGCAGAAAGCACCCTAGACCAGGGAATATTCTTTTATAGGCCAGGGGTGGGGGCTGCCCCCACCCTACCCCCTCCAAAGAAGGCAAAAGACTTTCTGCCCCTCCTAGGAGGCAGATGGGGGCAATAGCCCCTGATCTGCCCCCGGGGGGGGGGCAGAAAGCCCACTAAGCACCAGGGATTTATTTTTCTCCAAAGTTCGGGGTGGGGGCTGCCCAGAATGGGCATGCCAATGCCCCCACCCTCCCCCCCAAAATGCCACAGCCTTTCTGCCCCCCCAGGAGGCAGATGGGGGCAGAAGCCCCTAATCTGCCCCCCGGGGGGGCAGAAAGGCCAGAAGGTACCAGGGATTATTTTTTTTATATACTTTGGGGTGGGGGCTGCCCAGAATAGGTATGCCAATGCCCCACCCCAAAAAAAATTGCCACTGTCTTTCTGCCCCCCCCACCCCCGGGAGGCAGATAGGGGGCAGAAAGACCAATAGGCATCAGGGAATATTTCAGGGTTGTGGGCTGCCCAGAGTGGGCATGCCAATGCCCCCACCATGCCCCCCAAAAATGCCACAGTCTTTCTGCCCCCCCAGGAGACAGATTGGGGCAGTAGCCCCTGATCTGCCCCCCAGGGGGCATCAGAGAGACCACTAGGCGCCAGCGATTATGCTGGCTTTTTTTATGCGTGAGGGCTGCCCAGAATGGGCATACCAAACAAATACCCACAGTCTTTGCCCCAAACAAAGGCCCCAAACAAATACCCACAGTCTTTCTGCCCCCCTTGGGGGCATATCGGGGCAACCCCCCCTGGATTACCCCCCCCCCCCTCCCCAGGGCGGCAAAAAGCCCACTAGGCACGGACTTGTTTTTAGCAATGTGCCTACCTGTGGATTTTGGGCCCTAGCGCAGCCGGCACATAGGGAGACCTAGTAAACCTGTACATGTTTGAAAACTAGACACCAAAGGGGAATCCAGGATGGGGTGACTTGTGTGCCTCTCACCAGGTTCTGTTACCCAGAATCCCTTGCAAACCTCAAACTTAGTTTTAAAAAAACACATTTTCCTCACATTTCTGTGATGGAAAGTTCTGGAATCTGCGTGGATCCACAAATTTCCTACCACCCAGCATTCCCCCAGGTCTCCCGATAGAAATGGTACCTCACTTGCGTGGGTGGGTCAAGTACCCTCGACAGGCAAGGGCCCAAACCGTATTGAGGAGACATCAAAATTACCTATCACAAAACAACCTGGTTTTACAAGGGGGGGGTCACCTGGGTTTTTGGCCCCGGGCTCGGCGGCCATCCTGGGAAACCTACCAAACCCACACATTTCTGAAAACTAGACAGCCAGGGGAGTCCAGCGAGGTATGGCTTGCGTGGACCCCCCAACGTTTTCCTACCCAGAATCCCCTGCAAACCTCAAATTTAGCTGAAAAAAATCAAATTTTTCTCAAATTTCTGTATGGGATAGTTCTGGAATCTGCATGGATCCACAAATGTCCTACTACCCAGCTTTTACTCAGGTCTCCCGATAAAAATGGTACCTCACTCGCGTGGGTGGGTCAAGTACCCGCGACAGGCAAGGGCCCAAAACGTATTGAGGAGACATCAAAATTACCTATCACAAAACAACCTGGTTTTGCAAGGGGGTCACCTGGGTTTTTGGCCCTGGGCTCGGCAGCCATCTTGGGAAACTACCAAACCAACACATTTTTTTTTATAAATCTTTTTATTAAACATACATCGGTTCAAGTAAACATTACAGAGGAATCAACACATCCGTGCACTGCAATGACATAGAAAGGGATTATGGTACATTGTTACATGAAAAGGGAATGTTACGGGGAAAGGGGATCATCATGGTCAATACAACGAGGCGGCGAGCATATTTCTCCACGTTAGGTATTCCAAGGGCTCCAAATACGGGACCACTTTTTGGGGCAGCCCCTGGCCGAGTTCACCGTCTTTTCCCTATACATGCACCAATCTAGGTCTTTTTCCCAAGCTTCTATTGTGGGTGGTTGAGCTGCGCCCCATAGCTGTGCAATGTTTCTTTTCGCTAGCATGAACCCTAATGTGGTCCATTGTGTCTGGTGCGTGTTCAGATCAGTCGGCTCCCAGATGTTCAGGAGACACCTTCGCGCCTCTGGGTGGAGACAGACTGAGAGCACTGTGTTGATGATGTCGTGTACCTTGCGCCAGAAGGAGCTTATGGAGGCACACTCCCAGATGATGTGTAGGAATGTTCCCATGTGTCCACATTGCCTCTTGCATTCCCCTCCATCCGCCCTTCCCATATGTATCAAACGGGGTCCTGTAATATACACCCTATGGAGGATTTTGAGCTGTACTAATCTAAGACCACTCTAGGAGAGAACACTGCCTCCCGCCAGTCCTCATCATCCAGCTCAATCCCGTCCCTTATCCATTTCTCCCGCAGTGATTGGAGGGGGTCCTCCATGTTATTTATTAGTTTCTTATATATTAGGGAAATAGTTTTTTCGGGTAGGTGGCCGTCCAATATTCTGTCTTCCAACGGTGAGGAGTCGGGAGGAGTAGTACCCCGTGGTAGATGAAAGTGAAGTGAATGTAGAACCTGTGCATATCGGAAATATTCAGTGTCTGCCAACTTGTATTCCTTTTGCAGCTCGGCAAAGGACCTGACCCCACCCTCTCCCCAAATGTCTTTGATACGTGAAATTCCAATGAGGTCCCACCTATCAAACCCTTTTGACCTCCATAAACTGCCTAGTCTCTCAGAGTCCCAAAGTGGAGTCGCTAATGTCAATCTATGGCCCCATCCAAGCGAGTTAGTAGCGTCGTGCCAAATTTGGACGGAGTGTTTGGTGGGGCCTGTTAGTATCGTATCGTTTAGGCCTTGAGTATAGTGCCCTGCCATAATTCCCTCCGGGGAGGAGCCATCTATCCATGGCATAACCAGGGTCGTCGGGACGACCGTAAGTGCCATGATTGACGGCTGCTAGATGAGCTGCCCAGTAGTATTTTTTGATATCGGGGAGGCTAATGCCTCCATCATACCAGTTTAATGTCAGCTTATTCGGGGCAATACGTGGCCTTCCCTCCCATAGCAGGTCTCTCTGAAGGCTCTCTACTTCCTTAAAGTATTGCGCGGGGACAAGGTCCAGGGTGTTCTGTAGGGCGTAGAGGAATCTAGGTAAAGATATCATTTTAAACAGGGCTGCCCTACCTAAGAGAGAAAGGGGGAGTGATTTCCAGTTGGCAATGTCCCTTCTGAGCCTATGCAAGGGTGGAAGAAGATTTTGGGCGTATCGGAGTGAGGGGTCAAGGGAAATAAAGATCCCTAAATACTTAAAACCAATGGTGTTAATCTGTATTGATCTCAAAAACAAAGAAAGGGGGGAGAGGAGGATATAGCTAGGTTCGTCCTCCTAGGTACTTCGTAAAACAAAGAAAGATCCGAAATCGTGGATCAGGGAACCTAGCTAGAAGGGAAGAGGAGGGGTCTACTAAATGAGTAAGACGCACCTCGAATAAGAGAAAAGAAAAACTCTTTTCTTTTCTTGAGTCCCCTCACTCACCAAAGGTTTCCCCTAGGTGACATGCTTCATCATTGGGGCCATCCCGAGCATCTACTGCTCGGGGCGTGCTGCGACTTGCGATAGTTACGTAGGAGCACTGTTTATTAATATATGACTATGTGTAGTGCAGTGATGGGGGAGTGGTGTGAGTTGTGATTTTAAAAATTACCTAACTAGTGAACGTAAGTGAGTTTATTCTTGCTCCTAGTTGGTAAAGGATAAAAGGGGTTAGTAAAGGGAGAAGAATTAAATGTTTATTTAATAATAGTCCCTATTACTTTTAGTCAACATGTTTCGAGGTATCCCCTAACCTCTTCTTCAGGACCGCATGGGGACCAGCCCCATGTGTACCACTCCGTGCACAACCTGTAATAAAGTGAAAAATAAAGAAAAAGAAAGGGGCGCGCACCTATTGTGTCAGCGCTGATAAATTACATACGGTTACACTGAACACGTAGTATTTAGTAACTGGCAAAAGTAAGCCCCATGGACCGCTCGGGTGGAGGAGCCTGAATAAACCTTGACTCGGCTAGCCTCCGTCAATATGACCTATTCGTTCCCGTAAGCGGACCGGTTGTGCACGGAGTGGTACACATGGGGCTGGTCCCCATGCGGTCCTGAAGAAGAGGTTAGGGGATACCTCGAAACATGTTGACTAAAAGTAATAGGGACTATTATTAAATAAACATTTAATTCTTCTCCCTTTACTAACCCCTTTTTATCCTTTACCAACTAGGAGCAAGAATAAACTCACTTACGTTCACTAGTTAGGTAATTTTTAAAATCACAACTCACACCACTCCCCATCACTGCACTACACATAGTCATATATTAATAAACAGTGCTCCTACGTAACTATCGCAAGTCGCAGCACGCCCCGAGCAGTAGATGCTCGGGATGGCTCCAATGATGAAGCATGTCACCTAGGGGAAACCTTTGGTGAGTGAGGGGACTCAAGAAAAGAAAAGAGTTTTTCTTTTCTCTTATTCGAGGTGCGTCTTACTCATTTAGTAGACCCCTCCTCTTCCCTTCTAGCTAGGTTCCCTGATCCACGATTTCGGATCTTTCTTTGTTAATCTGTATTGGACAGTTCCTCGGGGGGATGGGTGGGTCCCCCCCCTGAGGACATACAAAAGGGACTTACTCCAGTTGACAGTAAAGCCAGAAAATCTGCTGAATATTGCCAGAATATCTAGAACCACTATCAGGGATTTCCTAGGGGAGGCCAGGTAGAGTAGAATATCGTCCGCATAGAGTGAGATGCGGTCTTCCCAATCAGGGGACCATCTCAATCCTCGTATCCTTGGGTCTCTACGGATCCAAGCCGCAAGAGTTTCTAGGGCAAGGGCAAAAAGGAGTGGCGAAAGTGGGCATCCCTGACGGGTTCCCCTACTAAGTTGAAACGTGGCAGACAGTTTATTGTTGACCACAACCTGAGCCAAAGGCTCACTGTACAAGAGACGTATCCACTGGATGCATTGGGGCCGAAACCCATCTTAGTCAACACTGCCCAAAGGTAGGGCCATTCTATAGTATCGAACGCCATGGTCGCGTCCAAGGACACGATCACTGCTGGCTCTTGAATGGTAGGCACTCTACTCACCACTCCGTGAACTCTGCGCAAGTTCAAGGTCGTGTTCCTGTGGGGCATAAAGCCGGATTGATCCGGGTGGACCAGAGTACTGATTATTTTAACCAGGCGAGTAGCCAAGAGTTTGGCCAAAATTTTGGGTTCAGCATTGAGGAGGGAAATGGGTCTGTACAAGGCACAGTCAGTCTTGGATTTGCCTTCCTTGTGTATTGTGACTATGGTGGCAATCCTCTGCTCCCTGGGCAGCGTCCCACCCTCCCTGGATTCCTCAAACATAGATTTCAAATATGGCGCCAATTTATCGGGTCGAAGTTTGTATAGCTCGATGGGAAGTCCATTGGGACCGAGAGCCTTCCCCGAGTTCAAGGATCGGATTGCTTGCGCTATCTCATCCGTCGTCAAGTCACTATCCATATACTTACGATCTTCTAAGGAGAGCTGGGGGAGCCTAATGTCTCGTAGTAATTCCAGAGAGTCCTCTTCGGTGTGTGAGGTTACGGTCGTGTAAACAGTACAGAAATGGTTAGCGAATCTATCTACTATTTCCTGCGGCTCGGTAAGAGAGGCGTCTCCATCCACTTTAAGTTCCGGAACCAGCCTGCTCGTCCATTCCTTTTTGTCGAGCCACGCTATAAGTTTCCCTGCTTTGTCTCCCAGGTCGTAGATCCTGCCCAATCGCTCCCTGCCTAGTGCTTTCGCTCTATCCGTCACTAAAGCCTTATAGTCGTGTTGCTTCAGGCTCAGCAAATGGAGCTTATCTGGTGTCACTCCAGATTCTAGGTCGCCCTCTAACCTGTGAATTTCGGCCTCAATGTCTAAGACTTCTTTGTGTTCATCTTTTTTCATTCCAGAAATCAAAGACAAGGCCTGACCCCGAATTACAGTCTTAAATGTTTCCCATAATGACTGGGACGAGTACACGGATCCCTCATTGTCCAAAAAGTAGTTGTCCATGGTTTTAACGAGGTCTTTGCGGATTTTCGGATCTCTGAGGTACCACGGATTAATGGGGGCTAGCCTTCCCACTGTGGTCTGATTGAGGACTATATGTATCCATACCGGCGAGTGATCAGAGATGCCCCTGGCTAAGTGCTTGATTTTATGTATGTGGGTGACTTGTGCTGCGGGGACTAGGCAGTAATCTAAGCGGGAGAGACTATGGTGAGCCCCGGAATGAAAGGTGTGTTGTATCTGATCTGGATATGTTCTCCACCCATTGACTAACCCCATGGCATTGAGAAAATCGGGCAGCCAGCGAGAAGAAGGCCCCACCTCCCGCGGGGGATATCGGTCTAGTGTGCCCGAGACCACTGCATTAAAGTCGCCCGCGAGGATTAATAGGCCATCTGGAATGGTGAGTAGGACAGAGCCCAGGTCCGCAAAGGTGGTATTCTGTAATCCTGGTGGTATGTATATGGACATAAGTGTGATGGGGCGCCCCTCCCACGTGCCCGACACCCCAATGTATCTGCCCCGATCATCCGTCCACGTGGAGCTCACAGCAAGGGGGAATGAATTCTTCATCATGATACCCACGCCCCGCGAACCGGAAGTAAATCCAGCATGCGCCACCATTTTATACCCCCGCCTGTGCATCGCCTTACATGAATTTCTAATCAGGTGTGTCTCCTGTAATAGGACAATATCTGGGGCTTGCCGTTTAATGTATTGGAGCACCACACTACGTTTAATCTTGTCCCCAAGGCCGTTGACATTCCAATTCAATATCTTAACATTTTTGTCTCCCTGTGTACCCATTGGTTAGTGCAAAGACCTCAGCATCCTCTGGTATAAAATCAAATTCAAGTAGCGATGTAAAAACCTTAACAACATATGAACATGAACCCCCAGCCCAACAACCCCCCGCCCTGCTGCCCTGCACTATGGGCGTAGAACTGCCCATGTAAAACTCTGCAGAGTGCCTGTCGCCCTGTATCTGAACTAAAAGTAGAAAGCGTAGGGACGTGACATACCGTTTCCCTGCCCCCCCACCACATAATAACTATAAAGTTCCCTAAGAGAGTCACGCACCACAGTTCTGGGTGACGGCCATTAGAACGGGGCGACCCCTTAAGTGATCGGCCACCACGCTGCCCGTTACCTGTCTCGGCCCACCACAGGGATGCGTCCGTTCAGTGGAGTCACTGTGTCTATCCTGGCCCCGTCAGCCATGAGGCTGGGAGGCAGCGTCCACTCCAGCACTGCGATCACGTGTGGCACGGTCCGTGTGGAGTTCAAGCCAGTCAGCTGCTTCCTCCGGTTGTTCGAAGAACCAAGTTCTTCCCTCTGCCTCCATACGAAGACGTGCAGGGAATAACATGGAGTACTTGAGTCCTCTTTCTCTTAGCGTCTGTTTCAGAGGAATGAATGACCGTCTCTGCACTCGTTGTGTAAAGTCCAGAAAGAAAGAGATGTCTGCATTCTCGTAGCGGAGGGCGGCCCCCGTCCTAGCGTTTTGGAGGATTACATCCCTGTCCCGGAAGTTTAGCACTCTCGCCAGTATCGGGCACGGAGGAGCCCCCGGCTTGGGGCGACCTCCGGGGACCATGTGCGCCCTCTCGATGACGAAGAACTTGCTGAGACCCCTGGGCTGTAGGTGCTGCAGGATAAGGTCCTCTACGAAGATGTCCGGGGACTGCCCCTCGGCCTTTTCCGGTACCCCTAAGATGCGTAGGTTATTGCGACGTAGGCGTCCATAATCATCCAGTTTGAGTTCGGCAAATTTACGAAAAGATCGCATGTCCTGAATTTCCCCTTGGAGCTGGGCAACATCTCCCACCAGGTTAGAGGTGGTAATTTCCACCTGTTTGACTTTTTCGTTAAGCTTGGTGAGGTCGGCTCGGATCAGGTTGACGTCCATAGCAATGGTGTCCATTTTATGTTCCAAGGAGGTCTTAACGCTGGTTATTGCGTCCATAACATCTTTAAGTGACAGCTCTTGGTCTTCTCCTCCTTGATCACTAGTAGAGCTACCCCTAGATTGACGGCTCTGGAGCATGTCTTTAGGGAGGGTGTAGCAGTCTGTTTGACTGCACCGTCTTGGGCCCCTTCGCATCCGCTGATTTGCCCTTCTCCATTGCTGCCTAAAATTGACTTCGGGGCCTCCTGATTCGTTTGCCCGACTCCGGCCCCAGCCACAATTCAATACAGGGCAATGTCGGACCCCACCTCCCAGCCCCCAGACACCAGGGGAACCAAGGCAGAAAAGCGAGGAGGGACGATATCACCACAGCGCGGGCAACCGGCGTTTAATCTTTCCCGTGGCATGCAGTCCAGGTGATGGAATCCGGCCATACACAACCCAGCGGAACCCGGCCCACCACCAACTGAAGCGCAGATGTTCTACAGGATATGCGAGCCTTTATCCAGTTATCCACGGAGCCCCAGTCTCTACACGAAGGGTCCACAAAAGTCAGGCTCAGTGTGCGGCTCCCGCCGCGTTGCTTCCACGCCCTCGGAAAGATGGGGGAGGGGCGGGCCTCGCGCTCCCAGCCGGTCACCCGCGAGGCAGGGCAGGATAGTACTAAGTGTGATGGACACCGGGGGGGAGGGTCCCGCAACTCTGCTCACCACCTTGGGGGCCCCCCGTCGCCTCACCTCGCTCCCAGTGTGCTGTGCAGAACGGAGAAAGGCCGAAGTTGGTTGCGCCTCTCAATCCAACCTCCGACCCGGGTGGTGCGTGTGGGTTGCACCGGGTCTCCCGCATCGTCCTCAGCAAGTCACCGGTCTCAACAATACCTCAGGAGCTCTCCGCGGGCCTGGGCTACGATCCGGACGGTCCCAGAGCGCGAGCAGCTCTCAGTGCGCAAGTGCGACAGAGGCCGGATCCGCAGGGCTCCGCAGCGGCCGGACACAGCAACCGAGACCCCGGCTTCGCCGTCTCCGTAGGCCGTCGCTTTGCGGGACTTGTAGATGCCGGTACAGGCGGATTTCAGCGGCAGGAGGCGGCGCAAGACGTCCCGCCTGCCTTCCGGTGCATTTCCCAACCTCGGGGAACCGGATTCATGTAGCGGATCGACGTGGGGAGAACAGATATTACGGAGCTAGTGGTTTAGGCAGCCATCTCGCTCCAGGTCTTGGCCACGCCCCCAACCAACACATTTTTGAAAACTAGACACCCGGGGGAGTCCAGCGAGGTATGACTTGCGTGGATCCCCCAATGTTTTCCTACCCAGAACCCCCTGCAAACCTCAAATTTAGCTGAAAAAAACACATTTTCCACATATTTTTGTGTGGAATCACTGTGCCGGCACAAATTTCCTACCCCACAACGTTCCCCTCAGTCTTCCGAGTAAAATGATACCTCACTTGTGTGGGTGTTCAATGCAGAATTGGCTAAAAACGTATTTTAAAAAAAATGTAGCGCTTAGAATTCTCGGTGCTATACACTTAATCCCTATGATTTTGGCTCTTCCCAGTCACAGGCCCTTGCCCCACCCACACAAGTGAGGTATCATTTTACTCGGGAGAGTGAGGGGAACGCTGTGGGGTAGGACATTTGTGCCGGCACGGTGATTCCACACATAAATATGTGGAAAATGTGTTTTTTCCAGCTAGATTTGAGGATTGCAGGGGATTCTTGGTAGGAAAACGTTGGGGGATCAACGCAAGCCATACCTCGCTGGACTCCCCCGGGTGTCTAGTTTTCATAAATGTGTGGGTTTGGTAGTTTCCCAAGGTGGACGCCGAGCCCGGGGCCAAAAACCCAGGTGACCCCCCCCCCCCTTGCAAAACCAGGCTGTTTTGTGATAGGAAATTTTGATGTCTCCTCAATACGTTTAGGGCCCTTGCCTGTTGCGGGTACTGGACCCACCCACGCGAGTGAGGTACCATTTTTCTAGGAAGACTTTGGGGAATGCGGGCTGGGTGGAATTTTGTGGAACCACACAGATTCCAGAACTTTCCACCACAGAAATGTGAGGAAAATGTGTTTTTTTTTTTACAAAGTTTGAGGTTTGCAAGGGATTCTGGGTAACAGAACCTGGTGAGAGCCAGACAAGTCACCCCATCCTGGATTCCCCTGGGTGTTTAGTTTAAAAAAATGTATAAGTTTGCTAGGTTTCTCTAGGTGCTGGCAGAGCTAGGGTTCAAAATCTACAGCAAGGCACTTTGCAAAAAAAGGGTCCGTTTTCACTGTGAAAATGTGGTGTGTCCACGTTGTGTTTTGGGCCGTTTCCTGTCGCGGGCACTAGGCCTACCCACACAAGTGAGGTACCATTTTTCTCGGAAGACTTTGGGGAATGCGGGGTGGGAGGAATGTTGTGGATCCACGCAGATTCCAGAACTTTCCACCACAGAAATGTGAGGAAAATGTGGTTGTTTTTGACAAAGTTTGAGGTTTGCAAGGGATTCTGGGTAACAGAACCAGGTGAGAGCCAGACAAGTCACCCCATTGTGTATTCCCCTGGGTGTCTAGTTTTCGAACATGTATAGGTTTGCTAGGTTTCCCTAGGTGCCGGCAGAGCTAGGGTTCAAAATCTACAGCTAGGCACTTTGCAAAAAAGGGTCCGTTTTCACTGTGAAAATGTGGTGTGTCCATGTTGCGTTTTGGTCCGTTTCCTGTCGTGGCCACTAGGCCTACCCACACAAGTGAGGTACCATTATTATCGGGAGATTTAGGGTAACACAGATTTGTAGAGCAACTGTTATTACCTATTGACTTTTGATGCTTTTCTGCCTTCCAAATGAAAGACAATGTGTAAAAAAGAAGTCACTTTGAAAAATGTCCTATAATTCTAATGCTAATATGGGTACTCACAATTTCAGAAATGTGCAAATAGCTACTGTTTCTAAACTCTATATTTTGTTCCAATTTCAGAAATAAATAGGTGTCTTTCATCCCGATTTTTCACTATATATATTTTCCCAAATGAATTGCTATATACCCGGTACATAATGAAAAACCATTGCAAGACGCTGCTCAGTTATTGGCTCTGGGTTCGTCGGGTTCTTGGTGAACGTACAAGTCCTATATATCCCCACAGCCAGAAAGGTCCATCGGATGTAACAGCATATTGCTTTCAAACATCTGTCATAATTAGAAGAAGTTACAGGTGAAAACGTTGGCACAAATGGCTGTTTTTCTTTTTAACTCACTTTCAATTTTTCCCATTTTAAACTGTTAGTTTCTATAAAGAAACCTTGAAGGATCTACACAAATGACCCCTTGCTAAATTCGGAATTTTGTCTACTTTTCTAAAATGTATAGCTTTCCAGGATCCATTATTGTTTTCATACCCATTTCTACCATTAACTGGAAGAAGGTTGAAAGCACAAAAAATAGCAAAAATAGGCTATGTCCCAGTAAAATGCCAAAACTGTGTAAATAATGTTGGTTTTCTGACAAAAGTCTGTCAGTCCCTGAAAGTTGGGAAAATTGTGATTTCAGCCCCAAAAACCCTTTGTTGATACCATTTGCAGGGAAAAAACCAGATGCTTTCATTTGCAGCACTTTTTTCCAATTTTTCCACAAAAAAAACAAAATGTAGCTGTATTTTGGCTAATTTCTAGGTCCCCTCCAGGGGAATCCACAAACCCTGGGTACCTTTAGAATCCCCATGATGTTGGAAGGAAAGGACGCAAATTTGGCGTGGATACCTTATGTGGTGAAAACGTTACAGGGGTCTAAAGCGCGAACTACCCCAAATAGCCACAAAAAGGCTTAGAACAAGGGGGAAAAGGCTTAGCAGCGAAAGGGTGAAGGATATTCTGTCCTATAACATGACAGGACTTTTTATGGTATATGGTTTATTGTCCATGCTAACGCACAAGTTACTACTTGTGTAACGATATATCTGTAAGAGACATTAGTTAGTGATAGATTCCTTACCTTAGAATATCCCCAGGCGTCAGACTGGATCCGGAAAGTTTTTTCGTCAGCAGTACCCCTGCGCGTCGGTAGGTGGCGTCGTGCGGCTCCGCGTTCGTCGCTAGCGTCGTAAGCGCCGAGATGACGTCACGGAGACTACTTAGGCGCCACCCATGCGCGCTGACGTCAGTTCTGTACACGACTTTCCGCGCCAGGAACGCAGAGCCATCCAAGAAACTGACCACTGGTGCCATGAAACTAGGGCCCTGAAAGGGATGACCTTAACCCTAGAATCAGTTCGCAGAACGGGGAGGATGGGTGGGGCGGTAAGGAATTGATCACTAACTAATGTCTCTTACAGATATATCGTTACACAAGTAGTAATTTGTGCATCTGAAAGAGACACGTTAGTGATAGATTCCTTACCTTAGAATAGATACCCCAGCAATACCAACCCCGGTGGTGGGTCTGCGAATAGATTACACCAGAAAGTCACGGAGAACAGAACGGCCAAAGAAGCCGTCTCTCCGGACTTGGATGTCAAGGCAGTAATGCTTGGTAAACGTGTGCAGCGAGGCCCACGTAGCTGCCTGACAAATATCCTGCAAGGAAACGCCGCGTCCCAAGGCAGTAGTGGCTGCTGTTGCCCTGGTAGAATGGGCACGCAGTCCCACAGGAGGCTCCTTTTTAGCCAAGGAGTAACACGCTTTGATGCACAAAACAACCCACCGAGAGATGGTGCGTTTGTGCACGGCCCAACCTTTTTTGGCGCCCACGTAGCCAACAAAGAGCTGGTCATCCACCCGGAACTGTTGTGTGTGCTTTAGATAGAACGAGAGCGCACGTTTTGGGTCCAGACGATGGAGCCTCTCTTCCTCTTTTGAAGGATGCGGAGGCGGAAAGAAAGTGGGCAAAGTGATGGTCTGCCCGATGTGGAAGGGCGTGACAACCTTTGGCAAGAAAGAAGGACGGGTCCTTAAAACCACCTTGTCCGGATGAACAGAAAGGAAAGGAGGTTTAGAAGAAAGAGCCTGGAGCTCACTCACTCTCCTGGCAGAGGTGATAGCCACCAGGAAAGCCGTCTTTAGAGTAAGAAGACGTAAAGGACAGCTATGAAGGGGCTCGAAGGGAGCGCACATCAGATAGGTCAAGACAAGATTTAAGTCCCATTGAGGCATTATGAAAGGCACGGGAGGAAACGTGTGTGTAATGCCTTTCAGGAAACGATTAACAACTGGGGACTTAAAGAGAGAAGGCTGATCTGGAAGCCTGAGAAAGGCGGAGATGGCCGAAAGATAACCTTTGACAGTGCCCAGAGCAGAGCCCTGCTGGGCCAAGGATAGTAGGAACAGAAGGACCTCAGAAAGGGGCAGAAAGGGGATCCACAGACTTAGCTGTGCACCATGCCACAAATCTGTTCCACCGGCAGGCATATACCGATTTAGTGGAGGGACGCCTGGCGGCCAGAATGACATCACAGACTTCAGGAGGCAAGTCAAATGGAATCAGCTGACGCCGCTAAATCTCCACGCATGGAGGTGGAGGCTGGACAGGTTCGGGTGGAGGACCGTCCCATGTTGCTGCGACAGAAGATCCTCCCGAAGAGGCAGTCGGATCAGGGAATCGATCGCCATGTTGAGTAGCTCGGGATACCAGTATCTTCGTTCCCAATCCGGAGCCACAAGAATGACTTGGGCCCGGTCGCCCCGAATCTTCTTCAGCACTCTAGGCAGAAGTGGTATAGGCGGAAAGGAGTACAACAGACCGCAGCTCCACTCGCAACGAAAAGCGTCGCCGAGCGAGTGCCGCCTTGGAAATTCCAACGCGGAGAACTGATGACATTGCGCGTTCTCTTCGGTGGCGAATAGATCTAACCAAGGCTCTCCCCACTGTAGAAAGAGTGCTTGCGCCACTTCCGAGTGAAGACGCCATTCGTGATCCATCATGCACCGGCGGCTGAGTTCGTCCGCCCTGGTGTTCAGAGAACCTGCCAGGTGTTGAACCACCAAGGTAATGCCTTGATGTTCCAGCCATGTACAGAGGCGCAGAGCCTCCTGACATAGGTTCCACGACCCCACCCCGCCCTGTTTGTTGCAATACCACATGGCGGTGGTGTTGTCCGTGAACACCTGCACTATGCTTCCCCGGACAGAGGGAAGGAATGCCTTCAGTGCAAGTCGGATCGCCCGAAGCTCCAAAAGATTGATATGAGCCGGGACTCCGCCGGAGACCAGAGGCCCCTGATCTCCGCCTCTCCCATGTGGCCGCCCCATCCCAGGAGGGACGCATCCGTCACCACTGTGTGCTCCGGTTGGGGAAGGGAGAAGGATCTGCCATTGACCCAATCGCGATTCGTGAGCCACCACTGCAACTGTCGTGCAGTGCCCTCCGAGATCTGGACTAGATCGGACAGGTTGCCCTGATGCTGTGCCCACTGGAACTTCAGGCCCCACTGCAGAGCCCGCATATGCCACCTGGCATGTTGCACTAGCAGAATGCAGGAGGCCATCAGGCCCAGGAGCCGGAGGGTCATCCTGACTGAAACCCGGGATAGAGGCTGAAAGATGGGAATCATAGCCTGAATATCCCGGACTCGCTGCTCGGGAGGATAAACCCGAAACTGCGTCGAATCCAGAACCGCTCCGATGAAGGGGAGCGTCTGAGAAGGACTCCGGTGCGACTTCGGCACGTTGATGGAGAACCCCAGCAAGTGCAGGAGGTCGGCCGTAGTCTGAAGGTGGGTGACGACTGCCTGGGGCGAGCCCGCCTTCAACAACCAGTCGTCGAGGTAGGGGAAGACTGACACCCCTGACCTGCGCAGATGAGCTGCGACCACCGCCATCACTTTTGTGAACACCAGAGGGGCACTGGTAAGGCCGAAGGGGAGCACCGCAAACTGAAAATGCTCCTGGCCGACCGTGAACCGCAGGTAACGCCGGTGGGCCGGGGATGTGAAAATATGCGTCCTGTAAGTCCAGCGCCACCATCCAGTCTCCGGGGTCGAGGGCAGCCAAGACCTGAGCCAGAGTCAACATCTTGAACTTCTCCTTCCGGAGGAAGCGATTGACGTTCCGGAGGTCCAAGATGGGGCGCAAGCCCCCCTTGTCCTTCTTGGGGACCAGAAAGTAGTGGGAATAACAACCACTCCCTACTTCTGGCCCAGGAACACACTCGATGGCCCCCTTGGCCAAGAGGGCCGTGACTTCCTGCTGGAGAAGCGCCAAGTGGTCCCCCGACATGCAGTGGTACCGAGGTGGCATGGCTGGAGGGGCAGACAAAGGGAAGGGAGTAACCCTTGCGGATGATCTGCAACACCCACTCGTCCGATGTGATAGCGTGCCAGTGGGGGAGATGATGGCGGACCCTGCCACCCACTGGCGTGGGGTGCCCCACAAAGCTCGGATTAGGAAGGTTTGGAGGTGGAAGCAGCGGGGGTGGAGGTGGACTGACCCCCACGCTGATTCCCAGACCCGCCCCTGCAGAAACCGCGTCCGCGCTGAGGCTGGTTCTGTACAGACTTGCTGAAGGAACGTGCCAGAGCGCCCCTTCCGTGGCCACGAAAGGAACGAAAACCAGGAGTGGTTGGGCTTTTCGTGGAGAGACCTAAGGACTTGGCCGTGGCCCGCGAGTCCTTAAAGCGCTCCAGCGCACTGTCGGCTTTGTCGCCAAACAGGCGAGTGCCATCAAAGGGCATGTCCATGAGTGAGCTCTGGACATCTGGCGAGAACCCGGTAGACCTCAACCAGGCGTGGCGACGAAGCGCCACAGTCGTAGAAATTGCTCTACCTAGTGAGTCCGCGGTGTCCAAACCACACCGAATGGCGAACTTAGCCGCATCTTTACCCTCGGCAACAGCTTGGGACAGCACAGCTTGGGTCTCCTCAGGACACTGAGGCAACACCTGCGCAACTGTATCCCACACCGCGTGGGAATAGCGGCCCAATAGGCATGCAGTGTTCACCGACCGCAGCCCCAAGCTGGCCGAAGAGAACAACCGCTTGCCGAACTGCTCCAGCTTCTTAGAGTCCTTCTCTGGCGGAACCGTGGGAAAGGCACTCTGGGACGTCGAAGCTTGGATGACCAGGCTCTCGGGCGTAGGATGAGTGGTCAGAAAGGCAGGGTCACCCGGCGCCGGACGATGCCGCCTGGCGACGTTCTTATCCACAGGGGCCCCTGTGGCTGGCCGCGACCAAGTGCCCAGTAAGGCGTCAGTGAGGGCGTCATTAAATGGCAGCAGGGGCTCCGACGAAGTGGATGCTGTCTGTAGCACCCCAGTGAGGAGATTAGTCTTCAGGGCCACCGTATGGAGATCAAGGTTGAGGACCTCAGCAGCCCGACGGAGCACCATCGTGTAAGAAGCGGCCTCCTCCATGGTAGGCGGAGGAGAGGCAAACCCCGGGTCAGAGGAGACATCAAGGCCCCCAGCCTCCTCCAACTCGTCCGCCCAGTCGTGCTCGGAGTCACACTGACGAGCAAGAGGGTCCTCGGACCCCTCCCAGTCGTCCTCCACCCTCTGCCGTAGGCAGAACAGACCGCGGCGGCAGGGCAGGGACCGGTGAAGGAACAAACTGCGCCGGGAACGGTGCCGGACGGGGCCGAACCGGCGCCGTGTCCCAATGCAGGTCCCAGGTAGGGACAAAATTGTCCTGGAACCTGGGCAGGGGCGGGACAAATGGCATCCACAGCGGCGCCGGAAGCGGAGCCGAGGGTGGCGCTGGGGCCAGAGCCGGCAGCGTGGGACCTTTTGGCGCTGGGGCCGGAGCCAGCGGCGCAGAATCCTGCGGCGCCGGGGCCGGAGCCGCCGGCAGTGCCGGGGCCGGAGCCGCCGGCGGCGCCAACGGCCCGAAAGGATCCAGACACGGGACCGCGGGGCCCAAGGGCGCGCCGGTGGGAGCCCGAGGCCTAAACAGGCGGTCCATGGTAGCAAGAAAATCTTGCACCTGTGCAGGAGTCGCCGACGGACCCGGGTAAGGCGGGTAGGCCGCGGGACTCCCGGGCTCCGAAGGAGCCTCAGGGGCAGAACCCCTGTCCCCCCTCGTCCGCATCCGGGAACCGGTGGGGGGACGTCGGAGAGCGACAATGCTTCTTCGACTTCTTTTTGTGGCGTCTCTTACCCGAATCCGAGGGTGAAGACTTGGAGCCCGAGGAGTGATGATGGTGGCCCCGCGAGCGTTCTCTGGAGCGGCCCCTAGACCGAGAACGGCGCTGGGACGAGTGCCGGACCTCAAGCAGCTTCCGGCGACACTCCCTCAAGGCCTTCGGGGCCATGGCCAGACAGTCCCTGCAGGACCGGGAGTCGTGGTCACTCTCCAGGCAGTAGAGACAGACGCCGTGGGGGTCCGCCACCGACATATTGCGACGGCAGGCCCCACAAGACTTAAAACCAGGCATCCCTACGTGCACCAGAGGAACCACAGGAGACAAAAAGTCTCAAAAAGAGAGTCAAAAAGTGACTAAGGTACATGCTTTAACCGGATCTGCGCTTACTGGCGCGGAAAAAGAAAGAACTGACGTCAGCGCGCATGGGTGGCGCCTAAGTAGTCTCCGTGACGTCATCTCGGCGCTTACGACGCCAGCGACGAACACGGAGCCGCACGACGCCACCTACCGACGCGCAGGGGTACTGCTGGCGAAAAAACTTTCCGGATCCAGTCTGACGCCTGGGGATATTCTAAGGTAAGGAATCTATCACTAACGTGTCTCTTTCAGATAGTATTTTTAGTATGCATTTGTTTTCAAATTGTGGCACAAATACCGCACTTTAGGACACAATAGTTTAAATAAATATTCTAAACTTCCTTTGTGTCTCTTGTTTATTTTATTGTGGACGAATATGAGTGAGAGAGCAAAAGGGTGTGTCCTGTTACTGCGATCCCTAAGAGGGTCGAGAGTGTTGTGTTCTGGTGTGCCAATTCAATTGCTTCTCTGGTAAGTTTAGGAGGGCAAGTGAGGCACTATAGCTAGCCAGACTTAGGCTCATCGGTACTGAGGTGGTATGGTGACTCTTCCCTACATGCCGATGTTCTATGGTCCCAAGCATAGTTCTGTTCCTGAGCACAATGCCTGCAACTGCACCACTTGAATGTTATCTGGTTGCGCTAGACCGTCAAAAAGTCCACAGCTCAGGCCGACCACGATGGTCCGCAGGTCGGACACAGAGATCAGATTAGTCCAACTGAAGAGTTACCTTCTCAAGACCAGAGCAAAGAGTTCCATTCACACTGGAGAAGGCCATGTAAAAAAGGCTTTGGCGTGAAGAGCAAGTCTAGCATCACAGACTGTTTTCACTGTAGCGTGAAGACCCAATCGTCACTGGTGCTTCCCAGTCGCTGGTCTTCATAAACGGTCGCTGTTTGTGCAAAGAGAAGGTCTCACCAATACGCAGCATTGGCAGGCATCGCGGGTGGCAGAGTCTTGATGCTGTGGGCCTGTTTGCAGTCATGAAGAGCCCAAACTTCAGGATTTTCACTTTTTCTTCAGGAGGAGTAAACTCAGATGCCAACTAAGGGTCCAGAACCTGGTGGCACCTCGTGGAGATCAGGACTCACTCCAGGCAGAGACCAACCATAAGCAGAGCTCAGGCAGGTCCAGTCGGTGCTGGTAAGCTGGGCAGTTGCAGGGAGGCCTCTGGAAGCTTGTTGTGTCACTGTAGCTCACAGAGGAGGCTAACCAGCTAGCCATGGAGTCACTCTGGTGGTCCTGAGTTCAAGGGAGCAGGTCCAGCCTTCCCTCCTCAGACATCAGGGCAGCACGGCTGTCCCAACAGAACAGTCCTTCTTTCGAATGATCCACAGGCCAGGAGTGTTCTGATTTTGGGTCCGAGAGGGCCACTTTTTATCCCCAGAGCCAGCCTTTGTGTGAAAGAAAACCCCTAAGCCCCTCCAAAACTAGTACTGTAAATTCACCTGTCCTTCCTGGGTTCGACTGCTTGCTGTATACTGTGACAAAAGGCAGGACAGGTCTGGTGTCAGGTTACTTTGTGTGTGCTGTAGGCAAAGTCCTTTGATGTGTAAGTGGAGTTGGGTACAACCCCTCCCCAGCCATCCTGATAGGATGGCCCATCCATCTCTTTTGTACGAGACACCACAGACATACTACGCATCATTGACGATGCACAGAGTCTAAATGAGATCAATCTTCTAGTGACACTTGACGTGGAAGCGTTGTATACCAACATTCCACAACTAGCCACCCTAGAGGCCATAGAGACCAGTCTGTTGAAGGAAGAATGGGACTCACCCACCCCCGTCTCCTTCATCATGGGGTGTGCGAACTTGGCCCTGACGGAAAACTTTTTCGAGTACGAGAAGCAACTCTTCCACCAGTCCCAAGGCACTTCCATGGGGAGTACCTTCGCCCCTAGTGTGGCCTGCCTGTACATGGCTACCTTTGAGGAAGATGTCATCATGAACCCCAACAATCCCTATAGCAACAACTTGACACTATGGAAAAGGTTCATTGATGATATCTTCATACTGTGGAAGGGTGACCGTGCTACTTGTGAGGACTTCTGTCAATGGGTCAACATACAGAATGAATTTTTGAAATTCACGCATACCATATCAGACACGAGTATCCCTTTCTTAGACCTGAGGGTAAGACTTACCAATGCAGGTCGGAGTACAACCCTATACAGGAAACCTACAGATAGAAACAGTCTCCTTCTGTACAACAGTCATCATCCTAGGGCTCTTAGAGACAATTTACCATTTGGACAGTTCCTCCGCATCAGGAGGAATTGTAGTACGCTTCCAGACTACAAAACAGAGGCCCAACTCCTACAACAGAATCTCAGGGAGAGGGGTTACCCTGAACGCCAGGTCAGAAACTCCTACAAGAGAGCTATGAATAACCCTCGTGAATCACTACTCCAGGTGGTCCACAAAGAGCAGACCGATGTCTTAACGTACGTCACATCCTTCACCTCTGATTCCACACGGATCAAAGGGATCATCAACAAACACTGGAGCATAGTTAATACAGGAGACCTGAACCTCCCCAAACCCAGGTTTGCTTTTAAACGCACACAAAATCTCAAGGACATCTTAATCCACACCAGACCCAAGGCAAAGAAACTAGTTGTCCAAAGAACACTGTGGGATCTCCTGCCTGTGATAGGGCATTATCCCTGCGGGACTAGTTCTGTGTGCGAACAGACAAAAACTACCAAAGAAATTGCATTAACAGATACCTTCACCTGGAGGTTAAAGCGACACACCAATTGCAACACGTCCCAATGCATATACATGATGACATGTCCCTGCAATAAGAAATATATAGGGATGACTATGAGGGCTGTCAGGATACGTATCACTGAACATAAGAGCAACGTCAGGTGTATGAGAGTGACCACGAAGATGTACACCCATTGCAAAGACCTGAAACATTCTGCAGAATCCCTCCAGTGGGTGGTTCTCGAGGCACACCCCAAAATTACAAAGCAGGCGCTCTTCAAAATAGAAGAAAGATGGGTGCACCGTCTGTCCACGAATCTGCTTGGTCTTAATGACGACATACCTTTGGCATCTTTGATTGAGAGATAATTCGACCAATTGATAAGACCTCTCTCAACAACCATGTAGTAGATACTTTGGGATCAATGTATGGGATCCATATGGTTAGACACCTCAAAACTGATCATATCACACATATACTACATCCGAGGGCTCACCTTAGTGCATGGGGATGCACGTTGCACCACACAAGAACAGGGGTGTTCGTGCTAAGTAGTCACATTCTGTGTAGACATTGTTCCCGACATTGATGTAATAGTGGGCAATGATTCATGTGCCATCGGAACCGTATCCCATTGTACGCAGTGACTAGCTTTTCAGTTTTCAAATAGCTTTATTGGACAAATTAAGTCATAAAAGCATATAGGAACCATCCATCATAAAATACTTGACCTAAAAAGAATATTTTAAAATATATACAGTGTTGTAAAAAGTAATATATTAAAACCAACTTTTAAAACATATAGCATGTACATTTAATAATACATTAAAAGGACCTTCCCTTCAGAAATATTTATGATTACAAGACTTTCAGGGCAGCTCTTAGTATAACTCGCTTATGCATGTCGTAGGTGATTTGATCTTAGGGCCCACGACCACCCTAGGTATTTCGCCATTGCTATGACAACAGGTGCTGTAGTATCCGAGCGCAATATTCTTTCAGCCTCCTGCGCCCTTCTTGTACCTATGAGCTTACAGATTGGCCGTAACCAAACACGGCGTGGTCTTTCGTATCCGACACAGACAAATAGTAAATGCGTCAAAGACTCAACACTATCTTTGCAAAAAGGACAAGTTTTATCACTAGATACTTTCCATCCCGCAGTAAAGCTCTCAAGGGTAGGGAACCTACCCTAAACTGGAAATACAATTTCCGGTCCAATGACTTTGTAATGAGGTCCCAATAGGACTCCATCCTCGGGGTGGCTTTGAATTCCAAAAAGAACCAGTCAAAGTGGAAGAATCACTGGATCTAAAAACATTAAAATAAACCCATTCCCAATATAACTCCTTCATACATTGTTTTGAAGGGAAGACAGAATTTTCTGGATCATTCCACAACTGGATCATGCCAATATTAAATAAAATATCTCTAACTGTCCGTAGCCACTTTATTGAGTGAAAGGTGTCGGCTCTAATTATATCCAGAAACCCTGCTGCATAACCTACAAGTTCTGGTACACTCCATACTCTACGCCAATACAGTAAAGGACGCAGTTTCGCTAGAGCTGCAATCGGTTTTCTCCCCAAATCATTCAATAATGGGCACATTGGGGTGCTTTGGGGTAGTTTAATAATATTCCTCAAGAATCTATTTTCAGAGGATGTAAGCACCACCAGATTTTCACAGCCCCACAGCTCCGAACCGTAAAGGGCTGAACTAATAACTTTTGTGTTGTAAATCTCCAGGGCAGGACTTATGGGTTTTGTATATGATTTATTATATTCAAGTTGAACCGCCCCCGCGAGTTGTCTATGCTTAAGGGATGCCAATTCTATCTGATGATTCCATTTCAGATTATTTTGGATGTTAACACCCAGATAAGTGAACTCTAGCGGTCTATTATTCATAACAATTCCGCCCTTCAATACCTTTTGTGTATTAAATGCCATCAATCTTGTTTTCGACACATTAACCTCTAATCCACGCAATAAGCAGAACTCCTCAAATATTTTGAGGGCCTTTCGCAGTCCGCTAGGAGTCTTGGAGATGATTAAAGTGTCGATCCGCAAAACAACAGTATGGGGATTTTTACTCCAGCTAAACTTGGGGCATCCGTAGGGGTAGAGCTCATACTACTCACTATTCCATTAATATATAATGAGAATAGTGTCGGGGCCATCACACAACCTTGTCTCACCCCTCTTTCCACAGGGAACGACTCAGTCACTTCATCTTGATTCCCCATCTCATCTTAGCACTATTCTCAACATGCAGCCTAATAATAAGTGACAAAAGCTCATGTGGCATCCCTAACTCATGTAGCACCTTCCATAGTTTTGCTCGGGAACTAGATCGAATGCTGACTTGAGATCAACGAACGCGGCGTATAATCTACCCTTACCCAAAGTAACAGTTTTCCAATAAAGCAAAACAAATCTAAACACCTGATCGATGGTGCTGGTTAATGCCCTAAACCCTGCTTGGAAGGGAGATAAAACATTGAGCTCATCGATCCAGGTCTGTACTTTATTCAATACCAATCTCCCGTAACCTTTTGCATACAGTCAATCAGACTGATTGGCCTGTAATTCCCGGGGCATGACCTATCCCCTTTCTTATAGACTGGTATAATTATTGCTCCTCTCCAGGATTCTGGTATTGGCGCCCCCTGAGCGATAGCATTTGTCAGCAAGAGGATGTAACGGTTCCACTTGTCTCTATCATAAAGGAAAACATCCCCCGGTATGCCATCCGGCCCTGGTGCTTTTCCCGCTGAGATTGCCCTGAGTGCAATGTTGACCTCTTCCTCACAAAAGACTGGGCCTTGATATGGTGTAATGGTGAAGCCACCTTCATCATGGACTATTTCTGAGGCATACTGGGGTCTAAAGTGAGTCACCCAGTCCTTTTGGGAAACATAATTCAGGGGCTGCTGAGCCTCCCCTCCCCTCCCCCATTTGTAGACGTTCCAAAATTCCTTGGAATTTTTTAAGGCACAGGCCACCTTAAGCTCAAGCCATCTTTTGTCATCCCAGCTTCTCTTCGCTGAAGCCTGATTTACTTTGTAAACACTTCTTGCCTTACGTACTACTATAGGGTCTCCTACCTTAATGGCTTCCCCTAACTCAAGCCGAGCTTCTCTACACTCTTTGTTAAACCAGCGCTCACCTTTCTGTCTATAGACCTTTTTTTGTCTCCCCTGCCTAAAGAAATAGGTGCGCAAATCAGCAAAAAAAAAAAGATTATGAGTACTTGTTATTTCGTCTAGTCCATTAGAACTTTTCACCTTCCTTTCGAGTTCGGTGGTAGCACTATCCACTCCCTTCTTTATACAATCTAGTAATTCTGGTGTTTCGATCATTTGAGCCCATTTAAGACGTCGCATATCGTTTGAACAACTAACTTCATTTGCCACATTACTATCACTAGATCCTATTTGTGTCTTAGGCCCCCACGGGTGGGTAGTTATGCACAACGGATTGTGGTCACTTTCCTCCCTATCAATTACTACCATATCGTTCAAAAGATGCCATAGGTCCAAACTCAACAATACATAGTCAATTCTACTGGAGCTGAATCCATTATTAAAAGTCTTGGCTCCAAACCTATCGGAGTGCGTACGCCCATTGACCGCCCTCAAACCCCTTTCCATACAGATAGTATTGATTTGGATGACCACATCTGTCCACTTTCTTATAGGATCCAGTTCCAGCTTCGGGATGCCCCAGAAAATATCTACGTCATCTAGGTGGTTACCTCCCTCCTGAACTAGAGGCTCGAATGTCATGTTAAAATCCCCAGCAATAATAGCTTTAGTAAATTCCTGGTAAGAATCTAGATGAGCGTCCAAAACATCCAAGACTCCCGATGTCTTGCCTCTTGTGCCCCGCACATAGATGTTATAGATATCTATTATTTGACCTGCACTCAAAATCAGCCTAACTACCTGGATGTCTTTACTTTGGATTTGGATTTCCTTTATAGTTAACTGAAGATTTTGTCGCACCCAAATGGTCAAACCCCCAGATGGCCTCCCTTTTTCTCCCCTGCAGGCTGGTGTGTGATAGTTTAAATACCCTTCACAATACAATGGATTCTCTGCCCAGGTCTCTTGAAAAAGGCAGATATCATGTTCTCTAATGAATGCATGCCATTCTGGGGAGACCATCTTTTTGCTCAACCCTGCAATGTTCATGACAAAATAGAATTCTTATAAGGTGAAGTATTCCAAGTCAAAGCCCCATCTGCAAAAGGATGGGACAAATGACCCTCCATCAAACTATTAACAGCCTGAGCTGGGCTGGCTAAACTTAACATGGAAGTCTGTGTCATTTCCACTGTTGAGACCTTAGGGTGCACAGAACTACCATTCTCATACACTTCATTTACTAGCAGTGTAGGAGCTTTATTAAGCGATGTAGATTGGGCCAATTCTGTCACCCGATCTTGCGGGCACACAGGGTTCTTCCTTATGGTAGAATTCAGGATTATACGGTCTTGTTTTCTTAATGCTGAACCCTTAGTAAGTCAATCATTACTATCCAACGCAGAGCTCCCTTTCAAATTAGTAGGCCTTTCTTTTGCCAAACAGTTGCTGTAATCATTCGGAAGGAAGCGTCTGAACTGGATAGCTGAGTGGCCTGGTGATGAGGTACGAAACTCAAGTGTAAAAAGATTTTCTACTAGCTCTACATATTCATTTGAAGTTCAATACAATCGAAGGGATGGGTAGGTGAGGATAGCCTACGTGCTGAAACTATGTCATCCCTAATTACAGATCGGCAACCCCTAACATGCCTTATCCAGTGAATAGCCTTGTTGATTACCGACTCCCTATTTTCTATGCCTCTTCGTACGTCATATTTTGGTACATTGGTCATTAAGATTCTGTTAGGGTTGGGAGTAGGATATGTGTTGGATATATTCTTTACCACAGCATCATGCTGGTGTAAACTAGGCTGATTAACCTTCTGCTGCTGTTCCGCTAATCCAGGAGGGTTTCTAGCAGGTAATGCAAGTGCCCTCCTGTCGCCCAACATCCTAGTACCAATGCAGTTACTTGGGAAGGTATTCGGTAAACTATTAAACATCAACTGAGGTCGTGAGTTTCGACTGGCATTATCTAACTGGGGAGAAGGCCTACTTAGGCTGGTATTACTATCTAATGTCAATGCTGGCCAAGTGCCTATTTCCCTCCCTGGAGTATCTCCTTGTTGGCGCGCTGTATGACAGTTATTATCAGCATTCCCTATCCTACTTTGGGTTAAGTCTAGCACCAATGATTTAACCAGTAATGTTAATTCATCTATCTTATCTCTCATTGACCTCACTTCTATTTTTAATGACATTACTACTTCCGTTAAATTCTGTCGGCTAGTGTCTAAGTCTGTGTCTACTTCCTGCCTTTGATTCGTTTCGGCCACAAGGACCCGATCTGGCATTAGCCTTTCACCCTCATCACAAACTGGGTTTTCTAACGTTAATAATGGCTGGAATCTATTTGAACACAGTACTTGGGGGTCTTCGTAATAGGCATCAGACGGAGGTTTCACTGGACTGGCACTAAAATCTAATACCCTCTCTTCCTCTATTGCCTTATCAATACAGTTTACTTGGGCCTTAGTACTGTTTTGTTTAAGGAACATATCCGGTATAGACAAGTTGGAAGGGGGGCACTGCTTAAATGTGTTTTTCTTCTTACTAGCTGCTGATTTCTGCGAGGCAGGTTCTAAAATAACCTCGCATTCATTAATTAGACTATCGATGCGATCCATCACACAATTACTACCCAATGATTTAATTGCCTTTTTCGCTCTTTTGCCCTTATTACCCCGGCTAGGTTTTGCTCCCCCTGCCTCCCCGCACTCTTCCAACTGTTTCCTTTTCCCCATCGGATTGCCTTGGCTACCCTGATGACTGTATCCCACAAATAGAAACCAAAGCGTAACAATATTAGGCAACCGAGGTTGAAAAGTACCAAAACTATTTACTTTTGTTGGTCCAAGGGTTCATCAATGCCAAAAGTACAATACCTTAAGATGCCCCTTGAGTCAGTTCTACTCCCTAGAGTCAGTTGTCAGAGGGGTGGGCCCTGTCCTGTCTCTTCCTGGCGTTGACGGGCGCAGGACGGGCCCGCCCTTGGCCCGGGCTTCGCCCAGGCGCGGCCCGCACGCGTCCCGTGCCACGGGAGGCGAGCTGCGCTGATGAGGACACCACTGGCTCCTCCCTCTCAGCTGACCGCTGGGCGTCTGAGGCGGGGAAACACACGTTGCACTCTGGGTCTTGGAGTCCCTCCAGAGTGTGGAGGATACAGCAGTGCACTCGCAATGGCCCCAAAAGTGACCGGCCAAGTTCAGGAAGGCGCAGAGGGAACTAGAAGACACAGCCTCCGCTGGGGGATCCACGGAGAATAGATTTGCCCGCAGCGCTCCTCAACCTGAGTCTTACCAGTGCCAATGTCAGTTCCAGCGCATAGGAGCAATGCCTATTTGCTCATCAGCCGTAGTGAAAGCATAGTGAAAGCGCTGCAGCCACAGCGTGTCTCAGTTGACAGGACTCCACGTGTGCCTCCGATAAAGTGGCAGAGCCAAGCGGCAAGCGACAAACGGCAGAATCAAACAAAAATGTTCACGTTGTCTTCGCTGTCGACCTCACTGCAGAGAAAACACAGGTCGATTTTCCATCTGCTCGGTGATTCCCCTCTCCGAATCCAGCTTGTAAAGGGGAAAGCTAGCAGCCATCCCGACTCGGAGAACAGCAGCAGAGGAGCCGGAAACAGGATGGTGGTAAAAGTAGTTACCTTCAACTGAAAAAATGCTGTGTTAAATCAATGCAGGTCTCAATCTGGTGGAATAAATCCGGGAGAGTAGCCCAGCACAAGTTTGGGACGGAGGTGAATAAATAGCGTAATTCGCCGTATAGAGGGTTGCACTCTTTCCTTCCTTGCAGCATACAAACTCGAGGTGAGTCGGTGAGTCGAGGTGAGTCGGGGCATCTACAGGAGGTTATATTCTTTGGCCCCACCACTGTTCTCACTGTTCCTGGCAGTCTGCGTTCCCCAAGTGAGGTCAGAAAGACACTGGAAGGGGGCGTGGCCAAGCGCGGACTGAAGATGGCCGTGCTGTAAGAAGGCTCCGCCGCTCGTTCTAGCCCACGACTATCCTGAGTACTGATCCGAGGTACCCCTCGACAGATTCGGCGACCGGATCACCTCCGGGGCTCATCCAGCCAACTCCGGTGTCTGAGGTGCGCCCAGAAGCAGAGATATCGGCTCCGGCGGTCTCGGCCTACGGTGAGGCCCGCGGCCGGGACGCACAGTGGCGAGTCAGGCCGGGTGAGGGGCTGCGACTGGACCCCTACTGCCTTGCGGCGGCGCGGCGACGGGAGGAACGGACGGAGGGACTCTGGAGCCTTGGGTCGCCTTGACAGTCAGCACACGGACAGCAACCATACGGACGGCGGAGGTGAGCGGGGAGCCATACCGCAGGGCTGGAGTGACGGTGGACATTGTGATAAGGGCGAGGCGAGGGGAGCGGGCCGCGAGATGCCGAACACCTACTGGCTCCCCCGCCCGGTCGAAAACCCCGAATCTCCCAGCGCACCGAGGCCTTGAGTGTATACCTCCCGTCGACGGTGGCCCCAGGGAAAGGCGTTTTGCCGGTATCTGCAGCTCCAACCGCCGGATCTCTACACCCCGGCAAAGACGGAGGGGCAGCCAGCACTGATAGGAGAACGACTCGGCTGGAGGTGGGACAGGTGGGGGATTTGGGACGGCGAAGGTGAGCGGGGCGCCATACCAAAGTGCTGGAGTGGCGGGCCGCGAGAAGTAAAATGGCGGCGACCCACCCCTGGCACTGAATACCTACTGGCTCCCACACCCGGTCGGAAGTCCCGAGTCTCCCAGGGATGCCTGGACCGGTACCGGGGCCTTGAGTACATACCCCATATTGACAGGGACCCCCAAGGAGCGGCGTTTGTGCAGGCGTCCGCAGCCCCCACCGCCGGATCTCTACGCCCCGGCAAAGACCGAGGGGCACCCAACTCGGACAGGAGAACTAATTAGTTGGAAGGGAGACTGGTGGGGGACTTGAAGCCCGTTGGCGGAAAACACCCCCTGCTTGCCATACCAACCAGGAGAGACCGCGTCACATCACAGACTATATCAGCAAGAGCAGCTGGAGGCGGAACATGGCGGAACGAGCCAAGACTACGGGGGCCAGGGGACCCAAGGCAACACAGTCAAACAAGCTAGACCGGTATACAGTCCCGAAAGACTCACAACAGACCAGGGCACCCAGAGACTCCGGCGGAACAGCTGAGGAGGAGCAGGAAATTTCGCTCAACGACGTTATGGCCGCCATAGCGGGAGTCAAGACCTCTCTGGACACGGTGGCTATAGAGGTCAACCATATCAGAGCGGATATGGGCAAGCTGAACGAAAAGGTTAAGCAAGTGGAACTTACAACGGCCAGCCTCGTGGAGGATGTCTCACAAATGCAGGGAGCGATTAAGGAGCTCCAGGACTTCCGCCACCTTACTGACCTTAAGCTGGATGACTACGAAGGCCGCATGCGTCGCAATAACCTGCGCATCCTTGGAGTCCCGGAGAAGGCGGAGGGGCTCACTCCAGACCTCTTTGTGGAAGACCTCATCCTTAAACACCTGCAACCCAAGGGCCTCAGTAAGTTCTTTGTCATTGAACGTGCCCACAGGGTCCCGGGCGGCCGTCCCAAACCGGGCGCTCCCCGCGGCCCATGTTGGCGCGAGTCCTGAACTTCCGGGACAGAGACGTTATTCTTCAGAACGCTAGAGCTGGCACCCCCTGCGCTACGAGAACTCAGACATTTCCTTTTTTCCGGATTTCACCCAAAGGGTACAGCGGCAAAGGCGATCATTCATGTCAATTAAACGGGTCCTCAGGGATCAGGGTATGAAGTACGCCATGCTGTTCCCTGCCCGCCTCCGGGTCGAGGCGGATGGGCGAGTGTGGTTTTTCGAACACCCTGAGGCAGCGGCAGACTGGATTGAGAGCAGGGGAGGGAGAAACCCGGCACAACAGGGGGTGCACGGATAACAGTCAACTGGCCTGAGTGGACACGCAACCAATGGCCGGCCACGGATGTTTCTTGCAGTCTGGGGTGAATGCAGACAGGAGGTCGAGGACTTCTAGATTTATAGTTGCGTAGTAGGTGGACGTAAATGGAAATGTGGCGTTTATAATGTGTGGGTACAAAGTAGATAATGTGGGCTGGGATGGGGCGGACTCTGCCTCCCCCCCTTTTTTCTAGGGTTTTCTTATCTTTCTTGATTATTCTGTTGGGCGACAGGCACTCTGCAACTTCATGGGCAGTTCTAAGCCCAGTGGGCAGGGCAGCAGGGTGGGGGTGTTGGGCGGGACTGTTAAATTTTTTGTTTGAAGTTTTGATTGCATCAGAAAGTGACACAGACATACGGATTGGGGGAGTGACAATGCACTTAGAGAATTTCAGTAAACCGCGATATGGCACCAGTCGGAGTCAAGGGGGTTAGGCTGTTGAGTTGGAATGTCAATGGGTTGAGGGACAAGATTAAATGAAATATTGTTCTCCAGGACGTCAGGCGCCGGGCACCTGACATTGTCTTACTGCAAGAAACACACCTAGTTGGAGACACATGTAGAGCACTGCATAGAGGGGGTTACATATTGCTAGCACATGCGGGTTTCACCACGGGCTCCCGGGCGTTGGTATCTTGATGAGAAAAACTTTTCCCCTGGTGGTACAAGACACTTGGTCAGATAATAGAGGGCGATATGTTGGAGTCTCGGGCACGTGGGAGGGCCACCCTGTCACCTTCCTATCGGTATATGTCCCCCGGGCCTTCAGGCAACCACGTTTAGGGACCTGGGTAGGCTGCTGCTAGAGGTCCCGGAGGGTCTCCTGGTGCTGGGAGGGGACTTCAACTCGGTGGTTTCTGGAGGTCTGGATCGCTACCCTCCGCGGGATCTCCCCGCACGCAGGGCTGGCTCCCCGACTTCTTAGACGCCATGGGGCTGGCAGATGGGTGGAGGGTCTTCCACCCTGACACCTCCCAATATACCTTCCACTCCGGGGCTCACGGGAGTCTATCCAGAATCGATTACTTTCTACTACCTGCATCCCAAATTCCCCAAATTAGTGAGATAAAACATTTAGCTAGGGGCATTTCAGACCACTCGCCGTTGTGGCTCCAATTGTCAATCGGATATCAACAAGTGGGACGTGTGGCCCCCATCAATCCGTGGTACCTACGCGATCCTCATATCCGACAGGAGCTCCTTACGGCCATTGATAACTATTTTAAGGAGAATGAAGGATCGGTGGAGTCCCCTCGGGTACTTTGGGAGGCATTTAAGGCAGTGATACGTGGCCAGGCTCTATCTTTAATATCGGGGAAAAAGAGGGAGCAGCGTAGAGAGTTGGTGGCGCTAGAGACGGAGGTGGGGAGACTTGAGGCAGATCTGGAACTGGACATTACACCCGATAAACTCCACCTCCTCAAACAACAGGAATACAGGGCACTAGCGACAGATCAGGCGCAGGCTATGGGGAGAGCGGTTCAGGGCCGGATATATGAGATGGGTGATAAGGCCGGGAAACTCTTGGCCTGGTTGGATAAGAGAGAGTGGGCAAGTAGATTAGTACCTGAACTCCGGGGGCAGGAGGGGAACCCCCAGTCGGACCCGCAGGCAATTGTAGACTCTTTCGCGACCCACTTTAAGGCTGTCTATACATCGGTAGCCCCTTACCCTATGGAGGACTCCGCCAGATGCTTACCGATATTGTTCTTCCTAAACTGTCGGGGTTGAACACGACTTTATGGACAGGGTCATATCCAACGATGAAATAGCGGCAGCAATACGGTCACTCAAGCCGGGTAAAGCCACTGGCCCTAACGGACTGCCAATAGAACTTTACAAGCTTAAGCCGGACGTACTAGCCCCGTATCTGCGAGCCATGTTTGAGGACTCGAATCAGGCGGGCATATTGCCGCTAGACCAGCGTACTGCTACAATAGTTACCATCCATAAGGAAGGTAAGCCCAAGACAGAATGTGGTTCTTATCGACCGATATCCCTGTTAAATGCGGAGCCCAAAATCCTACCTAAGCTACTCGCTACTCGCCTGGTGACAGTGATTGAAACCCTGGTCCACCCGGATCAATCAGGTTTTATACCGCACCGTAACACGGCATTGAACATACGCAGGGTGCACGGGGTCCTGGGTAGGGCGGCCTCTATATTGGAACCGGCAGTTATAGTCTCCCTGGACGCAGCTATGGCATTCGATACTATCGAATGGGCGTACCTGTGGGCAGTATTGGAAAAAAATGGGGTTTGGTCCTAAATACATTCAATGGGTGAAGCTACTATATTCCCAACCTATGGCCCAAGTGGTGGTCAACAACAAGAAGTCGGCCGCATTCGAGCTGGGCAGAGGAACCCGTCAGGGCTGCCCCTGTCCCCATTGCTGTTTGCTTTAGCGCTTGAGCCACTGGCAGCATGGATACGGGGGATCCGAGGATCAGGGGTATGCGCTGGTCTTCGGAGTGGGATGACCGGATTTCCCTTACTGCGGACGATATCCTCCTGTATCTGGCCTCTCCTAGGAGATCCTTAATAGTGGTCTTGGATATCTTCACGGTTTTGGACGTTACTCCATAAACTGGAACAAATCCCTACTGTTCGTGGTGACAGGTGAGCCTCCGCTCCTGCCACGTGGGTGCCCTTTACAAACCTGTACTGAAGGGTTTACATATCTGGGTGTCTTTCTGTCTTTGGATCCATCTCTTCGCTATTCCCGTAACCTTCGGCCCCCGTTGATCCAGCTGCGCAAAGATATAGCCAGGTGGAAGTCGCTTCCTCTTTCCCTGTTAGGTAAGGCCGCCCTTTTAAGATGATGTCCCTGCCCCGGTTCCTGTACGTCCTGCAAAACTCCATGGATCCGATACCCGCGTCATATTTCCGAGAGGTCGAGAGCCTCCAACGAGAACTACTTTGGAGTGGTAGACCTCGTATTGCTCTCAGCAAACTTTCCTTGAACTGGTATGATGGAGGCATTAGCCTCCCAGATATACAGCTGTATTACTGGGCGTCCCATCTGTCCGCCATTAACCACTGCACCTATGCCCAGCAACACGACCCGGGATATAACATGGATAGGTGGCTCCTCTCTGGTGGGACTTTCAGTAGAGCCCTTTACTCCAAACCCCGGCGATATCCACTAACGGGCCCCACTAAACATGCAGTACACGTTTGGCACACAGCAACCACTCGCCTGGGCTGGAGACGAAAACTAACACTCGCAACGCCACTATGGGACTCCGAACAACTGGGGGACCTGTGGAGGAGTAAAGGATTTGATAAGTGGGAACTCATAGGTATCGCAAGAATAGGAGATTTGTGGGACACGTCTGACATTAAATCTTTTGCAGCGCTGCAGCAACAATATAACATGGCGGAATCAGAACGCTTCCGATACGCACAGGTCCGACACGCGCTCCGCACACACTTACAACCCGGGACCACACTGCCAGAAACATCCCCACTAGAGGATAGAGTACTAGATGGCCATCTCCCTGACAGTACCATTTCCCTGATATACAGAACACTGGTCAACAACATCTCGGACCCTCTCCAGGCCCTCCGAGAGAAGTGGACAGGGGATGGTATAGAAATGGATGATGAGGAATGGCAGGAGGCAGTTTCCTCTCCCAGAGTAGTAGCAATATCTGCTCGTCTCCGCCTCGTCCAGCTAAAACTTCTCCACCGTATTTATATAACGGGACCTCAACTGGTGCGAATGGGGAGGGTGGGGGAGGGCACCTGTAGGCGGGGATGTGACCAGCTGGGAACCTTTTCCACATAATTTGGGAATGTACCCAGATCCAAACTTACTGGCGGGACATCCATGACATTATTAATGATGTATTGTCGGTGCAGCTCCACGTGGAGGCCCGTAGATGTCTCCTTAACATCTGGGAACCAACTAATTTAAATGTCGGTTTGACGCAGTGGGTAACGCTGGGGCTAATGTTGGCTAAGAGGAATATTGCACAACGTTGGGGGACGAGTAACCCGGCCACGACACAAGAATGGGAAAAAGATATGGACTGGGCAATGTTTAGAGAGAAAACTGTGTATATATCGCGCGGATGTCCCAAAAAGTGGTCTCGTGTGTGGGGCAAGTGGAACTCTTATCGTGGAGAAATATGTCAACCTCCTTTGCCCCTGTCCATGACTACCCCCCAGTCTCCCCAGACTCTTCATCATGTATGAGTAAATTCTGAATTATCGCTTAGTGAACCAATGATGCATTGTGTATTACTCCCTTTGTATTGTCCTGAAATTGTCGATGCGTGTTTTTTTTGTTTAATAAAAAATGTTTTACAAAAAAAAAAAGAAAGGCACTGGAAAAGCACCTGGCGTTACAGGAATCATGCCGCTCCTCTCTCTCCTGCCTCGCTGCTACCCGGCTGCTACCCGGCTGTCCGTGCTCCCCCCCGTCTGTGGGGCCACAGAGACAGCCTGGGACAAGTGAGGTTGGAAAGGCACCGGAAAGGCACCGGAAAGGCACCGGGGGTCGCGGATATCACGCTGCCCTAGCCCTAGCCTCACAGGAGCAGAGAGCTTCTACCCCTGCAGCTCGCGGTTCCGAAACTGCATGTGACGTCGCAGAGTCAATCCCAGTGACTAGCTCCACTATAGGATCCCACCATTGACATGCCCTGTATCCTCCTGAGCTATATCCCACTGTGCAAAGCGACTAGCTCGACCATAGGACCCCATATTGGCAATGCCCGGGGTCTAACCCAAACAAACTACTAACTATTAACTACCACAACTTTAACTGTCATTTCACGGCTAATATATGCGCGTGACGCCTCAGTTAGCACTGGATTCGATCTATATACACCTCCACATGGACACCGCTGTCTCTGAGCAATACCACATTAAGATAAATAATATTGCCCTCATACCAGTCGCCATGACATCCGTCATGTGACCAGTAAACAGTCCATGACGCAAGGGTGCCGCTGGTCTGTACCGCCTAGCGCTGAGTATTGAATTGTTGCCATTATCAGAGATACGCTCCCCATAAGCACTTAGTGAGTACTTCAAGAGTGGTGTAACCCATTAATGAGGTGGACACAGCACTTCTACCCGCTATTAAACGGGAACACAGGTTAATACCAATACGGACATAATTCCCCAACACACTACAAAATGGCCGCCATGGCTCCAGCCTCCGCTAGTGCAACCGCAACATGACCGGTATGCGTGTCATGACGCGATTGGGGAGCCGCCCACCTGACTCACGGGCCGCGGGATTTGGAAAGTACTTGAGCGCCACCTCCATGGCAGCTCCTGTGCTTTCCGGTTGCCGGCGAGACGGGGTAGGTGTATCAGCATACATCCCAACGAGGATAGGTGAGTGATGGAGCACTTTGGGGATCCGTTTGACTACACGTGTGACCCGCGGGGCTGATTGAGTCTCAGTTGGGTTGTGTCCTGGAACCTTGATCTGAGCCAGGTCACTTGTCACTGAGAACAGGCAATGTGGGACACTAGCCGTGGGTTCACAGGGCGCGTGTGCACGATGTGGGGTCGGGTAAACTACACCTCTTGTCCTGAGGGGGTTTCCACGAGGCCACAGTTACTGCATTGCGCGCCCGGTGCTCAGTGTCGCCCTACTACTATCGTGATGGGGGCAGGGTGCATATCACGTGTCCTGCTACTTCCCTAACAATGACACCATGACTATCTGTGAACATACAAGTGTGCAGCGGATTCTCTGCTAGAGCTTACTGTTATGCACCCTTACCTCCTTTTTCTGTAGGACACCGCGATACTGGTGTCTAGAGCCGAACACCGAATGGAGTGACACTCTCCCTACAATTAGGTGAGTTACCAACAATGACTCTACGTCCCACGATGGGGACGCAAGAGCGATTCCATTCTACTCCTGCTTAGCCGGTTTTTTAACTCAGTCTTCCATTTTATCCTTTTTATTAATTCAACACTGGGAGTGAGATATTCGGCTCCTCTTCAGTAATAGGGCGGATAACTATAGAGAATATGTCGGATTATAGTGACCTTTCCACTAAGATATCCTTGCAGAATCACTTTATACTGTGACACCACATTTTCTCCTATCATTTCTCTTATAGGTCACCATTTGAATTGGCGGGACACTGTGCTCGCATTCATGATGCTTGGTAGGTAGGAACTGTTTTACCAACCACCACGTGTAGATAGTGCACACACTAGGTCCTGATGAAATGCCACGGATCACACCAGACTACTGTGCATGAAACATGTCGACCATGAGAGTTGAGCCTAGCTCCACTGGACCATAATGTCAGAGAGCGGCCACTCCAATAGTTTTTAAGAAGGTGGTTAGCCAGCCTGAATAAAAGTTTATTTGGACTACCCAACCTTTTTTAATATCACTCACTTTCACCACATCTACACCATCTAGACCCCTCATACCCAAGGCACCAAACGGCAAGGAACAAAAGATCTCCGCCAAAGAGCCCCTTTAAGGGTGCCCGTCGGGTATTGCAGCACCGACCCGACGAGGAGCAAGCCCAAATGATGAAGCACCTAGCTTGCTGGGTGTGTGAGGACTCTAGTTCCGACAAGGAGGATCCCCTTCCTCCTACCTCTTTATCACCTTGACCTCCTTGAGGAACTGCATACCCTTTGTGAGTAGAGTTTGACTGGGCATGTATGCTGGACCTCGTTAATCAGCCCTAGTAGTCCCTTCTTTTGCTAACAATCCTGTCCATACCCATCTCCCTTTTGTCCTCATGTCCGGAAAGAATCAACAACCCATCACAGGAGAGACAGCCACAGTTATGTGCACCTATTTACTAGCAGAAAGGCACAGATGGTTTGGGCACAAATGGCCAACTTCCTAAAAGTGGTTTTTAAATTACAATTCAGAATAGTCCAAGATGTATTTCTCCATCTGTTAACCTATGGGAGGGATAGCTTTAATACACTGAAAAACTGCTTTAATGGTTTTTCACTCCCAGGGCAGGTAAAACGTAATCTCATATGTCCTAGGTTTTAAATACTATGCTCTCTGCCTAGGACCTTCTAGCGCCAAGGGGCTTGGGTTTAGGTAGAGAGCACAGGCACTTTACCACTGGTTAGCAGGGAAAAAGTGCACAGAGCCCTCATGTCAACAAAAACAGGTTCAGCAACAGAAGGAGAAAATCTGGGGGTGACCCTACAGAAAGGGCCAGGTCCAACAGTAACCATTCTAAACAATCTCTAAGATCCAGCAGTCTGATGTACTTGCACACCAGCCAGACAGACACAACTGAATCCTGTGCTCTACTAGCTACAGATGACCAATAAGGTAGGCAGGTGCAGCACTAAACAAGGAGAAGCAGGAGGACTCATGCCCTGGCTGATGGCCATGGCCTCTATCACCACTCCTGGATCCACGTAAAGGCTGAGTGGCCTGATGGATAGATTTCAAAAGCTGCCTCTGGCGGAAGACAAGGCCCCTCGACTGGCACTGTAATTTCTGAGACTCCTAGTGAAATTGTCAGGTAAAGCACACCAAGGTTGAGGGTCCCTTTTCTCCGAAGAACCAGGACCCTTCAAAACGCAAGTTCATCAGGGAGGCCTGCACGTCACAAGAAAAACCTGTAGCATGCATTCAGGAATGGTACGGGCCACCACACTGGAGCCCATCTCGTGGCCAATACAGTCTTTGGTGTCAAGACCATCCCTCAAAATGTACTTGCCTGCATCCTGTCCATTGTGAACTGTTTAAGAGAAAGAGTTGCTGTGCTCCTCTAGTAAGGTGGGCAAGATAAACCTTGCAATATCCCAGAGGACATGACTGTACCGCTCGAAAACCACATTAAAGGACATAAGAGCCGGATTGGCGGAGAAGAATATTCTCTTTCCAGTGCATCAATGCTCTTTAAGTCCCTGTCTGCAGCAACCGTAAGAAAGGCATTAGGGTTTAACTCACTGGTGACACTTTACAAATAGACTTTCTGGGGTCGTATGCTCTGGCAACATGATGGTTACCCTGGGCAGGCTCATGGCACCTAGCAACAGGTTCACTCACTGGCAGCGCTGAGTAAGGCTTGGACTATGCCGCCATCAAAACCTCTGTCAGGGCTTCAGTGAATGGAAGCAATGGTTCGTAAGTTGAAGGACCTGGCGGCAAAATACTGTAAGCAAATTTGCCTTATTCTCTACCTCAGGCAATAGCAACTCTGTGGCTCTGCTACCACCGCAAAAGAGGCACTTTATTCAATAAGAGTACCACAAAGCAAGTTTAACTCTGTCTAAGGAGACGTGTCAAGTCCACTAGCCTTTTATAGGTTTAAATCTAGAAATTAAGAGGAAATTAATCATTAGCGTGCCTATGCATTGTTGTTTTATTGACTTGTCAGACCACATTTTTCAATTCTAAATCCTTGATCGCCACAGTTCCATTCATGCCCTGACCACAGGAAGCAAGATGAGGTTTCAGATCCAGCATTAAGTGCGTAAGCATTTTTCACACTCCTCTTCTACTAATTGTAAGCTATAAAGGCTGTGGCATGTTTGTATGCAGTGTTCACCTTTTCACTTTTACTGCATGACAAAGTGTGTATGCGACTTCCCTATCCACAGTCACCAGATTTGTTCAGACACCGGGGTATGTCGATGTCATGATTGTCATTTCTTTCATTGTGTCTTTTAGTCAATGAATATTGCAGTTCCAGCTACCAGTGAATGAAGCAATTGTCAGTTACCAATGTTTGTATTTACTCACATTCCTCTTTTCACATTTTATTTCACAGAATGGATTTTTTAGTCCTTTTAATTACCTCTGCATCTGTTCTAATGGTATTAAGTAGGCAGAAACATGTTATCCATTGACACTGTGCCAAATTACACCCCCATGATTTTACTCCTACACATAAATACAGGAATAAATATAATATAGCTCCATCAAGAGGTAGTTTTTAACAGTTTATACTCCTGCTTATTTCATCTTATGGACTAAACACCAACACCAATCATGACATAGGGCGTCACCCTGACTAATCAACAGATCAAGTGCTCCCTCTATGGAGGGTTGTAGAACACATCACTGTCTCTTCGCATTGCAGCTGAGGAGGGGGCCCCATGATGCAGCATGCCACCTCAGGGTGGGTGATGGCTTTCATCCTTTACCTATACTACATTGTTTTAAGACACAAGGATTACTTCCACCCCAATCTCTTGCACCTTCTTCTAACTACTGACCACTAGCACTTTTTGTGTGTGGTCTAAGTATAGACCAGCTTCAGTGAAGTGAGGTATGAGCAAAATGTCCACCTCTTCATTGTTTTCTTCATGATGTGGAACATGCTGCATGTCCAGTACAGCATCAGAATCAGATCCAAATAGCTTCCAGCCATCTGTATTGATATTGTCAAGACAAGGGCATCACAGCGTTAAACAAGTTACTTACCTTTGGTTACGCCTCATCTGGTAGAGGCTCTATATAGCCGCAGATTTCTTACCTTAGAATTATTTCAAGGCGTCAGACTGGATCAGAAATTTTTCACGATGAGTACCACTGCACGCCAGTAGGTGGCAACGTTTGGCTGCGTGTGGCATCGATCAGTGTCGTCTGCACCAGAAGTGACATGCGCAGTCCCTATATGGGCGCCACCCCAGCATGCTGATATCAGTTTCTTTTCGCAACTTTCCATGCCAAGAGCGCAGAGCCGCGAAGAACACTGACCACTGGTGTGGAGAACTAGGGCCAGAAAGAGAAAAGCCCTGTCCCTAGAAATCAGTTCGCAGATTGGGGAGGATGGGCGGGTTGGTAAGGAATGTGCAGCTAGATAGAGTCTCTACCAGATAAGGGGTTACCCAAGGTAACTTGTTCATCTGATAGAGATTTCTAGCTGCAGATTCCTTAGGTTGATGCGGAGTATGGATTCCGCCGGTGACAAGAGGTCTCTGATCTCTACCTCTCCCAGATGGCTGCCCCATCCCAGGAGTGATGCATCTGTCACTATTGTCAGATCTGGTTGGGGAGGGGAGAGGGGTCTGCCGCTGACCAATTGCGGTTTGTTAGCCACCACTGCAGATCTTTTGCAGTTCCCTCCTAGATCTGGAGAGATTCCACTGATGCTGCATCCACTGTAACTTCAGGTGCCACTGCAGAGCCCACATATGCCAGCAGGCATGGGTCACAAGCAGGTTGCAGGAGGACATGAGGCCCGCAGCCTCAGTCAGTCTCAACGAAATCCAGGATAGAGCATGAAATGTCTGTATCATAACCTGAATATTCTGGACTCGCAGTTCGGGAGTATAGGCTCGAAACTGCACCGTGTCCAGAACAGCTCCAATGAAAGGAAGCGTCTAAGAGGGAATCAGGTGTGACTTTGGCACGTTGATAGTGAACCCCAGAAAATGCAGTCTATCTGCTGTAGTCTGGAGGTGGGAAACAGCAAGTCATCAAGATAGGGGAAGACTGGCACCCCTGATTTCCACAGATGAGCTGCAACCACTGCCATCACCTTGGTGAACACATGAGGGGTGCTGGAAAAGCCAAAAGGGAGCACAGTGAGCAGTGCTCGTGGCCTACCGTGAACCGCAAGTAACGGTTCACGGTACGCCACGAGCACTGCCAAGGGGCTATGGAGAGGCCCAAAGACCTGGCCGCAGCCCTGCTGTCCTTAAATCGCTCCAACGCTGAATTTGCCTCGTCTACAAAGAGACGGGAGCCATCAAAGGGCATGACCATAAGCAATGTTTGGACATCCCAAAAAAAGCCAGTTGTCCTCAACCAGGCTTGTGAGTGGGTGGTATCAAGTCCACATCGAATCGTGAACTTAGCTGCGTCTCTCCTGTCAGCAAAAGCCTGGGAGAGTATGGCCCGGACCTCCTCCAGGCCCGTTGGCAGTTTCCTGCGCAACGGTTTCCCACAGAGAGTGGGAATAACGGCCCAAAAGGCATGCGGTGTTCACAGGCCGAAAGTGCCGGGCTGGTGGAAGAAAACATCTTCTTGTCTAGACTGTCCAGCCTCTTGGATTTCTGATCCGATGGTGCGGTTGGGAGTGCACCAGGATTTACATGGGAAGTGGAACCTTGGACCACTAAGCTCTCCAGGGTAGGGTGTTGTGTGAGGAAGATGGGGTCCCCTGGGGTGGGGGGGTGGCAGCGGGAATCGTCATGTGCACAGGAGCCCCCGTGTTGGTCTTGGACCAAGTCCCAAGCAGGACGTCAGTAAGAGCTTGATTAAAAGGGAGAAGCGGTTCTGAGGGGGACATTCCCGGATGCAGCACTTCTGTTAGTCTTGACTGCCACCGAGGGCAAGCTAAGGTCCAGGACCTCTGCCACCCTCCCCACCACCATTTCAAATGATGCTCTCACCGCCGTAGCCACGGTAGGGGGAGAAAGCATGCCAGTATCTGAAGAGGTATTCAGTCCGCTGGCTGCCGCAAAATCCTCACACCAGTCCATGGTTACATCATAAACCTGGTATTCATCAGAGTCCAGGGAATCCTCCCACCCCCGAGTCCTAGCCCATAGGAATAGGGTTCAGGCTCTAGGCTAGGAAGGCATGGCTCCATTCGGCATTGGACGATGCCCCTCCAGCTCTTTGTCAGAGACGGGGATAAGAATGGGGACGGCGCCAGCAGCACAAAGAGCGTCTGCATACAGATCGGCGCAGGGGACGGTCAAGGTGGCATGACCGGTGTCAGTCCAGATCCATCTGTGGATCCAAGGGGCCCGACTAGCGCCAGGGCCTGAGCCACCAGCGTGTATCTAATGGGGGCCCCTTCTCAACCCACAGGGCCCGAGGCACACCAGAGGGAACAGGTCACCCAAATATGAGGTGCATAGCCTCATGAAACTCTCTTAATTGGGTGGGGTCGCTTCAGCTTCCGGAAACTCAGGGAGGCGGGGAGATGGCCATGGTGCTGGCTCTACCGCGGTGCCAGGCCTCGAATGTTGATGCTCCCTTGTCTCGTCAGACGATGGACGAGGAGAAGTTGAAGATCTCTTCGACTTCTTTTTCTTGTGGTGGGCCTTGCCCGAATGGCTTGACAACTTCGAGTGTGATGAGGATCTCGGATTCCGCAACCGCTCCCAGGACCTTCATCTTGACCGGGATCTGGATTGACGTGGTGTTGCATGTCGAGCCACCAGAAGCGTTGAGGGATTGCTCCCTCAAGGCCTTCGGCTTCATGGCATGGCAAACGGAGCAGGCCTTAGGATTGTGATTGCGCTCAAGGCACCAAAGGCATGAAGATGCGGGTCTGTCACCAACATTGTGCAGGGGACGCAGGGCTTGAAGTCGACTAACGTGCACCAACTTTGGTGGAACACTCCAGTAAAATCTCAAGTAAGCATGTATTACGAACTGCATTTACCATAATGCTAAGGGGCGAACTGTGCTGGGAGGTGAAGCAGTGTGCTCCCACCCCTTCCTGTTTTGAAAAGGCTCCCTTGAGCCATTGAGCTGACGAGCTTGTGGAGATGCACCTGTGCGCCTGTGAGAGGTACTGAGACCTGTAAGGACTGTGGCAGCCTGCTCATCAACCCCATATAAAATTCGTTTTTATCTCTACTGATGACGGATGAAATCCAGAAACACGTGTCTAGAGATGTACAGCACTAACCTGCACCAACTTTGGTGGAACACTCCAGTAAAATCTCAAGTAAGCATGTATTACGAACTGCATTTACCATAATGCTAAGGGGCGAACTGTGCTGGGAGGTGAAGCAGTGTGCTCCCACCCCTTCCTGTTTTGAAAAGGCTCCCTTGAGCCATTGAGCTGACGAGCTTGTGAGATGCACCTGTGCGCCTGTGAGAGGTACTGAGACCTGTAAGGATTGTGGCAGCCTGCTCAGCAACCCCATATAAAATTCGTTTTTATCTCTACTGATGACGGATGAAATCCAGAAACACGAGTCTAGAGATGTTCAGCACTAGCCTGCACCAACTTTGGTGGAACACTCCAGTAAAATCTCAAGTAAGCATGTATTACGAACTGCATTTACCATAATGCTAAGGGGCGAACTGTGCTGGGAGGTGAAGCAGTGTGCTCCCACCCCTTCCTGTTTTGAAAAGGCTCCCTTGAGCCATTGAGCTGACGAGCTTGTGGAGATGCACCTGTGCGCCTGTGAGAGGTACTGAGACCTGTAAGGATTGTGGCAGCCTGCTCAGCAACCCCATATAAAATTCGTTTTAATCTCTAGTGATGACGGATGAAATCCAGAAACACGTGTCTAGAGATGTACAGCACTAACCTGCACCAACTTTGGTGGAACACTCCAGTAAAATCTCAAGTAAGCATGTATTACGAACTGCATTTACCATAATGCTAGGGGGCGAACTGTGCTGGGAGGTGAAGCAGTGTGCTCCCACCCCTTCCTGTTTTGAAAAGGCTCCCTTGAGCCATTGAGCTGACGAGCTTGTGGAGATGCGCCTGTGAGAGGTACTGAGACCTGTAATGATTGTGGCAGCCTGCTCAGCAACCCCATATAAAATTCGTTTTTTATCTCTACTGATGACGGATGAAATCCAGAAGGACAAGTTACTTACCTTCGGTAACGATATATCTGTAAGAAACATTAGTAGTGATAGATTCCTTACCTTAGAATATCCCCAGGCGTCAGACTGTATCCGGAAAGTTTTCGTCAGCAGTACCCCTGCGCGTCGGTAGGTGGCGTCGTGCAGCTCCGCGTCCGTCGTTGGCGTCGTGGTCGCCGAGATGACGTCGCGGGCGCTACTTAGACGCCGCCCACGCGCACTGACGTCAGTTCTGTACATGACTTTCCGCGCCAGGAACGCAGAGCCATGCAAGATACGGACCACTGGTGCATTGAAACTAGGGCCCTGAAAGGGATGACCTTAACCCTAGAAATCAGTTCGCAGAACGGGGAGGATGGGTGGGGCGGTAAGGAATCTATCACTACTAATGTTTCTTACAGATATATCGTTACCGAAGGTAAGTAACTTGTCCATCTGAAAGAGAAACATAGTGATAGATTCCTTACCTTAGAATAGATACCCCAGCAATACCAAGCCCGGTGGTGGGTCTGCGAACTAAGATCACACCAGAAAGTCACGGAGAACAGAACGGCCAAAGAAGCCGTCTCTCCGGACTTGGCTGTCCAGGCAATACTGCTTGGGAAACGTGTGCAGCGAGGCCCACGTGGCTGCCTGACAGATGTCTTGCAGGGGGACACCACGTCCCAATGCAGTAGTGGCTGCAGTAGCTCTGGTGGAATGAGCACGCAGCCCCACCGGAGGTTCTTTTTTAGCCAAAGAGTAACAGGCTTTGATACATAAGACAACCCAGCGGGAGATGGTTCTCTTATGGACCACCCAACCTTTCTTGGTGCCAACGTAGCCAACAAAAAGCTGGTCGTCCACCCGGAACTGCTGTGTGCGGTTGAGATAAAAAGAGAGCGCACGTTTTGGGTCCAGACGGTGGAGCCTCTCTTCCTCTCTGGAAGGATGCGGAAGAAGGTGGGCAAGGTAATAGTCTGCCCAATGTGAAAGGCCGTAACCACTTTTGGCAAAAAGGAAGGACGGGGCCTGAGCACAACCTTGTCCGGATGGACTGAAAGGAAAGGAGGCTTACAAGAAAGAGCCTGGAGCTCACTCACCCGCCTAGCGGAAGTGATGGCCACCAGGAAGACAGTCTTTAATGTTAAAAGACGAAGAGGACAGTTGTGAAGGGGCTCAAAGGGAGCGCAAATCAAGTATGTCAGAACCAGATTCAAGTCCCACTGAGGCATCACGAAAGGAATAGGAGGAAAAAGGTGTGTAATGCCTTTGAGAAATCTATTTACAACAGGGGACTTGAAAAGAGAGGGCTGATCAGGGAGCCTGAGAAAGGCCGAAATAGCAGAAAGGTAGCCCTTGATAGTGCCCAGAGCAGAGCCCTGCTGGGCCAAAGAAAGAAGGAACAGTAGTACTTCAGAAAGAGGGGCAGAAAGGGGATCCACAGCCTTTGCTGTGCACCATGCCACAAATTTGTTCAACCTGCAGGCGTATACCAACTTAGTGGAGGGACGCCTGGCTGCCAGAATGACATCACAAACTTCAGGAGGCAAGTTGAAGGGAATCAACTGCCGCCGCTCAATCTCCACGCAAATAGGTGGAGGCTGGACAGGTTCGGGTGGAGGACCGTCCCCTGCTGCTGCGACAGAAGATCCTCCCGAAGAGGCAGTCTGATCGGAGGATCGATGCTCATACTGAGTAGCTCGGGATACCATACTCTTCGAGCCCAGTCCGGAGCCACAAGAATGACTTGGGCCCGGTCGCGCCTGATCTTCTTCAGCACTCTGGGCAGAAGTGGTATAGGCGGAAAGGCGTACAACAGACCGCAACTCCACCCGCGACGAAAAGCGTCGCCGAGCGAGTGCCGCCTTGGAAATTCCAAAGCGCAGAACTGATGACATTGCGCGTTCTCTTCGGTGGCGAATAGATCTAACCAAGGCTCTCCCCATTGCTGAAAGAGACCTTGCGCCACCTCAGAGTGAAGACGCCATTCGTGATCGAGCATGCACCTGCGGCTGAGTTCGTCCGCCCTGGCGTTCAGAGAACCTGCCAGGTGTTGAACCACCAGGGACATGCCCTGATGTTCCAGCCATGTCCAGAGACACAGAGCCTCCTGACAGAGGGTCCACGACCCCACCCCGCCTTGTTTGTTGCAGTACCACATGGCGGTGGTGTTGTCTGTGAACACCTGCACTACTCTCCCCTTGACAGAGGGAAGGAATGCCTTCAGTGCAAGTCTGATCGCCCGCAGCTCCAAAAGTTTGATATGGAGTCGGGACTCCGCCGGAGACCAGAGGCCTCTGATCTCTGCCTCTCCCATGTGGCCGCCCCATCCCAGGAGGGACGCATCCGTCACCACTGTGAACTCCGGTTGGGGAAGGGAGAGGGATCTGCCGTCGACCAAATGCCGGTCCGTGAGCCAACACTGCAACTGTCGTGCAGTGCCCTCCAAGATCTGGACGTGATCGGACAGGTTTCCCTGATGCTGCGCCCACTGGAACTTCAGGTCCCACTGCAGAGCCCGCATATGCCACCTGGCATGATTGACCAGCAGGATGAAGGAGGCCATGAGGCCCAGCAGCCTCAGAGTCACTCTGACCGAAACCCGGGACAAGGGCTGAAAGATGGGAATCAGAGCCCGAATATCCCAGACTCGCTGATCGGGAGGATAGACACGAAACCGCGCCGTGTCCAGAACCGCTCCGATAAAGAGGAGCTTCTGGGAGGGAATCAGGTGCGACTTCGGCACGTTGATGGAGAACCCCAGCAAGTGCAGGAGGGCGGCCGTAGTCTGGAGGTGGGAGACGACTGTCTGGGGCGAGCCCGCCTTCAACAACCAATCGTCGAGATTGGGGAAGACTGAGACCCCTGATCTGCGCAGATGAGCTGCGACCACCGCCATCACCTTGGTGAACACCCGAGGGGCGCTGGTAAGGCCAAAGGGGAGCACGGTAAACTGAAAGTGCTCGTGGCCTACCGTGAACCGTAGGTAACGCCTGTGGGCTGGCAGAACGGGGATGTGGAAATAGGCGTCCTGCAAGTCCAGTGCCACCATCCAGTCTTGTGGGTCGAGAACAGACAAGACCTGAGCTAGAGTGAGCATCTTGAACTTCTCTTTGCGGAGGAAGCGATTGACGTTCCGGAGGTCTAAGATAGGACGCAGGCCTTTGTCCTTCTTGGGCACCACAAAGTAGTGGGAATAACAACCACGACCTACTTCGCGCGTCGGAACGCGCTCGATGGCCCCCCTTGGCCAAGAGGGCCGCAACTTCCTGCTTTAGAAGCACCAAGTGATCCCCCGACATGCGGTGGTATTGAGGTGGCATGGCTGGGGCGGTAGTCTCGAAGGGGAGGGAGCAGCCCCTCCGGACTATCTCTAAAACCCACCTGTCCGAAGTGATGGTGCGCCAGTGGGGGAGGTGATGGCGGCGCCTGCCGCCCACTGGCGTTTGATGGGCCTGAAAGTTCAGACTAGGAAGGTTTGGAGGCAGTGGTGGCCGGGGTGGTGGTGGACTGACCCGCCCGCTGGCCCCTTTGTCCGCCATGGCGGAACCCGCATCCGCGCTGGGATGATTGCTGCGCTGGCCTGTGGCTCTGTTGCGAACGCTGCGGGCGCCCCTTCCTGTGCCACTAAAGGAGCGAAAAGCGGAAGGCGGAGGAGGGCGGACTGCGGAGAGTCCCAAGGACTTGGCCGTAGCACGTGAGTCCTTAAACCTTTCCAGCGCGCTATCCGCTTTGTCGCCGAAGAGGCGACGGCCATCAAAGGGCATGTCCATAAGGGTGTTTTGGACATCCCCCGAAAATCCAGTGGTCCTCAACCAGGCGTGACGGCGAACCGCCACCGTCGTTGCAATCGATCTGCCCAGTGAGTCGGCGGTGTCGGGCCTCCTCCGGACACTGGGGCAGCACACGTTCGCCACCGTATCCCACAGAGAGTGGGAATAATGGCACAAGAGGCATGCGGTGTTCACGGACCGCAGAGCAGAGCTGGTGGAAGAAAAAAATCTTCTTTGCAAACTGATCCAGCTTCTTGGATTCCCTATCCGGTGGTGCGGAAGGGAAGGCGGTAGGGGAAGCAGAGGCTTGGACAACCAAGCTCTCGGGGGTGGGGTGTTGGGAGAGGAAAATGGGGTCACCCGGAGCCAGGCGATGGCGTCGGGCCACGTTCCTATCCACAGGAGCCCCTGTGGTGGGCTTGGACCAAGTGCCCAAAAGAACGTCAGAGAGGGCTTCATTGAAAGGAAGCAGCGGCTCCGCAGAAGTAGCTGCTGGCTGAAGCACCTCTGTCAGGAGGTTAGTCCTGACAGCCACAGTAGGGAGCTGGAGGTGTAGGGCCTCAGCCGCCCTACGCAACACCACTGCATAACTGGCGCCCTCCCCCGTAGCCACGGTAGAAGGAGACAGCATGCCAAGGTCTGGTGAGGTATCCAGACCACTGGCGTCACCCAATTCCTCAGCCCAGTCCTGTTTAGACTCGCAGGCGGCAGCGAGAGGGTCCTCAGACCCCTCCCAGTCCGCCCCTTGCTGCTCAGGCTGTTCAACAAGCCGAAAATAAGAAGCAGGGACATGGGGATAGAATTCCCCAGAGAACGGCATCGATCGACGCCGGCTCGGCGCCGTGTCCACCTCGGGGCTGAAACTGAGGTCGACGTCGTCCCGACGATCGGGCGGCGTCAGGATTGGTGCCGGTGGGGTCGACGTCGGCGGAGGCGTAACGAGGTCAACCGGCGTCGACTGGGATCCAGGCCTGGATCCAAGGGTGTCCTGCGGCGCCGTGGCCGGAGCCGACAGCGACGCCGGAGCCGCCAGCGAGGAAACGCGAGGACACCCATGCGGGACCGCGGGGCCCGAAGGCGCACCGGCGGGACCCGGCGGCCCAAAGAGGCGAGCTATGGCCGACAGGAACACCTGTTTCTGGGCCGGAGACGCCGACGACCCCGGGAAGGGCAGGTAGTCGGGCGGCGACTCCATGGACTGCGCCGGAGCCGCGGGGGTGGCACCACCCATACCCTCAGCCGCGTCGCGCGACCGGTGAGGGGAAGTCGGAGAACGATGGCGTTTCTTCGACTTCTTCTTGTGCTTCGCCTTACCTGACCCCGAGTGCGAAGCCTTGGATCCCAAAGATCGATGGTGATTACTCCGCGCACGGTCCCTCGACCTCCCTCTGGACCGGGACTTGGAACGGCACGGAGCCGACTGCCGGGCTTCCAGCAACTTTCAGGACCGCTCCCGCAAAGTCTTCGGCGCCATGGCCCGGCAGTCTGAGCACGACTTGGGGTCGTGGTCGCGCCCCAGGCAGACAAGACACACACGGCGCGGGTCCGTCACCGACATCATGCGGTGAAAATCCCCGCAGGACTTGAAACCGGGCATCCTAACTGCACCGTAGGAGTCGAAGACTCGATGAAAAAAAGGCGACAAAAGTCTCAAAAAGTCAGTCAAAAATTGACTGGGGGTTCCTGCTCTTCCCGGATCTGCGCTTGCTGCCCCGGAAAAATAAAGAACTGACGTCAGCGCGCGTGGGCGGCATCTAAGTAGCGCCCGCGACGTCATCTCGGCGACCACGACGCCAACGACGGAAGCGGAGCCGCACGACGCCCCCTACCGACGCGCAGGGGTACTGCTGACGAAAACTTTCCGGATCCAGTCTGACGCCTGGGGATATTCTAAGGTAAGGAATCTATCACTATGTGTTTCTTTCAGATACACGTGTCTAGAGATGTACAGCACTAACCTGCACCAATTTTGGTGGAACACTCCAGTAAAATCTCAAGTAAGCATGTATTATGAACTGCATTTACCATAATGCTAAGGGGCGAACTGTGCTGGGAGGTGAAGCAGTGTGCTCCCACCCCTTCCTGTTTTGAAAAGGCTCCCTTGAGCCATTGAGCTGACGAGCTTGTGGAGATGCACCTGTGCGCCTGTGAGAGGTACTGAGACCTGTAAGGATTGTGGCAGGCTGCTCAGCAACCCCATATAAAATTCGTTTTTATCTCTACTGATGACGGATGAAATCCAGAAACACGTGTCTAGAGATGTACAGCACTAACCTGCACCAACTTTGGTGGAACACTCCAGTAAAATCTCAAGTAAGCATGTATTACGAACTGCATTTACCATAATGCTAAGGGGCGAACTGTGCTGGGAGGTGAAGCAGTGTGCTCCCACCCCTTCCTGTTTTGAAAAGGCTTCCTTGAGCCATTGAGCTGACGAGCTTGTGGAGATGCGCCTGTGAGAGGTACTGAGACCTGTAAGGATTGTGGCAGCCTGCTCAGCAACCCCATATAAAATTCGTTTTTATCTCTACTGATGACGGATGAAATCCAAAAACACGTGTCTAGAGATGTACAGCACTAACCTGCACCAACTTTGGTGGAACACTCCAGTAAAATCTCAAGTAAGCATGTATTACGAACTGCATTTACCATAATGCTAAGGGGCGAACTGTGCTGGGAGGTGAAGCAGTGTGCTCCCACCCCTTCCTGTTTTGAAAAGGCTCCCTTGAGCCATTGAGCTGACGAGCTTGTGGAGATGCACCTGTGCGCCTGTGAGAGGTACTGAGACCTGTAAGGATTGTGGCAGCCTGCTCAGCAACCCCATATAAAATTCGTTTTTATTTCTACTGATGACGGATGAAATCCAGAAACACGTGTCTAGAGATGTACAGCACTAACCTGCACCAACTTTGGTGAAACACTCCAGTAAAATCTCAAGTAAGCATGTATTACGAACTGCATTTACCATAATGCTAAGGGGCGGAACTGTGCTGGGAGGTGAAGCAGTGTGCTCCCACCCCTTCCTGTTTTGAAAAGGCTCCTTGAGCCATTGAGCTGAGCGAGCTTGTGGAGATGCACCTGTGCGCCTGTGAGAGGTACTGAGACCTGTAAGGATTGTGGCAGCCTGCTCAGCAACCCCATATAAAATTCGTTTTTATCTCTACTGATGACGGATGAAATCCAGAAACACGTGTCTAGAGATGTACAGCACTAACCTGCATCAACTTTGGTGGAACACTCCAGTAAAATCTCAAGTAAGCATGTATTACGAACTGCATTTACCATAATGCTAAGGGGCGAACTGTGCTGGGAGGTGAAGCAGTGTGCTCCCACCCCTTCCTGTTCCGAGAGGACATCCCTGCCACAACAGGAGGAAAACATTAAAAAAAAGTGTGTCAAAAATTGACTAAGGTGCAGCTTTTCTCCGAATCTGTGCTGACTGGCGCGGAAAGAAAAGAAGGGACATCACCCTGCTGGGGTGGCGCCTATATAGGCACCTTGCACGTCACTTCCGGCGGGAACGCCGCCGCAATGCAGAGCCAACCGACACCGTCTACCGCCATGCAGGGGTAACTGCTCGTGAAAAATTTCTGAATCCAGTTTAACGCCAGGGTATAATTCTTACGTAAGAAAACTGCAGCTAGAAGTCTCTATCAAAATGGTAATTTCATAGCATTGCAAGGGTCGAGAGCTAAAAAAAACATGACTCTGGATCCAAAACTGACAGTGAGTTGCAATCCAGAATATCATATCTTGAGACGCTGCTGACGCAGAATCCGCTGAAACGGACGCCAAAGGTGTCGAGGTGTCTGCTTGACACTATCAAAAAGCCTTGTGCGAAACTAGTGCGGTTAGTCGATTCAGGGGATGGTCTTGCTCACGGAAGTGAAACTGGTGGCCCTTCTGGATCCATGGAACCTGAATCGGAGCCACCAAAAAAGTTGCAGCATTGCCTCCTTGAAGGTCTCTATTTGCTGGGTAGTCAACAATGGCCTAAGCACCAATTGCAGACATTGTTCATATTTGTGACCGGTTTAAGGCCTGTAGTTTTCAGAGGGGGCATTTTTCTCTATGCACCCTTTTGCAATAGGTTTTGGGGAGTCAGCGAACACAGACAAATGTTTGGCAGTGGAGCTCTGAATCGGTGTTGAAGGGTGCGGTAAAACAGAATCAGACATCAGCACGTAGGGTTGGTATCTACACATGGCACTGTGTCATCACTTGCCAAAGTGGAACGAGGCTGCTGCATAATCAGATGGCACCACCTATCTGCATGCAGGAGCTGCTGCAGTAAAAGTTTCTTGATTCCATCTGACACCAAGGATAATTCAAAATGTGAGGAATCAAAAAGTGAAGAATATGCGGTTAGAAGTATTTATCACAAAAAGCAGATAGTTGCACATGCCCTGTTAAAGGTAATGCCCACCTCCCTGTGCCCAGAAAGAGGTAATGCAAGTTTCTATATGTCCAACAACAATAATAAACTACCCCAGAGGCATGGTAACAGGTAGCCAGGTTCCACAAACTGACCGGTGTGTGTAGCAAGCCTCCACATTACCAGTAACATGTATGGCAAGGCACTGGATATTAAGCAACATCTATAAACAACATTCACCTTCTCAGCAACATATATCAGTAGTTAGATTACACCCAGAAAAAATGTATCCAAATCTGCACATATCCAACAACAGTTGATTGTAGCCTCCAAATGCCCAAAAAATACTCTTGAGCCTTCACATGACAAGGAACATCACTGGCCTGCCTCCATATTCCCAGGCTCAAGCCTGGCTAGCATCCACATGTCCATCTATGACCAAAATACCCATGACCGGAAACAGTCAATACAGTAGAGCATGACATCATTAACATTCCCAGCACAATTTAAAGATAGTTATCACTAACATGCTCAGTTTCTCTATCTCCTTAATCATCCAATCTTACTTATACAAAGTTTAGTAGACAAATAACAGTGAATTTGAACAAGCAACATAGTAAATTGCATCATTACAGTAACACATGAAATACACACATACCGTAGTGGATCCAGACATAGCATTAGAGATCCATGTATGCTAATTTAAATTTATTTAGACCATTCGGGATCCACTTATACCATTCTGGATCTTATTAGTTCCCAGAAACTGCAACAGGGTCTCGTCTCTAAATAACGAAGATCACTGTTCTATGAACATTCCTCTGAGATTGCTTTTAAACTTCACTTCTCAACAGTGAAGTTGACTAATGATAGGGTAAAATTTTTGAAGAATGTTGAGCTAGCTTTGGAAAATGGATTATTGAGCATTTATAGAAAGCGAAACACACAAGATGATGGACGGAATGCTGCACATTGGCAAACATTCACCCCCAGTCACAGATCTGGGTTTAATCCATCGTTATTTTGCTTCACCACGCCACCCCAGTTCAGACATAGCCATATGCAAATCAGTCTTGACCCTGTGCCTCATGGGAACAGTCCAGACCGATCTGCCAATCCGTCCGTTCGATGGGATTTGGCCCCCGGGTGGGCCAAGTCCCGGGGGCATGCGGGCGGTTAATAAAAATGTGTGGGGGGGCCTCTAAGGCGCCCCCTAAGCCGCGGGGACCGCCACCCCCCGGGGCTTTGAAATAAAAATGGTGCGGGAGGGCACTCGGCCCTCCCGCAGCCCCGGGGACCGCCACCCCCGGGGCTTCTTTTTTTTATAATTAAATTACCTGTGTGGGGGGGCTCGAGCCCCCCCCACACGCCCTGGGGACCGCCACCTCCACGGGGCACTAACAATTGGAATGTGGGGGTCCGTTTCAGAGCCCCGGGTATCACCACCTCCCCGGGGGTGTGCAATTGTTGGGAGGGAGGCCGCGCGGCCCCCTCCTGGAGCATGTGGTGGCCTTGGGGACCGCCACCCCCAGGGCCAGCTCCTGCAGTGTCCCGGGTGCCTACCCCTGGACACTGCTGTTTGCAATGGCAGGACGGGAGCCTCGCGGCTCCCGTCCTGTCATTGCAAACTTGCTTTGCTTCATTGAAGCGAGAGCAGGAAACCTGCTCTCGCTTCAATGAAGCAAAGCAGATTGCTTTTCCATAAGGGAGCTGCATGTCAGCAGCTCCCTTATGGAAAAGCAATGCCGGCTCCCGCAGGACGCGGGGAGCCGGCGAGACCGTGCGGGGATTAGGGACCCCCCCACGGTCCCCGAGTGGCCAAGCCCCTGGGGATGGGGTCCCCGGGGCCATTAGTGGCCCGGGAGGGGGGCCACGCAGCCCCCCTCCCCAAGAAGAAAATTAAAAAAAAAAAAAAACAAAGGCCGGCCCCGGGGGATGGGGTCCCCGGGGCCTTAAATGGCCTGAGGAGGGGGCCACGCAGCCCCCCTCCAAATATATATATATATTTTTTTTAAAAGAGGGCATGCCCCGGGGGATGGGGTCCCCGGCGCCAAAAGTGGCCGAGGGAAGGGTAGCCACGCAGCCCCCCTCCCATAAAAAAAAAGCAAAGAAAAAAAAAAAAAGACCGGCATCGTGCCGGAGGCCCCGCCCCCTCCCTGCAGCAGTCTGCAAACGCGCCCTGGCGCGTTGTAAGAAGGGAGTAATTCCCTTGAATACTGGGGGTCCCTGGGGCCAACTAGCCCACCAGGAACCTCCAGTATGCGCCAGGAGGCTGCGTTGCAGAGAGGTGTTCAGAGGCCACGCCCCTTTTTACACCTCTCTGCAACGCAGCTCTGTGGCGATTTTTGGAGGTACATGGTGGGCTAGTTGGACTCCAGGGACCCTCAGGATTCAAGGGGACTTCATCCCCCAACTTAAAACGCGCCACAGGGCGCGTTTGCACAGTGGTGAAGGGAGGGGGCGGGGCTTCAGGTGACCTGTGTGAAAACAGGCCCCGTGGCGCGTTTTAAGATGGGAATTAAATCCCTTCAATCCTGAGGGTCCCTGGGGCCAACTAGCCCACCAGGTACGTCCAGAAAGCGCCACAGAGCTGCGTTGCAGAGAGGTGTAAAAGGGGCGTGGCCTCTGAACACCTCTCTGCAACGCAGCTCCCTGGCGCATACTGGAGGTACAGGGTGGGCTAGTTGGACCCCAGGGACCCTCATGATTCAAGGGGGACTTAATCCCCCAACTTAAAACGCACCACAGGCGCGTTTGCACAGTGGTGAAGGGAGGGGGCAAGGCACGTTATAGTTAGAAATTAGCATTTAAAAAACCTTTGAAATTCACTGAAAAAACCATAGGTTTCAGACACGTTATAGTTAGAAATTAGCATTTAAAAACCTTTGAAATTCACTGAAAAAACCATAGGTTTTAGGGACAGTTATAGTTAGTTGGACATTGCACTCGTACAAAACCCGTAAAATTCCCCCGTTATAGTTAGTTCAGCTAACTATAACTCGCGCCCCGCAATGCACTGCTGATGACGTCACATATTACATCACTCATGACATGGTCAGTGACATCACTGATGACATCTCAAATGACATCACTGATGACATCATCCATGTGATAATTTCATGCATCTTCTCACACCCTAATATAACCTTTGATACACCCACTCTAAATTACAGACTGCCATTCTCAAAACCATACACACTCCAATACCAATAACTACATACCCACTCACTGATTCTTAGGTCTACACACACACACACATCTACTCACTCACCCGTACAGTCACTCATACTTACAGTCACTCAGTACAGGACTATCATATGCACTCATACACCTATATAAACACTCACACACCGCCACTGATCCATAGAGGTACTCACACACCTAGTCAGTCATGCAAAAAATTAATCACACACCCATTTACTCACCTATACAGTTATACACACACCAACTCACTTACGCATACAAATACTAGCACATTCTTACGCTCTTATACAATAACTGATACAAGCACACACGCATCCATACAGCCACTCTCACAATCACACACTCTCACTTATAGCCTTTTAAATACTCTAACACACATATATACTGCCTTTTACATATGTAGTTACTCGCACATTTACCACTGAGATATACATTCACTCACTAACACACCCATACACACACTCACCCACCCAAGCAGTCCATCACAGATGCACTCTTCAAATCATGCACCCAGTGAATCACCCACTCACACATCTATGTACAGAGTCACACACACCCCACCCACACAAACACTCAGGCACCCATACAGATACTCAGAGAACCAATCAATAACTCATATAGACACTCATGTAGCTATTCGCAAATCCATGCATCCACTTACACACCAACAGACAGACGGATACAGACATTCACCCAGTTTAGTCACTAACCCATGCATTCAGTAAGATACGTTTAATCACTCACTTATAGAGTTAGTCACGCACCTGCTAAATCATCCTTTCAGACTCTTATACACCCACTCATTCTTCAATACGCCTTTGCCTATATATATTAAACATATTTAAACTTTACAGAAACACACAGTCACTGGATGATGTCATGAGTGATGTCACTGACCATGTCATGAGTGATGTAATATGTGACGTCATCAGCAGTGCATTGCGGGGCGTGAGTTATAGTTAGCTGAACTAACTATAACGGGGGAATTTCATGGGTTTTGTACGAGTGCAATGTCCAACTAACTATAACTGTCCCTAAAACCTATGGTTTTTTCAGCGAATATATCCACAAGAAAAAGGTTGCCCAATGTGAAGCTGCCTCTCCGATGTTTGGCTTAGTCAAATGGTGAAAATTGTAGCAAGGTCAGCCGCGAACACAAAATCCTTTCAAACAGCCTTACGCGTTTCGGGCTTAACCGCCCTTGTTCACAGGCAATGGGAAGAGCGCGCGCACACACACACACACACGAGCGCACACACACACACACACACACGCACACACACGCACACACGCACACACACACACACACACACACACACACACACACACACACACACACACACACACACACACACACACACACACACACACCCCCCCCCCCCTTAGCAGACATCCGGCGGCGCAAGAGGTGTTACAGGCACAGCCAGAGTGGCAGGACTCCAGTGGAGATGCGCTGGGACACTTTTGAAACATTTTGACATTGGTCTAGAATGGTTATGAAACCAGGAACACTATTTAAAGGTACCGGCGCAGCATCACGAACTCCAGGGGGAGTGGCAGTTCTCCCATTGGCCAGTAAAACAACCAATCAGGTCATACATGGTTTTAAATATCCTCTCGCTGTGTTAGTGAATGTACGGCTTTTACCGCACTGAGGAAGGCTAACGCTGAAAACGCGTATGGGGGAAATAAAAGCCTCTGGAAACACCTCATGAGTGCACCTATCGTAATTGTTGTTGTTGTGTAACAAAGCAGGTCCCACCCCCTGCTTACCTGGTTGCACCCGCCAAGTGTACGGCGGCTCCGGTGGAATCAGTGTTGGATATATATATATACACATGTGTGTGTGTATGTATATGTGTGTATATATGTATGTATGTATATATATATCTTCCACCAAACGTCCAGATCTTTGGAAATGCACTCAACAGCTTGCCTCCCATTCGGGTCTTTAATTTCAGCTTTCCCCAGCAAACATTAGTGCCTGACGCGTTTCGAGGCTAATGAGCTTCTTCCTCAAAGGCTGTGTGAAATGTACACGGCGCATAGAGTGCTCTTTCTCTTTTCAAAATAGGCAGCACGTTTTCATTGGCTGAGTGCAACTTTATTTAATTGGCTAAGTGCCTTTACTCCACTGCTGCATTACGGGATATGTAGTCCCAAGAGCACTAACAGTTCATTCCCCTAAGTGGGTTATATGCGCCAATGTATTTATAAAACATAATTAATATCCTTGGTAGGATCCGGTAATGATGGGGAAGGAAATCTTCGTTGTGGCTCACTGTGCCCAGCAGCATGTACCTTGTTACGTGCCACAGCCTCTCTTCAATCTCGAGATGGTGCTATTCCCTCACGGCAGGACTGCCGCGTAAAAATTTCTTCCACCAAACGTCCAGATCTTTGGAAATGCACTCAACAGCTTGCCTCCCATTCGGGTCTTTAATTTCAGCTTTCCCCAGCATACCAGCAAACATTAGTGCCTGACGCGTTTCGAGGCTAATGAGCCTCTTCCTCAAAGGCTGTTTGAAATGTACACGGCGCATAGAGTGCTCTTTCTCTTTTCAAAATAGGCAGCACGTTTTCATTGGCTGAGTGCAACTTTATTTAATTGGCTAAGTGCCTTTACTCCACTGCTGCATTACGGGATATGTAGTCCCAAGAGCACTAACAGTTCATTCCCCTAAGTGGGTTATATGCGCCAATGTATTTATAAATCTCGAGATGGTGCTATTCCCTCACGGCAGCACCATCTCGAGATTGAAGAGAGGCTGTGGCACGTAACAAGGTACATGCTGCTGGGCACAGTGAGCCACAACGAAGATTTCTTTCCCCATCATTACCGGATCCTACCAAGGATATTAATTATGTTTTATAAATACATTGGCGCATATAACCCACTTAGGGAATGAACTGTTAGTGCTCTTGGGACTACATATCCCGTAATGCAGCAGTGGAGTAAAGGCACTTAGCCAATTAAATAAAGTTGCACTCAGCCAATGAAAACGTGCTGCCTATTTTGAAAAGAGAAAGAGCACTCTATGCGCTGTGTACATTTCAAACAGCCTTTGAGGAAGAGGCTCATTAGCCTCGAAACGCGTCAGGCACTAATGTTTGCTGGTATGCTGGGGAAAGCTGAAATTAAAGACCCGAATGGGAGGCAAGCTGTTGAGTGCATTTCCAAAGATCTGGACGTTTGGTGGAAGATATATATATATATATATATATATATATATACCGTTCGCACAGGGAAAGATTGCTGTCAAACAGAAAAAACAAGGAAGAATTAAAAAATACGAACGCACTTACGGAGGCCAATTCAGCCAGTTTTAATGGTGCAAAACACAGCCCACCCAACATGTTTTGGCACACGCCTTGCTCACTGGTCCATTCTCATGGCAAAAGCACTACCTTTCTTAATCAGAAATTATAAACTCATAAATAGGACAACCTTTACCAAACATTAATCAAAATCATAGTACTATACTAAACTACCCTCACACTTACCATAATTTCATATTCAACACACAAAAGCAAGCTTCTCACTATTAAGAATGTGGGACCCATTGGCTATGTCAAAGCTTAATACACAGATATTTAGGTGTCCTCATTAATTTGAAAAAATATCCCATAGCCCAAAGAAGAGAACTCTTCTGTTAAGAGGAGGTGCTTTGCTGTGCAAAGGCAAATTATTTATAATAACCCCAACCTCACAAGTAATGAAAGAACAAGTACAAATCTATTGAGACAGAAACACAGAAGCCATTGTTTTCTAAGAATCTAAAGCAGGAAAGTGTCTCTTATGATTATTTATCCAAAGGTGTGTGACAGCAGTTATCCAAATCCTAAACAATGTCAACTGCTCTCCTGCCCAGGTACCTAAATCGTCTAACTAAACACGGCTCTTGAACAGTGGCGGTTGGTGGCATGCAAAAATGGTAGGGTGATACGAGCATACATTATAAATAAACATTAAATAAACAAAAAATAAGTTTCTCTTACCTTGTCCTGCAGTACGTCCTCGATCTTCTCCAGTCCGTGGCTCCAGACACCACCGAGAGCGAAGTCCAACAATCTAGACGCTTCTGTCATGCTGTTAAGCAAAATGAGTGCAGCTTCTGGATTGGCAGGAGCAGACTGCTTCAGCGCTCCGAAAGGGACTGGAGGCCTGTGCCAGCTCTCCAACCCAGCTGTCTGAGACAGCTGGGTTGGAGAGGTTTGAATTGTGCATGTTGGGCTGATCGTAGTAAGATAGCCGGCCAAGCACGTCAAACTGAAGGGGCCATTTCTCATTGCTGCCAAACAGCAGCAATGACGCACTGGCCCCGCCCCCACACTCCGATCGGCAGAGAGTAAAAAATAACATGGTAACGAAATTAGTTATTACCATTTTATTATTTATTACCATTTTATTTTTCACTCTTACTGCAGCAGTGTGGGGGGGTGACGCTCCTCCGCTACTATGGAGGAACTGCCGCTGCTCTTGAAACTATTCTTTATTTAACCTGTGCGAACTTTCTGAATACTGTAGTCACCATTTCATATATCAAAATCCTTTAGGAATTAACTAAAGATGTCTTCCGGTGAATACTGTGATTTAGAATGAAAGGTGGATGCTTAGGGGAACTAAAATTGACTGCTTGAATTTCTTGTTTTTTTTTTGTCTTGTCCTTCTTCCAGTCATCAACACATGGAGTTTTTGTAATATGAGAATCTGGTGCTGGTTCACATGTAACAGCTTCTCCTTTTTTAGGTCAAGCCTACCAGACAGCACTGCTGTCTGTTTGCAAAGACATATTGCGAGCTTACCAAGAGCTTACCCATGCACGGTTTATTCTCACTCTTATTTGCTTGCTTTCTATTTGGTGGCTTCCCTTATTATAGCCTCTAGGGACGAGCCAACCCGATTACCTGGCGAGAGAGAATGAAGGACCCCGTTTTGGTCATGAACTGGACAACCCACAAGAGATGTCAGACCGCTGCGTGGTGAAGTCTCATTATGCTGCTGAAGTGCCTCCTCTGCTAATCTATTGAGATGCTCATTATTTATAATAGAAAGCAGCCGTGCGATGTACGTGTAGATTAGCAATGTTATGGATATATAGATAGACCTGTCGCCCCGTGGATGAAGATAGGAATATATTTGTGCGTAACTAGGCCTAGTAGATGATGTTCGAGGCATCATGATAATGTTGTGCGGAGCTAGATGTGTAAACAAAGTAGTTTCAGAGAAACTAATCCAGTACTGTCGTGCATGCAAATATGTGCAAAAGTTCATGGCTGAGATGTTATTGTGAGGACAATGTAAGAAATAAGCTGCTTCACTACATGGGCCTAACCTGGGAATATAACACCACTTTAGGCAGCACTACCTTATCGTAGGGGCTACCGATTACAGTAATAAGTAACAGGCAGCAGAGAACAATTAATCAGCGTTGCATGTGACACAAGCCGCACTGGCATAACGCCGGCCGCTTCCATGCCCTTCCCATAAGGGAGACTGCTTAACCCTAACCTGGGTTCTCCCCTGCATATACTACCACTCATCCCCCAGGTAATTTGCCTCTTGCGTCTGGGGGCACAGACTACTTCTTGTCTTTGTGCCTTTATCCAACAGAGGTCCCCTGAGCCAGCAGCGCACTAAGAGGAAAGTAGAGTGGCTATGCGTGGCTCGAGAGACAGCCACACCGTCAATGAAGATCGAATGGATAGGGGGCGCCATGGCAAGCTGGACGCAACAGGAGCTGGAGACCAGCATAGTACGGCCAAGTGGCAGTGTCAATGTCCCCACTGCCCCACTCTACTCCTGAAGAGAGGCCGTTCCCCCTCTAACGGCCGTGGCGGCCAGGGCAGCGGTTCCAGCTTCCTCTCTTCCTGCTCTGCTACCGTGTGGGTGTGTAGGTGGTATGACGAGGTGCAGGAAAGTTCCCCAGTGACCTGCCTCTCTCTCTCACTGCAGACCCGCAGGACGTAGATAAGGGTTTAAAAAAGGCATTGAGGGCCACTGGAGACCAGGGGTAAGACTGGAGCCCCAGGGAGCCGGGCAGTACAGGGGAGAAGCAGAGCAGGCTCAAACTGCACCGGCCTCTAAGCCGGCCACTTCCGCAACCATACACTTCTCTACCCTATGTGTCTAGTTCCTAACACCCGAGCTCCCTCCTGCCTGGAACTTAAGAGCCCCTGCTGAGGAGAGGCAAGCATGATCGGGTTTCCTCAGGGAGATCCCTGGGATGCTCCACAGGATTCCGTGGGTCACTTCACTTCGTGGGCCTGCCGTGGAGAGCCGTGCTCCCTGCTCCTCCTCCTGCGCCATCTGCTCCACCTCCAAATGTCCGTCGGTTACGCCCGTTATGTCCCATAACCCAATCAAACTATATATATATATATATATATATATATATATATATATATATACACACACATATATATACACACACATACATTTCTGTGCCTTTACCATGCATGGTATTTATTGTTAAGGACGTTATAGTTACGCTCATATTTCTCTCTTATAAAACCATAGACATTCAGCAGTTATAGTTACCTGAGCTAACTATAGCTTACACTGCTTATGCACGGTTTATGACCTCATATATTACATCACTCATGACATGGTCAGTGACATCACTGATGACATCTCATATGACATCAATGAAGACATCACTGATGGCGTCATCCAGTGAGTGTAAGTATTTTCAAAGAGTTTGAGTGTTGAACATATATACTAAGCTACTACAAAATGTAATTACTATAGCAGGTGTACTACTAATGAATGATGATACTTTAAGCACATAATATGTGAGTGGTTGTGTGTATCCGTGTGTGAGTGGGTGTTTGAGTGGCTATATGGGTGTGTGGGTGGGTGTGTGAGTGACTGAATGGGTATATAAGTGGGCGTGTGAGTAGCTGTGTGGGTGAGTGAGTGGCTGTGTGAGTGGCTTTATTGGTAAGTGAGTGGGTGTGTCAGTGGCTGAATGGGTGAGTGAGTGACTGTATGGGTGAGTGAGTGGATGTGTAAGTGACTGTTTAGGTGAGTGAATGGGTGTCAGAATGGCTGTATGAATGAGTGACTGGGTGTGTAAGTGTGCTGTATAGGTGAGTGAGTGGCTCTTTGAGTGGGAGTTTGGTAAGTGAGTTGGTGTGTGAGTGGCTGTATTGTAGAGTATGTGTCTGTGTAAATGGCTGTATGGGTGAGTGAGCGTATGTGTGAGCACTTGTATGAATGTGTGAATTTGTATGTAAGTGGTTGTGTAGGTGTGTGAGTGAGTGTGTGATTGGTTGTATGGGCGAGTGAGTGGCTGTGCTGAGAGGCTGTTTGGTGAATAAGTGGGTGTGTAGGAGCTGTATGTGTGAGTGTGTGACTGAGTGAGTGGTTGTATAGGTGAGTGACTAGTTGTATGAGTAGCTGTGTGGGTGAGTGAGTGGTTGTGTGAGTGGCTGTATGAGTGAGTGACTGGGTGTGTGAGTGGCCCTATGGATGAGTCAGTACATGTATGAGTACTTGTATGGGGATGTGACTGGATGTGTGGGTATGTGAGTGAGTGTATGAGAGGTTGTAGGGGGATGTGAGTGGGTGTGTGAGTGCTTCTGTGGATGATGTAATCAGTGATGTCATTTGAGATGTCATCAGTGGTGCCATCAGTGATGCCACTGAACATGTCATGAGTGATGTAATATGTGAGGTCATAAACAGTGCATTGCAGGGGCGTAAGTTATAGTTAGCTCAGGTAACTAGAACGGTTGAATTTCTATGGTTTTATATGAGTGATAGCTGAGCATAACTATAATGCCTCTGTAACCTTTGTTTTTTTCAGGGAATTTCTAAGGTTTTCAAAAAATTCTATTTCCTAACTATAACATCCCTATAACCTTTGTTATTTTTTAGTGAATTTCTATGTTTTCTTAACTACTAGGCACGTTTGCAGAGTGGTTGAAAAAGGGGGGCGGGCCTCCAACCAGCTCTCAGTAATTCTGCTGTGCGTGCCTTAGTGGAGGTAACAGGAGGGGGTATTGGCCCCCAAAGACCCTCAGCATCCAAGGGCACTCCATCCCCAACCAGTAGTGCACCAGGAGGCATGTTTGCAGAGTGGTGAGGGAAGGGGGTTTGGCCTCCCATGACCTCTCAGCAATCAGGCTGCGTGGGACTTACTGGCGGTAACAGGAGGGGTTGTTGGGCCCCAAGGACTCTCAGCATCCAAGGGGACTTCATTCCCCAACGAGTAGTGCACCAGGAAGTGCGTTTGCAGAGTGGTGGAGAAAGGGGGCGGGGCCTCCGACCAGCTCTCTGCAGTCCCATAGTCTCGGACTTACTGGTGGTAGCAGGAGTGGTTCTTGGCCCCCAAGGATCCTCAGCATCCAAGGGAATTTCATCCCCCAGGCAGTAGTGTGCCAGGAGGCATGTTTGCAGAGTGGTGGAGAAAGGAGGCGTCGCCTTCGACCTCGCAGCAGTCCTGCTGTGTGGAACTTACTAGAGGTAAGAGGAGGGTTTGTTGGCCCCCCAAGGACCCTCAGCATCCAAGGGGACTTCATCCCCCAACCAGTAGTGCGCCAGGAGGCGCGTTTGCAGAGTGTTGGAGAAAGGGGGTGGGGCCTCCGGCAACTTCCCCAGGCCGGCCGTTTTTTCTTTTTTTTATTAGGGGAGGGGGTCCCCATCCCCTGGCCGATTTTGGCCATGGGGCCCCTATCCCCTGGGGCCCGGCCTATTTGTAGTAAGGGAGGGGGGAGCTGCGTGACACCCTCCCTGGGCCGATTTCAGCCCTGGAGACCCCATCCCCGGCCTTTCGCAAATGGTGGAGGGGGGGCTGTGTGGCCCCCATCCACGGGCCGATTTCTACCCCGGGGATCCCATCCCTGGGGCCCAGCCATGTCTGCTGGGAGCGCCCAGGGCACCCTGTCTCCACTGGGACCGCGGGGAGCCTGAATGCCCCTGCGGTCACTGCCGGCTCCCCGCCTCCTTCGGGAGCCGGCATTTCTTTCAGATGTAGGGAGCTGCTAAACGTGCAGTTCCCTGTGCCTGAAAGCAATTCTGCCCTGCTTCCTGCAAGCGAGAGCATTTCTAAGCTCACGCTTGCTGGAAGCGGAGCATTTGCTGTGGCTTAGCGGGAGCGTAAAGCTCCTGCCAAGCCGTAGCTAACAGTTATGTCTCAGGCACCCCAGAACATAGCAGGAGCCGGCCCTGGGGGGATGGTGGTCCCCAGGGCCATCTATGGCTCCGGGAGGGGGGCCACGCGGCCCCTTCCTTTCTTCTTGTAGGGCCTGCCCCGGGGAGGTGGCAGTCCCCAGTGCCAAGATCGGCCCGGGAGGGGGGGCCGAGTGGCCCCCCTCCCTTTTTTAACAACAAGTTGGCCCCGGAGAGGTGGAGGTCCCTGAGGCCCCCCCACTACAAACTGACTATGGCCCCAGGGAGGTGGTGGTTCCCTGGCCCAGGGTGGTCCGAGAGGCCCCCCCATAACAATGCATAAGCCCCGAGGAGGTGGGGGTCCACGAGGTCACCTGGATTTATTTTTGGAATGTGGCCCCCTGGGAGGTGGTGGTCCCTGGGGTCCAGGGAGGTCAGAGAGGCCCCCCATTTAACAATAAATAAGCCCCGGGGAGGTGATGGTCCCCAGGGCATTAATAAGCCACAGGAGCCCCCGGGACCTGGCCCACCCGGGGGCCGATTACTAAAGAAGCGCAAGAGTCCGCGCTTCTTTTTTTTTAAAATTTTGCCGGGAGCCGCGGCTCGAATGCGACTCCAGCTGAATTTATTTTCCACCCTTGAAATTTCAATGCACTGTTTCCGACATTGTTTCAATGCTGGCCTGTTCAACATGGAAACCATGTCGGAAAGCGTGTTTGGGGGCTCCCAGCAGGGCTCCCTTTCATGCGTGGCCTCCGATTGGAGGCTGAGGGGGCTCCAAAGGGGCCCCCCTGTTGATCCCTGCACCTTGTGGCAGGCATCTTGAGGTGGCTGCCACGGGGTGCAGGAATGAACTGCACCTCCCATTTTACTATGGGAGCATGCAAACAAGCCGTAATGCATGCTCCCATAGTGAAATATAGGATGCGACCACACAGTGTTCGGTCGCATCCTAATGAGGCGGTCAGGACCGCCGACCGGGTGTTGGTCGGTCCCATGACAGAGTCGGTGTCAACATCATAATAAGCCCCTTAATATTTATTAAGTCTCTTTACATTAAGCTGGCCATCATATTATTACGCTTGCTTTGTTCAAATATCGCTTCTATGACTGGATCACCCTATATTTAATTTCACTTCTTTCAACAGAGTATTAACATACATTGTTAAATTTATGAGTTGCAATAGCTCGATCTGAGTTGCACATGCTTGATCAAATTTCCTGTATCCCTACACCAGTGGATTCTCCACAGGCAAACCCTCCGCAGGTTTAGAGTTTGAAAAATATACGTTCTCACATACTTTTTCCTCCGTTTTTTATTTACTTTGTTTTTTAAAACGTTCTTTACAGCTTAGAAAAATAATTAAAATAATACCCACACCATACAGTTTTAAAACATCGAGAGGGCTATTAAGGACCCCAACATATACTCAAAATGCAAAACATAAACATGTTTTTACCAAGTCCATTTAGGTTCAGTCTCGCCTAGCGGTGTACCCACAGTATAATAATGCAAAGTTGTAGGAGGCCCATTCATTATTTATAGTCTAGTTTATTTTTATAGTAATCCTTACAGTGTTTAAACTTTCTGCACCATTAACAATATATTTTCCTGGGATGCGCATCAGAACTAAAATGGCTTTTTTATCCGTTCTATGTACACCTGCCTCCTAAGAAGCACTCAATCTTTCTTTTCCTTTTGTGGTATTTGCTTCGAGTAAAGAAAAACAAAAACAAATGCCAACACTCTATTGTTCCAAGACTTGACCTATTGCTTTTCCAGTGCTTGTCTTTAGACTACGTCAGCACAGCCCATCAGCTGAGCATTATACTTTCTGCAGTAGCAAAAGCCCACTCAACATTGTTTGTGCATTGTTTCTGTCATTGCAGATTTTTTTGTCCTTCAAGATCACAATGGGCCGGATGTATCAACATTAGGAATAGCGATTTCCAAATTGCGATTTTCTGTGAATCGCAATTAGATAATCCCTATTCCTAATGTATGAAACTCCATGAGTCTCATTTAGCGATTCCCAGGGGGTCGAAAATTGACCTACCTCATTAATATTAATGAGGTAGGTCACAATTTGCGACCCTTTAGGAATCACTAAAATCACAGGGATGGTGGCACGTTGGAGTCAGCAGACCACCATGTCCGTGATTGCTTTTAAATAAAGCAATCTTTTTTTTTAAAATGCAGCCTGTTTTCCTTAAAGGAAAACGGGCTGCGTTTAAAAGAAAAAATGAAAAGTTTTCTTTTCATTTTTTAAGAGCAGGCAGTGGACCGTGGGCCTTCAGCCTGCTCTTTAAAAACGTTTTTGCCACCATTCACAAAGGGGAAGGGGTCCCTTGGAGACCCCTTCCCATTTGCGAATGGGTTACCATCAGATTGAATCTGATGGTAAACTGCAAATGTTTGGGACCAGTATTTGGTCGCAAAACATTCATACATACCGCTGCGATTCGGTATTAGGAAAGGACGCCCTAAATACGCCTCTTCCTAATACCGACTTGCAAACCCATTTTGCGATTCGGGAATAGGTTACTGAATCGCAAAATAGAGGTTGGTACATTGCAAAAGCCTTTTTTGCATTCGCAAATGGGCCGATTATTCGAATTGGTGTGTTTGCGAACGCAAAATAGCTTCATACATGTGGCCCTTAGTGAATGGAAATTTTTAACAGTGGCAATTAGAAGAGTTCTGAGCGCTTCCAATTTGACAATTTTCTGAGGAGTAGAGTTCCACTGGGGCATAAAATATAGAAGAAGAAAGAATGCACTTTACAGGGCAAGTTAGTGTGCCCATATTATTTGAAAGGGTGACAAACGGATTAATCTTGGATGAATTTCTTCTTGGGACCGTAGTTTGCAAGTACGTAAATCTGGAATTCTTAGCAACAGTTTTTCACATTTTTCACCTTTAACAATCCTCACTTATCCCACTTGACAACACACAGAGGCTGGCAGCACCATACTGCCTTCAGGAAGAGTATTTCTTTTTCGTAAGTTGTTAAGACGAGTAGTACTGCAGAGCACAGTGAGTGCTGAAGCTAAAATTAAGGCTTCTAATGCGAAACAGACACTGTCTTGTGGTAAATGTAAAGATTTGGGCAAAACCACCCATTCATTCATATCAATCTGACCCTCCTACTAACTTGCTATTCTCGTCCCTCCTTTATTTGTGTAGTGTTAGAAGAGTAAAATATGGGCCTTTTTTAATAATTACAACCATCAGTGAAAGCTGTCAGCGTCTAATGAAGGATAATTTGTGCTATAATAGGAAGCTTAAAAGATCGTTTTCATGAATAATTATTTTACATGACTCATTACATGCAAATTATTTCAGAATTGCTTTTTTCATATTTGGAAACAATATTTCCATACTATCCAACAATGTAGTCAACACTTTTTGATAGTTGCTAATCTCTAAAAACAAGAGAAATACATTTATGGTGAAGTTGAATGTTAGAACTGATAGCACTGTTTTGGGCCTTCAATAGATTCAGAGAAATCCCCAAAAGCATAAATGCACAAAAGTTAGGCGAGCTGAATTGAAGATTAGCATAGGGTAGCATGGCCCACTGGGTCACACGCCTAGCCACGGTCACTGAGTGCCAATCAAAACTATCACAATAATATTGGGTGAACTTGAGAATGAGAAATTAATCAGTAGTTTTAACACAGCTCAAACTCATTATGCCCAGAGCCACAGTATCATAACTAGTATTAATGGGCATCGGTGTTGCCTTATCAAAGTCGAGGACATGAAATCTACACTTCCCCCTTGCCCGGCTGAGGTATCACAGACGCAGGGTCTATTGTGTAGTCTAGCAGCTATCACAGACACACAATGCACACAGATACAATTATAAAATATTCCTGGAGGAGTTGGAATTGAAACAGCATCTACATCCATCCAAGTTTAATCCGTTTGTCACCCTTTCAAATAATATGGGCACACTAACTTGCCCTGTAAAGTGCATACTTTCTTTTTCTATATTTTATGCCCCAGTGGAATTATACTTTGTAATGATGACACTACAAGGCTTGTAGTGGAAGAAGTGGGTTTATTGTGGAACAAGCATCTCTTCATGAAGGGGCGCTGGAGCAACTGGCAGTAGAAAGAATGTACATAGAGAATGCCGAGCTCCAGTGAACTCATAACATTCTAAGCCTAGAGCTTAGGCTCTGCACATTACCACACTCTTGCCCTACATTGAGTCTGGAATAAGATAACGCTTCCTCTATAACAAATCCTAGAACTACGTGGGTACATGCCTCTTGTAGTATTAAGAGAATGCAGCCCTACCTGTGTTAAAATGTTGCTCATACGGTGTGACAATTGATATTTCAAATTAGATTGCAAATGTTACCTTTAAGAAATATAACGTGAGCTTGGGAGAGAATTAAGAAAAATGATCGCGCTTGTAATTTATGTTCACATGAAGTCCAGGATTCTGATCATGTGGCTTTTGGGTGCCCTGCACTCCGTAGGCCCCAGATGAGATTTTTAAAGCTGCTGTTTATACATAATGGTATTTTTACTGTTGATAACGCACGTTTACTTTTATACAATCCTGATAATGAAATGACCGTGTTTTAAGATGTTTAATATTTTATTTTGCAGTTTTGAAAAAAATGTTATTAACCTTGTGCTAGCTCGTTCTTAAGTGTTTACTGTCATTTATGTGAGCAAAAGCGATTTACTGAAAGACATTTAGATATCATAGGGTGGGGTGAGACGTAATATGAACTATAATGATCTTTTTCTGTTATTATATGTCCCTGTAAAGAGCTAGAAAAATGCTTATGAAAATCGGTAACCTAGATGAAATGCATTATAATTATAAGTTAATAAACAATTAAATAAGGTTGAGACGTTTGTCTTATTAAAGGTTTTTTTTTATATCGAAACGCGTCTGGGGCGGACACTTGTCCACACGATTTTGGTGAAGCATTAAATAAAAGCTATGGAGCTGTAACCTGACGTTTCCTGGTATTGCCTTTTAAACATTGGAAAGGAACAAGTGGTCCGTACCTGCTGTGCTGTGGTGATACCTGCGATGCAGGTTTAATCAACATATATATATATATATATATAAATATATATATATATATATATATATATATATATATATATATTCACTGAAAAAAACCATAGGTTTTAGGGACAGTTATAGTTAGTGGGACATTGCACTCGTACAAATCCCGTGAAATTCCCCCGTTCTAGTTAGTTTAGGTAACTATAACTCGCGCCCCCGCAATGCACTGCTGATGACGTCACATATTACATCACTCATGACATGGTCAGTGACATCACTGATGACATCATCCATAAGATAATTTGATGCATCTTCTCACACCCTAATATAACTTTTGATACACCCACTGTAAATTACAGACTGCCATTGTCAAAACCATAGACACTCCAACACCAATTACTATATACACACTCACTGATTCTTAGGTCTACACACACACATCTACTCACTGACCCGTACAATCACTCATACTTATAGTCACTCAGTACAGGACTATTATATGCACTCATACACCTATATAAACACTCACACACCTCCACTCATCCATAGAGGTACTCACACACCTAGTCAGTCATGCAAAAAATTAAGCACACACCCATTTACTCACCTATACAGTTATACACACACCAGCTCACTTACTAGCACATTCTTACGCTCTTATACAATCTCTGATACAAGCACACATTCATCCATACAGTCACTCTCACAATCACACACTCTCGCTTATAGCTATTTATATACTCCAACACACATATATACTGCCTTTCACATATGTAGTTACTCACACATGTACCACTGGGACATACATTCACTCACTAACACACTCTTACACACACTTACCCACCCATACAGTCTATCACAGATGCACTCTTGAAACCATCCACCCAGTGAATCACCCACTCACACATCTATGCACAGAGTCGCACACACCCCACCCACACAAACACTCAGGCACACATACAGATACTCAGACAACCAATCAATAACTCATATAGACACTCATGTAGCTATTCACAAACCCATGCAGCCACTTACACAGCAACAGACAGACGGATACAGACATTCACCCAGTTTAGTCACTAACTCATGCATTCAGTAAGATACGTTTAATCACTCACTTATAGAGTTAGTCACGCTCCTACTAAATCATCCTTTCAGACACTTATACACCCACTCATTCTTCAATACGCCTTTCCCTATATATATTAAACATATTTAAACTTTACAGAAACACACAGTCACTGGATGATGTCATCAGTGATGTCATTTGAGATGTCATCAGTGATGTCATCAGTGATGTCACTGACCATGTCATGAGTGATGAAATATGTGACATCATCAGCAGTGCATTGCTGGGGCGCGAGTTATAGTTACCTGAACTAACTATAACGGGGGAATTTCACGGGTTTTGTACGAGTGCAATGTCCAACTAACTATAACTGTCCCTAAAACCTATGGTTTTTTCAGTGAATTTCTAAGGTTTTTAAATGCTAATTCCTAACTATAACATGTCTGAAACCTATGGTTTTTTTCAGTGAATTTCAAAGGTTTTGTAAATGACAATTTTTAAATGTATTAATGGTTATATTTATTTTTTTGATACTGATTTACTACATTTTTTTTAAACTATTTATTTTTACATATTTTATTTTTTAAATTACATTGTAATTACATTATACATTACAAAAATACTTTCTCAGAATGAATTACTTTAGTTTAAATACTTTGCAAATAGGCAATAGACTTTTAAGTACAGTAGTTACAGTTGTTGCAATGGGCAACACATTTTCAAACACAATGCAACATTGAGCTCAATGTGAATTTCTAGTTAAATGCAATTAGTTACTTTATGGATTACTTTTCTAACCACAGGACTGGATCCTAGATTCAGTCCTGGGACATCTCCTGTAAACAGTTGAGTAAAAGCGTTTTGGTTACAGTAGTGATTTTTAAGGAATATTATTCTATTTTAAAAGTTGACACTTAGAAACTTTTTCTCATAGAATCACCAATGTTATCCTATGGAAGGAAATTCACTTAGCAGGTAAAAACTGTTATCGTTACTTTTTCTTACTCAGTGTTGGATCCTGGATCCAGCACTGGTGCATCTCCTGTAAACAGTTGAAAGAATGCGTTTAAGTCATACAGGCGATTTTTAAGGAATATTTGTAGTTTGTGAAAATCAACACTTTGAAACTTTTTGCTGAAAACCAGTCAATCTTAGCCTATGAAGGAAATTCAAGTTACTGGTAAGTACGGTTAAAATTACTTTTGAGGATCAGTACTGGGCTGAAAGATGCAGCACTGAGGTCTCTCCTGATAACAGGTGAGTAAATCGGAATTCGTATTTCGGCTGATTTTAGAGGAATATTTTAAAGTTCCAAAACTCCACACTTAGAAGAATTTCCAAGTGAAACCAGTCAATGTTAGCCTATGGAAGGAAATTCAAGTTACTGGTAAGTACGGTTAAAATTACTTTTCAGGACCAGTACTGGGCTGAAAGATACAGCACTGAGGTCTCTCCTGATAACAGGTGAGTAAATCGGAATTCGTATTTCGGCTGATTTTAGAGGAATATTTGCACAATGGTGAAGGGAGGGGCGGGGCCTGAGGTGACATCTGTGCAAACGCGCCCCGTGGTGCGTTTTAAGTTGGGGATTAAGTCCCCTTGAATCATGAGGGTCCCTGGGGTCCAACTAGCCCACCCTGTACCTCCAGTATGCGCCAGGGAGCTGCGTTGCAGAGAGGTGTTCAGAGGCCACGCCCCTTTTGCACCTCTCTGCAATGCAGCTCTGTGGCGCTTTCTGGACGTACCTGGTGGGCTAGTTGGCCTCAGGGACCCTCAGGATTGAAGGGATTTAATTCCCCATCTTAAAACGCGCCACGGGCCTGTTTGCACACATGTCACCTGAAGCCCCGCCCCTCCCTTCACCACTGTGCAAACGCGCCCCATGGCGCGTTTTAAGTTGGGGGATTAAGTCCCCTTGAATCCTGAGGGTCCCTGGAGTCCAACTAGCCCACCATGTACCTCCAAAGCGCCACAGAGCTGCGTTGCAGAGAGGTGTAAAAGGGGCGTGGCCTCTGTACACCTCTCTGCAACGCAGCCCCTGGCACATACTGGAGGTTCCTGGTGGGCTAGTTGGCCTCAGGGACCCCCAGTATTCAAGGGGAATTCGTTCCCCATCTGCAAACGCGCCAGGGGGCCAGTGACATCACTGATGACATCACTGATGACATCTCAAATGACATCACTGATGACATCACTGATGACATCATCCATGTGATAATTTCATGCATCTTCTCACACCCTAATATAACTTTTGATACACCCACTGTAAATTACAGACTGCCATTGTCAAAACCATAGACACTCCAACACCAATTACTATATACACACTCACTGATTCTTAAGTCTACACACACATCTACTCACTCACTCGTACAGTCACTCATACTTATAGTCACTCAGTACAGGACTATTATATGCACTCATACACCTATATAAACACTCACACACCGCCACTCATCCATAGAGGTACTCACACAACTAGTCAGTCATGCAAAAAATTAAGCACACACCCATCTCCTACCTATACAGTTATACACACACCAACTCACTTACTCATACAAATACTAGCACATTTTTCAGTGATGTCATCAGTGATGTCACTGACCATGTCATGAGTGATGTAATATGTGACGTCATCAGCAGTGCATTGCGGGGGCACGAGTTATAGTTAGCTGAACTAACTATAACGGGGGAATTTCACGGGTTTTGTACGAGTGCAATGTCCAACTAACTATAACTGTGCCTAAAACCTATGGTTTTTTCAGTGAATTTCAAAGGTTTTTAAATGCTAATTTCTAACTAGAACGTGTCTGAAACCTATGGTTTTTTCAGTAAATTTCAAAGGTTTTTTAAATGCTAATTTCTAACTATAACGTGCCTGAAACCTATGGTTTTTTAAGTGAATTTCAAAGGTTTTTTAAATGCTAATTTCTAACTATAACGTGCCCCGACACCTTCTCTTCACCACTGTGCAAACGCGCCCCGTGGCGCGTTTTAAGTTGGGGGATTAAGTCCCCTTGAATCATGAGGGTCCCTGGGGACCAACTAGCCCACCATGTACCTCCAGTATGCGCCAGGGAGCTGCGTTGCAGAGAGGTGTCCAGAGGCCACGCCCCTTTTTACACCTCTCTGCAACGCAGCTCTGTGGCGCTTTCTGGACGTACCTGGTGGGCTAGTTGGCCCCCAGGGACCCTCAGGATTGAAGAGGATTTAATTCCCCATCTTAAAACGTGCCACGGGGCCTGTTTGCACACATGTCACCTGAAGCCCCGCCCCCTCCCTTCACCACTGTGCAAACGCACCCCGTGGCGCGTTTTAAGTTGGGGGATTAAGTCCCCTTGAATACTGAGGGTCCCTGGGGGCCAACTAGCCCACCATGTACCTCCAAAGCGCCACAGAGCTGCGTTGCAGAGAGGTGTAAAGGGGTGTGGCCTCTGTACACCTCTCTGCAACGCAGCTCCTGGCGCATACTGGAGGTTCCTGGTGGGCTAGTTGGCCCCCAGGGACCCCCAGTATTCAAGGGGAATTACTTCCCCTTCTTAAAACGCGCCCCTGCTGCAGGGAGGGCGGGGCCTCCGGCACGATGCCGTTTTTTTTTTTTCCTATTTTTTTTCTGGGAGGGGGCTGCGTGGCCCCTTTCCCTCGGCCACTTTTGGCCCCGGGGACCCCATCCCCCGGGGCCTCAGCATGTTCTTTTTTTTTTTTTTAAACTAAAAAAAACGGGAAGGGGGCCGCGTGGCCCCCCTTCCCTGGGCCTCTATTGGCCCCGGGGACCCCATCCCCCGGAGCATGCCCACTGTTTTTTTTTAATAAACTATTCGGATGGGGGCTGCGTGGCCCCCCTCAGGCCATTTAAGGCCCGGGGACCCCATCCCCCGGGGCCGGGCTTTGCGTCTTTAAAAAAAAAAAAAATTTACATTTTTTGGGAGGGGGGGGGGCTGTGTGGCCCCCCTCCCGGGCCACTAATGGCCCCGGGGACCCCATCCCCCGGGGCCTGGCTACTTTTTGGGGACCGTGGGGGGGTCCCCAATCCCGCACGGTCCCGCCGGCTCCCCGCGTCCTGCGGGAGCCGGCATTGCTTTTCCATAAGGGAGCTGCTGACATGCAGCTCCCCTTATGGAAAAGCAATCTGCTTGCTTCATTGAAGCGAGAGCAGGTTTCCTGCTCTCGCTTCAATGAAGCAAAGCAAGTTTGCAATGACAGGACGGGAGCCGCGAGGCTCCAGTCCTGCCATTACAAACAGCAGTGTCCCGGGGGTAGGCACCCGGGACACTGCAGGAGCCGGCCCTGGGGGTGGCGGTCCCCAGGGCCACCACAGGCTTCCAGGAGGGGGCCGCGCGGCCCCCTCCCCACATCTGCAAAGCCCCGGGGAGGTGGTGGTCCCCGGGGCTTAGGGGGTCCAAAACGGACCCCCATTTTAAAATTGTTAGTGCCCCGGGGAGGTGGCGGTCTCCGGGGCGTGTGGGGGGGCCACACAGGTCATTAAAATTAAAAAAAAAGAAGTCCCGGTGGGTGGCGGTCCCCGGGGCTGCGGGAGGGCGGAGAGCCCTCCCGCACCATTTTTTATTTAAAGCCCCGGGGGTGGCGGTCCCCGGGGCTTGGGAGCCTTAGAGGCCCCCATAAAATCTAAACCCACCCCCGCATGCCCCCGGGACTTGGGCCACCCAGGGGCAAAATAGCATCGAGCGCGGGAGACCGCGCTTCGTTTTTTTTATCGGCGGGATCCGCGCACCCCAAGCGCATCCCGCCGATTTAAAAAGCTTTCTGCCCAGGGGGTCCTTGTGGGACCCCTGAGCAGACCTAGGGGTCAGGGTGTTTCTACCCTGCCCCCTTTGTGCGTTTTGCGCACTTGTTTCTTGTGCCTCGGTTCTACCGAGGGACAAAATGGCTGCCAACACTTCCTGATTTGGAGTGTTGACAGCCACTTGACAGCCAATTAGCATGCAGCTCGTGATCGGGAGCGTACGCGGACCCTACTCGGCCATAGATATATATGTGATTTTACTTTTGATTTTCTCAGGAACTACTGAACGGATTTACACCATTTAAGCAAAAGGCACGACACTGAACCAAGGGCTACCTTTTTGCCAAATTTGGTGTAATTCCGTTCAGCAGTTCGGGCTGTAGCTGCGGCAACAGGTTCCTATGGAAAATTGCATGGGGAAAACACGTTTTGGTCCCCCCTTTTTTCTCGGCCCCCACTTGACGAATCACCCCGAAACTTTCAAGATAGGAGCGGACCGGAGCTGGCCATAAGTTTTGAAAATTTCGCGAAGATTCGTCAACCGGCGCCAAAGTTATTTCAAATAGAATGTTGCGGATTTCCTATGGAAAATAGGTCCCAACTATAACTATCTACTGGCGACCGCCAGTAGATAATATATATATATATATATATATATATATATATATATATATATATATATATATATATATATATATATATATCCACAAACACCCTTCCAGTAGAGAAAGGCAAGAGGCCACACAGGGGAATCCTTTGGAAGCGCTTTAATAGACAGCTTTAGGCATGATGCATTTCGGCAATTACTGCCTTCTTCGGATGCTGCTGCTACCAGGGTGTAGCTCCACCCCCGCCTTCAAATGTCCTGCAGCACTCTCATTGGTGGGAGTACTCTCCACCCTTGATCACGTGGTCGCACACCAGCTGCAGCGTGATGAACACTACAGCTCCCAGAGTTCACCATACCTGGGTAGGTATTGCAGGAGAGACGGAGGCTAGTAGAAATAAAATCCAAATGGACTTCGCTCTGCAGGGCAAGGCATCGAGTGTCCGAATGGTGAGTCCTGGTTTGTGTGTCACAGGGCTTCCTCGGGTCCCCTTAACGTTTCAGCCCCTCGTGTAGGTGTCAGCCAGGCCGCGAGCTAAAGTACAATGAAGATAGCTCCTCGTGAAGTCACGAGCTGCTTCAAGCAGCAGCCCCTGCTTAGGCTCACACTCGAGGCGGGCTGGAGCCTTCCAATAACTTGGACAAAGAGAAAACTGCCACTGCAGAACCAGTAATGCTCCAGCCAACTTGTAAAACGGGGCCTCTAATCGCGCCTCTGGCTGGGGCGCTAAAATCCACAAACACCCCTCCAGTAGAGAAAGGCAAGAGGCCACAAAATCCACAAACACCCCTCCAGTAGAGAAAGGCAAGAGGCCACACAGGGGAATCCTTTGGAAGCGCTTTAATAGATAGATATATATATATACACACACAATTAAACAATACCCTTTCAGGCTTAGAGTGCAGCACAAATTATGAAGAGAAGAAGCAGAGAACTCTGGGTAGCTGCTCGCAATCTAAACTTGAGAACTACCCAGAGCTCTCTGCTATATATATATATATATGCTATGTTCACAGTGCAGCTGGGTCAGCTGATCTCCCGCCAATGGGAGTGCCTGAGGAATTTCAAAAGGAGGGAGTAGGTGATTGCGAGGTACTAGCAGCACCTGAGGAAGGCGGACAAGCCGAAATGCATTGTGCACTGCTGTACCGGTGAATAAAGAACTTCCAAAGTATTCCCCGCTGTGTCCTTGTGGTTTACTTTGAGGAGTGACCTGTTGGATATATTTGTCGCGGTGGCCAGCAATGCGAAACAAGGACCCGCCCTACAAAGCGTCCTGGATAGAGTTGGCAATGGACTGTGTGTTTCGAGGGATCGAATTTTCCAGGACCGCCTCGACAAGGAACCAAGCCTGTGGCTGCTGCCTTGGCAGCCTGTGACTGCACGGGGAGGCAGGTGAGATCACTGCTTGCCTCACAGCCCGGCTTGTTTCCACGTTGGGGCTGGGGCGTTGGGGACCGGAGGGAGCTCTTATCACCATTCAGCACGCATTCGCCAGTTGGCACACAGCCCCCGCCTTTTGTTTGGCACAACACAGCGCTTACAGAAGTCACATCGATCCAGCTGCTGCACATACCTTCGTGATGCATGCTGGGGGTAGTAGTCTCCCATTAGACTGCTATGTTCACAGTGCAGCTGGGTCAGCTGATCTCCCGCCAATGGGAGGGCCTGAGAATTTCAAAAGGAGGGAGTAGGTGATTGCGAAGTACTAGCAGCACATGAGGAAGGCGGACAAGCCGAAATGCATTGTGCACTGCTGTACCGGTGAATAAAGAAGTTCCAAAGCATTCCCCGCTGTGTCCTTGTGGTTTACTTTGAGGAGTGACCTGTTGGATATATATATATACACAAACATGCATATATACATACACATACCTATACACATACACATACATACATATATACATACACATACACATATAAATACACATACATATACATACACACACATACATATACATACATACACACATACACACACATACATACACACATACATATACATACACACATACATATACATACACACATACATATACATACACACACACATACACACACACACATACACACATATATGTGTGTGTGTATGTGTATATATATATATGTGTGTGTATGTATATGTGTCTGTATGTATATAGGTACACACACATATATAAATCTTTCACAAATGGAGACGCTGCACTCGCGGAGGCTCCTTTCGCAATCCGCATTTATTAAAACAGCATGTTAAAAGCAAGGCACCACGACGCGTTTTGACATATTGCCTTTCTCAAGTGGTGATCGTTAAGAATTCTAATTGCCATGCCTTAAGTACCACTTGTGAAATTGTGGGAAAAGTAGTCTTATTTATCTGCCATTGTTCGATATACGAATCCAATTTGTGCTAATATGTTTAAACAATCCATGCACACAACATGCCACAATTCAAGTGCACTTTTAAATTCAATTTGTATCACTGGGCTGGCCTCCGGACCCTCACTTCAAAACATTATTGGGCCGCATCGGTGTTGTTAGTGTGAAAAGACACACGCTCACCATTTTCTCCTTTCAAGTTGAAGTCGCGCATGGCGCCGGTAGAAGTCCAGACTTTCAGTCTTCCGTCTTCTAGGGTTAAGTACACATGCTGGAGCATAGTAACTCTACACCAACTCCATTATGTTGTCATTGACATCTAACATCGGGCGGCGCAGCTTATTACATTCAACAAAGCAAAGTAGTCTAAAAGCGGCGCGCACTGACTGCCGATGCAGCGTTGGGAGTAAAAGACCACGAACCCCCTGAAATATTGCTTTCACAAATGGAGACGCTGCACTCCCGGAGGCTCCTTTCGCAGTCCGCATTTATTAAAACAGCATGTTCAAAGCAAGGCACCACGCCACTATTTTCATTTTACTCCCAACGCTTCACTGGCAGTCAGTGCGTGCCGCTTTTAGACCACTTTGCTTTGTTTATATATATATTTATTACCTACTGCTGATAGCCAGTAGGTAGTTATAGTTCGGACCAACTTTTCCGACTGGCAAAGAGTTTTTTGTTTTGCTAATAACTTTAGCACCATATGACGAATCTTCACAAAATTTTCCCAAAAAGTGGCCTACTTTGCTTAGTTCTGCGTGGAAAGCTTTGGGGTGATTCATCAAGGGGGTGGGGGGGCGAGGAAAAGGGGGGCCCAAAAACGATTTTTCCCCATGCACTGTCTATGGGGATTTTGTAATTTTTAGATGTGGCTACAGGCCAAACCACTGAATGGATTTACACCACATTTCACAGAAAGCTAGATCTAGGCCAAGAAAGAGCCCTTTTAGGTTGAGCCTACAGCGCGCATGCGCTGTCTGTAAGACCTGCTGTTATCAATAAAACCACTCTATTCCGACCTCCTGCTTACCATTGGTTCATTCCAGCGTCGCTCTTCTTTCCAGTCTCCTGTCTCATACCTGCAGCTGAGACCTCACTTCCTTTGAAGGCTGAGGAGCACCAGTAAAGTACAGTGTGCTTAAGCATGCCTTCTCTATCTCCTATTTGGAAGACTTTTTTTTTATTGTTCCTTTTGGCCCGTCACTGCTCGTCTTGCGTCCGCTTCTGTTGCTTTGCTTGTCTTGTCCACTTCTGTTGCTTTAATGCAGGTACTACTTCTCCTGGTTTCCGCTGCCGTGCTTCATTTTCTTAGCTTTGCACGACATGTCTGCTTCACGGGGTTTGTCTTTTATTTTTTTCCCCATATTGGCCAAACCCTCCCCTTCCTTACTCAGTCCCCCGCCTCTGCAGCACACATGGCGCTGCGTCTCCTCCAGTTGCACTCAGTGCTCCTGCAACTGCCCCAGACCCGCCTTCACCACTTTCACTCTCGCAGGGGAAAAGGTGTGTGTTTTTTTAAATAGCACTTGTGTTTTCAGTGGTTAAGTGCTTGCAAACTAACCAGCATCAGCTGAAAACACAAGCACTTGCAGCTTGTGTTTTCAGCCGATCCTCAGCCCTCCTCTAGCCCCTCTCTCCCAGTCGACTTTGTTTTAAGTAACGAAGCCGAGCATAGTCCTTAATTTACCCCTGCCCCTCCGTTGGGATTACAGAAAAAGCGGCAAAAGCAGTCTGTTTCAGTTTACTACTGCAGTACTTTTACAACCCCAAAACCGGGTCGTTAGAACCTCATTGTTGACAGTACCTAAAGCACAAGTTACTAACTTGTGTAACGATATATCTGTAAGAGACAGTAGTTAGTGACAGATTCCTTACCTTAGATTCCTTACCTTAGAATATCCCCAGGCGTCAGGCTGGATCCGGAAAGTTTTTTGCGTAGCAGTACCCTTGCGCGTCGGTAGGCGGCGTCGTGCGGCTCCGCGTCCGTCGTAGGCGTCGTGATCGCCGGGATGACGTCGCGGGCAGTACTTAGACGCCGCCCCTGCGCGCTGACGTCAGTTCTGTACACGACTTTCCGCGCCAGGAACGCAGAGCCATGCAAGAAGCTGACATAGGTGTCTGAAAAATACTAGGGCCCTGAAAGGGATGTCCTTAACCCTAGAAATCAGTTCGCAGAACGGGGAGGATGGGTGGGGCGGTAGGAATCTGTCACTAACTACTGTCTCTTACAGATATATCGTTACACAAGTTAGTAACTTGTGCATCTGAAAGAGACACGTTAGTGACAGATTCCTTACCTTAGAATAGATACCCCAGCAATACCAACCCCGGTGGTGGGTCTGCGAACAAAGATCAGACAAGGAAGTCCTGGAGGACAGAACGGCCAAAGAAGCCGTCCCTCCGGACCTGACTGTCAAGGCAGTAATGCTTTGTAAACGTGTGCAGCGAGGCCCACGTAGCTGCCTGACAAATAACCGGCAGCGGAACACCGCGGCCCAAAGCCGTGGTAGCAGCCGTTGCCCTGGTGGAATGGGCCCGCAGCCCAACAGGAGGCTCCTTCTTAGCCAAAGAATAGCAGGTCTTGATGCACAAGGTAACCCAGCGGAGATGGTCCTCTTGTGCACCGCCCGACCTTTTTTGGCGCCCAGGTAGCCAACAAAGAGCTGGTCATCCACCCGGAAGTGTTTTGTGCGGTCAATATAGAAGGAGAGCGCACGTTTTGGGTCCAGACGGTGGAGCCTCTCTTCCTCTCTGGAAGGATGCGGAGGCGGAAAGAAGGTGGGCAAAGTGATGGTCTGCCCAATATGGAAAGCAGTAACCACCTTTGGCAAGAAGGACGGACGCGTCCGAAGAACAACCTTGTCCGGATGAACAGACAGAAAGGGAGGTTTGTAAGATAGAGCCTGGAGCTCACTCACCCGCCGAGCGGAGGTGATGGCCACCAGAAAGGCTGTCTTCAGAGTCAGAAGACGAAGAGGACAGTTATGTAGAGGCTCAAAGGGAGCGCACATTAAAAAGGTAAGAACCAAGTTCAAGTCCCACTGAGGCATCACAAACGGAACAGGAGGGAAGAGGTGAGTAATGCCTTTTAAGAACCTGTTAACAACAGGGGACTTGAAAAGGAGGGCTGATCAGGAAGCCTGAGGAAGGCCGAGATAGCACAAAGATAACCCTTGATGGTACCCAGGGCAGAACCCTGTTGGGCCAGAGAAAGAAGGAACAGAAGGACCTCAGAAAGAGGGGCAGAGAGGGGATTCACAGCCTTTGCTGTGCACCATGCCACAAATTTGTTCCACCTGCAGGCGTATACCACCTTAGTGGAGGGACGCCTGGCTGCCAGAATAACATCACAAACTTCGGGAGGCAAGTCGAAAGGAATCAACTGCCGCCGCTCAATCTCCACGCAAGCAGGTGTAGACTGGACAGGTTCGGGTGGAGGACCGTCCCCTGCTGCTGAGACAGAAGATCCTCCCGAAGAGGCAGACGGATCGGGGGATCTACGCTCATATTGAGTAGCTCGGGATACCAAACTCTTCGAGCCCAGTCCGGAGCCACAAGAATGACTTGGGCCCGGTCGTGCCGAATCTTCTTCAACACTCTGGGTAGAAGTGGTATAGGCGGAAAGGCGTACAACAGACCGCAACTCCACTCGTGACGAAAGCGTCGCCCGAGCGAGTGCCGCCTTGGAAATTCCAACGCGCAGAACTGATGACATTGCGCGTTCTCTTCGGTGGCGAATAGATCTAACCAAGGCTATCCCCATTGTAGAAAGAGTCCTTGCGCCACTTCCCAGTGAAGACGCCATTCGTGATCCATCATGCACCTGCGGCTGAGTTCGTCCGCCCTGGCGTTCAGGGAACCTGCCAGGTGTTGAACCATCAGGAACATGCCCTGATGTTCCAGCCATGTCCAGAGGCGCAGAACCTCCTGACAAAGGGTCCAAGACCCCACCCCGCCCTGTTTGTTGCAGTACCACATGGCGGTGGTGTTGTCTGTGAACACCTGCACTACCTTCCCTTTGACAGAGGGAAGGAATGCCTTGAGTGCAAGTCGGATCGCCCGGAGCTCCAGAAGGTTGATATGGAGCCGGGACTCCGCCGGAGACCAGAGGCCTCTGATCTCCGCCTCTCCCATGTGACCGCCCCATCCCAGAAGGGACGCGTCCGTCACAACTGTGTGCTCTGGCTGGGGAAGGGAGAGGGATCTGCCCATGACCCATTGCCGGTTCGAGAGCCACCACTGCAACTGTCTTGCAGTCCCCTCCGAGATCTGGACGTGATCGGACAGGTTGCCCTGGTGCTGCGCCCACTGGAACTTCAGGTCCCACTGCAGAGCCCGCATATGCCATCTGGCATGATTGACCAGCAGGATGCAGGAGGCCATGAGGCCCAGCAGCCTCAGGGTCATCCGTACCGAAACCCAGGATAAAGGCTGAAAGATCGGAATCATAGCCTGAATATCCCGGACTCGCCGTTCGGGAGGATAGGCCCGAAACTGCGTCGTGTCCAGAACCGCTCCGATGAAAAGGAGCTGTGGAGAAGGAATCAGATGCGACTTCGGCACATTGATGGAGAACTCCAGCGAGTGCAGGAGTTCGGCCGTAGTCTGGAGGTGGGAGACGACTGCCTGGGACGAGCCCGCCTTCAGCAGCCAGTCGTCGAGGTAGGGGAAGACTGAAACCCCTGCCCGGCGCAGATGAGCTGCGACCACCGCCATCACTTTCGTGAACACCCGAGGGGCACTGGTAAGGCCAAAGGGGAGCACGGTGAACTGAAAATGCTCGGGGCCTACCGTGAACCGAAGGTAACGCCGGTGGGCCGGCAGGACGGGGATGTGGAAATATGCGTCCTGCAAGTCCAACGCTACCAACCAGTCTCCAGGGTCGAGGGCAGTCAAGACCTGAGCTAGGGTGAGCATCTTGAACTTCTCCTTCCGGAGGAAGCGATTGACGTTCCGGAGGTCCAAGATAGGACGCATGTCCTCCTTGTCCTTTTTGGGCACCAGAAAGTAGTGGGAGTAGCAACCACGCCCTACTTCTGGGGTCGGAACATGCTCGATGGCCCTCTTGGTCAAGAGGGCCGTGACTTCCTTCTGTAGAAGCACCAAGTGATCCCCTGACATGCGGTGGAATTGAGGTGGCATGGCTGGGGGGTGGTCTCGAAGGGGAGGGAGTAGCCCCTTCGGACAATGTCCAAGACCCACCTGTCCGAGGTGATGGTGCGCCAGTGGGGAAGGTGATGGCGGACCCTGCCCCTACTGGCGTGCCGTGCACCTGAAAGGAGGGACTAGGAGGGCTTGGAGGCCGCGGACGGGTTGGAGGTGGTGGCCTGACCCGCACGCTGGTTGCCCGATCCGCCACGGCGGAATCCACGTCCTCGGCCACGCGAAGACGCCTGCTGCGAGGGCCGGTGGCTGGGCTGCTGACGTGAAGGGCGCCCCTACCGTGGCCACGATAGGGGCGAAAAGCAGAAGTCAGCGGAGGGCGTGTAGCAGAAAGGCCCAGGGACTTGGCAGTAGCCCGTGAGTCCTTAAAGCGCTCCAACGCATGGTCTGCTTTGGACCCAAAAAGACCGACTCCATCAAAGGGCATGTCCATGAGAGTATTCTGGACATCCCCTGAAAAACCAGTGGTTCTCAGCCAGGCGTGGCGTCGGAGCGCCACCGTCGTTGCAATAGACCTGCCCAGCGAGTCGGCGGTGTCAAGGCCACAACGTATAGTGAATTTAGCCGCATCCCTTCCTTCCGCAATGGCGCGGGAAAGCAGTGTCTGGACCTCCTCAGGACACTGGGGCAAAACATCCGCCACCGAATCCCACAGGGAGTGGGTATATCGGCCCAAAGACAAGCGGTGTTAACGGACCGCAAGCCAGCACTGGAGGAAGAAAAACCTTTCTTCCCAAACTGATCCAGGCGTTTGGATTCCCTATCCGGAGGGGCGGTAGGGAAGGCGGTTTGGGAAGCGGAGGCTTGGACAACCAAGCTCTCAGGAGTGGGGTAGACAGAGAGAAACAGGGGTCGCCCGGAGCTGGGCGATGGCATCGTGACACGTTCCGATCCACAGGAGCCCCTGTGTTGGGCTTGGACCAGGCGCCCAAGAGAACGTCAGTGAGGGCGTCGTTAAACGGCAGCACAGTCTCCGCAGAGGAGGCTGCCGGCTGAAGCACCTCTGTCAAGATGTTAGGCTTGACCGTCAAAGTAGGGAGTTGGAGACGTAAGGCCCCAGCTGCCCTACGCAACACCGTACCAAAATTGGCTCCCTCCTCCGTAGCCACGGGAGGAGACAGCATGCCAATGTCCGGGGAAGTATCCAGACCACTGGCCTCCCTAGACTCTCTGTCCAGTCCTCATCGTACTGACAGTGTCGTGTCAGAGGGTCATCAGACCCCTCCCAGTCCAACTGGTCCTCCTCTGGTTCAAAATAAGGAGGAGGAGGGACAGTTGGGACCCAGGTCCCATCGGCGCCGGAGCCGGCGTCGAGCGGCGTCGGTCCGGAGCCATGTCCGGAGCCGGAAGGAACTGGGGACGACGCCGCCCGGAGCCCAGGGCGGCGTCGAGAACGGCACCGGAGACATCGGCGCCGGTGGAGGTGTCGTTAGGTCGACCGGCGTCGATGGGGGTTGTGGAGCCGGGATCGAGGCCGGGGCCGAAGCCGGAGCCGGGATCGAGGCTGGAGGCACGGGCGACGCCGGGGCCGGAGCCGTCGGCGGCGCCGGAGCAACCCCATCAGGGCCCGCGGGGCCCGAGGCGCACCGGAGGGGCCTGAAGGCCCGAAGAGGCGGGCCATGGCCGACAGGAATTCCTGCACTTTGGCCGGATCCGCCCCGAACCCGGGAAGGGCGGGTATGGCGGGGGCGACTCCACAGGCATGTCCGGGGCCGCGGGGCGGGGACGGTGCCGGGAGGGGCCTCAGCCGAGTCGCGAGACCGGCGAGGCGAAGTCCTAGAGCGATGATGCTTTTGGACTTCTTGTGTTTCGACTTACCGGACGAAGAAGACTTCGACGCCGGCGACCGGTGTGGACTCCGCGATCGACCCCTGGACCTCTCACGCGACCGGGGCTTCCGCGGAGCCGAGTGCCGGGCCTCGAGGAGCTTTCGAGACCGCTCTCGCAAAGCTTTCGGGTTAAGGGCCTGGCAGTCGGTACAAGACTCCGTGTCGTGGCCTCGGCCGAGGCAGAAGAGACACTCCCAATGCGGGTCGGTGACGGACATCATCCGCGCACAGGCGCCGCAACGTTTGAAACCGGGCATCCCTACGACACCTTGAGAGATGAAAAAACAGTGAAAAAATTCACCAAAAAGTATGGTCAAAAAATGACCAGGGCACTGCTCTTCCCGGATCTGCGCTTGCTGGCGCGGAAAAAGAAGAACTGACGTCAGCGCGCAGGGGCGGCGTCTAAGTACTGCCCGCGACGTCATCCCGGCGATCACGACGCCTACGACGGACGCGGAGCCGCACGACGCCGCCTACCGACGCGCAAGGGTACTGCTACGCAAAAACTTTCCGGATCCAGCCTGACGCCTGGGGATATTCTAAGGTAAGGAATCTAAGGTAAGGAATCTGTCACTAACGTGTCTCTTTCAGATATAAAATACAGATTTAGTTCCTTGTTTTCCTTGAAATGACAACTCAACACAAATATCGATCTAACAACATAACATAACACATGTATTTGTAAAGCGCACTTATCACCCAAGGGTCTCAAGGCGCTGAATAACAGATGTTTATTGTTACCCAACTCAATGGTACTCATTTTATCGACCTCAGATGGATGAAAGGCTGAGTGGACCCGCTGGGATTTGAACCTGTGACCATGCGGTCGAACACAGGCCCCTGCAGTGGATGCATTAGTCCACTAAGCCAACAAACCCGTCTGTCTAGTCATTTTGATTTTAAAAAAAGTCGCATTTAATCAAGGATAGAGAAAGATGGTATATCTGCACCCTCTGTTTCATAGCTTTCAAAGTTAAACATGGTGTAAACACGAAAATAATAAGCCTTGATTCCTATACCGTCCTTCCCTCCATATGAACATAACCCTCACCCTCTAGCCTTACAGACCACACTCTCTTAGACTTCATGTAGACCTGAGTGACTTATTTCTGAATCCCTCTTTACTCAATTGATCTTGCATTTGAAGAGCTGTGCTTGTTTGTTGATATCCAAGCCTATTAGTTCTGCATCACCTTAAAGGCTAAGCTGCCAGTGGAAACACAACACAATCACAACACCCATGTACCTTGACTACCTCTCCTTTCCCTGGGTGATCTGTGTGAGTGGTGTTGGAACAAACAATTTCTGCTCATCCAGATAGCAGTATATCCTTCTCCTGATCTATTTTGTCTACCTGCAGACACTGGGAAAGCACCAAAAACAGCAAACAACCTAAACAACATTTACCAAAACTGTTCACCTCCTTGTGTCACCAAATCGTCCCCCAAATATATGGTAACTGTCTGCCTGTCTATTTTCATACGCTACTGTCTCACCCTACACTCAACTCCTCACATCAACACTGGTCATGATCCCTCTACCAGTTCTAGAGTACTGTGGAGCCCAATGTTTATAACTCTCAAGTGACCTGGACTGGTTCTTCTTTTATTCCAGAGACAACCCCTGGAGCTTCGACCACTGTTGTAAAACATCTATTCCTTTGGAAAATACCTTTTCACTATTGACAACACTGCACAGTTGTCAATGTGATGCATTTTCTTGCTCACATAGATTGTGCCCACCAGCACCATTAACCAACAAAAGAGGAAAAAACGGAATCTAATGCTAGATGTCTTGACCGACCTTTCCTATGTCTTCAGCACATTATTTCTTTTCCTATCACTTCCTCTGCTGCAGGAGAGCAAATTGTATCCAGCCATTGGCCGTGGTCAGCCAGTGGCCGCATGGACACCAGGTTAAAAACATATTCATCCTCTGCATGTTACAGTGTTCCATACCCTGTGTTGTGGCTTGTGTCTCCTCCTCCTGGCAAATGCGATTTTTGTGTAAATTCACAGCTGAATAACACTACCTTATATGCAGCATTCTGGTACCCTAGAAGTTGTGGTCAGTCCCATCTTCCGTGACACCATTGCCGTTGTGGCCATCTCAGAATTCTCTGTTTTCTCTATGCAAACAAGACACTATTGCCTCAGATTTGAGCTCAGCCCTGCATTATTATTAGTCCTCAAGTGTTCTCAGAATCAACTGGACCCCTACCTCATAAGACATCCTCTCTAAACTCTCCAGCAGTGTCTGACCATTTTCTTGACACTCATAGAATGAAATTGCTCTGGGTCTCAAAAAACAACACAGAGTTCTACATACCTTTCGGTCTTTCTTTCCAGAACACGGCTTGGAAATGGATTTTCTAGACCATCTAGCCCACACAGCTACAACTGCGTTTGCTATTGGTCATCAAGCGCCACCTTAACTAGTGCTACGTAATTCAAGGAAGTGATATACTTTTAATTTGTTTTTCTTGTTTGCTTTGGTTCCAGGGCTGGGTTATGAACGCTTAACAGCTTAATATACAACTGTATTATCATGATGAGTCTCATAAAGAAAATGCAATAACAACTATGAAGGGCCTGCTACAGGGCACGGCATGTTTACTATTGCATTTAGCTTTCACAACAGGCCTCAGTAATGTAAACTGTAGCGCTGTCTAATTAGCATGAATCTAACATGATATTAACTAGGAGCACTTTCAGCCCGCTCTGCCACTTATTAGTAGAACTTTTCAATTCACATGACGAACACATTAACGTGAAGATCGGATGTACAAAGATGGTGTCTTTAAGTATTAGTTCTGCTTAATCCTAGGAGCTATGAAGAGACTGCTTCTGGGCGCTACACGTTTAGTTTTAGATTGGGTTTTGAAAGCGCATCACAGAAATGTAAACTGCAGCGCTTTATAATCAGCATGGAATTCACTATTAATTATACATCATGGTATTATCTTGAAGCTCTTCCTGTATGTGATGCTTAGCTGAAATGTCACTGCTTTTTAAATTCACAGAGCAACAGATGTAACCAACAAATAATCCTCCAGGGCAGCAATGAATATAGGGTTCTGAAGTCTGTGTAGACTTACAAGAGACAATATAGCATGTGGACGTCCTTCGTGAATGGTAATAAACCAGATGCAAATTCATCAATATGCAAATTATTCAGAAAGTAGGTTAGTCATCTACATTGTTTTTGGTAACCTGTGAACTCGCACTCCTTCACTGCTATCTCTGCTCTTTTATAGGCCACATAAGTTGGTGTACAATCAAGCAGTGCTTTTTAGTATGATTTCAGCTCCAACTTGACTTCTGGGCAGGAGTCACTGTAGCTACCAAGACCTGCTGTGAAGGACCAGCTTATGGCCGTCATAGGTGCAAAAATGGATTGTGTTTTCACAATGCGTTTCAGTAACGCCTAGTGCAGCGCTCTGTGCTACACGCATTTCACTACTACTTTTAATTGTATTTAAGTACTTTCCGCATGTGCGGCTACACTCGTGCAGTGTGCTTGTAACAAACAACATGGGCAATTGATGGACTATGATAGTGCTTTTAAGTAGCAGCCCTGAAGGGCCTGCTTCTTGTTCTAAAATGTTTACTATTTGATTGCTTTTTCAGAACTTGCCTCGGTAATGTAATTCACAGTGCTCTCTAATTAGCATGGTGTTTGCTTTTAGATATATATCATAATAAACAAGTCATTTCCTTCTGTCTGTCTCCTTTCGTTGTGTTTCTATTAACATGGAGATCGCATGCACAGAGATGGTGCTTTTAAGTGTAGTTTCTGGATAATTCTGGCCTGACAGTTATGTTTATACGGTCGAAGCCTACCTTACTATTGGCTTTGTGTTTAGTCATTCACATGTGCTTGCTTTCTGTTTACTCGACTTATTTGCTTTAACCCATCCATCTCATCTTTGTTACCGCCCCCCCCTCCCGCAGTCGAGCACAGCCTGTATATTATCTTTCTGACTCACACCTTCTGTTTTTCAATAAGTGATAATTTTCCAGGAATTCTTTTTTTTTTGCTTTCTTTTAAAGCACTTAACGAGTGTGCATGTTTTTACACTCGTCTTCCAGGTGTGCTTCTCTACCAACTCCAGAACTTCACTTTATTTTCCCCCCTGTGCAGGGTTGGATTGGTAAACCGGGCATTTGGGCGGTGGGCCAGTGGCTGAGGCCAAATTGGGTTTTTGTCTGGGTTTTTCTGCAGAGCAGAAGGGCAAGGTGGTTGGGTTTTCATTATTTTAAGGTGCATGAGGGCGGATCCTTCCAGACATTTGTACATGAAGCAAATTCCATTGAGCTCTGTTCTTTTTTTTATTGGGGTCAGTGCAGGCCTTTAGTTGGGATGTCACATATTGATATTTTTTTTAACCAAAAGATGAGTGAGATGGCTGTCTGCATTTTGAGCCTTCTGCAGTTTTTGGACCTGGTATGTGGCAAGACCACAAATGACGCTGGCTGTAATCAGAGCGTGAGCTAACTAGTGCTCCTGAAACTACTGCAACCTTCACTTAGGAAATGTAGGGTTAGGGCTCTTTTGTGGAGATTCAGTGGGCTTTTTTTTAAGCACATATCGGATATATTTACACTGCACACATCCACTCAATTCCAAAACACAATTACACTCCACAAAAAAAAAATCAAATTCGCAACATGCCACATAATTCCACACCATATAATACTACTCCACACCATGCCACATAATACCACTACAAACCATGCCACATGATTCCACAAATTACACAATTCAGTGCCACACAATTCTGCACAACACAACATAAATACACTCCACATAATACCACTCAGCTCCACATTTTCACGCTACACATAATTACACTCTACTCAATACAACATAAATACATCACACATAAATGCACTTTATGCCACATACCAGCAATCCACATAAATGTACTCCACATCAAAAGACAATTACAATAAGCATAATTTAGCTCAACGCCACACAATTCAACTCCACACATTTCCAATACACACCACATAATTCCACACCAAACCACATATTTCAAATACACAATACAATTCCACAACACACCACATACCTCCAATACACACCATAGATTTACACATCATACCACAACTAACAATTACAATACAACCCACTTAATTCCACTCCACACACATCCACTACACTCCAAACCAAAACACATAGGTAAAAGACATTATCGTTTACAATGCCAATAGCTCTAACTCTTGCAAATGCAAGACCTATTGCATTGCAAATGTTTGTTGTAATTTGGCATAACTCTGTTCAGTTGTTTTAGCGTTATTAAAGAAATAAAACTCTGAATATCTAGGGGCACAGACCCAATTATATATTCCTTTACATTAAAAAAAGATAAATTCCCTGATAAAACCAAAGGTCACAGGGACGTTATAGTAAGATTCATGTTTTACCCACACAAAACCATAAATATTCAGCAGTTATAGTTATAATTATACTCATCTGAAGAAACTATAACTTGTGCTGCTAAGTAACTTTAGGCCATAAGTTTTAGCTTCTTAACATAAGTATAAGCATGAGTATAACTATAACTGCTGATTTTTTATGGTTTTGTGTGGATAAAACGTGAACCTAGCAGTAACATCACTGTAACCTTTGGTTTTTTTCAGTGGATTATACATACATACATATACACATAGATATATACAAACATATATACACATACATATATACACATACATACATACACACACATATACATATATATATATATATATATATACACACACACACACACACATATGCACAAGTTACTAACTGGTGTAACGATATATCTGTAAGAGACAGTAGTTAGTGACCGATTCCTTACCTTAGAATATCCCCAGGCGTCAGGCTGGATCCGGAAAGTTTTTGCGTAGCAGTACCCTTGCGCGTCGGTAGGCGGCGTCGTGCGGCTCCGCGTCCGTCGTCGGCGTCGTGATCGCCGGGATGACGTCGCGGGCAGTGCCTAGGCGCCGCCCCTGCGCGCTGGACGTCAGTTCTGTACACGACTTTCCGCGCCAGGAACGCAGAGCCATGCAAGAAGCTGACATAGGTGTCTGAAAAATACTAGGGCCCTGAAAGGGATGTCCTTAACCCTAGAAATCAGTTCGCAGAACGGGGAGGATGGGTGGGGCGGTAAGGAATCTGTCACTAACTACTGTCTCTTACAGATATATCGTTACACAAGTTAGTAACTTGTGCATCTGAAAGAGACACGTTAGTGACAGATTCCTTACCTTAGAATAGATACCCCAGCAATACCAACCCCGGTGGTGGGTCTGCGAACAAAGATCAGACAAGGAAGTCCTGGAGGACAGAACGGCCAAAGAAGCCGTCCCTCCGGACCTGACTGTCAAGGCAGTAATGCTTTGTAAACGTGTGCAGCGAGGCCCACGTAGCTGCCTGACAGATAACCGGCAGCGGAACACCGCGGCCCAAGGCCGTGGTAGCAGCCGTTGCCCTGGTGGAATGGGCACGCAGCCCAACAGGAGGCTCCTTCTTAGCCAAAGAATAGCAGGTCTTGATGCACAAGGTAACCCAGCGGAGATGGTCCTCTTGTGCACCGCCCGACCTTTTTGGCGCCCACGTAGCCAACAAAGAGCTGGTCATCCACCCGGAAGTGTTTTGTGCGGTCAATATAGAAGGAGAGCGCACGTTTTGGGTCCAGACGGTGGAGCCTCTCTTCCTCTCTGGAAGGATGCGGAGGCGGAAAGAAGGTGGGCAAAGTGATGGTCTGCCCAATGTGGAAAGCAGTAACCACCTTTGGCAAGAAGGACGGACGCGTCCGAAGAACAACCTTGTCTGGATGAACAGACAGAAAGGGAGGTTTGCAAGACAGAGCCTGGAGCTCACTCACCCGCCGAGCGGAGGTGATGGCCACCAGAAAGGCTGTCTTCAGAGTCAGAAGACGAAGAGGACAGTTATGTAGAGGCTCAAAGGAGCGCACATTAAAAGGTAAGAACCAAGTTCAAGTCCCACTGAGGCATCACAAACGGAACAGGAGGGAAGAGGTGAGTAATGCCTTTTAAGAACCTGTTAACAACAGGGGACTTGAAAAGGGAGGGCTGATCAGGGAGCCTGAGGAAGGCCGAGATAGCACAAAGATAACCCTTGATGGTACCCAGGGCAGAACCCTGTTGGGCCAGAGAGAGAAGGAACAGAAGGACCTCAGAAAGAGGGGCAGAAAGGGGATTCACAGCCTTTGCTGTGCACCATGCCACAAATTTGTTCCACCTGCAGGCGTATACCACCTTAGTGGAGGGACGCCTGGCTGCCAGAATCACATCACAAACTTCGGGAGGCAAGTCGAAAGGAATCAACTGCCGCCGCTCAATCTCCACGCAAGCAGGTGTAGACTGGACAGGTTCGGGTGGAGGACCGTCCCCTGCTGCTGCGACAGAAGATCCTCCCGAAGAGGCAGACGGATCGGGGATCTACGCTCATATTGAGTAGCTCGGGATACCAAACTCTTCGAGCCCAGTCCGGAGCCACAAGAATGACTTGGGCCCGGTCGTGCCGAATCTTCTTCAACACTCTGGGTAGAAGTGGTATAGGCGGAAAGGCGTACAATAGACCGCAACTCCACTCGTGACGAAGCGTCGCCGAGCGAGTGCCGCCTTGGAAATTCCAACGCGCAGAACTGATGACATTGCGCGTTCTCTTCGGTGGCGAATAGATCTAACCAAGGCTCTCCCCACTGTAGAAAGAATCCTTGCGCCACTTCCGAGTGAAGACGCCATTCGTGATCCATCATGCACCTGCGGCTGGAGTTCGTCCGCCCTGGCGTTCAGCGAACCTGCCAGGTGTTGAACCATCAGGAACATGCCCTGATGTTCCAGCCATGTCCAGAGGCGCAGAGCCTCCTGACAAAGGGTCCACGACCCCACCCCGCCTTGTTTGTTGCAGTACCACATGGCGGTGGTGTTGTCTGTGAACACCTGCACTACCTTCCCTTTGACAGAGGGAAGGAATGCCTTGAGTGCAAGTCGGATCGCCCGGAGCTCCAGAAGGTTGATATGGAGCCGGGACTCCGCCGGAGACCAGAGGCCTCTGATCTCCGCCTCTCCCATGTGACCGCCCCATCCCAGAAGGGACGCGTCCGTCACAACTGTGTGCTCTGGCTGGGGAAGGGAGAGGGATCTGCCCATGACCCATTGCCGGTTCGAGAGCCACCACTGCAACTGTTTTGCAGTCCCCTCCGAGATCTGGACGTGATCGGACAGGTTGCCCTGGTGCTGCGCCCACTGGAACTTCAGGTCCCACTGCAGAGCCCGCATATGCCATCTGGCATGATTGACCAGCAGGATGCAGGAGGCCATGAGGCCCAGCAGCCTCAGGGTCATCCGTACCGAAACCCAGGATAAAGGCTGAAAGATCGGAATTATAGCCTGAATATCCCGGACTCGCCGTTCGGGAGGATAGGCCCGAAACTGCGTCGTGTCCAGAACTGCTCCGATGAAAAGGAGCTGTGGAGAAGGAATCAGATGCGACTTCGGCACATTGATGGAGAACCCCAGCGAGTGCAGGAGTTCGGCCGTAGTCTGGAGGTGGGAGACGACTGCCTGGGACGAGTCCGCCTTCAGCAGCCAGTCGTCGAGGTAGGGGAAGACTGAAACCCCTGCCCGGCGCAGATGAGCTGCGACCACCGCCATCACTTTCGTGAACACCCGAGGGGCACTGGTATGGCCAAAGGGGAGCACAGTGAACTGAAAATGCTCGAGGCCTACCGTGAACCGAAGGTAACGCCGGTGGGCCGGCAGGACGGGGATGTGGAAATATGCGTCCTGCAAGTCCAACGCTACCAACCAGTCTCCAGGGTCGAGGGCAGTCAAGACCTGAGCTAGGGTGAGCATCTTGAACTTCTCCTTCCGGAGGAAGCGATTGACGTTCCGGAGGTCCAAGATAGGACGCATGTCCTCCTTGTTCTTTTTGGGCACCAGGAAGTAGTGGGAGTAGCAACCACGCCCTACTTCTGGGGTCGGAACATGCTCGATGGCCCTCTTGGCCAAGAGGGCCGTGACTTCCTTCTGCAGAAGTACCAAGTGATCCCCTGACATGCGGTGGAATTGAGGTGGCATGGCTGGGGGTGGTCTCGAAGGGGAGGGAGTAGCCCTTCGGACAATGTCCAAGACCCACCTGTCCGAGGTGATGGTACGCCAGTGGGGAAGGTGATGGCGGACCCTGCCCCCTACTGGCGTGCTGTGCACCTGAAAGGAGGGACTAGGAGGGTTTGGAGGCCGCGGACGGGTTGGAGGTGGTGGCCTGACCCGCACGCTGGTTGCCCGATCCGCCACGGCGGAATCCACGTCCTCGGCCACGCGAAGACGCCTGCTGCGCGGGCCGGTGGCTGGGCTGCTGACGTGAAGGGGCGCCCCTACCGTGGCCACGATAGGGGCGAAAAGCAGAAGTCAGCGGAGGGCGTGTAGCAGAAAGGCCCAGGGACTTTGCAGTAGCCCGTGAGTCCTTAAAGCGCTCCAACGCATGGTCTGCTTTGGACCCAAAAAGACAGACTCCATCAAAGGGCATGTCCATGAGAGTATTCTGGACATCCCCTGAAAAACCAGTGGTTCTCAGCCAGGCGTGGCGTCGTAGCGCCACCGTCGTTGCAATAGACCTGCCCAGCGAGTCCGCGGTATCAAGGCCACATCGGATTGTGTATTTGGCCGCATCCCTTCCTTCCGCAATGGCGCGGGAAAGCAGTGTCTGGACCTCCTCAGAACACTGGGGCAAAACATTCGCCACCGAATCCCACAAGGAGTGGGTATATCGGCCCAAAAGGCAAGCGGTGTTGATGGACCGCAAGCCAGCACTGGAGGAAGAAAAACCCTTCTTCCCAAATTGATCCAGGCGTTTGGATTCCCTATCCGGAGGGGCGGTAGGGAAGGCGGTTTGGGAAGCGGAGGCTTGGACAACCAAGCTCTCAGGGGTGGGGTGGACAGAGAGAAACAGGGGGTCACCCGGAGCTGGGCGATGGCGTCGGGACACGTTCCTATCCACAGGAGCCCCTGTGTTGGGCTTGGACCAGGCGCCCAAAGAACGTCAGTGAGGGCGTCGTTAAACGGCAGCACAGTCTCCGTAGAGGAGGCTGCCGGCTGAAGCACCTCTGTCAAGAGATTAACCTTGACCGCCACAGCAGGGAGTTGGAGATGTAAGGCTCCAGCCGCCCTACGCAACACCGTTGCAAAATTGGCTCCCTCCTCCGTAGCCACGGGAGGAGACAGCATGCCAGTGTCAGGGGAAGTATCTAGACCACTGGCATCCCCTAGACCCTCTGTCCAGTCCTCATCGTACTGACACTGTTGTGTCAGAGGGTCATCAGACCCCTCCCAGTCCTCCTGGTCCTCCTCAGGTTCAAAATAAGGGGAGGAGGGACATTTGGGACCCAAGGTCTCATCGGCGCCGGAACCGGCGTCGAGCGGCGTCGGTCCGGTCCATGTCCGGAGCCGGAAGGAACTGGGAACAGCGCCGCCCGGAGCCCCAGGCGGCGTCGAGAACGGCACCGGAGACATCGGCGCCGGCGGAGGTGTCGTTAGGTCGACCGGCGTCGATGGGGGTTGCGGAGCCGGGATCGAGGCCGGGGCCGAAGCCGAGTCGGGATCGAGGCTGGAGGCACGGGCGACGCCGGAGCCGTCGGCGGCGCCGGAGCAACCCCATCCAGGGCCCGCGGGGCCCGAAGGCGCACCGGAGGGACCTAGAGGCCCGAAGAGGCGGGCCATGGCCGACAGGAATTCCTGCACTTTGGCCGGATTCGCCCCGAACCCGGGAAGGGCGGGTATTGCGGGGCGACTCCACAGGCATGTCCGGGGCCGCGGGGCGGGACGGTGCCGGGAGGGGCCTCAGCCGAGTCGCGAGACCGGCGAGGCGAAGTCCTAGAGCGATGATGCTTTTGGACTTTTTATGTTTCGACTTACCGGACGAAGAAGACTTCGATGCCGACGACCGGTGTGGACTCCGCGATCGACCCCTGGACCTCTCACGCGACCGGGGCTTCCGCGGAGCCGAATGCCGGGCCTCGAGGAGCTTTCAAGACCGCTCTCGCAAAGCTTTCGGGTTGAGGGCCTGGCAGTCGGTACAAGACTCCGTGTCGTGGCCTCGGCAGAAGAGACACTCCCAATGCGGGTCGGTGACAGACATCATCCGAGCACAGGCGCCGCAACGTTTGAAACCGGGCATCCCTACGACACCTTGAAGAGAAAAACAGTGAAAAATTCACCAAAAAGTATGGTCAAAAAATGACCAGGGCACTGCTCTTCCCGGATCTGCGCTTGCTGGCGCGGAAAAAGAACTGACGTCAGCGCGCAGGGGCGGCGCCCAAGTACTGCCCGCGACGTCATCCCGGCGATCACGACGCCGACAGACGGACGCAGAGCCGCACGACGCCGCCTACCGACGCGCAAGGGTACTGCTACGCAAAAACTTTCCGGATCCAGCCTGACGCCTGGGGATATTCTAAGGTAAGGAATCTGTCACTAACGTGTCTCTTTCAGATACATATATATATATATATATATATATATATATATACACACACACACATATATATATATATATATATATATATATATATACACACACACACACACACACGCATACACGTGTTACCATCCTTGTGGGGACTATATGTGGATACCTGCCTTGTGGGGACTAACCTTTCCCAATGTTTTTAAAATATACTAATAACAGAAAAATGTCAAGAAAAATTCATGATACAGGATCCTGCTTCAAATTTGCAAATATACAGTTATTTAATCGCGCGCACAGAACCATCTTTGTGGGGACTTGAACACGTGCTACCATCCTTGTGAGGACCTAGTCCATAATACTGTTTGTGATTGAATACAGTCAAAGGCACATGGTTAAATGTTTATTTTATCAACAATATCCACAAATAACATCATAATCTATGAATTGTCACATATATACTAGAGGTATACACAAAAGACACATTATGTTAATGTGTCAGAAAATATCAGCTAATGATTACAGAAAGGCACCTAAAACTGTATTTAACCTGTTTATTAGTGCCTAAAATCTTAGGAGATAAGGGAACTAATACATAAAGAAATTAACATATGGAACCAAGGAATATGGCCAAGTGGAGCCCAGCTCTTGGTTAGCTGCTTACATTTTTGCCAAAATAGCTGTTGGACCACACCTCCCTAGGAATGCATATAATGTTAATGTCTGCATAGGGGTTGTGTTGGAAGATGCCCACAGAAATGGTATGTCATCACTGCATTGGGATAGTGTGTGATAATGTCAATGGAGGTGGTATGTGATCACAGTAGCACTAGGGTCTGTATAGAGATGGTGTCTTCATCCGTGATCAAAGTTCCCACAAAGGTAGAATGTGAAGATAATTTTATTCAAGTCACCGTAGAAATAGCATATGATTATAGTAGTCCTCACAGAGATAATGTGTGAATGTAATCATGCCCAAGTCCCCACAGAGATAGTGTGAGATTATTGGGATGTTTAAGTCCCCAGAGTTAGTGTATGAAGATGGTTGTGTTCAAGTCCCCACTCAAAGAGTGCTTAAAGACAGAGCTTAAATCCCCATACAGAGAATGTGAAGCTAATGATGTTCTAAGTCCAAACAGAGCTTTGGGGAATGCTCAAGTCCCCACAGAGATGGTCTTTTATTAAAGTGACAGTCAAGTCCCTACAAAGATAGTGTGTTATTCTAGTGTTGTTCAAGTCCCCACAAAGATAGTGTGTTATTATAGTGTTGTTCAAGTCCCCACAAAGATAGTGTGTTATTATATTGCTGCTCAAGTCCCCACAGAGATAGTGTGTAACGATGATTGTTTTTAAGTCCCCAGTGAAAAAGTGGGTAAATTCAAAGCTTAGGGAGAGGTGTTGTGCAGCGGCCGAGCTGCTGACTCCGAGCGCGGGGCTCACGGTTCGATCACCATTGGCAGCTCAGCTCAGCATCATGTGACTCTGGGCAATAGTTCACTTAATCTCCCCGATGGCCCCCAGCGCCTTGAGACCCTCAGGGGTGATTAGTTTGTGCTTTACAAATACCAGATATATTTGTTTATTTTATTTATTTTAATCTCATTATAAAGATCTGAAGCTAATGATGTTCAAGTCCACACAGAGGATGCTTATGATTATAGGAATGCTCAAGTCCTCACAAAGATGGTATGTTATTATAGTGATGTTCAAGTCCCCACAAAGACAGTGTGTTATTATAGTGATGCTCATGTCCCCACAGAGATATTGTGTTATCATAGTGATGTTCAAGTCCCCACAGAGACAGTGTGTGAAGATGATTGCATTCAAGTCCCCACTGAAATAATGTGTAAAGACAAAGGCTTAAATCCCTATACAGGAAGTGCGAAGCTAATGATGTTCAAGTCCAAACAGAGGTTGTTTGTAATTACAGGAATGCTCAAGTGCCCACAGAGATGGTATGTTATTGTAGTGATTTTCAAGTCCCCATAAAGATAGTGTTATTATACTGTTGTTCAAGTCCCCACAAAGATAGTGGGTTTTTATAGTGATGTTCCTGTCCCTACAGAGATAGTGTGTGAAGATGATTGTGTTTAAGTCGCCACTGAAATAGTGTGTAAAGTCAAAGCTTAAATCTCATTACAGACAGCATGAAACTAATGATGTTCAAGTCCACACACAAGTCATGTGTGATTATTGGAAGGCTCAAGCACCCACACAGATGGTTTGTTATTATAGTGGTGTTCAAGTACCCACAGAGATAGTGTGTGAAGATGATTGTTTTCAAGTCTCCAGTGAAATAGTGGGTAAATTCAAAGCTTAGGGAGAGGTCTGGTGCAGCAGCAGAGTGGCTGACTCCGGAGCGCGAGGCTCACGGTTCGATCGCCTGTGGCAGCTCAGCATCATGTGACTCTGGGCAATAGTTCACGTAATCTCCCCCACGGCTCCCATCGCCTTTAGACGCCTAGGGGTGATTAGTTTGCGCTTTACAAATACCAGATTTATATATTTTATTTATTTTAATCTCATTATAAAGAGTCTGAAACTAATGATGTTCAAGTCCACACAAAGGTTGCTTATAATTATAGGAATGCACAAGTCCCCACAAAGATGGTATGTTATTATAATGATGTTCAAGTTCCCACAAATATAGTGTGTTATTATAGTGATGTTCAAGTCCTCACAAAGACAGTGTGTTATTATAGTGATGCTCATGTCCTCACAGAGATATTTTGTTATCGTAGTAATGTGCAAGTCCCCCAGAGACAAAGGCTTGAATGCCTATACAGGAAGTGCAAAGGTAATGATGTTTAAGTCCAAACAGAGGTTGTGTGTAATTACAGGAATGCTCAAGTGCCCACAGAGATGGTATGTTATTGTAGTGTTTTTCAAGTCCCCACAAATATAGTGTGTTATTATAGTGTTGCTCAAGTCCCCACAAAGATAGTGGGTTCTTATAGTGATGGTCAAGTCCCCACAGAGATAGTGTGTGAAGATGATTGTGTTTAAGTCCCCACTGAAATAGTGTGTAAAGTCAAAGCTTAAATCTCATTACATAGAGCATGAAATTAATGATGTTCAAGTCCACACACAGATGGTATGTTATTATAGTGATGTTCAAGTCCCCATAAAGATAATGTGTTATTATAATGATATTCAAGTCTCCACAGAGATAGTGTTATTATAGCGATGTTCATGTACTGTTTCCTCGTCCTGTTTTGATCTAAAGTATGGACCCGGCCACTAGGACTCCTAGGCCTAGGGCAGAGCGGGGACACGTCGGCCCGGCAATGCACCTATCGGCCAGGGAACTTGACCTGCGGAGTGCTTCCTGGAGGAAATCAATTGGTCCCGTAAGCCCATGGTACACTGCGTTCCCTTACTGCTGATCACCATGGGGAATCTGTAGACCCACACAGCGAGTCAGCAAAGCTGCAGCCCAGAGAAACCGGCCACAACCTGGGGGCCGACAAGCCCTCACAGTGGGCCTATGGTGCCTGAACATAAGCAGCTGGGGGTGAACCACCCTGTATGGCCCTAGAGTGGCCTCCACCTATACCAGATCAGCTGCTTACCTAGCACCCCCATGGCCACATTGGTGAGTCCAGTCCTTGAGGGGGTGCCCCCTGGACTCACTGTCTGACACTGGTCTCGAAGTGTGATGGTGATGTGGGACACCGGTGGCTGGGCTGAGTTTGATTGATGTTGAGCAGATGCGTACCGAGAGCCTTAACAGGAGGTGCTCTCCAGGCCTAGAACCTGATGGTTCAGCTGTGACCTCCACAGTGCGGGTGCCCCTATATAACACAGCTTTTTAAAAGCAGAGCCATGTGACGTCGGCTGCGCCACTCGTCTGTGGTGGCGCTCCCATGCTGGTGGCTGCAAGCGGGTCCACTCACATCCCAATCTCCCCTCCTTTGCGGTCCCTACCACCTCCCTCTATTATGCGAAGGTACCAAAGCGGCAAGACCGGGTCCAGTCACTGCCTGGACCATCCCCCCCATGCCTGGCAGCCACCGAATTAGACAAACTGGATACCATCCAGAAGTCCATAGAGACTTCGGGCATCTCCCTGGAAGTGAAGGTGGATGCTTTGGCATCTGATGTGAAACTCCTGTGGAACAATCCCACATGCCTGGCAGATCAAGTCGCCCACTCAGAGAGAACATTGGCTAAGCTACAGCCCAAAACCTTCGACCTTCATACTCCGGTACAGAACTTGAAGGACTTGGTCCGTACTCTGGAACACAGAGCAGAGGATGTGGAGGACCGCTCATGCCTCAACAATATATGCATAGCTGCAATTGTTGCAGGGATTCTGCCCAGGAACAGAACTATGCTTGGGACCATAGAACATGGGCTTGTAGGGACCGGGTCACCGTACCACCTCAGTATCTATGAGCCAGAGTCCGACTAGCTATAGTGTCTCACTTGCCCTCCTAACCTTACCAGAGAGACAAGTGAATTTGCACCCCAGAACACAACACTCTCGACCATCTCAGGGGATCGCGGTAACAGGACACACCCTTTCGCTCTCTCGCTTGTATTTGTCCACCATGAGATAAACAAGGAACACAAAGGAAGTTTAGAATATTTATTTAAACTATTGTGCTCTAAAATGCAGTTTTCGTGCCCAATTAGGAAACAAATGCATATCAAAAATACAGTTAGCATGGTCAATAAACCATATGCCATGAAAATCCCTGTCATTTTATAAGACAGAGTAGCCTAAAACCCCTTCCCCTTCTAAAGAAGCTAATTGATTATAAATCAGAGATCTCAGGGATTAGTGGCGGACCCCGTACCTTTGCATACACAGAAGGAAGCTCTACATCTCAATTGATGCAGTGCTCTTGTTTCTGAATTATTGCTCCATGTGTGTTTTTTGGACCTCTGTACTCATCTATATGGCAGGACATGGGTGTTCACAAATAACTGCTGCATTGTTGTATTATATCTCGGTGCAAGTGCCTGACCAGAGAAAAGAACAAGAGATATTGTTGTTTGACCTTGTCTATGGTGTGCAGACTAAATCCCAGGAAAGGAAAGAACAAGAAAACATATGCAGGTTCTGTGTGAAAATACGATGTGGCACAAAGGCAAGCGTGTTTATTATAGTAACGTGTGCAAAGAAAAATGCAGCCTACAGCATGCACAATTAGGCTAACCTGGGGAAAACTACAATGGGCCATGCAGGAAACACACGACACAATATGATAGACTACCTGGTTGAAAAACCTGGTCCCCCACCACAGCCTCACATCCTAGTTTTCCATCAAGAGGGCTCACGGAATGCTGGCCTGCCGCCCCAGCAGGAGCCCTTCCCTGCCCCATGGTGGCCCAAATACTCCTTTATAAGGACTGGGATGCAATACTAGATAAGGCAGTGGGTCCTGCCCCTAGAACAATCACGGCTTTCTGCATTCTATACACTGACGGTCCAGAGACAGGGGGCTTCCTTTTTAGGAGTCAAGAGTAAATTGTATGCCATGGGGGTCAAGTAGGTCCACAGCGGCAGGCAGGTGACCCAGGTGCAAGCAGCTACATTCTGCAAATGCTCTGTGGACAACTAAGTTGCTCCTCTGAGGCCTTGGAAAAAGGAGACACTTCCTCTGGAGTGCTACAGGAGATTGGGTCACCTCCTAGTTTACCTCCCAAACAGCAGACAACTTCCTCTGACTGACAGGCCGCAGCAATACTCACCCAGTTCTCATCCTTCACCATCTCTGGGTCCCAGAGGGGGGGGATCTCAGGCTCCCGCTCATAGGGCCACGAATTTAGAAGCTCGATACACCCTCCAGGTCAAACTCACACCTTTACACTTCACCATCAAGAGAGTGGGCTACCCTCCCATCTTATATGCCTTTTGTCACGATCCACGCTCCTATTAGGACTTACCTTACATTGTTTTGCCCTGACTTGGTGAGGGGTGCAGTGGTTCACTGACGGAATATCTGCACGTAAAATATCCCCATACCACAATATCTAGTTTTAAATATCGATGTCAAAAATATCGGCATCCTATATTTATGATGGCAAGTACACAAATATCGGAAAAAAATATCGATGTCGAAAATATAGTTGTACAAAATATCGTTTTATATATATATATATATATGTAAAATAAAATAATAAATATTAAATATATAAAATGATAAAATTTATTTTAAAAACAAATTAGATTTAATATACATTTTAACAAATATAACAAATAAACTTGCTTAAAAATTAAAACATATATATAATAATTTATATATATATTTTCTTTAAAACAAATATTAAACTATTAATTTTAATTTACTTTATAATTTTTAAATTATATGAAAATTTAACAAATATATAACATTAAACTACTTAAAAATCTTTAAACTAAAATTTCCCACTCCAGTCAGTGCAACAGTAGGGAAAGTGTTGGGTAGCAGAGGAGTACAAATTACTATGCCCACTCCAGTGAGTGCAACAGTAGGGAAAGTGTTGGATAGCGGAGGGATAAAATGCACTATTCCCACTTCAGTCAATGCAACAGTAGGAAAAGTGTTGGATAACGGAGGGGTAAAAACTACTATTCCCACTCCAACGAGTGCAACAGTAGGTAAAGTGTTGAATAGCAGAGGGGTAAAAATTACTATTCCCACTCCAATGAGTGCAACAGTAGGAAAAGTGTTGGATAGCGGAGGGATAAAAATTACTATTCCCACTCCAGTCAGTGCAACAGTAGGGAAAGTGTTGGATAGCGGTGGGATAAAATTTACTATTCCCTCTCCAGTCAATGCAACAGTAGGGAAAGAGTTGGAATGCAGAGGGGTAAAAATTACTATTCCCACTCCGATGAGTGAAGCAGTAGGAAAAGTGTTGGATAGCAGGGGGGTAAAATTACTATTCCCACTCCAATGAGTGCAACAGTAGGGAAAGTGTTGGATAGCGGAGGGGTAAAATTACTATTCCTACTCCAGTGAGTGCAACAGTTGGGAAAGTTTTGTATACCGGAGGGGCATTTAACCTAATTTAGATAATAAAATACCCATGTGAAAACACGTTTTATTTATTTATACTGTACAGTAAATTTAGAAATAAAACCATTTTAACTTATATTTATAGCATTTTAATAATTTAACAAATGTCCCAATTTTTTTTTTTAAACTGTGCGCATAAATTTCGAACTAATGTAGTGCATATAGAAAAACAGTTATAAAACATTTTTTAATATAGACATTGCTAAACACAAAATGTTAAAATCATAAACAAAAGTATTAAAAATATTTGAAAACACTCTAAGCAACAGTAAGGAAACTGTTGGACTTCTTGGTGTTTAGATTTACTATTCCCACTTCAGTCTCACCAACAGTAGGGAAAGCATTGGTTTTTGGAGGGGTTAGAGCAGTGTCGGACTGGCCGTAGCAGGCACTGGGCGTTTCCCCCGGTGGGCTGCCAGGTTCGGGTCAGTTTTGGGCCCCTGGAGGGCTGTTTCCGTTGCCGGGGGCCGGTTTTGAAGCATAGCTACAATATCGGCCCCCTGTAACAATATCAGCCAAAACCGGACCTGGCAAACAGCTCAGACGCACCCCCCCCCCCCGGGGGGCCAGCCAAGCAGTTTGCCAGGGCCGGTTTCTGTTCCCAGTCCGGCCATGGGGTAGATTAATTATTCCCACTGCAGTCTAAGCAACAGTAGGGAAGGTGTTGGACTTTTGAGGGGTTAGATTTACTTTTCCTGCTCCAGTCTATGCAACAGTAGCGAAAGTGTTAAACTTCGGAAGGGATGGATTGACTATTCCACTCTAGTGTAAGCAACAGTAGGGAAAGAGTTGGACTTCAGAGGGGTTAGGTATACTAGTCCCACTCCGGTCTATGCAACAGCAGACTTTGAAAGGAATACATATAAGAATACAAGGCCTACTTATTTACTAAAAAATATATCAATACCTGTTAAAAAGTAATACATTATAGTTCATAGAAAAATAAGTACTCTATCATTTGATAAACATATGAAATAAAAAATATATATTACTTATAATATTTACTTGCTTAATTTCAACCAAATTGCAAAAAGATAAAATAAATACCAAATTATTTATTTTAAGTTACCATCAAAAAATGGATAAAATGCAAAACCAAAACTCATTCCTCTGACAAAATTTCCAAAACACTTACAATGAAATTCATTAATAATTCAAATAAAACACAATGATTACAATACAAAGTACAACAGTAAAAGTATACATAATCAATTATGACCCTAATATCTTTCTACCCTACTCCCCTACAAAAAGGTAATACAGAATTAAAAAGCACATGCATAAAAAACATGTAACAATTAAAACACACAAACATAAAACTCTTCAAAAGTTAAACATAGTAACATATTTAAATAATAGTTATTCAATTAAATTTTTCATTAAATAAGATATCACATTTAATTTTTTATAAACTTCCCACCCTCTTACCCTACAAGTCTAACAACTTGCTACTAAAATCTAACTTAATATTACTAACAACAAAATTTAAATCTACAATTAACATTTAACAAATAAAAATAAAAATAAAACTAAACAATTTCCATAATTAATAATCAATTAAATAAAATAAAATAATTAAATGACGAAGTACCTATATTGCCAATATACCATCTGTGGTCATGTGACCCAGACTCCTTGGAGTCGAAACGCATTATCCTCGCCTGAAATAAACAGATTACTGAACCTCAGTTACCAGAGTGGCTGGTTTCTCCTTTCCTTTAACACAGAAAGCTGAATATTTGCATAGATATATATATATATATATACACACACTTGAAATAGCAAAGGTTAAAAAGAATTTATTTGTAAGTAAGTAGGCAAGGTACTTAGGGGCTCATTATGATGGCGGAAGGACCGCCACTGCCGGGCCGGCGGTGGCGGTCCTTCCGCCAGCACACAGGAAATTCTCACCGCCAAATTAGGATGGCGGTGGGAATCCCAATGTGTCCGCGGTGGACGGAAAGTCCGTCCGCCACGGTTCCGCAAGGCAGTCCATTTCTGCCCGCCTTGCGAAACCAGGACACAGGGCAGCATTGTGGCGGTGCCTTGTAGGCACCGCCGTAGGGATTACGGAATCCCTTTCCGCCTGTCTTTTTGCGGCGGTCATCCCGCCGCAAAAAGACAGGCGGAGGCTGGAATCGGGGGCCCATTGCGGGCCCCCTCTGTGTGTGGGGGTGCACTGGGGGATACCCATGGTAACCCCCAGCATTTCCATGCACCAAGTGGCAGGCACTGCGTGGTGCCTGCCATGTGGTGCAGGAAATGCAGTGCAGGACTTTTAACATTGCGTACCGTGCTACAGCCAGCAGCTCCGTCCGCAATGTTAAAGTCCAGGATGCGCCCGCCAGTATGGCGGGCGCATCCTAATGTGTGGTGGGACCGCCGCACGTCTGGCGGACGGTCCCAGCACCGCAGCGATGGCGGGCAGACTGATGTCTGCCCGCCATCATAATGAGCCCCTTAGAGCCTGATTACGAGTGTGGTGGTCATAACTCCGCCGTGCTTGCGAAGGTCCGCCCACAGCATTACGAATTTAAAAATCGGTGCGGTAGAGGACCACCGGCTGCACCACAATTTAACATGCTCAGCGGGACTGGCGCAGTCCTGCTGAGCATATTATGAGTTCCTGCACCGCCAGCCATTTCATGGCACGTTCCCCATCATGAAGTACCTGGCGGTGCAGGAACAAAAGGGATCCTACAGGGCCCCCATGCCCCTCTACCATGTGGATACATTTAGGGCGGCACAACATGTCCCCCTGTCTGTATTCCCCAAAGTTTCAGCACGGATTGGATGTCACTGTCCATGCCGTGCTGGAACTTTTTTGCCATTCCCATTGTCTTTCCTGTTTTACAGGCACTGCCATGGGAAAGGCAAAGGACCGACTGCCTTACACGAGTTCAACAAGTCCTTGCATGGCTTTGGTGGTGCTGCGTCGGCGAAGAGTCGGCGCAGCACGGCCAAACTCGTAATTGCCCCCTAAGATTTTAACCTTCATAACAAACATTAGAAGTTTGCAGTAAGAAATAAAAGGTTAAAGTGGAGTTATACACAGCCTTAGTAATAATATAAAAACTAACATTTAAAAATGAAAAACTCTGAATTTCACCAGTTATACTGAACTGACCTAAGTAACTTGTACCCCCATACATTTCAGACATAATCAGTTATTTTATCAATGATGTGATTAAACATGCCATGAGTAAATTCATTTATGTATTTGTTTTTTAAATGTTATTTTTTATATTATTACAAGGCTATGTATAACACCAATTCAATCTTTGTTTTTTTCAGCAAATTTCTAAGGCTTTTAATGCAAGTTAAAATCTCAGGGGCATATTATCAAGGACATGTGATAATTATCGCAAAGCGCGCTTAGCGCTGTTTTTTTTATCGCCGGCTATCGCTGGATTTCATCGCGGAGATTACGCGTTATTATCAACGCTTATCTCCAAGGCGATAAAAAATCCAGCGATAGCGGCGAAACCCAGCAATAGCGCGAGAAATCCAGCGATAAATTCACTGCGCTAATGGAAAGCTTGCTAATAGGCAGGTGAGGACTTAACCTTACAATCCACCTCCCATTGACAAGATGGTTAAGTCAAGTTTTTATCAGGTGTTAAATTCCAGCGATAATCGCGGTTAGTGCGACTTTTTTTATCGCTTCGCGGGCATTGATAATAGGTGGAAGTTGTGTTAGCGGCTGTTTCTGTTGACTTTTGGTTGGGAACGCCTACTTTGCATGTCATTAGCGATAAATATCGCTGACATGCAAAGCGGCAACAAGACGGCCGACATCGCCATTAAGCTGTCGCTAACAGCTGTTAGCGACAGCTTGCTAATAGGGCGATAAAAATATCGCCGCTTTATCGGCAAAAAGTGCCGCTAAAGTGGCGATACTGCCCTTGATAATATGCCCCTTAGTGCCTTCCCTATGTGTAACTCCACTTTAACCTTTGTTTCTATCAGTGAATTTCCAGTGTTTGTTTTGCATAATGTAAGATCTTATTACTATAGCCAAGTATTCTTTAGCTGTGTGTGGCGGAGTGAAGGGTGCAGGACATGGCTTGTGTCCAGTCCCTGCACACAACCCACGTGGATAGCCAACCTCCCCTGCTCTTAGTCTTTGGCTATACACAACAGGGGATTTTTAGTTTGTTTTACTAACTCAATATGGCGGCTGTAACATTTCAGTTGATTTTGTAGTTTGTCATCATATTACTCAAACATGCCAAGATATAACTAACTTTTGAACCTTAATATCACAAAAATGGCTGAACAGATTTACACCAGAGCACAAAAAGCATGTTTTTAGAGTGAAGATCTAGATTTCTGCCAAATTTGTTGTAACTGTGTTGACCCATTTTTTCTGTATTGCTGCCTAAAAATCCTATCGGATGTTGCATGTGGAAAACATGTTTTAGGACTCCCTTGGCCCTCGCTTGACAGATCACCCTGAAACTTTCAAGGAAAGAACAGAGGTGCATGAACTTTTTCTGCACGTTTTGTGAAGGTTCCTCAAACTGTGCCAAAGTTATTAGCGAAACAATTTTAAGTGTTCTAGCCAATTTTCAATTTAATCAGGTATTTATAGTGTAGTATTTGGTTTTTGGGTTTTTTGTGGGAAGGTAATTAGCTTATAAATAATTGATATTGAATGCTAAAGAGTTTTTTGTTGTAAGATAATTATTTAATTGATTAATAATTATTTAATTGATTACTAATTATTACAATTGTTTAGCTGTTTATTTTTATTTGTTAATTTCAATGTAGATTTTAATTTTGTTGTTAGTAATATTAAGTTAGATTTTAATAGCAAGTTGTTGGACTTGTAGGGTAAGAGGGTGGGAAGTTCATAAAAAACTAAATGTATTTAAATGTGATATCTTATTTTAATGAAAAATGTAATTGACAAATTATTATGTAAATATGTTTCTATGTTTAACTTTTGAGGAGTTTTATTTTTTGTGTGTTTTAATTTTAATATATATATTTTTTTATGTATGTGCTTTTTAATACTGTATTACTTTTTTGTAGGTGAGTAGGTTAGAAAGATATTAGGGTCATAATATTTTGCTTATGATTTGTTTCTATATGTAATGTATTAATTAATAATTGATTATGTATACTTTTATGTTGTACTTTGTATTGTAATCATTGTGTTTTATTTGAATTATTAATGAATTTGATTGCAAGTGTTTTGGACATTATGTCAGTGGAATGATTTTTGGTTTTACATTTTATCCATTTTTTTATGTTAATTTAAAATAAATAATTTGGTATTTATTTTATCTTTTTGCAATTTGGTTGAAATTAAGCAAGTAAATATTATTATAAGTAATATAATTTATTTTATTTTATATTTTACAATTGTTTCACATGTTTACTAAATAATAGAGTACTTATTTTTCTATGAACTATAATGTATTACTTTTTAACAGGTATATATATATATTTTTTTGTAAATAAGTAGGCCTTGTATTCTTATATGTATTCCTTTCAAAGTCTGCTGTTGCATACACTGTAGTGGGACTAGTATACCAAAACCCTCTGAAGTCCAACTCTTTCCCTACTGTTCTTTACACTAGAGTGGAATAGTCAATCCATCCCTTCCGAAGTTTAACACTTTCGCTACTGTTGTGTAGGCTGGAGCGGGAAAAGTAAATCTAACCCCTCAAAAGTCCAACACCTTCCCTACTGTTGCTTAGACTGCAGTGGGAATAATGACTCTACCCCACGGCCGGACTGGGAACCGAAAACGGGCCTGGCAAACTGCTCGGCCGGCTGATTTTGTTACAGGGGGCCGATATTGTAGCTATGCTTCAAAACCGACCCCCGGCAACAAAAACGGCCCTCCAGGGGCCCGAAACTGGCACCCGACCTGGCGGCCCACCGGGGAAACGCCTTGTGCCTGGTACGGCCAGTCCGGCCCTGCTCTAACCCCTCCAAAAACCAATGCTTTCCCTACTGTTGCTGAGACTGAAGTAGGAATAGTAAATCTAAACATCCAGAAGTCCAACACTGCCCTTACTGTCGCTTAGAGTGTTTTCAAATATTTTTAATACTTTTGTTTATGTTTTTCAAATTTTGAGTTTAGTAATGTTTATATTAAAAATATTTTTATAACTGTTTTTCTATATGCACTGTATTAGTTCGAAATTTATGCACACAGTTTTTTTTAATTATTTTTGGACATTTGTTAAATTATCAAAATGCTAGAACTATAAGTTAAAATGGTTTTATTTCTAAATTTACTGTACAGTATAAATAAATAAAACGTGTTTTTATATGGGTATTTTAATATCTAAATTATTTGAATTGCCCCTCCGTTATCCAAAACTTTCCCTACTGTTGCACTCACTGGAGTGGGAACAGTAATTTTTACCCCTCCGCTATCCAACACTATCCCTACTGTTGCACTCAATGGAGTGGGAATAGTAATATTTACTCCTCCGCTATCCAACTCTTTTCCTACTGTTGCACTCTCTGGAGTCGGAATAGTAATTTTTACCCCTTCTGCTATCCAACATTTTCCCTACTGTTGCATTGAATATTTTGCTTATGATTTGTTTTTATACGTAATGTATTAATTAATAACTGATTATGTATACTTTTACTGTTGTACTTTGTATTGTAATCATTGTGTTTAATTTGAATATTAATGAATTTTATTGTAAGTGTTTTGGAAATTGTCAGTGGAATGATTTTTGGTTTTACATTTTATCAATTTTTTGATGTTAATTTAAAATAAATAATTTGGTATTTATCCTATCTTTTTGCAATTTGGTTGAAATTAAGCAAGAAAATAATATTATAAGTAACATTTTTTTAAATTTTATATTTTACAATTGTTTCATATGTTTATCAAATAATAGAGTACTTATTTTTCTATGAACAATAATGTATTACTTTTTAACAGGTATTGAGATATTATACATGGCCCTGGGGGTGGCGGTCCCCAGGGCCATGGATGGCTCCAGGAGGGGGGCCACGCGGCCCCCCTCCCTACTATTTAAAGCCCCGGGGAGGTGGTGGTCCCCGGGGCTCCGTAACGGACCCCCGAATTTACATAATTAGTGCCCCGGGGAGGTGGCGGTCCCCGGGGCGTGTGGGGGGCTCGAGCCCCACACACAGGTTTATTTTATTTATTTTTAAAGCCCCAGGGGGTGGCGGTCCCCGGGGCTGCGGGAGGGCTGAGTGCCCTCCCCCACATTATTTTAAGCAAGCTCCGGGGGGTGGCGGTCCCCGGGGCTGCGGGAGGGCTGAGTGCCCTCCCGCACATTATTTAAAGCAAGCCCCGGGGGGTGGCGGTCCCCGAGGCTGCGGAAGGGCCGAGTGCCCTCCCGCACATTATTTAAAACAAGCCCCGGGGGTGGCGGTCCCCGTGGGCCCCCGCATATATTTTCTGGCAATGCCCCCGGGACCTGGCCCACCCGGGGGCCTCAATTAAATGAATTTTTTTTAAATTTCGGCGCGATTTGCGACCCCAGCGCGAATTTCGCCCAAAAATTTTTAAAAATGCTTTTTTTGGCCCTGGGGGTCCTTGTGGGAACCCCCTGAGCAGGCCTGGGGGGTCAGGGTGTTTCTACCCTGCCCCCTTTTCTTTTTTTTCACCTTTGTTTTACTGTTTTCTTGTGACTCGGTTCTACCGAGTCACTAGATGGCTGCCAACACTTCCTGGTTTGGAGTGTTGGCAGCCAATCACAGTGAAGTTCGTGGTCGGGAGGGTTCGCGAACCCTCCTCGGCCATAGATATCGAAACTTTTATTTTTTGAATTTCTCAGCAACTACTGAACGGATTTACACCATTTAAAAAAGGACGCTTTCTGAACCAAGCACTACCTTTTTGCCCAATTTGGTGTAATTCCGTTCAGCAGTTCGGGCTGTAGCCTTGGCTAAAGTTTCCTATGGGAAATTGATTTTCCGACCTCTATTTTTTAATTTCTCAGGAACTACTGAACGGATATACACCATTTAACAAAAAGGACTCTTTCTGAACCAAGGGCTACCTTTTTGCAAAATTTGGTGTAATTCCGTTCAGCAGTTCGGGCTGTAGCCGTGTCTAAAGTTTCCTATGGAAAATAACATGGAGAAAACACGTTTTAAAATTATAAAATATATTAAAGTTAATAGTTTATTAATTGTTTTAAAGTAAATATATATATTAATTATTATATATGTTTTAATTTTTTAAGCAAGTTTATCTGTTATATTTGTTAACATGTATATTAAATCTAATTTATTTTTGTAAATAAATTGTATTATTTTATATATTTAATCTGGGTCTTTTGGGCAGACTTATGAGCCTCAACTGATCTCTTCACTTATCTGAAGCAGTTCCTTATGGTATTCATTGACTACATTACCCATGTATACCCTTGTTGCATCAAACCGATTCTCCCCAGCCATATACTAACTATGGTGGCTCTACTCGGAATTTAGCCGAGTAGCTGCGTGTGCTCCATCCATCTTCAGATTGATCAACGAGGCATGACACGTAGTGCTATGAGTCGGTAAAATACCCCTTACTCGTCACTCAATGGTATAGCCTAACTCGGCTGTCCTTCTCGTGACTTATCCTTAAGGTAAGGATTAGTTGCACTCACTGAAGTGTCAACTGAAATTATAAGGTTAAAGTAACCATTATCACAAAATCTCGGCTTGTCTACTGACTAGAAATGAAGAGGTTCCACAGTGGCGTCACTTCTTTGTGCCAGCTAACTCCCTGTCAGCCAATCCACATGGGTGTAGGTCCCTAGGGATGATAGATAGATGATAGATAGATAGATAGATAGATATAACTTCTTGTCACACAAAAGCTGGTTACTTGTGGCAGAGAAAGTAACACGTTTTGTCTTGACAGTCTTGTTTGAACTAATGGAACCTGTGAAAACACCCAAGTGGACATAATGATGGCGGCCGTTCATATAATAAGGAACAATTCTTTGAGAGCAAAAAAGGCAATCTTATGCAGCATTTCATTCTATACAATACCTAAATAGCAAATTAAACATTTTTAGACTATTGTAGTCTTTTTTCTCTTTCACATAAATGAAACATTGTACATTCTTCATTCCATTTAATGTTTCGTCTAAAAGATTTTAGTGACTGTATTACACGGTGAGGTCACATAACCATCCCATTTAATACACCACTCTCCTGACAGGACCTTTTCACCAAAATCCACAAGACCACTCCTCAGAACAGGGATGCATGCAAGTCATTGAAAAATCTACAGGTAGCTAAAGTATCCATTAGAAAGATTGTTAACAAAGGTAAGACATTTGTTCTTCTGGTGGGTTCTTCTATTCACACATTCGTCACCTTCTGAGAAGTACCAAAGCAGTACCTCCAAGAATGTGGGTCTGAAGAAGTGATCACTCCATGAAGTCTCCCAGTAAAGACCCAGCAAAATGACAGACCATCATTGCAGACTTCAGAATCAAGGCAGCCAGCTGTTGAACATGTGTAATGAAGCTTACATCACAGCCTGACAAATGTCCAGAACACTCCTGGACAATGCTAAAGTAGAAAAGTTCACCCTTTTGAAATGCACCTTGATGATCACAAGGGATCTTTCTTGTCATGAGAATGTCACACCTTACTGTACTTAGCAATCAAGCACAAAATAGTCCTGTTCTGGAACGTCTCAAGACATCAACAGATGTCTGTCAAAGGGGTCAATCCAGACCTGCAGTATTAACCTGTATTGCAGTCCGGGGCACAGATAGCATTAGTGCAGCAGGTGCAGTGGCACTCAGACTCATCATTGTGAGTATTCTGTTTCATCCCATTCCCAGCTGACTTTTACCACTAAGCGAGAGGGGCCCACTTTCCTTGATTGCATTAAGTACCTTGGTGCCTCTGCTACAACACTGATTCATATAATGACATCCCTAGAACTTTCACAATACAGAGTTGTACTTTAGTGCTGTGTTCAGTGCAGTACCAGAATGAGATATCCGTAGAGCTTTTACAAAACACCTCAATCAAGACTTTCAGTATGATCTGCCCTTCCACTGAGACAGAACCTTTAAAATAAGTCTCCATACTGTATTTACTGCAAACTCAAAATGAGACATTTGAAGACTTTTTAAAATGCAAAGCACTTTAGCTCTTGTAAATGGTATGGAAAGTTCTACGTAAATATGTACTAATTACAACATTCCATAACCTAGTGCAAGCCAGCATCTCTTTCTGACACGGGAGAGAGACCAGGATATTAACATCAATAATTTTGTGGCAAAGCGGAAACCTTCACAAACTCTGTGGAGTTGTAGGGCTGTTCATAGAATTTTGCCAACATTGCAAAAATACTCCTGCACACTCTTAGGGGCCGATTCCGATCTCGGCCGGTAGTGCTCCGAATCGGATTCGGATTTACCGGATCCGATTCGGATCCCTGTTTCCCGACCGAATCGTACGCGGGTCCGGCCGAGCGAGTACGATGCAAGCTCCCGCGAAATCGCCGACCGACTCGTACGCGGCTTCAACACGCTCCGACCGACTCGCATGGACACGACTCGCACCGCGCTATGGAGACGTTTCCTGGCCGGGTAAGTACGATGCGCGCCGCGAGCAGTCCGACCGACTCACGCCGTCCGGCTCGAAAAAGCTGTCAGAGCCGGACTTTGGGGGTCCGCGTCGGACCCCCCTGTACGCGTAGCCGCGCGAGTCGCACACAGGGGGGACCCATGGGTCCCCCTTACCTGTGCATGTACGCCGCGATGCGCATGGACGCGTACCCGCTGTAGGGTGCGCCCTTGTTCGCCTCGCACCCATTGAGTCAATGGGAGCCTGCGTACGCGTTGTACGACCGGCTCCCATTGACTTCAATGGGAGTCCGACCGAATCGAGTCCGATAGCATGCGAATGCATCGTACTCGTCCGGTCGGACTGCTAGGGTCCGATTCGGTCGGAATTCTCTCCGGGTCCGGCTCGGTCGGAGAGATTTCCGTCCGGAATCGGAATCGGCCCCTTAATTGTGATCAATCGTTCTGGTGAATTACATAATTCAGTTTAAATTTTTTGAAACAAGTAAAAATAAAATGCAACTGATTAAAAGTAAACCCTGTTGAAAGTAAAGGCTTCAGTATAAGTGACGGAGAGATAATTATAAGTGAAATTGCATTTTTCTCAAACTTTGTTAACTCTCGATCTGGCAAACATTCCGTATCAATTCAGTGGCCTACCTTCAACAACATGCATCTGACAGTAGAAGGACAATTGGAGTTGGGTAAAAGTCACCAGTTAAACCCTCCTGACATGTTTGCCAAAATCCCGATATGGGCTGAAAAGAGAGTTTACGTTTAACTTGTGACTACAATTTTGAGCAACTGTCATATACCTTAGTTGTTTTCACCAGGTATTTTGTGGCAGGAAAACAGGACAAACTGCATATGAGGAAAAAGTCAAAAGTGGCAAAACATACAAAATACCAGAGTGCCGGTATGGCTTCATTCTGAGTTTATAAACTCGGATTCAAGTGGGGAAAATGCTCAGAACAAATACTAAAACCTGTGGTGTACCTTATTTCCTTGAGGTGAAATTCATTACTTCTTATTGGTCTGCAGACATGTAGCATTTAACATACAATGTTTTCCATTGATTGTGATTTATATTTTCTTGTTGGTTGCATACATTTTTTTATACATTTAGGCTTCCATTGTTGGCAGTGTTCTATCTAAAATAATAGTCATCATGCTTAGGGTGGCCTGACCAACATTGTCCAGGTTTGTCCTGCAGTCGTGGCTCATGTCCTGCTGCCTGTGCAGAGGCACTGCACAATGGCAGTTGTCCCCCAGTTTTGGTTCCCATCTGATCCACATTTTAGCCTTCCTTGACAACAAACAACTTTCAGTCATATATTGCAGCACATGATTTCACCCAGTCCAGATTTCATCCTTTGAAAGGCTACAGAAGACTGGAATAAAATGCTGTGGAGAAAGCTTTGGGGAAGGAGTCTAGGAATAAAAATCAATACATGGTGGAAGCTTGGGAGATTACTCAATTGCTAGAGAGTTAAGTGTTACAGACTTAAAAATGAAGTCTGTCTAGCCTCTCTTATTTCTCCTCCATATCGTTCTTTAGATGATCGCCAAAAGACAGACTCCATTTCACCCATCTCTCATAGGCTCCATGCTCCCTGCACACTTTCATTATCTGTAGATCAGTGCTTTAAATGGGCAGTTACTGTCCGTCCGGTCTTGAGAACTTCCACTTCTTTAATTTGTAAGGCAGAATACCTGCACTTGCAGCTCTTCTGTAAAGCATTTAATTGGAGGGTGCCAGCATTTATCAGGAGCAAACAGGCACTCTAAATAGTGAGTACCTGCACATCTACATTTCCATTAAAGCACTGCTTTGGATCACAATGATCAAAACTCAGTCCCACAAATCTGACCCTTAAAGATACTGAGAATGTGGAGGGTGTGCAGAGACACCAGAACACTTTGAATGCGAGAGTCTGTCTATTGGAGATTTAAAGGAAGATAGGGAGAGAGAATTAGGAGATGTCAGCTGTGGCCCTAGCTCAAGCTAGTATAGTAAGTTGAGCTGAGACCCACAGCGCATACCTACCAGCCCGACCCTGCTGCCTACCTCAGGGTTTTGGCAGGATAATCAGAATTGTATGATTTACCTGAAGCCACAGGAGAGACTGAAGATTTATTCAGTCCCTCCACATACACACTAATCTTCTGTCCCTGTCCCGGACTGAAATGCAGTGGCACGTGGCTTTCTCTCTTAACAGAAGCAGAGTGTGTCTGGCCATTCCAATTTAAATCTGTTAACCCTTGCAACAAAGCATGCCGCAGGCAGTGAGGCTCAGTGACAGTATTTTGTCTTAATTGCTTTGTTATTAAACCACAATGTTTGAAAACCACACATCACACAACTATTAAATAGAAAACTGCTGCTGTGAACTGTCCTAATCCCATACCACAGTGCCCCTGGAAGGAGGAGGTCCTGGGCAGTGACTCTTTAGCCCATCCCTTAAAGGTCTCTGAAAAACACAGTGCTCACTGTAGGCCTGCAGCCCCTTGGGCAGATAGCAAGGAGTTTAGATGGAGGGGATGAAGACCAGGCAGATACTCTGCCAATCCACAAAGCCATACACAGTCATCCTTTATGAATGTCTCAACACTCACTTTTCTCCTGTCTCCACATCCCAAACTATAACAATCAGGACCATATTATCAAGAACGGCGATAGCATTATCGCCGCTTTAGCTGCACGAAACTGCCGCTAAAGCGGCGATAAGGGGCTTGATAATATGCCCTATAGAATTCCAATAGAAGCCCATGTTCTGGTGTGAAGGACATCAAACCTGGGCTTCTATTGGAATTCTATAGGGCATATTATCAAGCCCCCTCCTGCCGCTAAAGCGGCGATAATGTTATCTCCGTTCTTGATAATATGGCCCTTACTTTGATGCAGAGGTAGGGAACACACCAGCTTACCAGCTGAAGGGTTTTCAATAGGTGAAAAGCCATAATGTCTGTGCTAAAAAGTCTTATGACAGTTACATTATCCCATTGCTTAAAAGCCTGCACACAGTACCGTTACAGGAAAAAGTTAACTTTAAGATTTGTTGTTTAACATTCACGTGCTCACATCACATGATATCTGTCACTGTAGAAGAGTTCACTAACATTGCCCTTACTCAACTCTGACTGGGTAGCATATTAAGCAAAGTATATGGAAGAGCCCTTTACAAGAAGGGACTAGTATTGTTTTGCCCTAGACTCAATACATTTGAACTGCCTAGATTTCAGATGAACAAAGAAGGTGGCTCTTGAAGGAGAATTAGTACTTTGAACTTATTTGGCACATGATTTCACTTGCTGCAGTTCAGAGTTTAAATTTAGTTTTGCTCACTTAATAATATCAGTGAAGAAACTTAGGTGTTGTACGTGCAGCTCTGTGCTTTCTTTGAGTTATGTTTCTACTGCATCAGCCGAATGTACTGCTTACTATAGTGTAGCTAGGTATGGTGGCTTAGTGGACTAATGTGCCCACTGTAGGAGCCTGTGTTTGACCTCATAGTCACAGGTTCAAATCCCGGCGGGTCAACTCAGCCTTTTATCCTTCTGAGGTTGATAAACTGAATAACATTCAGTAGGGTAACAATAAACATCTGTTATTCGGCGCCAAGACGCTCTTCTGCATGTACGTGCGCCTTACAAATACACATGTTATGATATTAGTGCATTACATATAAACGATCCTAAAGATGCTAAATTCAGATGCATTACAGTAGAGCTATCACTTCAGGTACAGCTCTTGGATTCCAGGCTTGCAATGCATTCCTCACTCATAACATAATAATCCAGCCTTTTTCCCAGGACAGCATGACTTAACTTCAGATAAAATAGCCATACAGGGCACATAGGCAGTGTAGCTTTCTTTCATGCTGCAATGCTCTGATATATGATGCGGTTACAGAGAATAAAAATACCGCAGGGCGATGGGTCATGTTTCTTGTCCATCAATCTGAGAAATACAATAAAGTACAAAATACAGCTTACCCAGAGTCAATAGTAGGAAGAAATATAAAATAAGTCCTTAATGAGAGAATTAGTGTGAAATGCTGGCTAGACCTTTAGAATAAGGGTCACTTAAGAGATATTTCCTTGAAATGTATGTGTGCCACCATGCTCTTCCAACTAAAGGTTGATGGTAATGCAATGCGAAGAGCTTAAGTATGATCACAAGACAATATGCTCAAATATGAGAGTGGATCTTTACTGCTGTTCTGTTCTGAGGTTACTGATAACACTCAGTGCCATCTTTGAATCAGTATGTGCACAGTTTGTTATTTTAAAGTGCAGTCGGGTGAATTATCTTGCCAAACAAGCTATTATAATTTCACCCCAATATTTCTGTCCATTTAAAAGAAAATAGTAAATAGGAAACGAAACTACGAAAGACACTTTCTCTGCTTTGACGAGCTCTTCCTTTCAGCTATACACTATACAAATAATGTTCAGGCATAGGGGCTCAACTGTTCACATAGTGCAGAGATGATTAAAGCTGGAGTTTAACTTAACTGTGTACCTCTTTTATAAATACGGTTTTAATTTTAAACAGTGTAAAGGCTTGGTGGTGGTTACGTCCCTATGAATGAATACACACCTGGGAGACCTCTCTGTGTTACCACCATTCACTTCCCAGGATTGAGAATTCTGAGTGATCACTGCGCCTTAAAGCCTTTCATTTGGGAGAATGCAGGAATTCACAGGGCTGCCCTGGGGGGATGGGGCGTCTGCCCGATCGCTAATCATATGCTAATGCCAGCCTTTGTCCAGGTGTGTGTGCGCGCGCCATTGCAGGAGAAAAGCTCTCTGAAGCAGCCGCTGCTGCCAGGTTACCAGCTCTGACTTTGGCTTTGTAATAGACCAGTGCTTCCTCCTGTGATGGAGGCTCAGCCACACCTCGGCTACCTGCTCTCAAACTCAATAAAGAAAGAGAAACAAGGGATTCCAAACAGAGCCCTGTGCGCGCTCACACTACACCAGCAAAGCGCTCAGTTGTACTTTTCTATTGTAAGTCTATCAAGCATATTATTCACATTTG